>CM038676.1:60203677-61435466 GCA_021605205.1 Aegilops longissima
AGCCATCGCTTCCAAGTCGCTTCACCTGGTCCCGACCATCAACTCCTACAAATGGTGCTCCACCACGCACCCGCACCCATTTAATGCAACAATCATGCACCTAGGGTTTTAGGGTTTATTTGTTAATGTCGCTTTACGTAACACTCTTGTGTGCGAGATGCTGAGAGGCCGCCGACTCACGCATGGCGCCTCTTCTCTTCAGATATGTACTCCACCGCTTGTCCGGTGTCCAAAAATTATAATAACTACTAGCAATGTGCCAATGCGCTACACACGATCAAAGTAGATTAATACATATTCACCAATTTGATAGAAAAAAGTCTAGTTTTGAAATACGATATCACTAAAAATATGTTATGTTTCACTCAAAATATATTCCTTTGGCGGTTTTGATGAGATAAGGGAGGCATGTTGTTGGTTTCAAGATTCGAGAAGTGGTATATGTCTAATTTCTACTTTACTAGTAAGATGTTTCGTATGCTGCACGGAACATCAAAATCTTGTGGGAGAAAAGGATGAACAAGGGTAGGCCTTATCTGCAAATGTGGTGAAGAGTGTAAATTGCCATATTTTCCTTCCTATCCGTGAGATATAAATTGACGACCTACATTGCAGATGGCAGGCCCACCATCATCACCAACTCTATTTTTATCCCTACTCTTATAAAAAGCATTGTCGGTGATGATCGTGTGCCTGCCATCCTATAATATAGGTCCGTCCGATCTATATCCGACGGATAGGAAGGAAACTATGGCAATTTTGCAAAAAGATACCCACACCCTCTCCATATTTGCAAATAAGGTCTTCCTCGCTCATCCTTTTCCCCACAAGATAAACTACTCATACAAATGCATCTTGATAGCCTGCCACACATGGCATCTTGCTAGTTGTTGCAAAAAGCCCATGTGTGTGAGAGAGAGAGGGAGAGGAGGAGGACGGAGTGCATGTGTGACAAAGACACAAGTAGTGTGTGCGATAGGTATCAGCTTAAAATGAGGCGATAGTGTGTGTGTGCACGATCAAGAGGGCGTGTCTCAAGAAGGGAAGAAAAAGCTACATAGATACAAGGAGCGAGAGAGAGAGAGACATGTATGCGATGGTGGAAGCATGAGTGTGCGGGTATATAAACCTATCTAGAGGCTAGCTAGTCGATAAATGCTTGTGAGAGAAATACGAGTCGGGGTGCGAAAGCGAGAGTTTTGTGTGTGTGAGAGAGAGACGATAGTCGGGAAGGGGGGTGGAAGCAGGAGTTGTGTGTGTGTGTGTGTCTGTGAGAGAGAGAGAGAGGGGACGGTAGTCGGGGTTGTCTGATCGGTGTCAGTCTGGGATGGAGACGAATAGGAGACCGCAACAAATGTTGTGTCTACAGGAGAGAGAGAGTAATTTTAGTGGTATGAGTCATATGTAGAGACATATAGGGTGTGAGAGAGAATCCCGTAGAGAGAAAGACAAAGTGAAAGACGAGTGGAGACTGTGTGAGTGGCGGTGAAAAGAAAGCTTAGGTACCGAAAGATACCACGAACAGTAGAGAGACGGAGAGATAATGAAAAGCGGTAATGTATAATGATAGGTAGAGTGTGACACTTCTCAAGGGAGACGAGAGACCATGTTTGCAGGATAGGGAAACATGAAGTGAGTGGGTGAGCTGGAGAGAAGAGAGTGATGGCTACCTCAAGGAGCATGCATGCGAGAGAGATGGGCGGAAAGGAGGAACAAAAAAGGATTCAAATATTTGAATTCGAGATGATGATACATGTAATCCATACTTGAACCAAAATTGATCTATCAAACATCCATACTCATATGAATTCACGACATCTATGTTATTTAATATGTAGATATTACTAATCCATACATTTTAGTAGAACATAATTTGGTTAATTTTTCCGAATTCAACCTTAAGATTTCGAGATCGTTGTATCTTGTAAATCATATTATACATATAAAGGAGCAGAATTCTTGTTGTGCTTTTGAAAGTATATATGTAAAAAATGATGTATATAGAATGTAATTCCAATTGAAAATGGATCCCCTCAAAAAAATAGTAGAATACAAACAAGATTCAATTGAGTTGGCACGGTAAACGCGGCACAGTGCAAAATTTGAACGAAGCGGGAAAGTCGCAAAGAACCGCCGAAACAAAATCTACGAGATGGAAATCACTATCGCTTATCCTCGCCGCAAAAAGCCTATCTGCTGGATTTCTATAGGTTTCGATAGTGTTAGGTTTGTAATTTCACCCAAACGTGACATAACCGCCTCACCCGGATTCATACACGGGGCGCCTAAAACACGTGTGCCCGCCAAATCGACTCCTCCCCGATTCATATTCATACACGGTGGCCTAAAAACAAACTCTCATCGCAAATATTCGTGTATGCAAGATTACCGTCCTATCCCCAACCGACTAACGTTGTTGTGATGTAGTAGAAATTTGAAATGGGGCTAAGTTTGTAAATTTCTCGATTTGAGACAAGCGCTCGACTACATGGTTCCCTTCCTCTCTACCTCCCTTTTCCCCATTCGCACTCAGGCGCCAAAACACCTCTCCACCCCACCTCCTCCATCCGCCGTCCGCCACCCCATCCACCCCCGCCTCCTCCACCATGCCGGAGCTGATACCCCGACGCCGCCGCCCATCACAAGAGATCGACCTCTCACCACGCTTTCGACCGAGATCCTTGCATCCTGGCCCTCTCGCTTCATCCTCATTGCCGTCTACCTTTGTCGGGCGCCGCCTCACGATCGTCTCATCCACCGCGCCCGCCGCCACCGCCTACCCTCCTAGATCTGCTTCCATGCCGCCGACAGCCATCGCTACAAGCAGCACCACAAATTTCACCAGATAAGCTTACAAGGCGCCGCACCAGAGGCGGTACTTTTTCAGATTCGTCAACTTATTTATCGCAGCAAGAAAATAGATCGCCACCGCTTACTCGATTTCTTGTCTTGGTTGCGGTTGCTTTTGTCCGGTTTGCACCTTCAGATCCACCATGGCACGCCCAACACTATACTCCCAATGTTTATGGTTTTCCCTTTATATTCCACACTAGTTAAATCACAAGAGACTAAATTTCAAAATTGGGTCACGATTTTTCAGAGCTCATTGGAGTTCGCTTGGCGATCCAAGGGCTCGGTGGTTGTGGGGCTCGCCTCAACAAAGAAAACTCGACACGGTGGGGGTGGGGGGCGGAGGAAAACAGGCCGTGTGGGCCAGTGGTCCGGCCGGGCCCGTAAGGGTGTTCTCAGAGGGAAGAATCACAAACGAGGAAGAAGAAGGGTTAGGAGACGAGGATCTTCATCCAACCGCCTGAAATGGTCGAGAGACAGCTGGGAGTTGCATTCTTAATGTGCTCGTTCATCATGTGTGGGCATCACAAGAACCAACATTTTATTATCCAAAATTTCTTGCTCTTCTTACCATGTTCGATAGAGCTGTGACACAAAACATAGGACCGACTCCAGCAGACTGCACTCCATACTTGATCGCCACACCACTAGCCCCACCACACAGGACCTGCACTCCAAAGAAAAGGTATACCGATTTCATTTGCCATAGCACCAGCTGTACCACAGAAAAATCCCACTCAAAGAAAAGTACAACAAGTCCACCGTCAAGACCTATCCCAACTGTAGAGGCGGCCAATTCCTGTAGATTGGAACCCCATTCCATTTATTTCTAGTTTAAAAGACAATGCTTTCAATGTTGTTAGGGACTACGTGCATATATTCCCATCATGGGAAGATTATTGTGAAGACAAACACCAATTTCACATCTTCGTGTCCATCTTACGTGTAAGTGCTATTATTCATGGTTATTATTTTTCTTGTTTTCTACTGATTGAACACATCAATTATTTACATTACATTGTTGTAACTAGGCGAGGGTCAATCTGGATAGACATGACGAGGAAAGCTTTCTTGTGCTTTTCAAGGAAGCATTGCAGCAGTATCAGTGTTACCTGAGGAAATCACACTTTGGTGGCAAATCTATAAACGAATTTCTAGTGAAGTCTCCTGTGCTAAATTTAGAAGACATTGAATGGAAAAACATTGTTATGCACTGGTCTCGTTCCCAGGATGAGGTACAATTTGAACTTCCACTTTTCGGCATGTGCCTTACGGATCTTGTTTGCAGGAAATCTGCTCGAAGAAGAATTCCGGTTTGAAAAGAACGACGGATATCGCAAATATGCTGCCCGCTGCTTTGCTCTTGTTAGTACTGTTGTCCTCAGATCACTGCATTTGCATACATACCTGGTTCATTATGTGACAGCAGATGCATGATAGCTTGCTTATCAATTGTTCGCCCCAAATTCTTCAAGATCCAATGCCAATGTTTTTAAGCTCGCATTGTTCTTGTAAGTACATGCTGCCCTTTATCGCTGTACTTATAATGACATGTAGTTGTTCATGTACCATCACTCGCAGCTTATTTTCCTTTGCCCTCCATTTTCTACACATCGATCTATATTTACTCTTACCATAATGTTGGTATCAAGAAGTTTAGCTGTGCATTGCTCTTGGTCAGTACCTTTTGCCTCGTATCGCTGCACTTACATTTATAGCTACTTGGTTATCTAGCATCACTCTTCATCTTATCTTAAATGTTCTCCATTTTTTTTGTATATTATCACATCTATATTTACTCTTAACAAAATGTAGAATAAAGGCAATGCTTATGAAGAAGATTCTGTGGTAAACTTCTTGAATTGCCCCCCCATCAAAGATGGACAAGGCCTTTATAGAGACTGCTTTTCACCAATAATGTAACTTTGTCCATCTCAAGCCTTCAAACTTTTTGTATATATTTGGTTAGGTATGAATGCAACAGCTGTTTATTTTTGGTGTTTGCATCAAATTGCATGTTTAAAGTTTATTATGTATTTCCTCCGTTTCCAAAATAGATGACCCAATTTTGTACCGGGTTAGTATAAAGTTGGTTCATCTATTTTAGAACAGAGGGAGTAGTTCATAAACAAAAGTTTGTCCTTTCTCAATTTAAGTTTTCAGTTGTACAACCAAGTTCCTTATTCATACCATGTAAATTAAAGTATACAGAGCAAGTGATCTTCTTTGCACCGCATGTATGCTTCTCGTTTTCATCCGTAATCCAAAGGGTGTGGTGAACTCTACCCACTACAAAGACAATGTCATATTCTCGCAATGTCTTAACTATGAACAATGTCATATCATTCTATTATTAATTCGTCTCAAAATACTTGTCATTGAAATGGATGTATCTAGATGTATTTTAGTTCTAGACACATCCATTTTGATGACAAGTAATCCTGACGGAGGGAGTATTATTTAAACCGCTCTTTATTTGCCAATCAAATGGGATAAATTGACAGACACTAAACATTGATACTTATGAGTTCTTGATCTGTAATCCAAAGGTGTCGTGAAGCTGCCAACCCTTCACCATGTCATTTCCTGCCATGTCTTGACTTGAACAATGCCATATTGTGTTAATGCAATTTTAAACTGGTCACTTTATTCGTCGGTAAGAAATGTGATGAATTGTCAAGACTGATACTTTTATGTGCAAAACCCGTCATCCTGTCTCGCTTTTTATCTTTCAGAGTGAGGAAGATTTAAGTGTTGAACAAGCTTAAGTCTAATCAACTTGCTTCGCCTGCTATGCGCATAGCAGCTCACAAAGAGGCTAACCTTTCTTGAACTCTATTGAAGTGTCATCGATTTTGTATATTATTTTGTCGGCGTGTTTATTTGCAATCGGTGGCGCATCTTTGTGCCCAGTGTATGTAATCTGCTGTCTCCTTGTGCTTTATTATCATAGTGGCGAACTTTGATGCCCAGTGGATGTAATATGCTGTAATTTCTTTATTGTATAGTCTAGGTTTTTTCTTATTCACGATGCTGCAGTTATTTTACTGTCTTCACAGTAAACCGGCCAAACCATAAAATTACGGTACATAATCGGGCCGTCATGCAATCACGATGTAGGTTGGGCCTGAAACGTGCCGAACAGCTAACGGGCCGGCAGCAGCCCGAAATGAACCCCGGCCCATGATTGTGTGAATCAAATCACGGGCTTTCAACAGCCAAAATTGCCTCGGTCCTTGTTTGGCCCATCGATATCGGCCAAGCGAAGCAGGTCGGATGCAAACCGGCCGAGTTAGGCCCAATCAGATGACGGCATTTAACAGCCGAAATTAATATAGGGCCGAAATGTTAAATGGGTCCTTAAGAGGCCAAACTAATGTCGCCAATTCCTAAGTGGGCCTCTAGCAAGTGGGCCCAAAAGCATAGTGTCCAGCTTGACGGGTCAATCGATATGGGCCATAATTGAGCCCATAGCCTCTTAAAGGGTCAGAATCGATCCGGGCCGTAATTTGGCCCGTAACGCGGTAGGCTTTAACGGGCCGGATCTCATATGGGCCACTATTAGGTCTTAACGGGCAGGCCATTAATGGACCGGATCAAATATGGGTCGGCATTTGGCCCAAAACATGGCAGCCGCTAATGGGTCACTTTACTAGGGCCTCAAATTCTTGTGGGTTTACAACCGGGCGACCTCACTAATGTCGGCGAAATTGGGCCTTTAGTCGGCCGCCCATTATGATCCGCAAGAATCTTCGGCCTTTACCTAGGCCGCCCATTATGGCAAACAAAAATCTTGTGGGCATGTACTGGCCGCCCATTATGGCCCGTGAAATCTTGTGGGTCGTTATCGGGCCAGCCTATTATAGCCCACAAAATCTCGTGGGCTTTAGTCGGGCCGCCCATTATGGTCCGCAAAATCTTGTGGGCCTTTAGTTGGGCCGCCCATTTAAACTTGATGTGCCGTCCACGTGTCAACATATCATAGGCGCTGCTCTCGCCCATTGGATGAGTGACACCGCGCCACCGCTGGCCTCGACATCGCATCTCCTCCAACCAATGATGATTTTACATGTGGAAAATCCCCATTGGTCGGGTCTGTTAACGGGTTATCGGATCCAAAACCCGACCCGATAGCTTAACGGTGTTCCGCTACGGGATGCCACGGTCGGCCACCCTTGACGAAAAGCACTTCGTGACGCGCGATTTATCGTCATGGAAGTGGACACTCCGTGATGATAATTTTGGTAATGTCATGGAACACTTCTACGACAAAGACATGTATGACTATCTTGATTCTGTCATAAATTTTTCATGGATGTACATGCATGACAAAAAACGCGACTCCATCGTGGATAAACACGATCATGACGGAAGTGTATTTTTTGTAGTGCCTACGGTCAAACGGGGTCTTGTTGATCGGAGGGGTGTGGCGCATCGCAAAACTGGACGTAAATGCACTTGTGTTGAGCGCCACAACAAACGGGGGTCATGTTCATCGGAGGGGTGTGGCGCATCGCAAAATGGACTAAACGGACTTGTGTTGGAGCGCCACGGCCGAAAACGGGGTCCTGTTCATCGGGAGGTGTGGCGATCGCAAAACGGACTCCACGGATATCGCTCATCTCCACCGCCGACCTCCCCACCTCCACGGGCCCCGCTCATCCAGCCTCCACCGCGGCGCTACTCCACCGGCCATCGCTCAACCACCCTCCACCGCTCATCGCTCATCCAGCCTCCACGGGTCGCCCTATTCATCCAGCCTCCACGGGTCATGTTCATGCAGCCCCAACCGCTCGATCAAGGCAGCGCAACGGGGTCCTGTTCATCCACCCCCACCACTCACTATTCATCCACACCCCCGCAACGCCATCGCTCATCCAGAGAGGCAGCATTGATCGGCTTCGCTTAGCGTAGTAGCGGCGAATCGCCGATCGGGTTCGCTAATGCCATCGATCGATCGGTCGGGTTCAAGAACGCGAGCTCATGTGCAATCGCCGGTTCGGTAGAGCCCAACGCCTCACTCGAGTTCAATTAGAAACAACGCCTGCACACACGCACATACGTGTATGAGAGAAACGCGCATCGCTCGGCTCCCGACCACCTTTCGTAACCGGGAACTCCCTGAAATTTTCCTCGTCCTCACTTCTACCATGGTTTTTTCCGTCATGGACAGCCCAAAGAATGTCATGCAGCTGTGTCTCCGGCCCACCCAGGATGAAAAGCTCATTTTCTGTCATGATTTTTTTCATAGAAGTAGGAGCCCACCACATCTATGGTGATACCGGGTTTTGTCACAATTATCGTCATAGAAGTGTCATATGTATGACAGAAAAAAATTTCGTTCGTCCCAAAATGTCACGGATGTGTCTTTTTTTTGTAGTGCAACTAGTGTATATGATATGCTGCTTTGTTCCCTATATTTGCACTGGTGGTGAACTTTGATGCCCAGTGGATGTAATATGTGTAATAGCAGTGATAGCCTAGCGTAAGTTTCTTGCTTATTTATTTCCTTGTTGTCTTGTTTATTTGTTTGCTTGTAGTCAGTGCAGTTCTTTTTCCGCGGTTTGCTAGTGGCTGCAATAACCTATTTTTTTAAAGTAGGCCACAATAACCATGGGCTACATATTTACTGTAGTGACACTGGGCCTCCTACGCGCCATAGAAACAATGGGCCTTCTACGGGCCATAGAAACAATGGGCCTTCTACGGGGCGTAGAAATAATGGGCCTTCTACGGGCTGTAGACACAATGGGCCTTCTACAGGCCGTATCATCAATGGGCCTTCTACATGCTATATAATCGACACAAACATGGGCCAATAATGCATCAGATATGGCCGTAGAACGGGCTAAAGTTGAATCACCCGTTATTGGGCCGACCATAACAGGCCGTCGTTAATCGGTCGTATTTGATGACGCTATGAAAACGGCCCAACGTATTAACGGGCCACAAACGGGCCGACTGTAACCATAGGATGAATTTGGCTCACAAGCAGAAAATTACAGTAATGGGCTGTAAGTAACCGAATGCTCGAAATGAGCCCAAGAATAATGGTCCCTGAGAAGGCCCAAAGTTACATGGGCTATAAATGGTCCAATGGAATAATGGGCCGTTAATGGGTATAAAGTGATACACTGTTCATTACGGGCCAGTTTCACCATGGGCCGTTAATGGGCCAAGAGTTACAAAGGGCGTCATATCGGCCGAAAGACGTCATGGGCCATACATGGGCCGGAAGTTACAACGGGCTGAAATCATATTAGACGGCCCAGATGGCACTACTGGGCCTGATTTGGATAGGTCGTAATGGGCCCTAGGTTAGCGGGATGTAAATGGGCTATATGCGAACAGGCCATTAACAGGCTTTTCATGGGCCGGGCCGCCATCTTTTGACCAAGTCAAACGGTCCGCCTTTTCACTGTGAATGGGCCTCATAATGCGCTATGTGTCGACGATTACAGAGCCTTCGTCCAATGAGTGGATGATATCTGCCCCAACGGTGTGCCGACATCGCAGCTTTCTCCACCAATGATGATTTTACAAGTGGAAAATCCCCATTGGTTGGGTCTGTTAACGGGTTATCGGATCCAGAACCAGACCCGATAGCTTTACGGCGAGCTGTTATGGTGGCTGCCACGTGTCGGTTACCCTTGACGAAAGCACTTCTATGACGCGCGATTTATCGTCATGTAAGTGGACACTTCCGTGATGATAATTTTGGTAATGTCATGGAACACTTCTACGACAACACAGGTATGAGTATCTTGATTCTCTCATAAAATCGTCATGGATGTACTTGCATGACAGAAAATGTGACCTACTGTGACAAACACGTATCATCACAAAAGTGTATTTTTTTTGTAGTGTCATCAAATTCCCCGACCGTAGATGCCCTTCCAATCACTCTGGCCATGGTCTTCTTGACCCTTCCTTTCCTTTTCTTGCCCCCAGAAGCCTCCTCTTCTCTTGGTTCAATGGTGAACTCCATTTTTTCCTGAGTTGAGACTCTGGCTTTTGACATTGGGATTCTCTTGGTAGGTGCCTTCTTCTTCATGCCAGGCTTGGTTGAAGTAGTTGCGCCAAATTCTTTCTTGACAAATGTCGGGGGTTGGGTACGACATATACCAAAGGATGGCTTATCGTGGTGGGAGCGAGTAGAACGTCACCGATGCCTGGAAGCGGGATGAGGCGTAGACACGAACGCCGGCGCACTTTACCCAGGTTCGAGGCTCTCCTAGAAGATAACACCCCTAGTCCTGCTCTGCGGGGTCTCCGTATGATCACTAAGGCTCAAGTGGATACAATGGTGCTCCTCGATTTCTATGCCAGAGGTAGAAGGAGGCTGGGCTAGCTCTCTTCCTCCTCTAGGGTGGTGGCTAGTTCTATCAGGGTGGGAACCCTTTGCACGGGTGCCCTGGGGGGTTTATATAAGCCTAGCCCCCAGGGGTACAATGGCAATATGGCCAGGTGCTGGACCCGGCTGCTGGTCTCTGTCGCTGGCCCGCCGCTGCTAGGGCCTCTGCTGGGGGCCCCGGCCGACTGGTCTGCACGGAGCCGACAGCCGCACCCGCCACTTATGGGTCCTGGTTGGTGGCTGATCACCGAGCTGTTAAGCATGACGCAGGCTTGGTCAAGGAGCATGGCTACAGCCCCGCCGTCAAGGGAGATCAGCAGTAGCCACACCATGTCTTATCAGTTAATGGCGACGGGCCTCGAGGGAGGAACTGCCGCCTCACCGGAGGCCGGCCTCCTCAGGTCCGGCTGGTCTGGCCTCCGCTGCCTTCCGGCTCTCACTGTCAGGGCCCGCCTGGGGCTATACCGACAAAGCCGTCAGGGGAACAGGGTCTCACTGTTAGGAGGACGCTAAGGGGGGAGGGAAACAAACCACGCAGTGGAGATCTCCGCTCAGACGGGGCACCGTGGGCCATGCCAAGTCCGGGATTCGGGGGTGAGGGACTACATTGTAGCATCATCCTGTCTTGTCCTCTTGATGAGGGGTGCAGACTCTGAGGGTGCTGGGTGGCCGCCTGCTAGATGTTGACCTCTCCGGAGGTCGTGTGCTAGGAGCCGGCCAGTCTTGGTGCCGTCTGCTGGTTCTTGGCCGTCTTCGTGCAGCCGGCCGTTGTGCCAGCCGGCTACCGGAAGGCGGTCCTTCATTATGGGGCATCGCAGGGCGAAACCGGCCCAAGTCTTTAAAGGCTCAGGGACTCGGGTGAGGCTACCCGTGGCCCATTACTCCGACAGTAGTCCTTGAACCAGGTGAGGCGTCGGGGTCGACGGGCCGTGAAGTCTCAGCAGCTTCCCCTCTCACCACGTTCTGGGCGAATGCTTGATCCGCCTTGCGACGTGCCGACTGCCGGAGTCTATTTGACAAGGCGGGCTTGTCCGCCAATTTTGAACATCTAGGCGGGAAACAGGTGGCGTGCCTGCTAAGCTTCCGCAGGCCAGCCGCCCGCCATGAGCACGCCACGCGGCGCACGTCAGCCTGGCCAGCCTGCCACCCCACGCTCATGATGGGACGTGATAGTGGGCCGGGCCCGCCACTACCGGGCCTCGGCACGCGGGCGGATCCGTGTGGCCGAGGCGGGCGGTTGCGACTCCCACAAGAGTTACTGCGCAGTAACTCTGAGTGATAATCGGGGGGTCGTGGGGTCGTGGGCGCAGTTAATCCCACGATCCCACGTCCCGCCCCCTCGGCTTCGCAGCCCGAGGGCTATGAGTAGGGGGAGGCAGGGGAGCGGCGGAGCACGCGCGCCCTCCTCCCCACACTCTCTTCCTCCTCCTCTCTCTCTCTCTCTCTCTCTCTCTCTCTCTCTCTCTCTCTGCCGCTGTTGCTGCTGCTTAGTGCTTGCCGTAGCGCTACCGCAGTTCCCCGATGTTGAGCTCCTCCTCCCCACGCAGCTCCGCTCGAAGCCATGGCGCGTGAGAAGGGTGGAGATTGGGACGGTTCGATGGTGATCGAGGATCACCTCACTTCCTCTAGGCCACGCGCCGGATGCCCAACGCGGCGTTCGTAAAGGTGCGGGTGCCGCGGCGGGAGGGGACCTCGCCGGCGCCGCAGGGGGACGAGCGGGTCGTCTTCCGCTCGCATTTCCTCCGCGGCTTCGGCCTCCCAGTGAGCGGGTTTCTCCGCTCGTTCATGGATTTCAACCACATCCAGCCGCACCACATGACGCCCAACACCGTGACGCTGCTGTCCGCCTTCATCACGGCGTGCGAGGGCTACCTCGGCCTCCTCCCCACCATCGAGCTGTGGGCCGCCTTCTTCTACGGCAAGCTGGGGACCTCCACCAAGGAGATGGCGGCCGAGTGCGTGGCCTACGTCGTCGTGCGCTGGTCGTCGAAGAAAAATCCCTTCCTGATCATCAAGCTGTCATAGTCGGTGAAACTGTGGCAACGATCTTACTTCCACGTGGAGAACGTCGACCCGCCGCCGACTTCAACTCCGCCGCCTACAAGGCCGCCCTGCTGGCTTCAGCCCAACTGGGCTAAGTCAAGCCCGGTCGGCGACACGGCCGCCGCCATCGGCCGACTCCGAGTGTTGACGGAGTCGGAGGGCCTTGTGGCGTCCGACCTCCTGATCGCCTTCGTCGAGCGTCGGGTTCTCCCGCTCCAAGGCCGCCCTCATCTGATGTGTCGGATGAGCGGGCACCGCGACCCGAGCAGGATGTGCACGAAGGAGATGTCGACTGCCGATGTGGTGAGGATGGTGAACGAGATCTCCGACCTCAAGGTGCCGGAGGGATCCTGGCGGTTCGGGAAGCGGTCGTACTCCCGCGACGACCCGCCGCCTGCCATAAGTTTCTTAGCTTCTACTTTTTTAGTTCTTGCTTTAGTCTTGATCTTGATATGAAGTGGTTCCTTCTCTGGAGCGCAGATTTATATGTCTGCGGTGACGGCCACCATCATGGGGCCGGGTGGTGACTACCAGCCGGACCGGGAGGTGAGCGACGAGGACGACCCCGACTTGGGGGCGGCCGCCTTTGAGGACGACGCCGTAGGAGGCGGCGGCGGAGCAGGCGGCTCCGAAGAAGGGGGCGGCATGGAGACCTGGCCCGATGACGACGACGACGACGAAGACGAGCCGCGCCCTGCCCGGAGCACCGCTAACACCGGCGCAGGCCCCTCCGCCGGGCCATCTGCTCGAGGTGGCAAGCGCAAGCGGAAACACGACGCCGTCCTGTTCGGCAGCGCGCCGAAGAAGCCCAAGAACCCGGCCGCAGCGACCAGGCGGAAGGAGCCCGCGGCGAAGGTGGCCAAGTTCCCGAGGCAACCGAAGGTGCCGCCCATGGTGTCGGTGTAAGTATTTCCCTTACGCTTCTGATTTCTTGCTGTTTTGGCCTAAAAATTATTTATCTTGCTTTCTTATCTCAGGGCTCCGCTCACCCTCAACAAGTCGGCCGCCGCCTCGGTCATCAGGTCGGCGGAGACTTCCAGCACCTCCCGGTGAATCGATCCGGCCATCGACCTTCAGGAGGCGCAGGAGCAAAATGCGCGGGAGGTGCCCGAGGAGCAGGAGGCCGCCCGCCTGGAGAAGTCGGAGGCGTCCGTGGCGAGGAAGCTAGCGCAGGCGGAGGCTGATGCCACGACGAAGCAGCGGCTTGCGAAGACCGCGCGCCGCTAGGAGCCGCTGCTCGTGGCTCCCCTAAATTCCGCGCCCCCTCTGCCAGAGTTTGTGGCGACGACCAGCGGAGATAGCGACGAGCAGCCGACCATGGAGAGGGAAGGCGGCGACGTTGCCATGTCGGACGTCATCGTGCCTCCGCCACCGCCGACCATCGGAGCGCAGGACAGGCAGCCGGCCGCCCCGCCGATGTCACTAGCCGGGAACGAGGTGGCGACGGGCCCAACTCCTAAGGTCCGCACACCCGTGCGCTGCCGTCTTGAGAAGGCGGCCTCGGCACCATGACCGCTGGAGGTCGGTGCCGCGAGTTCGTCGGTCCCAACCACCGAAACGACCAGCGTCGCGCCCGCCGGCTGGGTACGCGGAGGCGTGACGGGAGCCTTGAATCAGGTGGCCCTCGACATCCAGGCCAAGCTCCGGGCTGAAGCCGACGCCGTCAAGCGGTGCAACGAGGCGTTCTTGGATTCGCGAGCGGCCATCCTGGTATGCTTCTTACTTCTTTAATTTTTGATCTTCGCTTTGGTGGAAGCAGCAGCGCACTCCATCGTCAGAAGTCCCTGTTTTGGGCCGGTCGAGCAGCGGTCCGAACTTTAATCTTGCAAGCATCGAATGCTAACTCCATCTGGCGTCCCTATTGCAGGATTACCACAACCTTCGCGCCGCCACCTTCCACTCTGGAGTCCCGGAGCTGGAGAAGCAGACCTCCCGCTTGTCCGGGAGCCGGAGTAAGTTTTGGCTTCCTTTCTCCGCATGGGCGCGCTGGCGCACCCACGGGTTGTAGTCCCCGAGATTTGGGCCGACTGCTGATCAGTCGGGTCGGATCTCCCTAGAAATCAGATTTCATGTTGATCGTTGATAACTTCTTTTCTACAGGTGCGATAGTGACCTGCGGCTGTAGTCCCCAGATTCTCGCCGACCATCGAGCAGGGGCGGATCTCCCTGGCAACAGCGTCCCTTCTCTATTGATTGACTGACATCTTCTCTTCTTTTCTCTTTGTAGAAGCCAACGCCGCCTTGCAGCAGCAGTTGGGTGAAGCCAACACCGCACTACGCGGCAAGGAGGTGGAGTGAAGCAAACTGGCCGAGGAGCGTGACCGACTAGTCACGCAGCTCGCGGAGTAGTCGGAGGCCCTCAAGACGGCTCAGAGGGAGGCGAAGATGAAGGAGACCGACCTTCTCGCTGAGTTCGAAATCGAGCGCTCCGCCTGGGCCGACAAGGAGGCGTAGCTGACTGCCTCCTTCGGCAGCATTGAGGACTTGGTCGATGGTATGCCTCTTCTTTTTTCTTTCTTTGAATCTCCGGCCCCTATTCAGGCCGACTGTTGGCTTCTGACCTTTGGCTATTTTGCCCTTCATTCAAACAGACTTCTTCCCAGGCCACTCCGTCGCCCGAACCAGGCCATCGATGCTCAGCGCCACGAGCGGAGGGCGGAAGGCGTGTAGATTGCCGCCGACGCCCCCCGGACCCTTAGCGAGCAGCTCTTCAGCATCCAGGCCCGACTTCGGCCGGCCCATCAGATGTTGCACCATCTTTAGCGCGTCGGGGCTCAGGCGATCTCCGCCCTCTTGCCAGGCATGCAGGCTCCACGCACTCCCAGTCGGACTGTCGACTGGCTGGAGGTGGCGGCTGGTCGCCTGGAAGCCTTAAAGGGCTCCTTGGCCCGGGCTTGGGGCGTGCTGGACCCTGGAGTTCGTCAAGGCGTGGTACCCTGGGCTAGATCTAGCCCAGCTGACCACGTTTCGGCTGGAGGCGCAGGAGGAGATGGTGGCGGTGGAAGGTGACCTTGTCAGGAGGGCGGCGGCGATCGTCGACTACACCGACACCAGCGTCTTCATCCCGGAGGTGGTTGACGAGGGCGCCGAGGCGCCGCTGGAGTGGTTCGCGATGAACTCGGAGGACAGCGCCGACTGCTGCTGGAGGCGGTCACGCGGAGACCGACCAACCGCCTGTTCCACCGACTGGCACCGTCGACTCTTCCGTCCAGCCATCTACTAGTCCAACTGCCGCCGACCGGCCATTCCCAGCCGAACCTCAGCTGCTCCAACTGCACTGCCGACTGGCTGCCCAGCCGAACCCTCCGCCGCTCCTTAGGGTGTTATCTTTACTTTTCTGCTTGTTAGTCTCAACAAACTTTGATTAAATTTGCACAATTCCACCCACGGGGTGTATATCGAACTCCGTTGAATGCTGGCCAATGGGCCTTTTGCTATGTAAATATACTTTGTCGCAACTTATGTTTTGTTGGCCGACTTCTGGCTTTTCTTGCTTTCTGCTCCTTGCTTTTTTCCTTTGTCGCCCTCCCTTGGCTATCCTCTTGCCAGCCGAACAGCCGCTCTGCAGACTCCGGCTAGGTTGAGTACTTAGCTATTTATGGGAGCGCAAGTACTTAGCCGTTTGGAGTGTTGGCAAGGTAGGCAGAAGTCGGCCGGCCGGCCGCTCAGCAGCCAGCCAAAAAGGCGGGATGCCGGCCCCAACTATATGCACATTTTTCCTTAGCCATTTTTCATGTGGGCATTGCTTTGCAACTCCTGGCAACCGTACAGTCGCTCTGCGAGCTGCAGCTTTTGACAGGAGAGGTTTTTGGTGCCGACACACTACTTGTCCGACTGCAGGAGGCGGCATATAGCAGAAGGCGGCAAGCCTCCGGGCCGACTGGTCAAACCCGGTGCCAGGCGGAATAATAAAACAACACATTCATAGGCATAACACTTATCATATAGATAAAAGAGGGTAGTCCCCGATCTCTTCTCGGGGGACCCGGAGTCTTCGTACTTAGTACAAAAGGTAGCGTGATACATACTGCTTTTAATCAGTAAAATCTTCGGAGGAGGTTTATGCCTCAGGCCTCTCCGCCTCCTTGCTCGAAGTCATCTCTTTTGTGTGCTCTGGGCTTCGTAAGGCCGATCGTAGTAGCAACAGCTTGCTCAAAGACTTTGTCGATGATAAAAGGGCCTTCCTAAGGTGCCGAGAGCTTGTGCTACCGATCGCTCACTGGATCAGCCGAGCACAAGGTCTCCTCTTCAAGGATCTTGGCTTCACCATGCCGCTGTAGTATCGGGCGTGACTCTCGCCGGTAGATAGCGGACGGGCTGAGTGCCAACAACCAGCCCTCTTCCAGCAGGTCGACGTCGTCTTCTCGTGCCTCCTTGGCATCCACCTCGGTGTACATAGTGACTCGTGGGGAGTCGAACTCTATGTCCGTTGGGATGACGACTTCAGCACCGTAGACGAGGAAGAAGGGCGTGAAGCCGGTCGACTTGTTCGGAGTTGTGCGCAAGCTCCAGAGGACGGCCGACAGCTCATCGAACCAGCAGCCGGCCGACCGCTCTAGAGGCTCGACCAGTCGGGACTTGATGTCGGACAAAATGAGGCCGTTTGCTCGCTCCACTTGGCCGTTTGACTACGGATGGGCAATGGACCCTAAGCCCAGTCGGATGCCTGCGTTGCGTAGAAATGAGCCAAGGCTCCTTTGGCTAAGTTTGTGCCGTTGTCGGTGATGATGTTGTGTGGTATGTCGTACCGAGTGGTGATGTCGGTGATGAAAGTCACGACAGTCGGCCCATTCAGCTTCTATCCACTTGGTGAACTTGTCCACAACGAAAAGCAAATGAGTCATGCCGCCACGAGCCGTCTTGAATGGCCCCACCATGTCCAGCCCCCAAACGACAAAGGGCCAGGCAACAGGAATGGTCTTGAGTGCAAAAGCCGGCAAGTGTGCCTTGGAACGGAACTTCTGGCACCCTTTACACTTCTGGACCAATTCTTTGGCGTCTTCTAGAGCAGTCGGCTAGAAGAAACCATGGCGGAAAGCTTTGGCAACAAGTGATCTTGAAGCCGCGTGGTGACCACATTCACCTTGGTGGATATCTTTGAGGATTGCTTGACCCTGGTCCGGCTCCACGCAGCCCTGGTACACACCAGTGACACTGCGCCGTACCAGTTCTTTGTTGACTATGGTGTATGCTGCTGCCCGCCGTTGCTGTTATCGGGCTAGGATCACATCAGTCGGCAACTCTTCGTTCACCAGGAAGTTGAGGATGGGTTGAGCCCATGAAGGTGTTGTTATTTCTTCGACTGTCACGACTACAACTTGTACAAGGGCGGTTGGGCCGGGAGGTGGCGGGTTGGAGTTGGCTGCCGCCTGCTGAGTTGAAGAAGTCCCCGGGCCGACTGCTGCAGTCCCCGGGCCGGGTTCTGAAGTCCCCGGGCCGGGTGCGACGGCTGCAGTCCCCGGGCCGCCTGCAGAAGTCCCTGCGCCGGCCTCTGGGGCCCTCAAGTCAGATCTGACTGCTTCAGGAGGGGCCGGCACGAAGATGGAGTCGGACTCTGGTGACAGCTTGACAAACGGCTTGAGGAGGCGCTGTAGGGCGACGCCGGATGGTATTGCTTGCCGGGTGGAGCCGATCCGTGCCAGGGCATCTGCTTGCTCGTTTTCATTTCTTGGCACATGGAGGAACTCGCACCCGCCAAAGTATTCACTGAGTTGCTATATGAGGAAGCGGTAGCTTGCCATATTTGCATCCTTGGCGTCCCAGGCGCCTGACGACTGCTGGACCACCAAGTCGGAGTCACCATAGCATAGGATCCGGCGAATGCCGAGTTCCTTGGCAAGCCGGAGCTCGTGTATTAGTGCCTCGTATTCAGCTTCGTTGTTGGAGGCGGCAAAGTGGATTTGCAGCACATATCTGAGCTTGTCGCCTTTGTTAGAGGTGAGGATGATGCTGGCTCCCAGACTGGTGCGCATCTTTGAACCATCAAAGTGCATCAGCCAATGGGTGGAGTCTGGCGCTGGCAGCACGTACTGGGTCTCGGCCCAGTCTACGAGGAAGTCGGCCAATGCTTGTGACTTGATGGCGGTGCGAGGCTGGTAGTAGATGGTGTAGGGGGCTAGATCTATGGCCCATTTGTCCACTCGGCCCGAAGCATCTCGGCTTCCAATGATCACAGCAAGCGGAGCAGTGCACACAACAGTGATCGGGTGCTCTTGGAAGTAGGGCTTCAGCTTCTTGGCGGCAAAGTACACGCCATAGCACATTTTTTGATAGTGGGGGTAGTTTTGCTTGGAGGCGGATAGCACTTCACTCAAGTAATACACTGGCCTCGACCGCAATGCTCGCCTCCTCCTTATGCTCCACCACTATGACTGTGCTGACCACCCGACTGGTGGCGGCGATATAGAGGAGCATGGGCTCTTTATCACCGGAGCCGCCGAACAGGTGGGTGGTCAACATCTTCTTGAGCTGAAGAAAAGTCATTCGCTTTGTCGCTCCACTCAAAAAGTGGTCTTTCATGAGCTGGTACAGGGAAGAGCCTTCGCCCAGCCGATCGATGAAACGGTTGATTGATGCCAGCAGCCGGTGAACTTCGCACGCCCAGCAATGGGTGGGCACCTCCATCTTCTCAATGGTCTTGATCTTCACAGGGTTGCACTCTATGCCGCGCTCTGAAACCAGGAAGCCGAGAAGCTGGCCAGCTAGTACTCCGAAGATGCATTTCTCTGATTTGAGCTTGATCTGAAATCGGCGCAGGTTCTCAAATGTCTCCTTGAGCTCTTCCAGCAGTGTGTCACGCTTCTCCGTCTCCACCACCACATCGTCCACATAAACATGGGCGTTTCTGCCGAGTTGCTTGAGGAGACACTTCTGCATGCAACGCTGAAACATGGTGCCGGCATTTCGCAGTTTAACGCCATGGTCGTAGTAGAAGGCTCCAAATGGCGGATGAAGGCGGGTCTTCACCGCCGGCCGGGTTCAGCTTGATCTGATGGTACCCTGAGTACGCATCCAAAAAACTCAGCAGCTCGCATCCGGCTGTGGAGTCTATCACTTGATCAATTCTTGGTAAAGCAAAGGGATCTTTGGGGCGGGCTTTGTTGAGACTGGTATAATCAATACACATGCGCCACTACTTATTCTTCTTCAGCACAAGAACAGGGTTGGCCAACCATTCTGGAAAGAATACTTCCATGATGAAGCCGGCTGCTAGAAGCCGGTCTATCTGTTCTCCAACAACTCTTCTTTCTTCCGACCGGGCGGCGCGAAGGGCTGCCTGACCGCTTAAGCGCCAGTCGACATGTAACTTGTGCTCGGCGAACTCCGTCGGAACACCCGGCATGTCTTTGGGAGACCATGCAAAGATGTCCCGATTCTCACGGAGGAAATCGATGAGCTCGCTTTCCTATTTTCTGTCAAGGTTTGCACCTATGACAGTGTGCCTCTTCGGGTGCTCCGGATCCAAGGGTATCTTCCTTGTTTCCTTCGCCGGCTTGAACGAGCCCTCAACTTCCGACTCCTTGGGGATGGGTGACATTTCCGGCTTCTTGCCAGCCATCGCCACAACCCATTCAAGGAGCCATTTTTCAGCTGCAATCACAAGGGACTCGGCCAGCCGGCTGCTGTCTGCCACGTAGGCGGACGACTTCTTGTACTCTCCGACTACGGTCAGGATTCCCTTGGCAGTCGGCATCTTCATCTTGAGGTAAGCATAGTGGGGGACCGCCATGAACTTGGCCAGAGCAGGCCGGCCAAGTAGTGCATGGTAGGGGCTCTCGAGGTCCACTACTTCAAACCAAACTGGCTCTCGGTGAAAATGAGTCTTGTCTCCGAAGAGAACATCGATCTGGGTCTTGCCGATTGGCGAGCAGGAAAGGCCAGGGACTATGCCATGGAATACAGTCCGACTGGGGTGAAGTTGCTTCTGCTTGATTCCCAACTTCTCCATTGTGTCACGGTACAAGATGTTGATGCTGCTACCGCCATCTATCAGAACTCTGGAGAAACGAGCTGCCCGCCTCTCCGTGGTGAAGGTGGCATCTAAGACCAGGGCATAAGAGCCAGGGGAGGGCATCACCTCCGGGTGGTCGGCCCTGCTCCAACTGATGGGCTTTTCAGACCGATGCATGAATTCTGGAGTTTCTGATGCCACTGCTTGTACTTCTTGCTCTGCTACCGTCTGCTCGTCTGTCATCGGCCACACTGGTGAACACAACATAGGATCCGTGCTCCTCAGGATACTCATCTTGTATGGCGCCGACTGGCCAAGCCGCCGGCTGCTGGGGCGGAGGAGGCGGCGGGCCGGTAGGCGGAGGAGGCAGGAGTCCATCTTCGTTGGCGATTCTGGTGAGCCAATGGCACTTCCAAGTGGTGTGGTTGGACGGCTTCGCACCCCTATGGAACTTGCAGGGTGCATCAAGAGTCTGCTCATACGATAAAGCGGGCAACCAATTGGGCTTGCCGCCCTTCTGACGCTTGGGCGCTGGCTGCCCTTCCGGCTGTTGGTCTTAAACTGTCACCACCTGCCGGCTGGTGGAAGCCGGCTGCGTGGCTTTGCACTTGTTGTTGCTTGGTTGCTGTCACCGAGTGGAGTCACCAGCCGGAGTCTTAGGAGCCTGAGGAGCTACCTTGCCGGATGCATGAACTAAGATCTCCGCTTTCATGGAGGAGTCGACCGTGGCGTGCTTATCGGTGATGATCAGCAGTTCGTCGGGAGTCATAGGCTCGTCGCAGAGGAGTCGGTGCTTGAGGAGGGTGCCCTCTCGGCACCCGGTGGTGAAATACTCGATTTCCTGCACCTCATGCACGCCTTTGCAGGAGTTGCGCAGCTCGGACCAACGCGTGAAATAGTCGCAAGTCGATTCGCTGGGCCCTTGGACGCACAAGGAGAGCTGTCGGGGCTTGGGAGGCCGCTTGTACGTGTTGGTGAAGTTGTGGATGAAGGCTTCAGTGAAATCAACCCAGCTGTTGATGCTGCGGGGCTTCAGTCTGTTGAGCCACGCCCGGCCAGCCTTGAAGCATGAGCGGACGCATTTCACAGCAACACGCTTGTTGCCGCTTGCTATGCCGACGCCATGGAGTAGTCGATCAGCTGGCCTCCGCTTCACGGAGCCGTGTACTTGGCGCAGTATCTTGGGAGCGTGAACCCTTTAAGGAAGGGCTCATCTCGGATTCATGGGCCGAAACAAGGCGGACCCAACGCGTCTTCTTATTCTAGCGCCAGGGATCGGTTGTGGTGGTCGATCCGATGGCGGGCGTCGTTTTCTCCGACTCCTTCTCGGTGGCCAAGGCGGTCGCCGAGTGTCGGGTGCGTGACAGGCGGTGGAGTGGGGTACCTTTCTCCGCGAGGCGGCGGGGAGGCGGTCGCCTCGCTGCTCCACTACTCAAGGGCGGCCGCTCAAGGCCACGCCGATGGAGAGGTGAGTCCGATCGCGCTGGAAGCCGCCTCATTCACTACAGAATTAGATTTTGTTGCCGCCACGGGCGACGGCAAAGAGCTTTGCCGCCGCCGGCCGACGGCAAAGAGTGACGGCAAAGACAGGGTCGGCAAACAGGTCCTTTGCCGCTCGCTTATGGCGGATGGCAAAGAGTCCTTTGCCTACAGTGGCGGACGGCAAAGGGAGGGACGGCAAAATACTTGACGCCCGCCAGCGTTAGTCCGTTAGGTGGCTAACGGCGGTTTTGCCGTTCGCCAGCGGACGGCAAATTTGACCACCCTTTGTCGTCCGCCAGCTGACGCCAAGCAAGGCCAACGCCACGGTGGTTTGCCGTCACCACGGAGGACGGCAAAGGTTATGTCTTTGCTATCAGCTTTTCTTTGCCGCCAACCACCGACGGCAAAACCTTTGCCGTCCGCCACGGTAGGCAATTTGCTAAATGGCACATGTGCCAGAAGCACAGGTGGGCGCCACGTGTCCCTTTGCTTACAAAGGGCCGACGGCAAAGGGCTCTTTGCCGTCACATGGACGGCGGCAAGAGCCCTGCACCGCCTCTTTTTAATTTTGTTTTTCTTATATCCAACAATTATCACAACACACATAGCACATATATATCCATCACATAAATATCACAACACATATATATCACATCACATATATATCCATCACATAAATATCCAGACATATATATCCATCCATACATACATAGTAGGTTGCACATAGTCCCATCAATCCATACATATTACAATATGCAAAGTTTCATCATAGCAAGCGAAAGCAGAATACAAGAAGTGCATCAAAGGAAAAACAAGCAATCCATCATATGATGTCAAGCTTCCGTGAAGTGAATGAAACCTGCAAAATGACAAATAAGAAAGTTAGAAAAGAATAGAAGAAGAAGAAGAAGACTAGAAGAAGAAGTATATGCCATTTATTAGCTAACTTAGGTGAAATGGATCATTTATGAGCTAAATTAGTTGAAATGGATCGCTTATGAGCTAAGTTAGGTGAAATGGATCATTTATGAGCTAAGTTAGGTGAAATGGATCGCTTATGAGCTAACCTAGGTGAAATGGGTCGCTTATGAGCTAACCTAGGTGAAATAGGTCGCTTATGAGCTAACCTAGGTGAAATGGGTCGCTTATGAGCTAACCTAGGTGAAATGGGTCGCTTATGAGCTAACCTAGGTGAAATGCATCATTTTGGAGCCAAGTTAGGTGAAATGGATCGCTTATGAGCTAACCTAGGTGAAATGGATCATTTATGATCTAATCTAGGTGAAATGGGTCGCTTATGAGCTAACCTAGGTGAAATAGGTCGCTTATGAGCTAACCTAGGTGAAATGGGTCGTATGAGCTAACCTTGGTGAAATGGGTCGCTTATGAGCTAACCTAGGTGAAATAGGTCGCTTATGAGCTAACCTAGGTGAAATGGGTCGCTTATGAGCTAACCTTGGTGAAATGGGTCGCTTATTAGCCAACCTAGGTCAAATGCATCATTTATGAGCTAACCTAGGTGAAATGGATCATTTTGGAGCTAACTTAGTTGAAATGGGCCGTTTATGAGCTAACTAAGGTGAAATGCCACGTTTTTGAGCTAACTAAGGTGAAATGGGTCATTTTGGAGCTAACCTAGGTGAAATGGGTCATTTAGGAGCTAACGTAGGTGAAATGGGTCATTTTAAAGCTAACGTAGGTAAAATGGATCATTTAGGAGCTAATCTACGTAAAATGGGTCATTTTAGAGCTAACTTGGATAAATTGGATCACTTGTAAGCTAACTAAGGTAAAATGAGTCATTTTAGAGCTAACTTAGGTAAAATGGATCGTTTATGAGCTAACTAAGCTAATTATGCAATTTTTGACATAAGTAAGCTAACTCTAGGTCATTATGGTAAGCATATTGGAGGAAATAAAGCTAAGTCTAAGTCTAGAGAAACTTACCGTGATCGTGGAGGTGTAGTAGCGGGCTGGCTCGTGCTTGGCAGTAGTCGGAGAAGGATCGTATGATGCTTCTCGAGTTAAGCTGCACCAAAGATCATTTCCAATGTCTCGTTAGCATTATGACACTCAAATGTTAAGACTAGCAAGTAATGTCCATTCAAATTAAACTCACCGTGCTCCTGTGAGCAATCACTGCATCGGCGGAGCGGTCTGACCGACTTCTCGCACACGCATCGCACATTTGGTTTTCACAACAGAGTCATACTAGTTAGTAATGAGACTCAAATGTTAAGACTAGCAAGTAATCTGCAGAAGAAACTTACCACAAGGAGCTCATACATGGCCCTTGCCTGCATGTCATTCCGCGCCCTCTCCTCCTCCAACATCTTTGTCGCCCTCTCCTCCAACTCCCGCTGCCTCCGCCGCCTCCGCCAAGTTTCTCCGCTCTATCTCTCTCACTCAGATAGCAGCCTGCAACACCACTCACATGACCATTTGTAATCATTGATGGAAGCGCACACAATGTAATGGAGAAAGATAGCTGAGTACGATAACTAACCTTGATGGCGAGTTGACCGGCCGCTCACGAGGCCTTATCTCAGAGCGGAGCTCGATCGGCGCGCTTTGATCTCCGGAGAGTGCTAGGACAACGGATAAGTCCATCTCCCATGGCTATGGAGCCATGGGACCTCCCGCCACCAGATATCATCAAGAACTCAGATCAATGGGACCCTCGCTCGGGTTAAAGTCCTCCCTTTCCTCGCCTTCCCCGATCTCTATATTGCACGAGCTTGTCGTGGGCGGAGATGTTGGTGAAGTTCTTGCATCATCGAGGTCGACGCAGAGAATGCCTTGACTTTCTTGTAAGGGCCAAGTGGGCCATGGCATACAGGTCGTACACCTCCGCACCTTATCCGCCTTATTGTAGCGCGCCCGAAAGAGAGAAACAAAGTAAATTAGTAATTAAAGGGCTAAAGCTAGCATGATGAATGAATTGCATGAATCATGAAGCAAACCACATACCCAGCCCGCCTGCATCAAATAAGTTGAGCTGCCTTGGTGGTGTGGCACACCTTCCATTTGGGCACGCTTGTCCTTGGCCTCTTGCAGGGTGGCCCGCCATTCTTTGAGCACCACGCATTGACCAACACCTCCCAACAATCCATCCGATCCGCACACCATCTCTGAGGGGCCTAAGTTAGCAATAGAAACTTCAGCGCCACGGCTATGAATTACTAAATGAAGGAATTAAGTACAAGGCCTTAAGAATTACCTTCATGTACTGCTCCTTACTCAAGAACTTATCGCGCACTCCTGCTTGGGCTTCTTGATACCACGCCCGGCGAGTAGTCTCGAACAGCCTGCACCAGCCTCATGCCGTAAGTTCAAGTAGGCGCTTGCACTCCTTGTGGATAACATCCGCCGCCTCCTCGTCGTATCCCTCCTCACACCTATAGAATGTCTGCAATCAAATGAGACAATATTGATTAGTACAATTAATAACTAGCTAGTTGAAGATTTTAATTGTGTAAAGGAGAAATTACCTGTACTTTCTCGATCACCACGCCTGCCTCGCCTTGCACAAGACACCGCCGATAATCTCACCAAGGGGCCGGGCAGCCAAGTAGTGCTCCCAACTCAATCCAACCTCCGAAGCCGACCTCACCAGCAACGTGACAAACCCCGAAAGTTTTGCTTAATCAGAACTCCAAGGACGGAGTTGGGCCATGGACACTTTCATGGTGGTCCCAACCCCGCAGATGACAAGGCCAACGATTAGTTATTTGAAGAAACGTGAATGCGAAGGTACAAAAGATTAAATGCACTTACCTCTCCCCATCAGGGAAAATCAACCACCTCTCGCTGGTCGCCGCACGGACGGGAGCCGTAGCACCACGCTGGTAGACGCTGCCCCTCCTCCTCCTCCTCAAAATCACCGGCTCCCGCCATCATCAAGATGGCCACTGCTCCCCGCCATCATCAAGATGGCCACTGCCCTCAGCTGACCCACCAAGTACCCCATCCAGACGTGTGCTCCTCCGGGTCTCGTGGGCCCAACTCTCATGGGTCAAGGCCCGCCGACCCGAGGCTCGTGGGTCAAGACCCGTGGACCGGAGGCTCGTGGACCGAGTCCGTAGCCTCCTCCTCGACGAGTCCACCCTAGCAGTCACGTGCTCGGGTGAAACAGCTGGGGCGGCGGCGAGGAAGGCGCCAGAAGAGTCACCCTACCTCCTCTCCCGCGACCACGTGCTCCACCTCCTCTCTTCTTCTTACCTCGCCCCTCGCTGGGCACCGCGGTCGACGAAGAAGGGCCCGACGGTGTCGCCATACTCGTCCAAAGAACGCCGCGGAGAGGTGCGTGGAATGGAAGACTCGCACCACGCCACGACGAAGAAGGGCCTCGCGCCCCCCGACCAGCGCCCACCATCTTTCAACACCTGCCATGACAAAGAATAAACGAAATTAGTACAACATAAAAAAAAGTACCGACATGAATAATAATATGTATATCACTTAAGTGTATCATCATCAAGTACAACATAAAAAATTGAATACCTGACACTACTAATAATCTCGATCAGTATCATCAATAAATGCATAATCATCATCATCACTATAATCAATGATGGGCTCATAGGGTTCATTGGCATCAACATGTGCAAGGCCACCTTGACGTAATCGGTCAAGCATTGACAGGTCATCCGCAGCAGTAACCTCTTCTTGTTCCGCTCTTCTTGTTCCTCCTCCGGGTGATGTCGGATTCACTGTCGCTGTCTACTTCAATGTTTTGGGGTGAAGCATAGCGGTTCTTGAAACGCTTTTGAAAGACGGTCTCTTGGAAGAATTCTCCTTCATATGTGTCTGGGTTAATGTGAGGTTCATAATCCTCCTCCTTTGGGGGATAAAGTCTAGCACGTGGTGGCACTTCATAAACGACATCCCAACCTTTCAGATTTGGATTAGTTTGGCAGGCCCACGGTAGATAGAATACTTGGGTCGCTGTTGAGCCGTAATATAGACATCGTGAACATCTAAATGGGTGCTTTGGTTGATTTCAACTAGCCCTATATGTTCATGAGTC
This sequence comes from Aegilops longissima, assembly GCA_021605205.1. NCBI lineage: Eukaryota > Viridiplantae > Streptophyta > Magnoliopsida > Poales > Poaceae > Aegilops > Aegilops longissima. The sequence goes on from CM038676.1 coordinate 60,230,387, forward strand.
CTTCTAGTCTCCTTCGCTGAAACCAATAACATTTGAAGACTACGACATTCGTGGGTTTTCACCATAGAACAGAAGTTCATAAATTGCTTCAACTCTCCCATAATACTCGGTACCTCCTTCGCCGATAGCGATACACAACAATTTGTAGACTTTCGGTCGGCCATAGATTGCTTTTTGCCATAGGTACGAAAGCGATACCCGCTGATGTCGATTTGTCAAATGAACGGACCTTATAGTCAAAACCATTAGCGATTTGTCTCAATTCGCGCCCATAGACTCTGAATTAGCCTACAAGTTTAATATGAAAGGATTGTTGCATTACGCACAAATTAGCTTAATGAAATGAAATTGTCTAATAGAAATTACCGCTTGTTTGAACCAAGAGATGAAACCGATAGCCGCCTCCTTGCTTTATGAGAAGCTCATACTCTTCGACGGAATCCTTTTGGATCTCCGCCCATACGAGAATATGGCGACGATCGATCGTATGACATATCCAGGAATAAGAGCAGTTCAAAGGAAATAGAAGTTGCAAACAATGTACCGAGAACTTACTCGATGTACGGCCGCACTTCTATCAAAGTTGTTGAAGATATACAACTAAATGGTCCGCCATTCTTCGTTATCCAAAGATACCGGATGTGAAACACTAGCTGGTGCGAGATTCCCTTTGAATAGGCTGAGGTTGATCCACCTTTTTAGGGTCGCCAAGATTGTACCGAGGCTTCGGATTATGCAAATGACGATTTTTGGCTTCAGAGTGTGCTGTTACGAAGTTTGCCGCCTCTCGTGATGAATGCCTCAGCCATCGATGCTTCAATTCTACGCTTATTTTTACATTTTTCTCAAGCGCCTTCGCATCCTCTCGGCTTGGTAGCACCAACGATTTTGCACGGCCCCCAATCTTGCCTCGGTCGGGAGATGCATAATCAAATGCTGCATTGATTAAAGAAGCCCGTGGAAAGATCTTCTAACTTGCAGATCAACTCCGCGCCAACTCTTCCATTTCTTCTAGCACGCCAGCGATAATTCTTTCGCACACGTAACACGGAAGAAATAGCTGAGTTCTGCCAAGATTAGCCATTCATCCTCGTGGATGAAGCCACGCAACATCACCGCATTACCCGCCAATCCATATGTGCCAATCATGACTCTTGAGACCAAATATCTTCAATTTATCAAGATTCGCCCCTCTTTAGATTCGCTGCATACCCATCGGGAACATCAACTGCTGTTGCACCCACAAGATAATTTCCTCATAGCTGGCCTTCCAAGATTGAACCATGCCTTTGGCTTCGCCCAGCTTCGCTTCCTTTCGGTTCTTTCATGTTTTGTAACGGCTCATCACATAGCGCCCAGATCGACTCTAGCCTTAGTATTATCCTTTGACTTCCCATCTATGCCTAACAATGTACCAAAAAGTGCCTCGGCGATATTCTTCTCAAAGGTGCATCACGCCGATGTTGTGTGGGCAAAGGAGGTCTTTGAAGTAAGGCAGATCCCATAAGCATGTTTTGTGAGTCCACGCGTGCTTAGTATTATACCCCTTGAAGTACCCTGGACGCTGTGGATCTAGCTCGAGAGCGTTTAACTGATCCAGGGTCTGTTGGCCTGTCAATGTAGGTGGTGCAGAGTTTTTGACAACTCTACCTCTGATGAAGTTCTTCTTGTCTTTCCCGAACTTATGGCGAGGATCCAGAACTGTCTATGCATGTCGAAGCAAGAAAACTTGCGACCGCCCGAAGCCAACGAAACTCAAGAGCTCCCTTGCATGTGGGGCACGGAACCTTCCATGCACACACCAGCCAACTAATAGCGCAGACGCCGGCAAGTCATGCGCCGAGTACATGTACCGCATACGCATTATGAAGTTCCGCTTGCTATAGGCGCCGATGTCTTGAACCCATTATCCCAGGCTTCTTGCAATTCGCCCTTACGCTGCTGCATGTACACATTCATATTTTTCCCGGATAGTTGGGCCCTGGAATTATCAACGCCAGAAAATGTTCTTTCTTTGCATAATCTGTCCGGGGAGATTGAGGAAAGACAAATACGGGCCAACAACTGTATTGGGCTGCCGCCATACCAAACACATCGAACCCATCCGCGCCGATGCCGACTCGAGGATGCCTCGGATCTGCCGCTTTGTCAAGATGTAATTCATCAAACTTTTTCCACGCAACACCATCCGATGTGTGTACCATCATCGATTCCCATCTCGTATCTAGTTCGGTTCTTTTGCCTGTTTTGTGCCATGTCATCTGTCCGCCGCCTCTTCGACCATGAAAAGACGCTGAAGTCTTGGTACGATTGGCATATACCAAGAACACTAACGGGATTTTGGTCTGTGTCTTCTCACCCATACCGTTGTTCACCACAATATACCGAAGACTTGCAAATGGGACAATAGTTCAAGTCCGCATAGTCAAGCTTCAAATAAGGCACATCCTTTCTCACAGTGCATGTATCTTCTCATAGGGCATCTTCAAGGCACGGAGGATTTTGTCCGACGGTACAGGTTTGCGTGCATTACATGGCCTTTGGGTAGAAAGCGCCCAAATATTGTCATAATTGCGCCATAGCATTCTTCTTCCCAAGTTGAACTGAGCCTTCAGAGCCATTACTTGTGAGATGGCATCCAACCGACAAAGCTCGGTGCTCGTGGAGCGGACGCTTTGAAGACTCCAACATTTCATTGAAGGCCTTTGCAGATTCCTCCATCTCCTCGTCTCAATCCCGAGCATCATCATAGTCTTGCACCATGTTTTCCATCCGGTACCATGCTCATCGGTGCGACGATGATCCACCTCAGCTCGGTCACGCTAAGCAGACTCACCATGAAATGTCCACACCGTATAATCGGGCGAAACCATTCTTCTCGCAGGTGTTTGCCCATTTCAGCCTCTCGTCCTCTTTTCCCAATTGCCGCACCGTAAACAGGGGCACCAGGTTTTCTTCTCTAGCCATTTGCAATGCGGCTTGCACAAACCCCTTGGTTTTTGTGAACCATTCAGCGCCCATTTGTTCTCGACCAGTGTGACCGTATACATCCACGCATCGATCACTCATCTTGACTTTCGTAGCTACCGGACACACAACAATTATATATGTAATTCACCATGTATATATTCATCAGTTGATCTACTTTGTCAATTTTATTACGTCCATGCAACCTACACTCTAATAGGTAATGATAGGTCTAATCTCACTGTATGTAGATTGGGTTCATTTTCCCATGTTATGCTCGATTCGACGCAAAATTTCGGTAGCATTTTCGCTGTTCTCCTCGATACACGCCTCTGCAATAAATGTAGAGGATGTGTACCGGAGAACAACAGGGAGGCAATCGACGAAATTTATGCGCCGGATCCGAGCAAAGCATATGGGAAAACGAACCCAATCTACACATACTGGCTGTCCATGGATAGCGTTGGACAATTCAAAGAATCAATGTTATAAATATGCAAATGCATGCATATTTATAACTATGACGCTTTAAACGGGAGACACATATTGGTTACGATACCGATGATTCAAGACACATATATAGCTAGCTATCAAGTTTCATCGAATAGATCAAATAATTAATGGGGAGGAGGACATGTCATTTGTGCTCACCCACGAACGAAGGGGCGAGCTCACAAACGCACGGCGAGGTCGTTAACACCAAACCTCGCAGCGATGAAACAACTGCACATTTAAAACTACCCGATCAACACAATTATATATGATGTTTTTCATAACAAAATCGAAAAATATATGACCTAACTAATAATTCACAAATATATGACCCCGCCGGCCTCTGAAGGCCAAAGAACACCTTTTCGGAGGTGTCGGGGTCGGGTGTCGCGTCGGTGTCGGGTGCCGGTCGGGTCGGGTCGGGTCGGGGGTCGGGTCGGGTGTCGGTCGGGTGCCGAGTCGGGTCGGGTGCCGGGTCGGTGTCGGGTCGGGTGTCGGGTCGGGTCGGGCCGGGTCGGGTCGGGTCTCGGGTCGGGTGTCGGGTCGGGTGCCGGGTCGGGTCGGGTGTCGGGTCGGTGTCGGGTCGGGTGTCGGGTCGGGTCGGGTCGGGTGCCGGTGTCGGTGTCGGGTCGGGTGTCGGGTCGGGTGTCGTGTCGGGTCGGGTCGGGTCTCGGGTCGGGTCTCGGGTCGGGTGTCGTGGTCGGGTCGGGTCGGGTCGGGTCCGGGGTTGGTGTCGGGTGCCGTCGGGTCGGGTTTTTTCCTCTTTTTCCTTTTCTTCTTCTTCTTTCTTCCTTTTCTTCCTTTTCTTCCTTTTTTCTTTCTTCTTCTTCTTCTTCTCCTTTCCTTTTCCTCTTCTTCTTCTCCTCCTCTCCTTTTTTCTTCTTCTTCTTCCTTTCTTTTTTTTTCTTCTCCTCCTCTTCTTCTTCCTTTCCTTTTCCTCTTCTTCTTCTCCTCCTCTTTGTTTTTTTCTTCTTCTTCTTCTTTCCTAAAACTGAACTAAACCTAAAACTAAACCTAAATCTAAACTAAATATAAATCTAAAACTAAAAAACAGAAAAAAAAAAAAGAAAAAACTAAAATCTAAACCTAAAACTAAACTAAAACTAAACCTAAACCTAAAACTAAACCTAAAACTAAAACTAAATCTAAACTAAACATAAACCTAAAACTAAAAAATAGAAAAAAAAGGAAAACAGAGAGAGGTAGAGCTCACCGGGCCGGTGGAGGAGGTGGCTGGTGGAGGAGGGGCGGCTGGCTCTGGCGGCGGCGCTGCCCGGCAGGGCGGGCGGGGCGGGGCGGGGCTGGCGGCAAGGCCAGGACGGGCGGCACGGGCGGGGGGCTGGCGGGCAATGCTGGCACGCGCAAGGGCAAGTGGCGGCGGGGCGGGCGGAGGAGGGGGGCGGGCGGCTCGGGAGGCGGCGCGCTGGGGCGGGGCGGGGCGCGGGCACAGGGCGCAAGGCGGGCGCGCGAGACGGCAGGCGGCGGGCGACGGGCGGGGGGGGCGGGGCGACGGGCGGGGGGGGTGGGCGGCGGGCGGGAAGCGACGGGCGGCGGCGAGTGGTGGGGGCGGCGGCGCTGGTGGGAGGAGGGGAGAGAACAGAGAGAGAGGCGGGTGGGGCACGCCGTTAGATATGTTTAATCTTTGTCGTCCCGCCACCTATGTGTCTGTTTTTTTTGCGTCCGCTAACAGACGACAAAGAGGGGGCCGCATATTTTTTAACCAGCTCCTCGGTGGCGCCTCCTTTGCCGCCTCGCTAGCGGACTGCAAAGAATCTTTGCCATGAGCTAGCGGACGGCAAAGAATCTTTACCGTTAGCTAGCGGACGGCAAAGAACTGGCTGATGGCAAAGGCTTTCTTTGCCATCGCCGCTTCTTTGTCGCTCGCCGGTAGTCGATGGCAAGAGTTTTTGCCGCCCGCCAGCGACGGCAAAGAGCTGGCAGATGGCAAAGTAGCTGATTCCAGTAGTGATTGCCTCGTCTTCCGCAGGTGCCACCAGTCGGCGTCCGGGATGTCGCGCCGTGATCCTGGCGAAGGGGTGGTTCGTTGTTCCGCCGGACGGGTGCTTTGGCGTGGCAGCCGCGTCAAGGAGCTGCTGGACTCACTCCATCATGTGGCGACGCTCGTCGCCCTCGTACTTGTCTAGCTCATCCATCACCGCCTGGGCAGCCCGGATGTTCTCTGCAGGCGTGGCGTAGACGGGACGGTCCGTCCCGAACATGCTGGCGATGGTCGCGCCACACTGCCTGATCGAGCTGATGCGACTAGGCCCCTCAGGAGCCGGTGTGCCGCCAACAGCTCGGTCCATCTCGCGCCGGTAGACTTTCGAGAGACGTCGCATGCTGGCCAGTCGGTTGGCACTCTCGATAAGCTAGACGGGGCGTGCCTCCAGCATCTCGGCATCTGCGCCTTCCGGGATGGGCGCTGACAAGTCTCGTAGCGCCACATCGAGTGGGTCTCGGATGCCTCCGTCCGAGTGCTCACCACTGTTGATGACAAGCACCTCCATGATGGTGCTTCCACCGATGTGCTCACGAGAAGTCGGATCGTCGTAGACCACCACTAGGTGGGGAATGCTTCAAGCGACGCTGTGTCGGAGTCGATGATCATCGGGCCGGTGGAGCCAACAGACTCCAGGTCCACAGCAGGCTCGCTGGTGACGTGAAGCTGATCGAGGAGGCTGACGAGGCGTCTCTTGGGGCAACCGGTGCCCGCGTCGGAGGTCGGCTCATCGGAGAGGTGGATCTCGCCAACAAGGTCGGCGAGGCAGCTTGCCGCGCAGCCGATCTTCGCGCCGTGCAGCGCGTCGAGGCTGACACCGTCGGGCGTGCTGGGCTGGCTTCGCTCGCCAGGAAGGAACAAGCTTCCCGTCCAGAGCAGTTTTCCGGAAGATGGTGCACCTCGCCCCACGGTGGGCGCCAAATGTCGAGGGTTGGGTGTGACATATGCCAAAGGATGGCTTATCGTGGTGGGAGCGAGTAGAATGTCGCCGGTGCCTAGAAGCGGGATGAGGCCTAGACACGAACGCCGGCGCACTTTACCCAGGTTCGGGGCTCTCCTAGGAGATAACACCCCTAGTCCTCCTCTGCGGGGTCTCCGCATGATCACTAAGGCTCAAGTGGATACAATGGTGCTCCTCGAGCTGTATGCCAGAGGTAGAAGGAGGCTGGGCTAGCTCTCTTCCTCCTCTAGGGTGGTGGCTAGTTCTATCAGGGTGGGAACCCTTTGCACGGGTGCCCTGGGGGGTTTATATAGGCCTACCCCCCAGGGGTACAATGCTAATATGGCCGAGTGCTGGACCCGGCTGTCAGTGTCTCTGGTCGCCGGCTTCTCCGTCGGCTGCTGGGGCCCACCGCCTGGTGGGCCCCGCCAACTGGTCTGGTACAGAGCCGACAGGCCGCCCCCACCGCTGGCGGGTCTCATTGGTGGCTGATCACTATAGTCGTGTTGCTAATGACGCAGGCTTGGTCAGTGGAGCATGGCTACAGTCCCGCCGCCCAGCGGGAGATCACTGTAGCCACACCATGTCTTATTTGGTTAATGGTGCACGGTCCTCGAGGAGGAACTAGCCGCCTACTGGAGGCCGGCCTCCCTTAGGTCCGGCTGGTCCGGCCTCCGCCGTCTTCCGGGCTCTCACTGCCTGGTAGGGCCCACCGCCTGCTGGCCGTACCGACAGGCCGTCGTGGGAATAGGGCTCCGCCTGTCAGGAGTGACGTCAAGGGGGGAGTGGCAATAGTGCCACGTCGTGTGAAGATCTCCGCCTGTACGGGGCACTGTGGCCATGCCAAGTCCGGGATTCGGCGGTGAGGGAATACACTGTAGCCTCATCCTGTCTTGTCCTCTTGATGAGGGGTGCAGACTCTGAGGGTGCTGGGTGGCCGTCTGCTGGAAGCCGGACTCTCCGTAGGCCGTCTGCTAGGAGCTGGTCAGTCTTGGTGCCGTCTGCTGGTGCTTGGCCATCTTCGGGCAGCCGGCCGTTATGCCAGCCGGCTACAAGAAGGCGGTGCTTCTTTCTGGGGCCTCGCAGGGCGAAACCAGCCCAATTCTTGAAAGGCTCTGGGACTCGGGTGAGGCTACCTGTGCCCCATTAATCCGACAACAACTTTCTTCTTTGAGGTGACTTCCTCATCAACCACAAAGTCCTCATCTTCTGTATCTGATGTTTTCTTCTTCCTCTGCCTGGTTTTAGCCATAGGATGATTGCTTGGGGTGCTTCTGCTACCCTCCTCATAACTGCTGTTTGAGGGACTACTGCCCTCACTCAAACTTGCATGCTCCACAGATCTGTTCTTGCTGTCACTGTTGTCTGACATTACTGACACTAAAAGCTGACCCTGTGAATAGATAGGTTGAGATAGAGTGGATGAGAATCACAAAGTACAAACATTTTGCAAAACAAATGAGTGAAAACTTAGTTTGATTTTTCTATAGAAAGCATTTCGAAGCTACCGATATGACAAACTCGGTAACACCGAAGCAACTTTAGAGTCTAAACATGATAAATCGGTTAGACCGAGACACAGTTTGGTGACTCCGAGATTGCTAGGGTTTCACTGACAAAGTAAACTCGGTCACGCCGATTTGTACACTTTGTTCAGACCGAGTAGTACATGTGCAATGGCCTGGGCCAAATCGGTGAGACTGAATTCTCCAAAACGGTCGGTCCGAGATGAGTTCAGTGGAAACCTAACCCTAAGTTTTTGGATCAAAACTAATCTAGAGGATGAACTGGTTGGTTGGAAGAATCTCAATCGTGGCAAGAATCATGGCATTGTCCTTAATGCAAGAATCGGAGTTAAAGATTGCACAAGGTGTTGAGTTCATGCCCTAACTTGGCGGTCAACTCGCTACAACGACAACGGCGGCGAAGATCCCCGTTGACGGCGGCGGAGACCAGCGACAGGAGGTCGCTGGCGGCAGAGACAATCCAGAGACCACGAGTCGGCAGAGTTGGACAGGCGCGGGCGAAGTGTTTGGAGAAATTTCCAAATTTTCAGCCCGTGGGTATATATATCCAGAACCTATTGGTGTGACCGAGCGAAACAACTTGGTGGCACGGAGATGCAGAATCACAAGTGGTTGCTGCAACTCGTTGTGACCGAAAAGTTCAAATCAATTGCACCGAGATTGAAACCTAGATCAACTTAATGAACTCGGTTTGACCAAATGGAATGAATCGGTCAGACCGAAATGCACTAAGAGGTTTTGGAAGTTTAAGTCTATGACGAATCGGTGGCTCCGAGTGCTCCTCACTCAGAGGGTTCGAATATGACTCGATCAAACTTTGTGGTGTAGCATGAATAGAGTTTGAGACGAGAAAAGCATAGATACTGGAGGGAGTACTTAGGCATTCTTGTCCATCCATTTGGCAAAAAGGAAAAGACAAACAATCAAAACAACAAATGGATGTCCTCGAATGGAAAAATTTATGTGCAACCAACATGCTCACACAATAAGATAACAAATGAAATATGTGGCAAAGCATGCACAAACACTCTAGCATCTATCAAGCAATTGGCCATGACTAGGTCATCTCTATATGAGTATATTGACTTAGGACTCAAATGAGAATATTTTATCATAGGTCATACTCATCATTTAAGCACAAGTGGGGTTACCACTTTTACATAAAGCATTGTTGTGTACACACCATTAATGTTGCTTTAGCTCAATTCTTAGAGTAAAGCCCCCCTAGGTGTGATATCCCCTTTTAGAGGGATGAACTAACCTTGGGTTTTGTTGATGATGACTTCATGTAGATGTTGAAGATGTGGATGCTCAATATTGATGTAGATCATTTGGAGCAATCCATTGGAGTGAGTTGCACTTTCAATACCTACATGGATTAGGCCCACATGGAACAAACAAGTATATCCATAGACATAGAGTGAAGTTCACGTATGATGATGTCCATGAAAGCATTTGGTTACCTTGTCCCTTGACTTTCTAACAAGAGGGTTTGTGAGTCCTTTAACTAGTGCAAGATGTGGAAGTTGATTGCACTTGTCCTTGCCAATATGAATATGAGTGAAGTATGTTGGCAAAGTCACCCTCAAGAACTCTCTAGTTCTTCTTCTTTGGGATCCACATCAACTTGATGGGAATCCTTGGGGTTGTAGTCGTACTTGATGAAGTAGAACTTGAAGTAGTCTTTGGAACCCACTTGACCAAGGCCTTTGGAGCTTCTTCAAATGCATCAATCTCCTCTTGAAGCTTGTGCTTGCCTTTTAGGTTGTGGTCTTGTGGTGGAAGATCATCTTGATCTTGTGTTCCCTTGAAGGAAGTAGGATCATACTTCTCTTGTTAAGGAACAAACTTCGTCTTGGGGTATTGATCTTCTTCCCACTCAACTCCATTGGCATTGAACTTTCGTTCAAAACCAACACCTTGATTCTTCCGGTGCCTTCCTTGCTTGCGTACAATTTCCTCAAATTGCTTACTCCCGGCAAGTCTCTTGTAAACACCTTTCTCTATAATTCCCTTCAATAAGCTATTTTCTTGCTCAAGTGTAACTTGGCTAAGAGAATCATTAGTGGAATCAAGATAACTACTATAAGCAACAATATTGGATTTAGCATGATTATTGTTACTACTAGAAGAAGAATATTTCTTACTCTTGTTGCTACATTTTACTTGTGGCATGTAAATAGACAAGAGTAAATGATTGGCAATGTAAGAAGAACTTTTCTTCCGAATTGATTGCTTTTAAGAACCCATGCTCTTGCTCTAGGTTGAACTTTTCGAGGTGTAGCTTCTCATGAGTTTTTTAAGAGTTCTCAATGATCCTCTAAAGTAGTTTCATGAGCTAACTTAAGAGTTTTTAGTTCTTTAGTTAGACTCTCAATCTCCTTCTTATCATTGTCATTCGTTTTATCTTGATTAGCATGATTAATAGCATTTTCATCATAATTTTCATCACTAGCATTGTCAAGAAGTAACTAAGCATCACCTAGCAATTCATCTTCATCACTATTGAAATCAATATACTCGAGTTGTGATACCTTAGGGACTTCAGCCATGAAGCATTTTCCAATTCCTTCATTTCATGAGTCAAATATGTCGTAGGAGTTGGTTGACACAAGTGCAAGACCGGAAACACCTTCATCTTGAGTATATTCAAAGTCGGAGTGATAACTTCTCTCAGAGTGGTTCTTAGAATCGGAACCGGCTACCCATTCACCACATGAGCTTGATGCCTTCGTTTTGTGTAGCTCCTTGATGACTTATCCTATCTTTCTGAATCCTTGCTTATACGAGAGGGTCTTCGTTCATAACGATCATCTCTAGTCCTTCTCTCTCTTGGAGGTGATTCATCTCTTCTACTTCTCCTTTTAGGTGAGTCTTTTTTTCTTTTCTAGGGAGCCGTACACTCATTGGAGTAGGGTCCGGGTCTTCCACAATTGTAGCAATTGTGATCACGACTAGAAGATCTTTTGTCAAAGTAGGATCTTGACTTGGAGCTTCTCTCTTTGCTTCTACTCTTGTAGAATTCGTTGAAGTTCTTCACCATTAAGCTCAATTCTTCATTGAAGATCTGTTTTTCACTTGATGTGGCAGGAGCATCACATGAATCTTTATAAGCACCACTAGACTTATTGTGAAGCTCTTTCTTATCCTTGAGTGACATCTCATGAGCAACAATTCTTCCAATGACTTATATTGGCCTGAGATCTTTGAAATTGGGCATCATTTGGATCTATGTGCACACGATATTATATTTTCCATCCAAGTCTCTTAGGATCTTCTTGATGATGAATCTGCCATTCATCTCTTCACTCACTAAGTCGGCAATCTCATTTGTGATGAGAGAAAGCCTAGAGTACATTTCAGTGACACCTTCACCATCCTTCATGTTGAACTTGTCAAGTTGACTTTGAAGCACATCCAATTTGGATTCCTTGACGGACTCGGTACCTTTCGTGCATATCAATGTAAGTATCCCAAATTTCCTTTGCATTATCAAGACGGCTGATTTTGTTGAATTCTTTGGGGCACAATCCATTGAAGAGGATATCGCAAGCTTGAGCGTTATATTGCAGCATCTTCAATTCTTCTACAGTTGCTTCACGATTTGGTTCTCTCACATCAAACTGAAACAGCGGGGTTATGTCCAAGAATATGCATTTTCATCAATATGCTTCGAACTAGCAAAATTAGTACTGTCAAAGTAAGGACCTCTATGGTGATAATTTCCCTAGCTAGACGCCATACTCTCCTTGGTTGTGAAACAAAGGCCTGCACGGTAGACACACTCCAGTCGTAGCCCCGCAGTAATGCCCAATGAGCCGTCAAATCACAAAACCCCTCACCATTCCAGCTTTAGCAGTAAGCTGGATGGATGAAGCGGCAATATTTTACTGGGCCTGAATCCCCTTCTTCCTCGTCTGCTTGTTCAGAGAAAACCCCCTCTCGTCAATTGCATAGGGTTTTCTCATGGAGAACTGGGTATGAATTCTTCATCCATCCTCGATAAATCCAAGTCCATTGGTCGCGGGAAATCCTAGGATTGCAGCCGCCGCCGTTGATGCATTTTTCTTCCTGCTGAATCTAGTGTGCTTCATTTGCAGTGCCCAAAGTACGAGGACCCTACAGGTTTCTATGGCCTCGGCGAGAAGCCACACTTGTTCCTTCTCATCCTAACACAGGATTTTAAAATGTGCACAGTATGTTCCTAGAATCCTCTTTTCTATCCGGGAGGGTGGGGTTTTTTGAACATGTTGTCGACAAATTTGGAAATTTGGATTACTATATTTGGATAAAAGGTACAAGTACGATGGTCAACACTAACGAAAAGGAGGAAATTATTTCTAGATTTGGATAGTGAATACATTGTGTTCGCATATTATTTTTCCTGCAGTGCATTATTTGCTCTGCCAGAACACATATACTCAAGATGCTCGGCCTTGCCATAACTGAATACACCAGTTTAATGGTCACAGTGAAGACAAGCCATGGATATAAGTTTCGAGTTGGGTTCATGAACCAAGAAGATCACTTCTTTTTTTATGGCCGAACTTGGATAAACTTTCTCAACTGTTATGGACTGAAAGTTAGCCCATGAATGTTGATGGAAATAGCAGAACGTGGTCTCATCTTCACTGCGATATTCCACCTCGACGTTGTTCCAATTGTTCATCCATGTTAGTTTTGTATCTGGTTCTTGCTTGTTGCCTCGATTACTTCTTAATCCACCTATTTTGTCTAAGTAATCACAATTTAAATTTAGAAGTAGCAACGAATCTCTCACAAAGATGCTACTTCTAACTAATATTTTCTTATAATTGGTGGCGCGTGTAAGTTTTTTCGGAGTTAAGCAGGCTGCTCGTTTGTTATTCTATAAGAACTCGGCCGTTATTGATGGCACTGAAGTTGACTGGGACGACATCCACAAGTTCCTACACTATTGATCATCTTGAGGTCCTTGTGGGGCGTTTCAATGGTGGAAGGCCACCTGGGATATGTGTGCCACTGCTGCACCCGTTGAACATGTCCAACTGTGTCGAGAAACTTATGGTACGAGCTGTTTTCTGTTATATATGTTGTTCATAAAATATTGCTTATACACAATTTTATAGATGTGATCTTCTTGAAACAGAAACTGCCCAGTTCCGTTGTTCCTATGCAGATGCCTGACCATGGTCGGGGTCAGAATTGCGCTTGGTCACAACATGATGTTTATGTCGACCTACTCCATTCCCCTTGGAGGTGAAAAGATACTTATTCATGGGTGGTCTCAAATAATGAAGGCCCGTCCAACTTGGAGAATAGGACAGAAGATTATGTTCCTGCTTTTCCATGGCTCTAAAGAGAATATCCTTTTTATTGACCACATTGCGAGATGAAGCCGGTTTCAGAAGGTTGTGGATGTGCGGAGTGGCGCCTGGGGCTTGTCCTCAGGCTTGGAGGCCTCACCCTTGGTTAACTGTAGGCAAAGTAGCACCGTTCGAGGCGTGCTTTGTACGGTTGAACCTGTATAAGTACTCATACTGCTTTCAGCTATGGTTGTTAAGTGCCCCTGCTAGTTTCAGTTAAGGTTGTTAAGTACTCCTACTGGTTTTACAGTCCATCATATTTCTTCAGTCATGTCTTCCTCCAGTCGCCAAAACCAAACTAGCGTCAGCGGGGCAGCCTCAGCGCATCGCCGCCCCACCGTCTCCTAAATCGTTAACACCGACGTCCGAGGCATCGTTGTCGTCCTCCGCGCGCTTTGGTGCACTCGCCACGGCGCCGCCCTCTCGCGTTGTCAACATGGTCAACAAACAACAGGAATCGGCAGAAGTACGTGGAGAGGATGACAGTAGGGGCCCACCATGTCAGCGTATGGAAAAAGAAAATGTTTCCTCCTAGTGGTTTCCTGACATCTGGGACCCACGACATTGTGAGCGTATATAGTCAATAGACAAGAGAACAGCACAAGATCGGCTGACACCTAGGACGTAGCTGCTCGAGCAATATTTTTTTGTTATTGTTGAGATGGAGCAGGGTTTCAACTGGGTTGTGGCCCTTCTAACCCAAGATTATATTTTATGTTCACCATACGACCAGCCCAGGTATTTTTTGTTTGTGAAAATGCGCCCAGTATATTTTTTCTGAAGAATACCCAATCGAGGCCTACTTATTTTTCTACGCCCTGATGGGATGCAACTCATTCAAGACGCCTGCAAATCTTGAAAGTAATATGAAATGGGTTATAAATATAAAAACAGGTGACAAATTGGCAATTACTTTATAATTTCTGAATTTTTTCACATTTTCAGATTCCTATTTCACTGGGCTTTAACCTAATTTAAATATATCTACAAAGTACTTTAAATCCGGCTCGACATTTTGGTATTAAAAATAGTTTGGAACCCACAGAAATATGCGAAATTTCGTTTAAAATTTTAACCCTGGCCCTGGATCACAAAAAAATGGACTGTAATAAATTGCATAAGAAGTTGCAATGAACTATATATAAATTGTTAAAAAATAGGGAATGGTCTAACTTGTGGGCCTATTAAGTTGATGCGTATGCAAGATTTTTTTTAGTAATTATATACGTCAACAAACGATTCTAGCAGACGTAACCGCTGGATGTCAATCCAACAACTGTTGTGTTTCTTCAATCTCTCATCTTCTTGCTCCAGCCACCAAATCCATCGCCGGCGGGACCGCCCGCTCCTGCCTCCCATGGTGGGCTGTCCTGCCGCGCAGGCCTCACCGCCCCATACTACTCCCACCGATGCCCAAGGCATCCCTCTACTCACCCACACCCCCTATTATTCCGCGGCGACGGCAGCCTCACACCGCAGCTGAACCAGTGAACCCTCGTACTCCTCTCCGTGCGGGCTTCCACTGTCGCATATTCCCCGACTCTGTGTCTTCCCTAGCTCTGCATCCCTTCCTAGGCCTCGCTGTCTTCCACCGCCCTGGTGCTCTCGGCGCGGCGTGGTAAAAGTGGTCAAGGAACGACTTCCATCGGAAGAGTACTGTACGTGGAGAGGCTGACAGCTGGGTCCACGGTGGCAGCAAGGAAGTGCCTCCTTATTACGCGCAAAATAATGATTCCTCCACCTGACAACAGGGACCCACCGGACGGGCCACCGTATTTCATGAAAAAAATGTTTCCCCGCTGACTGCTAGGACCCACCAGCTACATCTTCGCACGCAAGGAAGTGCGTCCATATTACGGGCAAAAAAACGATTCGCCCCCTGACTGCTGGGACCCACTAGCTACATCTTCGCACACAAGGAAGTGCTTGACAGTCGGGACCCACCTGGTCGAAGCGTACGTAGCGTTGTCATTCTGGTCGCGAACGTGTACATACATACTGGTCGATGTAGAGGCGCGCACGTGTCGTAGTAGAGGCGCGCACATAGCATGTACACATACGTACAACGGCCAGGGTGCAAGAAAGTAAATACGACAACGTACGTACATACGGGCGGGGTCTCGAACGCCTACTCGCGCATACGTATGGCCAGGGCTCGTGTACATGGCTGGGTCTGAACGAACAAACTGCGTCGTCATCATCTTCATGGGGAGCAAACCGGCTGGGTCGGAACGGAATGCATCGTCGTGTTCATCGAGAGGGCTTGGATAGAACAGCCGATAGAAACGAGGCCTGGCGTACCGCAGAACGGAGGAAACGGTGTTGTGTTTGACCGGCCACGGTCAAAACGGGATCCTGTTCATCGGGAGGGGTCTGGCATATCACAAAACGGAGGAAACGGACTTCTGTTGGACCTCCTACGGTCGAAACAGGGTCCTGTTGATCGGGAAGGGTGTGGCGTACCTCAAAACGGAGGAAACAGACTTGTATTGGAGCGCTACGGTTGAAACAGGGGTCCTCTTTATCGGGAGGGGTGTGGCGTACCGCAAAACGGGACTCCACGGGATACTGTTCATGTCCACCGTCGACCTCCTCCAGCCTCCACGGGCTACTATTCATCCACCGTCGACCTCCTCCAGCTCCACCTACGACTGTTCATCCACGGGCTCCTGTTCATCCAGCCTCCACCGCGTGCTCCTCCATCGACTACTATTCAATCAGCCCTCCCCACGGGGTCCTTTTCAACCACCCCTCCACGGGCTACTGTTCATCCAGCCCTCCATTGGCTACTGTTCAACCAGCCCTCCACCGGCTATTGTTAAACCTTCCCTCCACGGGGTCCTGTTCATCCAGCCCTCCATGGGGTCCTGTTCATCCACACCCAACCGGCTCGATCGGTCTGGGTCCTGTTCATCCAGCGGCAACACCACGGGGTCCTGTTCATCCAACCCCCCCAATGGGAACTGTTCATCCAACCACCCCCCCAACAACACTCACTGTTCATCCAGAGGCAGCATCGATCGGCTTCAGTTAGCATCGCTCGATCGGGTTCAGTTAATAGCCATCGATCGGTCGCTCGGGTTCAGTAACGCGTAGCCTGTAGTGCAATCGCTCGGGTTCAGTTAGGCGACGCCTGGCTCGGGTTCAGTTAGAGCCCAACGCCTCGCACCCACGCGCATGCGTGTACAAGAGAAACACGCAAACCTCCGTGCATCGCTCGGCCCCGACCACCCACTGTAACCGGGAACACCCTGATATTTTCCTCGCCCTCGCTTCTACCACGGTTTTTCCCGTCATGGACATCCCAAAGAATGTCATGCAGCTGTGTCTCCGGCCCGCCCAGGATGAAAAGCCCATTTTCTGTCATGATTTTTTGTTATAGAAGTAGGAGCCCACCACATCTATGATAGAAGTGTCATAAGTATGACAGAAAAAATTCGTTCGACCCAAAATGTCACGGATGTGTCTTTTTTTGTAGTGAAGAGATGAACTAGGGTTTAAGAGGAGTTGGTGTTGTTGAAGATTTTGATGGAGATAGCCCTCCCCAAGATGGGAGAGTTGTTGGTGATGATGATGACGATGATATCCCCCTCTGGGAGGGAAGTTCCCCCGGCAGAATCGCTCCGCCAGAGAGTTAAAGTGCACCTGCCCAAGTTCCGCCTCGAGACGGCGGTGCTTCATCCCGAAAGTCCTCTCCTTATTTGTTCTAGGTAAAAAAAACTTATGTACCAGAAGAGGGGCACCAGAGGGGGCCTGGGTGAGCACAACCCACCAGGGCGCGCATGGGCTCCCTGGCGCGCCCTGGTGGGTTGTGCTCACCCAGGACCCCTCTGGTGCCCCTCTTCTGGTTAGGTGGGTTGTGACCACCTGGTGGGCCCCCTCTTGTACTTATTGACTCCAAAAATTCTCATTTATTCCATAAAAAATCCTCATGAAGTCTCAGCTCATTTGGAGTTGTGCAGAATAGGGTCCAGATTTCCAGCTGCCAAAATTCTCCCCTTTTGTGTGTACCTTCCATATTATGAGAGAAAAGGCATTATAATTACTCCAAAAAGAATTATTATGCAATAAAACACCATAAATAAAAGTAGGTAAACATGATGCAAAATGGACGTATCAAAGTGCGTTGCGTCCACCACAACCTTTTCCACCATCATTCCACGAAAGCAGGAGTCGGGTTTTACGCCTCACGGCGGCCTGAACCTGCGTAAAATTGCCTGTGTGATCCCTACCGTGCTGCGGGACGCTTCTCCGCTCTTTGTGCAACGTGCCCATCCCCTCGCCAAACCAAAAGGGGCTCGTAGCGCCATAGGTGGCAATGGTTTCCCGCGACATCTTTGGCGCGCCAGATAGGGGGATCACTTGCACGAACCCGACATCGTCAGTAGCGCATCATCTTCATCGCCATTTTCGTCATCGACAGCGTCGCGCCTAAGAAGAAGCTCGGAGCGGCGAATCACCCGTCCACCTCAAGGGCTCCGCCGCTCGTGACCGCCAACGTTGCGGGAAATGAGGGGACACATGAGGATGTGGACGTTGCGGGAGGTGTGGTTGGCGCAGGCGGCATTGGCACCACCACTCCCGTGGCCGAAGCAGAAGCGAGAGGCACCGGGGAAGAGCAACAACAGCATCACTCCAGTGGCCATGCTCCTCGAGGTACGGATAGAGGGATTACCTTATCTGCACCCTCTCTCCTTGCCGAAGTGCATAGCCGCAGTGGTGGCGCTCGTTCTAAGGCGAACTGCAACCCTCCGGCCACTCCTGCCGAGGGTTCGACCATGAGGCATGCGCCGCCTTCAGAACAAGCTAACCCAGCTACTGTGCCCAACGGAGCTGCCAGACCTCAAGCTCCTCTACTGCGTGACCCCGCTATCCAAGCGGTTGGCTCCCGGCAGCGAGGGCGCGATGTTGTCGCCACCGGCGCCATCAGGAGTCGAGCAACAAATCAGTCTTCATCATCTTCACCCATGCCAAGCACTGCCTCGGAGGCCATAGCACGGGCCAAGTTGCTATTGAGATTCCCACCGGCGGCTGATCAGATGGATGAGTGGCGAGCCACCATCCAGAGCTTGATTGGCTTTGCCGAGGCAGGAGGATCGCAGCAAGCTGGCCCGCCACAGCCTCCCCAAACGACGGCTACGGCTCATGCAGCTGGCCGCATGGAAGGGGCTGCCCCCACGGTGTAGTCCCCACCTCGGCAAGTAGTACGGGAGCCACGTAACCAAGAGGCCGACGATGTCTCAATGGCCTCCTATGACCCTCAAGCACGTCAAGAACCACGGCGAGCCCCAGAAGACAGGTTGAGGAAAGGCGCGCGCGCCGTCGTCGAGCAGCGTCACGATGACCACCGCCAACCCATTGGGTGTGACGGCCCCAACATCGACGAGCCCGCGCTCGGAGATGGCGGGTGCCTACCTTTCAAGGTCGGGTGCCTTGCCTTCGCCTGTGAGCTACGGCCAGTCCAGTGGCCGTCGGCTCGCACGTTCAAACCAGAGATACCCGAGAAGTATGATGGAATGTTGAACCCGGCATAGTTCTTGAGCATGTACACCATTGCTGTTCAGGCTGCCGGGGGGAGAGATGAGAAGGTATTCGCCAACTATTTCCCTTTGGCACTCAAGTCTAATGTGAGGTTTTGGCTGATGCACCCGTCGAAGAACTCCATTTCGTCCTAGGCTGACTTGTGCCATGAGTTCATTGGTGCCTTCACGGGTGGCCATCAAGAACCAGGGTGGCCCAGCGATTTGCAGCTCCTCCAGCGGAAAGAAGGAGAAACTCTGTGGAAGTACTTGCAAAGGTTTAGCGGAGTCCACAGGAATATTCCAGGCATACACCCGGCAATTGTGATAGCCGCCTTCCAATCCAACATGCGCAACCGTAGGATATGTTCTAAGATGAACGTTCGGCTGCCCAAGACTGTGAAGGAGTTGTACACTTTGGTGGACAAGTGTGCTCGGGTGGAGGAGGGGAGGAAACTTCCCGGAGAGGAGGATTGCATCGACATTGACTCAGAAGATGACGACGAGATCACTAGCCAGAACAAGAAAAATAAGAAGCACAACAAGAAGGGCAAGGATAAGGCAGTGATGATCATTGAGGGATTGGGCACACCTAGTACTGGCAAGAAGGCTATAGCTGAACCCTCCGGCATGGTAGTTTCCATGTGCGCTAACTACCGGGAGGTTGCGACTGCCGAGAAAGCTGGGAAAGGTGATGGGCCGTACTGCAAGATTCATCGGACCAAGGGCCACGATCTCCGGGAGTGTCATAAAGTTGAGCAGCTCGTCAAGAAGGAGAGATCTGAGTATGAGAAGCAGAGAGCTGAGTATGAGAAGCGAGAACGGTACTAGCAGTAAGGGCCGAGGCGGTGAAGCAAATCGTCCCAGAAAGTCTCATCGGAACCAAGGAAAATCCGCCAGGGGCCAAGAGAAAGAGTATTGCAAAGATGGAATGATGAAGGGGACAAAGAGGAAACCAGTGAGCAGGAATTCCAGAAAGCCACTGACGCCATGTGCATCGAGGGGGTGCATCTTTGTACTCCTCTCGCCGCCAACTTGAACAGTGGGCGCGTGAAGTCAATGCCATGGAGCCAGTGGCAAGTTCACGCTCAAATGGTGGCGCATGCCCATCATCTTTGATGAGGAGGATCACCCTAACCGCACCACTGTGGTAGGGTGCTTGCCGTTGTTGGTTTCACCAACGATCGGCAACCTCAAGGTCACAAAGATGTTGGTTGATGGCGGGGCTGGATTGAATTTGATTTCTCCACAAGTTGTTAGCAAGCTCTAGATAGCAGAAGAAGAGCTCAAAGCCACATGCGCATTTCAAGGAGTCAATCCCGGCAGGTGTCGTCCTAAGGGAAAGATCATGTTGCCCGTGACATTTGGAGGAGAGTTGAACTACTGGGCACAGAAGATTGTGTTTGATGTGGTCGACCTCTCCCTATGGTACAATGGAATCCTTGGGTGCCTGGCCCTGGCCAAGTTCATGGCGGCATCCCACTATGCCTACAACACCTTGAAGATGCCAAGCAGGATGGGCGTCATTTCCATTCAATCAGATAAGAAAGACGTGATGATATGCGTGGGCAAGATGTATCGGGACGTTGTCGCGGCAGAGGCCGCCGAAGCCAAAGTGCCTGCCAAGGAGAGCAAAGGAAAGAAGAAGGATAGTAAGGACGTCGGCAAGGAATCCGGGAAGCATGCCCCTACCGAGTGCACGACACCCATTGATAACGTGCCGGAGAGTTCTAATAACAAGAGGGCCAAGGCTGCGGCACCCCATGTGAAAAAGGTCCCGACAGGGCTGGCTAGTGCTCATGGTACTTTTACCAGCAGTGCCACCCTTGAAAGCGCGCTCGTTTCCTTCCTGCGGATGAATATTGATGTGTTTACCTGGCAACTATCTGATATCCCCGGTGTTCCCAGGGAGGTAATCGAGCACCACCTTGATGTCTGCCCACATGCCCGACCCGTCAAGCAAAAGGTGTGGAAGCAGGCCTTGGAGCTGTAGCAGTTCATTGCCGAGGAGATTAAGAAACTTGAGGCAGCTGGTTTGGTCAGAGGAGTACTGCATCTAACATGGCTGGCAAACCCAGTGGTTGTGCGCAAGGCTAATGGGAAGTGGAGTCTTTGATTGATTTCACAGATTTGAACAAGGCGTGCCCAAAGGACCCATTCCCCTTGCTGTGCATTGATCAGATTGTGGATTCCACTTCCGGGTGTGATCTGCTCTCCTTTCTAGATGCATATTCTGGGTACCATCAGATATTCATGTCCAAGGAAGATGAGGAGAATACCTCATTCATCACCCCATGTGGCACTTACTGCTTTGTACGCATGCCTTTCGGGTTGACAAGTGTCGGATACACTTTTGCAAGAGCAGTCCAAATTGATTTCAAGCCATAGCTGCACAGAAACATTGAAGCTTATATTAATGACATTGTGGTCAAGACCAAGGACAAATCATCCCTCATCCAAGATTTGGAAGAAATGTTTGCTAATTTGCGCAAGATCAATTTGAAGCTAAACCCGGAGAAGTGTGTGTTTGGTGTTCCTGCCGGCAAGCTGCTTGGTTTCTTTTGTCCCACCACGAGATTGAGGCCAACCCAAATAAGACCAAGGCCATTGAGCAGATCCAAGCACCCAAGATAGTTAAGGATGTGAGGCGTTTGACGGGGTGCATTGCCGCTCTTAGCAGATTCATCTCCAAGTCTGCCGAGCGCGCCTTGTCGTTTTTCAAAATTTTGAAGAAGGCAGGGCCTATGAAGTGGACCCCGAAAGCAGATGCGGCATTGCAAGATTTGAAGACATACTTATCTTTTGTACCCACTTTGGTTGCACCCAAACCACAAGAGTCGTTGCTACTATATCTAGTAGCAACTAATCAAGTGGTCATCACAGCGTTAGTGGCATAGCGGGAGGTAGAGGAGATAGCAACCTCAGCAGATGTCCCGCCAAGGGAAGAAAGAGAGAATAGCCTAGCAAGGTCGGATATGGATTGGTACAAAGAGAAGCATGACAGCAAAGGCAACCCCAAGGACGCGGCAAGGAAGAAAGTGGTGCGGCGCCAGTATACTTCGTCAGTTCCCTATTGCAGGGGGCTAGAGCCAGGTATTTTTGGCATGCAAAAGTTGATTTTTGGCCTCATCATGGCCTCAAGGAAACTGCGCCACTACTTCCAAGCCCACGAGATCACGGTTGTCACACGATTTTCGTTGCAAAGGATACTCTGGAACCCAGAGGCTACCGGCAGGATAGTGGAATGGGCATTGGAGTTATCCAGCTTCGGCCTGAGGTTTGAAAGAACATCAATAGTTCATAGCAGGGCATTGGCAGAGTTTATTGCAGAATGGACGCCAACCCCTGATGAGGAAGTGTTGGAAACAGTTACCCCCGGCAAGGAATCACCCCAGAATGGATCATGTATTTTTATCGTGCCTTCTCCTTGCAAGGAGGGGCTGGCGTGCTTATCGTTGCTCCCATTGGAGAGCACTTGAAGTACGTTGTCCATATGCTCTTTCCTAGAAGGAGGCAACAACCAATACATCTGAGTATGAAGGGCTCCTTGTCGGGCTGCGGATTGCCATACAATTGGGAATCAAGAAGTTGATCATTCGAGGAGACTCACAGCTTGTGGTGAGACAAGTCAACAAGGATTACCAAAGTCCATTGATGGAGGAATACGTCGAGGAAGTGAGAATATTAGAGGAGCGCTTTGACGGGTTGCAAACAGAGCACGTACCCCGTGCGGAAAACAACATAGTTGATCACCTGTCAAAGTGCGTTGCGCGGAAGCTTCCTGTGGAAGCAGGAACTTTTGTTCCATCTTAGTCAACCCTCCGTATCCCCGACAACAATGGCACGAAAGAGGAGGAAGTTGGACTCCGGTAAGCCTCTCCCGGTAGAGCCTCCAGAGGCTCCTGGCAGGGACCCTGTGACGCCCTCGATTCGACCCTACACTAATCATACATGCAAATGTGTACGATCAAGATCAGGGACTCACGGGAAGATATCACAACACAACTCTAAACACAAATAAAAGAATGCAAGATTTATATTACAAGCCAGGGGCCTCGAGGGCTTCAATACATAGCTCGACACACAAGAGTCAGCGTAAGCAACAATATATGAGTATAGACATAAGTTAAACAAGGATGCCTTAATAAGGCTAGCACAAAAGCAACAACGATCGAAGAGGCAAGGCCTCCTGCCAGGTACCTCCTAACTACTCCTGGTCGTCGGTGGTCTCCACGTAGTAGTACCCGTTGGCGGTGGCATCTGGCTCCAGGGATCCACCATCTGGTTGCAACAACCAGAAAGAAGAAAGAAGGGGCAAAAGTGGTAGCAAAGCAACTATGAGTACTCATCCAAAGTACTCGCAAGCATCAGATCTATACTAAGTATGCATTGTTATCAAACAGAAGGGTTGTATCTGTGGACTGAACTGCAGAATTCCAAAATAGAAGGGAAGGCCTAGCCTATCGAAGACTAGCATCTTCGAGCAGCTCCGAGCATCTTGCATCACGTAGAAGAGTTAAGAATAGCATTTTAATTAACAAGCATGCTGTAGAAACAACGCCCAGAGATCCTTCCTCAACTCCCTGCGAGAAAGCAATCCCGGAGCCAACATATCCAACACATATCTCAAGTATCCATTCCTAGTTGTAATAGATCAGGATACCAGTTTGAACGTCTGTTACCGTGTACACGGCTATTAATAGATAATCTTCCCTACAGGGGTGCACCACGTTTTTCAACACGCTTGATTACTTGGTTGGACACACTTTTCTGGGTTAATGCCCGGCCTCGGAAGATCAACATGTCATAGCCCTACCTAGGCTCAGCAAAGAGGTCCCACCGGTCTACATCCTAAGCACTCCGGGGTCTTGGGCCCATCGCCCGTAGCACTCACGGTTATTGTTCGACGAGCTGGGATGAGCACCACCTCATCGTGGATGGCACTGGCCCGACAGGGCCACGATGCTGAAATGGACGTCTGACAAAGCGTCGACTGATACTATGACGCCGAGGCCCATAACTATTCTCGCGTGGTGGTTAGTGCGTAAAGGCCAAAGGCCAACTCAGAACAAATACCCAAACCATAGTGTATTATTAGCTTGCGGAGACGAGCAGAGACTCACGATCGATGTGACCCCGTCACCCTGTCTTGTGGACTTACGGCAAGGGCCCAGAATGCCAGGTTGTGCCACATAATTAACTTGCGGGTGCTCTCTGGGCCCGCCCGACTTTTACCAAGGTCTCTAGTAAATTCAAAGTAACCGTGCGTCCGAAACATCAAGGGGGGAAACCCGAGGAATCACCCTCAGTGGATTCCACTCGATGTAATCATCAAGGTGAACGTGGGAGGAATCACCCTCGAGATCCACACTTGAGAAGTTGCACGACAGAGTATCAGGAGTTCTGAAGGAGGAATCACCCTTGATGACCACAACCGGATAGCTACACTACAGAGTTATCATCAGGAGTGTGCTACGAGGTATCACCCTAGGCGCTCGATAATATCTCTACAGAGTCGGGCAACGAAGGGGGTGTGATGTGATGTGAGATGTCGTGCTCTGGTCGTCGATCATGTTGATCGAGTCGTCGGTGGTGAAGCAGGGGCAACAAGGACAAGGTGGGGGTCACTGATGGATCACTAACCAACCTATACTAAGAATTTCAAGATAAGCAGGTAAGGTATAACACCAGGTACAAAAGCAGGCTATGCATCAGAATAGGAGCAATCAAATACAGTAGCAAAATCTAATGCAAGCATGAGAGAAAGCTGAAAGGGAAGAAGTGTCGTCGGTGACGTAGTCCAACATAGGGGCATCAGCAGCGGTCTCGGGGTCTAACAGAGAGAAGAGGGGGAAGAAATAGTAAATACATGCAAACATATGCATAACATGACAATAAGGGGTGTTAGGGGTGTTCTAACGCAGTGTTACATGATACCGGTGAAGGGGAATAACATCCGAGAAAGTTTTTCGTGAGTTAGGCATTTCAGACAGACGAACCAGAGGGGAAGGGTTTGATGTTCGCTATGCTTAGGACGTGTGGCGGAAGAACGGACCATGTCTTCAGATTCGCCTCATCGTTCTGAGCAACTTTCATGTATAAAACTTTTTCATCCGAGTTACGGGTTATTTTCTATTGATTTCTAAACTTTTAGTAATATCCTGAAAATCCCTGAAATTTTGCCAAGTCTGATAATTCGTCAGTTTTAAACATCACTTAGCGGTTTTCTGGAGGCTATAGCTATTGTTCTGTACAACCTATGAGTTACTGCCTTATATCAATTTTGAGCATTCTCTGTGATCTACAAGATAGTGACATTTGCATCCTTATTAGAGTCCATTTCCTTGATCATCAACAGCTCTAAAGTAGCTATGAAAATAAAGTTGTTTTTCGGTTTTTCTGTTAACAGAACATAAAACTTAGCGATTTTCATAGGATTTAATCCATGCATCTAAAGGATTTGGTCCAGTGGGATAAAATGAAGTTTGTCAAGAATACTTTCTACTCATATTTTCTTAGCCTTGTTAACAGTTGTTTAACCGCAGTTTAGGGGCTGCCCAGGGGGTTACTCAATGTAAAAACTGAAAAGCTAGCTAATAGCTACAGTAGCTACAATTAGTATTACAACAAAGCAGCAGCGGCACTAGCAGCAGGCAGTGCAAGCAGCAGCGGCAACGGGCGCAGGTGGCTGCAGGAGGACGCGCGCGAGCACGCGCCGCATGCACAAGGCGAGGCCACGGCCGGACGGGCGATGGCGAGTGGGAGCGGGGCTGGCGCGGCGCGTCAAGGGGGGCCCCAGGAAGCAGCAGCGGCGCAGCAGTACACGGATGCAGGGCGCACGCGAGGGAAGGCAGGAGCGACAGGGCGCGAGCGGCAGCGGAGCAAGCACGCAGAACAGGGGGCGCGGCCCCAGGCAGACGCACACGCGCGAGGTGGCGAACTGGGGCGGCCAGAGAGGCGGGGGGAAAGCACGGCCATGATGAGCTCGTGGCCATGGCGGACGATTGCTTCAGCCTCAAACAGAGCAACGAATACGACGGCGGATCCACACAGGAAGGAGAGGGCAATGGTTGGGAGCCTCACCGCGGAGGCACACGATGGCCCGTTGGTGGCTTAGGAGCAGCAGAACGTCGACAGTCGTCGTGGTCACTCCGGTGACCGAAGGTTGAAGATGACGATGAATCTGGTGATGTAGGGGCTCCGACCAAGGACTCGAGGGTGTGTGCGACGCAACAGACGATGACGGAGCTGATGATCTAGCTCCTAGGCGCCAGGGGTCAATGGTGGCCGTGTGGACGAGTCGAGGCATGGCGATGGCGGCGCGGTTACGAGCGGAGAGAGAGGAGGGCGACGCGAGGGGAATGGGGAGGGGCCGGCTAGTGTTCCAGGAGCCGGGGTAGATATAGGCAGGGGAACACCGGAGGGCCGCTTGATGGCATCGGCGCGGCCAAGGCACGGTGAACAGGGGAGGAGGGGGTTTCATGGGCGCGGGTGGGCTGGTTTGCGGCCAGTTGGGACAAGGCCCACTGGGGAAGGGGGAGTTTGATTTTTTTTGTTATTGTTTCTATTTTGCTTTTTTGTTATTTATTTCTGGTTTACTGTTTTATTATATTTTCACACTATTTTGGATCAATTAAAATTACAAAAGTACTTTATAAATAAGTATTACTATTTATAACTCTGCTACAAAAAGTTCTTGTCCCAAATAAATTAGCTTGACACTTCATAAATTA
The DNA here is from genome assembly GCA_021605205.1 of Aegilops longissima. NCBI lineage: Eukaryota > Viridiplantae > Streptophyta > Magnoliopsida > Poales > Poaceae > Aegilops > Aegilops longissima. Next base: position 60,256,908 of record CM038676.1, read on the forward strand.
GAAAAGGCATTTAACTAAATGTTTTAGCTATTATTTTCATTATTTTTGAGCACTTAAACATTTTATAAAAACCTGGTTTCTTCACCAGCAATACTTATGAATTATTTTCCACAATATGCACATTTTCGTTTTGACATTTGAAAACTTTAATTTTTGAGTTAATTTTAAAATTTGAATTTGAACCGTTTTTAATCTAAACGATATTAGCAACAGTAATAGTGGTGATGTGGCCTCATTAGCAAAGGATTACTATAGCTTAATTATCCGGGCGTCACAATTCTCCTCCACTACAAGGAATATCGTCTCGAGATTTTAGGAGGTAGAAGGAAACAAAATGGGGTATTCATCACGAAGAGGATCCTCGCGTTCCCAAGTGGCATCATCTTCAGAAAGATTTGACCACTGGACCTTTAGAAAATTGATAGCCCTCAGACGGGTGCAACATTCAACTTGATCGAGAATGCGGACCGGATGCTCTCTATAAGCGAGATCATCTGGCAAGGGTTGACTTTATAAGCCAGGTGGTTGTTGCAATAAGACTTGCGACTCAGGGCATCGTCCATGACATTACCTTGCTAGGGGTATAAGAAATACCATAGTCAGAGCCTGAGATTGATTCCATACATCACTGCTGACGGAGATCCAAGTCCAGCTGAGTAATAGACACTTCAGACTTTGATGATTGGTGAGGATCTCGCAACGATTACTAAGAAGGAAATGTCGCCACAAGTTTAGAGAAAATTTAAGTGCAGCAAGATCAAGGTCATGGACTGGGTAGTTCTCTTGGAAAGACATCTTGGAATTCACAAATTACTGGAATGTTTTCAATTCTCACAAGAGGAGAAGCGTTTAATGCATTCAAGGAATAAATCTGCGCTTTAGCATTTCGAACAAGATGAGCATGGTAGCTTACAATCTCATTTGAAGGACGTAGTGAATGGACGGTTTTAGTGGTGCAAATGATAGAAGTGGTATGTGTTTCCAACCATTCCATTCCAAAAATGAGGTCAATAGTGGAAGACTTCAAAACAATGGGGGAAACATGGAATTCCAGCCCTTCAAGTTCAACGGGGACATTGTGACTAACCATGGTGGTTCGACATTAGCATGCGGAATGCAGCTTGGAATTCTGGCCAAGTGATGGTGGTTCCAACAGGTAAGAAACCCTGTGGCTGTCCCACCATTGAGCAGTGGGGCCCTTCAGGTAGTAAGCCACGAAGAGGACATAGTTGGCATGGGCTACACCAACAGACTCCAACTCGAAAGTGATGTCATGGAGCCAGTCATCAGCATCAAGGGGTTGAGTTAAGTTGCGGTAGCAGACAGGGTTGAGACGCGCAAAGTCTTGCAGAGTCACTAGGGTTGGTTGCTGATTCATAATGGGACGCAGAAACTGAGCCTCGACTCCTTCCATGAACTGGTGATTCAACTCAACTATTGTATCATTCCGACCATGTATTCGGGAGGTGGTGGATTATTGCCACCACACACACGACTAGCGGGTCTAACCAACCTTCTTAAATGCAATAGGGGTAGCTTAGCAAAGGGGTGGAGCAGATGTAAGGAGTCATTAATAAAGCAAAGGCGCGGTATGTACAAAGCAGTAGTCATTGAAGACATACCGATACATATACAAAGCCAGTTACACGTTGTTCGTATGAGTTCGGACAAAAGAAACATCCTGAACATACTAGGCGGCATGAATGCACACGATTGAGGGATACAACAATGGGACATAGCAAAAGCTACATCAACGTCGAATAAATCCACTGTAGCGAGGGATTTGCAAGTGACGACGCAGGGTGCCCTCGATATGAGGATCCTGCAGTCAGTAAACATTGCGAAGCAGATCTTGGCCCTCAATTCGAGAAAGGGGGTATTACAAATCTTTGGGTGGATGTCTTCACGAGATCCTAATGTTAGATTTAGCAAAATCATTTAACCTGAGTAGAAGAGAGATCAGAGTCCCAGAGTATAGATGACGAGTAAAAGATCCTAATACCACCCACTTGGCGACATGGGCCCGTAAGCCACACAACCATGTTAGTAAAAGTTTTTCGGTGACTAGACTCAACTTCGGCCAAGGAGTTGGAAAGGGGGTTCCTACAGGCAGTCGGCTCTGATACCAACTTGTGACGCCCCTGATTCGACCATACACTAATCATACATGCAAATGTGTACGATCAAGATCAGGGACTCACAGGAAGATATCACAACACAACTCTAAACACAAATAAAAGAATACAAGCTTTATATGACAAGCCAGGGGCCTCGAGGGCTCGAATACATAGCTCGATACACAAGAGTCAGCGGAAGCAACAATATCTGAGTATAGACATAAGTTAAACAAGTATGCCTTAAGAAGGCTAGCACAAAATCAACAACGATCGAAGAGGCAAGGCCTCCTGCCGGGGACCTCCTAACTACTCCTCGTCGTCAGCGGTCTCCACGTAGTAGTACCCGTCGGCGGTGGCATCTGGCTCCAGGGATCCATCATCTGGTTGCAACAACCGAAAAGAAGAAAGAAGGGGGAAAAGTGGTAGCAAAGCAGCCATGAGTACTCATCCAAAGTACTCGCAAGCATCAGATCTATACTAAGTATGCATTGGTATCAAATGGAAGGGTTGTATTTGTGGAATGAACTGCAGAATTCCAGAATAGAAGGGAAGGCCTAGCCTATCAAAGACTAGCATCTTCAAGCAGCTCCGAGCATCTTGCAGCATGTAGAAGAGTAAATAATGGCATTTTAATTAACAAGCATGTTGTAGCAACAACGCCCAGAGATCCTTCCTCGACTCCCTGCGAGAAAGCAATCCCGGAGCCAACATATCCAACACTTTTTCCACACTTGTGCTTCAAAGTAGCACCATGATCTTCATGATAGAGAGTCCCCTATTTTGTCACTTTCATATACTAGTGGGAATTTTTCATTATAGAACTTGGCTTGTATATTCCAATGATGGCCTTCCTCAAATTGCCCTAGGTCTTCGTGAGCAAGCAAGTTGGATGCGCACCCACTTAGTTTCTTTTTGAGCTTTCATACATTTATAGCTCTAGTGCATCCGTTGCATGGCAATCCCTACTCACTCACATTGATATCTATTGATGGTCATCTCCATAGCCCGTTGATACGCCTAGTTGATGTGAGACTATCTTCTCCTTTTTTTTTCTTGTCCACAACCACCATATTATATTCCAACGTCTGAAGTCAAGTGCCACATATATACAATATAAGATCTATTACAATCCTTAAAGTCTGAAGTCAAGTGCCACATGGTATTCTCCGGCTTTATTGATGACGTGGTCAAGAAAGAATCCGCCAATTCCTCTTGAATTGCTTTTATGCGATCATGTGGTAGGAGCTCATCCCGCAGCTACCAGAACTAAATCGAAGAAGAGGGTCAATACATGTGTATGAATGAAACTCAACACAAATGATGCTAATAAAATACAATTGTGAATATTTTTGCTTACGCACTTGATACTATTTTTAAGTGTAGCCCCGCTTATTCTTGGCCGTCTCGTTGTAGGTGAACTCGCAAACGTAGTATCCACAGAAATTATTTCCTTGTCCTGCCACAAGCACTTTACGAGAAATACAGGTCAATCAAAGTGATAACCAAGCATACTAAATGGTATTGATGAAGCTAGCTACAATGAATGGGAGATGCGTGGAACTAGGTAGTTGTACTTACTTTCGGTTGTTTAAATGTCAGCTCGGTCGGCAGTCCCGGAGAAATTGCAGTGAACTTTTTCCAAACTGTGCCAGACAAAGAAAATAATTACTTGATATCAGGAAATGAGCAAAGTTGCCGATATGGTTCGATAATGATCTATTTAACTTACTTGTGGAGCATTCCAGCCATGTCCGCATAGTCCTCGGGATCTTTTTGTTTCAAGTCTAAGATGGTTACTTCTCCCTTCTCAAGCTTAATCACTAGGAGAATAAAGTGGAAGTTGCACACGCATGCACAACTCATCAGTTACATGACTATAACCTCGAGTATTAAGGAAAACAGAATATGCACAAGACAGTAACACTCACTTGAATTTGTAAGGAAAGAGTATTTTATCTTTGGTTTGATTTTTGAGCAACAATTTGAGCAAGTTGTCCCGATCTCTTCGTCTTTGTGTTTGACCGTGTATTCATGTATGACATTTGGGTTAATGAACCCAATGGCATAGATGTGTGCTTTTCTGCATTCGACGATCTTCAATCTACATAATATAGTGAGGATAATTATATATACATGCAATGAAAGAGCTGAGATGTATATATATATATAGAGAGAGAGAGACTTAATTACAGAAAGTAGTACTTACAGACAGTAGCAAGCCACAAGTGATTTGTTGAGGGCCTTTTGATTGTAGAACTGGAAAAACTCGCCAAAATCACCAGTTAAAAGTTCTTGGCCAATGAAGTTGTGGTCCTCTTTAGTCAGCATCGACAAAGCATCCTTCCCAGACTCGCTCCAGGTTTTCATGTACCAGTCATGGAATCTTCACATCATCATTGTTAGAGCAAGCATATCTTTGACGAGAGTCTTCCCGTAATGGTATTTGAATTCGTCCACCTCCATTGTTTCAAATTCTACATCGTGGGGCAGGTAATCACCAATAGTGAAACCGGGCAGCAATGGCTGATTTGCGACGATATTGCTAGACACCTTGAGCGGGGGGGATGATTGGTTCTCCTGCTCTCCGAGCAAGGGAATTTTTTCCCAATTCTTCTTTCTTTTAACCTTTTGTCAGTTGAAGTACTTCCCAACTGGCACGCTTCTTGCAATGTCTTTTTAAGATAATGCAGGTGGTTGTTATCCGGCGAACGCGGTGGTTGTCGCTTCAGGGCATTGATAATGCGCTTCGCTTTCACCTGATCTATCTTCTCCTACGGAGGTGGATGTTTCATAAATCTTTTTGTTTCAAAGAAGTCCTTCACTTGGGCTTGAATGATCTGCTCGTTTTCCTCCACGGTCATCTCATATGGTAACTTATCTACAAGCTTGAGAGATGGACCGAATCTATATTTCCTCCCGCCTCTGGCTGTACTGCTAGATGCCAGAGTAGCGGTGGCTCTCTTCCCTTGCTACTGACGAGTGGTAGAAGGCGGCGGAGTGGTCCGACGCGCAGGAGCAGCCGGAGTGGCAGCGTCTGTGTTCCGCCGTTACCGATGAGGAGGCGGGCTGCTCGGACGCGCTGGAGCAGGCGGAGAAGGAGGCGGAGTGCCGCCCTCATGCGTTGGAGTAGGAGGCGGAGTGCCCTGATCACTCCCCAGAGGAGGAGGAAGAGAAGGCGGAGGAAGCGGAGTGCCATGACTCACTGGAGGAGGAGGAGGAGGCGGAGGCGGAGGCGTGAAGTTCATAAGCTTGATGTGCTCCTTCCGCCAGACATGGAGTCTTGAGAGCAAGACCAAGTTGAGTCTCTCCTTCACCTGTAAGGTGGTCAAGCTAGAGCTCCTCAAATCCCTCCGTTATTTCATCCACCATCACAATAGCATAGCCTTGTGGAATCGGAAGGCGGTAAAAAGTTGCGTCGGGTTCAGGAGGTGCAACAGAGCCGACAGCCGCCTTGACTTTGAGGTTCTGCCATTGCGTCATAAGCTGGCACTGGTGAACCTCCGTGATAGCATCCACGGGGTAGCTAGGAGCCGTGAAGTCAGGCTGCTGAACGAGCTCGGCAGAAGCCATGTTGCTTCTCCGCTGAGATGGCGGGGTAGCTTCTGGGGTAGCTTGGGCAGGTCGCTGGTGCTCAACAGCTTGTTCCTCTAGCTTTCACACCCTTGCATCAGCTTCTGCAGTTCGCTCAGCTCTACTTTCCTCCTCCTCTCTTGGGTTTTGTAACCTCCTGCGTTGAGAAACCCAACCTTCCACGCAACGGAGCCTGGCGTGCCTCGTGTTAGTCCATGGTGCTCAGGATTCCGGATGGCCTATGTGAGCTCGTCGTTCTCTTTGTCAGGAACGAACTTCCCTTGCTGTGTTGTGGCGATATACTTCTAAAGCTTCTTGACGGGTATTTCAAGTTGCTCGTCCGTCCAAATGCACTTCCCTGTTTCAGGGTCCAAGGTTCCCCCAACCCCAAAGAACCAAGTCCTTGAACGGTCTGGCCAGTTCAATGTCTCTAGTTTGACCCCTTTAGCAATCAGGTCATTCTCAGCCTTGTCCCACAATGTCCGGGCTTTGAGGTAGCCACCTGACCCCGTGCGATGGTGATGCTCCTTCTTTGCAGCATTTATCTTGTTTGTCGCTGACATCTTCTTACTCTTCTCCGATGTCTTGTGGGCCACAAATGCGTCCCAGTAATCTCTTATCTTCTCAAATTGGCCGGTGAATTCTGGAGTCTTGTCTTTGTCGACATACATTGATTCTAACTCATTCTTCCACGTCCTAAATAGACCTGCCATCTTCTTGAGAGCATGAGCCTTGACCAATGGCTCTATAAATGGCTTATCCGGATCCTCCTCTGCCGGTAGGGTGAAATTTTCCTTCAGCGCGGTCCAAAGATCATGTTTCTGTCTATCTTCGACATAAGAAACTTGAGGATCTTCGTTCTTACGCTTATACCATTGGTGGATGCTGATCGGGATCATGTCCCTAACAAGAACCCCGCACTGAGAAGAAAATGCTTCGTTAAGACCTCGTCGTGTCCCTAACAAGAACCCCGCACTGAGCATATGTTAATATATATACCTCGTCGGACTTTGGAACAGCTGATCCCGACTCCGTTCAGTCACTGGGGCTGTCATCACGGTTGCCGGAGCCATCATGATCATGAATTTCCTCCTCCATTGTTCGATCACCGTAGCCTGCTTCCTCCTTCCAGACCATCGGCAAACAAGTCTGGGGACCCCCGTTCCTAGAACGCCGACAGTAGCCCCCGGGCCCAAGGTGCTTGGACTTGGCTTAGCAGCGAAGCAAAAGGGCAAGTGCGGAGCGCCGCGGGCTCCAAAAGCCTACGACCTTGGTCGCTGCGTGGCGGTTGATTGGGCGTGGACGTCTCCACTTCCCCATGCCGCCTCGGCAACTGCCCGATTTGACGAGTCCCTGCTACATGCAAAAAGAGTCATGATTACCTGCGATCGTGGACGCCGACGGTTGGCCTCCCTTAGGTTATAAATGTGGAGGGGGCGCAGTCACCCGCTGCACATCTCCCTTCCCCCGCCTGTTTCTTCTTCCTCCTTGCTCCAGTTGCCTGTCGTGTCCCATGGCACCAACGAAGAAGTTCTCGGGCGCGGAGAAGGGGAAAGCTCGCCAGGAAGGGCCCCGCGACTCCTACAGCGGCTCCTCGTGGCCGAGGTGGTGGTCCTTCACTCGGTGATGGCCGCCCGGTGGGCGGGGAAAGACGCGTCGTGGCCGCGCGGCCTCCCCGGCCACGTTTTCACTCGGCAGAGGTGCTGCCGGAGTTTGTCGTGTGGTCGGCAGATCCGGCCAGCAACTGGCTCCAGCGACCCCGCTTCTTTGTCGGGGAACTGCCGGCCGCCGGCCCTAGTGGACTCTGGCTGCAGGAGGATGGTTGCTGCAGCAGGGCTTCCTGGGTCACGGTGGAGATCTCCGTCGCCAGGGACGTGGCCTTGGCTCGCGGCTGGCAGACGTTTGCCCGTGCGCGTGGCCTGGGCCGGCTGTGCACCCTGCACTTCAAGTTTGATGGCGACACCACCCTCTATGTGAGTGTGTTCGGAGGAGACGGTCGTCGTGTCGGGTGCTGCCCTGAAGACGATGACGGCAACCGGGTGCTTGGCCTTGCTCCTGGCGGCGCCCATAGCTCGCCAAGCTTCAGCGGCTCCTCCTTTGGTGACAGCTCCTCTAGCGGTGGCCGCAACCAGCCACCGCGCTGTCGCGCCCGCTTCGGGGGTGGTAGCGGGTCGTCCCGTAGCCGTGCCCCGGTGAAGCGCGAGGAAGAGTCTGACTGAGCTTGGGAGGGCGGCGCGGATCCCTCCTCACGAGTTGTTGTGGGACATACCGCGTTTATTTTTTTACCTCCTTTTCCTGCATTGAGAGAGAGATAGAAGTGTGGAGCCCCGTGGGGGCGTGCAAGACTATTTCCCTTAATTATCATGCTATTTCTATTATTTCCATGCTGTGTTGAGGTGTTGCGGCCATGTGGTTGCGCGTAGGAACAACTTAGCTTGGGGGGTTTGCCGGAGTTTCCGCCTCGCGAGGTACTTGCTTGGGGCCTCGCCGGGCGTATTAGGATCTGCAAAAATCAGTCGCGAGGATAGCTTTTGAACCTTTGTCCCAAGGGTGACCCGCTTAGCTCCTGTATTTGCGTCGCTATGCCCGTGGGGCATGGACCAGGAGGGGTGCTCCCGCTGTGAACTCGAGTGAGGGAGCCTCAAGAAATCAGGAGAGAAAAAGCTCACGAGGGTACCCGTGTAGCCCCCTCGCGAGGCTACCGAGAAGGGGAATGGGCCGAGCGAAAGCTAGAGAGAGAGAACAGGGGCAAGGGACGGCAAACAACACTAGAAGCAACTCCAATAAAAGTTCAAATGAGGGAGAACAAGCCAACTGCGGAAAGCAAATGAAAAGGTGCGTCCGGCACCTAGTCTAGTCTTCGACGTCTTCTCACCAGCGCGGAGCTAAGTGCTGCCACTGGGCGTGGGAGGGAGCCCTCAAGGCCCAAGAGCGGCACTCCGGAGACTCCGAGGCGTGTACATCCCCAACTCATTATTACGTGAGAGTGTCACGAGCGGCAAGCTTCACATGCGTTGGGCCTTCTTCACAGGCACCGGGCCTTTCTTGGGGCGGCGAGATTCACAGGCAGCGGGCCTTCTTTATAGGCATTGGGCCCTTCTTCACAGGCACCGGGCCTTCTTTACAGGCTCTGGGCCTTACTTCACAGGCGACGGGCCTTCTTTTCAGGCACTGGGCCTTACTTCAAGGGTAGAACCTCCGGAGGTGCTGAATTTTCCACGCGTTCGGGATGGGCACCCCTTCCTGGGTCTCCAAGCGTGCGGCACCAGGTCTGGAAACATGAACAACCTTGAACGGGCCCTCCCACATGGGCGAGAGCTTGTGCAGCCCTTCCTTGGAGAGCACCCACCTGAACACGAGGTCACCTACCTCTAGAGTCCTGGGACGGATGTTGCGGCAGTGGTACCGCCGTAGCGCTGCTTGTATCTTGCTGCTCGTAGTGCAGCCTCCCGACGGTGTTCCTCCCCCAGCACGAGGTCCATCCTCCGCATGGCGTCCTGCTGCGCTTCATCAAATGCCATGACCCGCGTGGAACGACGCCTGACCTCGTGAGGGAGGACCGCCTCTGCTCTGTAGACAAGGAAGAACGGGGTCTCGCCAGTCGACTTGGTGGTGGTAGTGCGGATGGACCATAGCATGGACTGGAGCTTGTCGTACCAGCCCCTGCCGCAGGCCTCCAGCTTCTTCTTGAAGGTCCTGGTTTTGAGGCCCTTCAGGACCTCTACGTTGGCGCGTTCTTCCTGGCCGTTGCTCCGAGGGTGTGCCACCGAAGCGTAACATATCTGCGTTCCAAGGTTAGCACAGTATGTTTTGAAGAGATTGCTGGTGAACTGCGAACCGTTGTCAGTGATGATGTGATTAGGCACCCTGAACCGGCTCACGAGGCCCTTGATGAACTTGAGTGCAGAGCCAGCTGGGATGGTGCGGACAGCTTCCACCTCCGCCCACTTGGTGAACTTGTCAATGGCGACGTAGAGGTAGCGATAGCCTCCTGGCGCCCGAGGAAACGGGCCCAAGATATCCAGCCCCCAGACTGCGAATGGCCACGAGAGTGGGATGGTCTACAGGCCCTGTGCTGGCTGATGGATCTGCTTGGCGTGGAATTGAAAGGCTTCACAGGCCTTCACCAGCTCGATTGCGTCATTGAGTGTTGTAGGCCAATAAAACCCGCTGCGAAACGCTTTGCCGACGAGGGTCCGTGATGACGAGTGGTGCCCACAGTCTCCGCCGTGAATGTCTGCCAGCAACTCGTTCCCCTGTTTCCTGGAGATGCAACGCAGGGAAACTCCGTTTGGCCGCTTCCGGTAGAGCTCTCTATCTTGGATGCAGTAGGCCGTGGCCTACCGGGCCACGCGTTCCGCGTCCACTTCTTTCTCTAGTAGAGTTCCTTGCATCAGGTAATCCTTGAGCTCCGCCGTCTAGCATCCCTCCTGAGGCTCCAGCGCCAGGAGCAAGCATGCTCCTGAGGTCGGGCCACAGGCCGGAGATCCTGAGGCAGGCGGTTGAGGGAGTTCCTCTCGAGGTTGCGTTGTGCTTGATAGCGACGGTGCTGCTAAGGGCTTGAAGAGTCGTTCCTCGAAAACGCCAGGCTCCTGAGGCAGCCGCCTTGATGCTCTCTTGGCGATGTCATCAGCCTCTTGGTTGGTGCCGCGGGGCACATGCTGCAGCTCCAGCCCAAAAACTGCTTTTCCATCTTGTGCACCTCTGCAAGATACGCCTCCATGTGCTCGTACTTGGGCTCGTACACTTTGTTGGAGAAGTTGATGAGGAGCTGCGAGTCACCCTTGATGATGAGGCGCTTCACCCCCTGTGCGGTCGCGGCCTTTAAGCCTGCTATGAGACCCTCGTATTCTCCTATATTGTTGGAAACCTTCTCGCCTTGCTGGAAACAGAGTTGTACGGCGTAATAAAGCTTGTCCTGGGTGAGGGATATAAGCACTGTGCCAACCCCCGCACCATGTCGCGAGAATGCTCCATCGAAGTGCATAACCCAGCCGTCCGGTGCCTCGCTTCCTGGGGAAAGCGACCGATCTTCGCCTGCCTCGAGCCCTGGCACCTTTGTCCACTCTGCCACAAAATTTGCAAGTGCGGTTCCTTTGACGACTCTGGTCGTGCTGAATTCCAACTGAAACGCTTGTAGCTCGATGTTCCATTAAGCGACCCTTCCAGCGGAGTTGGGACTCCTGAGCACCCTCTCCAATGGGTAGGCTGAGAAGACCTTGATGGGGTGACCTTGGAAGTAGTGCTGCAGCTTACACGAGGCCACCAACAGCGCGAGCAAGAGCTTCTGGGGCATGGGGTAATGTGCCCTTGCATCCCGTAGCACCGTGCTGACAAAATACACAAGATGCTCGACGAGGGTGGGCGCACCGACGGAGCCCGCACCCTCCGGAGAGTTGAGCGCCTCCTGAGACGTTGGGGCCCCTGGCTCCTGGCCGCTTGGTGAGGTCCCCTCAACCCTGGGGGCATCTTCCTGCCGAGGCTGGTCTCCATCTATCGAGGGCGTGGCCTTCGCGAGGTCTTCCTGGTCTGGCGCTGCCGCGGTCGGGGCCGCGGCTGGTCGCGATGCAGCCTTGACCTGGCGCTCCTCCCGAACCGCCACCAAAGCAGCACTGGCAGAGTAGGGTGTGGCGGCAAGGTAGAGCACCAAGGGCTCCTGAGGGCGTGGTGCCACCATCACCGGAGGGCTGGTAGGGTACTTCTTGAGATCTTGGAACGCTTCGTCGGCCTCTGGTGTCCACGCGAACGGGCCCTTCTTCTTCATCAGCTTGAAGAAGGGCAGGGCTCGCTCCCCCGGCTTGGAGATGAAACGCCCTAACGCAGTTACACGTCCGGCGAGCTTCTGCATTTCCCTGAGGGTTCGTGGTGGAGTCATGTCTTCAATTGCCTTGACCTTCTCTGGGTTGGCCTCGATCCCCCTGTATGACACGAGGAAGCCCAGAAGCTTGCCAGAGGGAACACCAAATACAGACTTCTCTGGGTTGAGCCACAGGTCCACTTCACGAAGGCTCGCGAAGGTTTCTTCCAGGTCCTGTATTAGGGTCTTCGCCTCGCGAGACTTCACCACAATGTCGTCGACGTAGGCCTCAGCGTTTCTCCCGAGCTGCCGGCCCAAGGCGATATGCATCAGTCGCTGAAAGGTTGCGCCCGCGTTGTGCAACCCGAACGGCATGCAGGTGTAGCAGTATACTATTCACGGGGTCAGGAAGGCCGTCTTCTCCATGTCTTCTATCGCCATCTTGATTTGGTGGTAGCCCGAGAAGGCATCGAGGAAGCACAACAGGTCGCACTTAGCTGTGGAGTCGACGATTTGGTCGATGCTATGGAGCGGGAACGGATCCTAAGGATAGGCCTTGTTGAGGTTAGTGAAGTCGATGCACATGTGTTCCTTTCCTCCCCTCTTCGGCACAACAACAGGGTTTGCCAGCCATTTACGGTAGCGGACCTCGCGAATGACACCTGCAGCTTCTAGCTTGCGGGTTTCTTGGACGATGAAGGCCTGCTTTTCGGTGGACTGCCTCCTTGCTTCCTGCTTCACGGGGCACACATTGGGGCACAGGTTCAGGTGATTCTCGATCACTTGCCTTGGGACCCCCGCTAGTTGCTTGGGTTCCCACGCGAACACCTCCTTGTTCCCGCGCAGGAATTTCACCAGAGCCTCCTCCTAATCGGGGTCGAGATTGGCGCCTATGGTGAAGGTGGCGCCGGAGGATCTGTCCTCAACAACTGGTACCTTCTTAGTCTCCGACTTGTCCTGGGTGAACAACTGCTTCTTCTTGGTTGGCGCAGCCCCCTTGGCCTTGGGGGTGTTGGCGCTGGTGGGCTGCGCCACTGCGGCTGCCTTGAAGGCGAGCTGGAGCGCCTGCAGAGCATCTTTTATATCTCCAGCTACGGTGAGGGCGCCGCTGCTCCCGGGCATCTTCATGAGGTTGTAGCCGGGTGAGTCGCTTCCATGAACTGGGCCAAGGCAGGGTAGCCGAGGATTGCGTTGTACGGGAGGCCAATGCGGGCGATGTCGAAATTGACCAGCTCCGTGCGAAAGTTGTCTTGGGTGCCGAAGGTCACTGGAAGGCGGATCTGCCCTAGGGAGCGGGTCGAACTACCTCCGACGCCCGAGAAGGGCTTGCTGGGCCGGAGTCATTCCAGCGGCATGTGGAGGAGGCTGAAGGCCTCCACCGAGAGCACGTTGAGGCCGGCACCACCGTCGATGAGGGTCCTGGTGATGGCCACCTGGGATATGGTGGGCGTACAAAGCATCGGGAGCGCATCCGAGCAGGCGGTGTTTACGGGGTGATCGTCGGAGCTGAAGGTCAGGTCGGCCTTGGGTGCAGTCCAACCCGGAGGAGCCCCGTGCCGCGTACGGGCGGCGTCGATCTGGCAGACGAATGGCTTGACGTGGCGGCCCGAGGGTGGCGCCTGCGAGCCACCTAGGAGAGCTACGGCGACTGGGGGTGCCAGCGCAGCGTAATGGGTGAGGAAGAGGTCACGCAGCTCCTCCCAAGAGGCCACAGAAGTTGTTGGTAGGTGGGGCAGCCACATGCGCGGAACGCCGGTGAGGGCCATGGGAAACCAGTTTGCCATGACCCTGTCATCACCCCCGGCCTTGAAGATCCGCCGCGCCGTCGTAGCGTGGCGGCATCTCTGGCTTGAACTTGTGCGGCCACTGTACCTCTCCCAAGGCGGGGGCCAAGGATCGGAGCCCCCTTGCCCCAGTGCTGGCGTCGATCGCCGGAGCGGGCAGTGCACCGTCGGCCATGAGAGCGAAGCGCAGTGTTGATGGAGAGCGAGTCGACGGAAGGGAGAGCTCCAACGCCCCCCTACCTGGCGCGCCAAATGTCGAATATCGGGTTCCGGCAAAACCCTTAAGGTTCGAACTCTGGGGTGCACGCGAAGATATTCCCCCTACTGATCCACGTCCCAACGCCTCGCTGTGAATCTAAGCTACACAATGAGCAACACAAGGGACACAACGTTTATACTAGTTCGGGCCACCGTTGTGGTGTAATACCCTAATCCAGTGTGTGGTGTGGTGGATTTGTTGGGGAACGTAGTAATTTCAAAAATTTCCTACGCACACGCAAGGATCATGGTGATGCATAGCAACGAGAGGGAGAGTATTGTCCACGTACCCTCGTGAGACCGTGGCGCGGAAGCGTTATGACAACGCTGTTGATGTAGTCGACGCGTCTTCACGATCCGACCGATCCAAGTACCGAGCGTCGACACCTCCGAGTTCAGCACACGTTCAGCTCGATGGCGATCCCGGACTCCGATCCAGCAAAGCGTCGGGGTGAGTTCCGTCAACCGACGGCGTGGTGGCGATGATGATGCTCTACGGCGCAGGGCTTTGCCTAAACTCCGCGACGATATGACCGAGGTGGAATATGGTGGAGGGGGCACCGCACACGCTAAGGACCGATCCGTAGATCAACTTGTGTGTCCATGGGGTGCCTTGCCCCGTATATAAAGGAGTGGAGGAGGGAGGGCGGCCCTCTCTATAAGCGCCCCCTAGGGAGTCCTACTCCCACCGGAGTAGGATTCCCCTTTCCTAGTCAACTAGGAACCCTTCCATGTAGTAGGAGTAGGAGAGAAGGAAAGGGAAGAGAGAAGGAGAAGGAAGGAAGGTGCGCCCCCCCTAGTCCAATTCGGACTAGTCCAGGGAGGAGTGCGGCCACTCTTTGGCCCTTTCTCTCCTTTCCCGTATGGCCCAAAGAGGCCCAATACGAATTCCCGTAACTCTCGGTACTCCCAAAATACCGAATCACTCGGAACCTTTCCGAACTCGAATATAGTCGTCCAATATATCGATCTTTACGTCTCGACCATTTGAGACTTCTCGTCATGTCCCCGATCTCATCCGGGATTCCGAACTCCTTGGTACATCAAAACTCATAAACTCATAATAAAACTGTCATCGTAACGTTAAGCGTCACGGACCCTACGGGTTCGAGAACTATGTAGACATGACCTAGAACTATTCTCGGTCAATAACCAATAGCGGAACCTGGATGCACATATTGGCTCCTACATATTCTCGAAGATCTTTATCGGTCAAACCGCATAACAACATACGTTGTTCCCTTTGTCATCGGTATGTTACTTGCCCGAGATTCGATCGTCGGTATCCAATACCTAGTTCAATCTCGTTCTTGGCAAGTCTCTTTACTCGTTCGTAATGCATCATTCCGTAACTAACTCATTAGCTACATTGCTTGCAAGGCTTATAGTGATGTGCATTACCAAGAGGGCCAGAGATACCTCCACTACAATCGGAGTGACAAAACCTAATCTCAAATCGCCAACCCAACATGTACCTTTGGAGACACCTGTAGTACTCCTTTATAATCACCCGATTCGTTGTGACGTTTGGTAGCACCAAAGTGTTCCTCCGGTAAATGGGAGTTGCATAATCTCATAGTTACAGGAACATGTATAAGTCATGAAGAAAGCAATAGCAATATACTAAACGATCAGGTGATAGGCTAACAGAATGGGTCATGTCAATCACATCATTCTCCTAATGATGTGATCCCGTTAATCAAATGACAACTCATGTCTATGGCTAGGAAACTTAACCATCTTTGATTCACGAGCTAGTCAAGTAGAGGCATACTAGTGACACTATGTTTGTCTATGTATTCACACATGTATTATGTTTCCGGTTAATACAATTCTAGCATGAATAATAAACATTTATCATGAAATAAGGAAATAAATAATAACTTTATTATTGCCTCTAGGGCATATTTCCTTCAGTCTCTCACTTGCACTAGAGTCAATAATCTAGTTCACATCATCATGTGATTCAACACCAATATTCACATCTGTATGTGATTATCACCCATAGTTCACATAGTCATGTGACCAACACCCAAAGGGTTTACTAGAGTCAATAATCTAGTTCACATCGCTATGTGACTAACACCCAAAGAGTACTAAGGTATGATCATGTTTTGCTCGTGAGAGAAGCTTAGTCAATGGGTGCATCATATTCAGAGCCGTATGTATTTTGCAAATATTCTATGTCTACAATGCTCTTGCGGAGCTACTCTAGCTAATTGCTCCCACTTTCAATATGTATCCAGATTGAGACTTAGAGTCATCTGGATCAGTGTAAAAAACTTGCATCAATGTAACTCTTTCGACGGGCTCTTTTATCGCCTTCATAATCGAGAAATATTTCCTTAGTCCTCATTAAGGATGTTCTTGACCAATGTCCATGATCTACTCCTAGATCACTATTGTACTCCTTGCCAAATTCAGAGCAAGGTATACAATAGGTCTGGTACATAGCATAGCATACTTTATAGAACCTATGGCTGAGGCATAGGAATGACTTTCATTCTCTTTCTATCTTCTGCCGTGGTGGGGCTTTGAGTCTTACTCAATTTCACACCTTTGTAACACAGGCAAGAACTCTTTCTTTGACTGTTCCATTTTGAACCTTTTCAAAATCTTGACAAGGTATGTACTTATTGAAAAACTTATCAAGTGTCTTGATCTATCTCAATAGATCTTGATGTTCAATATGTAAGCAGCTTCACGAGGTCCTTCTTTGAAAAACTCCTTTCAAAAACTCCTTTATGCTTTGCGAATAATTCTACATTATTCGATCAACAATATGTCATTCACATATACTTACGAAATGTTGTAGTGCTCCCACTCACTTTCTTGTAAATACAGGCTTCTCAAAAGTCTGTATAAAACCATATCTTTGATCAACTCATCAAAGCGTATATTCCAACTCGAGATGCTTGCACCAGTCCATTGATGGATCATTGGAGCTTGCACATTTTGTTAGCTCCTTTAGGATTGACAAAAGTTCTGGTTGCATTATATACAACTCTTCTTTAATAAATCCATTAAAGAATGTAGTTTTGACATCCATTTGCGGATATCATAAAATGTGGCAATTGCTAACATGATTCGGACAGACTTAAGAATCGCTACTGATTGAGAAAATCTCATTGTAGTCAACACCTTGAACTTGTCGAAAACCTTTTGTAACAAGTCGAGCTTTGTAGATAGTAACACTACTATCAGTGTCCGTCTTCCTCTTGAAGATCCATTTATTTAACATGGCTTGCTGATCATCGAGCAAGTCAATCAAAGTCCATACTTTGTTCCCATACATGGATCATATCTCAGATTTTATGGCCTCAAGCCATTTCGCGGAATCTGGGCTCATCATCGCTTCCTCATAGTTCGTAGGTTCATCATGGTCTAGTAACATGACTTCTAGAACACGATTACCGTACCACTCTGGTGCGGATCTTACTCTAGAAGACCTACGAGGGTCGGTAGCAACTTGATCTGAAGTTTCATGATCATCATCATTAACTTCCTCACTAATTGGTGTAGGAATCACTGGAACTGACTTCTGTGATGAACAACTTTCCAATTTGGGAGAAAGTACAATTACCTCACCAAGTTCTACTTTCCTCCCACTCACTTCTTTCGAGAGAAACTTCTTCTCTAGAAAGGATCCATCTTAGCAACGAAAAACTTGCCTTCGGATCTGTGATAGAAGGTGTACTCAACATTTTCTTTTGGGTATCCTATGAAGACGCACTTCTCCGACTTGGGTTTGAGCTTATCAGGTTGAAACTTTTTCACATAAGCATTGCAACCTCAAACTTTAAGAAACGACAACTTAGGTTTCTTGCCAAACCATAGTTCATACTTTGTCGTCTCAACGGATTTAGATGGTGCCCTATTTAACGTGAATGTAGCTGTCTCTAACGCATAACCCCAAAACGATAGTGGTAAATCGGTAAGAGACATCATAGACCGCACCATATCTAATAAAGTACGGTTACGACGTTCGGACACACCGTTACACTTTGGTGTTCCAGGTGGCGTGAGTAGTGAAACTATTTCACATTGTTTGAACTGAAGACCAAACTCGTAACTCAAATATTCTTCTCTACGATCAGATCGTAGAAACTTTGTTACAATGATTTTTCACTTCACTTTGAAATTATATGAACTTTTCAAATGTTTCAGACTTCTATTTCATTAAGTAGATATACTCATATCTGCTCAAATCATCTGTGAAGGTCAGAAAATAATGATACCCGCTGCAAGCCTTAATATTCATCGGACCACATACATCAGTATGTATGATTTCCAACAAATCTATTGCTTGCTCCATTGTTCCGGAGAACGGCGTTTTAGTCATCTTGCCCAAGAGACATGGTTCGCAAGCATCAAGCGATTCATAATCAAGTGATTCCAAAATCCCATCAGCATGGAGTTTCTTCATCGCTTTATATAATATGACTTAAGCGGCGATTACCACAAACAAGTTGCACTATCATTATTAACTTTGCATCTTTTGGCTTCAATATTATGAATATGTGTATCACTACGATCGAGATCCAACAAACCATTTTCGTTGGTGTGTATGACCATAGAAGGTTTTACTCATGTAAGCAGAACAACAATTGTTCTCTAACTTAAATGAATAACCGTATTGCAATAAACATGATCAAATCATATTCATGCTCAACGCAAACACCAAATAACACTTATTTAGGTTTAACACGAATCCCGAAATTATAGGGAGCGTGTGATGATGATCATATCAATCTTGGAACTATTTCCAACACACATCGTCACCTCGCCCTTAACTAGTTTCTGTTTATTCTGCAACTCCCGTTTCGAGTTACTACTCTTAGCAACTGAACCAGTATCAAATACCGAGGGGTTTCTACGAACACTAGTAAAATATACATCAATAATCTGTATATCAAATATACCTTTGTTCACTTTGCCATCCTTCTTATCCGCCAAATACTTGGGGTAGTTCCGCTTCCAGTGACCAGTTCCATTGCAGCAAAAGCACTTGGTCTCAGGCTTAGGTCCAGACTTGGGATTCTTCACTCGAGCAGCAACTTGCTTGCCGTTCTTCTTGAAGTTCCCCTTCTTCCCTTTGCCCTTTTCCTTGAGACCAGTGGTCTTGTCAACCATCAACACTTGATGTTTTTCTTGATTTGTACCTTCGCCGATTTTAGCATCGCGAAGAGCTTGGGAATTGTTTTCGTCATCCCTTGCATACTATAGTTCATCACGAAGTTCTAGTAACTTAGTGATGGTGACTAGAGAATTCTGTCAATCACTATCTTATCTGGAAGATTAACTCCCACTTGATTCAAGCGATTGAAGTACCCAGACAATCTGAGCACATGCTCACTAGTTGAGCGATTCTCCTCCATCTTTTAGCTATAGAACTTGTTGGAGACTTCATATCTCTCAACTCGGGTATTTGCTTGAAATATTTAACTTCAATTCATGGAACATCTCATATGGTCCATGACGTTCAAAACGTCTTTGAAGTCCCGATTCTAAGCCGTTAAGTATGGTGCACTAAACTATCAAGTAGTCATCATACTGAGCTAGCCAAACGTTCATAACGTCTGCATCTGCTCCTGCAATAGGTCTGTCACCTAGCGGTGCATAAAGGACATAATTCTCCTATGCAGCAATGAGGATAAACCTCAGATCACGGATCCAATCCGCATCATTGCTACTAACATCTTTCAACACAATTTTCTCTAGGAACATATCAAAATAAACATATGAAAGCAACAACGCAAGCTATTGATCTACAACATAATTTGCAAAATACTACCAGGACTAAGTTCATGATAAATTTAAGTTCAATTAATCATATTACTTAAGAACTCCCACTTAGATAGACATCCCTCTAATCCTCTAAGTGATTACGTGATCCATATCAACTACACTATGTCCGATCGTCACGTGAGATGGAGTAGTTTCAACAGTGAACATCAATATGTTGATCATATCTACTATATGATTCACGCTCGACCTTCGGTCTCCGTGGTCCCAGGCCAATTCTGTTATATGCTTGGCTTCGTCAAGTTTAACCTGAGTATTCCGTGTGTGCAACTGTTTTCCGCCGTTGTATTTGAGCGTAGAGCCTATCACACCCGATCATCACGTGGTGTCTCACACGAAGAACTTTCATAGCGGTGCATACTCGGGAGAACACTTCTTGATAATTTTAGTGAGAGATCATCTTAAAATGCTACCGTCAATCAAAGCAAGATAAGATGCATAAAGGATAAACATCACATGCAATCAATATAAGTGATATGATATGGCCATCATCATCTTGTGCTTGTGATCTCCATCTCCGAAGCACCGTCGTGATCACCATCGTCACCGGCGTGATACCTTGATCTCCATCGTAGCATCGTTGTCATTATGCGATCTATTGCTTCTACGACTATCGCTACCGCTTAGTGATAAAGTAAAGCAATTACAGGGCGTTTGCATTTCATACAATAAAGCGACAACCATATGGCTCCTGCCAGTTGCCGATAACTTCGGTTACAAAACATGATCATCTCATACAATAAAATATAGCATCACGTCTTGATCATATCACATCACAACATGCCCTGCAAAAACAAGTTCGACGTCCTCTACTTTGTTGTTGCAAATTTTACGTGGCTGCTACGGGCTGAGCAAGAATCGTTCTTACCTACGCATCAAAACCACAACGATAGTTTGTCAAATTGGTGCTGTTTTAACCTTCGCAAGGACGGGCGTAGCCACACTCAGTTCAACTAAAGTGAGAGAGCAGACACCCGCCATCACCTTTAAGCAGCGAGTGCTCGCAGCGGTGAAACCAGTCTCGCGTAAGCGTCTGGCGTAATGTCGGTCGGGCCGCTTCATCTCACAATACCGCCAACCAAAGTATGACATGCTGGTAAGCGGTATGACTTATATCGCCCACAACTCACTTGTGTTCTACTCGTGCAAATAACATCAACGCATAAAACCAGGCTCGGATGCCACTGTTGGGGAACGTAGTAATTTCAAAAATTTCCTCGCACACGCAAGGATCATGGTGATGCATAGCAACGAGAGGAGAGTATTGTCCACGTACCCTCGTGAGACCGTGGCGAAGCGTTATGACAACGCGGTTGATGTAGTCGTGCGTCTTCATGATCCGACCGATCCAAGTACGAGCGTCGGCACCTCCGAGTTCAGCACACGTTCAGCTCGATGGCGATCCCGGACTCGATCCAGCAAAGTGTCGGGATGAGTTCCGTCGACCGCGACAGCGTGGTGGCGATGATGATGCTCTACGGCGCAGGGCTTCGCCTAAACTCATGACGATATGACCGAGGTGGAATATGGTGGAGGAGGCACCGCACACGGCTAAGGAGCGATCACGTAGATAAACTTGTGTGTCCATGGGGTGCCCCTGCCCCGTATATAAAGGAGTGGAGGAGGGAGGGCGGCCCTCTCTATGGCGCGCCCTAGGGAGTCCTACTCCCACGGGAGTAGGATTCCCCTTTCCTAATCCAACTAGGAACCCTTCCATGTAGTAGGAGTAGGAGAGAAGGAAAGGGAAGAGAGAAGGAGAAGGAAGGAAGGTGCGCCCCCTCCCTAGTCCAAGGGAGGTGCGGCCACTCTTTTGGCCCTTTCTCTCCTTTCCCGTATGGCCCAAAGATGCCCAATACGAATTCCGTAACTCTCCCAGACTCCCAAAATACCGAATCACTCGGAACCTTTCCGAACTCGAATATAGTCGTCCAATATATTGATCTTTCGTCTCGACCATTTAGAGACTCCTCGTCATGTCCCGATCTCATCCGGGACTCGAACTCCTTGGTACATCAAAACTCATAAACTCATAATAAAACTGTCATCGTAACGTTAAGCGTGCGGACCCTACGGGTTCGAGAACTATGTAGACATGACCTAGAACTATTCTCGGTCAATAACCAATAGCGGAACCTGGATGCCCATATTGGCTCCTACATATTCTCGAAGATCTTTATCGGTCAAACCGCATAACAACATCGTTGTTCCCTTTGTCATCGGTATGTTACTTGCCCGAGATTCGATCGTCGGTATCCAATACCTAGTTCAATCTCGTTCTTGGCAAGTCTCTTTACTCGTTCGTAATGCATCATTCCGTAACTAACTCATTAGCTACATTGCTTGCAAGGCTTATAGTGATGTGCATTACCGAGAGGGCCTAGAGATACCTCTCCTACAATCGGAGTGACAAAACCTAATCTCAAATCGCCAACCCAACATGTACCTTTGGAGACACCTGTAGTACTCCTTTATAATCACCCGATTCGTTGTGAC
Organism: Aegilops longissima; assembly: GCA_021605205.1. Taxonomy (NCBI): domain Eukaryota; kingdom Viridiplantae; phylum Streptophyta; class Magnoliopsida; order Poales; family Poaceae; genus Aegilops; species Aegilops longissima. The sequence goes on from CM038676.1 coordinate 60,278,732, forward strand.
GTTTGGTAGCACCAAAGTGTTCCTCCGTAAACAGGAGTTGCATAATCTCATAGTTACGGGAACATGTATAAGTCATGAAGAAAGCAATAGCAATATACTAAACGATCAAGTGCTAGGCTAACGGAATGGGTCATGTCAATCACATCATTCTCCTAATGATGTGATCCCTTTAATCAAATGACAACTCATGTCTATGGCTAGGAAACTTAACCATCTTTGATTCACGAGCTAGTCAAGTAGAGGCATACTAGTGACACTATGTTTGTCTATGTATTCACACATGTATTATGTTTCCGGTTAATACAATTCTAGCATGAATAATAAACATTTATCATGAAATAAGGAAATAAATAATAACTTTATTATTGCCTCTAGGGCATATTTCCTTCAGGATTGCCTCAGGGGCTGATGATGAACAGTACAAAGGAAGAACAGCCTCGCGGGAGGTGTTCTTGGGCTGGTGCGGTGTACTACTTAGGTGGGTTCAATCGCCACTGGATCTGATGATAACTCTCCCCCTCTACTGTGGTGGCTATCTCTATATATAGTGGCCCTAGTCCTCTTCCCAAATATTGAGCGGGAAGGGAGCCAACAACGGCCATTTTGAAGGGGAACATCTAGTACAAGTTATCCTTACTAAATTTGGTCTTCGACTGCCAAAGGCACTGGCGATGACGCCGTCTTGGGCTCCACGGTGACCTCCGTCCTGCCGCTCTACTGGTCTTGGTCTCGTTGCACCGAAATGGTAACCTTTGCTTGACGCCTCGGTACTCCGCGCCTGCGCTTGCCCCCTTTGCACCAAAGAGGAAACGAGGACACTGCGTAGGCTGGGGCCCGCCTGGTGCCCGCCTGGTCTTGATCGTCATGGCTTGCGTCACGAGCACCACGTGAGGTACCCCGGCCTTGATCTGTCTGCCTCCTTGCGAGCATGCCTGGTGAGGCCGTTCCTGAGGAAGCCTTGCGTTGTCCGCCCCGCGAGGCTTGGCCCCTCGCGAGGGTCTTGAGCTTGGGTTGATGAAGACGGGCCGTACTGGGCCTCTGCTTGAACCACGCCACAGGCCACAGGCACGCAAGTCTGGGGACCCTCGTTCCCAGAACACCGACAAGGAAAAATAGGAATCAACCTAATTATGCACATCCATAATGGGGGCATTCTTGATAAATCTCTTATAAATCTCGAGAGAGTTTGTCGGGTAGGGGCGGGAGGGGGTACGAGATCGACAACGTTTTTTTCTATGGTTTGGGTGTCCTCGAGTGTTGGTCGAGCGAGAGGGGGTTGATCGACGACACCTCTCGACCCCTCGGCAATACTCGACCCTCGACCCCTCGACGACCCTCGACCCTCATCCCCTCGGCGACCCTTAACCCTCTACCCTAGTTCCAATCCTCGACCGCTCGGATTCTCTTAACCTTTAAGGGATTTAACCATATTTTTCCTGATCTCATCTACCCTTCTATATGTCATGTTGTCTAGTGTCAGAGGATTCAAGAAAAGCATTGCTTCATCATTTGCCGGAAGTAGCGGGCGCATAATGGTGCAAAGCTCTCCAAAATTGTTTCGGAACAGAGTCCCAGATACGATAATTAGCTTTTTGGTACGAACTTCAGCAAGAGCCTTCCGAATATCGCTATTTGGAAGGCCTTTGCTAAAATACGTACGAAAAAGCGACATATTCTATCAGGAACTCCATTCCAAAACAAATTTAAAGAGCTTCGTAGCATCATACGCCTGTTACTTCCAGCAAATGATGTAGCCATGGGTTTCTTCAATACTTTGACAGACAACGTTACATATAGAAGAATATATATATATATGAGATCAGAAAAAAAAATGGATCAACTTGTGCACATCCATAATGGGTGCATTCTTGTTAAACAGAGACCCTCGACCCCTCACGACCCTCGAGCCCTAGACCACCCTCGACCCCTCGGTGATCCTCGACCCTCGACCCTTCGACGACCCTCGACCCTTCGACGACCCTCGACCCTTCGACGACCCTCGACCCGCGACCCTCGACCCCTCGACGAACCTCGACCCTCGACCCCCGACGACCCTCGACCCTCGACCCCTCGACGACCCTCGACCCCTCAATGACCCTCAACCCTTGACGACCTTCGACGACCCTCGACCCCTCGACGACCCTCGACCCTCGACCCCTCGACGACCCTCGACCCCTCGGCGACCCTCCACCCTCTACCCTAGTTTCTGACACCCTAGTTCCCGACACCCTCATTCCCGATAAAAAGTAAGAAGGGGAAGAAGAAGAAAAAATAAGAAGAAAAAAAAGAGGAGATGAAGAAGAAATAGAGGAGAAGAAGAAAAAAAAAGAATTTTTTCTTCTTCTCCTCTTCTCCTCTATTTCGAGAAGAAGAAATAGAGGAGAAGAAGAAAAAATAGAATTTTTTTCTTCTTCTCCTCTATTTCTTCTTCTTCTCCTCTCTTTTTTCTTCTTCTTCCTCTTCTTATTTTTCCCCTCCTCTTCCTCTCCTCTTCTTCCCTTCTTCTTCCCGTTCTTCCTCTTCTTATTTTCCTTTTCCCTCTCCTTCTTTTTCTTCCTTCTTCCTCTTTTCCATACATATAAAAAGTTTAAAAAATACATACATACATACAAAAAATACATCTAAAAAAGCATACGAAAATCTAAAAAATACATCTAAAAAAGCATATGAACAATGCATATCATCAACATCATCATATTAACAAATCATATGATTATGAACAGAAAAATCATATGAACAAATGAACAGAAAAATCATAAGAAATTAGAGGGGCCGGCGGCCGGACCGTAGCGCAGGCGGCGTGGTGACAGTCTTGAGGCGGTGGCGGCGACAGCGTCGGGGCGGTGCACGCGGTGCACGGCGGCAGCGTCAGGCAGGGCAGCAGCGAGGGATGGCGTCAGGGCAGGGGCAGCGTGGCGGCGACATCGAGGCGCAGATGGTGGGGGGAGCTTCGGTGACAAGGATGACGGCGGGGCCGAGCCTCGGCGGACGAGGGCGCAGGCGACGGCGACGACGGGGTCGGCGGGCGGCGTTGAGGAGGTCGGGGCCATCGGGCGGGGGGAACTACGATATGAAACTGCAAATTTTCACAAGTGTTGCTTATATACACTAAGCATTGGTCCGGTTCGTGGCACCAACCGGGAGCAATGCCCCCCTTTAGTCACGGTTGGTGCCACCAACCGGGACCAAAGGTCTCTTTTTAGCATCTCGAAGGCCGGGAAGCAGGGACCTTTGGTCCCGGTTGCTGGCACCAACCGGGACTAAAGGGGGGGGGGCATTGGTCCCGGTTGGTACCACGAACCGCTACCAATGCACCCCTTTAGTCCCGATTGGTGCCACCAACCGGGACAAATGGCCTTGTGTTGCACGCGTTGCGGCCAAAAGTTTAGTCCCACCTCGCTAGTTGAGAGAGCTTAAGAGTGGTTTATAAGTGCTACTGCGCACACCCTCTCGAGCTCCTCTCAATTGCAGGCTTTAGGGTGTAATCTCTGTCATGCTATGCCTCTAGGCCTACTGGGCCTGCTGCGGGCCTGAATCTTGGCCCATGGTTGGGTTTCTAGTAGTATTCAGGCCGTCGTGGCCCAGTAGGTGGCACTCTTTTTAAAAACTTGTTTTGTTTTTTGCTTTACGTATATATTTTTTGTTTCTACTTACAGCAAAATACTTACTAGTTTTTCATGTAATTATTTTTGCTTTTAGGTAATAAAATTTATAAAGTTTCTGTTAGTGCCATTTCTTTTCAAATTTGAATAGTTGAAATTTAAATTTTTTGAAATTTGTGTGAATCACTAGTTTTTCAATAACTTTACTATGAAAATAGATTTTGAGTGATTGTTTTTCCTGCTATTTAATATTATTGTGTTTTATCATTACATTCAAAAATAGATTTTGTTATTTTAGTTTCTAAAGAAAAAATTATTTATGATAATTCTTTTTGCTATTAAAGTTTCTAACAAAAAATTCTTTATGAAAATTCTTTTTGCTTTTAATGTTTTGAACATTAAATACTTTGATAACTTTCGTTGCATAAATTTTATATAATTTTAGTTTCAATAATACTAGAGGATTATAAAAGTTTTTGTTGATTCCTTTTGCTATTGGAGTTTTATAAAAGCTTTTTGGTTTATTCTTTTGCTATTGAAGGATATTATAGTTTTGTTTTAGTTGATCGAACATAATATTTTAATTGATTATTTTTAGTTCATTCTTTTTGCTATTAGTTCATTCTTTTTGTTATTATTTCATTCTTTCAGCTAAATGACCCTTAAATTGAAAAGCACTACATATGAACTCTGAAAAGGTTGAAAGTTGGCATGGTATCATCATTTCACCCACATAGCATGTGCTAAAAAGTTGAGAGGGTTACGACAAAAACTGGATGCACTTCGTGTACAAGACAAACAATTTCTTTGGAAGTATCAGGGTATCGAACAAAAACTCATCTATTACAAAGGGATTTCATTTGTTCACATGTAACTGTAGTGATATTCTAGATCAAAGGCATCATCATAATAGTTGTGAACAGAAAGTCTTCACTTTTTCTTTGCTTGTGTCCATTGCTTATTGCGTCGTAACCATGGATAACCTTCATCGTTTAACAGGGTGCTTGGGTCAGCCTTGACTTTGAAGGGAGGAATTTCATGGAACTTTTCATAATCTTCAGACATGTCTGTCTTGCCCTCCAATCCCACGATGTCTCTTTTTCTTGAAAGAACTATGTGGCGCTTTGGCTCATCATACGATGTATCAGTTTCCTTATCTTTTCTTTTTCTCGGTTTGGTAGACATGTCCTTCACATAGAAAACCTGCACCACATCATTGGCTAGGACGAATGGTTCGTATGTGTACCCCAGATTGTTAAGATCCACTGTTTTCATTCTGTACTGTGGGTCTACCTGTACCCCGCCTCCGGGCAGATTGACCCATTTGCACTTAAACAAAGGGACCTTAAAATCATGTCCATAGTCAAGTTCCATATGTCCACTATGTAACCATAATATGTGTCCTTTCCCCTCTTGGTTGCTGCATCAAAGAGGACACCACTGTTTTGGTTGGTGCTCCTTTGATCTTGGGTGATCGCGTAAAATGGTTTCCCATTTATCTCATACACTTTGTAAGTCATTACAGTCGAAGATGGTTCCCTCGCCAACGAGTAAAACTCATCAGAAACAGTGTTGTCACCCCGGAGACGTGTTTGCAACCAACTTCCGAAAGTCCTGATGTGTTCACATGTAATCCAGGCGTCACACTGGTCCGAGTGTTTGGAGCGCAGAATGTTCTTGTGTTCATCAACATACAGGGTCACCAAGGTAGAATTCTGTAGAACTGTTTAGTGTGCTTGAGACGAAGAATGCCCATCCCTGCATATTATTGAGTCCCCTCCTAGCGTGCCTTTTCCACTCAGTCTCCCCTCATACCGCGACTGAGGGAGACCTATCTTCTTAAGGTCAGGAATGAATTCAACACAAAACCCAATGACATCCTCTGTTTGATGGCCCATGGAGATGCTTCCTTCTGGCCTAGCGCGGTTACGGACATATTTCTTTAAGACTCCCATGAACCTCTCAAAGGGGAACATATTGTGTAGAAATACAGGGCCCAGAATGACAATCTTGTCCACTAGATGAACTAGGACGTGCGTCATGATATTGAAGAAGGATGGTGGGAACACCAGCTCGAAACTGACAAGACATTGCGCCACATCACTCCTTAACCTTAGTAGGATTTCTAGATCGATCACCTTCTGACAGATTGCATTGAGGAATGGACATAGCTTCACAATGGCTAATCAAACATTTTCCGGTAAAATCCCCCTCAATGCAACCGGAAGCAATTGCGTCATAATCACGTGGCAGTCATGAGACTTTAGGTTCTGGAACTTTTTCTCTACCATATTTATTATTCCCTTTATATTCGATGAGTAGCCAGACGGGACCATCATACTGAGCAGGCATTCAAGGAAGATTTCCTTCTCTTCTTTGGTAAGAGCGTAGCTGGTAGGACCTTCATACTGCTTTGGAGGCATGCCGTCTTTTTCGTGCAAATGTTGCAGGTCCTCCCGTACCTCTGGTGTATCTTTTGTCTTCCCATACACGCCCAAGAATCCTAACAGTTCACGCAAAGGTTCTTCATCACGTGCATCACCTCGATTGAAGAGCGGACCTCTAGGTCTTTCCAGTAGGGTAGGTCCCAAAATATAGATTTCTTCTTCCACATGGGTGCGCGTCCCTCGGCGTCATTTGGAACAGATAGTCCACCGGGACCCTTTCCGAATATTACTTTTAAATCATTAACCATAGCAAGTACGTGATCACCAGTACGCATGGCGGGCTTCTTCCGGTGATCTGCCTGGTCTTTGAAATGCTTGCATTTCTTTCGACATTGATGGTTGGTCGGAAGAGATTGACGATGCCCCAGGTACACATTCTTCCTGCATTTGTCTAGGTATATACTTTCGGTTTCATCTAAACAGTGCGTGCATGCGTGGTATCCCTTGTTTGTCTATCCTGAAAAGTTAATGAGAGGAGGCCAATCATTGATGGTTACAAACAGCAACACATGCAGGTCAAATTTCTCCTGTTTGTGCTCATCCCACACACGTACACCATTTCCAATCCATAGCTGTAAAAGTTGTTCAACTAATGGCCTTAGGTACACATCAATGTCATTGACGGGTTGCTTAGGGCCTTGGATGAGAACTGGCATCATAATGAACTTCCGCTTCATGCACAGCCAAGGAGGAAGGTTATAGATGCATAGAGTCACGGGCGAGGTGATGTGATTGCTGCTCTTCTCCCCAAAAGGACTAATGCCATCCGCCCTTAAACCAAACCATACGTTCCTTGCGTCACCTGCAAACTCCTCCCAGTACCTTCTCTCGATTTTTCTCCACTATGACCCGACAGCGGGTGCTCTCAACTTCCCCTCTTTCTTACGGTCCTCTCTGTGCCATCGCATCAACTTGGCATGCTCTTTATTTATGAATAGGCGTTTCAACCGTGGTATTATAGGAGCATACCACATCACCTTGGCAGGAACTCTCTTCCTGGGGCGCTCGCCGTCAACATCACCAGGGTCATCTCGTCTGATCTTATACCGCAATGCACCGCATACCGGGCATGCGTTCAAATCCTCGTACGCACCGTGGTAGAGGATGCAGTTATTAGGGCATGCATGTATCTTCTGCACCTCCAATCCTAGAGGGCATACAACCTTCATTGTTGCATACGTACTGTCGGGCAATTTGTTATCCTTTGGAAGTTTCTTCTTCAATATTTTCAGTAGCTTCTCAAATCCTTTGTCTGGCACCCCATTCTCTGCCTTCCACTGCAACAATTCCAGTACGGTACCGAGCTATGTGTTGCCATCTTCGCAATTGGGGTACAACCCTTTTTTGTGATCCTCTAACATGCGATCGAACTTCAGCTTCTCCTATGCACTTTCGCACTGTCTCTTTGCATCAACAATGACCCAGCGAAGATCATCATCGGGCACATCGTCTGGTTCCTCTTGATCTTCAGTTTCCCCCGTTGCAAGATCTTCAGCTTCCCCCATTGCAACATTACCGTATTCAGGGGGCACATAGTTGTCATCATCTTCTTCTTCTTCGTTGTCTTCCATCATAACCCCTCTTTCTCCGTGCTTGGTCCAAACATTATAGTGTGGCATGAAACCCTTATAAAGAAGGTGAGTGTGAAGGGTTTTCGAGTCAGAGTAAGACCACGTATTCCCACATATAGGGCATGGACAACACATAAAACCATTTTGCTTGTTTTCCTCAGCCACTGCAAGAAAATTATTCACCCCCTTAATGTACTCGGAGGTGCGTCTGTTGCCATACATCCATTGTCGGTTCATCTCTTCTTACATCATGAATGGATAAGTGACCAAATTAATAGAAGTTCATCATCACATTGAACCCAAAGTACATACATAGTTCCTGTTGAACAACATATAGTTCTCTAGGGCATCTAATTAAACCATACATTGAAACTATGTAAAACATTTCGATGCAACAACAAATGCGATCATAACCGCAACCAAGGTAACAATTGATCCAACGGCATAATGATACCAAGCCTCAGTATGAATGGCATATTTTCTAATCTTTCTAATCTTCAAGCGCATTGCATCCATCTTGATCTTGTGATCATCGACGACATCCGCAACATGCAACTCCAATATCATCTTCTCCTCCTCAATTTTTTTTCAATTTTTCCTTCAATAATTATTTTCTTCTTCAACTAAATTTAACCTCTCGACAATAGGGTCGGTTGGAATTTCCAGTTTACATACCTCCTAGATAAAAAAAACTATGTCACGTTGCTCGCATAATTGTCATAAACATTAAATGAAACTAATAGTTATAAAATAAAATATATATATCACATCTGAATCATAGACAGGACGAGGGCCGACGGAGGCGGATACCAAAACCATCGCACTATATAATAACAAACAATAATAAGTAAGAAAACTACACAAGTATCTATCTAAATCATACAAGTAAGAAATTTTTTCTTTTAGAAAGAAGATAAGATCAAGAGGCTCACCACGGTGGTGCAGGCGACGAGATTGGCGTGGGTGATCAACGGCGTTGAGGACGGGGACGGGACAGGACGGACCGCCAAACCTAGACAAATCTCGAGGAAAATGGAGCTTGGACAAGGAGCTTCGAGAGGAGAAAGCTTAAATGTGGCTCGGGCATTTCATTGAACACCTCATGTGCATAGGAGGTGAGCTAAAGCACCACAAAGCTCTCCAACGATGCCCCACGATGGACCGGCCGGCCCCCTGGCCTCACGAACCGGTACCTATGCCCCCATCGGTCCCGGTTCTGGGCTGAACCGGGACTAATGGGCAGGCCTGGCCTGAACCAAAGCCATGTTTTCTACTAGTGGTCCCACCGAGATGATGCAATCAGTGCCACCAAGATGAAGCTTGCCCTAAGCCCTAGCACATAGGTTCCACCGAGTTATTCCAGTCGGTGCCACCAAGATGAAGCTTGCCCTAAGCCCTAGCACATAGGTTCCACCGAGTTATTCCAGTCGGTGCCACCAAGATTCCTAACGTTCATATTTTTGCACAGATTGGTGCCACCAAGTTCACAATTCGGTGCCATCAAGATTGGTCAAAAGTGTGTAATGGTTGAATTTTGTGTGGAGGCTATATATACCCCTCCACCCCCTCTCACTCAAGAGAGAGAGAGAGCCATCAGAACGTGCCTACACTTCCACCTTTCCCATTGAGATCAAGATATTCCAATCCCAGCATTTGAACCTTGATTTCTAGCCTTCCCCAAGTTGCTTTCCACTACAATTCTTCTTCCACCATATCAAAATCTGTGAGAAAGAGTTGAATGTTGGGGAGACTATATATTTGAAGCACAAGAGCAAGGAGTTCATCATCAACACATCGTCTGTTACCTTTTGGATAGTGGTGTCTCCTAGATTGGTTAGGTGTCGTTTGGGAGCCTCCCACATGATGTGGAGTTGAACCAAGAAGTTTGTAATAAGGGTAAGGAGATCGCCTACTTCGTGAAGATCTACCCGAGTGAGGTAAGTTCTTTGTGGGCGATGGCCATGGTGGGATAGATAAGGTTGCTTCTGCGTGGACCCTTCGTGGGTGGAGCCCCCCGTGGACTTGCACAGCCGTTACCCTTTGTGGGTTGAAGGCTCCATCAACGTGGACATACAATAGCACCACCTAACGGAATCACGCCAAAATCTCCGTGTCTCCATTGCGTTTGCCTTCTCCAAACCCTTCCCTTTACCTTCATATGCAATGTTCTACATTCCACTGTTATACTCTTAGAATTTCATGTGTAGGTCGATTGCTTGACTTGTGCTAATTGCTCAAATCTGCCAGCAACTAAAATTTGGAAAAGGAAAGATTTTTGTATGGCCAAGTAGTCCAATCAACCCCCTCTAGACATATCTTAATTCTACACCATTGGTGAGCGGCTTGTGTGGTGGTCTCCACTCTATTCCCAAGGTGTTTTTGTGCAGGAGGTCCTGAAGGGCTAGACTTATTCCAACTCTATCCATTGTTGAGGGATGATCCATCGCCACGGGGGCATGACATCATCCTTGCCTCCCATCTAGTGGCGGAAGGCCGCCGGAGACTTCGCATTTACTTGGATGGGGCAAGGCGGGCGATGTAGGCCAGCTCAGGCTAGACATCGACCTAGGGGTTGTTCAAGGGTGGGGAAGGAGGTACCTATTCTCGCCCGTCTCTTTTGTTGTCTTGGTTACGAGCTTGGGGCGGGGATGGAGTTGGTGCCATGGATGCCAGGGCGGCGCCCTTGGTGGTGGGAACCACGATGCTTGAGGCGGATCATGAGGCTGAGGTGTTGTCTGGTGACCTAGTCGTGTAGGCGGCGTGGTGGCCAGGGTGTGACATTCGATGGCGGTGGTGCGATCGACCACGCCTCATCATTGACAGCCGGGGTGAAAACCCATTTGACTTGTTAGGCCGCTAGCGGTGGCGTTCTGGCGTCATCCTCTTCTTGAAGGTGTCATCATAGGTACTCATTGTTCGTTCGGTGCTCCGGGAGAAACCATGTTTCCTGGATTGGGCGGTGGCGACACTCCGGTGTCGTTCCCTTCCTGGAGTTGTCGGCTTAGAGCTCATGGTTCATCATGCATGGCTTCATCTCATTGCGGTGGCTTGTCCACGGTTTAGGCCGTGGAGACTCCATAGTGATGCCTATTGTTCAGAACCTCAACTTGGACTCGTTCATACCAAGGGAGGATGTTAAGTGATAAAGATGAGAGTTTAGAGTTTCTTTAGCCGTAGCGCCTAGATATATGTTGTGAGCCCGTGTAAGACTATAAGCCGGAGAAGTCACTTTGTTTATTTCTTGTAAACCACGATTGTAATGATCCAAGGATCAAAGAAGTCCATTTTTCAACACTAAAGACTGAACCATCAACTCCAAAACCGGTTATTGCACACCGCCAACTGTCGGTACCGTTGAGGACTCAACCATGGACTCAATGTGCCACTATACCATTGAAAGTTATGATCAACACAATGACACACATTAGAATTCATGGCAAATGGAAATACATATGGTTCACACAGATGAGTCGCTCTTATTGTGGATACTTAAAGCCAAAAACATAAACATAAATTACTTTTGGTTGATCATCTCGTTTTATTGTGGATACTACAAGACGAAAACATAAACATAAATCATTTCTGGTTGATCAGCGTCTTGAAGTTCACGGGCGCCGTGAATTGCACAGTGCCATTGAGAAATGTAGTTGCGGCCAACTTAGCGGCCTGCTCCGTTGGGTTCTCGACGTCCCAGTACCAATACTCTCTAGGGTTCCCACATGGTGACCTATAGTTAGGTGCACAGGGGCCTTCACAGCATGAGGCCCAGGTGTTCACAAATCCTGTGCATCCATCAACAGGCCATAACAACATAAATATGGTTGCCGAATTCATGACTTTGTAGGAATATTTGACATTCTTAATGGATTTTACCGTATGCTGAAGGATTTGTGCTAACTGCATCTGATAAGGCATGGAAGTCAGCGATGGAGTAGCGGAGCCCATCGAGGTTGGAGGCGAGGCCAGCCATGAGCGGCTTGATGCCGTCATTGAAGTCCTTGGGGAGGCTGGTCATGAGGTCGTCGCACATATAGCCCACCGGTGTGCACAAGGTGGGGACATTGATTATCCCGAACTTCCTCGCGCCCAAGTTGTACAAGGCCGTAATGATGTCCCCGTAGGAGGAGATGAGGTGTGGGACGTCGGTTGTGTTATCCGGCTCCGGTCGGGTCATGACGTCGTGGATGTAGTACAAGTCGCTGGCGCCGACGCTGATTAGGAATAGGGAATTGGACAACATCTTCCTCAACTGTTGCCGGCTATGGTTGGCCTCCATCTTCTCCATCGTCGCCGTGAAGTACTTTACTTGGTACGTCAATGGGAAGTTTAGTCCGTCGCCCTGCAAACATCATTTTGTGATTAATTGTAAGTGATGTCCAACAAGTACCTTATACCTAACTTGTTTGGTTAACCAATAATAAGCGAGGAGTGTAATCCACCAAACACTCTGGATTGCCATAATTAATGTGCGCAAAGCTTATGATGTTGTTGCAGTATGCTCCTTTTATGCCATACGACCTAATGTATGCATATAAATTTTTTTGTGCAACATATCATTGTAAGGCATATAATAGCCGATGAGAACGGCGTTTCGTTGCCCGGGTGCATCTGCACCCGGTCAAAAAAAAAATTTTGTAAAAAATTCAGAAAAAATTAAAAAATTCCAAAAAAAATTGGGTGGTAGACAATTTGATGCGTGAGGTACGCTCCAATTTTTAAAACATTTGGACTTCTGTGCAGCTCTCAGCAAAAAAGACAAATCAGACTAGAACAGTATATGAACAGTACACATATTTACAGACCTCCGATTTGTCTTTTTTGCTGAGAGCTGCACAAAAGTCCAAATGTTTTGAAAATTGGAGCGTACCACACGCATCAAATTTTCCACCACCCAAATGTTTTTTGGAATTTTTTGAATTTTTCTAGTATTTATTTTGATTTTTTCCGTGAGCGCAGGTGCAGATGAGCTCGGGCTCAGATTCGAATTTCTCAAAATATATAGACCATAAAAGCACATGCATTCCTGAAAATATGCACGTAAATTCAAATACATATACATGCATATGAAGGTGTCCACTTACACGATGAACCCAAATCCCAGCGGTCGCGGAAGCATAGTTGACTCCAGAGAAACCGGACTCAATTTTTGCGGGATTATTAAGAGACTTATAAGCAGGAGGGCTCATCTCAAATCCCATAGCCTTTGCTGCATATTAATCAAAAATATACCCATCGATTTACCAACGTTCTTTGGGAAAATTGGTTAACTTAGCTAGTATATTCATTCATTCTAAAAATATCAGTATTCTTCCTGATTTCATACTATAATGCCAATGAAACCAAAGTAGAGAAAAGATAAAGTAGCCAGGCTTATATGCATAAAAGCGTAGAATCTGCAATTAGTAGGAGTGAACAAGGAGAAACATCGATAAATTCACATGCATATCCTGTCATATGAAATAAGATGAGAAAAGTTATCCGCTCTGTAATTGTAAATGGAGATGGTATTCAGTGTTCAGTCCTTGCTAAAATGTAGTGCATATTAGAATTTTTTTTGTAAGTCCAACATTGTAAACTTTGTAAAAGAGTATGAATACTTTACAATACCAAATGTATATGATACGAAAGTATATTTCATAATGAATCTAATAGTATTTTTTTCTGGTACTGTAGATGTTCATAAATTTTCCTATACATATAGTCAAAATTTACAAGGTTAGAGTTCGGACAAAACTAATATACACTATTTCGACATAGAGGGAGTAGCCGTCAAACCATGGTATTTTTATCCCATATAATTGGTTTATTAAACTTCATATCTTAATTACACTCATGGCAGCTAATAGGATATATGGTGCTATCTTTCAGTGTTGCTTTTCACAATGAAAACTATACATGAGAAAATAAGGATATATTAAATCCAAGACGGTTGATGAAAAATTGTTGAGAAAAGTTTCATATCAAGTAGCAGTGTTTAGAACAAGTAGATCCTAAAGCGGAAAATTTAGAGGTGCTGGTACCTACTGGCACCTGCCTAGCCAATAAGCAACTGACACATCGCATCGTGTTCTTACTCGTGTGTTCTAAAAGGAAGTTTTCTCTTGTTTACTTTACATGCAGGACAAAAGTAATGTGGCAGATCCACTCTCTCTTTTTCACACAATAATCCGACTTTTCTTTCCTCTTGACTAATTTAAAACATTCAGATCTTTTAAACCATATATTGTTTTGAAACATTTTTACATATATTTGAACTACTTGCACAAAAATCATTAAATTTAGACCAATTCTTGATATTTTTCTGCCACCTTTAAATCCGAACGTACATTTCACATTTTGAAATAATCGGTTTCACATTGATACATTACAATTTCACTTTATGTAGTTGTTATTTCACATTTCTGAACCTGCATTTCATTTTCCACTCGCTTATTTCATAAAATAACATCTATTTCAATCACATGTTGCTCAAATAACCTATTTAATTCTTTTGAAATAAATTATTTCACATTTCCAAGTAATCAGATTCACAATGATAGATTACAATTTCACTTTCTCTGGTTACTATTTCATAATTCAGAACCAACATTTCACTTTCCACTGGCTTGTTTCACAAAAAAGAAACATATATTTCAATTGCACATTTTTCAAATAACCTGTTTCACTCTTTTGAAATAAATTGTTTCACATTTCCAAATAATCGGTTTCACAATGATATTATAATTTCACTTTTTTGATTACTATTTCACAATTCAGAACATACATTTCACTTTTCACTGGCTTGTTAAACAAAAAAAACATGTATTTCAATTGCACATTTCTCAAATAAACTATTTCACTATTTTTCACAATTTAGAAGATATATTTCACTTTCCACTGGCTTGTCACAAAAATCACTATTTCATTTTTTGAAATAACATATATCACTCTTTTGAAAATAAAATGTCACATATTTCAAATAATTAGTTTCACAAGTAGACATTTTAGCTTCATATTTTTTTTTCACATTCAGAACCTATGTGGAACAAACCTACTTCACTGGGAAAATGTGATTTATGTGAAACAAGACAGTGAAAAGTGAGATTTTTCCAGTGGGAAATGCGGAATTTAAACGTGTTTGAAATGTATCCAAAATTGGTTTGTTTCTAAAGGTCTTGCGCCAGGAGTTCAAATATATAGATTATTTCAAGGGAAAATAGGCATATCATGATGGGATCAAAGTAGCATACCGATGAAGTCAGCCATATTGAATCCATTGCTGAACCTTCCGGTGGGCTCGGATTTGGGGAAGTCTATGCCATAGTAAGAGTGATTGGCTGTCCAAGGCTCGCCTGCCTCGTTGCGCTCTATGTAGTTGTTGTTGCCGACGTCCAAAAACCCGTCTCCGAACACGAACAACGCCGGCCGCACTGGCTTCACCTGGTCGGCTGCACAGGATGCACCTCAAAGTCTGAGAAACACTAGCAGTTCATGAAATGGTAGCGATAAAATTTGACCAAACGGATGCACACATACGGCAATATGTCTGGCAGGAGGGGCAGAGCGCGATGCAGCTCTGGGGGCATCTGTCGGGGCAGATGCCCGTGCACCCGGGCCGCTTCTTCTCAGTATCCGTGCACGTGAACCTGCTGTTGCCGCCTTCCCCGTCCGCGGCGGCCAGCGGCGCCGGCGCTGGCGACTGCCCGGATACTGAGACCGCCAGCAGGCCCAGGAGTGCTGCCCCGAGTGCACACGCCGCGGCAGCTGGCCACCGCGCCATTGCTGCGAGCTTGTCGAAGGATGCTAATCAATTAAACAACTCAGCTGGCCGGTGTTGCTGGTTTCAGTTGATGTTACGACCTGCGCTGGGTGGTCTTCATTTATAGGCTGGTGGCCAGCAAGTTGGCAGACTAATGGCGCGTCGGAGAGTACGGGCAGACTTTTGGAGGTCAGCGATGTACGATAACTGGCTCTTGCTTATCCGAGAAGTACTGTGAGCATCAAGTTAAACCAGCTTGCAAACTTAGCCCATAGGCGTTGTGTGTAAAATTGGGTCAGCGATGGAAGGACCATGGATGCATGTATAACTCAGACCATCTACATGAGGACTAGGCAAATCCGAGCCTCAAACACCCATGGACGCACCCGGATGCGTCCACGAGCAGTGATTAGTCAGTCCTTAAATTTGCTCATCTGTATCTAGATACCATATACTAAAAATCTTAAATCCATATAAAAGCAAGCAAATGATAAAATCCACGTATCAACTACCCTAATCCTCGTTGGAGATGTCCACTATCTCGGTGTCCGGCTCCGGTCATGGGCAGCAGCTGCAGCTCCGACTCCTCCGCGTCGGCCTCAGCATCCATCTCCGCTTTGACCTTGTCGAAGAGCGCGCCGGTCACCGCCCGTTCTTGCCGGATGAACTGCCTGTTGGCCTCCACATAGGCCTCGTTCTGGATGGACTCCAGGATGGCCTGCTGCTCCGCCATCTCGACCGCTTTGGCGACCATGAACTCCGCCTCGGCATCCTCCATGTTGAAGCCCTCAACCGGTGCCAGCTGCTGCTCCGGCTGCTTCGCCTCGTCCTTCTCCGGATCCACCACCTCTATCAGAGTCAGCCACTGCTCCTGTCTCCCCTCCTCCTCGGCCTGCTCCTCCTTCTCCTCCTCTGGCTCCGGCAAGTCCGGAGGCAGCCCGACAGCGATGCGGACGGGGCGCGCGGCGCGCCTCGCCCGGATCTCCTGCTCGATCTAGTACCGGCGCTCCGGCATGAGCATGTGTGTGTGGTTATCTTTTGCTGGACCATGGCGAAGCCGAAGAGTGTGGGAAGAGCGGTAGAGCAGAAGAGAGAAGGTGGATGGGCTCGGGCTAGCGACACGGAGAGGGAGGAGTTGGATGGGCTAGGGTTTGGAGATGTCGGCCGGCTTAAATAGCCAGATTTGGCCTCAGTCGGTGAGCCGGAGCGGCGCCACACGGTGTTCACACCCTATCAGACGAGACGTCCGTTGGACTGCCGGATTTTGATTGATTCCGCATGGAACCTCATCGTCAGTTCAACATGGCGGACGGCCCAGTTAGTGATACGGTGGCGCACGTACAACAATCCAATTTCTCCCTACGAAGCTATCTAAGCCAATATGTATTCCGTTTGTTTAAAAGGCGCCTTGCGCGATGTTGACTCATGAAGAGAATGACATGATCAACAAAAAAGTGATGTCAGTTTGTGGAGAGCATTAATGCAACTAACGTGGAAGTTATTGTCAGAAATCATACAGGCAAAGTCATCATCTTTTCAGTCTAGTCATAGTGGGAGTAACTTAGGTTGTAACATAGAGCACTTCGAGAAATTTTTGTGCTTATGTGGCAAGTAGTTAATGAGAAGTGGTAACATAATATGTTACTGTAACATAGCACTTCACAAGACCAGATAAGTCTACAAGCTATTAAATGAAACCATCTATGACACTACTACTATGTTACTTTACACTATAAAGGTAGTAACTTAGACTAATGTCATATGCATGATACTAGTATAAGTTTCTGCTCACTATGACGAGCCTTATGGGATTTTATTGGGTCATGCACCAACATTGACGGAGCGGAATTTCGTGTGTGTCTTATCAGTCTCAATATCAGTACCATCCTTCACAAGTCCATTACTTTAGAATCTGATTGCTATTTTGTGGTTTCCTATTTTGCAATTGTCGACATGTCTCTCTTTGTTGATCATAAAGCTTCTAGACAATTTCAAAATTATTAAGATCAATAGTTAGGCTAATGTGTTGGCACACAAGATTGTGAAGTTTTTTTTGCAAATAAAGAGTCTTTTTTTCCGAAACAGATGCAAAAGCTTTGCCTCATCTCATTAATAACGAAGAAGTAGAGTTGTCCGGTTAATTTGCGGAAAACCGGACGAAAACCGTCACAACAACCCACACAGGGCCACAACGGCCAACCTGGCTACCCACACGAAGACACACATGCTGTCGAAAGAAGAAGCACTGTCAAGGTTGTCATCCAGCGTCATCGTCATCACTCCTCCTCAAGCCAGCGACTCTGACTTCACCTTCGCCGACCACCAATGAAGCCCTCGCCGCAACAGACGCTGGCACCCATGTCGGCCCATGCCAAACAGTCGACCACCTGCGCGAAGACCAGACATCTCTGACTTAGAGCCGTGAACCAAGTAGGAGAAAAGCGCTAAGCTTGCGTTAACCAGGCCCTGGCAACCAAACACCAATCCCGTGGCATCGTTACCACGGTGGCTCTTCCTCCGCAGCTTCAACTCCACAAAGACACAGCGAGGTATGAGGGCCCCTCGACACACCGTAAGACACCGACTACCAACACTCAGCTGCAGACCAGATCCGCTCGCGGCCGCCATCGTCACCAAACAGGAGACCATGCCCCACAGATCTAGGGCCGTCGCCCTAGCATCTCCGCACAATAGTAGAACTCACAAGCCAAACTCCTAGATGATGCCTTCAGGAAAGTATTACGGCGCAGGAGCG
Source organism: Aegilops longissima (assembly GCA_021605205.1). Taxonomy (NCBI): domain Eukaryota; kingdom Viridiplantae; phylum Streptophyta; class Magnoliopsida; order Poales; family Poaceae; genus Aegilops; species Aegilops longissima. The sequence goes on from CM038676.1 coordinate 60,296,845, forward strand.
TCGCCATCGCCAGCTCCAAGAAGACCTGGAATAAGGGTTTCCCCCGGAGCTCGAGACACAGGAGGGCATAGGCTCACAGACCACGACGCCTCCGAGAAGGTTTGCAGCGCCCGCATGCGTCGCCGTCGTCGGCTCCGGCAAGGCTTTCGCCCCTAGAAGCCAGAATACCCACCCCTCGAAATGGCTGATGAGAACCACTCAGTGCCTAACCTCAACCCACTACACCACCACCAGAGCCAAGAGCAGCATGCAATAGCAGCCCCGCCGCCGGCACAAACACCACGCGGAGCCAGCCAGCCGGGCAGCACCAAACTCACCGCGGGAGCCAGATCCGACCACGTCGGGTCAGATTCGGCAACCCCGCGCACCTCAAGCCGCAGCCACACCTATGATAGCACCGGGCGTCCCTGGCACAACCGGTGGCCACTGCCACCCGCACCACGGTGAGACGACGAGCTGCGCCGCTGCAGAGCCTCCGCAGCAGTCAGATCCGGCCAAAGGCCGAACCGACAACCCCGTGCACAAGCGGCCGACGCGCACCTCCTGCCCCCACCACGCGTTGACGAATGATGCCAGGGAGCAAAGGGACGCCGCCCAACGCATAGGACCAAGCTAATGCTCCCGATCGAACGCCGTCGCACTGCCAGACGCCGCGCTCCTGGCTCCAGCCGCCGAGCTACGCACGCAGCGTCCGCAGCCAACATCCTCAACTCTGGATGTCATCGTCGGAGGGAGATCCGGGGCTGCCGCCCCGCGTCAGGGTGGACACGGTCCGAGCCGGTCCGGTCCCGGTCCGAGCCGGCGTTTGGACCGGACGCCGGCGGTCCGGACCGGACCGGACCGAGCAGTGTCTCGGGCCTGTTTGCAGGGACCGGACCGGTAATGGCGGGCCACAAGCCGGACCGAGAGGACCGTCAGACCGGCCAAGACATGGGCAGAGCGCGCTCTGGACCTCCGGCGAGAGCTGTTCATCAGGGACGCAATGCTAGAGGAAGCGCAGCTCGTTGAAAAGATGTCTGGGAGCTTCAGAAGAACCAGAGAGAGCTACATGACGAAGAAGAACACCGGAGGGAGCTCATAGGCGACGAATCTGGCACGACGGCCGGTGAACAGAGATAAAAGGGACGACGTTCGATGCGGCGATGTAGGACCTCCCAGGTCGATTTCGTTGGTGGGGACGACGGACCCGAGTGTGGCGCATCTAATGGACATAGTTTCCTGGGCCATCGAGTCCAGTGGCCGCGCGGACGACGGCCCCGTGGCGGCGCACGTAGACGACGGCGGTTTCTTGCGCCCCCGCCATGCCCTCGCCACGCACCTGCCACGCCCCCGCCACGCCCCTGGCAAGCCGTCGGCACGCCCCCTCCACGCCCCAGCCACGCTCCAGCCATGTCGCAGAGTGCCGCCTTCGGTCCGCTCGGTCGGCTCGGTCAAAGACCGGACCGGACCGAGGTTTTCTCGGGCCTGTATGGAGGGACCGGACCGGCCATTTAAACTAGCGGGCCAGGACCGAGCCGGCCCGAGCCGAGCGGGCCACGAGCCGGACCGCCGGACCGGACCGTGCCGTCCACCTCGAGCCCGCGGCCCATCCTCGCCGAGCGCCCGCGACCTCCAGGGCAGCCACGCCGCATCCGACGAAGCAGGCCCGTCGCCACCGGCCGCTGCACGGGATTCGCCCGGCAGCGTCGCGCGATGGCGGCGAGGGGAAGCGGGGTGGAGGCGGCGGTGTGAGTGGCTCGCCCGAGTCGCCCCCGCTGGAGAGCGACGTGAGCGACGGGGATAAGATTTTTGTAAAGACAGTAAATGAAGAGTTTTATTAATTAAGTATCGTCACTACGATCATCTTTTTTTAGGTTGCTTACCACATTTTTTTAAAGGAGGTTTTTCCCCGGGCTCTGTATTCGAAAGATGCATGCGACCATATTATTAAAGCAAGTGCAGCAAAAAATAAAGTCTGATATCTGAAATATAGCTCGTAAAGGGAGCAAAGAGAAATAAAAGCTAAGAAAACAAACCATAGCCACAACTGGCTGGACTGTAGGACAGAGTGACTAAACACCTATCATATTATGCGACCGTCGTCCAAACCGGTTGAAGATAGCGCATGCTATCATCTCCCATCGGTTGCACCCAGTAAGTAAATGCTCCCTGGAGTCCATAAGAGTAAGTAGCAACCACGTACTGATCCATGTCGTGGCTCTGAAAATAACCTGCAAGAAGTTTAAAATATTTTGTCTGTTAAAAATCATATCGTTCCTGCAGTTTCATATAGCCCACAGAAATGCGCATCCTGCAAATTGCTTACCACATGGATCATGTGGTGTCACTACAATCATCTTGGCACACATTGCCAATCTCATCAGGTCCATGTCTCAGCCAAACAGACGTTCCAGTAGAAGATCTATCTTAGTTGAGCAAGGGAATGAGCAATCTAGTACTTAGAAGATTGTGAAGTTTATTTTTGACAATAGGTCTGATGGCGTTCTTTTTCTGTGTGGCATCATATGATCATTTTAAACTGATTAATATTTTCTGTGTGCAGGAAAAACGGTCACCACTCTTATAACCAACTCATGAACAGTAGTACTAGTAAAGAGCTGCGAGGATTTTTTTCAGGACAGCGGGGTTATATGGGTTCTTTAAAAAAATAGTGACGCTTCGCCTGGCTTGTTTCTAAGTGACAAGATCTTAAGCTGGTATCCCAGCTTGTGCGACTTCTTCATAAACGCTAATGTCGGCATCTAATATCAATAGAAGCTACCTTGTCAGATCGTGTATGGGCAGTCACACGTAGAAGTCAAAAGTCGGCATCACGAGTCTTAAAGGCCAAGCATGAGAATTAGATCAGCACAAATCTCAATCTGCATCCTGAGCATCTACTCAAAGGTTGTTTTCTAGACTAGTCAACTACTCATTCCGCCTGAAACAAGCAATCGATGCAATAGCATGGTTTAGACCACTGAAAAAAATAGCGCGCTATAGCGTCGCTAATAGCACACTATAGCGTATTGAGAATTGTCTCGCTAAATATATCGGTGTACAATGTCTTGCTAATAGCACGCTATAGCGCGATATAGCATTGCTAATAGCATATTTTGAGATCGCCGCTATTTTACTGTAGCGCTCTTTTTTTCATTGGTTTAGACTAGTTTTCCGCTCTTTTACCTTGCTCTTCTTCCTAATGCATGTTTTTCCCATCAATAGCCCAATGCCATCCATCAACAAATAGATCTCGATCGAGGCTGTGAGCTTTCGCTGAGTCAAAGTCCCATTTTTTATTAGTAGGCAAGTTAGCAATATTTTGGGCTTGCCTATATATTCAACTAGATAAAATCTCACACGATTTATGCAGAAATCTAAAGCAACAGTTCTATGAAGAATAGAAAAGGAACATATGAGAATAATACCGGTCAATTAACAGGCGTGCATGATGTCGCCCGTAAGGAGCCGTGAGAAAAAATTAGCTGGAACTGCCAAGGTTTAGATCAACCTCAGACAGTCCAAGAACTTGTGTCTCTCTCAAAGACACGCCGGCCCAACGTTATCTTTCTTTCTGAAACAAGAAAAAATAAAGAGTATGTTGAGAGTTTGCATTATCGCTTGGGTATAAAAAATGTGTTTATTGTTTCTGTTCCAGGCAAAGGTGGTGGTGTAGCGGTCTTTTGGGATGATCTTTATACTCTGGAGCTGAATAAATATGGTGAAAATTTTATTGGCATGTATGTTTGCAAATAAGATGGCACTAGGTGGAAAAGTACCTTTGTCTATGGTGAACCAAAGACAAGCCAAAAGTATGTTATGCGGGATCTGTTAAAGCGAATTAAACCGCTTGGGGCTGGACCTTGGTTTATGGCTGGCGATTTTAACGATGGTACGTGGCATTTTTCTCGTAACAAGTGGTGGGCTAAACTTATGGCAAATTTTTGGGAGTTTTTATCTGAATGCAACTTATTTGATTTGGGATTTATTTTTGGAAGTTTATTGGACTTATAATAACAAGCAGTAAGGTCACAAAAATGTGAAAGTGTGTCTTCACCGTGCAGTGGCGTGTTCTCAGTGGTCTTCTATGTGTCCTGATTGCAAGGTCTCACATATTATCAGCTCAAGGTCAGATCACTGCCCTATTCTTATTTTCAGTTGTTCGGTGTTCCTTATCCTGGTAGGTTAATTAAACATCTGAAATATGAAGCGCGTTGGGAAAGGGAGGCTGCGGCACTGAAAGATCAAATTGAATTATGTTGGAATAAAAATACGCATGTTGGTAACTTGGGGAGATCCCCGCAAAAAAAAGGTAACTTGGGGAGATGTGGCAAATAATTTGGACAATCTTATGAAGTCCCTTCATGGGTGGAGTAGGATCATATTGGTTATTTTCCTAAAAACCATGAAACGGCATGAAAAAGATTAAATGTGCTCTTCAAAGGAAATGACCATACTTCTATTATGGAGAAGAAGAAAATCCTCGAGGAGATGGATGAGCTCTTGATGAAGGAAGAAATCATGTGGAAGCAGATATCTTGTTTGGACAAAATGAAATGGCGTGACAGGAAAACAAAATTCTTTCAGAGAAAGGCTACTTGGAGAGCTAAGAAGAATAATATATATGCCCTCAGAAGGAGCGATGTGTCTCTATCTAATGAAATGGAGGAGATCAAAGGTATCACAAACTCATTTTTGTTAAGCATCTTTACTCTTGTGATAATATGGTAAATCCTTCTCGTATTATCCCGCTTGTGAAACCTTTGGTGAATGATGAGATGAATGAGAATCTTTGCAAACCCTTTTATGAACTTGCTCTTTCCCATATTGGTTCATTGAAGGCTCTGGGGCCAAATGAGTTTCCAGTTGTTTTTGTTAGAGGAATTGGTGTTTTCTAAAGGAAGATATTGTATGCACAGTACAACGATTCTGTTTTTCTAGATGTATGCCAGCGGAGATTAATAATACAATTATTGTGCTTATTCCTAAAGTGAAGAATCCTCAGTCGATAAAAGATTTTCGGCCAATCAGTCTATGCAATGTCAAATATAAAATTATATCCAAGTGTCTTGTTAACAGACTGATACCACTACTGGATGGTATGATTTCTCCTACCCAAAGTGCTTCCATTCCTGGAAGATTAACTTTTGATAATGCTCGCTTTTGAATGTATGCATTCGCTGAGTACGCTAAAAGATAATCGGGGTGCAACTGTTCATACAAGTTGGATCTAGGCATATGATCGTGTGGACTGGAGGTTTTTGAAAAGTATGCTTCAAGCATATGGTTTTGCTCCAGCTTGTGTTGCAGTGGACTATGATTTGTGTTAGCCAGAGAAATTTTCACTGTGTTTTAATTGCCAACTGCTAGATTCTTTCCAACCTTCTAGTGGTCTCAGGCAGGGAATCCATTATCTCTGTACATGTTCTTGTTTGTGGTTGAGACCCTTTCGTTGTTACTTAATAATGCTTCTGCGAGTGGTGCTATCCAACATTTCTGGTTGAACATACTCCAGGTATCTCACATTTATTATTTGCTGATAATAGCCTCCTATTTTTTAAGGGTTCTTTGTGTTGGAAATATGCCTCAGGCAATAATAAAGATGTTATTATCATATTTCCTTGTTCATGATAAATGTTTATTGTCCATTCTATAATTTTATTGACCAAAAAATTAAATACATGTGTGGATACATAAGCGAATACAGTGTCCCTAGCGAGCCTCTACTAGACTAGCTCGTTGATCAAAGATGGTTAAGATTTTCTAATCATAGACATGAGTTATCATTTTGATAACGGGATGATAGACCCAACCATAAGCTTAACATCAGATCGTATCACTTAGTTTAATTGCTACAACTTTCTTCATGTCAAGTATTTGTTCGTTAGACCATGAGATCATGCCACTCCGGAATGTTTATGCAAACACGCTCAAGTAAACAACATCGGGGCCCATGCAACTGGTACCTATGCCATGTGTTTACTTGAGGGTGTAGCCACACACACCCCTTAGTGCTACAATGCTCGATTGTGGTCTCTGTGATGGCGGTCCAACTCCTTCGAAGACCATGGTGATGTTACGAGCCATGTTGCGACGGTGACCCGACGGCTTCAACGACCACGGTGTTTTTATGAGGCGTGCTACGACGGCGGTCTGACTGATTCGACGACCGTGGTGATGCTACTAGGCAGCCCGACTGCTTCAACAATGTTGAGATGACATGCTTCGACGTCCGTGATGATGTCGTGATGGCGTTCATTCCAACGACAGTGGTGTGCTTCAACGACATGTGTCAACGATCGCAGCGATGCTACAATGGTAGCCTTGATGCTTCGATGATGTTGCAATGACGTGCTTCGACGGCATGGTGATGTCGCGGTGGCGTTCTTCGAACGGCCAGGGTGTGCTTGGATAGCATGCGTCGACGACCGTGGCAATGCTACCAGGCAGCCCGACTGCTTCAACAATGCTGAGATGACATGCTTCGACGTCCGCGATGATGTCGCGATGGCGTTCTTTCGAACAGCAGTGGTGTGCTTCGACGACATGTTTCAACGAATGAGGCGATGCTACAATGGCAGACTTGATGCTTCGATGATGTTGCGACGATGTGATTCGACGGCCCCGGGGATGTCGCAACGGAGTTCTTCGAAATGCCACGGTGTGCTTCTACAGCATGTGTCCACAACGGTGGCAAAGCTACCAGGCGGTCCGACTGCTTCAACAATGTTGCGATGACATGTTTCAACGTCTGCAATGATGTTACGATGGCGTTCTTTCAGATGGTAGTGGTGTGCTTTGACGATATGTGTCAATGATCACAGCGACCCTACAATAGCAGTCTTGATGCTTCAATGATGTTGCCACGACGTGCTTCAATGGCCGCGGGGCTGTCGCGCCGGCGTTCTTCGAAGGGCCACGGTGTGCTTTGAAAACATGCGTCGACGACCGTGGCAATGCTACCAAGCAGCCCGACTACTTCAACAATGTTGAGATGACATGCTTCAATGTCTAGGATAATATCGCGATGGCGTTCTTTTGAACGTCCGCAGTGCTTTGATGGCATGCATCAACGATCACGGCGATGCTACAATGGCAACCTTGATGCTTCGATGATGTTGTGACGACGTGCTTCGACGGCCGCGGCGATGTCACGATGTCGTTCTTCGAACGACCACGGTGTGCTTCGACAGCATGCATCAACGACCGTGGCAATGTTACTAGATGGCTCGACTACTTCAACAATGTTGAGATGACATGCTTCGACGTCCGCGATGATGTCAGGATGGCATTCTTTCGAACGGCAGTGGTGTGCTTCGACCACATGTGTCAACGATCACGGCGATGCTATATTGGTGGCCTTGATGCTTCAATGATAATGTGGTGATGTGCTTCGATGGCCGTGGCGATGTCGCGATGGTGTTCTTCAAACGACCATGGTGTGCTTCGACAACATGCGTCAACGACAGTGGCAATGCTACCAGGCAGCCCGACTGCTTCAACAATGTTGCGATAACATGCTTCAATGTCTGCGATAATGTCTTGGTGGCGTTCTTTTTGAATGAACGCGGGTGCTTCGACAAAATGTGTCAACGATCGGGGCGATGCTACAATGGCAGCCTTGATGCTTCGATGATGTTATGACGACGTGCTTCGACGACTGCGGCGATGTCGCGATGGCGTTCTTCGAACGGCCACAGTGTGCTTCGGCAGCATGCGTCGACGACCACGATAATGCTACAATGGCAGCCTTGTTGCTTCGATGATGTTGCTACACGATGACACTTTTGTAGCATAACGACGCCACATGTAGCATCAGCATCAGCTTATAGGATGACGATTACCCTCGCAGTATCGGATTGCAGCACATACAACACTCCTTCAGTGCCTAGGTAGCAATGGGTTGCAACATTGGCGATGGCCCATATCAGCGGCAACACTCCCACAACATGGCACGCAAAACTGGCTTGTAGCATGCCTCGGAGCAGGACAACGCTCCCCATAGCAGAAGATGTCCTTTAAAACATCCAATCATTGTATGATGACACGTATGCAGCACGGTGGCGCTTCATGTTGCATTAGCTTGCAGCATGTCGACGACCCTCGCAATGTCGTCTTGCAGCATGGGCAACACTCCTTCAGCATGATGGTGCCCCAAGTAGCAATGGCTTGTAGCATGGTGATGACACTCACAACATTGACTTGCAGACTTGCAACACCGACGACACTCCTTCAGTACGGGGGCGCCCCATATAACCTCAACTTGCAACACGACTATTGCAGCATCGGCTTGCAGCATCGACGGCGATCCTAGCAATGTCCCACGTCAAATTGGCTTGCGGCACGACGGCACTCCCATAGCACCGATGCCTTGCAACATACCTCACTTCATGGCAGGCCCCCCTCGAAACACAGTAGCGGTTGCACTGGCTAATAGTATTGAGGCGTCCTTGCAACACAGGTTTGTAGCGGCGCGCCGATGGAGCCCAAGTGCTTTCGAAAAATATACACGATTAGACTATTAATTACTTGGTGACAAGGTACTCAACCTAGGGTTTCCCTCCTCTAGCGACCTGGAGGCGAACGCCCCACCACCACCACCGCGCCGGCCGCATGTGGCATGCCGTCAGCCCCTGCTCCCAAGCGGGCAATCGGACCTGCTGCGGCCTCGTCCGATATTCGGTCTGCAGGGTTTGTCGGGCCCTGCGATCCCGCCATCATCGATCGGGACCCCTTCACGCAAGGAAGTTCCACCAACTCACTACAAAAATTCTCTAGGGTTTCTAAGAGGCAACCAAGGGCACACAATAATCTATTGGGGAGCACGTCTGAGATCATCATGGACCTGTCTCCTGGTAGCATGTCGACGACCTCGTAGAACTCAGGGAAGTTGCCAGTGGTGACTGCCGGTGTCAAAACCGGCGGATCTCGGGTAGGGGGTCCCCAACTGTGCGTCTAAGGCTAATGGTAACAGGAGGCAGGGGACACGATGTTTTACCCAGTTTCGGGACCTCTCGATGGAGGTAATACCCTACTTCCTGCTTGATTGATCTTGATGATATGAGTATTACAAGAGTTGACCTACCACAAGATCGTAGAGGCTAAACCCTAAAAGCTAGCCTATGATTATGATTGTTTTTGTCCTACGGACTAAACCCTCCGGTTTATATAGACACCGGAGGGGGCTAGGGTTACACAAAGTCGGTTATAGAGAAGGAAATCTACACATCCGAATATCCAAGCTTGCCTTCCACGCAAAGGAGAGTCCCATCCGGACACGGGACGAAGTCCTCAATCTTGTATCTTCATAGTCCAACAGTCCGGCCAAAGTATATAGTCCGGCTGTGCGAGGACCCCTTAATCCAGGACTCCCTCAGTATCCCCTGAACCAGGCTTCAATGACGATGAGCCCGACGCGCATATTGTCTTCGGCATTGCAAGGCGGTTCCTTCTTCGAATACTCCATAAAAGATTTAGGACACAAGGATCGTGTCCGGCTCTGCAAAACAAATTCCACATACCATCATAGAGAGTATAATATTCCACAAATCTAATCCGCTGACAGCTTTTTATAGCATGACATCACGCCACGGTTCGGTCATTTATTCGAACCGTTTTTCACAACCAGCCACCGCACATATTGCGAAGCGGTTTTATCGGCACGTCTTGTCGAAGCAGAGATCGTGTCCCCCCATCGCGGGATTCTCATCAATACGGGTGTGGGTAACCCAACCGTGCCATCAATCGTGGCGCTTGGGGGAATAAGCATTTTTAGCGGGCAAGTGGGGAGGCGCAGGATCTTTGCTGCCTTTATAAGGGGATAAGAACCTTCCCTTTCACCCACGCCCTTCTCTACTCATCCATTCCTCTCCGCTCGAGCCCTAGTGCCCAAGCGCTCCTCTTCTTCGCCGGCTTCCCGAAGATGTCCAGATCTGGAGCAGGAGGCAAGTGGATGGCCTCTACCGTCCGCGAGAAGGATATCAAAAAGCTTTGCGGGGCCGGGTATCTGGCCAAGAGAATTACCCACCGTCTTCCGAAGGCGGGACAGATCGTCCCCACCCCGGAACCCCACGAGAGGGTGGTATTTCTTCCTCACTTTGTCCACGGGCTAGGGTTTCCCCTCCACCCGTTTGTTCGCAGCATCATGTATTACTACGGGATTGATTTCCATGATCTATCCCCAAACTCCTTCCTCAACATCTCGACATTCATAGTCATGTGCGAGGCCTTTCTCCGCGTTTCGCCGCACTTCGGCTTATGGCTAAAGGTTTTTAATGTAAAGCCCAAGGTAGTGAGCGGCGAGCATGCCGAATGCGGAGGCGCCATGGTGAGCAAGATGCCCAATGTCACATGGCCGACAGGGACTTTCAATGATTCTGTCAAGGAGTGGCAGCAGCAGCAGCGTGGCAAGGAGTGGACCGCCATTACGGAGTTCAGATCCGGTGCCCCCCCTGCGACTTACTTCCTGGCACGAGAAGGGCCTGAGCTGGGCTTCATCTGACGAGCTATCAGAGCTCCAGACGCGTGTCCAAGACATGGAAGACAAGAGCGTCAAGCTCGTCAATGTAGTTCAGGTGATGTTGGTTCACCGGATTCTACCATGTCAACACCGAGCTTGCAATCTATGGGAGTTCGACCCAGCCAAGCACCAGACCCTGCTAGAGCTCTTCGGCTCTACACACAAGGACATCTGGAAGGCGCTTTTCAAGTCTGGAAAACCGTGGCCGGACTCCACCGAGGACCGCAGGTACCAACTGTCCCGCCCCGCAAGTTCGGTAAGCAATTGAATGTTTAACAATTCATGCATTCTGTCCGTACATCCTCAGAAAAACACTTAACGTATTTCCCATCATTTTCCTAGGGCTGGGCGAAGAAGGCGGGGCGGATCTACTGTCCTGCCCCTCTGCCAGAAGAACCCTGCCGGCCCACTTCTGACGAAGATGTTGGTCCCGGCGCCATATAAAGCACCGAAGAAGAAGACCGAGAAGGAGGCCAAGAAGACTAGGGGCGGCCTCCGTCGCCATGGTACCATGGACGCAAAATACGAAGACTCCAATGCCCATTCTTCCTCCGAAGAGGACGGGGAGGAGGAGGAAGAATCCCCCGCAGGAGGAAAGAAGAAAATAACGGCCTCCAGCTCCTTTGAGGCCGATTCGCCTAAGAGGGGAAAAACTCCTCTTCAGGAGGAGTCCACCGGCGCCACCGATAGCGGCCCGGAGTGGGATCCCAGGGTCGAGCCCCTGATGAACTCGTAAGTATAAAATACGAACACACTCATGCGTCCGGACTTGTCATGGCATCACATTCTAATCTGAGCCGTGCTTTTCTTTTTCAGTCTGGCGAAGCCCCGTGCCGAACAATCCTCATCAGAAGATCAGTTGGGTTCAAAAGCTATGGGGAGTGGGACACCCCTCAAGGCCTCCTCCTCCAAACGTAGGAATGAAACCGAGGTTTCGTCCCAGAAGGACCCAGGCCACGGAGGAGGGGAGAAGGTCGCGAAGGCAGTGCCAGGAGGCCATACTTCTGGGGCCGGTTTTACGAGAGAGAAAACTCTCATGGGTGTCGACGGCGGGGGTCATCCTGAATCCGGGCCCAAGCCTGACACGATTCTAGAGACCCATAAGGTCCCTGAGTCCCATTTACCGGCCGCCTCTGTTCAACCAGGGGTGCCGGATACTTTATTGGCGGCGCTGAAGGGTGCCTCCATAGTTGATGAGCACCGTGCCCTCATGGGTACAGTGATTGAGAAGATTAAGTCCGCTGAGAGTGTACTGAACGAATCCTGTGTCAGCCTCATAAGAGGCTTTGAGGTATGTTTTATGAGCTTCTAGGAGAATGTCATGGTATAGATAGTAGCCCCTGATACACTGTTCAGTGAAAGACGGAACCGGACAGGGGATCAAATTCATGTTCGCGGGAGACTCACTTGATGATATTTATTACTCTGTTTAACCAGCAGGCATCTGTAGCGACTGCAGCCTCTCAAGCTGCGGAAGTATCCGGATTGAGGCGTAGTCTGAAGCGGGCCGAAGGAGAACTTGGCCAAGTGAAGAGACGCCTGGAGGATAATCAAGGTATGTAGAAACCTTTTTTATGTAGCACGAAAGGATGAGTGTGCATGATAACAATCTTTTGATAATGTGCTCTAGGGGCGTCGGCCGAAATTGAGGCCTTGAAGAAGGCTGTGGCCGAAGCCAAGAGGAAAGCAGCCGCAGAGCAGGTGCTCCGCGAGAAGCACGAGGCCAGAGTTATTGAGGCTGAGCGAGAGCTTCAAGAGGCCGTGCAGAAATACGAGACCCTGGAGCTGAGTTTAGCAGGGAAAGAATCCAAACTCTCCCAGGCTCGCCAAGCCGCAAGTGATGCCCGGGGGGAAGCCCAAGTTGCCCTGAAGGAAATCCAGGAGGCGAGGAGGATTGCGGCTGGTAAGGATTTTTCTGTAAAAAGCAAGTATAGGAGATGAGAAAATCAAATTTGACAATCTTGAGTTTTGATGTATATAGGGGTATATGCGGAGCTGCCGCGCAGCATATCCGATGTCGCCCAATTCTACCGAGCCGAAGGGGGGAATACTGCGGATAGGCTCTTCTGGATGTAGTATCTGGCGCCGAATTATCCGGTGCCTTTTTCCGATCAGCTGAAGCAGCTGGTCGAGCTGCACAAGGCGTCTGAATTAGCCATGAAGGATTTAATTACCCGACTGTGGCCTGCTCAGCCGATTCCAAGCAGCTACTTCGGGCTCGTGAAGCAGCTTATAGGTGCCTGCCCTTGACTCGAAGTTATCAAGCGGTCAGTCTGCATAGAGGGTGCGCGAATGGCCTTCGCCCGTGCCAAGGTGCATTGGGGAAGATGGATGCAGAAAAGCTGATGACCGAGGGGCCGCCAGAGGGGAAGGAGCACCACAAGCCCAAACTGTATTATGAAGGTGTCCTGAAAGGAGCCCGTCTTGTGGCGGAGCAATGCACCAAGGACATTATATTTCCATGAATACGGTCATATTCGTCCTTTGTAATATTTGAACAGGAGCATTCTTATCATCTATTGCTTGTTGTTTGAAATTTTTTCATCCTTTGCGGCCATTTTACATATTAATCCTGAGAGTCCGCCAGTCGTCGGCTTCCGCCCCCACTTAGTGAGTACGGGGGTGTTCGGGATAAACCTGAGCACTCTTTACCCCAGTTTTGGGTCCCTCAAGGAGGTGCTCAACACAGTGAACCAGGCAATCAGACTATAGGGCTTTATCGCTCTCACTTAGCCATAGTAGTTTTTACGAGTAAGGTAGGTGCAGCCCCTGGTGTTCGGAAGAGCACACTAGGGGCTCTATAAGCGCTTGATCGGAAAAGTCCGATCCGTCGTACGCTGGTTATAGCATTGTGCGGAAAGAATCCTTAAAGATTTTAGAACCTCTCAAACAGCTGACCAACTCTCGCTGCATCATGACAGTCAGTTTTTGGCTTTCTCTACTGAGGTGCTCGTCCGGAAGAACCGGGACACAATCGCAGTAGTTCTCCCAGTGCTACCTTAGCCGATATAGCGGAACGTAAGGTACCAAAACATAGGAGCCGGGCAAACCCAACTATTGATCCAAGACATGATTCGGAGTTGATGCATATAATGCTATAAGTTTGGGGTGCCGGACTACCGTGAAGGTGTTCAGACTTTTTTGCTATAGTATGGGCGTGACGAAGCCCCTGGCATATTAAGGCATATCCCGATAAGCAGCCGCCTTTTAACAAAAGAATTTTGAATAAGAGATGGCAGTAGGTGAGCATCACATAAATCCACATGTTGTATTTGAGTAATACGTCAATGCGTATGAGTACAGATGATGTGATAAAAAGAAATATGACTGCGGAACCTGCTGATACCGGGCGTGCCGAAGTTGTGTTCGGATCCGGGGTGTACTCGGACGATTACAGGGGAACATCTAGAGGTGCCCTGATGCGCTCGAACTGTTCCCATGCCCTCCATCATGGCCTACGTAATGGTGAACCTATAAAGAAAACGTAAGAAATGGTCTTGCGCCACCTGGCGATTGAGCCGCAACATGTGGCTTGTATTATTCTTTTTCGGAGTGTTTTTAATTAATCTCCGGGCGGCCCTTGCTATCCTGCCGCGCTGTAGTTCGGACTCCTTTGGTGGTGTCCGGGAGCTTGGGCTTCAACTCGAGGTTCGACTGTAAGGTGCCGCCCGTTGTTCTTGTTGTTAAGGCGATGGTAGACTATTCGACCGTGAGAGGGAATTTGGACCTGCCGTTAACCGTGATGACGCCGCGTGGACCGGGCATCTTTAATTTACGGTAGGCGTAATGGGGTACCGCGTTGAACCGAGCGAATGCGGTTTGTCCGAGCAGTGCCTGATGGTCGTTGTAAAAGGGAACGATGTCGAAGACTAAGTCTTCGGTACGGTGATTGTCCGGAGATCTGAAGACCACTTCCAGTGTGATTGAGCCCGTGCAACAGGCCTCTACACCTGGTATTATACCTTTAAAGGTGAATTTTGTGGGCTTGATCCTTGAGGGGTTGATGCCCATTTTGCGCACTGTATCCTGGTAAAGCAGGTTCAGGCTGTTGCCTCCATCCATGAGGACTTGTGTGAGGTGGAATCCGTCAATGATGGGGTCGAGGACCAATGCGGCCGAACCGCTATGACGGATACTGGTAGGGTGGTCCCTGCGATCGAAGGTGATCGGGCAAGAGGACCATGGGTTGAACTTTGGGTCAATTGTATAGACCTCCCTTAGTGCACGTTTCCACTTGGGAATGTGGCTTGTGTGTATCATATTCACCGTTTTCACCTGGGGAGGGAATTTCATCTTTCCTCCTATATTCGGTGATCGGGGCTCTTCGTCATCGTCGTCGCTTTGGGACCCCTTCCCCATGTTTTCGGCGTCTGACCTGCCGGCTTGTCTGAAGACCCAGCATTCTCTATTGGTGTGGTTGGCTGGTTTTCCAGAGGTGCCATGAATTTGGCATGGACGGTCGAGTATGCTGTCAAAACTGGACGGGCCTGAATTGTTTTTGTTGAATGGTTTCTTCCGCTGACCGGACTTGGAGCCGCTGAATCCGGCATTGACTGACGTGTCTTCGGCATTATCACCGTTTTTGCGGCGCTTATGTTTGTTGCGCCGTGATTTGTCGTTGCTATCCTTAGCTTTCGATGTGCCTGGATTGCTTGCTGTATTGTTGCTACGGGCCAACCATCTATCCTTGCCCGCGCAAAAGCGGGTCATGAGTGTTGTGAGAGCTGCCATGGACTTTGGCTTTTCCTGACCGAGATGTCGGGCAAGCCATTCGTCACGGATGTTATGCTTAAAGGCCGGTAGGGCTTCGGAATCCGGACAGTCAACAATCTGGTTCTTTTTGGTTAGGAATGAAGGAAATATGCCCTAGAGCCAATAATAAAGTTATTATTTATTTCCTTATATCATGATAAATGTTTATTATTCATGCTAGAATTGTATTAACTGGAAACATAATACATGTGTGAATACATAGACAAACATAGTGTCACTAGTATGCCTCTACTTGACTAGCTCGTTGATCAAAGATGGTTATGTTTCCTGACCATAGACATGAATTGTCATTTGATTAATGGGATCACATCATTAGGAGAATGATGTGATTGACTTGACCCATTCCGTTAGCTTCGCACTTGATCATTTAGTATGTTGCTATTGCTTTCTTCATGACTTATACATGTTCCTACAACTATGAGATTATGCAACTCCCGTTTACCGGAGGAATACTTTGTGTGCTACCAAACGTCACAACGTAACTGGGTGATTATAAAGGAGCTCTACAAGTGTCTCCAAAAGTACATGTTGAGTTGGCGTATTTCGAGATTAGGTTTTGTCACTCCGATTGTCGGAGAGGTATCTCTGGGCCCTCTCGGTAATGCACATCACTATAAGCCTTGCAAGCAATGTAGCTAATGAGTTAGTTACGGAATGATGCATTACATAACGAGTAAAGAGACTTGCCGGTAACGAGATTGAACTAGGTATTGAGATACCGACGATCGAATCTCAGGCAAGTAACATACCGATGACAAAGGGAACAACGTATGTTGTTATGCGGTTTGACCAATAAAGATCTTCGTAGAATATGTAGGAGCCAATATAAGCATCCAAGTTCTGCTATTGGTTATTGACCGGAGACGTGTATCGGTCATGTCTACATAGTTCTCGAACCCGTAGGGTCCACACGCTTATAGTTAGATGACAGTTATATTATGAGTTCATGTGTTTTGATGTACCGAAGATAGTTCGGAGTCCCGGATGTGATCACGGACATGACGAGGAGTCTCGAAATGGTCGAGACATGAAGATTGATATATTGGACGACTATATTCGGACACCGGAATGGTTCCGGGGGTTATCGGATATATACCGGAGTACCGGGGGGTTACCGGAACCCCCCGGGGGGGTTAATGGGCCTCATGGGCCCAAAGTGGAGAAGAGGAGGGGCGGCTAGGGCAGGTCGTGCACCCGCTCCCCCTCTAGTTTGAATAGGACAAGGAGGGGGGCAGCGCCCCCCTTTCCTTCCTCCCCTCTCTCCCTTCCTTCCCCCTCTCCTACTTGGACAAGGAAAGGAGGGAGTCCTACTCCCGGTGAGAGTAGGACTCCTCCTGGCGCGCCCCCTCCTGGCCAGCCGCCCCTCCCCCCTTGCTCCTTTATATACAGGGGCAGGGGGCACCTCTAGACACAACAACAATTGATCCTTGAGATCTATTAGCCGTGTGTGGTGCCCCCCTCCACCATAGTCCACCTTGATAATACTGTAGCGGTGCTTAGGCGAAGCCCTGCGTCGGTAGAACATCAACATCGTCACCACGCAGTCATGCTGACAGAACTCTCCGTCGACACTCGGCTGGATCGGAGTTCGAGGGACGTCATCGAGCTGAACGTGTGCAAGAATTCGGAGGTGCCGTGCTTTCGGTGCTTGATCGGTCGGGCCGTGAAGACGTACGACTACATCAACCGCGTTTTGCTAACGCTTCCGCTTTCGGTCTACGAGGGTACGTGGACACACTCTCCCCTCTCGTTGCTGTGCATCACCATGATCTTGCGTGTGCGTTGGAAATTTTTTGAAACTACTACGTTCCCTAACTGTGGCATCCGAGACTGGTTTTATGCGTAGATGTTATATCCACGAGTAGAACACAAGTGAGTTGTGGGCGATATAAGTCATACTGCTTACCAGCATGTCATACTTTGGTTCGGCGGTATTGTTGGATGAAGCGGACCGGACCGACATTACGTGTATGCTTACGCGAGACTGGTTCTACCGACGTGCTTTGCACATAGGTGGCTGGCAGGTGTCAGTTTCTCCAACTTTAGTTGAACCGAGTGTGGCTACACCCGGTCCTTGAGAAGGTTAAAACAACACTAACTTGACGAACTATCGTTGTGGTTTTGATGCGTAGGTAAGAACGGTTCTTGCTCAGCCCGTAGCAGCCACGTAAAACTTGCAACAACAAAGTAGAGGACGTCTAACTTGTTTTTGCAGGGCATGTTGTGATGTGATATGGTCAAGACATGATACTATATTTTATTATATGAGATGATCATGTTTTGTAACCGAGTAATCGGCAACTGGCAGGAGCCATATGGTTGTCGCTTTATTATATGCAATGCAACCGCCCTGTAATTGCTTTACTTTATCACTTAGCGGTAGCGATAGTCATAGAAGCAATAGGTGGCGAAACAACAATGATGCTACGATGAAGATCAAGGTGTCGCGCCGGTGACAATGGTGATCATGACGGTGCTTCGGAGATGGTGATCAGTAGCACAAGATGATGATGGCCATATCATATCACTTATATTGATTGCATGTGATGTTTATCCTTTATGCATCTTATTTTGCTTTGATTAACGGTAGCATTATAAGATGATCTCTCACTAAATTTCAAGGTATAAGTGTTCTCCCTGAGTATGCACCGTTGCGAAAGTTCTTCGTGCTGAAATACCACGTGATGATCGGGTGTGATAGGCTCAACGTTCAAATACAACGGGTGGAAAACAGTTGCACACGCGGAATACTCAGGTTAAACTTGATGAGCCTAGCATATACAGATATGGCCTCGGAACAGTGAGACCAAAAGGTCGAGCGTGAATCATATAGTAGATATGATCAACATAATGATGTTCATCATTGAAAACTACTCCATCTCACGTGATGATCGGACATGGTTTAGTTAATTTGGATCACGTGATCACTTAGATGATTAGAGGGATGTCTATCTAAGTGGGAGTTCTTAAGTAATATGATTAATTGAACTTAAATTTATCATGAACTTTGTACCTGATAGTATTTTGCTTGTCTATGTTTGTTGTAGATAGATGGCTCGTGCTGTTGTTCCGTTGAATTTTAATGCGTCCCTTGAGAAAGCTAAGTTGAAAGATGATGGTAGAAATTACACGGACTGGGTCAGTAACTTGAGGATTATCCTCATTGCTGCATAGAAGAATTATGTCCTGGAAGCACCGTTGGGTGCCAGGCCTGCTGGAGATGCAACTGACGACGTTAAGAACGTCTGGCAGAGCAAAGCTGATGACTACTCGATAGTTCAGTGTGCCATGCTTTACGGCTTAGAACCGGGACTTCAACGACGTTTTGAATGTCATGGAGCATATGAGATGTTCTAGGAGTTGAAGTTAATATTTCAAGCAAATGCCCGGATTGAGAGATAAGAAGTCTCCAATAAGTTCTATAGCTGCAAGATGGAAGAGAATAGTTCTGTCAGTGAACATATACTCAAAATGTCTGGGTATAATAATCACTTGATTCAACTGGGAGTTAATCTTCCTGATGATAGTGTCATTGATAGAATTCTTCAATCACTGCCACCATGCTACAAGAGCTTCGTGATGAACTATAATATGCAAGGGATGGACAAGACTATTACCGAGCTCTTCACAATGCTAAAAGATGCGGAGGTAGAAATCAGAAAGGAGAATCAAGTGTTGATGGTCAATAAGACCACCAGTTTCAAGAAAAAGGGTAAAGGGAAGAAGAAGGGGAACTTCAAGAAGAACGGCAAACAAGTTGCTGCTCAAGAGAAGAAACCCAAATCTGGACCTAAGCCTGAGACTGAGTGCTTCTACTGCAAGCAGACTGGTCACTGGAAGCGGAACTGTCCCAAGTATTTGGTGGATAAGAAGGATGTCATGGTGAACAAAGGTATATGTGATATACATGTTATTGATGTGTACCTTATTAATGCTCGCAGTAGCACCTGGTATTTGATACTCGTTTTGTTGCTAATATTTGCTACTCGAAACAGGGACTACGGATTAAGCGAAGATTGGCTAAGGACGAGGTGATGATGCACGTGGGAAATGGTTCCAAAGTCGATGTGATCGCGGTCGGCAGGCTACCTCTACATCTACCTTCGGGATTAGTTTTAGACCTAAATAATTGTTATTTGGTGCCAGCGTTAAGCATGAACATTATATCTAGATCTTGTTTGATGCGAGACAGTTATTCATTTAAATCAAAGAATAATGGTTGTTCTATTTATACGAGTAATATCTTTTATGGTCATGCACCCTTGAAGAGTGGTCTGTTTTTATTAAATCTCGATAGTAGTGATACACATATTCATAATGTTGAAGCCAAAAGATGCAGAGTTGATAATGATAGTGCAACTTATTTGTGGCACTGCCGTTTGGGTCATATTGGTGTAAAGCGCATGAAGAAACTCCATACTGATGGGCTTCTGGAATCACTTGATTATGAATCACTTGGTACTTGCGAACCGTGCCTCATGGGCAAGATGACTAAAACGCCGTTCTCCAGAACTATGGAGTGAGCAACAGACTTTTTGGAAATCATACATACTGATGTATGTGGTCCAATGAACATTGAGGCTCACGGCGGGTATTGTTATTTTCTCACCTTCACAGATGATTTGAGCGGATATGGGTATATCTACTTAATGAAACATAAGTCTGAAACATTTGAAAAGTTTGAAGAATTTCAGAGTGAAGTGGAAAATCATCATAACAAGAAAATAAAGTTTCTACGATCTGATCGTGGAGGAGAATATTTGAGTTACGAGTTTGGTTTACATTTGAAACAATGCGGAATAGTTTTGCAACTCACGCCACCCGGAACACCACAACGTAATGTTGTGTCCGAACGTTGTAATCGTACTTTACTAGATATGGTGTGATCTATGATGTCTCTTACTGATTTAGCGCTATCATTTTGGGGTTATGCTTTAGAGACGACCGCATTCACGTTAAATAGGGCACCATCAAAATCCGTTGAGACGACGCCTTATGAACTGTGGTTTGGCAATAAACCAAAGTTTTCGTTTCTTAAAGTTTGGGGCTGCGATGCTTATGTGAAGAAACTTCAACCAGAAAAGCTCGAACCCAAATCGGAAAAATGTGTCTTCATAGAATACCCAAAGGAGACTATTGGGTACACCTTCTATCACAGATCTGAAGGCAAGACTTTTGTTGCTAAATTAGGATCCTTTCTAGAG
This sequence comes from Aegilops longissima, assembly GCA_021605205.1. Taxonomy (NCBI): domain Eukaryota; kingdom Viridiplantae; phylum Streptophyta; class Magnoliopsida; order Poales; family Poaceae; genus Aegilops; species Aegilops longissima. The sequence goes on from CM038676.1 coordinate 60,317,320, forward strand.
AAGGAATTTCTCTCAAAAGAAGTGAGTGGGAGGAAAGTAGAACTTGATGAGGTAACTGTACCTGCTCCCTTATTGGAAAGTAGTTCATCACAGAAACCGGTTCCTGTGACAACTACACGAATTAGTGAGGAAGCTAATGATATTGATCATGAAACTTCAGATCAAGTTACTACCAAACCTCGTAGGTCAACTAGAGTAAGATCCGCACCAGAGTGGTATGGTAATCCTATTCTGGAAGTCATGTTACTTGACCATGGCGAACCTACGAACTATGAGGAAGTGATGATGAGCCCAGATTCCGCAAAATGGCTTGAGGCCATGAAATCTGAGATGGGATTCATGTATGAGAACAAAGTATGAACTTTGGTTGACTTGCCCGATGATCGGCAAGCCATCGAGAATAAATGGATCTTCAAGAGGAAGACTGACGCTGATGGTAATGTTACTGTCTACAAAGCTCGACTTGCTGCGAAAGGTTTTCGACAAGTTCAAGGGGTTGACTACGACGAGACTTTCTCACTCGTAACTATGCTTAAGTCTGTCCGAATCATGTTAGCAATTGCCGCATTTTATGATTATGAAATATGGCAAATTGATGTCAAAACTGCATTCCTGAATGGATTTCTAGAAGAAGAGTTGTATATGATACAACCTGAAGGTTTTGTCGATCCAAAAGGTGCTAACAAAGTGTGCAAGCTCCAGCGATCCATTTATGGACTGGTGCAAGCCTCTCGGAGTTGGAATAAACGCTTTGATAGTGTGATCAAAGCATATGGTTTTATACAGACTTTTGGAGAAGCCTGTATTTACAAGAAAGTGAGTGGGAGCTCTGTAGCATTTCTGATATTATATGTAGACGACATATTGTTGATTGGAAATGATATAGAATTTCTGGATAGCAAAAAAGGATACTTGAATAAAAGTTTTTCAATGAAAGACCTCGGTGAAGCTGCTTACATATTAGGCATCAAGATCTATAGAGATAGATCAAGACGCTTAATTGGACTTTCACAAAGCACATACCTTGATAAAGTTTTGAAAAAGTTCAAGATGGATCAAGCAAAGAAAGGGTTCTTGCATGTATTACAAGGTGTGAAGTTGAGTCAGACTCAATGCCCGACCACAGCAGAAGATACAGAGAAAATGAAAGATGTTCCCTATGCTTCAGCCATAGGCTCTATCATGTATGCAATGCTGTGTACCAGACCTGATGTATGCTTAGCAATAAGTTTAGCAGGGAGGTACCAAAGTAATCCAGGAGTGGATCACTGTACATCGGTCAAGAATATCATGAAATACATGAAAAGGACTAAGGATATGTTTCTCGTTTATGGAGGTGACAAAGAGCTAGTCGTAAATGATTACGTCGATGCAAGCTTTGACGCTGATCCGAACGATTGTAAATCACAAACCGGATACGTGTTTATATTGAACGGTGGAGCTGTCAGTTGGTGCAGTTCTAAACAAAGTGTCGTGGCGGAATCTACATGCGAAGCGGAGTACATAGCTGCTTCGGAAGCAGCAAATGAAGGAGTCTGGATGAAGGAGTTCATATCCGATCTAGGTGTCATACCTAGTGCATCGGGACCAATGAAGATCTTCTGTGACAATACTGGTGCAATTGCCTTGGCAAAGGAATCCAGATTTCACAAGAGGACCAAGCACATCAAGAGACGCTTCAATTCCATCCGGGATCAAGTCCAGGTGTGAGACATAGAGATTTGCAAGATACATACGGATCTGAATGTTGCAGACCCGTTGACTAAGCCTCTTCCACGAGCAAAACATGATCAACACCAAGGCTCCATGGGTGTTAGAATCATTACTGTGTAATCTAGATTATTGACTCTAGTGCAAGTGGGAGACTGAAGGAAATATGCCCTAGAGGCAATAATAAAGTTATTATTTATTTCCTTATATCATGATAAATTTTTATTATTCATGCTAGAATTGTATTAACCGGAAACATAATACATGTGTGAATACATAGACAAACATAGTGTCACTAGTATGCCTCTACTTGACTAGCTCGTTGATCAAAGATGGTTATGTTTCCTGACCATAGACATGACTTGTCATTTAATTAATGGGATCACATCATTAGGAGAATGATGTGATTGACTTAACCCATTCCATTAGCTTAGCACTTGATCGTTTTGTATGTTGCTATTGCTTTCTTCATGACTTGTACATGTTCCTACAACTATGAGATTATGCAACTCCCGTTTACCGGAGGAACAGTTTATGTGCTACCAAACATCACAACGTAACTGGGTGATTATAAAGGAGCTCTACAGGTGTCTCCAAAAGTACATGTTGAGCTGGCGTATTTCGAGATTATGTTTTGTCACTCCGATTTTCGGAGAGGTATCTCTAGGCCCTCTCGGTAATGCACGTCACTATAAGCCTTGCAAGCAATTTAGCTAATGAGTTAGTTACAGAATGATGCATTATATAACGAGTAAAGAGACTTGTCGGTAACGAGATTGAACTAGATATTGAGATATCGACGATCGAATCTCAGGCAAGTAGCATACTGATGACAAAGGGAACAACATATGTTGATATGCGGTTTGACTTATAAAGATCTTCTTAGAATATGTAGGAGCCAATATGAGCATCCAGGTTCCGCTATTGGTTATTCACCGGAGACGTGTCTCGGTCATGTCTACATAGTTCTCGAACCCGTAGGTTCCACACGCTTAAAGTTAGATGACAGTTATATTATGAGTTCATGTGTTTTGATGTACCGAAGATAGTTCGGAGTCCCGGATGTGATCACGGACATGACGAGGAGTCTCGAAATGGTCAATACATGAAGATTGATATATTGGACAACTATATTCGGACACCGGAATGGTTCCGGGGGTTATCGGATATATACCGGAATACCGGGGGGTTACCGGAACCCCCCGGGGGGTTAATGGGCCTCATGGGCCCAAACTGGAGAAGAGGAGGGGCGGCCAGAGCAGGCCGCACGCCCCCTACCCCTCTAGTCCGAAGAGGACAAGGAGCGGGGGGGCTTTCCTTCCTCCCCTCTCTCCCTTACTTCCCCCTCTCCTACTTGCACAAGGAAAGGAGGGACTCCTCCTGGCGTGCCCCCTCCTGGCCGGCCGCCCCTCCCCCCTTGCTCCTTTATATACGGGGGCACCTCTAGACACAACAATAATTGATCCTTGAGATCTATTAGCCGTGTGCGGTGCCCCCCTCCACTATATTCCACCCCGATAATATCGTAGCAGTGCTTAGGCGAAGCCCTGTGTCGGTAGAACATCATCATCGTCACCACGCCGTCGAGCTGATGGAACTCTCCCTCGACACTCGGCTAGATCGGAGTTCGAGGGACGTCATCGAGCTGAACGTGTGCAAGAACTCGAAGGTGCCGTGCTTTCGGTGCTTGATCGGTCGGGCCGTGAAGACGTACGACTACATCATCCGCGTTGTGCTTACGCTTCCGCTTTCGGTCTACGAGGGTACATGGACAACACTCTCCCCTCTTGTTGCTATGCATCACCATGATCTTGCATGTGCGTAGGAACTTTTTTGAAATTACTACGTTCCCTAACAAGGAACCGGGTCCAAAATTTCCTAGCTGACTCTCCGGGCTGCTGGTCTATGTGACTTAGATCATCAGCATCCGGTGGTCGCACGTAAGTGCCCTAGAAGTTGTCAAGGAATGCGTGTGCCAGGTTCTCCCAATTCCCGATGGAGTTTGTCGGAAAGCTGTTCAGCCAACGCCGAGCTGGTCCCTTTTGTTTTAATGGGAGGTACTTGATGGCGTGTAGATCATCTCCGCGGGCCATGTGAATGTGGAGGAAAAAAATCTTCTATCCATACCGCGGGGTCTGTGGTACCATCATATGATTCAATATTCACGGGTTTAAACCCTTCCGGGAATTCATGATCCATTACTTCATCAGTAAAGCATAGGGGATGTGTCGCGCCTCTGTTCAGGGCTTCACTATGTTCGGCCCGGCCGTATTTGATAGTATATCCGGCGTGGTGATTCTTATCACGCGTTAGGGTGCGTCCCCGTGATCCGTAGATCGATCTTGACTGTCCTGCTTTGTTTTCCAATACATCTCGCAGGTCCTTCGTGTAGCCCCGGTCCTTGGTATTATCATTTGATTGGCGGCGGGGTGCGGTCTGGATTCGGGCTGGTACGCCATTTTGTTGCGACCGCGGGGTGGCCGATCAGCCGCATCATGCGCTGGTAGTGTGGGCTTTAAAGCCTCCTCCTCGAGTTGAGGTAGCACTCTGCGCTTCGGGTAGCTTTTGCTAGGGCGTTCGAGTCCGTATTCCTTGGCAGCCAGGACCTCGGTCCATCTGTCAGTTAGCAGATCTTGATCAGCTTGAAGCTGTTGCTACTTTTTCTTCAGGCTTTTTGCAGTGGCTATAAGCCGGCGTTTGAAGTGCTCCTGCTCGACGGGATCCTCAGGCACGATGAATTCTTCGTTTCCAAGGCTCACTTCGTCTTCGGAGAGAGGCATGTAATTATCGTCCTCTGATTCTCCATCAGTTGCCTGTTCTTTAGGGCTAGCTTGCCCATCCTCTTGCTCGGCCTGCTCGAAGCCTGGCTGGGCAGGATTGTCTTTGTCTTCGACACCATCCGGATTGTTATCTGCTGTGCTGGCATCACTATTTTTACTATGGTGGTGCTTGGAACGGCGCCGATGACGCCGGTGTCTAGATTGCTTCCCCAAGGGGTTATCTTCCATTGCCCCCTCGCCATTGTTTTCATTAGGGGTGTCCACCATATAAATATCATATGATGAGGTGGCTGTCCAGCGCCCTATAGGCGGTGGTTGCTGTTCTTCTCCCGCATCGTCATCCATACCGTTAATGTCTTCAGAGTCGAAGTCAAGCATGTCGGTTAAATCATCGACAGTGGCTATATAGTGGGTGGTGGGTGGGGGTGAATTTCTTCGTCGTCCGCACCCCACTCGAGCCGGACATAGTTCGGCCAAGAATCTCCTGACAAGGAAAGAGACCTTAATGAGTTTAGCACGTCGCCCAAGGGCGAGTGTTGAAATATATCCGCGGCGGTGAACTCCATGACCGGTGCCCAATCAGGCTCGATAGGCAGGGAAGCACGCGGTTCGGATCCTTGGGCCGGAGACGGGTCCGACGGTCCGATGACACCACTTTCACAGGAGGTGGAATCAGTGTTCGGCTCCAACGCCGATGAGTGTGCGGCCTCCGTGGCGGGGTCCATCCACCCGTCCTCGGAAGGCACGATCTGCTCCGGGTTGATTCCCGGCGCCAACGCGGGTGCGATCTCCTGAATACTATCCAACGGTAGATTGAAGTCATGTCCGTCGTGACTGTTCGGCGCACTTGTCATGGGCTCGAATCCGTCGAAGATCAATTCTCCGCGGATGTCGACAGTACAGTTTAAGCTTCTGAACCTGACCTGATGGCTAGGGGTGTAGCTATCGATCTGCTCCAGATGGCCAAGTGAGTTGGCCCGCAGTACGAAGCCACCGAATACGAAGATCTGTCCGGGGAGGAATACCTCCTCCTGGACCGCATCGTTGAAGATGATTGAAGGGGCCATCAAGCCTTACAGCGACGGCACAGTGGAACTCTCAATGAAAGCACCAAAGTCGGTGTCAAAATCGGCGGATCTTGGGTAGGGGGTCCCGAACTGTGCGTCTAAGGCTAATGGTAATAGGAGGCAGTGGGCACGATGTTTTACCCAGGTTCGGGCCCTGTCGATGGAGGTAATACCCTACTTCCTGCTTGAATGATCTTGATGATATGAGTATTACAAGAGTTTATCTACCACGAGATCATAGAGGCTAAACCCTAGAAGCTAGCCTATGATTATGATTGTTGTTGTCCTACGGACTAAACCCTCCGGTTTATATAGACACCGGAGGGGGCTAGGGTTACACAAAGTCGGTTACAGAGAAGGAAATCTACACATCCGAATATCCAAGCTTGCCTTCCATGCAAAGGAGAGTCCCATCCGGACATGGGACGAAGTCTTCAATCTTGTATCTTCATAGTCCAACAGTCCGGCCAAAGTATATAGTCCGGCTGTCCAAGGACCCCTTAATCCAGGACTCCCTCAGCAACCAAGGTGAACCCGGAGGCGGGTGGGGCGCATATGGGGCTCCCTCCGTGGATGCTTCTCGCCCTAAGCCTCCCTCCAGGGGATCCGAGGCTGCTACATGAGTCATGCTGAAGACGTTGACGATCTGGGACCAGTTCAAGACGACAGTGATGATGGGAGCGACAGACGCGGTGCCAGCAGGCAGGAAGCAAGATGGTCTGGAAGGCGAATGACCAAAGGGTTCCTGTGAAGGAGAGGATCCTGATGAGGATGCCGCACTTGTGGAGGTGGATCTGGAAGAAGATGGTGTGCTACAGCAACCAGAGCATCCGTGGATAGTGATCATGCTTGTGTATTCGTTAGACTAGCCGTCTCCCCATACTCTGTTTGAGAACATTGTTGAAGGCTGGAGGTTTAAGGAGGACTTCGACTATGCCTACCAGGGGGACAACAAGTACTTGGTGCACTTTGAATGTGAGGTGGACATGTCTCGTGTCCTCGGAGGAGGGCCATGGCAGTACAAATAGGATCCGCTGCTGAGCAAGGCGTTTGATGGCATGAGGAAAGTCTCTGAATATATTTTGGAGATGATGAGGATATGGGTGTGAATCCTTGATGTTCCCATGAACTGGAGGACGGAGGCAGTGGCTAGAGCTCTCTGTGCTAACTTGGGCACCATCTTGCAAATGGAGCTAGGGGAGAACACATGAGATTATATGTGTATGAAACTGGCTATTCCAGTCAACCGGCCATTGGAGACATCAGTGGCCATGTTTGCCAAACTGAAGCGAAAGAGGACGAAGGTAGAGTTCCAGATATAGTATGAAAACTGTCAAACTTTTGCTAATCATGCGGCTACCATGGGCACCAGGAAAAATCATGTGGAAGACGGGGGATTCGAGGAGCACCATCGGGCAAGTTTAGCGGTAAACTCCGGTGTACACTGCCACACAGATTTGGAAGACAGTCCGGGATGGTGAAGGCCAAGGTTAACCCGACGGCTTACCGAGGACTAGATTTTTCCTCGAAGAGTACCGGATCTTCAGCACACGGGAGAGGCGGACGAGGGGCACACCGGTCGGACGGCGGCTCGGCGCGGCGCCCCAAGTTCGCACCAGATCACAGTACGGGCAATCCAGCTGTGGACGAGATGCTCGCTGAGCAGATACAGGCAATGTCTGGGGCCAGTAAGGGTACTGGTAAGGGGAGGGTTGATGAGGTCACACCCATGGGTCAAACCATGATGCCGGCTCCAAAGGGAGTGCAACGTGGACAGATTCACAGCCACGAACTTCAGACTTGACTCCTCCAATACGTGACTTATATCAGGAGGTTAGTATGGATGAAAACAGACTAATCTGAGGAGGTGTCTGCCTTGGGCAAAAGAGCAGTGGTGGGAGACCTGATTGTTGGTACAGGAGGCGAGGATGTTGGAAAGGCTCTGATAATTTTTAATAACATGTCAAACCCTACCGAGTATGTGCTTTCAGGTACTACAAAAAAACACAGGACATCAGGGTCGCTGGACGGGCAGCAGACTCAGCACGGCGATGGAACACGTGACCAGGAGATGGAGGACTGATCCCACACACCGGAGGCAGTCGGCCCAGGGGCCACCGACGAACTGACGGGGTTGGCGAAGCCCCATCAGGAGCAATGAATATCCTAAGTTGGAACAACCGAGGGGGAGGGAACCCTTGGATAGTTCGTGATCTTGTGAGCCTTGTTCAGACTCACTGTCCTAGCATTGTTTTTGTTTGTGAGACTAGACAGTCTAAGAATAAAATGAGTAGGCTTCGAGCTCGCTTAGGTTTGAGAGGTGTTGATGGTCTTGATAGTGTTGGTCTTATTGGAGGTATTGCTTTGTACTGGTATGAGTCGTTGAGTGTGGATGTAAAAACAATAAATGATAGATATATCGACGCGTATGTCACGAGTTGAGAGGTTTGGTCTTGATAGTGTTGGTCTTAATGGAGGTCTTGCTTTGTACTGGTATGAGTCATTGAGTGTGGATGTAAAAACAATAAATGATAGATATATCGACGCGTATGTCACGAGTTTAGTGGGTGAGCCGCCCTGGAGGCTCACTTGCGTCTACGGCGAGCCACGCACAAAGGACCGTCATCGCATGTGGTCTATCCTCTGTGATCTGCACCGATAAGTCACCATGCCGTGGGCTGTGATTGGCGACTTTAATGAAGCCATGTGGGGGTTTTGAGCACTTTTCTGCAATGCCACGCTCAGCAGGTCAGATGATTAACTTTTGAGGTGTGCTTGAAGTGTGTGGATTGGGTGATCTTGGTTTTGCAGGGCTACCCTACACATATGATAATAAACATGCTGGACGTGCAAACGTCAAGGTCCGCCTTGACCGGTCGGTTGCAAACAATGCATGGCGGGATTTGTTTGAATATGCTAAGGTGGACCACCTGGTGGCACCTAGTTCGAATCATCTTCCCATCCTGCTCCGGTGCTCGCGAGAGGAACCAATGCAAGCCTCTGGCAAGAGGTTTCGGCAATATGAAGTCATGTGGGAAAGAGAGCCATCGCTCCCGGAGGTAATTATGAAAACTTGGACAGATCTGAGTTCTATGCTTAATCTTGGTGATATTTCCTCTGGCTTGGGTAATTTGATGAAGAAGCTGCAGGATGGAGCCGGAGAAAATTCGCAATGTCATTAAGGAGATTAACAAGTCTCGCTCACGGCTCGAGGAGCTTCTGTCCATGAATGCAGATAGGAAGGAAATACGGGAGATGACATATAGCTTGAACGAGCTCTTGTACCGTGAAGAGATGATGTCACTGGTACAACGAGGTGCTATACAAACGGTTTTTAACCCCTTTCCGCGATGGCATGCTTAACCGTCACCTAGCACTACTACAGGATGCTGCTAACGCGACACTACGATCAGAGACCCTTTGCCGAAACTCTGTGCGATGCATAAATCACAAACGGTGATGTAGAAGAACCGTAAAAAAGATGCAAAATGTTTGCGACGAATGATACATCAAACACGGTTCAGATTTTAGTTCCGTGTGCGATGTGGGGCATACGGTTGATCCGTACGAACTGTTTGTGATGAAACAGAACAACAGAAATGGGCAGCCAGATCAAGGTGTGTGCGATATACGGCATACAGTTCGCTCTGATGAACCATTTGCGATGATTGAGGTGAACACAAATGATTCGGCGTAACAAGATGTGTGTGATACCCGGCAAACAGGTCAGTAATCAGAATTGTGTGCGATCATTATAGACAACACATACTGTCTTTTATTGTGAATTGTTTGCTTGTTGGGGCACACAGCTCAACAAACCAACATGTGGGGGATAATGTAGAAGATATCTGTCGAATACATATTACTAACCGCCTGCGATGAGATTGACAGGATAAACAGAGGTATATACAGTCTGCTTCATTTAGTCCTTGTTGCTATTGTTGTTGTTGTTGTTGTTGGATGGCCCCGCGACATCGTCTTGGCGAGGACGCTTCTTTCCGCTGACCGTTGGCTTTTCAACGTCATCGTTGTCGTCGTCGTTGTTGCTGTCGTCGTCCTCCTCCTCCACGTTCGACCATTCCTCCTTATCATCATCGCCGTCCTCTTCTTTGTCCTCCGATGGCTCCTCGTCTGTCTGGATGTCGTCTGACGACTCTGGAGGCGGCATCCTTTCCATGAACCGAATGTAATCAAGGTCTGGGCTTGACACCGGACTCATGGAAGATGAGCGGGATGATTCCGATGTTGACCTATCATCGAGCGCCAGACTGCTGGCCAAACTGTCATCCTCGTTGTCGCTCCACATGGCTGCAGAGTGCGTGCCAATGTGTAGCGCGGCCTGTAGGGAACGATGAAGATGGTGGACACTTAAGCGGGGTATGCAGAGAAGAGGAAGTAGCAATTGAAGCAGGGTTTTTTGCGTGGGGGTGGGGGGAATTGAAGCCGTGGTTGATGTATTATCTAACCGCTGATGTAATCAACCGCAATTATTTGTACCCAGTGGATCCAAATTCCCGGGGTTGCGCATGACTCCTATTGGCTATTTGGCTAGTTTCCTTTTTCAGGACAAAAAGAAGGAACGAGTTTTGGGATTATGCACCGGTGATGGTACAAACGGAGTAGGATAGTTGGCAAGCAATACAGTGAGCTCTTCTTATTGATAAAGCCAGTAATAATCAAACTAGAAAGGAAAAGAAAAAAGACAAAGAAAAATATCTGCACAAATCTTCACATAACATCAATGGCATATGACCTAGATGTGCATTACTTAGAGCACATCTAGATGTGCTTTAGCAATACTGTCAAACAAAACCCCTAATCATCATTGCAAACAGCGCATAGAACATGACTAATGTGACAACCGCAACTACACATGCTAGTTCCTTCCTGACTCTTGCTTTCATCTGTTTCATGTGATTGATTCTTTCTTGCTTCATCGTACTGATTGTACATTCCATATCAGCCAATTTCTTCTTCAGCTTAACGTTATCTTCTGAGAGATTGGTGATAACACTCTGGGCCCTGCCATGCCATTATTCATGCAGCCAGTTAACAAAGGCACAAGCCTCATATCCCTGCCAAAGTTAAATAGTATTCAGGCTGAGCGGTGGCATTAACTCAAGTAAAATGATGAACTTAGCACTAACCTCTAAGGGGCAACTGAGAAACCGCATGCCAATGTTGAATCCATCTGTGCATACACGTTTAGCGGGAGTGTGCCCGTGCACACAACTCGGCTTTTGGTACTTCTCGGTGGCGCAAAACTCAGAGTCGAACTCGTGTTTCGGGAGTCTGGAGTCATGCTCCGAATCCGGCAGCAGATCGCTTTCCTGGGGGGTTCAATTCAGGACGGATTTAGCAAGGAGCTACTTTGGACATGCTAGAAAAGATCGGGATAGATTGGAACCTGACATGACGATTCGGATCCATAGTACACCTGCCTTCTGATGACCTTAGGCAAGTGCTCGGCAGCGACCGCCATCGCGGCGGCGATACGAGCAGGAGCAGTCGCACTGAAACCATCAGCACCACTCGCTCGCATTCCCCCAATGTCAGCTCCACGCGAGGGAATTTGGAGTCTATGTAGGGATTTGGGGGAAATGGGGAAACTTTGGGATAAGCTAACGGTCGGGAACTACTTATGGCACTATATGTTGGAGTATACGGCACACTATTTATACATGTCGTTTGTGTTAGGTATTACAACATCACACACGATTTGCGCACCAAAACGTGTGAGAAGACAATGTAGGTGAGACATGGTTGCCGTTACATAACCGTATGTGATGTACTACCCTGTACATATAATTGAGTTACAGTGATACCGTGTAAACTGCCGCTCTACGGATATCCGTAAAAAAACAGCCGGTATGCATATAGAGATGACGACAGCGGCCTAAGCAAGGGCTACTAGATAAGAGGTCAATCCTCGATTGATGGGAGGTGGTGGTGCCATAGGAGGTCAATCCTCGGTCTGCGGCAGGAGATAGGAGGAGCTCAACCGTCAAGGTCGGCGGCGGCGTGATTCGAGCACATCCATCGCCGTCGATGGCAGGATAGTGGAGGTCGAACTTCAGGTGGTAGCCGCGCTTTTGCTCCTCGACCCTGCTGTCTCGGCGTGCCGCCGCATCGTGCTTCTCTGTCTGCTGGGTGGAGGTCGCCGTGCGGCTACTTAATTAAGGTATTCTTTTCGTGAGTGGCTTAATTAAGGTATCCAATTCCTAAGGGTAGTGTTGTGCTAGTACTCTGCGTGTAAATTGACTGCACATTAATTTTTGTCATTGCACGTTTGGATAACAATATGGAGCGCCCTCCGTAATTATGAAAATAAAGCCTTGTGATTTATGCACGCATCAATGGGCAATAGTTAATCCGTGTATTACTGTTGTTATTTTGTTTTTAACTATCATTCGTGTGGTGCAGATGGAACGATCTCAATGGATGAAGAATCAGAAACCGTAGATTTTATAAGTGGCATGACAGAGTTCATGAATTTGGCTGAAAGTACAAAGAGGAGAATTGGTGATGAGAATTACATCCTGTGTACATGTACTGATTGTGCCAATATAGTGGCACTTAGTCTCTCGGGGATTCATGGATGGATATACACATTGGACCAGACACGGTGAGGAGGAGGTCATGGATTAAGATACACAAGGCTGTGAGATGCCAAACCCCTATGAATGTCACATGGATGTTGAATCTAACATCAGGGCAGAGGCGTCAAGCTACCAATGGAACACTGGAAAGCCAAAACGCCAACTAGAAAACCAAGACGTCGACGCAGATGACGACGATCTTAATATGCCAGATTTTGCTGCTATGTCTGCAGATTTCGAGTGACCAAAAAGGGATATGATTGGGTACAAGGATCTGCCGACCATTGATGCAGACTCCAAGAAAGAATTGTATCCAGGTTGCAAAAAGAAATATTCCAGGTTGAGTGCCACCCTGGCGCTTCTCAGATTTAAAGCAGCAAACGGTCTATCAAATAAGGGCTTCGAAGAGATGTTAGGTATTTTCAAAGAAATTCTTCCGGAAGATAATGTGCTCCCCAGAAGCATGAATGAAGCGAAGAAAATTGTTTGCCCATTGGAACTTGAAGTACAGAAGATACAAGCTTGTGTGAATGATTGTATATTGTACTGTGGTGAGTACAAAAATTTGCGTGCATGTCCCCAATGCAAGCATGCACGATACAAGCGCAGGAGAGCAAAGGACAAGTACAAATTGGACGATGAGATCAAGACAGGAATCCCGTTCATGGTTGTTTGGTACTTGCCTTTATTTCTAAGGTTGAGGCGTTTGTTCGCAAACCCTAGAGAGGCAAAGAGGTTGCGGTGGCATCATGATGAGCGAATTGCGGATAAGTATATGAGGCACCCGAAAGATAGGGCTCACTGGGAATTAATCGACAACAAGTTTGAAGACTTTGCCAAGGATCCTAGAAGTATAAGGCTCGGGGAGTGTATTGACGGGATGAATCATTTAGGTGATATGAGCACCAATCACAGCACATGGTTGGTGCTTCTGTGCATATATAACCTAGCTCCTTGGTTGTGTATGAAGAAAAAATACATTATGATGTCAATGATTATCCAAGGCCTAAAGCAACCTGGAAATGGAATCGACATTTACTTTCAGCTACTGGTAGAAGAACTGCTGACAGTGTGGATAGATGCACCTGCTGTAAAATGTTATGATGCTTACAGAAAGGAGATTTTCGATCTACATGTGATGCTGGTGCACACCATTCAAGATATGTCGGCATTAGGCAACACATCGGGGCAGAAAAAAAAGGGAGATGTAGGGTGTGTCACATGCATGGATAGGACAGCTAGCAGAAGACTTCCCAACTCGTGCAAAACCGTCTATTTGTGTCATCGTAGGTTCTTACGGAAAAATCACCCATACCAAAAGATGAAAGCTGAATTTGATGGTACGGCAGAGGTAGAAGTGGGCCCAAGACCCTATGATGGGGAGGTGGTCCACAGCATGGCTAAACAAATTAATGTTGTGCTTGGCAAGAATCACGCTTTGACGGCGAAACAAACACCCAAGGGTCAAGTGTTTAAGAAGAAATTGGTGTTCTGGAAATTACCTTACTGGGAGATTCTATGTATACGTCACTGCATCGATGTCATGCACGTAGAGAAGAACGTATGTGAAAGCATCCTTGGTAGTGTGCTCAAGATTAAAGGTAAAAGAAAGGATGGTGAGGGTTCACAGCTCGGTATGCTTGCTAATCAATCAAAAGGCAAGAGTTAAGCAGAAGATGATGACAAATTCATCAAAGCTCACCAGAGTTACAATTTCAGTACAAAATAAGCAACACAATTCTTCACCTATTTGTTGTCAGTTAAGACACCCTCTTCCTACTCCGCAAACATCAGAAGTCTCATGCATGTGAGCTCAGGTAAAATGAAGTTGGGACACATGAAGTCACATGATTGCCACGTAATGTTGACACAAATCCTCCCGGTGGCCATCAGGAATCTGATGGACAAAGATATAAGGAACACACTCATTGAGCTCTGTAATTTCTTCAACCAACTATGGCAGAAAGTTGTAGATCCTAAAGAGCTGGATCATATGCAAGATGATATTGCAAGAATATTGTCCAACCTAGAGATGTTTTTCCCACCGTCATTCTTTGATGTCATGGTCCATCTCACTGTGCACCTTTGTTGACGTGATAAAGTATTGTGGTCCTGTGTTTCTTCGCAACATGTATCCCTTTGAGCGGTTCGTGGGAATACTGAAGCGCTTTTGTCGGAACCGAAACCATCCAGAGGCAAGCATCCTACAAGGTTATGCCATGGAGGAGGTGGTTGAGTTTTGCACCGAATACATGAAACAACGACCTATAGGTTTGCCCCTCTCTCACCATGAGGGAAGGCTGAAAGTTAAGTCGGTCCTTGCTGGCACGCAAATGGCTGCACCTGGAGAATTGGCAGGGAAAGCCCATTTGACGGTACTGCTTAACAGCCCAGTTCTCAGCGCTTAGGCTGAATAACACTTTGTGGAGATATGTCAAAGCTTCTTACCAATGGTGCCTTCATCAGATGTGGAGATGAAGGAGCACACTAAGAACTACACTGAATGTCTGAAGAAGCGTTTGGCACAAGGATCCATCGATGACATTGCTACGTGGTTTGCACAAAAGCCATCACCTACGGTGTTGACGTACCAAGCATATGACATAAATGGATACATGTTCTACAATGTTGAACATGATGAGAAGACCTCATATCAGAACAGCTCTGTTCAAATATAATGCATGAGTGTAGATGAAGCTGATAAAAGGGTATACTATGGAACCATCAAAGAGATTTGGGAGCTTGACTATGTGAAAGTTATGGTGGCATTATTCGGGTGCTCATGGATCCCTCTTGGACAAGTAAAGGTTGATGATTACAGGAAGACCTGTGTTAACAGGACAACGATGGCATATCACGTGGACCCGTTCATTCTTGCCAGCGATGCTACACAGATTTTCTTTGCGGAAGACCCTTTGCGTAAGAACTGCCATGTAGTGATGGATGGGAAGAGGAGGGTACTGGGTGTCAACGATGTTGCTGATGAGGACGAGTATGATGAATTTGATGAGTTGCCAGCCAAGGGATCACGCACCCGTGTAACAGAGAAGCGTAAAATCATCAGAAAACCCAAGTTCATTCAGGGTCAACATCTTGATCCCAGTTCCCCCATGTACATGGGACTTAAGCCGTAAGACTAGTCTTTATGACTACCCTGCAACTTAATTCGTTCAATTTAGAACTGTCACGTGTACTGAATTTGTGATTTATGCCCAATTTTCTGTTGATGTAAGAACCGTTAATATGTTGACCTTGATATGCTGTCACCTCAGGCAATGAATATGAACTGTTTTTTGTTGTTGTTGTTGTTGTTGTTATTATTATTATTATTATTATTATTATTATTATTATTATTATTATTATTATTATTATTATTATTATTATTATTATTATTATATCATAGAGGTAGCACACTCAATTGATCTCACTACAGTATGTGTGAACAAAAATATGTATGCAATCTATTTTGCGAATAGCACACGGTTCGTTGATGAAAGCTGTGTGCCGACAAAATCCCGCCCACGATCTGAGTCGTGCGTTCTGATTGGCCAGAATCCAAACCCCACGGATCGTACGTGTGCACCGTTGGATTACCCCAGATCGTACGGTGATCCTCATCCCTTTCGACAGCACATGCAGTTCCAGTTGTAATTTTATTTTTATGCACAAAATGCACGTTAAACTCAAAAAAATGTCTTAAATATAGCTAACAATACCCGAAATGGGCCAGAAAATAAAACCCATGGTATAATGATGATTGTGTACCGTGGAAATATTTATGAGGCCAAACGATGAAGTCACCGGCCACAGGAGTTTGAATTGACACGTCTCGTTTGGGAAACCATGATCCTTCATGTGAGATGCCCTAGTTTGGAAGGAGGGATCATCAAAACTTGTGCCAAACTTTACCAATTTTTTTTCCACGGGGTCATGATAGCACGCCGCGGGCACATATCGATTTTGATGATGTCCAGACTCCATCTTAATTTCCTGTAATTAGAATACCAACTAGGCCTACGCCAGTGGCCGCACCTCGCGGCTGAAATGTTTGAAACTTCTCCCCGCTTCTCGAACAAACGGATGAAAACTCGCAAAGTGACGCACAAATGATCTGTACACCTTCTTTGCTAGGCTGGTCGTAATGGGATATCATAGCTAGTATCATGCCAACTAGGCAATTTTGATGAGTTGTCATAGAATTAAATGAAGAAAGAGAGGGTTAAGTATCATATGATGAAACCGTGTCATAATAAATTGTTGGGGAACGTAGTAATTTCAAAAATTTTCCTACGATCACGCAAGACCATGGTGATGCATAGCAACGAGATGAGAGTGTTGTCTACGTACCCTCGTAGACCAGCAACGGAAGCGTTGACGCAACGTAGAGGAAGTAGTCGTACTTCTTCCGATCCAACCGATCAAGTACCGAGCGTCACGGCACCTCCGAGTTCTGCACACGTTCAGCTCGATGGCGTCCCTCGAACTCCGATCCAGCCGAGTGTTGAGGAGAGTTTCGTCGACCTGACGGCGTGGTGACGATGATGATGTTCCACCGGCGCGGGCTTCGCCTAAGCTCCATAGCGGTATATTCGAGGTGTAGTTTGGTGGAAGGGGCACCGCACACGGCTAAGGAACGATCTCAATGATCAACTTGTGTCTCATGGGGTGCCCTCTGCCCTGTATATAAAGGAGGGAAGGGAGGGCTGGCGGCCACCAAGGGCTGCGCTGGGAGTCCTACTCCCACCGGAGTAGGATTCCTCCCAATCCTAGTCCAACTAGGATTGGCCAAGTGGGAAGGGAGAGAGGCGCCACCCCTTCTCCTAGTCCTAATAGGACTAGGGAAGGGGAAGGTCTGACCAGCACTTGGGCCCCTTTCCTCCTTTCCACTAAGGCCCATCAAGGCCCATTGACCCCGGGAGGTTCCGTAACCCCGGTACTCGGTAAAATTCCCAATTTCACCCGGAGTGATTCCGAGTCAAACATAGGCTTCCAATATATCAATCTTTATGTCTCGACCATTTGAGACTCCTCGTCATGTCCGTGATCTCATCCGGGACTCGAACAACCTTGGTACATCAATATCATATAAACTCATAATAACATCCATCGAAGCGTTAAGCGTGCGGACCCTACGGGTTCGAGAACTATGTAGACATGACCGAGACACCTCTCGGTCAATAACCAATAGCGGGACCTGGATGCCCATATTGGTTCCTACATATTCTACGAAGATCTTTATCGGTCGGACCGCATAACAACATCGTTGTTCCCTTTGTCATCGGTATGTTACTTGCCCGAGATTCGATCGTCGGTATCCAATACCTAGTTCAATCTCACTTGGCAAGTCTCTTTTCTCGTTCCGTAATACATCATCTCACAACTAACACATTTAGTTGCAATGCTTGCAAGGCTTATGTGATGTGCATTACCGAGAGGGCCCAGAGATACCTCTCCGACAATCGGAGTGACAAATCCTAATCTCGAAATATGCCAACCCAACATGTACCTTCGGAGACACCGTAATGTACCTTTATAATCACCCGATTCGTTGTGGCGTTTGGTAGCACCAAAGTGTTCCTCGGGCAAACGGGAGTTGCATAATCTCATAGTCACGGGAACATGTATAAGTCATGAAGAAAAGCATTAGCAACAAACTATACGATCAGGTGCTATGCTAATGGAATGGGTCATGTCAATCAGATCATTCAACCAATGATGTGATCCCGTTAATCAAATAACAACTCCTTGTTCATGGTTAGGAAACATAACCATCTTTGATTAACGAGCTAGTCAAGTAGAGGCATACTAGTGACACTCTGTAGGTTTATGTATTCACACATGTATTATGTTTCCGGTTAATACAATTCTAGCATGAATAATAAACATTTATCATGAAATAAGGAAATAAATAATAACTTTATTATTGCCTCTAGGGCATATTTCCTTCAGTCTCCCACTTGCACTAGAGTCAATAATCTAGTTCACATCATCATGTGATTCAACACAAATATTCACATCTGTATGTGATTAACACCCTAAGAGTACTAAGGTGTGATCATGTTTTGCTTGTGAGATAATTTTAGTCAACGGGTCTGTCACATTCAGAGCCGTAAGTATTTTGCAAATTTCTATGTCTACAATGCTCTTGCGGAGCTACTCTAGCTAATTGCTCCCACTTTCAATATGTATCCAGATTGAGACTCGAGTCATCTAGATTAGTGTTATAACTTGCATCGGCGTAACCCTTTACGCACGAACCTTCTTTCACTTCCATAATCGAAAACATATCCTTATTCCACTAAGGATAATTTTGACCGCTGTCCATTGATCTACTCCTAGATCACTATTGCACTCCTTGCCAAACTTAGTGGTAGGGTATGCAATAGATCTGTACACAACATGACATACTTTATAGAACCTATGGCTGATGCATAGGAATGACTTTCATTCTCTTTCTATCTTCTGCCGTGGTCGGGTTTTGAGTCTTTACTCAATCTCACACCTTGTAACACAGGCAAGAACTCTTTCTTTGACTGTTCCATTTTGAACTACTTCAAAATCTTGACAAGGTATATATTTATTTGAAAAAACTTATCAAGCGTCTTGATCTATCTCTATAGATCTTGATGCTCAATATGTAAGCAGCTTCAACGAGGTCTTTCTTTGAAAAAACTCCTTTCAAACACTCCTTTATGCTTTGCAGAATAATTCTACATTATTTCCGATCAACAATATGTCATTCACATATACTTGTCAGAAATGTTGTAGTGCTCCCACTCACTTTCTTGTAAATACAGGCTTCTCCAAAAGTCAGATAAAACCATACGCTTTGATCAACTCATCAAAGCGTATATTCCAACTCCGAGATGCTTGCACCAGTCCATTGATGGATCATTGGAGCTTGCACATTTTGTTAGCTCCTTTAGGATTGACAAAACTTCTGGTTGCATCATATACAACTCTTCTTTAATAAATCCATTAAAGAATGTAGTTTTGACATCCATTTGCCAGATTTCATAAAATGTGGCAATTGCTAACATGATTCGGACAGACTTAAGCATCGCTACAGTTGAGAAAATCTCATTGTAGTCAACACCTTGAACTTGTCAAAACCTTTTTGCGACAAGTCGAGCTTTGTAGATAGTAACACTACTATCAACATCTGTCTTCCTCTTGAAAATCCATTTATCTACATGGCTTGCTGATCATCGAGCAAGTCAATCAAAGTCCATACTTTGTTCTCATATATGGATCCTATCTCAGATTTCATGGTCTCAAGCCATTTCATGAATCTGGGCTCATCATCGCTTCCTCATAGTTCGTAGGTTTCATCATGTTCTAGTAACATGACTTCCAGAACATGATTACCACACCATTCTGGTGCGGATCTTACTCTGGAAGACCTACGAGGTTTTAGTAGCAACTTGATCTGAAGTTTCATGATCATCATCATTAACTTCCTCACTAATTGGTGTATGAATCACTGGAACTGATTCCCGTGATGAACTACTTTCCAATAAGGGAGAAGGTACAATTACCTCATCAAGTTCTACTTTCCTCCCACTCACTTCTTTCGAGAGAAACTTCTTCTCTAGAAAGGATCCATCTTAGCAAAAAACTTGCCTTCGGATCTGTGATAGAAGGTGTACCCAACATTTTCTTTTTGGGTATTCTATGAAGACGCACTTCTCCGATTTGGGTTCGAGCTTATCGGTGAAAACCTTTTCACATAAGCATCACAACTCAAACTTTAAGAAACGACAGCTTAGGTTTATCGCTAAACCATAGTTCATACGGTGTCATCTCAACGGATTTAGATGGTTGCCCTATTAAACGTGAATGCAGCTGTCTCTAATGCATAACCCCAAAGCGATAGTGGTAAATCGGTAAGATACATCATAGATCGCACCATATCATAATAAAGTACGGTTCTGACGTTCGGACACACCATAACGTTGTGGTGTTCCGTGGCGTGAGCTGTGAAACTATTCCACATTGTTTTCATTGAAGACCAAACTCGTAACTCAATATTCATCTCCACGATCAGATCGCGAAACTTTATTTTCTTGTTATGATGATTTTCCACTTCACTCTGAAATTCTTTGAACCTTTCAACTATTTCAGACTTATGTTTCATCAAGTAGATATACCCATATCTGCTCAAATCATCTTGTGAAGGTCAGAAAATAACGATACTTGCCACGAGCATCAACACTCATTGGATCGCATACATCGGTATGTATTATTCCCAATAAGTCAGTAGCTTGTTCCATTGTTCCGGAGAACGGAGTTTTAGTCATCTTGCCCAAAAGGCACGGTTCGCAAGCATCAAATGATTCATAATCAAGTGATTCCAAAAGTCCATCAACATGGAGTTTTCTTCATGCGCTTTACACCAATATGACCTAAACGGCAATGCCACAAATAAGTTGCACTATCATTATTAACTTTGCATCTTTTGGTTTCAATATTATGAATATGTGTATCACTATGATCGAGATCCAATGAACCATTTTCATTGGGTGTGTAACCATATAAGGTTTTATTCATGTAAAGAACAACAATTTATTCTCTTACTTAAATGAATAACCGTATTGCAATAAACATGATCAAATCATATTTATGCTCAACACCAAATAACACTTATTTAGGTTCCACACTAATCCCGAAAGTATAGGGAGTGTGCGATGATGATCATATCAATCTTGGAACTACTTCCAACACTCATCGTCACTTCCCTTCAACTAGTCTCTGCTTATTCTCGTAACTCCTGTTTGAGTTACTAATCTTAGCAACCTAACGAGTATCAAATACTCAGGGCTACTATAAACACTAGTAAGGCACACATCAATAACCTGTATATCAAATATAACCTTGTTCACTTTGCCATCCTTCTTATCCACCAAATATTCAGGGGTAGTTCCGCTTCCAAAGGACCAGTTCCATTGCAGAAAAAGTACTCAGTCTCGTGCTTAGGTCTAGACTTGGGCTTCTTCACTCGAGCAACAACTTGCTTGCTGTTCCTTTTGAAGTTCCCTTCTTCCTTTGCCATTTTCCTTGAGACTAATGGTCTTGTCATCCATCAACACTTGATGTTTTTCTTGATTTCTACCTTCGCCGATTTTAGCATCGCGAAGAGCTTGAGAATCTTTTTCGTCATCCCTTGCATACTATAGTTCATCACGAAGTTCTACTAACTTAGTGATGGTGACTAGAGAATTCTGTCAATCACTATCTTATCTGGAAGATTAACTCCCACTTGATTCAAGCGATTGAAGTACTCAGACAATCTGAGCACATGCTCACTAGTTGAGCGATTCTCCTCCATCTTTTAGCTATAGAACTTGTTGGAGACTTCATATCTCTCAACTCGGGTATTTGCTTGAAATATTAACTTCAATTCCTGGAACATCTCATATGGTCCATGACGTTCAAAACGTCTTTGAAGTCCCGATTCTAAGCCGTTAAGCATGGTGCACTAAACTATCAAGTAGTCATCATATTGAGCTGGCCAAACGTTCATAACGTCAGATCTGCTCATATTGAGCTAGCCAAACGCTCATAACGCCCGCATCTGCTCCTGCAATAGGTCTGTCACCTAGCGGTGCTTTAAGGACATAATTCTTCTGCAGCAGAATGAGGATAAACCTCAGATCACGGATCCAATCCGCATCATTGCTACTAACATTTTCAACATAATTTTCTCTAGGAACATATCAAAACAAACATATAAAATCATAGGGAAGCAACAACGCGAGCTATTGATCTACAACATAATTTGCAAAATACTACCAGACTAAGTTCATGATAAATTTAAGTTCAATTAATCATATTACTTAAGAACTCCCACTTAGATAAATATCCTCCAATTCTCTAAGTGATTGCGTGATCCATATCAACTACACCATGACCGATCATCACGTGTGATGGAGTAGTTTCAATGGTGAACATCAATATGTTGATCATATCTACTATATGATTCACGCTCGACCTTCGGTCTCCGTGTTCCGAGGTCATATCTTATATGCATAGCTCGTCAAGTATAACCTGAGTATTCTGCGTGTGCAACTGTTTTGCACCGCTGTATTTGAACGTAGAGCCTATCACACCCGATCATCACGTGGTGTCTCAAACGAAGAACTTTCGCAACGGTGCATACTCGGGAGAACACTTCTTGATAATTTAGTAAGGATCATCTTATAATGCTACCGTCAATCAAAGCAAAATAAGATGCATAAAGGATTAACATCACATGCAATCAATATAAGTGATATGATATGGCCATCATCATCTTGTGCTTGTGATCTCCATCTCCGAAGCACCGTCATGATCACCATCGTCACCGGCGCGACACCTTGATCTCCATCGTAGCATCGTTGTCGTCTCGCCAATCTTATGCTTCTACGACTATCGCTACCGCTTAGTGATAAAGTAAAGCATTACAGGGCGATTGCATTTCATACAATAAGCGACAACCATATGGCTCCTGCCATTGCCGATAACCGGTTACAAAACATGATCATCTCATACAATAAAATTCAGCATCATGTCTTGACCATATCACATCACAACATGCCCTGCAAAAACAAGTTAGACGTCCTCTACTTTGTTGTTGCAAATTTTACGTGGCTGCTACGGGCTGAGCAAGAACCGTTCTTACCTACGCATCAAAACCACAACGATACTTCGTCAAATAGACTCCGTTTAACCTTCTCAAGGACCGGGCGTAGCCACTCGATTCAACTAAAGTGAGAGAGACAGACACCCGCCGGTCACCTTTAAGCAACGAGTGCTCGAGCGGTGAAACCAGTCTCGCGTAAGCGTCTGGCGTAATGTCGGTCCGGGCGCTTCATCTCACAATACCGCTGAACCAAAGTATGACATGCTGGTAGGCAGTATGACTTGTATCGTCCACAACTCACTTGTGTTCTACTCGTGCACATGACATCAACGCATAAAACCAGGCTCGGATGCCACCGTTGGGGAACGTAGTAATTTCAAAAATTTTCCTACGATCACGCAAGACCATGGTGATGCATAGCAACGAGATGAGAGTGTTGTCTACGTACCCTCGTGAGACCAGCAGCGGAAGCGTTGACGCAGCGTAGAGGAAGTAGTCGTACTTCTTCCGATCCAACCGATCCAAGTACCGAACGTCGGCACCTCCGAGTTCTGCACACGTTCAGCTCGATGGCGTCCCTCGAACTCCGATCCAGCCGAGTGTTGAGGAGAGTTTCGTCGACGACGGCGTGGTGACGATGATGATGTTCCACGGCGCAGGCTTCGCTTAAGCTCCGCAACGGTATATTCGAGGTGTAGTTTGGTGGAAGGGGCACCGCACACGGCTAAGGAACGATCTCAATGATCAACTTGTGTCTCATGGGGTGCCCTCTGCCCCTGTATATAAAGGAGGGAAGGGGAGGGGCTGGCGGCCACCAAGGGCTGCGCTGGGAGTCCTACTCCCACCGGGAGTAGGATTCCTCCCCCCCAATCCTAGTCCAACTAGGATTGGCCAAGTGGGAAGGGAGAGAGGGGGCGCCACCCCCTTCTCCTAGTCCTAATAGGACTAGGGAAGGGGGAAGGTGCGCCAGCACTTGGGCCCCTTTCCTCCTTTCCACTAAGGCCCATCAAGGCCCATTGACCCCGGGAGGTTCCGTAACCCCGGTACTCGGTAAAATTCCCAATTTCACCCGGAGTGATTCCGAGTCCAAACATAGGCTTCCAATATATCAATCTTTATGTCTCGACCATTTCGAGACTCCTCGTCATGTCCGTGATCTCATCCGGACTCGAACAACCTTCGGTACATCAATATCATATAAACTCATAATAACTGTCATCGAAACGTTAAGCGTGCGGACCCTACGGGTTCGAGAACTATGTAGACATGACCGAGACACCTCTCTGGTCAATAACCAATAGCGGGACCTGGATGCCCATATTGGTTCCTACATATTCTACTTAAGATCTTTATCGGTCGATCCGCATAACAACATCGTTGTTCCCTTTGTCATCGGTATGTTACTTGCCCGAGATTCGATCGTCGGTATCCAATACCTAGTTCAATCTCAAGCATTCTTGGCAAGTCTCTTTTCTCGTTCCGTAATACATCATCTCACAACTAACACATTTAGTTGCAATGCTTGCAAGGCTTATGTGATGTGCATTACCGAGAGGGCCCAGAGATACCTCTCCGACAATCGGAGTGACAAATCCTAATCTCGAAATATGCCAACCCAACATGTACCTTCGGAGACACCTGTAATGTACCTTTATAATCACCCAGTTACGTTGTGACGTTTGGTAGCACCCAAAGTGTTCCTCGGGCAAACGGGAGTTGCATAATCTCATAGTCACAGGAACATGTATAAGTCATGAAGAAAAGCATTAGCAACAAACTATACGATCAGGTGCTATGCTAATGGAATGGGTCATGTCAATCAGATCATTCAACCAATGATGTGATCCCGTTAATCAAATAACAACTCCTTGTTCATGGTTAGGAAACATAACCATCTTTGATTAACGAGCTAGTCAAGTAGAGGCATACTAGTGACACTCTGTAGGTTTATGTATTCACACATGTATTATGTTTCCGGTTAATACAATTCTAGCATGAATAATAAACATTTATCATGAAATAAGGAAATAAATAATAACTTTATTATTGCCTCTAGGGCATATTTCCTTCATAAAT
The DNA here is from genome assembly GCA_021605205.1 of Aegilops longissima. NCBI lineage: Eukaryota > Viridiplantae > Streptophyta > Magnoliopsida > Poales > Poaceae > Aegilops > Aegilops longissima. The sequence continues at coordinate 60,342,173 of CM038676.1, forward strand.
GCTATGCTACTATGTGTCATGCATGACAATAAATAAAGTACTAGATGATACTACTCTATGACACTATGCATTAGTGAGGTAGAGCTAGCTAGTATATCATGCATAGACTAGCTAGCTAGTATCATATATATTATATGCATTATAGAAGTATATGATCGATACTAGCTAGCTACCTCTGTAATGCGCGCACAGTATCATAAGTTAGTATCTTAGGTTGCCTTATTAATTGCCATGTGATGTCTACTACACAACCTTCTTCTTGTAGACGTTGTTGGGCCTCCAAGTGCAGAGGTTTGTAGGACAGTAGCAAATTTCCCTCAAGTGGATGACCTAAGTTTTATCAATCCGTGGGAGGCGTAGGATGAAGATGGTCTCTCTCAAACAACCCTGCAACCAAATAACAAAGAGTCTCTTGTGTCCCCAACACACCCAATACAATGGCAAATTGTATAGGTGCACTAGTTCGGCGAAGAGATGGTGATACAAGTGCAATATGGATGGTAGATATAGGTTTTTGTAAACTTAAAATATAAAAAAAGAAAGGTAGCACGTAACAAACATGAGCGAAAACGGTATTGCAATGCTAGGAAACAAGGCCTTTGTTCATACTTTCACTAGTACAAGTTCTCTCAACAATAATAACATAATTAGATCATATAACAATCCCTCAACATGCAACAAAGAGTCACTCCAAAGTAACTAATAGTGGAGAAAATCGAAGATATTATTGTAGGGTACGAAACCACCTCAAAGTTATTCTTTCGGATCAATCCATTGGGCTATTCCTATAAGTGTCACAAAAAGCCCTAGAGTTTGTAGTAAAATAACACCTTAAGACACAAATCAACCAAAACCCTAATGTCACCTAGATACTCCAATGTCACCTCAAGTATCCGCGGGTATGATTATACGATATGCATCACACAATCTCAGATTCATCTATTCACACCAACACAAAGAAATTCAAAGAGTGCCCCAAAGTTTCTACCGGAGAGTCAAGACAAAAACGTCTGCCAACCCCTATGCATAGATTCCCAAGGTCATGGAACCCGCAAGTTGATCACCAAAACATACATCAAGTGAATTAATAGAATACCCCATTCTCACCACGGGTATCCCACGCAAGACATACATCAAGTGTTCTCAAATCCTTAAAGACTTAATCCGATAAGATGACTTCAAAGGAAAAACTCAATCCATTACAAGAGAGTAGAGGGGGATAAACATCACAAGATCCAACTATAATAGCAAAGCTCGTGATACATCAAGATCGTGCCAAATCAAGAACACGAGAGAGAGAGAGAGAGAGAGAGAGAGAGAGATCAAACACATAGCTACTGGTACATACCCTCAGCCCCGAGGGTGAACTACTCCCTCCTCGTCATGGAGAGCGTCGGGATGATGAAGATGGCCACCGGTGATGATTCCCCACTCCGGCAGGGTGTCAGAACAGGACCCCGATTGGTTTTTGGTGGCTACAGAGGCTTGCGGCGGCGGAACTCCCGATCTAGGTTTTTTTTCGGGGGTTTCTGTATTTATAGGAATTTTTGGCGTTGGTTTCACGTCAGGGGGGGTCTCTGAGTCATCCACGAGGCAGGGGGCGCGCCCTGGGGGGTAGGACGCGCCCTCCACTCTCGTGGATGGCTCGGGACTCTTCTGGCCCAACTATTTTACTTCGGGGGCTTCTTTTGGTCCATAAAAAATCCACAAAAATTGGCATGTCAATTGGACTCCGTTTGGCATTCCTTTTCTGTAAAACTCAAAAACAAGGAAAAAACAGAAACTGACATTGGGCTCTAGTTAATAGGTTAGTCCCAAAAATCATATAAAATAGCATATAAATGCATATAAAACATCCAAGATGGATAATATAATAGCATGGAACAATCTAAAATTATAGATACATTGGAGACGTATCAAGCATCTCCAAGCTTAATTCCTGCTCCTCCTCGAGTAGGTAAATGATAAAAACAGAATTTTTTATGTGGAATGCTACCTAACAAATTTGTCATGTAATATTCTCTATTGTGGCAAGAATATTCAGATCCATAAGATTCAAAACAAAAGTTTAATATTGACATAAAAAACAATAATACTTCAAGCATACTAATAAAGCAATCATGTCTTCTCAAAATAACATGGCCAAAGAAAGTTATCCCTACAAAATCATATAGTCTTGCTATGCTCTATCTTTATCACACAAAATATTTAAATCATGCACAACCCCGATGACAAGCCAAGCAATTGTTTCATACTTTTGATGTTCTCAAACTTTTTCAACTTTCACGCAATACATGAGCGTGAGCCATGGATATAGCACTATGGGTGGAATAGAATATGGTGGTTGTGGAGAAGACAAAAAGGGAGAAGATAGTCTCACATCAACTAGGCGTATCAACAGGCTATGGAGATTCCCATCAATAGATATCAATGTGAGTGAGTAGGGATTGCCATGCATGGATGCACTAGAGTTGTTAGTGTATGAAAGCTCAAAAAGAAACTAAGTGGGTGTGCATCCTACTCGCTTTCTCACGAAGGCCTAGGGCATTTTGAGGAAGCCCGTCATTGGAATATACAAGCCAAGTTCTATAATTTAAATTCCCCCTAGTATATGAAAGTGACAACATAGGAGACTCTCTATCATGAAGATCATGGTGCTACTTTGAAGCACAAGTGTGATAAAAGGATAGTAGCATTGCCCCATCTCTCTTTTTCTCTCATTTTTTTGGGGCCTTCTCTTTTTTTGGCCTCTTTTTTTTATGTAATTTTTTCGTCCGGAATCTCATCCCGACTTGTGGGGGAATCATAGCCTCCATCATCCTTTCCTCACTGGGACAATGCTCTAATAATGAAGATCACCACACTTTTATTTACTTACAACTCAAGAATTACAACTCGATACTTAGAACAAAATATGACTCTATATGAATGCCTACGGCGGTGTACCGGGATGTGCAATGAATCAAGAGTGACATCTATGAAAGAATTATGAACGGTGGCTTAGCCAAAAATACGATGTCAACTACATGATCATGCAAAGCAATATGACAATGATGAAGAGTGTCATGATAAATGGAAAGGTGGAAAGTTGCATGGCAATATATCTCGGAATGGCTATGGAAATGCCATAATAGGTAGGTACGGTGGCTGTTTTGAGGAAGGTATATGGTGGGTGTATGGTACCGGCGAAAGCTGCGCCGTACTAGAGAGGCTAGCAATGGTGGAAGGGTGAGAGTGCGTATAATCCATAGACTCAACATTAGTCATAAAGAACTCACATACTTATTGCAAAAATCTATTAGTTATTGAAACAAAGTACTATGCGCATGCTCCTAGGGGGGGATAGATTGGTAGTAAAAGAGCATCGCTCGTCCCCGACCGCCACTCATAAGGAAAACAACCAATAAATAAATCATGCTCTGACTTCATCACATAACAGTTCACCATACGTGCATGCTACAGGAATCACAAACTTTTAACACAAGTATTTCTCAAATTCACAACTACTCCACTAGCATGACTCTAATATCACCATCTTCATATCTCAAAACAATTATAAAGAATCAAACTTCTCATAGTATTCAATGCACTTCATATGAAAGTTTTTATTATATCCCTCTTGGATGCCCATCATATTAGGACTAAATTCATAACCAAAGAAAATTACCATTCTGTTTAGAGACTCTCAAACTAATATAAGTGAAGCATGAGAGTTCATAAATTTCTTCAAAATAAAACCACCGCCGTGCTCTAAAAAGATATAAGTGAAGCACTAGAGCAAATGACAAACTACTCCAAAAGATATAAGTGAAGATCAATGAGTAGTTGTATAATTATGTAACTATGTGATCTTGGGATATTATTCAAACAGAAAGCCAAACAAAATAAAATAAATTGACACTCCAAGCAAAACACATATCATGTGGTTAATAAAAATATAGCTCCAAGTAAAGTTACCAATGAACCAAGACGAAAGAGGGGATGCCATCCGGGGCATCCCCAAGCTTAGGCTCTTGGTTGTCCTTGAATATTACCTTGGGGTGACTTGGGCATCCCCAAGCTTAGGCTCTTGTCACATCCTTATTCCATAGTCCATCGAATCTTTACTCAAAACTTGAAAACTTCACAACACAAAACTCAATAGGGAACTCGTAAGATCCGTTAGTATAAGAAAATAAAATCACTACATAGGTACTGTTGTGAACTCATTCTAAATTCATATTGGTGTAATATCTACTGTATTCCAACTTATTTATGGTTCATACCCTCCGATACTACTCATAGATTCATCAAAATAAGTAAAGAACCCATAGAAAACAGAATCTGTCAAAAACAGAACACTCTGTAGTAAGCTGTAACTCTTGAATACTTCTGTAACTCAAAAATTCCGAAATAAATTGGTGGACGTGAGGAAATTTGTATATTAATGTTCTGCAAAAATAATCAACTTAAAATCACTCTTCTGTTAAAAATGACAATTATTCTCGTGAGCGCAAAGTTTCTGTTTTTTACAAAAATATCGCATTAACTTTCACCCAAGTCTTCCCAAAGGTTCTACTTGGCACTTTATTGAAACAAAAGCTATAAAACATGATTACTGAAGTTTCTTAATCATGTGTACATGCAAAAACAGTAGGGGTAAATGTTGGGTTGTCTCCCAACAAGTGCTTTTCTTTAATGCCTTTTTAGCTAGGCATGATGATTTCAATGATGCTCACATAAAAGATAACTATTGAAACACAAAAAGAGCATCATGAAGAATATGACTAGCACATTTAAGTCTAACACACTTCCTATGCATAGGGATTTTGTGAGAAAATAATTTATGGGAACAAGAATCAACTAGCATAGGAAGGTAAAACAAGCATAACTTCAAGATTTTCAACATATAGAGAGGAAACGTGATATTATTGCAACTCCTACAAGCATATATTCCTCCCTCATAATAATTTTCAGTAGCATCATGAATGAATTCAAAAATATAACTATCAAATAAAGCATTCTTTGCATGATCTACAAGCATAGAAAATTTAATACTCTCCACATAAGCAAAATTCTTCTCATGAATAATAGTGGGAGCAAACTCAACAAAATAACTATCATGTGAGGCATAATCCAATTGAAAATTAAAATCATGATGACAAGTTTCATGGTTATCATTAGTCTTTATACCATACATGTCATCACAATAATAATCATAGATATCAACTTTGTTCTCAAAATCAAATGGAACCTCTTTCGAAATAGTGGATTCATCACTAAATAAAGTCAAGACCTCTCCGAATCCACTTTCATCAATATAACCATAAGATTCAACACCCTCCAAAATAGTGGGATCAATACTACCTAAAGTTGACACGCTTCCAAACCCACTTTCGTCAGTATAATCATCATAAATTGGAGGCATGTTATCATCATAAGAAATTTGCTCATCTAAACTTGGGGGACTAAATATATCATCTTCATCAAACATAGCATCCCCAAGCTTGTGTCTTTGCATATCATTAGAATCATGCATATCCAAGGAATTCATACTAACAATATTGCAATCATGCTCATCATACAAATATTTAGTGCCAAAGGTTTTAATGCATTCTTCTTCTAAAACTTTGGCACAATTTTCCTTTCCATCATTTTCACGAAAGATATTAAAAAGATGAAGCATATGTGGCACCCTCAATTCCATTTTTAGTAGTTTTCTTTTATAGACTAAACTAGTGATAAAACAAGACACTAAAAGATTCGATTGCAAGATCTAAAATATACCTTCAAGCACTAACATCCTCGGCAACGGCGCCAGAAAAGAGCTTGATGTCTACTACACAACCTTCTTCTTGTAGACATTGTTGGACCTCCAAGTGCAGGGGTTTGTAGGACAGTAGCAAATTTCCCTCAAGTGGATGACCTAAGGTTTGTCAATCCGTGGGAGGCGTAGGATGAAGATGGTCTCTCTCAAACAACCCTGCAACCAAATAAAAAAGAGTCTCTTGTGTCCCCAACACACGCAATACAATGGTAATTGTATAGGTGCACTAGTTTGGCGAAGAGATGGTGATATAAGTGCAATATGGATGGTAGATATAGGTTTTTGTAAACTGGAAATATAAAAACAGCTAGGTAGCAAGTAACAAACATGAGAGAAAACGGTATTGCAATGCTAGGAAACAAGGCCTAGGGTTCATACTTTCACTAGTGCAAGTTCTCTCAACAATAATAACACAATTAGATCATATAACAATCCCTCAACATGCAACAAAGAGTCACTCCAAAGTAACTAATAGTGGAGAACAAACGAAGAGATTATTGTAGGGTACGAAACCACCTCAAAGTTATTCTTTTCGGTAAATCTATTGGGCTATTCCTATAAGTGTCACAAACAACCCTAGAGTTCGTAGTAAAATAACACCTTAAGACACAAATCAACCAAAACCCTAATGTCACCTAGATACTCCAATGTCACCTCAAGTATCCGCGGGTATGATTATATGATATGCATCACACAATCTCAGATTCATCTATTCAAACCAACAAAAAGAACTTCAAAGAGTGCCCCAAAGTTTCTACCGGAGAGTCAAGACGAAAACATGTGCCAACCCCTATGCATAGATTCCCAAGGTCATGGAACCCGCAAGTTGATCACCAAAACATACATCAAGTGAATCAATAGAATACCCCATTGTCACCACGGCTATCCCACGCAGGACATACATCAAGTGTTGTCAAAACCTTAAAGACTCAATTCGATAAGATAACTTCAAAGGGAAAACTCAATCCATTACAAGAGAGTAGAGGGGGAGAAAAATCATAAGATCCAACTATAATAGCAAAGCTCGCGATACATCAAGATCATGCCAAATCAAGAACACGAGAGAGAGAGAGAGAGAGAGAGAGAGAGAGAGAGACAGAGAGATCAAACACATAGATACTGGTACATACCCTCAGCCCTGAGGGTGAACTACTCCCTCCTCGTCATGGGGAGCGTCGGGATGATGAAGATGGCTATCGATGATGATTCTCCCCTCCGGCAGGGTGCCGGAACAGGGTCCCAATTGGTTTTTGGTGACAACAGAGGCTTGTGGCGGCGGAACTCCCGATCTAGGTTTCTTTTCGGGGGTTTCTGTATTTGTAGGAATTTTTGGCGTTGGTTTCACGTCAGGGGGGGGGGGGTCTCCGAGTCATCCACGAGGTAGGGGGCGCGCCCAGGGGGGTACGGCGCGCCCTCCACCCTCGTGCATGCCTCGGGACTCTTCTAGGCCAACCCTTTTACTTCGGGGGCTTCTTTTAAAAAATCCACAAAAATTGGCAGTTCAATTGGACTCCATTTGGTATTCCTTTTCTGTAAAACTCAAAAACAAGGGAAAAATAGAAACTGGCACTGGGCTCTAGGTTAATAGGTTAGTCCCAAAAATCATATAAAATAGCATATAAATGCATATAAAACATCGAAGATGGATAATATAATAGCATGGAACAATCAAAAATTATAGATATGTTGGAGATGTATCACCATGCATGACACAAAGTAGTACAAAATTTAATATATGATACGGTATCATGATATGATACCCGGCCCACACCTTCTCTTTCCTCATTTAACTGTGTGCCACATCATCCAAATAGTCTAGTTGGCATGCATGATACCGCTTGATACTCCCATTACGACCAACCTTAGGGTGTCCATAGTGGGGGTATCATAGCCGGTATCATGCACTGGAGAATAGCAAATATGATGATGTGCGGCAAAGAAGCAGTAACATAGATACTGTAACATATATAATAAATGCTATACTACTTTGTGTCAGGCATGGCCATAAATACGGTCATCTATGGTATATATATATACTAGCTCCATGATACTATATATATGCACTATATGAAGGTGCGTATGTAGTATCATACACTAGTATCATATACATAATACTATAGTATATATGATACTTCCCCACTATACAAAGGCTCACTAGTAGAAAAAGGGTCAAATGTGAAGCACATTAGTGCCGGTTTGTATTAGAGCCGACACAAATGTATACATTAGTGCCGGTTCCAACGGCTAGCCTTTAGCACCGGTTCGTGGCTAACCTTTAGCACCGGTTCGTGCCACGAACCGGTACTAATGAGGGTGGTGGCAGGATGTTGTCGATCTGGGCCCCTCCAAGATTTTAGTACCGGTTCGTGCCACGAACCGGTACTATAGATCCTCCTGCATATAAACCCTTCGTCCAGCTCGCTCTGTTCTTCCCCTTTCCCTCTCCTCTCCTCTCTGTTCTTCCTCTTCTCCCTCGAGCTCATCACACATTTTGCCCAAAATTTGTCAAGATTTGAAGGCCCCATCCATTCAAGTGATCACAAAGGTTAGCAACTTTGTCCTTTCATCTCTCATTGCTAGATTAGCTCTTGCATTGGTTCATATAGTTATTAATTTGTGAGTTTAGTAATTTGGGAGGAAATATATATATATGTGCTAGTATTTGACTTATATGCAATTTGAGGTCAAAATAACACTTAGTTTGCATATGTAGGTGTGGTTTACTTAGTGCCTTCTAAATCTCTGTCAGAACCACCGTCGATCGCCGCACCATCCGTCGTCGGCACCACCTTGTGGTGAGCCTCTTGTTCATGAAATTTTATATAAAAATTGATGTTTCGTGATTTGGATATATAGTTACTCGTATAATAATTATCTTACCCGTCGTTGTTTGTTATACATAGTGCCATGGTTTTGATATCCGTCCCGTCGGCCCTCGTCCTTGTTATGATTCGGATGTGGTATATTCTCTTTAAAACTATTTGTTGCATTTCGTGTTTATGACAAATTATGCCCATCAAGTTGACATAGATATTTTTATCTAGGAGGTATGTGAACGGAAATTCCAACCAACCCTATTGTCGAGAGGTTAAATTTAGTTGAAAGAGAAAACGAGTACTTGAAAGAAAAATTGAAAAGAATTGAGGGGAGAATATGGAATTGGAGTTGCATGTTGCCGATGTCGCCGATGATCACAAGATCAAGATGGAGAAAATGCGCTTGAAGATTAGAAAGATTAGAAAATATGCCATCGATAGTGAGGCTTGGTATCATTATGCTGTTGGATCAATTGTTACCTTAGTTGCGATCTTGATCGCATTTGTTGTTGCATTTAAATGCTTTAGATAGAGAGTTATTTGTTTGTTGCATTTAAGTGTTGTATGAACTTTTGTATGAACTTGTATTAATTTGGTCTATTCGATGTTGTGTAATGAAGATGAGCCGCAATGGATGTACGATGACCGATGCTCTCCCGAGTTCGTTGAGGGCGTGCATACTTTTCGCTATGCTGAGGCAAACAAGCGGGCGGATGGTTTTATGCCTTGTCCATGTGCTGGCTGTAAGAATGGTCGCAATTACTCTCGTCAAGAACCATTCACGTCCACTGTTTGAGTCCAGTTTCATGCCCCACTATAATGTTTGGACCAAGCACGGAGAAAGAGGGGTTATGATGATGGAAGACAATGAAGAAGAAGAGGACGACGACAGCTATCCCGGCCATGGGTTCCCTGAATACGATGATACAACAATGGGGAAGAAGCTGAGCCGTAATGCGGGAAGAAGCTGGGCGGCAATGCGGGAAGAAGCTGAAGAAGAGGCATCAGATGAGCCCGTTGATGATCTAGGTCGGGCCATTGCCGATGCAAAGAGAAACTGCGCAAGTGATTTGTCGAAGAAGAAGTTGCAGCGCATGTTACAGGATCACAAAAAATTGTTGTACCCGAATTGCGTAGGTGACAAGAAAAAGCTGGGCACCACAGTGGAATTGCTGCAATGGAAGGCGCAGAATGGTGTATCTGACAAGGGATTTGGAAAGTTGCTGGTAATGATAAAGGATATGCTTCCAAAGGACAACGAATTGCCCGAGAGTACGTACGAAGCAAAGAAGGTTGTCGCCCTCTAGGGTTAGAGGTGCGAAGATACATGCATGCCCTAATGATTGCATCCTCTATGCGGTGAGTACGAGGATTTGAACGCTTGCCGGTATGTGGTGCATTGCGCTATAAGATCAGCCGCGATGAGCATGGTGATGTCGAGGGCGCCGCCTGTGAAGAAGATTCCTGCCAAGGTGATGTGGTATTCTCCTATAATACCACGGTTGAAACGTTTGTTCCAAAACAAAGAGCATGCCAAGGCGATGCGATGGCACAGAGAAGACCGTAAGAAAGACGGAAAGTTGAGAGTACCAATGACGGGTCGTAGTGGAGAAAAAATGAAAGAAAGTACGGGAAGGAGTTTGCGATGACGCAAGGAGCGTATGGTTTGGTCTAAGCGCAGATGGCATTAATCCTTTTGGGGAGCAGAGCAGCAACCATAGCACCTGGCCTGTGACTCTATGTTTGTATAACCTTCCTCCTTGGTTGTGCATGAAGCGGAAGTTCATTATGATGCCGTGCTCATCCAAGGCCCTAAGCAACCCGGCAACGACATTGATGTGTACCTAAGGCCATTAGTTGAAGAACTCTTACAACCGTGGAATGGAACAGTGTACGTCGTGGGATGAGCACATGGGGAAGAATTTGACCTAAAGGTGTTGCTGTTCGTGACCATCAATGATTGGCCTGCTCTCGGTAACCTTCGGGACAGACAAACAAGGGATACCGCGGATGCACGCACTGTTTGGATGATACCGACAGATATATTTGAATATTTGTATGAAGAATGTGTACAGGACATCGTCGATTTCTTCCGAGCAGGCATCCCGTAAGAAAGAAAGGCAAGCATTTCAAAGGTGAGGCGGATCACGGACGAAGCCTCGCCACCGCATCGGTGCTGATGTACATGATATGGTCAAGGATTTGAAGGTGATATTTGGAAAGGGTCTGGCGGACAACCTGTTCCAAAGGACGCCGACGGACGCGCACCCATGTGGAAGAAGAAATCTATATTTTGGGACCTGCCATATTGGAAAGACCTAGAGGTCCGCTCCGCAATCGACGTGATGCACGTGACGAAGAATCTTTGCGTGACCCTGCTTGGCTTCTTGGGCGTGTATGGGAAGACAAAAGATACACCGAGGCACGGAGGACCAGCAACGTATGGACGGAGAAGACGGCATCTATCGTGGTCATGCAAGCTACGCTCTTACCAAAGAAGAGAAGGAAATCTTCTTTGAATGCCTGCTCGATATAAGGTACCGTCGGCTTCGTCGAATATAAAGGAATAATAAACATGGCAGAGAAAAGTTCCGAACCTAAAGTCTCATGACTGCCACGTGATTATGACGCAAGCGCTTCGGTTGCATTGAGGGGCTTCTACCGAAAACGCTCGATTAGCCATTGTGAAGCTATGTGCATTTCTCAATGCAATCTCTCGAAGGTAATCGCCCGAAATCATACCAAGGTTACGAATGATTTGGTGCAATGTCTTGTCGAGTTTCGAGTTGGTGTTCCCACCATCCTTCTTCAACATCATGACGCACGTCCTAGTTCACCTATCTTGAAGAGATTAACGTTTTGGGTCCTGTATTTCTACACAATATGTTCCCTTTGAGAGGTTCATGGAGTCTTAAAGAAATATGTTCATAACCGTGCTAGGCCATAAGGAAGCATCTCCAAGGGCCATCAAAATGAGGAGGTCATTGAGTTTTGTATTGACTTTATTCTGACCTTAAGCCGATTGGTGTTCTGAATCGCGGCATAAGGGCAGATGGATGGAAAAGGGGCGCTAGGAGGGAACAAATAATATGTATGGACGGACATTATCTCACCGAAGCACACTACACAGTTCTACAGAATTCCGCCTTGGTGGCTCCGTATATGGATGAACACAAGAATTTGCTACGCTCCAAACACCGGAGCGGTCGATGACTGGATTACACGTGAACAAACCAGGAGTTTCGCCACTGGTTGCGACACGCACCATGCATGACACCTCTATTGAAGATGACCTGTACTTGCTGTCCCAGATTACCATCTTGAATATAATGACTTTCAAAGGGTACGAGATAAATGGTAATACATTTTACACGATCGCCCAAGATAATAAGAGCACCAACCAAAACAGTGGTGTCCGCTTTGATGCGAAACCAAGACGGAAAGGAAACATATTATGGTTATATACAGGACATATGGGAACTTGAATATCGGCGTGGTTTAAAGGTCCCTTTGTTTCGTGCAAATGGGTCAATATGACACGAGGCGGGTAACGGAAGACCCGCAAGATGCGGAATGACAACAAGGATCTCAACAATCTTGCGTGTCACGATTTAACCATTCGTCCTAGCCATTGATGTGGCACAGGTTTTCTATGTGAAGGACATGTCTACCAAGCCAAGAAAAAGAAAAGATAAGGAAGCGAATGCATCGTACGATGAGCCAAAGCGGCACATAGTTCTTTCTGGGAAGAGAAACATCGTGGGAGTGGATGACAAGACAGACAAGTCAGAATATTATGAAAAGTTTGATGAAATTTCTCCATTCACAGTGAATATTGACCCGAGCATCCCGTTAAATGATGAATATTTTCCATGGTTACGGTGCAAAGGGACACATGCGAAGAAAAAGTTTCACACCCAAAGATCTGGGATGTGATCGGCTTCACTATCATCACTTTCTTCTGTGTTTCACACCCAGAGGGGAATCTCTGTAATAGTTAGCGTAGTTATGTGTTTTGGCATTTGAAACGCGAAGAAATTTTATGTGCAAACAAATTCTTTCATGCCTTTACTGATTTTTAAAGTTAAATTATTCACAAACTAGTGATTCACACTAATTTCAAATAATACAAAATTTAAACTATTCAAATTTGAAAACTACGAGCACTAACAGAATGTTTGTAATTTTTTGTACCTAAAGCAAAAATATTCACAAAGAAACTCTAAATACACAAAAAAACAACACAAAAATAAATAAAGCAAAAAAAAAGCCCGCCTACTAGGCCGTGGCGGCCTGCATACGACTAGAAACCCAACTTGTGTTGGGCGGGATGCAGAGCCATAAAGGCCAAGTGGGCCAACAGGCAACAAAGAACACGTAGGCCCAGAGGGCCTGCTTTGGAGAGGAGCTCGAGAGAGCGACCGCACGGGGTTTATAAACCAGTGCGGTCGCCTCTCGGCTAGCGAGTGGGACTAAACTTGCCAAGACCGCACTGCGCCAATAAGACACCCTTTAGTACCGGGTGGTGGCACAAACCGGTACTAAAGGGGGCTTTAGTACCGGTTTGTGCCACCACCCGGTACTAAAGGGGTCGCTTCCCGCTGCTTGGGCTGGCCAAAACAGACCTTTAGTACCGGTTGGTGGCTCCAACCGGTACTAAAGGTGCCTTCTATATATACAACACTCAAAAAATTTCATTCTCCTCTGTTTCTTCCTCTGTTTCCCCATTGAACCGCTTCGCTTGATCGATCGACGCGTCACCGACCCGTCGCCGTCGCCCTTGCCCGTCCCGTCCCGTCGCCGCCCTCGTCTCCTTCGCCGCCCTCGTCCCAGCCGCCGCCCTCGTCCCGTCGCCGCCCTCGTCTCCGTCGCCGCCCGGGCCCTTCCCGTCGCGCCCGTCCTGCGTCGCCGCCCAGCACACGCCTGCCCATCGCTGCCCCGCCGTCGCCTCGCCGTCACCGTCGCCCGCTGTGAGCTCTCCCCTCTAACCCCTCTCCTCCCCAAGGCCACCATGGCGCCGCCCTCCCCGAGCCCATACACACACACAAGCATGATGAACACACACACACATACACATATATATTTAATTAGTTTAGATTTTGTATGTTTAATTAGTTTAGATTTTTAGATTATTTTTTTCACTAGTATATATGTATGAATGCATGTTAGATGGATATAATTAGTGTTTAATTAGTATGGAATTTTTTATATAATGTTGTTTTTCTGTTTTTTAATGGATGTATAGAAATTGTTTTTATGTTTTTAGTGTTAGATGCTTAATTAGAATGAAATAGTATATAGATTTTTGAAATAGTAGAAATGTTATAAATTTTAGTTATCAAAATCCAATCATTAAAAAATATTATTTTTTTGGGCATATAGCTAGTATTTGTTATCGACGATGCCCGGTCCGCATCCTCGTCGTCGACCCGTCATGACGACGTCCAGCCGCCCATGTCCGGACTGGCTCCTTGGCTGGCACTGGAGGTACTGCCTAGAGGGCGCGCCGCTTGATGAGAACCCGACCCGGGTCCCATCGTCGACCCTGATCTCGTTTTGGCGTTAGCGTGGGCCAGTCTCGGTGCGGAGGGACCCGCCCTGCCGGAGGAGGTACGTCGCCGTGTCGAGGAGGAGGACGAGCACGTCCATTGCTACATGGTTGCGTTAGAGGCGGCAGGTTCTCCAATACTGGCAAGATCTTGAGGATCTCACATCAGCTATGATCCTGTGAGGTTCCTTCTCTTTGGGTGTCCACCGCCCATGACGCAGAACCGCGAGTGTCCTAGATTCTTCGTAGTATTCGATCTTTAATTTGCTAGCCGGTGATGTACTATTCAATATTATATATTATTCGAGACGATGTATTCGAGATTGTATCTATTATTCTAGACAAAGTATTCGAGATTATATCTATTCTTCGACACGATGTAATTTGAATACTAAATTGTTTTATATTTCTTTTGAATTAGTTAAATAAAAGCTATGGCGCATAATACCGACAGAGAGGGAGAAGACCATGTTCGATATGATCGCGGGCCGATGATAATCAGAATGAAGAAGATTATGACGGCTCAATTTCTAAACAACACGGAGAGGGTGATATGATATTCGATCGCGACGACCGAATTGATGAAGTCATGAACTACGATTATGACGATGACGAAGAACATGTTGATCCTGAAAAACAAAGACCGGCGAGGTATATATATTTATATAAGCAGGTTTCGGTGATCATCACATGTTTTAAATGACTTGAAGATATATTAACGAATCGATCTTTGTTCTTTCAGCCATCCGGTCGAGCAAATCTTGAGCAAAAGGACGAAACGAGGCCCGAACAAAAAGTTGAAGGAGGGCGAAAGTACAATATCGAGGCGATCAGACCTAATGGCGAACCATTAGTGCCTAAGAAGATTGCGGACAAGTTCATTCGTCGGTCGGAGTTCTTGTGAAGGACCAACTCCCAATCTCCCTTCAAGAATGGAGAGAGCCAGCAAAAGACAAAGGACAAAAGGCAAAGAGGACGCTGCTCCACGTCCGGATGTTACTTTTGTCGACAAGAATCAAAAGATCTGCTTTGGGATACTCTCATGGAACATTTCACCCTACTAGATCATTTCACGAAGCGGATGTGCAGAAAGTCAAGGACGCTGCTCTTAGGAAGATGGCGGTTGCATTCAAGAACCACAAGAATCATGAATGGGACAAGTACGTCAAGGGAGGAAGGAAGACTCCGATTCGAGGGAACACTAGAGAACCAACGTGCTCATTGGGACGATTTCGTGAAATTCAAGGATTCAGAATTAGCTAAGGAACGGTCGAGAATAAACAAGAAGAATGCCGAAAAAAGGATAAGTTCCATAAGTTGGGGCCGGTGGCTGTCGGTGGCAATGCCTAAGTGGGATAAGTCTAAGAAAGAGATGGAGGATGCAGGTGCCACTCCGGTTACTAAGAGCTGGCCCCAGTCGTGGACTTGGTTCTATGCGCATGGGGGCGTTGGATCCAAGACGAGCAATGTTTCGACGAGGGCAAGTCTGAAGGGAGCCGACGATGCGATACTTGTTGCAATAGAAGAGGCACGATCGGGGTGTTCCAACCCAACAGAGAGAACGACGAACTTCGCGTGCCTCGGAAATCCTGAACACCGGGAAGAACACGAGGCAAGGGCGCTATTCGTGGTATGAGGGTTTTCAGATCGAACAACGACTACGTAACCCGTGCGAGAAAGAAGATTGCGGAGGAGAAGAAGAGGAAGATGGAGGAGGAGCAGAGGAAGCGGGACTATGAACGCCTTCAAGGCCTAGAAGCAAGTCAAGCGGAATTGGCGGTCAAATTCCAGCGGCAGCAGGAGCAGATCGACTCACTTAGCCAGCAAAGGGGTCTCGGCAGCTGCAACAGCTAGCGGATGAACCAGCATTGATAGCACCGCCCCATCCATGCGGAGAAGCAGCCTGGGTTCCGCCCGGACGACGCAATGCTGGTAGATACCCGTGGATGACATCACGGAGAACACTAGCTGCGAGCTACACATCAAAATGAAGAACATATCCATGAAGGTGGCGGACGGAGAAGCTTTTCCAGCTACCCCAAAGCAACCTACCATTGCATCCCGATTCCAGAGGGCTATGCTCGTGTCATGGTTGACGAGGTGGTGCAGCCATATTCGGGCTAGAGCTTGACATTCCCGGAGGTGAGGACGAGCGCTTTCTGGAGACGCCAACCATCGTATCATCCTATGGAAAAAGGATTGCATCATCTTTGAAGGCCACCGACACGCGTCATCGACTCCTCGTCAAGTCCGCCACCGAGTCAGCAGTCTCCGCTCCTGCAAGTCCACCAAGTCCGCAAAGTGTCAGCCTCCTCCTCCAAGTCCGCAAAGTGTCGAGCCACTCCTCCTCCTCCAAGTCCGCCACAGCGTCGACGTCCCACCTCCTCCAAGTCCGCACAACCTCAGGCTACTCCTCCTCCAAGTCCAGCACATCTTGAGGCGGCCACTCCTCCTCGTCCAAATCAGCCCCGTCAGCCGGCGTCTCCGCCGCCTCAGCAATCGCAGAAGAGACACCCCGCAGCTATGGTGCGTAGCGGTACGAGTCGAGGTAGTACAAAAAGTACAGGCGGAGGCAAGCGATATAAATATGGTCCAAGCCTCACGCCTCTTCCGCAGAGGTCTTATGACAGGTCCGAGGAGGAAATCGCAGCCATATCGAAGTCCAAGGTGGAAGCCCATTTTGCACCGAAACCGCCACCGCCGCCAAGGGAGAAAGTGCCTAAGGAAACGATTGACCACTTCATTCGTATGGCTCAACCACCAGCTCCCAAGCCTGTTGACACAGACTATGAGCGCCACATCAGGAAGTTAAATCGAGCACGTCTACGTAAGGAGGCGAGCTCGGGATCGAGCAAACAAGAAGCAGCTGTCAAAAATGCGGAAAACCATTCCCCACCTGGGAGAACAGTGGCGCAATCGATCCCTCGCTTGTTGTGCCAACAACACGTGATAATACACGCCCAATATTATTGTGGGCAAACAGTTTACGTTCCTGAGGTGGGCAATGTGGTAATAATGGAGGACCATATAATGCAGGCTGAAGTTCTCAAAATCACTGTTGGACAACTCCTTGAGATCGAGCCCATGCCTGTGCTTAGAGAGGATGAAATAAAATGGAAATATGTCCGGGCCAACCTTTGGTCCATCCGCACAAGGTCAAGAACCTCCCAACGAGAATGTATGAATTGCATCAATGGTACATGAACATTACCAAGATTTCGATCGAGTGTCCTTCATGGTGAATGTCAAGGAGGAGCATTACTTCCATGAGAAAGCTTTGTCCGTTGAGTATTCTGAACTGTTTCAGTTATACAATCAAGACGACTCGACAAATCTATCGCCGAGTTGCTATTGTCTCGTAAGTGATTTCTTTCTGTAATTTAAGTCTCAAGCTAGCTGTCTTGATCCTTTTGATCAATCATTACCTGTAATTATCCTCACTATATTCTTTTACGTGGCATTATATGCGGGATGAAGATATATGAAATGAGAAAAGGTGGACGCTTTGGCATCGGGTTCATTGACCCAAACACCGTTAATGAATACATATGGCAAATAAATGCACATCATCAAAAGGCCGTGAGGACAACATGCTAGAGTTCTTGAAGCGCCTCAAATACAATGAAGATATACTACTTCCTTACAACTTCCAGTGAGTCACACTGTCTTGTACTACAAATTCTCTGTTTTTGCCTACTAGCTAGCTACATGTTTTTGCTTTACATATGCCCGCTTAATTAAGACATGCAAACGTGTGTGCATGCAGATTTCACTAGGTCTTGTGTATCATTAAAGTTGACGCCGGAACAGTTGAAATATCGGACTCACTACTCAAAGAAAAACTGACTATAACATCTTGTTTGGGATAGTCAACAGGTAATTTCAATCATTATTAACTATATATCTCGCCTATTTAGTTCGTCATTTTCATGATATGAACTATATTTAATAACACCTTTATTCATTTTCTTTGTCGGGCGGCAGGGCTTGGGAAAGGTTCATCGGCGTCACGGAAGGCGAATGGAAACAAAAGCTTAAATGGTTTCACCCAAGGTAAGTAATTATAGTACTAGCTAGCTAGCTAGCTTCCATCTCTTTAATTATCATGCTTGATTAATTATTATCCGATCAAATTCCATTCTCGTAAAGGCCCTCAAGCGGTAGCGCAGGGACTGATCTGTGTGCATTCTGCGTTTGCGAGAACATTCGCATGATGGCGTCCAAAGGAGCAGATCTCAAAGATAGGAATGGGTACGCTTGTCAAAACACTATTCACAATTTTTACACCATTATCGATATCTAGTCACACAACTAATACACATGCATATTGATATCCTTCTTAATAGTTCACAGAGGTGCGGAGAAGCTCCTAGAAACGGAGCGTAGAAGCACTTCAAGAGGAAATAGCGGGATTTTTGCTCGACCAGGTCATAAATCCAAGGAGAATACTATTACCCGCCATCGCCCCCATCGTGTTCAAGGCACCAATTAGGCTAATGCCACTGGCTCAAAGGCAACATGCATATGTAGGAGAAATTGTATATAGCTATACATGTGTGTATGTGTGAATTAATTAATATGATGGTTTGTGAGACATTGATGATATATATATATATATATATATATATATATATATATATATATATATATATATGATTGGTTCTATTAGAAATTTATTTATATATATATATATATATATATATATATATATATATACGTGTACAATGTGTAGTATTGTAAAATACCAGCAAACGAAAAAGAATTAAATTGATAACACAAATTTAATTGAAAAATAAAAAATAAAACAAAAACCAACAAACATTTAGTACCGGTTGGTGTTACCAACCGGTACTAAAGGGCTCCCGGCCCCCGGAGCTGGCTCGTGCCACGTGGTTGGCCTTTAGCACCGGTTCGTGCTGAACCGGTACTAAAAGGGGGGCCCTTTAGTGACCACACTTTAGTGCCGGTTGTGGAACCGGCACTAAAGGGCCTTACGAACCGGTGCTATTGCCCGGTTCTGCACTAGTGGCTGGCCATAGTGGTGGTATCATATCCGACGATACCATGCACTCGGAAAAATAGCAAGTATGCTGATGTGGCAAAGAATTAAATATAGTGAGGGTTAGACCGTTAGAGTAACATATAGGTAGACACTGTATCATGTTAAATGTGATGCTAATTTGTGTCATGCATGGCAATAAATATGATCTATGATACTATATATACTCTATATATGTATTATACTATGCGCTATAACTGAAGGTAGTATCATACACTATAGCTATATATAGAGAGAGAGTGTGACACTATTCTGATCCCAGGATGAGAATAGCTATTCGGATCACAGCGCCCCTATATAGGCCCGATGGGTTGTTTCCGAACTCCAGAAAAAACAAACAAGAACCGGCCCGCCCGGCCGTCTTCCACCTCCCAATCCCCACATCTCCCATGGCTGCAGACCCACCCCGCGCGCCCCCAATCCTGGACCGCCGCCGAACCACCGTCCCCGGCCCAGCGCGCCTCATCCCGCAATAGCCACCGCTGCCGCCTCCTGCCGCAACAACCGAAGTTGTTGCCTCCTCCCCCAACCGCCGCTCGGGCGCTTCCTTCCCTAGCCTCCGCCGGGGCCGTCTCTTCCTCCAACCGCCACCGGGGCGCCTCCTCCCCAACCTCCGTCGGGGCTGCCTCCTCCCCCAACCGCCACCGGGGCGCCTCCTCCCCTAATCGTCGTCGCGGTCCCAGTCTACCTCAACCGCAGCTCCTCCACAGGCCCCCGTGCTTCCATCCCCACCCCGCAAGATTCGCCACGACGACCCTTCACTGTTGTCGTTTGCTAACACCGGCGACCCTCCCCCACTGGCGACCCTCCCCTGTTGTTGTCTACCTCCTCTCTTCTTCATTCCTCGCCCGCCGGATGGGCTCTGCCGGGATTTTGGCTGCCGGATCCGGCCGTCCCTACACCCTTTGTGTCTCTAATGACCGCAGCCGCGTGAGATCGATGGAAACTGATGGTGACCACCGGTGCACTCGCTGCCGCGTTTGGAATGCAGCGATGACCGAGTCAGACCTTCCCCAGCATCACAATTCTTCCTTCTCTCTGTCCATCAACGCGCGCCGCCGTACACCCCATCTTCCCGCCCCAGGTGACGAGCGCCCCTGCCAACCTCTCCGGTGACCAACTCCGGGATCTTACTGCCCCACTGAGGAGATCCCCCACGCTCAATGCTCCGGCGATGCATGCCCCCTCGGCCCCGCTCCTGTCTCCACCGGCCCGGACGACGCCCACAACTCCATCTAGCTGCTGCTCCTCAGAACTTTCTCTTTCTTCTCGGTCCGACGCTGCATGCATTGGCATCCACAATCCCGTCGGCAGAGGTCCCCATGTGGCTTCCTTCATGTAATCAATCCTCGTCCTCCGTCCTACAGAACTGAGAGCACCGGCGACGTAGACACTGACAAAATCTTGCGGCGCACGCGAAGGAGCGGTTCAGTTTCTGGAGTGTGGGTGTGCCGTGCGTGATGCCTGAACCAAAAAAACTGACTTTCAGCAACAGTTGGCTATACATTCTAGCAACTCGTTTGTGTTTCTATTAAAAAGACAGAAGTTCACCCTGTAAAACGTGCACCGTTCATTTTGTAAAAAGAAGATAGGAAATAAAACAACATAAAGGTTCACTCCAAAAAATGCAACTTTTCACAATAAAAAAAACTTCTCACTGTACAATTCAGTTTCTGTTTCTCTTTTCCAAAAATAGCAATAAAAGTAATATGTTGAATCTATTTGTCTTTATGTCTCGAATAAATTAAAATAACAAGAACAATTGCCTCTATCCGTGCTATGTGTTACACACCTTCCCAAATAAAAAAGAATAGTTTCGTGCTTGAGTAGGAAAAGTACAAATATTCTCCAAACATTTCAATTGATCGATATATGTAAGTCCAAAAGAACAAAAAATATTTCAACAAACAAAACCCATTAGGATTGCAAAAAAAAACTTTCAGTTAACAGGACGAGAACCGAGAAGTTCAAGGATGAAACCTCGGGGAGTTCAAAAAAAAGAAGTAAAAAAGGTGTTTATTGTAAAACTAATATTTTCGTAGTTACTAAAGAATAACCAAGTAACTCAAATAAAAATGGAGTAGTTCAACGTTTATAAAAAAGGATTTTTCTCATATCTAAAAAAAGATAGAAGTTCAAATTGACTAAACAGAGAGGTTCGATGTTTATTAAAAACTTAGGATGTTTTTCCGTCACTAGAAAAAAAACAAATAAGTCCAAATTAAAAAGAGAACACTGAAGCATTATTAAAAAAAGTTTGAAAAGAGAAGACAGAGGCATCATTAAAAATGTTCTTCAGGCAATTTAAGAAAATAGAGGGAATTTACCCAAGAACTTCGAATTAAAAAAATGAAATAGTTACAAAAAACTCAGATTTTTCTTCCATTACAAGAATAAAACGAAGAAGTTCAAATTAAAATAATGAAGCACTATAAAATTTAAAATAATGAAGCACTATAGTTACAAAAAAACGAAATAGTTACAGAAAACTTAGATTTTCCTCGTTACTAAATAATAAACCAAGAAGATATATTTAAAAGAACAGAGCAGTTCAATATTTATTGCAAAAGTCTCGAATTTTCCCCGTTACTAATGAATAAACCAAGAAGTTCGGTTTGAAATAACAAAGAACTCTGACATTTACTAAAAAAAACTCCAATTTTTCACATTTCTAGAAAATACACAAAAGAGGTTCAAAAAATTGAAAAAACTTAGATATTTTCACGTAACTGAGAGAAGTTCAGGTTGATAACTGCCAGAAGTTAACATACTACACAGTGTGCATTTTGTATGAAAGAAAGGATAAAAAAGCAAAGGCTAAAAAGTTTTTTTGCTAGAAGTTCAAGTGCTCGGCCCGAGAAAGTTCAAAAATTCTTGTGAGAGGTTGAACAAAAATACGTAACAGAAGTTCAAGGTGAAAACAACGAGAAGTTCAACTAATGCAAGGAATGCATTTCAAATGAGAATAAAAGTATAGAAAATCAAAAGCTTAAAAGGTTTGTTGAAAGAAGTTCAAGTGCTCTGTCCAGGGAAGTTCAAAAATTCTTACGAGAGAGGCTCATCTTGTATTTCCATGTTCGATTTTTTCTGTATAAAAATCGAATACAATTCTTTAATCAAAATATAAAAAGGTGAAGTTCAAACTGAAATAACACAGAAGTTCGGAGTTTATTAAAACCTAGGATTTACCTTTTCAAAAAATAAAAAGCACAACACCACTTTTTGCACTTTTGAAAACAATCTCATAAACGTAAAAATGGTTGCTGGAAGTTCAAGTGCTCGGCGAGGGAAAGTTCAAAAGTTCTTGTGAGAGAGGTTCACCGTGTATTTAGATGTCCAAAATACATAAAAAATATGTTGTTTTTTGTGTTTTAAAATAATTCTCTCAAACCAGAGAGAAGTTCAAAGTGATAACAACTGAAAGTTCACGTACTACACGGTGTGTATTTCATATAAAAAAATACAATAAAAGTGAAACAAAGTGAAGTTCAAACAGACATGCCCAAGAAGTTCAACTACTTCACGCAGTGCAAAAAACAGCACGTCAAAAATTATAGTGAAATTCAAACAGACATGCCCTAGAAGTTCAACTACTTCACGCAATGCATTTCCATTCACGATGAAGGCAGAAATCATGATCTCGTCATTTTCAAATTTAATTCAAAACGATAGAAATATCATTTGTGTAAGTTCAAGTCCTCAGTCGGAGAAAGTTAAAAATATATTGTGAGAGAGGTTTGTACAAAAAGAATATCATTTGTGTAACACTGAGGAAAATGGATGGGAAAATTACAAACAAAAATATGTCACGAAAGTCCAGCGTGAAAACAGCAGGAAGTTCAATTACTACACTGAATGAATTTCACAAGAAAAACTTTTAAAACCGTCGCGAGTATGAAAAAATGATCAACACAGAAAAGTTGTGTGTTTATAGCAGCTTTCCATCAGTATATCACTTGCTTAATTCCGGTGAGTGAATGAAGAGCTACGAGCAAAAAAAAAGGACGTGAAAAACAGAGTGAAGTTCAAGCAGAACTGCCACAGAAGTTCAGGTACTTCACGCGATGCATTTTCGACGAATCTGTTTCGCGATAAAGGCAGAACGAGTGATATCGCCGTTTCTGAAATTACTTGAAAATGGCTGAGATTCAGAGAAACCATCAACATGAAAAAGTTTCGCATTTTTCGCAGCTTTTCAACAGTATATTATTTGCCCCGTTCCGATGAAGTTTGTAGAAATTAAGGTGAAAATACGTTTTTAGCCATTTTCAAAATCAACGTAAAACCGTAATCAATTTGGTGAAACAATATATACCAAAATGTTTCGCATTTGTTCAGGCTTTCCAACGCCATATCATTTTTCTACATTCGGACGTATGATCAAAAAAATAGATCGAAAATATAAACTTGGTAGAACTTGTACCGTTTTCTAAATTACTCTTAAAGCATTCAAAATTAGGAAAAACTTTCGACATGACAAAAAAGCGCATTTTCACAAGCTTTCCAGCGCCATATGATTTGTCTCAATTGGATTAGGCGTTTAGAAATGGCAATGAAAATACGAACTCGGTTGTTCGGTTTGCGAAATTTTACGATTTTCCACATTACTCTTTAACCATAGGGAATTAGAAAAAACTTTCAGCATGTGGAAGGAGCGGTTTTAGAGCAGCTTCCCAACGCCATATTATTTGCCTCATTCAGATAGATGGTTTAGAAATGCGATCGAAAATACGATTCACGTTTTTTGTATGAAGAAAAAACGGTTTTCAAAACTGCTCTTAAACCACTTACATTTTGCCAAAATTTTAAGTTGGGTCATGATACTGGTGTCCATAGATTTCCAACGGTATATAGCAGGCCCTATTTGGGCAATGTTGCGGGAAGTTCAACCTAGCACAGGGGGAAGTTCAGGTCGAACAACTCAGGGAGTAAAATCGCAAAAAACGCGAGTTCTTCACGACCCGAGTGCAAAATCCGCCTATGAGCGAGATTCCTATCTAAAACGAGTATTTAGTTGCTAAACGGTTCAGAAATGCGATCGAAAATACGATCCACGTTTTTTGTATGAAGAAAAAACGGTTTTCAAAACTCCAATAAAGGTCGGGTTCGTACAGAGGGAAGTTCAGGCGCGTGTACAAACAAAAATACGTCACAGAAGTTCAACGTGAAAAATAGCGTGAAGTTCAACTACTACGCTGAATGAATTTCAGATGAAAAACTTTCAAAATCGTCGCGTGTATGAAAAAATGATCAACACGGGAAAGTTGCGTGTTTACAGCAGCTTTCCATCGGTATATCACCCGCTCAATTCCCGTGAGTGGGATGGAGAGCTACGAGCAGTGGATGAAGATCTATGAGCAAAAAAATCACGTGAAAAACAGCAGAAGTTCGGTACACGCACCGAGAAGTTCGGGTTCTTTACGCGTGCATTTTCAAGAATCTTTGTGATGCAGTACAGCAGAACGAATGATCCCGCCGTTTTTGGGACTACTTGAAAACGGCCAGGAATCAGAGAAAACCATCAATATGAAAAAGTTTCGCATTTTCCGTAGCTATTCAACGGTATATTATATGCCCAATTCCGATAAAGTTCGTAGAAATTACGGAGAAAATACGTTTTTCGCCATTTTCGAAACTGACTTAAAATCGTAAATAATTGGGAGAAACAATACATACCAAAAAGTTTCGCATTTGTTCATGCTTTCCAACGCCATATCGTTTTCTGCATTCGGACGCACGGTTAAAAAATTAGCTCGAAAATACGAACTCGGTAAGACTTGGACCATTTTCTAAAGTACTCTTAAACCATTCAAAATTAGAAAAAAAATTCAAGATGAAAAAGTAGCGCATTTTCATAAGCTTTCCAACGCCATAGCATATGCCTCCATTGGATTAGCTGTTTAGAAATGACATCGAAAAAACGAACTCAGTTGTTCGGTTTACGGAATTTTATGTTTTTTCAAATTACTCTTTAACCATAGGGAATTAGAAAAAACTTTCAACATGTGGAAGGAGCGGTTTTGCAGCAGCTTTCCAACGCCATATTATATGCCTCATTCCGACAAATGATTTAGAAATGCGATTGAAAATACGATTCACGTTTTTTGTGCGAAGAAAAAACGGTTTTTAAAACTGCTCTTAAACCGCTTATATTTTGCCAAAAATTTAAGTTGGGTCATGATATTGGTGTCCATAGCTTTCCAACGATATATAGCAAGCCCTATTTGGGCAATGTTCGGGAAGTTCAACCTAGTTCACAGAGAAGGTCAGGCGCGTTACTCAGGCAGTTCAGGTTGTGCTCAGAATATTATTCAGGTTGTGATCGAATATTATTCTGATCCCGTATATATATATATATATATATATATATATATATATATATATATATATATATATATATATATATATATATATATATATATATATATATAGGTAAAATGTCAGGGGCACCTAGGGGCCTGTGCACCTAGACCCATTATATGGCAGCTCACATTTTGTAGTGCATGATGTACAATACACGACAAAATGATTTGTTTGCATGCACTACAACCATCAACTTTCATTGATTGCTTCCCAAAAAGCAAATATACTATTGCTTCCTAGCAATGATTTCTTTCCAAACAAAGAGGGTATGTATGTATGCTCTGATTTTTAAGGTATCAGATACGACCGAATAATATAATCCCAGGTCACACTTTTTAACGCCTAATGTTTGTATACTAATTAAGATGACCATATAATATAAAATGTGACCCAAATTATTATTTTACTTTTAGGAAAATATAACGCATGCTGATACCCATACATGTTTTTTTCGTATGCATAAATACCCATACACGATTCTTTTAGTTTTAGGAATGCACATTGCGTACAATACCCACACATGATTTTTCGCATGTGTATGTGGACCATTTATATCATACCAAGATACCCTTTTTCATTATATGCATGCTTTGTAGATATAAACAAAATTGATATACTTTGAACGCTACATACCCTAACACTATTTTTTTATTGCACGTGTATTTTATTGAGACATACCTGTAACTGATACTCGAGATGTACCCAAAATTCTATTATTTACATATACCTAATATATATTTTATGTACATATACCTAAGATATTGTATAGACAAACTCATTTTTAATACATGTATATGCCTTGAAGACATATCTGAAAATAATATAGTTTTAATGTGGACATACCTAATAATGATATACTCTTTTTTGGGTATGTATATGTACCTAAGATATTGTACACATAAACTATTTTCTTCAAAAGTATAACATGAATATGGTGCCATGTGACATACGTTTCTCCAAAAATGTATACAACATCAATAAAATATGAATTCTTGTTCTCTGTAGAAAAGTGCACGTACCATGCATGCGACCATTGATTGTTCATTCTCACTTTCCATTCTAATGTGGGCATTAAGTGTCTATATCAATCAATAATTAGCAATAACTATTTCCTAATGAAACGCTCTAGTACTAGTACAAGTGCACATATCTCAGCGTAATCCGACAGTTTATAGGCAAGGTGTCTAGGCACCTAGGTGTCCCAAATTGTCGCCCTATATATCTATATATATATATATATATATATATATATATATATATATATATATATATATATATATATATATATATATATATATATATATATATATATATATATATAGTATATGACACTCTCCACTATGAGTAGCCTAAGTATAGCCTAACTAAAACACTCACATGTATTCGTATTAGGGTTTTTGACTTTATATGCACTAAAATGCAAGGTAAGTGCAAAGAATAACTTAAACATTGCAGACGACCTGAAATGGGCCGGAAAATCAAACCAAGGGTATATCCGCGATTGTTTACCATGTTCTTTTTTAGGCCGAATGATGTAGAGTAACTGATGATTTGTAGTGTCACCCTTGGTTTGATTTGTAGTGTCACAAATTTTTTAGGCCGGAAAATCAAATACGTCTCCTTTTGAAAACTATGATCCTTCTTGTGAGATGCTCCGGTATGGAAGGTGCGAGCACCAAAACTTGTGCCAAACTTTACCAAAAAATTTCCATGCGATCGTGAGAGCACGCCATAGTGGCACAATGATTTTCGTTATTTTGGGACTCTATATGCATTTCCTGGAATTAAAATACCAACAGGGCCTAAGCCTCTGGCCGCACCCTGCAGCCGAACTGTTTGAAGTTTTTTCCCGTTTCTCACACAATGAATGAAAACTCGCAAAGCGACACCAGAATGAGCTTGCGCTAACACACACGTGTATTTGCGACTATATATATAGAAATTAAACGAGATCTTTTTTCTTTTTGCATATTCAAAGTTTGAGATTGCTAGCGATGCCTGCCTCCTGGTAAAATATACCAGAAAATCGAACCATAGGGTACAATCGTGATTTCTTACCGTGGGAAAATATTGGAGGCGAAACGATGAACTCATGTTTTTAGTCAAACAAAAAAATGTTGTTAGTTAATGTAAATGTTTTCAAATAGCACACGGTTCACTCACGAAAGTCGTGTGTCCACTAAACCGTGGCCGATGCCCTCCTGCCACGCGTGCGATCTGAGTCGTGCGTTCTGATTGGCCAGAACCTAAACCCCACGGATCGTACATCTGCACCATTGGATGCTCCTAGATCAAACGGCGATCCTCATCCCTTTCGACAACACATGTTGTTCCGGTTGTGATTTTTTTATGCACAAAATGCACGTTAAACTCAAAAAATGTCTTAAATATAGCTAACGATACCCGAAATGCGCCAGAAAATAAAACCCATGGTATAATGGTGAATGCATACCGTGGAAATTTTTATGAGGCAAAACGACGAAGTCACCGACCACTGGAGTTTGAATTCACATGTCCCCTTTTGGAAACCATGGTCCTTCATGTGTGATGCTCCGGTTTGGAAGGAGCGATCATCAAAACCTGTGCCAAACTTTACCAAAAAAATTCCCCGGGGTCGTGAGAGCACGCCACGGGCACACACCGATTTTGATGAAGTCTGGACTCCATCTGAATTCCCAGTAATTAAAATACCAACTAGGCCTACGACGGTGGCCGCACCTCGCGGCCGAAATGTTTGAAACTTCTCCCCGTTTCTCAGACAATGGACGAAAACTCGCAAAGCGGCAGACAAATGATTTGTACACCTTCTTTTCTAACAAACACCCAGATGTGTTGTTGTAGAACGGTTTTGAATTTAATTATATGCACTAAATGCAAGGTAAGTGCAAAAAAATGACTTGAATATAGCAACGAGTTTTGGCCGTATGCATCATTCTGATGCAGAGGCAGGGGGATAACCCCCTTTTTGGAAAAAAAAAGAATATAGCAACGAGACCTGAAATGGGCCAGAAAATCAAACCCATGGTATATACGTGATTGTTTACTGTGAAAATAATTCAAAGCGGAATGATGTAGTGAGTGACGATTGGAGTCCGGAGTGATTGTTTACGTGTCTCCTTTTGGAAATTATGATCCTTCTTGTGAGATGCTCCGATTTGGAAGGTGTGAGCATGAAAACACGTGCCATCTTTACCAAAAAAATCCATGTGATCCTGAGAACACGGCACGGTGACACAACGATTTTTGTTATTTCTGAACTCTATATGCATTTCCTGTAATTAGAATACCAACATGGCATACGCCTCCGGCCACACCCTACGGCCGAACTGTTTGAATTTTTTCCCGTTTCTCGAACAATGAATGAAAAATCCCAAAGCGTCACACAAATGATCATGCTAGCTAGCTAGCCCCCACGTGTAGTTGCGACTATAACAAACGACTCAAATATAGCTAACTATACCTCAAATGCACGAGAAAATTGAACCATAGGGTACAATGGTGATTTCTTACCGTGGAAAACAATTCGGAGGCGAAACGATGAACTATTGTTTTCATTGAAATGAAAATATGATGTTAGTTCATGTAAATGTTTTCAAATAGCACAAGGTTCACTCACGAAATCCATGTGCCTACCAAACCGTGGCGATGCCCCCCGCCATTGCTGCGTGCACGATCTGAGTCGTGCATTCTGATTGGCCAGAACCCAAAGCCCACGGATCGTACATCTGCACCGTTGGATGCTCCCAAATCGAACGGCAATCCTCATCCCTTTTGACATGAAATGCAGTCCGACTAGGAATTGATTTATATGCCAAAATGGACAGTAAATGCCAAAAAATGTCTTATAATATAGCACACGAGATCTGAAATGCGCCAGCAAATTACACCCGTGGTATAATGGTGGTTAAGCTTAATGTGGGACAAATGTAGAGGCGAAATGATGAACTCACGTCTTCATTTCAAAATTAGTATGTCTTCATTTCAAACGAATTTTTTCTCTTTGTGCACACGAGCGCTTAGAGGCAACCGTTTGCATAGGCCTTTCCACGCGGCAATCGGGGATATTTTCTACCCTTTTCACCTAGGCCGCCAACACCCCCCCACTGCCCGCCCGCATTTCACTCAACTAGTCCACCCAATCCCCATCGCCAGCTCCCCCCTCCCCCAGATCCACAGCAGAATCCTCTCCGGCGTCGGCATGCTCACCCAGGCCGTGTGCCCGCTCTTCGGCGTCAAGCCTACCTCCATCGCCATTCCCAACACGCGGCTGCCCACGCCTCGCCGTATTCGTTTGCTCGCCAGCCACCCTCGAGCATATCGATGTTGTAACCCTCGCCTCTCCTGTGGTTCGGTCAGGTTTGCATTAAGAAGCCTCTTCCTATTTCGTTATGTATGTTCCCAAATTGGCTATAAAATAACGTAGAGCGTATATATGTTAATTATGTACCTTCCTAACTAGTACATATAGGTTGTATTTGTTCCAATAAATTACTGTCGATTTACAGATCGTGGGCGCCCGAGTCACACAAACTTAACAAATTAGTCGTACATTTTCTAAATTATTGCATGGCATGTTTAGAAAGCTTGATACCAAGTTGTTAGTTTTATGCTTATCCTCCTTTCCTGAGTTTTGCATGTGTTCTCTGTAGATGCCGAATAGTAGCGACAGCGCTCATGCTTTAGGCGGTGTATCTTTATATGATTCCGACAACCCTAGGTCTTCAGAAGATGGTGAGGGATCAAGTAATCTTGAACAGGATAGAGTTGCAGCAATTACCCTTCCGGTCAAGACACGGAGGAACGCTCCAAGGAAGCCCACACACCAGCCTAAAGGTGTATATGAAGTAACAGAGATTGATTTAAAGTCTTGGGCTCCAACTAAACCAGATAAAGCACGCACGAGGTTCAGGAGTGTGTGTGTATTTGTTGGCAGGGCAAGGCTCAACATAAATCTGCCAGGATTTCTGAAGGTTGACACAGAAACACGGTGACGGATAGTCCGGGAGATCATGGATCAATGTTCCAGAGCAGTGGAGAATGCAGGTGGAACACGCTGCACTGAAGAAGGCTAGGGATGCTTGGAGAAACTGGAAGCATGTGTTGTACAAGAAGTACTTGAGTGAAGGCAAGGACCCAATCCCCGCATACCCCCAAATTAGAAAGGCAGACTGGGCAGAATTCAAAAGGGTCAGGGCAACTAAAGAGTTTGCTGAGAAGAGTTTCAAGTAATTGGAACTTCAGAACAAGAACACACACCCCCATCGTATGGGTGTGGCAGGATACTACGGCATGAAACCGATATGGGACCAGGAGGACAAAGGCGGGTGGGAAACTGGCCTTTAGTGAAATCAAGGGCGAACGCGCCAGAGACTACTTGCGGGCATGTGCAAGGAGGCGTGACGACAGAACTTATTACTTTAAAAACTCACATGATGAAGAACTGTATCAAGTGATGGTAGAGGCTTCCAAGATCCCTGGAAGATTCTACAGGAACTCAGGGACATGTGACATTCTGTCCATATTGCTCTAGAAGCAAGAGAGCCCCCTGGCCGTGCAAGGGGTATAGGTGTTAATGTCCCACACAAGAGGGCTTTCACACTCAGCAAAGAAGAGAGGGTCAGCATGAAAAAAGCGAGGAGTGAAATGAACAAGAATGAATTGTATGAAAGGTTGAGGAAGGAAATGTATTCGGCTGTTCGAAAGGATCTTGGGCAGTCAATGATGATTGGGAAGACTCTAACACTGACAGATAGCCAGCAGATGGGAGGGGAGGCGGGCATGGCGGATGCTGCTTATTGCGCAACAACACAGCACAAGAGTAGTTGTGCATCAGCTGACCCCGGCGACACTGAGACTGCAGGTACTCGTGATGATGTTATATCTGATCTATTTGGAATGAAAGACAGACTGAAGGGTGTGCTTGCGCATTATGAAGGTACATTAAAATGTGCAACAACCTGGGTTTTCCCACCCTTCTTGGAAGAGGGCCTCTTCTTGGACAATGTGCCACTGAAGTCGGGCTATGTGAAGTGCTACATGACTGAAATAAAGCCTGGATTCAATGAATTTGCCCTCAAGAATGTCCTAGGAGACTTTGATGAGCAAAGGACCTTGGGAGAAACATTGTTACATCACATCCAGTGACCATGAAAAGAAATAGAGTTCATTGATGAGATCCCTGAAGCCATGCCAAGAGCAACCAATGTCGCCCCTCAACTGGTGACGCTCTCCTTGCAACAGCAGCTCTCGCGTGCTTCCCCCAAAGAACCTAATACTCGTAATCCGACGGCTGATGCACCAACCTGTGATCAGCCGGCCCGACTTTGTGGCGACAGCCATGTCATCCTCCGCCCTAAAGCAGCCAAAGGCAAGGCCTACAACTGCTGAAGACGCACCACCGGTTCAGATGTCGGCCACTGAAGCGTTGGGGAGACCCACCGCAGACATGCTCAGCAGACCAACCTCGTGGAACAGATCGCTAAGAAGTCTAATGCTTTGAACCGCTAAGCGATCAGGGTCCGTAACTGATCGCTCATCACCCCTCGGTCCGTAGTCGCGGATCAGCATACCAATGCGCCGCGAGACTTCCCGCCAAAGAAACCAACGCGTTGGCACAGCCTTCTCAGCACACCGACAAGTTGGCACAACCTGCGTAGAAACCGGGCATAGCTTCAATGCATGGTCAGCATTCCGATGCCTCCACTCCTACAGCCCAGCAGTCCGTCACAGCAACACCGCCAGCTCAGTGGTCCAGCAAATATAAACTGTCTGCTACGCAGTCTGTCGAAGCTTCATCGTCCGCTCGGCAGTCTACCTTGCAGCTAACCAGACGTTCTGCCAGAAATGCTTCAAGTACCAAGAAGGAAGTGGCCAAAAAGCCTACACCCGCGAAGAAGCGCGGCGGGAGAGTGAAGAGGAAAGAGAACGATTGCCTCTTGCTTAGAGTACTCATCGCCTGGAACCAAATTAATAGCAGGTTGTTCGAATCGGGGAGTAATATTATTTCTGACGCCATGGATAATGAAGAAGTAGAATTATTTCTTGATAAAAGTAAAGGTGACGTACTTGAAGCACGCAATTACGTCCATGGCCAGCCATTTCTTGTTGGTTAATACTATGATGAGTGCGGCTCCAGTTGCCACAAGTTACATGAATATTGCATGGATCAAATGTCACCTGGTCATCATGGTTTGCTAGTCCACTTCAACAGAGACCATTTCCGACACGATGCTGGTTCATTCGATGTGAGTTTCGAGGACTTACATCCCTTCTTCAACTTCAACGAGCTCGATGCCACTCTGTTAGATGCCTGATTTTGTAAGTACTTAAGAAACTCTGATCAACTTCTCCATACAAGGCTGTAAATGATAAACAGCTAACTGCATTTTATTCCTCTCAGGGATTTGAACACGCAGAGAAGAAAAAGGGAGAGTGTGTATTTCATAGATCCTGCATTAGCAAATGGCACAACATTACATGGTAAGGACGAATGGGACTGGGCCGTTAACACGGTCGTACATATCTTCATAAACATGTCCCATGCAGAAACATTTCTCTGGCCATATCATGAAAGGTGAGTCAAGTAAACAACCACGCATACACTAATTGTCTTTCAGATTTTGACATAATTCGTAAGTACATGGCTTTCTTAATATGTAGCAGTCACTGGATATTAGTATTGATTGTTCCAAACAAGAACACAATATACTACATCGATTCTCTCAAAGAGTCAACAAACACTCAGGATCTGACGCATCTTCAGCAATTCATGGATAGGTATTGAATTTTCTATGATGTTGAACTTAATTTGCATTCATATCTGGTTCAATAATTGATGTTGTCAAAATTCATCTTCATTTGCAGTCTGCTCGCATTGTGGAAAACTAAACCAGGGAACATGTTCAAGGGGGAACCACCTCTGCAGCACGAGATCGTTTCTCCGGTAACACACCGAAATATGTTATTTTCGGAAAATTTATCCAATAGTCTTCAAATACATTTTCTTACGCTAGTCAAATGTTCAAGCTTCTAAATAAACCTCTTTCTATTTTGTCCAAAGAAAAATAATACATCTAACACCGGTTAGGTTGTTCCTAACGGGACAAATACATGACTAATTGTGTACAGAAAATTTCAGTGTCCTCAGCAAGAAGCAGGGACCAACCTTTGTGGATACTATGTTTGCAGACACATGATCTCCATCTACAAATCTGCTGATAGTTGTGATGATCCTTGCGAATTAGTACTAGTAAGTATATCTTAATTTATATCTTCTACTCCACTCATATGACACATTCTGATCTTAAAAATACTGCAGCTCATCTTAGAACCGAGGACCCCTGAACCTCTCCCGTCTGGTGAATTGCTGATGGTTTGGAGATTTATCAGCGACTTCTTCCTGAATCACTACATCAATCCCACTGGTGATAACGAAGATTTCAACATGCCTTCTCCTGAAACATTGAGTAAGAATTAGCCGCTAAATATATACGCATGGTGTTGGGAATATAACTATTAGGTATGACCCGTCTAGGAGGGGCCGGGTTATACCTATGAGTACTCTTGAAGCCCAAGACCGAGGTTGAAGATGGCGGTTTAGTTAAGGGCCCAAAGCCCAGAGGCGACATAAGGCCCATAGAGATAAACCGCCATATGTACATGACTTGTATTGTAAGGCAAGAATAGTTAGAGACCGGGTCGGACACAGTTTATGAGCCGCCGGACTCAGTAGTCCGCCACGCCGACCTCTTTATATAAAGGGACGATCCGGCGGCGGTTCAGGGTAAGTAACATCAGATCGGGAGGTAGGTCAAGCGATTTCGCTCCCTGGTAACCGAGACATAAGCAATCCCATTCAAAATTGGATCGTAGGCTTTTACCTTCACCATAAGGGGCCGAACCAGTATAAACCCCGTGTACTTTGTCCCAATTAACCCCTATAAGCTTCCTAGTTGCGATGGCTCCATGACTAAGTCCTTTCACTAGGACATCTGACGTGACAATTCCACGACAGTTGGCGCCCACCGTGGGGCCAGCACACGGTGGATTTGAGTTCTTGAAGGGCAGCTTCGAAGGGCTCAAGTGATATGTTGTGGGCCGGATGACCAAGAGTCATCGCGGCAATATCTACATCGACGATGAAGGTTGGGGCCCCGAGGCCGGCTCAATTGAGTACGGGTACCGGGTCCCCTTTGGCGGAATCCACGTCTTCATTGGCAAGATCGACGAGCCGGGCCCTGAGCCAGACATCTACACTGACCTCATCGAGATGGCTCAGTGTGCGAGACCCACCCGAGCTCAGCCTGCTATGAAGCATGCCTTCGTGGGATGCATCCACAGAGGGGAACTTCCTAATGGATCTGTATTGGCTGGTGAGACGGCCATCTACTCTGATGGTGAGTCATCCACGGGTGAGACAGATTCATTGTATCAATTGCAAGACGGCGGGCTTGGGGGCTGTTCCGATGGCAGTAGTATTCCGGACCTCCTTCAGCCGCCGAGCAGAGTTGGGATCTTCATGGCTGGCACGCAACCCATTCAAAATTCTATAGTTGCGGCAAGGATAACCTCCGGGTCAGCGGCAGCCGGGGCAGGAGGCCCTGTGCGCCCGCTGGCTCAGGTGCTGATGGATCTCATGGATAAGATGATAGCTCTGTTAACCGCCGTAGTCAACCCGGCGGATCAAGCTCAACATGATGCGCAAGTGGCACAGTTAAAGCTGGATATAGTACATGCTAAAGAAGACCGCAGCGAAGATGTCGGATAATCGCAGAAGGGCGGCTCGACGCCAGTGCTCAGCAGATCCAACAGAGGCTTTCCAACTCACGATGGATCAGAACGCGTCCAACGAGGTCATGAGG
Organism: Aegilops longissima; assembly: GCA_021605205.1. Classification (NCBI taxonomy): domain Eukaryota; kingdom Viridiplantae; phylum Streptophyta; class Magnoliopsida; order Poales; family Poaceae; genus Aegilops; species Aegilops longissima. Next base: position 60,377,625 of record CM038676.1, read on the forward strand.
AGAAGGTACCAGAGGAGTCAGTCCCGTCTACCTCCGGTTTATGACCCTCGAAATCTCTTCCGAACGCCCGAAGCAGGGCCCAGTAAACCGCCAAAGATAAACTGGGTTACAACACCCAAGGCTGGGAGGCCGGTTCAGCCGCGTATGATGGAGCCTCCCCAGATGAATACTGCTCCACCTCAGTATGTACCAACACCACCGGGTCATTATTCTAACCCGTTGGAGAACATGATCGCCATCGCGGCATGACCGGGCGGCTTCTCCGGTGGAGGGCGATTCGACGGCAAATAAACTCCTGTGGTCGAGAACTTCTTCAGACGGCTTTAGCACAGCAGGAGGCGTACTCATATAGCTAGGACATGATTCATTCAACCCCTTGTCCAAGCCGGAGCCCGAGTTATAGCAGGCATATGGATTCAGCTGCCGTTTCAAGCAACGCCCGGCGCCGTGACCAGCTGTGCTAGCATGACCCGGCGCGCGTTGGAGCTCTTAACCTGGTGGATCAGGGCAGAATACTTCAAGAGGCTAAGAGGGCGGCTAAGCAGGCGGCTGAGAGGCAGCTCAGCTGGCGGCTTACCAGCCTTTTTCCGGTTTATCCGACGACTTCTATTGAGGCATGCGTGACCACCAGGACCGGAGGAGTCCCCTGTCTGGTGCTGGCTCTGCATAACGAGCGTTTGCCCAAGGATTTCAAAGGGCCCAGAAAGGTGCCTAATTATACGGCCGACTTACAGTCTGGGGCGTGGATTGAAATCTACAAGATGGCTATGGAGTTACTGGAGGTCAGTGACGCTGCGATGGGCAAGTACTTCACCATGATGTTGGATGGGACTGCCCGCACTTGGTTGAAGGGGCTACCGCCTAATTCCATTGGTTCATGGGCAGAGTTAAAAGCCCGATTCATTCAGAACTTCAAAGATACATGCAAACAGCCCATGTCAATTGTGGATTTGTCTAATTGCAAGCAAGAGGAGGGTGAGTCCACGACCCATTGGGTGCACCGGGTCAAGGCCATAATACATTCGTCTGATAAGATGGATGCCGGCTCGGCAGTCTTAATGTTGGAGAATGCCTTTTTTTCCTCTGAAGATGAAGCTAGGGCGGCTCAAGCGCGATTGTAATGACATGGGTCAGCTGATGGCGGCTCTAGTCAAGTACGCCGACTCTGATAGTACCAAGGACCCCGAGTCTGATGATGAAAAGACAGGGAAGGAAAAAAGAACGGCAACGGCAAGGGTCCTCAGCATAACCCTGCAAATCAAGGAGGCAATAATAAACGTAAGGCTGATGGTAGCTTGGAGTTTGTGGCTAACACCAATGCGCAGGGCAACAATCAACGACATAAGGGGAGGCCACCCCCTCGGTCTGGCGGGTCAAGCCCCACACTTGAACAGTTGTTGAATGAGCCCTGTCTGAGACACGACACCCCATAGAAACCGGCCACTCACCTATGGAAGGACTGCACAATCATGAAGGCTTTCAAGAATTCCAACATGTTCGACGGTAATCATGGGCTGGGCGGCGGCTCAGGTGGCGGCGCCTTTCATGGCCTGGGAGGTTGTTCAAATTCCAATTTTCAAAACTCTGAGGGTAATCAAGGTGGTTATAATCAGCAATCTGGCCAGGGAGGTCAGCAGCAGCAGCAGCAGGGTGGATACCAGAGTCACCCAAAGCAGCTGAATAGTGGACAATACCACGTGTTTACCACCAGTTTGTGCAAACGGGACCAGAAGCTTCATAAGAGGGCTGTGAACGCTGTTGAGCCGACAGCTCCTCGTTATTTGAGATGGTCTGAGCAGCCTATTATATGGAGTAGGGACGATCACCCTCCCCAGGTTGACAATCCGGGTCACTTGGACTTGGTGGTGGCACCTCAGGTTGGTGGATATAAATTCACTAAAGTGCTCATGGATGGAGGCAGTAGCATCAACATCCTCTATTATGAGACTTTTCACTGCATGGGTTTGAATGATAAAAATCTCAAGACTTCCAGCACTGTTTTTCATGGAGTGGTCCCTGGCAAGTCGGTGTACCCAGTGGGTAAGATTGAGTTGGAAGTCGCCTTCGGAGATGAGCATGATTCTAGGGCTAAGAAGTTATCACGCCCTGTTTGGATGGCCGGCTTATGCCAAGTTCATGGCACGGCCGCGTTATGTTTATTTGCAGCTCAAGATGCCGGGTCATAAGGGTACCATCATAGTGCATGCGAGCCGGAAGATAGCCTTGGAATGTGAGGAAGGCGATGCTGCTTACGCTGAATCTGTTTGTGCAACAGAAGAGTTGAAGTTCTACAAGGACAATGTCGACCCGGCGGACATGACGACTTTGAAGAAGCACACCACAGAGCATGAGCCGGTAATGAAGTTTAAGTCGGCTGATGATACCAAGCTTGTCGATTTTGTTCAGGCGACTCATCTAAGCAGTTCAGTATCAGTGCCAATCAGGATCCCAAATAGGAAAGCACGCTCATCGAGTTCATCCGTGAGAACCGGGACATCTTTGCATGGAAACCTTCTGACATGCCGAGTGTACCGAGAGAACTCGCTGAGCACACTCTTAATATCGATCCAAAATTTAAGGCGGTCAAGCAGTTTCTTCGATGATTCAATGAAGAGAGGCGTAAGGCCATTGGTGAGGAAGTGGCCCGGCTCTTGGCGGCCGGGTTCATTATTGAAGTTTTTCATCCCGAGTGGTTGGCTAACCCGGTGCTGGTGCTTAAGAAGAACGGCACTTGGTGTATGTGTGTGGACTACACAGACTTAAACAAGGCTTGTCCAGCTGATCCCTTTGCTCTCCCTCATATTGATCAAATCATTGATGCTTCGGCGAGTTGTGAGCGTTTGAGATTTTTGGATGCTTATTTTGGTTATCATCAGATCAAGATGGCAGTTAAGGACCAAGAGAAGACGGCTTTTATTACTCCATTTGGAGCCTTCTGCTATGTGTCTATGCCTTTTGGGCTTAAGAGTGCCTAGGCGACTTATCAGCAATGTGTGCAGAACTGTCTTCACAATCAGATTGGGCGCAATGTTCATGCTTATGTGGACGACATTGTGGTGAAATCCAGAGAGAAGGAGGCATTGATAGATGATCTGAAGGAGACCTTTGATAATCTCCGGGTCTACAAGATGATGCTTAACCCGGCCAAGTGTGTTTTTGGTGTGCCTGCAGGCAAGCTTTTGGGTTTTCTGGTTTCCAACAGTGGCATTGAAGCTAACCCGAAGAAGATCAAGGCAATCACTTCTTTGGCTAAACCGGCGTGTATCAATAATGTCCAGCGTTTGGTGGGTCGTATTGTTGCTTTAAGCCAGTCAGGTGAGAAGGCCATACCACTATATCAGATGATGAGGAAGACAGACGACTTCGTATGGAGTGATGCTGCCAATACTGCTTTTGAAAACTTGAAGAGACAGCTAGCTGAGCCGCCAATCCTTGCTGCTCCCATTGATAAGGAGCCCTTATTATTATATGTGGCCGCTAACACATGTGCCGTCAGTGTAGCCATTGTGGTGGAACACAAGGACGCTGGCAAGGAGCATCCCGTTCAACGGCCGGTTTATTACATCAGTGAGGTACTTGTTGAGTCCAAGCAAAGGTATCCACATTGGCAGAAGCTCGTTTATGGGGTGTTTATGATAAGCCAGAAGCTTAAGCAATATTTTCTGGGTCATCCTATCATTGTGGTCAGTTCTGCTCCTTTAGGAGATATCATCCAAAATAGAGAGGCCACAGGACGAGTCGCCAAGTGGGACATTGAACTTGGGCCTCATGGTTTAAAGTATGTACCACACACTGCTATCAAGTCTCAAGCACTGGTGGACTTCATCAATGATTGTACAGAGCTGCAGATGCCCGAAGAGAAGCCAGACAACACGTATTGGACTATTCACTTTGATGGGTCCAGGCAATTAGAGGGCTCGGGGGCTGGAGTCGTTCTAGCGTCCCCTCGAGGTGACAAATTTTGTTATGTGCTACGGTTGATGTTTCCCTGTACTAACAATGCAGCTGAGTATGAGGCCTTACTCCATGGTCTTCGGATGGCTAAGGAGATGAGTTTAAGCCAGGTAAGGTGTTTTGGCGACTCGGATTTGGTGGCTCAACAAGTATCAGCCAAGTGGAATCCCAAGGATCCTCTCATGGCGGCTTATCACCGTGAAGTTGATGCCATTGCTGGACATTTCAAGGGTTACAAAGTGGAGCACATTGACCGCAGAAAGAATGAGGCGGCTGATTCCTTAAGCTGGCTGGGCTCTCAGCGTAAGCCGGTGCCGCCTAATACTTTCTTGGATATTCTACATAACCCTTCTGTCAAGTTACCTACAGAGGAAGAGTTGGTTGTTCCTGACCCAGAAGCACAATTGGTGGCGGCTCTTCACGTCATCCCAGATTGGACAGTGCCATACTTGGCTTACATGACCCGGGGCGAGCTTCCTGAGGATGAAACCTTGGCCAGGATGATAACCCGGCGGTCTAAGTCAATGACAATTGCCAATGGCGAGTTGCATCGCAGTGTCACTGGGGCATTTCAGCGTTGTGTTTCTCCTAAGGAAGGTCAAGAAATTCTTTGTGAGATTCATGAAGGGGACTGTGGCGCTCATGCCGGGTCAAAGTCCCTTGTAGCCAAAGCTTTCTATCATGGATTTTATTGGCTGATGGCTCATACTGATGCGGAGGATCTGGTCAGTAAATGTGATGGTTGTCAGAAGTTCTCGAGACGTGCTCACGTGCCGGCTCAAGAGTTGAGGATGATTCCAATTACTTGGCTGTTTGCAGTCCGGGGGCTTGACATGGTTGGGCATTTCAAAAGGTCCAAAGATAAAAAAAATCACCTCTTGGTGGCGGTTGACAAGTTTACAAAGTGGGTTGAGGCAGAGCTAGTTAATAAGTGTGATGCAACCACGGCGGTTCAGTTCATGAAAAATGTAATATTTCGCTTTGGCTTTCCACACAGCATTATAACTGACAACGGTACTAATCTGTCTAAAGCACTACTGGAATCAGCTACTTTGCCATCTGCTAGATCTTTGTCGTCCGCTAGCGGATGGCAAAGAAGCTCTTTGCCATCAGCTACCGAAAAGCAGACGGCAAAGAAACGGCAGACGGCAAAGAAGGTCTTTGCCATGCGCCATTTCTTTGTCATCCGCCAGCTGATGGCAAAGAATCTTTGCCGTCCACTGGCTGACGGCAAAGAGGGAGGTGGCCCCCACCCCCCGCCCGTTTAAAAAAAACTTAACACCCCACCTCTTTGCCCTCTGCTAGCAGACGGCAAAGAGAGATAAAGGCGGACGGCAAAGAGCGGCGGACGGCAAAGAGCAGAGTAACTAACGGACGCCACCCCCCGCCTGAATCTCTCTCTTCTCTCTCTCTCCCGACGCCCACCTAGCTAGATCCACCCCCCACCGCCGCACCGCCCACCCCGCCCCGCCTCCGCACCCTGGGTCTGCCGCCCCACCACCCCACCGCCCACCCACCCGCCGACGCCTGTCGCCCACCACCTCACCCACCCGCCTGGCCGCCGCCCCACCCCCCCGCCTCGGCACGCCTCTGCCGCCTCGTGATCCTGGCCTGCCGCCCACCACCCTCCGCCCCCACCCCACCCGCCGACGCCTCACCACACTGGCACACTGGCGCCAAGACCCGCCGCCTGTGCCCTCCCCCGCCGACTCGTCCCATTGTTCTGTGAGGGACTACTTTTATTTTCTGTTTTTCATATATATTTTGCTGTTTAATTGTTAGTGCTAGATTGTGTTAGTGTTAGTGTTAGAAAAGAATTAGAAGAAGTGGAAGAAGTAGAAGTAGTAGAAGAAGTAGAACAAGAAGAAAAGAAAAGAAGTAGAAAAGATGAAAAAGAAAAATAAGAAAAGAAGTAGAAGAAGAAGAAAGGAAGAAAAGAAAAGAAGTAGAAAAAAGATGAAAAAAGAAGAAGAAGAAAAGAAGTAGAAGAAGTAGAAGAAGAAGAAAAGAAGAAACGAAAAGAAGTAAAAAAGTAGAAAAAAGATGAAAGAAGAAGAAGAAGAAAGGAAATAAGAAGAAGAAGAGAAAGAAAGAAGACGGATAGAAGGAAACACCCCGACCCCCTGACCCGACACCACGCCCGAGCCCCTGACCCCCCCTGACCACGACACCCCGACCCCGACACCCCGACCCCCTGAACCTTGACCCCGACACCCCGACCCCGACACCACACCCCGACCCCGACACGACACCCAGACACCCCGACACCCCGACACCCGACCCCCCGAGGCCGACGGGGTCTTATATTTGTGAATTATTAGTTAGGTCATATATTTTTCGATTTTGTTATGAAAAACATCATATATAATTGTGTTGATCGGTTTGATTTAAATGTGCAGTTGCTTCACCGCTGCAAGGTTTGGTGTTCACGACCTCGTCAGTGCTTGACGAGCTTTGCCCTTTGTTCGTGGGCGCATAAATGACATTTCCTCCTCCCCATTAATTATTTTCTCTGTTCCGTGTTCGTGCTGATGAAATTTGATAGATAGCTATATATGTGTCTTGAATCATCAATGTGTGTAATAAATATGTGTCTCCCGCTCGAAGGCCATGGTTATAAATATGCATGCATTTGCATATTTATAACCTTGATTCTTTCAATTGTCCAACGCTATCCATGGATAGCCAGTATGTGTAGATTGGGTTCATATTCCCATATGCTTTGCTTTCGATCCGACGATAAATTTCGTCTGATGCCTCCTTGTTGTTCTCCGGCACACATCCTCTCTGCTTTATTGCGTAGACGTGTATCGAGAACAGCGGGAGGTGCTGCCAAATTTTATGGCCGGATCTAGAGCATAGCATGGGAAAATGAACCCAATATACACATACTCGGGTGGGATTAGGACCTATCATTACCTATTAGACTGTAGGTTGCATGGACGTAATAAAATTGACAAAGTAGATCAACTGATGAATATATACATGGTGAATTATATATGGGAAGTCAAAGGATAATACTAAGGCTAGAGTCGATCTGGAGGCGCTATGTGATAGGCCGTTACAAAACATGAAAGAACCGAAAGGAAAGCAGAACTGGACGAAGCCAAAGGCATGGTTCAATCTTGGAAGGCCAGCTATGAGGGAAATTATCTTGTGGGTGAAAATGTAGTTGATGTTCCCCGATGGGTATGCAGCGAATCTAAAGAGGGGAGCGAGTCTTGATAAATTGAAGATATTTGGTCTCAAGAGTCATGATTGGCACATATGGATTGAGCTGGTAATGCCGGTGATGTTGCGTGGCTTCATCCCTGAGGATGAATGTCTAGTACTGGTAGAACTCAGCTATTTCTTCCGTGTTCTTTGTGCGAAAGAACTATCGCCTAGCGTGCTAGAAGAAATGGAAGAGTTGGCACCGGAGTTGATCTACAAGTTAGAGAAGATCTTTCCACCGGGCTTCTTTAATCCAATGCAACATTTGATTTTGCATCTCCCGACCGAGGCAAGATTGGGGGGCTCGTGAAAATCGCTGGTGCTACCTAACCGAGAGGATGCAGAAGACGCTTCGAGAAAAATGTAAAAATAAACGTAGAATTGAAGCATTGATGGCTGAGGCATTCATCACTGAGGAGGCGGCAAACTTCATGACAACACACTACGAAACCAAAAATCGTCATTTGCATAATCCGAAGCCTCGGTACAATGCTGACGAGCCTAAAAAGGGTGGATCCAACCTCAGCCTATTCAAAGGGAATCTCACACCAGCCAATGTTTCAAATACAATATCTTTGGATAACGAAGAATGGCGGACCATTTCGTTGTATATCTTCAACAATCTGATAGAAGTGCGGCCGTACATCGAGTAAGTTCTCGGTACATTGTTTCGCAACTTCTATTTCCTTTGAACTGCTCTTATTCCTGGATATTTCATACAGTCGATACGTCGCCCTATTCTCATATGGAGCGGTGATCCAAAAGGATTCCGTCGAAGAGTATGAGCTTCTCGCAAAGCAAGGAGGCGGCTATCCCGGTTTCATCTCTTGGTTCAAACAAACGGTAATTTCTATTAGACAATTTCATTTCATTCGCTAATTTGTGTGTAATGCAACAATCCTTTCATATTAAACTTGTAGGCTAATTCAAAGTCTATGGACGCTGAATTGAGACAAGTCACTAATGGTTTTGACTATAAGGTCCGTTCATTTGACAAATACGACATCAACGGGTATCGCTTTCGTACCTATGGCAAAGAGCTATCTATGGCCGTAATCGAAAGTCTACAAATTGTTGTGTATCTGCTATCGCGAAGGAGGTACCGAGTATTATGGGAGAGTTGAAGCAATTTATGAACTTCTATTCTATGGTGAAAAGCCACCAATGTCGTAGTCTTCAAATGTTATTGGTTTCAGCCAAGGAGACTAGAAGGACTCATGAACATATAGGGCTAGTTGAAATCATCCAAAGCACCCATTTAGATGTTCCTGATGTCTATATTACGGCTCAACAGTGACCCAAGTATTCTATCTACCGTGGGCCTGCCAAACTAATCCAAATCTGAAAGGTTTGGATGTCGCTTATGAAGTGCCTCCACGCTAGACTATCTCCCCAAAGGAAGAGGATTATGAACCTCACATTAACCCGCATACATATGAAGGAGAATTCTTCCAAGAGACACGCTCTTCCAAAAAGCGCTTTCAAGAACCGTATACTTCACCCCAAAACATTGAAGTAGACAGCGACGTTGAATCCCAAATCACCACAAAGGAGGAACAAGAAGAGCCGGAACAAGAAGAGGTTATCACATGGGTGACCTGTCAATGCTTGACCGACACGTAAAGGTGGCCTTCCACATGTTGATGCCATCGAACCCTATGAGCCCGCCATTGATTATAGTGATGATGATGATTATGCATTTATTGATGATACTGACGAGATTATTAGTAGTGTCGTATTCAATTTTTTATGTTGTAGTTGATGATGATACACTTAAGTGATATACATATTATTATTCATGTCGGTATTTTTTTATGTTGTACTAATTTCGCTTACTCTTTGTCATGGCAGGTGTTGAAAGATGGAAGGGGAGCCGATCGAGGCCAAGGACAACGTGCTCAAATTGAAGGTGTGCCACACCATCAAGGTAGCTCCAGCTTATATCGTTCGAGGAACTGGTTTGTGGTTTGCTTCATGATTAATGCAATTCATTCATCATGCTATCTTGAGCCCTTTAATTACTAATTTACTTTGTTTCTCTCTTTCGCATGCTACAATAAGACGGATAAGGTGCCATAGGGGTACGACCTGTATGCCATGGCCCACACCGCCTCTTACAAGCAAGTCAAGGGAAGGCGAGGAAAGGGAGGAGTTTAACCCAGCCGATTCCCATTGATCCAGAAAGGTGATGATATCTGGTGGGGAGGTCCCGTGGCTCCATAGCCATTGATCCAGAGATTGCTCCTGAGACCACGGTGAGTTTAATTTGAATGGACGTTACTTGCTAGTCTTAACATTTGAGTGTTATCATGCTATCGAAACATTGGAAATGATCTTTGGTGCAGCGTAACTCCACACAAGCATCACACGATCCTTCTCCAGCTACTGGCACGAGCCAGCCCGCTCCTACACCTCCATGATCAAGGTAAGTTTCTCTAGTTTTTTGCTTAACAAATGCATAAAGACCTAGACTTAGCTTTATTTCCTCCAATATGCTTACCTTAATGACCTAGAGTTAGCTTCTTTTCCTCCAAAATGACTTAATAAGCTTACTGACCTCCAAAACCAGCCATTTTACCTAAGTTAGCTCTAAAACGATCTATACTTAGCTATGTTTCCTCCAAAATGACCTAAGTTAGTTATAATATGCTTGGTTAACTAGGTTTGCTCAATAATGACATGTACTTAGCTTACTTATGTAAAAAAACGGCATAATTAGCTTAGTTAGCTTATAAACGATCCATTTTACCTATGTTAGCTCTAAAATGATGCATTTTACCTAAGTTAGCTCATAAACGATCCATTTCACCTAAGTTACCTCACAAACGATGGCGTGCTTCTTCTTCTAGTCTTCTTCTTCTAGTCACCTTTTCCTAACTTTCTTATTTGCCATTTTGCAGATTTCATTCACTTCTCGGAAGCTAGCTTGCTATGATGGAGTGCTTGTTTTTTATTTCATTCTCTTCTAGTATTCTTGTAGCTTGCTACGATGGAACTTGCTATCTTGATGAAACTTTGCATTGTAATATGTATGTGCAACTTCCTAATGGTTGCAACTTATGTCTATGTGCAACTTGCTATGTATGAATGGATGGAACTATATATGTATGTACGATGAAACTTATGTGCTGTTAAATAGCCCTGTGAAATATATCTATATAAGTCATATATATTTGCTATGAAAATTGTTGGATTTACAAAAAAACAGAAAAAGAGCCAATATGCAGGCTCTTTGCCGTCCGCCACCGACGGCAATGGGCTCTTTGCCAACAGTCATGACGGCAATAAGGCACGTGGCAGCCAACTGTGCTTCCTGGGAGCTGACCCATTTAGTCAGTTTGCCTACAGTGCCAGACGGCAAAGGCAGGACGAATTTTGCCATCAGCGGCGGACAGCAAAGTCCTGCCGTTAGCCACCTAACGGACTAACAGCGAATTTTTTGCCGTCTGTGTTCTTTGCCGTCCGCTGCTGATGGCAAAGGCCCCTTTGCCGTTAGCCACCAAAAGCAGACGGCAACGTAGCTCTTTACCGGACCTTCCTTTGCCATCCACTTTTGCCGACCTTTGCCGTACGCCATTCATGCCTTTGCCGTCCGTTGTGGCAGACGGCAAAGTAGATGATTCCTGTAGTGAAGGCGCCATGGAAGAATTTTGTCAATGTGAGCATATTCGGCTTGACGTTTTGTCATTAGCTCACCCCCAATCAAATGGTCAGGCTGAGAGAGACAATCAGGAAATCTTGAAAGGCATCAAGCCCCAGCTTTTGGTCCCCTTGCAACAGATGCCGGGTTGTTGGGTTGAGGAGTTACCCTCTGTGATATGGAGCATCAATACTATTCCTAACAGGTCTACAGGTTATACGCCTTTCTTCATGGTTTACGGAACCGAGGCGGTTCTCCCTAGTGACATCCGTCATGACTCGCCATGTGTGGCGGCTTATGTTGAGGCTAACAATGAACAAGCGTGTCAGGATGCACTTGACCTGTTAGATGAAAAGCGATACCTAGTAGCAGATCGATCGTTGATTTACCAGCAAGACCTGCGCCGCTATCACAGCCACCGGTTTAGGTCCAGAACCTTTCAGGAATGTGATTTGGTGCTTCGGCTCATCCAGGATCAAACTGATGCACACAAGTTATCCCCACCTTGGGAACGGCCCTTTGTGGTCAGCAAGAACTTGAACAACGGGTCATACTACCTTATCGATGTTCGAGAGCACAAAGACTCACGTAAGTCGGAGGAGGAGACCCGCCGGTCGTGGAATATTGCTCATCTTCGGGCTTACTACACTTGAGCCACCGGCTCTCATGATGTACATATTTTGACGATGTATATATTATAAATAAAGTAGGACCTCTGTCCTTTTCATCCTCAAAGAGCATATGTCTTCATCATTGTCTTATCAAATGATCACTTGGGGGTTAATCGTATTCGAATCTAGCTTAACTTTCAGGACCCCGACTCAATGGCACACCGACCTAGCATGTAACACCTCATATCACTTTGCGGCCTCACGCACGGTATTCCCACGGGTGTCGCCTTATGATACGTCTCCAATGTATCTATAATTTATGAAGCATTCATGCTATTTTATTATCTGTTTTGAATGATTATGGGCTTTATTATACACTTTTATATTACTTTTGGGACTAACCTATTAACCGGAGGCCCAGCCCATATTGTTGTTTTATTGCCTGTTTCAGTATTTCGAAGAAAATGAATATCAAACGGAGTCCAAACGGAATGAAACCTTCGGCAGCATGATTTTTTTGGAAGAATACGATCTTGGAGACTTGGAGTTCACGTCAGAAGATCCTCAAGGAGGCCAGGAGATAGGGGCGCCCCCCCTACTGGACGCGCCCCCTGTCTTGTGGGCCCCTCGAGCACCCCCCGACCGACTTCTTTCGCCTATATAGTCCCACATACCCTAAAAACATCCACGGAGAAGATAGATCGGGAGTTCCACCGCCGCAAGCCTCTGTAGGCACCAAAAACCTCTCGGGAGCCCGTCCCGGCACCCTGCCGGAGGGGGAACCCATCACCGGTGGCCATCTTCATCATCCCGGCGCTATCCATGACGAGGAGGGAGTAGTTCACTCTCAGGGCTGAGGGTATGTACCAGTAGGTATGTGTTTGATCTCTCTCTCTCTCGTGTTCTCTCTATGGCACGATCTTGATGTACGCGAGCTTTGCTATTATAGTTGGATCTTATGATGTTTCTCCCCCTCTACTCTCTTGTGATGAATTGAGTTTCCCTCTTGAAGTTATCTTATCGGATTGAGTCTTTATTTGAGAACACTTGATGTATGTCTTGTCGTGTTTATCTGTGGTGATAACGGGATATCACGTGCCACTTGATGTATGTTTTGGTGACCAACTTTCGGGTTCCGCCCATGAACCTATGCATAGGGGTTGGCACACGTTTTCTTGACTCTCCGGTAGAAACTTTGGGGCACTCTTTGAAGTACTTTGTGTTGGTTGGATGAATCTGAGATTGTGTGATGCATATCGTATAATCATGCCCACGGATACTTGAGGTGACAATGGAGTATCTAGGTGACATTAGGGTTTTGGTTGATTTGTGTCTTAAGGTGTTATTCTAGTATGAAATCTATGATGGATCGAGCGGAAAGAATAGTTCTATGTTATTTTACTACCAACTCTTGAATAGATCGATCAAAAAGGATAACTTTTAGGTGGTTTCTTACCCTACCATAATCTCTTCGTTTGTTCTCCGCTATTAGTGGCTTTGGAGTGACTCTTTGTTGCATGTTGAGGGATTGTTATATGATCTATCTATGTTATTATTGTTCAGAGAACTTGCACTAGTGAAAGTATGAACCCTAGGCCTTGTTTCCTATCATTGCAATACCGTTTACGCTCACTTTTATCATTAGTTACCTTGCTGCTTTTACATTTTCAGATTACAAAAACCTATATCTACCATCCATATTGCACTTGTATCACCATCTCTTCGCCGAACTAGTGCACCTATACAATTTACCATTGTATTGGGTGTGTTGGGGACACAAGAGACTCTTTGTTATTTGGTTGCAGGGTTGCTTGAGAGAGACCATCTTCATCCTACGCCTCCCACGGATTGATAAACCTTAGGTCGCCCACTTGAGGGAAATTTGCTACTGTCCTACAAACCTCTGCACTAGGAGGCCCAACAACGCCTACAAGAAGAAGGTTGTGTAGTAGACATCAAGCTCTTTTCTGGCGCCGTTGCCGGGGAGGTGAGTGCTTGAAGGTACATATTTAGATCTTGCAATCGAATCTTTTTGCTTCTTGTTTTATCACTAGTTTAGTTCATAAAAGAAAACTACAAAAAAATAGAGTTGATTTTGTCTCATACGCTTCATCTTTTTAATATCTTTCGTGAGAATGATGGAAAGGAAAATTGTGCTCAAGTGCTAGAGGAAGAATGAATTAAAATGCTTGGTACTAGATCTTTGTATGATGAGGATGATTGCAATGTTGTCAGTATGAATTTCTTGAATATCCATGATGCTAATGATACGTAAAGCCACAAGCTTGGGGAAGCTATGTTTGATGAATATGATATATTTTGTTCCCCAAGTTTTGATATGCAAAATTGTTATGATGATAGCATGCCTCTTACCTATGATGATTATATCGATGAAAATGGGTTTGGAAGAGTGTCAACTTTAGGAAGTAGTTATCCCACTAATTTGGAGGATGTTGAATCTTATTGTGATGAATATGAAAGTGGATTTGGAAGAGTGTCAACTTTATTTAGTGATTCCACTATCTTGGAGAGGTTTCAATTGATTATGATGAGAACAAAGTTGCTACTTATGATGATTATTGTGATGAAACTTATGCTATAAAAAGTAGTGATGATTATATTAATAAAACTTGTCATGACTATGATTACCCTTTTTCTAAACATTACTCTTTTAATGTGGAAACAATTTTTAGTGTTCAAGTCTTTGATGATACTTCCACTATTCAAAATGAGAAGAATTTTGCTTATATGGAGAGTAGTAAAAATTATATGCTTGTAGATCATGAAAAGAATGCTTTAGGTGCTGGTTATATTGTTGAATTCATTCATGATGCTAATGAAAATTATTATGGGGGAGGAACATATGCTTGTAGGAATTGCAATAATGTCAAGTTTCCTCTTTATGTGCTTAAAGTCTTGAAGTTATGCTTGTTTTACCTTCCTATGCTAGTTAATTATTATTCTCATAAGTTGTTTGCTCACAAAATCCCTATGCATAGGAAGTGGGTTAGACTTAAATGTGCTAGTCATATGCTTCATGATGCTCCCATTATGTTTCAATCCTTATCTTTTATGTGAGCATCATTACCATCATCATGCCTAGCTGAAAGGCATTAAAGAAAAGCGCTTGTTGGGATACAACCCAATATTTACCTTTACTGTTTTTGTGTGTTCACATGATTATTCTACAGTAGTAATCATGTTTTATAGCTTTTGTTTCAATAAAGTGCCAAGTAAAACCTTTAGGATAGCTTACAGTGATAGTTGTGTTGATCCAGCTGAAAATCAGAAACTTTTGCACCCAGTAAATTAGTTTTGTTAATTCACAGAAACGTCCTTATGATCTGATTCTTTTTTCTCTGTATTGGTATACAAATTTATTAGGACTTCCTAATTTGGTAGGATTTTTGGAGTTCCAGAAGTATATGTTTGATACAGATTACTACAGACTGTTCTGTTTTTGACAGATTCTGTTTTCTATGTGTTGTTTTCTTATTTTGATGAATCTATGAGTAGTATCGGAGGGAATGAACCATATATAAGTTGGAATACAGTAGATATTACACCATTATAAATTTAGAATGAGTCCATTACAGTACCTAAGTGGTTGTTTTATTTTCTTATACTAACGGAGCTTATGAGTTTTCTGATGAGTTTTGTGTTGTGGAGTTTCCAAGTTTTGGGTAAAGATTCGATGGACTATGGAATAAGGAGTGGCAAGAGCCTAAGCTTGGGGATTAACAAGGAACACCAAGGTAATATTCAAGGACAACCAAGAGCCTAAGCTTGGGGATGCCCTGGATGGCATCCCCTCTTTCGTCTTCGTTCATCGGTAACTTTACTTGGAGCTATATTTTTATTCGCCACATGATATGTGTTTTGCTTGGAGCGTCATTTTCTTTTGTTAGTATTTTCTTGATGTTATTTGGATTAATGTTTTGCATCTTCAGTTTCAATAAAAATGTCAAGGATAGCCTTTACCATGCTTATTTTGCTAGTATACATGTTGCTGTTTGAAAACAGAAAGTTTACCGCTGTTGCAAAAATTCCCTAGAAAAGTAAGAGAATGATATAATGTTGAAACTTTTTTCATAATGAGATATGATAAATTTACTACAGTGGGAATTTTATTTCATAATTTTTGGAGTTAGGGAAGTATGATGAATCTTGCATTCTTTACAGAGTGTACTATTTTGGCAGATTGCTGTTATGTTTGCATATGTTTGCTTGTTTAATGATTCTATTTGAGGATAGGAGTATTAAATATTCAGAGGCATTTAGTATGCAATGTTGAATAATAATTTTAGTGATTTTTTGCAATAGGAAATGATAAGGTTTTGCATTGGTTTATACTAACCTATCTCACGAGTTCTTGTTGAGTTTGTTGTGAATGAAGCTTTTGATAAAAAGAAGAGAAACCATGATATGAGAGGAATTAAGGATACACAAAAGTTCAAGCTTGGGGATGCCCAAGGCACCCCAAGATAATATTTCAAGAAGTCTTAAGCATCTAAGCTTGGGGATGCCCCGGTAGGCATCCCACCTTTTTTCTTCAACAACTATCGGTTAGTATCGGTTGAGCCTAAGTTTTTGCTTCTTCACATGAGTTGTGCTATCCTTGCAATGTCATTTTATTTTGTTTTGCTTGATGTTTGAATACAATACCAAGATCTGAAATTCTTAAATGAGAGAGAGTCTTCACATAGTTGCATAATTATTTAGCTACTCATTGATCTTCGCTTATATCTTTTGAGTAGTTTTTCATTTACTAGTGTGCTTCACTTATATCCTATGAGTTAATTGTTGAATGAGTTGATTGTCATAAATCTGAAATTACATCTAAGAAGTAGAGGTTGTAAATTTATTGAAGGTTAGCAAGCATTGTATTGGTCATTTGAACAATTCATGAAAGAATATTGAAGGAAGAGAGATTTCACATATAAATACACTATCCTAGACATCTTTTATAATTGGGAGCACTCATTAAGTATGACATGCTAAAGAATTGATGTTGGACAAGGAAGACAACGTAATGGTTTATGTTTTCCGAAATCTCAGTTAAAGTATATTATCATGGATCATTCAAACATGTTGAGCTTGCTTTCCCTCCTCATGCTAGCCAAAATTCCTTGCACCAAGTAGAGATACTACTTGTGCTTACAAATACCCTTAAACCCAGTTTTGCCACGAGAGTCCACCATACCTACCTATGGATTGAGTAAGATCCTTCAAGTAAGTTGTCATCGGTGCAAGCAATAAAAATTGCTCTCTAAATATGTATGATATTTTGGTGTGAAGAAAATAGCTTTATACGATCTTGTTATGGAAGCAATAAAAGCGACGGACTGCATAATAAAGGTCCATATACAAGTGGAAATATAAAGTGACGTTCATTCGCATTAAGATTTTGTGCATCCAACCCTAAAAGCGCATTACAACCTCTCTATATATATATATATATATATATATATATATATATATATATATATATATATATATATATATATATATATATATATATATATATCCAATTGGATGTAAGTTAGCATGAGCTATTATTGTTGACATCACCCAAAGGTGAATATGTTGGGAGGCAACACTATAAGCCCCTATCTTTCTCAGTGTTTGATTATGACTTCATAACCACAAGTATTGCGTGAGTGTTAGCAATTGTAGAAGACTATTTGATAGTTGAGTATGTGAAGTTTGCTATTCCTGAAAATAAGATGAATTGCAATTGTTTGATGACTGAGAATGAAGTTTGCTAGTTTTCAAGAAAGTTTATGGTCTATGCTTTGACATGTGAATTGCTTGTTACTTTATCGTGAGAAGTTTTATGAGATGAACTACTGTTATGACATATTATCATGCTAGAAAAGGTGATTGAAATTATCATTGATCAAACTTGTGCACCTTCTAGATTCACACTTCATAAATTCTTTCTTTTATCATTTACCTACTCGAGGACGAGCAGGAATTAAGCTTGGGGATCCTGATGCATCTCCAACGTATCTATAATTTATGAAGCATTCAAGCTATTTTATTATCTGTTTTGAATTATTATGGGCTTTATTATACACTTTTATATTACTTTTGGGACTAACCTATTAACCGGAGGCCCAGCCCATATTGCTGTTTTATTGCCTGTTTCAGTATTTCGAAGAAAAGGAATATCAAACGGAGTCCAAACGGAATGAAACCTTCGGCAGCGTGATTTTTTTGGAAGAATTCGATCCTGGAGACTTGGAGTTCACGTCAGAAGATCCTCGAGGAGGCCAGGAGATACGCGGTGCCCCCCCCCCTACTGGGTGCACCCCCCCTATCTCATGGGCCCCTCGAGCACCCCCGACCGACTTCTTTCGCCTATAAGTCCCACGTACCCTAAAAACATCCACGAGGAAGATAGATCGGGAGTTCCGCCACCACAAGCCTCTGTAGCCACCAAAAACCTCTCGGCAGCCCATCCGGGCACCCTGCCGGAGGGGGAACCCATCACCGGTGGCCATCTTCATCATCCCAGCGCTATCCATGACGAGGAGGGAGTAGTTCACCCTCAGGGCTGAGGGTATGTACTAGTAGCTATGTGTTTGATCTCTCTCTCTCTCTCTCTCTCTCTCTCTCTCTCTCTATGGCACGATCTTGATGTATCGCGAGCTTTGCTATTATAGTTGGATCTTATGATGTTTCTCCCCCTCTACTCTCTTGTGATGAATTAGAGTTTCCCTCTTGAAGGTATCTTATCGGATTGAGTCTTTATTTGAGAACACTTGATGTATGTCTTGCCGTGTTTATCTGTGGTGACAATGGTATATCACGTGCCCCTTGATGTATGTTTTGGTGACCAACTTGCGGGTTCCGCCCATGAACCTATGCATAGGGGTTGGCACACGTTTTCTTGACTCTTCGGTAGAAACTTTGGGGCACTCTTTGAAGTACTTTGTGTTGGTTGGATGAATCTGAGATTGTGTGATGCATATCGTATAATCATGCCCACGGATACTTGAGGTGACAATGGATTATCTAGGTGGCATTAGGGTTTTGGTTGATTTGTGTCTGAAGGTGTTATTCTAGTATGAACTCTATGATGGATCGAGTGGAAACAATAGCTCTATGTTATCTTACTACGAACTCTTGAATAGATCGATCAAAAAGGATAACTTTGAGGTGGTTTCTTACCCTACCATAATCTCTTCGTTTGTTCTCCGCTATTAGTGGCTTTGGAGTGACTCTTTGTTGCATGTTGAGGGATTGTTATATGATCTATCTATGTTATTATTGTTGAGAGAACTTGCACTAGTGAAAGTATGAACCCTAGGCCTTGTTTCCTATCATTGCAATACCGTTTATGCTCACTTTTATCATTAGTTACCTTGCTGTTTTTGTATTTTCAGATTACAAAAACCTATATCTACCATCCATATTGCACTTGTACCACCATCTCTTCGTCGAACTAGTGCACCTATACAATTTACCATTGTATTGGGTGTGTTGGGGACACAAGAGACTCTTTGTTATTTGGTTGCAGGGTTGCTTGAGAGAGACCATGTTCATCCTATGCTTCCCACGGATTGATAAACCTTAGGTCATCCACTTAAGGGAAATTTGCTACTGTCCTACAAACCTCTGCACTTGGAGGCCCAACAACGTCTACAAGAAGAAGGTTGTGTAGTAGACATCACCTTACCAGGCCCGGGACCGTTTGCGCCTCTTGGCACACGTATATGATAGTGTCGCTAGCATCCATATGACAAGGAGCCCGGGCTGACATGGCTAGTCGTGAACCCAAAGTGGCACTAACTTGCAGGGACAGGCATACATGACCCAGCAACAAACGTGTCGGTCATCAGCGAGTGAATCCGGGTTGTAGCAACTGGCTAGCAGGACTCCGGTAAACCGGGCTATAGCAGGCTAACAGGACTCCGGTAGACACCGCGTGACATTTCCCCGAAGGGACAGACACAGGAACGAAGAAGGACACATGTCGGCCAGCCTAAGTGTTCCGAAGCAGTAGCAAGCTACCAAGGCTCAGTGGAAGCACTAGGAGACATTTCCCGGTAAGATAGGCTACCAAGGATAAACAACTAGATAGTCAGATCCCACACATACCAAGCATTTCAATAACATACACACAATATGCCCGATATGTGCAAATACAACATGGCATCACAACATGACTCTACAACTCAAGTATTTTATTCAATAGGCTCCGAGGAGCGAGATATTACAAACATGGGTCTCATGACCCAGCATTCAAAGCACACAAGTCAAAGCACATGCGGAAGCTTAACATGTCTGAGTACAGACATCTACAAATGAAAAAGGCTGAGAAGCTTGACTATCTACCAGATCCTGCCAAGGGCACAAGATTGTAGCCGAGGTAACAAGATAAACGTCGAAGTCCAAGTGGAACTACTAGCGAGACTAAAGTCTCTCTGCAAAAACATAAATTAAGCAAATGTGAGTACAAATCTACCCAGCAAGACTTTACGTCAGAACTAACTACATATGCATCATTATCAACAAAACGGGATGGTGGGGTTTAACTGTAGCAAGCCAGCTTTGAATCGGTGGCTATCCTGAACTACGACTGCAAGTAACTCTTTTGAGGTGGCGCACACGAGTCCACATATTCACCAACCAATACACAACTATGGATCTGCTCCCGTCTCCCTACGAGAACGCCATCCATAGCACTCACGCTTATCTTGCGCATTTTAGATCGTCCCCTTTCACTTGTCTATGAACTGTATAGGCAACCCAGAGGTCCTTTACCGCGGACGCGGCTATTCGAATAGATGATGTTAACCCTGCAGGGGTGTACTTCTTCATACATGTTTCCACCACTTAGCGTCTGCACACGACATGTGCTCGGCAAACTTCAAGCGAAAGCCGACGTGGGTGTAGACCACGACCTACCTAAACACTCAAGTCTCTAGTCCAGGTTTGTCGCCTATTCAGGTTCCATCCACAGGGAGTCCGGCCGAGGTTTCCACATATGGCCCCGAATGATGTGTACTGGGTTCCGCAACACCAAACGGGTGCCCGGCATACCCGGCCACGTGCCTACCGCATCACAGCCCACCCCTCTGCTCAGCGCTGCGCACGGCCTCCAGCATACTACAAACACCAGAAACTACTTGCAACTCCTGGAAAGAGGACAAGGGTGATTAAGAAGTCGAGCGGGGTCATATTTCAGGGCCCAATGCACATGGTAGTAGCTGTTTCATGGATCACAAACACAGAACTCAGTTCTTGAGGACGGCTTCAATGAGACAACCCACCATGTACTCCTACATGGCCTCTCGCCGATACCTTTACCAAATCATGTTCACACACTTAGCACACACACAGTAGGACATGTTCACACACCTCTGATTCATCCCCGATGAATCAGACTTGACACAACTCTAAGCAATAGCAGGCACGACAAACAAGCATGAATGAGTAGGCACATCAGGGCTCAAACAACTCCTACTCATGCTAGTGGGTTTCATCTATTTACTGTGGCAATGACAGGTCATGCAGAGGATAAGGGGTTCAACTACCGCAACAAGTAACACATGAGTCGTTGTTGTCCTAATGTAGTAAAAGAGAGCAGGAGCGAGAGAGTGGGACTGTATCGGAATGAACAAGGGGGTTTTGCTTGGCTGGCACTTCTGAAGATAGCATTGAGTCTTCATCAGTGTCAACGATCACAACGTCGGAACATCGTCTACCGAGAGGGGACAAATACCAGCAACAGATAAGAAATATAATCAATGCAATGCACAATATGATGCATGATCATGACATGGCAAAATGAGTGTGTTGAGCTAATACAGCTAAGAACAGGATGGTTTGAGTTCATTTGAATCAACGATTCAAATGCAAACCTAGAATATGAACTCATATAAGTGCATTATCTTGTTTCATCTAAATAGCAAGGTTAGGTTGCTCTAACATGCATAAAACCAGTACAGATGGAAAGATTGGATTTTTCTGATCCTTTTTCACATATAATTTGTTTCACTTGGAGTTATGGTTGAATTTCTATGAATTTTAGAAGTTTAAGCCTTTTTCTGGATTTTCTGAATAAATAGAATTAAACTAATTCCAGAAAAGGGATTGCTGCGTCAGCCTGACGTCAGCATGAGGTAAGCGAGTCAACGGGGCAGCCCAGGTTAAACTGACCAGTGGGTCCCGTGTGTCAGTGGCTAACTAAACTAATCTAATTTAATTAGCACTAACCTAGGTTAAACTAATTAAGTTTTAAACCGAAACTAGATTAATTAGCCGGGCGGGGCCTGCATGTCATAGAATCTGGGGAGGTCAAACCCCTGGTCAAATAAAGTCAAACCCGCCGGCGAGGTCAGCGGCGGCCACGGGCTTCGGAAAAGCTCCACAGAGCACGGTTGGATGCGCTGGAGGCAGCTCTAGGACGCTGGCGGCGCGGCGCGGCGGATGGTGGTGGTCTCCGGGCTTAGAATGGCCTGTAGCGTCGAGGGCGACGACCACAGCGGGGGCCGGAGCTTGAGCGAGCTCGGGGTCGGGGCTACGGCGTGTAAAAGGACGAAATGAAGCTCCCTCGAGGCTCTACGTGTTGCTGCTAATCGTTTGGACGCACTGGTCTGACCAAATGGTCGCCGGAGCTACGCCGGCGACAAGCTCGGGCGGCGATGGTTCTCGGTTTCGATGAACGCGACGGCTAGAGGACGTGAAAGCTGCGGGAAAGAGATGGGGAAAGCGGCGGAGCTCACTGTGAATATGATGAGGTGGTCAGCGAGCTCGGGGACGTCCTCGTTGCTGCAAAATGAGTAGCGGCGATCGCCGGCCATGGCGATGAAGGCGGTGGTGATGGCGTGGCTTCAGGGCACCCGGCGTCGCGTGCGCCGGCGTAGAGCTTCACGGATCCGAGGCGGAGCTTGTGGGCTAGCTGGATGGCCGCGGGGATGCTGGTGGCCGCGGTGGCTCATGGCGGCGTGCTTGGGCGCGTGAGCGGAAGAGCGAGGGAGAGAGGCAGAGGAGAGGAGAGGGCACGGGGAGAGAGTGAGAGAGGGCAGGGGAAGGTCGGGGCGATGCATGTGGCGCTCGGGGCCGACTCCAGCAGCGGCAAGCAAGCAGGAGGTGGTCGGACGCGCGTGCTTTCATGGCAGCGCCACGCTACGCCCTCCCGGCAAGGGGAAGACGACAGGGAGGAGCCCCTGGTGGGCTGGGCCGGTTGGTGGGCGTCAGGTAAGTTTTCTCTGCTCTGTTTTATTTCTGTTCTATTTTCCTATTCTGCTATTTTGTTTCTGGATTTAGAAAAATAATAATCACATCATAAAATCCTGAAATAAATTTATAGGCACTGTTTGAATTATTTCCAACGGCCCCCAAGTACTTCCAGGATTATTTGGACACTTAAAAATATTTATAGGATTTAAATGTCCAAATTCAAATACTTATGAATTAACTCAAAAATCCATAAATGAACTTAAATATGTCCATCATTATTGGCAGAGGTTTTCACCTTTAGCAGAAATCATGAACATTTTTAAAGGCATTTTTGGGTTCTTTGAAAAGGATTTTATTTTGAACCTAGTTGAATTCATTTGGTGCTAGGGTTCTGAACATCCCCATTTCAGATTTAAGACAAATTTAAACATGATGCAACACAAGACTAACCTGACCAGAGCAGACCAGAACTAGGGATGTGACAACTCACCCCCACTAAACAAGAATCTCGTCCCGAGATTCAAGCGTAGGGTAAGACGAAGGGGGAACGCAACCTAACACAATCTTTACGATCCATGGTGCACTTCATAAGAATGTTGATTCGATCACCATCATTGTCTCGAAGTCTTGCTCTGAGGACTCCAATTAACCTGGCAACGAGAGGAAAGGGAAAACTCTAAAAGAATCGATCTTCTCGAAGATCAAACAACTTAGGATCATCTCATGGGGTGAGTCATAGCAGCATCTCCCGAGCTGAGAAACGAAGCACACATCTAGAGGAATGGAGTGGAACAGATGACGGGGGTTCACTAGGTAGACAACAATTCCACACTTAAGAAGGTGGTGAACGGTTGTCAAAGTAGCGAGGAGTTGAATTGCCATGATACCATAACGAGACATCTTAGAGGAAGTGGCTCGTAGAATCATCCGTTAAGTGGCAAAAAGAATTGCCTTTGATTCAAGGATCATTTAAGCTCTTTATACCAGATTAAGGCAAATCATAATCGTTCAGTTGAAGGAGTCCGGATGAGTGGCATACCCGGACGAGTATGGATGATGTGCATTACCTTGTTGACGATAATGTCATGGATGATTTTGCTTATCATCGGAAATGGATGGGACCCATGGTAGCATGACACAATGGCGGTGCAAGCTGGGAGCAAAATGCAAATGCAGGAAATGACTCTAGTAACTGGGGAGGAACTCAACAGTAGGGAATAATTCCACTTTTGGAGTGGTTATAACATAACCGAAGAAAACTGGAAGCAATCCCAGTTAGTGTCGATGATAATACTTGGTGCTTGTGCGTGCTCTAAAAACTTGAGCATTTCCATATTCATCAAGGTTTTACCAATATCTGTGTCAAGGATCCTGGCAACACAACATACTACCATGATGAATGGTGATGGATGATGCAGATGCAAAAGAGGATAACACCTTCTCAGATTTCACCTTAGTGAGGCCAAGGAATCAAAATCTGGATGATCGGCCGAGAGACATTTAGAACTCCGCTTCTAATGTTCTCCTTGATGTGATAGCATAATCCATTCGTAGATATGGTTTGACATCTAGAACATCAGGTAAAAGGTCGGACTTCGGGGACACCAAAAATCCATAAGGAACAACTAGGGAGTAAATCCTACGAAATCCTTATGGGGAGGTGGCCAACTTCCTCAAACAAGATACTACAATAATAGGTCTTATGGTAGGATGTGTTGGCCATGACATCCACTTTACCAGTTACGGTGAGACCAATATTATAGTTCTTGGGAAACGTTCCAACCATCATATCAGCCTGAGATTCAGATCTGGTTGGTGTCAGAATATTCCAGACTCATCAAGTCTAGAAAGAAAAAGGATAGTTTGCAACATAATTCGACGAGATGACGTTGCGAGATTCTCGGGAGATGGACTACGATAGCAAGCTCCAAAACATGAGTTGGTTCTGCTACAACATGTGAACACGTTGTCCGAGACAAGCATGACCACAAAGTAGTCTTATAATAAAACACTACCGAGTTCAGGAGGCGAACCATCATCAAGGATATCGAAGTCCTTGCATAAGTCTTGCTCTTAAGAAGGAACTTATTCTCCTTGAACTAATCAATCAGTGGCTTGGTGTGCTAGGAATACATATAGATTGAAGGTTGCAAGTCTCCGAACCACAGAATACTTCACACGTATGCATGACCGATTTGGATGATTCCAAAGGAAGCAACATTGACTTTCTCGAATCCACGGCGGCAACTTGCATCAAATGCACATGAACTGGAGGAAGTCACTTCTTACATCCGAACATATGCTTCATGAACGGGACATGAAGATAATGCTTATAGAAGTTTCCAACACTAGCTTAATGTTCAACAACATCATGGAGGAGATATGGATGTTGTCGATGGGCTCAACAATAATTCATCCAGATTCCAATGGAGATGGAATTCCGTAACTATGTGAACAAGGTGATAGTATTGGTCAGACCCAAAAGATATAATGGTGTATGCTCAAGGAAAATCCATGAGTAAGACAACATTACGAACATTGTTGGTTCTGATTTGATTTGAGGATAGCCCATACTCA
The DNA here is from genome assembly GCA_021605205.1 of Aegilops longissima. Lineage (NCBI taxonomy): Eukaryota > Viridiplantae > Streptophyta > Magnoliopsida > Poales > Poaceae > Aegilops > Aegilops longissima. Next base: position 60,402,813 of record CM038676.1, read on the forward strand.
AATCAAAGTTTTGGCAAGACAATAGCTCCAACAACTGGTCACGAGGATCAATCGATGAAGATATCATCTTTATTCAACACACACACAAAAAGATATCCCTTAAAATGAACTAAGCCAGACAAGCTTTTATCTTCCAACTCTCCAAGTTGTTGTTTGGCTTAACCAACTAGCTCAGGGGTATCCAACGCGGATTCTTGGGGAAGGAGTGGTTTATTGGAAACCAACTTGATCACGAACTCAACATAGCGGTCAGGTGACAACCTGGTAATACTTCCGAGAAGATATTCGGAACATCACGAACCACTGATATGTTATTAAGCTCGAGAACAATCTTGCTTTTCAGGGCAAGATGATATGATCAAAAGAGCGAGGGTTTGACACATTCCTAACTCATTGATCGAAGAGTGCACCTTGGAAAATGGATAGGTAGCACGATCAATCCTAGAGTGATGATTCAATAATCAATATACTAAGAATGAAGCTACAGTCCTTTAACTACCAAGCAACGGGGTTGCTCGGAGTATAGATTTCACACATCACGATTCACTTGTCGGTGTTCCAGTTGCAACAAAACGGGGACCGAGAATGAATAACGATGGTGAGAAGTATCACTACATCAAGAATCCATAAGAGAAGGTGCAACCCTCATGACATTCCTGACGTAAAATGGGTAATACTTCAGGGTACAACAGAACAAGAGCTGGGTTGGCATTTTGATCTGCGAGATACAACTACTTTGACCCAATCCTGGATATATGGACGAGGTACTGGAGTTTGTTTCTCCTAGTCATTCCGGAATAGAATGGCTTGACGGACTACAAGAATAATAGGCATCGATGAACACGGGTGCACGACTATTCCTGACAATCAATTGATAGACGGGGGTCAGGATACAACTAAAGAGGGACAACCCAAAAGAACATGCGATTTTCTGAGCTGTGGATGCACAGATTAGTATGTCGAGCAAAGCTCAACATTTTTCTTCCGGATAACCCATGCGGGGAAGGTAGGACTGGCAGAGTCACGATATAGAATGGAGAACTCTACGAGAGCACTCTTGTTGTGATCTTTTGATCCAACAAACTTCTGCCATAAGTGGTTCATAGTATTTGGAAGAAGGAAATACCACAGACCTCGAGGACTAACGCAAAGGTTACTAATAATCTAAGGGAGCTAGCAATTACTATCAACATGAAGTAAGTAGAGTGAATCTCGGGTTCAAAACCCAGAAGTGGAATACCTACATACTAAGTGGCATCACGGGATGCTTTCGAGAATGATGGCCAGAATCATCACACTGGGAACACAAAGCATGGCTAAATTACTAGGTGATACCGCAGACACCTAGGGTCATAATAATAGCTCCAACTTAAATGCCGAGGCAGTACCTCAACACACTAGTTAGTGTGGTTGATCTGGCACAATGGAACTTCGGGAACGGAAAGAAGGGATTTGCAAATGCATCAGATTGTTTAGAAACCTGGGACGACTCAGACAGCATAACGGTTGTAAATGCTTAAAAGGATTTAAGACAACCTGCAAATGGTGGCATAACCACTCGATCGTCACAATATCAAGGTTCCGAGATCAACTATGAACACACAGAGGTAGTAGAAACTGAACTGAGGCTTAAATCCAGTAATCTTATAAGTTTACGGATAAGTAACACGTGATCCTGATAGAAAGAAGAGAAAGCCTAGTTCCTTAACCCCGTAGGAAAGATAAGATGACTCAGATTAGAAGGGCATAAGGTATAAGGAGTAAAAAGAGCCTTACGTTCCATCCCACAATCAATTCCCTTATACAACTAAAGAATTTCTAGACTCAACTTCGACCAATTTTGCTTGGTAATCCTACAGGCAGTCAGGCTCTGATACCAAAGCTGTCAGGACCCTGACTCAATGGCACGCCGATCTAGCATGTAACACCTCATATCACTTTGCGGCCTCAAGCACAGTATTCCCACGGGTGTCGCCTTACCAGGCCCGGGACCGTTTGCGCCTTTTGCACACGTATATGATAGTGTCGCTAGCATCCATATGACAAGGAGCCCGGGCTGACATGCTAGTCGTGAACCCAAAGTGGCACTAACTTACAGGGACAGGCATACATGACCCAGCAACGAACGTGCCGGTCATCAGCGAGTAAATCCAGGCTGTAGCAACTGGGCTAGCAGGACTCCAGTAAACTGGGCTGTAGCAGGCTAACAGGAGTCCGGTAGACACCGCGTGACATTTCCTCGAAGGGACAGACACAGGAACGAAGAAGGACACATGCCGGCCAGCCTAAGTGTTCCGGAGCAGTAGCAAGCTACCAAGGCTTAGTGGAAGCACTAGGAGACATTTCCCGGTAAGAGAGGCTACCAAGGATAAACAACTACATAGTCAGATCCCACACATACCAAGCATTTCAATAACATACACACAATATGCCCGATATGTGCAAATACAACATGGCATCACAACAAGACTCTACAACTCAAGTATTTTATTCAATAGGCTCCGAGGAGCGAGATATTACAAACATGGGTCTCATGACCTAGCATTTAGAGCACACAAGTCAAAGCACATGCGGAAGCTTAACATGTCTGAGTACAGACATCTACAAATGAAAAAGGCTGAGAAGCCTGACTATCTTCCAGATCCTGCCGAGGGCACAAGATCGTAGCTGAGGTAACAAGCTAAACGTCAAAGTCCAAGCGGAACTACTAGCGAGACTGAAGTCTCTCTGCAAAAACATAAATTAAGCAAACATGAGTACAAATGTACCCAGCAAGACTTACATCAGAACTAACTACATATGCATCATTATCAACAAAAGGGGATGGTGGGGTTTAACTGCAGCGAGCCAGCTTTGACTCGGTGGCTATCCTGAACTATGACTGCAAGTAACTCTTTTGAGGTGGCGCACACGAGTCCACATATTCACCAACCAATACACAACTATGGATCTGCTCCCGTCTCCCTACGAGAACGCCATCCATAGCACTCACGCTTATCTTGCACATTTTAGAGTATTCACTTTTCACTTGTCTATGAACTGTATAAGCAACCCAGAGGTCCTTTACCGCGGACGCGGCTATTCGAATAGATGATGTTAACCCTGCAGGGGTGTACTTCTTCATACATGTTTCCACCACTTAGCGTCTGCACACGACATGTGCTCGGCAGACTTCAAGCGAAAGCCGACGTGGGTGTAGACCACGACCTACCTAAACACTCAAGTCTCTAGTCCAGGTTTATCGCCTATTCAGATTCCATCCGCAGGGAGTCCGGCCGAGGTTTCCACATACGGCCCCGAACGATGTGTACAGGGTTCCGCGACACCAAACGGGCGCCCGGCATACCCGACCACGTGCTTACCGCATCACAGCCCACCCCTCCGGTCAGCGATGCGCACGGCCTCCAGCATACTACAAACACCAGAAACTACTTGCAACTCCTGGACAGAGGACAAGGGGGATTAAGAAGTCGAGCAGGGTCATATTTCGGGGCCCAATGCATGGTAGTAGCTGTTTCATGGATCACAAACACAGAACTCAGTTCCTGAGGACGGCTTCAATGAGACAATCCACCATGTACTCCTACATGGCCTCTCACCGATACCTTTACCAAATCGTGTTCACACACTTAGCACACACACAGTAGGACATGTTCACACACCTCTGATTCATCCCCGATGAATCAGACCTGACACAACTCTAAGCAATAGCAGTCACGACAAACAAGCATGAATGAGTAGGCACATCAGGGCTCAAACAACTCCTACTCATGCTAGTGGGTTTCATCTATTTACTGTGGCAATGACAGGTCATGCAGAGGATAACGGGTTCAACTACCGCAACAAGTAACACATGATTCATTGTTGTCCTAAAGCAGTAAAAGAGAGCAGGAGCGAGAGAGTGGGATTGTATCGGAATGAACAAGGGGGTTTTGCTTGCCTGGCACTTCTGAAGATAGCATTGAGTCTTCATCGGTGTCAACGATCACAACGTCGGAACATCGTCTACCGAGAGGGGACAAATACCGGCAACAGCGAAGAAATACAATCAATGCAATGCACAATATGATGCATGATCATGACATGGCAAAATGAGTGCGTTGAGCTAATGCAGCTAAGAACAGGATGGTTTGAGTTCATTTGAATCAAAGATTCAAATGCAAACCCAGAATATGAACTCATATAAGTGCATTATCTTGTTTCATCTAAACAGCAAGGTTAGGTTATTCTAACATGCATGAAACCAATACATATGGAAAGATTGGATTTTTCTGATCATTTTTCATATATAATTTGTTTCATTTCGAGTTATGGTTGAATTTCTATGAATTTTAGAAGTTTAAGCCTTTTTCTGGATTTTCTGAATAAATAGAATTAAACTAATTCCAGAAAAGGGATTACTGCGTCAGCCTGACATCAGCATGAGGTAAGCGAGTCAATGGGGCAGCCCAAGTGAAACTGACCAGTGGGTCCCGTGTGTCAATGGCTAACTAAACTAACCTAGTTTAATTAGCACTAACCTAGGTTAAACTAATTAAGTTTTAAACCTAAACTAGATTAATTAGCCGGGCAGGGCCCGCATGCCATAGAATCTGGGGAGGTCAAACTCCTGGTCAAATAAAGTCAAACCCGCCGGTGTTAAGCCGCCGGCGAGGTCAGCGGCGGCCGCGGGCTTCGAAAAAGCTCCACAGAGCACGGTTGGATGCGCTGGAGGCAGCTCTAGGACGCTGGCGGCGCGGCGCGGCGGATGGTGGTGGTCTCCGGGCCTAGAATGGCCTATAACATTGCCGACGACCACAGCAGCGGCCGAAGCTTGAGCGAGCTCGGGGTCGGGTCTACGGCGTGTAAAAGGACGAAATGAAGCTCCCTCGAGGCTCTACGTGTCGCTGCTAAGCGTTTGGACGCACTGGCATGATCAAATGGTCACCAGAGCTACGCCAACGACAAGCTCGGGCGGCGGTGGTTCTCGGTCTCAATGAACGCGATGGCTAGAGGACGGGAAAGCTGTGGGAAAGAGATGGGAAAAGCGGCGGAGCTCACTATGAATACGATGAGGTGGTCAGTGAGCTCGGGGACGTCCTCGTTGCTGCGAATCGAGCAGTGGCGATCGCCGGCCATGGCCATGAAGACGGCGGTGATGGCGTGGCTTCGGGCCACCCGGCGTCGCGTGCGTCGGCGTAGAGCTTCACGGATCCGAGGCGGAGCTTGTGGGATAGCTCGATGGCCGCGTGGATGCTGGTGGCCGCGGTGGCTCACGGCGGCGTGATCAGGCGCGTGAGGGGAAGAGCGAGGGAGAGAGACAAAGGAGAGGAGAGGGCACGGGGAGAGAGTGAGAGAGGGCCAGGGGAAGGTCGGGGCGATGCACGTGGCGCTCGGGGCCGACTCCAGCAGCGGCAAGCAATCAGGATGTGGCCGGACGCGTGCTCGCGCGCGCCGTCCACGCGATCGTCCTCCTGGCAAGGAGGAAGACGACAGGGAGGAGCCCCTGGTGGGCTGGGCCGGCCAGGTACAATGCTGGGCCGGTTGGTGGGCGTCAGGTAAGTTTTCTCTACTCTGTTTTATTTCCATTCTGTTTTCCTATTATGCTATTTTGTTTCTGGATTTAGAAAAAATACTAAATCACATCATAAAATCCTGAAATAAATTTATAGGCATTGTTTGAATTATTTCCAACAGCCCCCAAGTACTTCCAGTATTATTTGGACACTTAAAAATATTTATAGGATTTAAATGTCCAAATTCAAGTACTTATGAATTAACTCAAAAATCCATAAATGACCTAAAAATATGTCCATCATTATTGGCAGAGGTTTTCACCTTTAGCAGAAATCATGAACATTTTTAAAGGCCTTTTTGGGTTCTTTGAAAAGGATTTTATTTTGAACCTAGTTGAATTCATTTGGTGCTAGGGTTCTGAACATCCCCATTTAAGATTTAAGAGAAATTTAAACATGATGCAACACAAGAATAACTAGACCAGAGCAGACCAGAACTAGGGATGTGACATTAACCCTCTTGGTCTGGCTCATGATCGTATTCGAATCTAGCCGTTAAACCTTATGATCACTAGGGGGCTTCCTATTCAAACATAGGTCGTATTCGAACCAAAGAGAACATAGTTGTCGGTACCCTCTTGATTGGCACACTACCGAGCTCACTAGGGGGCTTCTTGATCGTATTCGAATCATAGCTCAACCCATTTTGGGGACCGACTTTGATCATATTCGAATCAAAGTCGTTAAAAAACTCTCAAGGTCATTAGGGGGCTTCCTGTTCAAACATAGGTCGTATTCGAACCAAAGAGAACATAGTTGTCGGTACCCTCTTGATCGGCGCAACGCCAAAGCCACTGGGGGCTACATAATCATATTCGAATCCTAGCCTAACCCCTTTGGAACGGTTTACTGATCGTATTCGAATCAGAAGCCTTGATTGTTTCTTCTTATTTGGTTTAAGTTTTATTTGAAAGCAGCCTTTATTTGATGACTTTTTGTTCAAAGATTTAAGCGCAAGTGTGGTTAGATTTAACCCGGCTTGGTTTTTGATGATAAATCACCAGCATATGAGAATCATCATACATTTGGAAGTGCTAGTTTTCAAAGATTGGGTTATCACCTTACTGTTCGGGTCATATAAACCGGCGGTACAAATCAGAAGATCACAGGTATGATATTATAGTTGTGTTCCGAAATTATATGTCACAACAGGCTTATCTGTGATTCCTTTTCCATCTTAATGGTTATATATCAAGATATTATAACCCGCCTTCCGGCAAGCCGCCAAGGGATCTTGTGATCTATTTTTGTGTGCAGGACAGTTAAAAGATTTGGCCAAGCATAAGGAAAACTGATGATAAGTATAACACGGGTGAACATAAGATGGCGTCTTAATAGTATTGAGAACCAAAATGTGCACGACGGCACGGCAAAGCAAATTTATTTCTACTCATTACATGACTCCCCGAGTCTGAATGGGTAAGATTGTTTTTCAGCACATCACAAGTATGAGTCGCCTGGTGGATTAATTCTCGTGTTGACCTGAAGCATCCGGGTCAGCCCTCTCCGCATCTTCGCCATGTTCCCTTTCCTGGAAGGTTGATGATGACCAGTCAATGCCATTCAAAGCTTCAAATTCAGCTTCATCATCAATTAGTCTGGCCGGGTCAACTTCAGGGGCGAAGGTATGCTTACGGAGTGGGGGGGTCAGGCTGGTCACTTTGTAATGTTGCCTTGGAATTCTCCGATTCTCTGCGTCATAACCTGGCTGATACTTGCTGAGATTCGCTTCATCAGCTATCAGGGTGGCTATGGGGTGTATCTCCTTCACACAAGTGGCGAAGTCTTCCTGCTCAAAGGGAGTGCCATCTTCTTTAAAACTTGGATAACCAGTGGCGATGTCGGCCGGGTCTAACTCCGGTAGCCAAACTTTGGCCCGACTTAAGGCAACCACAACTCCGTCTCATACAGACGATCGCCTTAGTTCAGTAAGTCGCTAGGGCAGCACAGAGAGTTTCTTTAGCACATCCTCCAGGAGGGTATGCACTTCATTTGACAAGGCCACTGTGGCTAGGGCACGCTGAGACCCGGTGTAGAGTTGTTCCACCAGCGTGTAAACCGCCTTCAGCTTGATCAGCATATCTTGGTTCAGGTTTGAACTCCTGGGGCCTGCATAAACAATGTTAAGTGAGTTAATTACAATTTATATGATCAATAGAAAGATTCAAGTATTTAACACTTGCAGGGTGACTTACCAAAGATTGCTGAGACCATCTGAGAGACATGGCGTTTTAAGCCGGATAATTCACCGGTCGCCTCTTCAAGAGCTGCCTCTGCCTTCTCAGCTCGAGATCAAAGCAATTTTTTCATCAGCCCAGGCCTTTTTCTCCATTTCAAAGTCTTTCTTCAGCTTCTCTTGTTCAGAAACACTGAATTTAAACTTGGATTCAGCTCTTTGGGTTTCCGTCTCTTGGGCCTCAAGGCGGTTCTTCAAATCAGATACTTCTGATTCCAGTTGACTAGTGGTGGCCTGTACAAATACCAGGTAAAAATCAGGACTATCATGATTCAGTATTAAGTCCCAAGCCTTTTGCAAGCAACAACACTTGGCACTTGGGGGCTAATGTCTACCGAAGAATTTTACTTAAAGTGGCGGTTCATGACAATAAGTCCCAAGCACTTTGCAAGCAAGAGTACTTGGCACTTGGGGGCTAATGCATGTTGTTGTTCAAGCTTTTCAACTACTTTATTTTATACAACCATATGAAGGACCGGCTCAACCATGCTGGTTAAGCCGCCCCTTGGGGACTACGGAGAAAGCCGGATTTCTTATATATTTTATCCAAATATGTTACTAATTTCACTAAGTTTGTTTCTAAGACTATAGCGTATTCATCATAAGCAATAGACTTGGGGGCTGGCATAGTAAGGATAAATGAGTACACAGAAAGGATTGTACCTCAAACTTCTGGTGCATCTACTTCGCCGTGTCAATTTCGATGTCACGGCTGCTGTGCACTTGGCTCATAGAGCCAAAAAAGACTTCTCCAATACTCATGTGAGTATAATCAGCGACATCAAGCTTGACCCAGTGGCGTTCCAGAAGCTCCTCCTTGGCGGAACACTTGGCCAGTATGGTTGGCCTCCCCGGCTCGGCAAAGCCGGTCTTGGTGATCTCGACATCAGTGTCTTGAGGATCATCCGTCTTGACTGGGCTAGGAACTTCTGGGTTTTCCAAGCCATCGGCGACTCGCTCGGCAGGCGGGTCAGCAATTGGAGTTGGTGTGTCCTGAGCCGGTTTAGGTGGCGGCTCATGAGTTGAAGTTTCAGGGGCAGCAATTCCAAGTTCCGGCTTGTTGAGGATCGGTTCTTCGGTCGACTTGGTTTTCTTCACCCTTTTACTGGGCTTTGCTTTTCCATTGCATAATATCAAAAGGTCAGTGCAAATACAAACGAATTGAAATGAACACAGGATAAGTAGGTTATCATTACCCTGGAATGGTCTTGAAAGCTGGTAAATTAGACTGCATTGAGTCATCGGAGGAAGGTGAAGTTTCCTGATAATTTGATTTAGAAGAATTGAGTGGTTGACGAGTGAGACCCGCCAAATGATAAGAGAGATTTAAATCGAGGTGACCTCATTCCGGCGCTTCTTTGGGGTGTTCAGTAAGCCGGAGGAGAGCTCCGCATCCTTGCTGGTCCGGGTCTGCCTCCGGCTTTCATGAATCTGTCGCTTCAAAAAAATTGAGGATCTTGATAAACTAAAGGATGTGAAAATCTTACTTTCCGGGTTACTCTTCAGATTTTCTGTCTTGGCAAAGGCTCGGAGTCAGAGGAAATGATAGTTACCTCTTCATCCTTGCCATGGCTTGTCCCCATGTCGTCCTGCTGATAATCAGTGTCAATAAGATGATTAAAAAAGGAGCCAAGAGAGTCAAGGGCTACCTCTGACTCAGAAGAATCTTCTAGCCGAAGCAAGTCAGAGGCGGTGGCTTTCTTGCCCTTCTTCTTTGCGGCCTCTTTCCTGGTGGCTCTCTTGGCCTTCCTGGCTTTCTTCGCAGCCTCATGATCATATTTAACCTTCCAGAATTTATCACCAGCCTGTAAAAATCAGCAAAAGTATGAGTATAGATGAAATATCAAAAGATGAAGGTAATTTATTCTGAGGGGTGGCGGCTTACAGCTGGAGCCGGGTTAGCTTCACAGAAGGGGCTTAAGCCCACTTTACCACAATCTGTTAGGCTCTCGATCAAGAGCGACTTGTTCATGTCAGTTACGACATGGTCAGGCAAATCGTCAGCATTGTGTCGCAGAGGATCATCCTTCTTGCCTGTGTAGGTGCACATCAGGCTGGGGCGGCGGTTCAATGGAATAACTCGCCAAGCGAGCTAAACCCGGACTAAATCTATGTCATTTAACCCATTTCCCAGAAGAGCTTTGATCTTATCCAGGGTGGGGGCGAGCGTCTTGCGTTCGGCGGCTGTTATCTTATCCGGTAGTGGGTGTTCGGACTCCAGATGTAGGGCATGAAAGCCAGGCAGAGGATTTTCATCAACCGGAGAAGTATCTTGACAGTAGAACCATGTCTGATTCCAGTCTTTGGGATGACTCGGTAGGTTGGCGTAAGGAAAAATTACGTCTCTCCGATGTTGAATGGAGACACCGCCAAGCTCCAAGCTTTGGTCGTTGGCACACTCATACTGGCGGTTCAAGTAAAATAACTCTCTAAAGAGTAGTATGTTGGGTTCTTCTCCAAGATATACTTCACTGAACACTTGAAAGTTGCAAATATTCGACACGAAATTGGGTCCGATGTCTTGAGGACGGAGGTCAAAGAAGTGCTGAATGTCCCTAAAGAATTTTGAGCCGGGAGGTGAAAAGCCCCGGATGATATGATCAGTAAAAATGATGACCTCCCCGGCTTTGGGCTGGGGAATTTCCTCCTCCGGGTCAGGAGCACGATAGGACATGACTTCCTTCTTCCGGAGATATCCGGTCTTCACAAAGTCCTCAAGAGTGCTATCTGTAATGATGGACTTGATCCAATTGCATGAAGTGGGTGCTTTGGGTGCCATTTTGAAGAAAGCCTAAGAAAGAGTAAAAGTTTCCGGTTCAAATTTAAGCCGGAGAAAAGCATTACAGTGCATAATCAAGATGGCAGCTTATAAAGGTATCTAATGGTATAAGGCTAGTTATGTCAGATTATTAAGCCGCCATGACTAATTCAAGCAGTTAAGTTATCTAAAGCCGCCATGGGCGGTCAAGAGTATCAATTAAGCATTGCCATTTAAAGTCGGTGATAAGAGTCGCCATGGCTAGGTGGATCTAACAAATATAGTTTTACCTAAGTGCGGCATAAACAAGTTTCACAAGTTGCAGTTACTATTTTGGATCAAACGGCTGTTCTGAAAAGAAAATATTATAGACCTAAAAAAAAGTACAGATGAGTTCATCGGTTCTAATGAGGCCTTTTTACAAGAAAAAGGGATCTACTAGCATCTGAAATGGATGTGAAACAGCTACTGCATGAGTTTCATACTTCTTTTAGATCAAAAGAGGCTGCGGTGGAGAAATCTACGAAGAATCCGTGATGAACAGTGAAGAACACAGAAGAACTCAAAAACCCTAATGTGGATCTAAGGTGCGGAAAGGAAAGTACTTACAAAGGAAGATCTACTGCGGAGGGGCGCCGCTGTTCTCTGGACTGATTCAGGTCGATGCAGCGGCCAAGGTCGAGGAAGACGAGGTGCGCTACGGCAGCGGTGGAGTTCGAGTGGTCGTAGGGTTGCGAGAGGAAGAATATGAGGAAGGGTAGAATGAGAAGAGACCTAGTCCTTCCTATTTATAAGGGAAGACTGATGAGTGGGCGCGAAAAATGAAGAGGCTAAAGACATAGTTATCCAGCCGCAAAGACGCCTCGATTTTCGGGATGGTCATTAAGATAAAAGATCCGTTGAGATATGTTGGATAAAACATGCATTTATGACAGGTGACGTCATGGCGGGTTACCACAAATCCAAAGGGTGACGCCATGGCGGGATACAAAAATTTCATAACCAAAGAGTAGAAGATTTTTCTTAAGTGTCGAAGATTGACATGAACCAGCTATTCAAATCAATCGGAGGCCTAATGTTGGGAATATAACGATTAGGTATGACCCGCCTAGGAGGGGACGGGTTATACCTATGAGTACTCTTGAAGCCCAAGACCGAGGTCGAAGATGGCGGTTCAGTTAAGGGCCCAAAGCCCAGAGGCGACTTAAGGCCCGTAGAGATAAACTGCCATATGTACATGACTTGTATTGTAAGGCAAGAATAGTTAGAGACCGGGCCGGACACTGTTTATGAGCCGGCCGGGACTCTGTGAGCCGCTGAGCGTCGACCTCTTTATATAAAGGGACGACCCGGCGGCGGTTCAGGGTAAGTAACATCAGATCGAGAGCTAGGTCAAGCGATTCCGCTCCTTGGTAATCGAGACATAAGCAATCCCACTCAAAACTGGATCATAGGCTTTTACCTTCACTGTAAGGGGCCGAACCAGTATAAACCCCGTGTCCTTTGTCCCGATTAACCACTTTAAGCTTCCTAGTTGCGATGGCTCCACGACTAAGTCCTTTCACTAGGACATCTGACGTGACAATTCCACGACACATGGATCCATTGTTTTCCATCTAATGAGGTCTTCGTATTTTGTACACTATGATTAACTATGTAATGCATATATGTGTGCACAAATCATTGGAATTTAGCTACCATATGTTCAATTGCAATTGTTGCGAAATCTGATGAATGTTCTTCCCGTGGACACTATTTGTTCAATTGAATATTGCGGCGAATTTACTTTCTGCATGCCGATTCAAAATGGGATATTTTTGTTTATTTGTTCAATTGAATATTGTGGCCAATTTTCTTTATGTGTGCCGATTCAAAATGGGATTTTTTTTATTTGTTCAATTGAATATTGTGGCGAATTTGCTTTTTGCATGCCGATTCAAAATGGGATATTTTTGTTTTAACCTAGCAATTGCTCCGCACACGGCTCAACTAAATGAGTGTGTGCGATCCACATCTGAAAGCATACATCAATTGTAGCGGAACCGTCGGTGATACACAGCAGATCACAAACGATTTGTAGCACTACAACATGTGTGTAGGCTCTCCGGAACCGTTTGTGATATCAAGTTATCGCACACGAGAACTCGGAGTAAACCGTGCCCGATGTAAAATACAATCCCAGTCGTAATTTTTTCAGGAAACGTGTGGGATCCCAAACGAAAAGCACACGTCACTCTAGCCGCAACCATCGGTGATACACAACAAATCACAAACGTTCTACATCACTTGTATGTGTGCGAAGGGGCTCCTGAATCGTTTGTGATGGAACATTATCGTAGACAGTAATTGTTGGGAGAACATGCGCGATGGAGCCTTGCATGGCAGAAGGGTTCTGCAGAAAACTCGTGTGTGATAGGGCACATATCGCACAGAGTTCATATGTTGGCCTGTGTGCGTTACATATTGTTTCCCAAACGGTTCATTACGACACACCGTTTGGTTTCACTGCGTCATTAGAAACGTTTAATCACCGATCCTACACATGCGAAAGAATTTATTGTGTGTTGCATCACACACTATTACGTTTTGCAAGGCCTCGGGATCATTGCTCCATATCCCCGATGGTTTCTGGGTCGTGTGGGAAGGCCCCCTATCGCCCACACTCACTTGGCGACGGTTCCAAATGCCGTTGCGGAAAGGGGTTAAAAACCGTGTGTATAGCACCGATGCGTACCAGTGTAGTGAGTGACTGCGATAGGGGGGTCCTTCCCACATGACCCAGAAACCGTCGGGGATATGCCCTCCTAGCACACGCTCCACAAAATGAGGTCATGTGCGACTGACGAGAAATCAAATACGGTTACACGTGCAGTAGTGCTCAAAAATATACAATTATAAAGGTGAAATCGTTTTCGGTCGTAAGTACATCCCACACAGTCAGTCCCCGCTAAACGTTTTCATTCGTATATACATCCCACATAGTCGCTCCAAGGAAAACGTTTCTGTTCGCAGGTACATCACACACAATTTTCCCTGTTAAATCGTTTGTGATAGCGTTGCCATTGCACACGATATTAACAATTTTATCGTTTGCATTATTGAATGCATCACACACGGTGCGTAGAAGAAACTGTGTGGCAAAGGTTGTCCATCACACAAAGTTTTTATATGGTAAACATTTGCGCAAGGTGGCCTAACACAAACAGTTTTCAAGAGAATGTCGTATGTGATTGTTCAATTATCCAACATGGTTTATTCCTAGAAACTGTGTGTATTGCCTGAGGTCATCGCCCATGGTATTTTCTCAATAACCGTTTGCAATAGCAAAACCCATTAGCAGGCAAATTCGCCATTAGCAGGCTAATTGCCCTATTATTGATAATCCATTTATTAATCTAATTCACATTCATATTAAGCACATAATATATTTCATTTCCATATTAAGGAAGCAGGATTTGATAATTGAACTACATCAGAGTACAACATGATATAGCTTCAACACTCAGCTACCCCATTACACAACTGCACAAGAACCAAGTTTCACATGCAACATCTAGAACCTTTAGAAATTAGCATCATAGATGGTACATAGACAGATGCATCTCATCTAGAAAACTGCTGAAGCGGAAGGCGAATATTGAGCCTTCATTCATGTTGAAGGTCTTTGCAACTTTAGGCCAGTGCCTGTGGATGATTGACCATCCATCCTTCGTCCTCTTCAGGAAAACTTCAATATTGAACCATGGTGTTTTACGAAAACCTTCCTCGCCTCCTGGCCATAGAGGTGGTTTGAGAGGTAATCATGAGTGAACTGCTTTGGAAAGGCCTGAAACAAGGATGTGCATAAATATCTTCTCTATATTGGAAATGGGGCAAAGGAATAAAAAAAGGCAAGATATAATAGTTAGTACCATCTTGTAGTGAACTGATGTCTTGTTCATTGTGCAGACAAAGATCTTGTTGTTTTTTGTCGCTAATTTCTTTATCCTAACAATCTTTCTGAGTTTCTTGACTTGATTGATATCCATGGACAACTCATTTCCCCATACGCAAAAAGGTTCGAAAAGTGGGTTAAAACCTCTGATAGCAGGACCAACATGTGAAAGACCAAATTGTTAAAAACCTAAATATTAGAATGGTTCCAACAATTGCACAATAATATTCTATTAGCCAACAGACCATGCACGTGCTAACCTCGATTGTAAACCTCCGTGCTTCCCATTGTTTCCCTGCAACACATATAAGGTAGTTAGTCATCAGGTTAAGTAAGGGTTCTCATGCTATCAGTAAAATATGTTGATGAAAAATAAGCACATTGCAGATTCATCAGATTAATTCAAGCCACATGGAAAACCCATTTATCCAAACCAAGCATGATTAAGAACTAGGAAATATAACACTTGTATATGTTTCTCAAGTATTAAGTGCAGCCAAATTCGATTTATTCCTCACATGCACAACTGTGGCAGCCTGGTTTTTGCCATCTCTTCTTTGCTTGATTTTCAGTTGAATTGGTTTTGAATTTGGAGTTTTGAATCATTTCATTTGGACTTAACCACTTGGGTACCCCTTGATTTTCACCCAAGTGTTCCCTCTCCACCTCACAACCATCACTTCACCCCTGGTCCAACCCAAAAATATTGTTTGGAATATTTTTCTTAAATGAAAAATATTCATTTTGACCTCCAAAACCCTAGCTAACCCATTGAGCTCCAAAGTAACCCTAATTTTTCTTGCCCCAAAAATCCTGAGAAAAATCCCAATTATTCTTTGGACCCTAGGGCACCTTTCTGAGCAAAAATATTTCACCACTCTTTGGAATATTTTGGCTAAAGAAAATAAAGTCATTTCTGGACAGAAAAGGTAGTTTCTACAACAACTACCTTTTTACTAGCTCCATTGTAGCTGGTTTTTCCTGTGCCTATTTACCTTAGTAAGAGTAAGCAAAACCCCAAAGCTCAGCCCTCGACTCCCAGTGGTTTGACCACAGTAACTCTCCAAAGTACTGTCCAGTAACTTGTTAGCAGCCCAAATTTATTTCTACTGCACCTGGATCCTAACCAAACCGTGGTAACAACTCAGTTTACTAAGGACTACACGCCAGACATCTTTGTCAGTGCGTAGGGTGGCCTGATGTCACGGTTCACGTGGTGATCAGTGTTCGTCTGAAGCGTCTTTGGCATGCAATACGCTGCTGTAAGCGCCGCCAATGACTCTATTGAGCGCGTGCTTGCTGCCCAGCCGGCCAAAGCGTGCCACACCTCGCCACCATCCTCGTCTCCACCTCCATAACTCTCCCCTGCCGCTCGCCGACGCCGGAGCTCGCCGCAGCGAGCACGGGCACGGTCCGTTAACGCACAAAGGCTTGCGCGACCTTGTCGCCGCTTCCCCTTGCTCTTGTGCTCGTCCGTGCCCGCGCACAGTTCCTGCATGACCTCTGTCGTCTTCTCCCTCTCTCTCTCTGGCGTCGTTCGTCACCGGGCGCCGTGGACAGGTGTCCTCCGGCGGAGCCAGAGCCCTCCTCGCCGCCCGCCTATAAAAGCAGCCACCCGCAGCCTCTTGGAGCACCCACAACCACTCCCACTTCCTCCTCGAGCCAGTAGAAGCCGCAGTGGTCGATTCCGACACCGTCCGGTCACCGCTAGCTACGCTACGGGTACGGGCAGGTGCGCAAACATATCCTCCATTGATCCCTCCCTCTCGTTTGACTCCAAGAAGCCTCATCGCCGGCTGAGCTCCAGGGAAGCGCCGCCTCCCTCTGTTTCCCTCTCCCCTTCCTCTAGCCTGACTAGCAGGGCCCGCTAGTCAGCCACTCATTACGCGCGCGAAGCGGTATGAGTGGTGGCGCCCCGGGTGTTTATGCTTTCGACGTTGATACGTCTCTGTCGTATCTATAATTTTTGATTGTTCAATGCCAATATTATTCAACTTTTATATACTTTTGGCAACTTTTTATACTATTTTTTGGGACTAACATATTGATCCAAAGGCTGCCAGTGCGCCTCCTCGCTGCATTGCATGTTTTTGTTTCACAGAAACCCAATATCAAACGGAGTCCAAATGGGATAAAAACGGACGGAGATTTTTTTTGGAATATTTATGATTTTTGGGAAGTAAAATCAACGCGAAACGGTGTCCGGGGTGGCCACGAGACAGGGGGCAGCGCCCTCCCCCCTAGGTGCGCCCTGGACTCTCATGGGCCACCTGTAAGGCGGTTGACGCTCTTCTTTTGGCGCAAGAAAGCTAATTTTATGAGAAAGATCTGGGCAAAAGATTCACCCCAATCGGAGTTACGGATCTCCGGATATTTAAGAAACGGTGAAGGGGTAGAATCTGGGAACGCAGAAACAGAGAGATAGATCCAATCTCGGAGGGGCTCTCGCCCCTCCCAACGCCATGGTAGCCAAGGACCAGAGGGTAAACCCTTCTCCCATCTAGGGAGGAGGTCAAGGAAGAAGAAGAAGAAGGGGGCCCTCTCCCCCTTGCTTCCGGTGGCGCCGGAACGCTGCCCGGGGCCATCATCATCACCGCGATCTTCACCAACACCTTCATCATCTTCATCAACATCTCCATCACCTTCCCCCATCTATATTCTGCGGTCCACTCTCCCACAACCCGCTGTACCCTCTACTTGAACATGGTGCTTTATGCTTCATATTATTTTCCAATGATGTGTTGCCATCCTATGATGTCTGAGTAGATTTTTGTTGTCCTATCGATGATTGATGAATTGCTATGATTGGTTTGAGTTGCATGTTTTATTGTTGGTGCTGTCCTATTGTGCCCTCCATGTCGCGCAAGCGTGAGGGATTCCCGCTGTAGGGTTTGCAATATGTTTATGATTTGCTTATGGTGGGTGGCGTGAGTGACAGAAGCACAGACCCGAGTAAGTAGGTTGTTTGCGTATGGGATAAAGGGGACTTGATACTTTAATTCTATGGTTGGGTTTTACCTTAATGAATCTTTAGTATTTGAGGATGCTTGCTAGATTTCCAATCATAAGTGCATATGATCCAAGTAGAGAAAGTATGTTAGCTTATGCCTCTCCCTCAGCTAGAATTGCAATAGTGATTATCGGTCTAGTAACATAGTCAATTGCTTAGGAACAATTTTACAACTCCTACCACCACTTTTCCACACTCGATATATTTACTTTATTGCATCTTTATCTAAACAGCCCCTAGTTTATATTTATGTGTTCTTTACTTTCTTGCAGACCTATCCTATCACACCTACAAAGTACCTTTAGTTTCATACTTGTTCTAGGTAAAGCGAACGTCAAGCTGTGTAGAGTCGTATCAGTGGCCGATAGGACTTGAGAGAGTATTTTTTTCTACCTTTAGCTCCTCGTTGGGTTCGACACTCTTACTTATCGAAAGAGGCTACAACTATCTCGTATACTTGCGGGTTATCAAGACCTTTTTCTGGCGCCATTGTCGGGGAGTCATAGCATGGGGTGAATATTCTCATGTGTGCTTGTTTGCTTTATCACTAAGTAATTTTTATTTGCTGTTCTTAGTTGTTCTCTACCTTTAGTTATGGATATGGAACACGAAATACCAAAAAAATTAGGTGTACTTGCTACTCATGGAGATGGGGAACCTCCTAAAACCCTCGATGCTCGTTATGTTCAAGATATTATGTACTACTTTGATAATCCTGAGAAAACCCAACTCAATTATGTTATGGGAGTAATGTTGGATCAACGTGAATACTTTAGGGCTTATCGCTTGACACAAAAAGGGAAACTATTATGGGATCAAATTCAACTATTGAAGTGGTATGCTAGGCAACTATGCTTGATGCATGGTTATACTTGCTGCTCTAGGATGAAGTCTCCACACCTTCCCTTTTCATGCAAATTCAATGATAATGAAACCTTAGCTTCTTATGCTAATAGTATCTTTGATTACTATGATGTGGAACAAATAGAAGAATTTGTTGCTTTTATGGGTGCTTATGAGGTTGAATCTATGTTGAAAGTGTTTGATGATTTAGTTTATAGACCAGAAAATCTTGCTATACTTAGATATTGCTATGAAAATTATGAATACAATTACAATATTAATGCATTTATTGAGAAAGTCTCCGCTGTCCAAGAAGAGACTAATATTTTGCAGGAAGCTATGGAAGAAGAACTTGATGAAACAGTGAGCTCATTGGATGAAAAAGATGATGAGGAGAGCGAAGAACAAAAGGAGGAAGAGCGGATTAGCTACCCGTGCCCACCTTCTAATGAGAGTAACCCTCCAACTCATACATTATTTAATTCCCGTTCGTGCTTACCGAAGGATGATTGCTATGATGATTGCTATGATCCCTTGAATTTGTTTGAAATATCCCTTTTTGATGATGCTTGCTATGCTTGTGGCCAAGATGCCAATATGAATTATGCTTATGGAGATGAACTTGCTATAGTTCCTTATGGTAAACATGAAATTGTTGCTATTGCACCCACGCATGATAGTCCTATTATCTTTTTTAATTCTCCCGACTACACTATATCGGAGAAGTTTGTGCTTATTAAGGATTATATTGATGGGTTGCCTTTTACCATTGCACACGATGATTTTGATGAATGTAATATGCATGTGCTTGCTGCTCCTACTTGCAATTATTATGAGAGAGGAACTATATCTCCACCTCTCTATGTTTCCAATACGATAGAATTGCAAGAAACTGCTTATACTATGAATTGGCCTTTACTTGGTGTGCATGAATTGTTCTTTTATGACATGCCGATGCATAGGAAGAGAGTTAGACTTTGTTGTTGCATGATATATGTTACTTTGTGCTCACTACTAAATTACAAATCATTATTAATTAAAATTGGCTTTGATATACCTTGGGATCCGGGTGGATCCATTACTTGAGCACTAAATGCCTAGCTTAATGGCTTTAAAGAAAGCGCTTCCAGGGAGACAACCCGGAAGTTTTATATAGTCATTTATTTCTGTTTAGTGCTTTTATATAGTTTAAGAACAAAAAAAATAAAGAGGGGAACCTAAAACTTTTCAAAAAGGAAAGTGAAAGTGAGAGAGACAAGCATTGTTGAAGTGGGAGAGCTCCTTGAACTTTGTTCATGCTCACGGAAACTTTGTGAATCTTAATTACAGAAACTTTTCATCAGAAATAATTATCCCCTTGTATAATTACATTTTATTATAAAAATAATGTGCCAAGGTTTGCCTTTAGGATGTTTACAATGCTTGTTGGTTTGTACGGTGCAGGACAGAAACTTTGGCGGTAGTGCACGATTTTACATTTTTATCTGGAACGTCAATTGGTTCTGATTCCTTTTTCAATGTCTTGCTGTACAACGTGTTTATTTTTCCTAATTTTGGTAGAATTTTTGGGGTAACATAAGTATGGTGGATGTTCAGATTGCTACAGACTATTCTGTTTTTGACAGATTCTGTTTTTGATGCATAGTTTGCTTGTTTTGGTGAATCTATCAATTTATATTAGTGGATTAAGCCATGAAAAAGTTATATTACAGTAGACACAATGCAAAAACAAATTATGAATTGGTTTGCAATAGTACTTAGAGTGGTGATTTGCTTTATTATACTAACGGATCTTACCGAGTTTTCTGTTGAAGTTTTGTGTGGATGTAGTGTCTAATCGAGGATGTCTCGATATGAGGAAAAGGAAGAGAGGCAAGAGCTCAAGCTTGGGGATGCCCGAGGCACCCCAAGTAAATATTCAAGGAGACTCAAGCGTCTAAGCTTGGGGATGCCCCGGAAGGCATCCCCTCTTTCTTCAACAAGTATCGGTATGTTTTCGGATTCGTTTCGTTCATGCATTATGTGCAAGTCTTGGAGCGTCTTTGTAACGCCCTCGATGCGGCTATATCTCCCACGTGTCGAAGCACGACTTAGAGGCATAACCGCATTGAAAGCAATGTCGCAAGTGAGGTAATCTTCACACAACCCATGTAATACATAAGGGAAAGAGATACATAGTTGGCTTACAATCGCCACTTCACACAATACATGAGTAAAGCATTACATCATACAGATACAATCAAGGTCCGACTATGGAACCAAAATAAAAGAAGACTACCCCAAATGCTACACAGATCCCCGATCGTCCCAACTGGGCTCCACTCTTGATCGATCAAACGAAATAACACAATGAACAAGATCTTGATCGAGCTCCTCCTTGAGCTCGGATGCATCACCTGCACGGTTTCATCGGCACCGCAAACTGGTTTTGAAGTATCTGTGAGTCACGGGACTCAGCAATCTCACACCATGAGATCAAGACTATTTAAGCTTATAGGTAGGAGAAGGTGGTGAGGTGGAGCTGCAGCAAGCAACTAGCATATATGGTGGCTACCATACGCAAAAGAGAGCGAGAAGAGAAGCAAGGCACGGTCGAACAACTATGATCAAGAAGTGATCCTGAAACTACTTACGCCAAACATAACTCCAACACCGTGTTCAATTCCCGGACTCCGAGAAGAGACCATCACGGTTACACACGCCGTTGGTGTATTTTAATTAAGGTCAACTTCGGTTTTCTACAACCGACATTAACAAATTCCCATCTGCCTCATAACCGCGGCACGGCTTTGAAAGATAATACCTGCAGGGTGTCCCAACTTAGCCCATTATAAGCTCTCACGGTCAACGAAGGATATTCCTTCTACCGGGAAGACCCGATCAGTCTCGGAATCCCGGACTACAAGGCATTTCGGCAGCAATAAAACAAGACCAGCAAAGCCGCCCGATGTGCCGACAAATCCCGATAGGAGTCGCACGTACCTCCTTCTCAGGGCACACCGGATAATTCAAGCTACGAGTAAAACCAAGCCTCGAGTTTCCCCGTGGTGGCCCCGCGGGCTGCTCGGTTCGGACCAACACTCGGAGGAGCACCGGCCGGGGGCTAAAATAAAGATGACCCTTGAGTCTGCAGAACCCAAGGGAAGGGGTATATGTGGTAGGTAGTCAAATGGTAAAACCAAGGTTGGGCCTTGCTGGAGGAGTCTTATTCAAAGCGAACTGTCAAGGGGGTCCCATAAATCACCCAACCGCGTTAGGGACGCAAAATCCGGGAACATAACACCGATATGACGGAAACGAGGGTGGCAAGAGTGGAACAAAACACCAGGCATAAGGCCGAGCCTTCCACCCTTTACCAAGTATATAGATGCATTAATTAAATAAGATATATTGTGATATCCCAACAAGTAAACATGTTCCAACAAGGAACAACATCTCCATGTTCCAACAAGGAACAAACTTCATCTTCACCTGCAACTAACAACGCTATAAGAGGGGCTGAGCAAAGCGGTAACATAGCCAAACAACGGTTTGCTAGGAAAGGATGGTTAGAGGCTTGACATGGCAACATGGGAGGCATGATATAGCAAGTGGTAGGCATCGTAGCATAGGCATAGCAAAAGAGCGAGCAACTAGCAAGCAAAGATAGAAGTGATTTCGAGGGTATGGTCATCTTGCCTGAAATCCCGCAAGGAAGAAGAACGAGTCCATGAAGAAGACAAACGGATGTAGTCGAACGAAACCTCACAACTCCGGAAGGAAACCGAAGCTAACGAGAGAAGCAACCCGAAAAGAAACAAACAACATAGTAAACAACCATCACATAAACATGGCATGATGCGCAAACAAGTATGATGCATGTCCGGTTTAATGAGGCATGGCATGGCAATATGCACAAACAACACTACAAGTTAAGTGGAGCTCAATATGCAACGGGTTGCATATTGACAAAACACCACATCACTTATTTAGTTCCCTCCCGATTAGGTACTCAAAACATGGCAAGAGGTGAAGCATAAGTAAACTAACTATTTAGGCAAGTTTAAATGAGGCCGGAACAACAACAACAATTCCAGAAAAATCCTCATATGCATATTTTAGATTTGGTACTGTTCTGCCTAAAACCATATTTTATTGTTTTTAAATAGGAAAATAAAGTGCAACATGTTAATCTATGCATTTTTCCACCCCATTTACATATGAAGTTTATTAAAATCCGAGCTACGGTTATTTAGTTATGAATTAAATCATTTTAACATGGCATATTAGCAAATTTAAATAAACAGCAAGTTAAACATATTAACATAGGATGAAAATGGCAGATTATGAAACTAGATGAAAAACTAAGCATTTTTCATATATAAATCATTTTAATCCGATGCACGGTTGTTGAGTTATTAAATGCATGAACATGAGGGTGCAAACTGAAAAACTGGAATCCTGGGATAATTAGACAAATCGCTGATCTGGAAAAAAAAACATGCTACAGGCTAGATCTGCTGGGACTGGGCTGCTCACATTGGGCCAACAGGGGCGCGCGGAGCTGGGCCTCGCGGGCTAAGGGAGCTGGGCTCATGACCCACGCTGTGGCGCTGGTCAACGCTGCAGTGGACGGCGGGCGAGGAGGCGGGGGCTTATGTTCGCCCTCGCCTCCTCAAGCGCAGAGGAAGCGAGCAGGCGGGCGAAGCAGGGGACTTGGCGGGCGACGCAGGGCGCCGGTGACCGGGAGCAGAGCTCCGGCGAGCGGGGCAAAGGGGCGGCGAAGTCTTGGCCGTCCGGATCTGGCCGGGAACGGGCTTGGACGGCGCCGGATGAGGAGGACAACGCGGGGACGGACTTGGTGCGGCGGAGCTCAAGGCCATGGCGAGCGGGCAAGGTGGAGGGATAAGGGCGGCTCAGGCCGGCCGGCGCCGAGGACTCCGGCGGGCGTGGGACTTGGAGCTCGGGGAGGATCCGGGCGGCGGGATCCAGCCGACGAGACAGAGGGGCGCAGGCGAGGCTCTCGGCGCAAGGAGGCCCGGCAGCGGGCACCCGAGGTGGAGGCGACAGCGAGGAGGCGCTCGAGGTCGGAGGCGCGCAGGCGTGGCCGTGGTTGCCAGGGCGGCGAGGACGGTGGCGCGAGGTGGAGGAGCGCTCGGGCGCTGCTGCTGCTCCAGGCGGCAGCCATGGCTGCAAGTGCGGGCGCAGGAGGAGTTCAGGTCGGCATGGGGTCGGAGGAGGACGGCGCCACCATGGCTTGGCGGCAACCAAGCGGCGAACAGAGAGGGCGACCCGACTGGAGAGCTCGAACGGCGGCAGCGGGGTCCCTGTGATCCACGGGAGAGAGACCATGAGAGGGGAAGAAGAAACGAGATGGGGAAAAAGGAAGGATAGGGAAGGGCGCGGGACGGTGGAGCACTGGCCTGGGCGGCCGTAGTCGACCTCCGGCGAGGCAGGAGACCTGCTGGATCTTCCGACGAGCGGCGCGGGGACGAGGTGAGGAGGCGCCAGCGCTGCTGCTGGATCAAGGGCTCATGGAGCACCTCTCTTTTGGTGCTGGACACGCACGGGAGCAGGGAAGGGGAGGCGGCTGCGAGCTGGTTGGGTGGATCGGGCAGGGGATCCCGATGAGGATTTTTGGGATCGGGCAAGATCCCGAGGTGGGAGGAGACAAGAGGAGTGGCGGCGCTCGCGAGTGGGTGGATGGGACAGGATCCCTAAAATTTAGGGTTGGGCTGATATTTATATCAGATGAAATTAGATTAGGGGATATCTCGTCCCTACGATTTTGATTGGACGGTTTGAGACAAATAGTTTAGGAAGTCTAAATAAGAAAACGGAGACGTTTTATAGATGTTATGAGATGATCTAAATGCAACGGTGATGACTGAGCGATTCGGGTTCGGGGCAGGTTTCGGACGCACACGAGGGGTCTTGAGCAAAGAGTAGAGAGGGTCAAACGGACAGACAAGAGGGAGTCGAAAACCCCGATTGGTCTCGAAACGGTCAACGAAAACAAGGGGGCAAGGGGGTTTTGTGGGCCGGCCTGGCCCAGTGGCTTGCGAGTGCTGGGCTGCAAGGCTGCTCTCTCTCCCTCTACTCTTAAGCAGAAAAGAAATATAGAGCAAGGAAAAGAAGGGGGGTTAGGGAAAAGAGTTTGAGCAGAAGGACAATTTTCCTGGACTCATAAAAATAAGCATGACCACAGAAAAATAGAAGTGGCCAGATTGAAGGAATTAAATTCAAATTCATTTGAATATAATTCAAATGGTCTTGAATTGGGACTAGGTTTGGTGTGGCCAAAAATGTTGAGGATTTTTGGTGGAGCTCCGGAAAATGATGAAATAATATTGGCAAGGTTTTGAGGTCAACTCGGAGCAGAAAAGGCATGGGATTTATTTTGCAAGTGGGTTATGGTGATTCCAAAACAATGGAATATTTTATAATATCTCCCTAAATATCGGGAGGATATGTTATAAAGAGAAGTCACAACTGAATTCCCTCGATTTACATGGATCGAAAAATCCATACAATTTATTTAGAAGAGTTTTAAAAAGGGTTGCATGATGACATGATGCAATGCAAATGATGCAAAGAGATGAGATGCATGACATGAACAAAAAGCAAAACAAAGGACAAAAAAAACCAAACCACGAAAGAAATATCATATCGCATCTCCGGAAAAAGCAAGAGTTGGAGTTACGAATATGGAAAGTTGCATCCGGGGCGTTATAGTCTTTTGCATTTAGTTTTCACTTTTATTTTATGCACCATGCTGGTATGAGATAGTCCTTGGTTGATTTATATAATGCTCATTTCACTTCACTTAAATATTTTGAGTATGGCTTTATGGAATGCTTCATGTGCTTCACTTATATCATTTGAAGTCTGGATTGCCTGTTTCTCTTCACATAGAAAACCGCCATTTGTAGAATGCTCTTTTTCTTCACTTATATTTGTTAGAGTGTGGGCATATCTTTTGTAGAAAGAATTAAACTCTCTTGCTTCACTTATACTATCTATTTAGAGAGATGACAGGAATTGGTCATTCACATGGTTAGTCATAAAATCCTACATAAACTTGTGGATCGCTGAATATGATATGTTTGATTCCTAGCAATAGTTTTGCGATATAGTGATGATAATATGTGGGAGGTACTAGTAGATGGTTGTTTTCAGTAAGGATGTTGGTGTTAAGGTTTGTGATTCCCGAAGCATGCACGTATGGTCTATTAACTATGTAACCAAATTGGCGCGTATTGTATTTTGATTGTTTATCTTTGCGTGAAGGTCGGGGGCGCGCGATGGTTAACTCCTACCAACCTCCCCCCTAGGAGTATGCATGTAGTACTTTGTTTCAAGGGCTTTTAAATTTTTGCAATAAGTATGTGAGTTCTTTATGACTAATGTTGAGTCCATGGATTATACGCACTTTTACCTTTCCAGCATTGCTAGCCTCTTCGGTACCGTGCATTGCCCTTTCTCACCTTGAGAGTTGGTGCAAACTTCGCCGGTGCATCCAAACCCCGTGATACGATACGCTCTATCACACATAGACCTCCTTATATCTTCCTTAAAACAGCCACCATACCTACCTATCATGGCATTTCCATAGCCATTCCGAGATATATTGCCATGCAACTTCCATCATCATCATATACATGACTTGAGCATTTATTGTCATATTGCTTTGCATGATCGTAAGATAGCTAGCATGATGTTTTCATGGCTTGTCCGTTTTTTGATGTCATTGCTACGCTAGATCATTGCACATCCCGATACACCGCCGGAAGCATTCATATAGAGTCATATCTTTGTTCTAGTATTGAGTTGTAAGTAAATAAAAGTGTGATGATCATCATTATAGAACATTGCCCCATAAAAAAAGGAAAGGCCAAAGAAGCCTAAATAAAAAAGGGGGCCAACGAAGCCCACCGAAAAAGAAAAAAACAGAAAAAGAAAAAGAAAAGGGGCAATGTTACTATCCTTTTTCCACGCTTGTGCTTCAAAGTAGCACCATGTTCTTCATATAGATTGTCTCCTATGTTGTCACTTTCATATACTAGTGGGCATTTTCATTATAGAACTTGGCTTGTATATTCCAACGATGGGCTTACTCAAATGCCCTAGGTCTTCATGAGCAAGCAAGTTGGATGCACACCCACTTAGTTTCTTTTGTTGAGCTTTCATACACTTAAAGCTCTTAGTGCATCCGTTGCATGGCAATCCCTACTCCTCGCATTGACATCAGTTGATGGGCATCTCCATAGCCCGTTGGTTAGCCGCGTCGATGTGAGACATTTTCATTTTTTGTTTTCTCCACATAACCTCCATCATTATATTCTATTCCACCTATAGTGCTATATCCATGGCTCACGCTCATGTATTGCGTGAAGGTTGAAAAAGTTTGAGAATACTAAAGTATGAAACAATTGCTTGGCTGACACCGGGATAGGCATGAGGGGTACCTTGTGTTAAGAAAAGGGAGCATACAAGACTATATGATTTTGTAGGGATAACTTTCTGAAGCATTGATGTTTTGAAAGACATGATTGTTTGTTGGGATGCCCTAAGTATTATTGTTTTTATGTAAAATGATAGACTATTGCTTTGAATCACTCGTGTCTTAATATTCATGCCATGATTAGACATATGATCAAGATTAGCTAGGTAGCATTCCACATCAAAAATTATCTTTTTTATCATTTACCTACTCGAGGACGAGCAGGAATTAAGCTTGGGGATGCTGATACGTCTCCGTCGTATCTATAGTTTTTGATTGTTCCATGCCAATATTATTCAACTTTTATATACTTTTGGCAACTTTTTATACTATTTTTGGGACTAACATATTGATCCAAAGGCCAAAGGCCGCCTCACTCATTGCATGTTTTTGTTTCACAGAAACCCAATATCAAACGGAGTCCAAACGGGATAAAAACGGACGGAGATTTTTTTTGGAATATTTATGATTTTGGGAAGTAAAATCAACGCGAAATGGTGTCCGAGGTGGCCATGAGACAGGGGGCTGTGCCCTCCCCCCTGGGCGCGCCCTGGACTCTCGTGGGCCACCCGTAAGGCGGTTGACGCTCTTCTTTTGGTGCAAGAAAGCTAATTTTATGAGAAAGATCTGGGCGAAAGATTCACCCCAATCGGAGTTACGGATCTCCGGATATTTAAGAAACGGTGAAGGGGTAGAATCTGGGAACGCAGAAACAGAGAGATAGATCCAATCTCGGAGGGGCTCTCGCCCCTCCCACACCATGGGAGCCAAGGACCAGAGGGGAAACCCTTCTCCCATCTAGGGAGGAGGTCAAGGAAGAAGAATAAGAAGGGGGGCCCTCGCCCCCTTGCTTCCGGTGGCGCCGAAACGCTGCCCGGGGCCATCATCATCACCGCGATCTTCACCAACACCTTCATCATCTTCACCAACATCTCCATCACCTTCCCCCATCTATGTTCAGCGGTGCACTCTCCCGCAACCCGCTGTACCCTCAACTTGAACATGGTGCTTTATGCTTCATAT
This sequence comes from Aegilops longissima, assembly GCA_021605205.1. Lineage (NCBI taxonomy): Eukaryota > Viridiplantae > Streptophyta > Magnoliopsida > Poales > Poaceae > Aegilops > Aegilops longissima. The sequence continues at coordinate 60,430,654 of CM038676.1, forward strand.
TATTTTCCAATGATGTGTTGCCATCCTATGGTGTCTAAGTAGATTTTTGTTGTCCTATCGGTGATTGATGAATTGCTATGATTGGTTTGAGTTGCATGTTTTATTATTGGTGTTGTCCTATTGTGCCCTCCGTGTCGCGCAAGCGTGAGGGATTCCCGCTGTAGGGTTTGCAATATGTTTATGATTTGCTTATGGTGGGTGGCGTGGTGTGATGTAAGCACGCACCGAGTAAGTAGGTTGTTTGCGTGTATGGGATAAAGGGACTTGATACTTTAATGCTACAGTTGGGTTTTACCTTAATGAATCTTTAGTATTTGTGGATGCTTGCTAGAGTTCCAATCATAAGTGCATATGATCCAAGTAGAGAAAGTACGTTAGCTTATGCCTCTCCCTCAGATAGAATTGCAATAGTGATTATCGGTCTAGTAACGTAGTCAATTGCTTAGGGACAATTTCACAACTCCTACCACCACTTTTCCACACTCGCTATATTTACTTTATTGCATCTTTATCTAAACAGCCCCTAGTTTATATTTATGCGTTCTTTACTTTCTTGCAAACCTATCCTATCACACCAAAAAGTACCTCTAGTTTCATACTTGTTCTAGGTAAAGCGAACGTCAAGTTGTGTAGAGTCGTATCAGTGGCCGATAGGACTTGAGAGAGTATTTGTTCTACCTTTAGCTCCTCGTTGGATTCGACACTCTTATCGAAAGAGGCTACAACTATCCCGTATACTTGCGGGTTATCAGACGTCACCCCCTGTTTATTTATTTCAAATTCATTTAAAAACCAGGAAACTTCAAATGGCCACAACTTTTTATCTCTAAGTCCAAATGCATTGATTCTTTTTGCATTGTGTTCTATGTCCAAAAATCTAACAGCACCCAAAAGATGGGATTTTTTCCTTGCTGTCTAGTTTTTCTGGTTATTTTCAGAAGGTTTCTTGATGTTTTCTTTTTGTGGTTTTCATTATTTTCAGAAGAGCCAACTTATCTTGAGGATCACCGGGATCTTTGTGAACCTCATCAGCACTAAGGCAAGCCACGATAACATTTTCATAGTGCCACTTCAATATTTGTGATTTTCCTACTTGAACTTATGAATATTTATGCATTTAAAATTAGTTATATAATGAGTATATTATGTTAGATGCTTGTCATGTTAAAATACTTGAATTACAGAATGTTTGAAGTGAATTTTGTTGGTAAGCTAAGGAGAACTTAGTTGCAAGTAATGAATAAAGGATATGGTCATAGAGTTTAATTATTATTTTTGCATGATGAAAAATGATGAGATTGCTACAAATGATTCTGGTGTAAGTGAGGTGTGATCTTAACCAGAGTAGTAGCATGAGTTGATGATGGCTCCGTAGGAGCGTGGTTGATTCAGTTATTTGCATGGTTATGTGATGCATGTGTTAAGTGATGCATAGCATGGCATTATGACACCGGTTATTTTCACATTAAGTTGAACCTGATTAATAAATCAACTTGAATATGTTATTGACCGGATCATGGTACCGCTGAAACAAGTCTTTCCCAGTGCAACCACATTTGCCGGTATGGGACGGCCTTAATGCGTTTCATTGTCATGCCTCTGGTCGGTGCCTCCATTTAGGGAAGGTTATGGGCGTGTTGTACCCTGGCCCGGTAGGCAAGCATAACCTTGTGAGCCCGTTGTTAAGTTAAGTTTTGGTACCGGGTCCCAGAGTGGATCATGGCCACGACGGTGGTGGAGGTGTCTGGAGGTAGACACGGGGCCACCCAGGACTAGCCCGATGGGGTCTGAGTCGGAATGGCCGGGAGAGTGGCATGACAATGAAATGGTTTCGTCGGAATGTCGTTGGTCCACCCGAATGGGAGTGCGAGGCCATGGATTCCGTAGTGTGAGTACAGTGTACTAACCTCTGCAGAGTGTTTTTAATCTATCAATAGCCGAGTCCACGGTTACGGACACGCTCGAAAGTAGGGTACACCATGGGTCAGCACTTAATAAAATTTGTACACTAAGTTTGCACTAAGGATGGCAGTGAGGCCATCGTGTTGAGACGGACCATGAGTTGGTCGGGTGGTGATCGCCGAAAGGATCACGGGCCATGAGTTGGTCAGGTGGTGATCACCGAAAGGATCACAAATGTGTTTTAGAGATTATCATGTTGTGGTCTGGAAATGATCACGTCTGGTAATCAAGTCCGTGGAACGAGTACTAGTTGAGCCTAGTCACAGCATGTTGGATATCTGGTTGCATTTTTTATTAAAAGGTTAAATATCATGATATTGTTTGTCATTATGTTTATGCTTATTGTGAGCTTGCAAGTACATTCAATGTACTGACCTGGCGTGTCATGCATGATTTCAGGAAAGTCTCGTTGGGAAGGAGTGATGTCCGAGTGTAGACCGTGTCCACATTGGTGTCCCTGTGCTATGGAGTTCCGCTACGACGTTATTCCGCTGCCGAGTAGTTGTCATGATCGAGGACCCTTTATGTTCACAAAATAATGTACATATTGTTCAGCCACACCGTGTGTGCCGCTTGGCCTCGCTAACTGTTGTAATATAAACTATGCTCCGCTAGCATGAATAAAGCGGTTGTTTTTCTGTACCAAGTTGTTGTGTGTTGCCAGAAGACAAGGTCTTTGGGCTGGCAATGCAAGGTAAACCGGTCGCTCTGAGCCGGGGTGCCACAATGCTTGGTATCAGAGCCGCGCTGACTGTAGGCCACGCTAGACTAAGCTGAGTTAACTGGACGTTAGATATGAGTCGTAGCTGAGTGCCGGTAGTAATTGTAGCTGGTTGTTGCATTGAATACACTGATTTTATTTTTATGCTAACTTGCTAATGGTTGTGAGTGTAGATGGCTCCGTTGCTGTATCCGTGCCAGTTGCAGCTGATGTCGTACACGTCGCCGCATCTCCTTCGTAACGTGTGGCGTCGGTTGTACCCTCACGGAGGCGATCCAACCTATTGTGTGTACCGAGAGCGCCTAGCCGACTCAGTGTATGAGTATCATGCCGTGGTTACTCTGCGCGTCAGTTCCGATTCTAGCTCTTACACTCGTACCTCTCGAAGCGGCTATGCTTCTACCGCTTCTCAGGCTGTCCAGTTTGCTGCATTCAAGGTACTTGTTGAGCTACGCTACAACGAGGTCCGGATGCAGAACCACCCAGGTTTCCATTACTATCTTTCTCTCCACGATAATGGTAGTGTCCATTTCCTTGTCATTGATCCGGAGTCTGATAGTGTAGCTAGCCACCTTTCTCGCTACATCACTGCTAGCTATCTTCTGATCTACAAGCTGGCTCGTGAGCTGAGTCGTGCCTGTACTGCCTTAGCCTCTACTTTAGTCTAGCTTCCTCAGCCACTACTCCACCATCTGTAGGATTTACTCCCTATGTTCCTGCCAGTTCTAGAACCCCTGTTTCTCCAGTTACTCCTCCGAGTAGCTCGGGCACCGCAACTGTGAGTCCACTTAGTGCTCCTGCTGAGTGGGTTTCACTCCTCGCCACTCCTGTAGCCCCGATGATCCACCCTCCACCTGCCCCAGAGGGAGAGACCTCGAGGTAGCATCGTCATGTCACTTTTAACCCGATGGTCTCCGTTAACCCTGTCAGTTTTGGACCCAAGTATGCTTCAGGAGAGGACCCCGTAGCACCAGCAGAGCGGTAGAGCTTTCGAGTATTCACAGTCATCGGGATGGAGTATGGATGTAGACGTACGAGTCATGATGTTTCATTTCATGTATGAGGGTAGTTGGACCTGGCATGTTGTTATCTTTCATGTATGAGTCTATGTATAATTATGTTGGACTTTATTTTATTCGCCATATTTCTTCGCCTTTTCGGTTTCACTTGGATTTTTGTTGCTGGCTTTCTCCCCAGTTTATGTTGAATGCTTCTCATCTCGGTTACGTTGACTTGGGAAAATCATATTAGGATGACGCGGGGAGGCTGCAGTAGCAACGTTCGTGAGGGTTCTCATGTTCGGTGTTCCGCACGATAGGCAGGACAATCACCCGAGCCGTACATTCCACCACCGCCTCCACCGCCAAATCCGCCCTCCACCGAGCAAATTATGCGTATGTTCGAGAAACGATGAAATAATGATCTGATGGAAATATTCAGAAGTATTCAAGCAATGGTTGGACAGAATGGAAATCAGCCCGCCCCTCACTCCAAGTTATCTGATTTTTAAAGGACTAAGCCCCCCAGTTTCAGTTAGGCCATTGATCCCTTGGATGCGGATGATTGGCTGAGAACTATGGAAAGAAGCTTGAGGTTGCTCGAACTGATGAAGAGGATATGGTTCCATTTGTAACACATTATCTGGAAGGCGCTGCTGCTATATGGTGGGAAAACGAAAAGGCCATAGGGACTGCTAATGAAGCCATTACCTGGTCAAGATTCAAGGAGCAATTCCGGAAATATCACATCCCTGCGGGAATTATGAAGACTAAGCAGCGTGAATTTCTCGCGCTCCTCCAAGGAAGTCAGTCAGTGGGAGAATATTTGCAGAAATTCAATCACCTGTCATGTTACTATCAATATGACGTGGCCACTGAAGAAAGGAAGATGGACAGATTCCTTGGTGGATTAAACCCGCAACTTCGCTGTGCTCACAGTGTGTTCGATTTCCCAGATTTCCAAACCCTGGTGAACAAGACTTTCATTGCTGAAAGGGAACACAAGCTTGTATCAGATAATAAGTCTGCCCATAACGATCACAAGCGCAAGTTTGAGCCCAAAAAGGAAATGCAACCAGTGCAGAAGGTTCGTACCTAGCAGCAAACTCAGGTAGCATACCATCCTAATTGGCAACAAAATGTTAACCAGGCCACCACCCAAGTCAAGAATGACGTGCTCAACCCAGTTCTGGAAAATCGCCTGCGCAACAATTCTTGTGACAGTTGTGGACAAACCGGACATTATGCCAAACAGTGTCCCAAGAACAAACGGACCAATGTTACCTTCAAGCCACAAGTCCATTATTTGGAGGCAGGTCCAAGTCAGCACGATGTCACGGGATATGTTCATCACATTTCCGCCGACGAAGCCCAAGAAAATCCTGAAGTCGTCATTGGTATGTTCCCTGTTAATAACATACATGCAGTAATTTTATTTGACTCTAGGGCTTCCCACTCTTTTATTTCTCGGAGTTTTGTTGCCCAAAACAAATTTCCTTGTTCGCTTTTGGGCAAGAATATGCTGGTACAAACCCCGGGATCTCTTATCAGAAGCAATCTAGTCTGCCGCAATCTGGAAGTCAGTATCAACGGAATCTGATTTCCAACGTCTTTGATACTTATTGAGTCTGATAAATTGGATGTTATCTTGGGTATGAATTGGCTGACTCAGTACCAAGTATGCATAAGTTGTGTGACCCGAGAAGTCAACTTGACCGGCCAAGATGGACAAACTACAAAGTTTATTGCTCGTAGGAGCATACCCTCCAAGGAAATGGTCTTTACAGCAATAGCTGAAATGGAATTAATTCCGGTGCTCAGCGAGTTTTCTGATGTATTCCCAGAAGAACTGCCACGCATGCCACCTGATCGAGAGATTGAGTTTGCAATAGAACTTGTGCCCGGAACCACACCAATACACAAGAAATATTATCGAATGCCGTCATCCAAATTAGTGGAGCTAAAGAAACAGCTTGATGAAATGCTCCAAAAGGGTATATCCGCCCTAGTTCCTCACCATGGGGATCACCTGCTATTTTGGTGGACAAGAAAGATGGCAGCCTCCGTATGTGTGTGGACTACCGACAGTTGAATGATGTCACGACCAAAAACAAATACCCTCTGCCAAGAATTGATGATTTGTTTGATCAGCTCAGTGGAGCCAAGGTATTCTCAAAGATTGATTTGCGTACTGGATATTATCAGCTCAAAATTAAAAAGGAGGATATTCCCAAGACCGCATTCACCACTCGCTACGGTCTTTAGGAATATACAGTCATGTCTTTCGGCCTCACCAACGCCCCCGCTTTCTTCATGCACATAATGAACAAAGTATTCATGGATTTCCTCGATAAGTTCGTGGTCGTCTTCATCGATGATATACTTATTTACTCAAGAAGTGAAGAAGAGCATAAGGAACACCTCTTAGCAGTGTTGCAACGACTCTGTGAGCACCAGTTATACGCCAAATTTAGTAAATGCGAGTTTTGGCTCAAGCAAGTTGGATTCCTCGGGCATGTGCTATCCGCTGAAGGTATAGTCGTGGACCCAAGCAAGGTAAAAGACGTGCTCGAGTGGTTGCCACCCGCCACAGTATCTCAGATCCGGAATTTTCTTGGATTAGCCGGATACTACCGTCGTTTCATTGAAGGGTTTTCCAAGATTGCTAAACCCATGACGGAGCTGCTCAAAAAGGATAAGAAGTTTGAATGGACTACAAACTGTGAGAAAAGTTTCACCGAGTTGAAGAAACGCTTGACAACTGCACCGGTATTAACACTTCAAGATATCTTCCGCAGTGTTGACATATACTGCGACGCTTCCAGGAAAGGACTGGGATGCGTGCTTATCCAAGATGGCAAGGTAGTAGCTTATGCGTCACGGCAGCTATGACCTCACGAAGGAAATTATCCCACTCATGATTTGGAATTGGTCGCGGTAGTTCATACTTTAGAAATTTGGAGACACTACCTCGTCGGAAAAAGATGCCAAATTTTTACCGATCACAAAAGCCTCTAGTATATATTCACCCAGCCGGATTTAAATCTCTGTCAACGAAGATGGTTTGAGTTGGTCAAGGATTATGACCTTGGAATAAATTACCATCCGGGTAAGGCCAACGTGGTTGCCGATGCTCTTAGTCGAAAGCCCGTCAGTTTAAATGTCATGTTGGGATTTTGCCTTCTGAACTAAAAGAAGAGATTGCTCAGCTCAACCTGGTCATAGTTGAGGCTGGCCTTGCCAATATTTTGAAGGTTACCCCCTACTCTTGAGGAAGAAATCCGCAAAGCCCAGTCCGGCGATGCAGATCTGCAGAAACGTATCAAGTTTTCCGATTTCTCGAAGGATCGGTGCGGTACCCTCCGATTCAGGGGAAGGATTTGTGTGCCTAATCAAGCTGATCTGAAGCAGAAAATTCTGTCAGAAGCCCACGAATCCTCGTATTCAATTCACCCTAGAGGTACGAAAATGTATGAAGACCTTTGACAAATATTCTGGTGGGATGGAATGAAGAAAGACATTGCTTATTTCGTGGCCTGTTGCGACATATGGAACAGAGTAAAGGCAAAACAACATAAACCAGCCGGACTTCTCCAACCGCTGCCAGTGTCACAATGGAAATGGGACGATGTCGGTATGGATTTCATCACAGGTCTACCTAAGACCTGACGAGGCAATAATGTGGTCTGGGTCATAGTGGATACATTAACCAAGGTGGCCCACTTCCTCCCAATCAAGATCTCATACCGAGCAGATGAGCTTGCGCGACTATATGTATCCAAAATTGTCAGTCTGCATGGAGTTCCCCGAACCATCACTTCTGACCGAGGTTTGCTTTTCACCTCCGCTTTTTGGTCCCTTCTCCATCAGGCCCTCGGAACAGAGTTGAAATACAGTACCGCTTATCATCCTCAGACGGATGGGCGTACGTAAAGGGTAAATCAGATACTCGAAGATATGCTCTGAGCCTGTGTTTTGGCCCAAGGACCAAAATGGGAAGATTGCTTGCCGTACGCCGAGTTCTCGTATAACAATGGATTCCAGACCAGTTTAAGGATGTCACCATATGAAGCTTTGTATGGCCGTAAGTGTCGCACTCCATTAAATTGGTCTCAAACCGGAGATAGCCGTATTTTCGGAACGGATCTCATGCTGGAAGCCGAAAAGCAAGTCAAGGAGATCCGAGACAGGTTGCAATTGGCCAAATCACGACAAAAAAGTTATTATGATGCAAAGCACTGACAGATCAGCTTTGAAATCGGAGAACATGTCTACCTTCGCGTCATGCCTATGAAAGGAATCAAGAGGTTCCAAACCCGTGGAAAATTGGCACCCAGGTTTATTGGTCCATTTCCCGTTATGACACGAGTAGGTGTTGTGGCATATCAGTTGGAGTTGCCCCTGAGCTGTCAGACGTGCATAATGTGTTCCACGTTTCACAATTGCGACGGTGCATATCACCGCCCGAGAAAAAGACCAATTTGACAGAGATAGAGCTGGCAAAGGACTTGACCTATGAAGATAGGCCAGTGAAAATTTTGGATCAAATGGAAAGGGTCACTCGCAGTAAAGCACGAAAGTTTTACAAGGTCCAATGGATGCATCATACCGAGTCAGAATCAACCTGGGAATCAGAAGAATTTCTATGGGCATGTTATCCAGAATGGTTTTCCCAAGCAACCGAATCTCGAGGATGATATTCATTCTAAGTGGGGGAGGTTTGTGACAGCCTGGTTTTTGCCCTCTCTTCTTTGCTTGATTTTCAGTTGAATTGGTTTTGAATTTGGAGTTTTGAATCGTTTCATTTGGACTTAACCACTTGGGTACCCCCTTGATTTTCACCCAAGTGTTCCCTCTCCTCCTCACAACCATCATTTCACCCCTGGTCCAACCCAAAAATATTGTTTGGAATATTTTTCTTAAATGAAAAATATTCATTTTGACCTCCAAAACCCTAGCTAACCCTTTGAGCTCCAAAGCAACCCTAATTTTTCTTGCCCCAAAAATCCTGAGAAAAATCCCAATTATTCTTTGGACCCTAGGGCACCTTTCTGAGCAAAAATATTTCACCACTCTGGAATATTTTGGCTACAGAAAATAAAGTCATTTCTGGACAGAAATGGTTGTTTCTACAGCAACTACCTTTTTACTAGCTCCATTGTAGCTGGTTTTTCCTGTGCCTATTTACCTTAGTAAGAGTAAGCAAAACCCCAAAGCTCAGCCCTTGACTCCCAGTGGTTTGACCATAGTAACTCTCCAAAGTTACTGTCCAGTAACTTGTCAGCAGCCCAAATTTATTTCTATTGCACCTGGATCCTAACCAAACCGTGGTAACAACTCAGTTTACTAAGGACTACATGCCAGACATCTTTGTTAGTGTGTAGGGTGGCCTAATGTCACGGTTCACACAGTGACCGCGTTCGTCCGAGCGTGCTGGCATGCAATACGCGCGCTCTGCGCGTCGCCAGTGCCTCTGTTGAGTGCGTGCTCGCTGCCCAACCAGCCAGAGCGTGCCACACCTCGCCACCATCCTCATCTCCACCTCCATAACTCCCCCCTGCCGCTCACCGATGTTGGAGCTCGCCGCAGCGAGCACGGGCACGGTCCGGCCAACGGTACAGTGCGCGGTGCACTGTGCTCGTCGCTTTCCCCCTCGCTCATGTGCTCGTCTGTGCCCGCGCACAGTTCCTGCGTGACCTCCGTCGTCTTCTCCCTCTCTCTCTGGCATCGTTCGTCGCCGGGCGCCTTGGACAGGTGTCCTCCGGTGGAGCCCGAACCCTCCTCGCCGCCCGCCTACAAAACCAGCCACCCGCAGCCTCTTGGAGCACCCACAGCCACTCCCACTTCCTCCTCGAGCCAGTAGAAGCCGCAGCCCGGCCGGGCAGGCCGCGGGCTGCCGTCCCAGAGCCGAGCTCGCCAGCGATCCCCTCCGGATTGTTCCCGCAGCTCCGGCCCCTCCCAAGCCAAGGCGACCCCGCCAGGGCCTCCGCCTCTCCTCCGTGAAGCCAACTCACCCCTCTGGAGCCCCTGGAGCCGCCCCAAGCTGTCGTCGTCTTCATCTCCGGCAACCTCCACCTTCTGCCTCTGCTGGAGAGGTCAATTACGACGTCGTCTGGTCACCGCTAGCTACACTACGGGTACGGGCAGGTGCGCAAACATCTCCTCCGTCGATCCCTCCCTCTCGTTTGACTCCAAGAAGCCTCATCACCGGCGTGAGCTCCGGCGAAGCGCCGCCTCCCTCTGTTTCCCTCTCCCCTCCCTCTGGCCTGACTAGTGGGGCCCTCTAGTCAGCCACTCATTACGCGCGCGAAGCGGTATGAGTGGTGGCGCCCCGGGTGTTTTCGCTTTCGACGTCACCCCCCGTTTATTTATTTCAAATTCATTTAAAAACCAGGAAACTTCAAATGGCCATAACTTTTTATCTATAAGTCCAAATGCATTGATTCTTTTTGCATTGTGTTCTGTGTCCAAAACTAAAATAGCACCCAAAAGATGGGATTTTTACTTGCTGTCTAGATTTTCTGGTAATTTTCAGAAGGTTTCTTGATGTTTTCTTTTTGTTGTTTTGATTATTTTCAGAAGAGCTAGTCCCTCCTCCTTGCTGGATCAAGGCGTGGGAGACGTCATCCGCTCCGTACGTGTGTTGAACGCGGAGGTGCTGCCCGTTCGGCACTTGGTCATCGGTGATTTGGATCACGACGAGTACGACTCCCTCAACCCCGTTCACTTGAACGCTTCCGCTCGCGATCTACGAAGGTATGTAGAAGCACTCCTATCACTCGTTGCTAGATGAACTCATAGATGGATCTTGGTGAAACCGTAGGAAATCTTTTTACTTTCTGCAACGTTCCCCAACAGTGGCATCATGAGCTAGGTCTATGCGTGGTTCTCTAATGCACGAGTAGAACACAATTTGTTGTCGGCGTAGATGTTGTCAACTTTCTTGCCGCTACTAGTCTTATTTTGCTTCAGCGGTATTATGGGATGAAGCAGCCCGGACCGACCTTACGTGCGCTTACGTGAGACAGGTTCCACCGATGACATGCACTAGTTGCACAAGGTCGCTAAGTGTCTGCTCTCCCACTTTAGTTGGAGCGGATTCGTGATATGATATGGCCAAAAGTTGTGAAAAGGGTCCTTATGAAGGGTAAATAGAAGTTGACAAATCACGTTGTGGCTTTTTCGTAGGTAAGAAAATGTTCTTGCTAGAACCCTATTGCATCCACGTAAAAGATGCAACAACAATTAGAGGACGTCTAACTTGTTTTTGCAGCAATTGCCTTGTGATATGATATGGCCAAAAGTTGTGATGTATGATGAATGATATATTATGATGTATGAGATCATGTTCTTGTAATAAGAATCACGACTTGCATGTCGATGAGTATGACAACCGGCAGGAGCCATAGGAGTTGTCTTAATTATTGTATGACCTGTGTGTCATTGATTCAACGCCATGTATTTACTTTGCTTTATTGTTAAACCGTTAGCTATAGTAGTAGAAGTAATAGAGCAGAGGTAGAAATCAAGAAGGAACATCAAGTGTTGATGGTCAATAAAACCACTAAGTTCAAAAGGGCAAGGGCAAGAAGAACTTCAAGAAGGACGGCAAGGATGTTGCCGCCCGCAAGCCGTTGCGGGAAGAAGTCAAAGAATGGACCCAAGCACAGACCGAGTACTTTTATTGCAAAGGAAGGGTCACCGAAGCGGAACTGCCCCAAATACTTAGCGAATAAGAAGGCCGCAACACTAAAGGTATATTTGATATACATGTGATTGATGTGTACCTTACCAAGACTACGTAGTAACTCCCCGGTATTTGATACGGTGTCGTTGCTCATATTTGTAACTCACAAAGCAGAGCTGCGGAATAAGCGGAGATCGAAGGGACGAGGTGACGATGCTTGCGCGTCGGGAATGGTTCCAAGGTCGATGTGATCGCCGTCGGCACGCTACCTCTTCATTTACCTACGGGATTGGTTTTAAACCTCAATAATTGTTATTTAGTGCCAAGTTTGAGCATGAACATTGTATCGGGATCTCGCTTAATACGAGATGGCTACTCATTTAAATCCGAGAATAATGGTTGTTCTATTTATATAAGAGATATGTTTTATGGTCATGCTCCAATGGTCAATGGTTTATTCTTAATGAATCTCGAACGTGATGTTACACATATTCATAGTGTGAATACCAAAAGATGTAAAGTTGATAACGATAGTCCCACATACTTGTGGCAATCGCCGCCTTGGTCACATTGGTGTCAAGCGATGAAGAAGCTCCATACTGATGGACTTTTAGAGTCTCGATTATGAATCATTTGACACATGCGAACCATGCCTTATGGGCAAATGACCAAGACCTGCTTCTCGAGAACAATGGAGCGAGCAACCAACTTATTGGAAATCATACATACCGATGTGTGCGGTCCAATGAGCGTTGAGGCTCATGGAGGATATCGTTATGTTCTCACTCTCACCGATGACTTGAGTAGATATGGGTATGTCTACTTGATGAAACACAAGTCTCGAGACCTTTGAAAAGTTCAAGGAATTTCAGAATGAGGTAGAGAATCAACGTGACCGAAAAATAAAGTTCTTACGATCGATCGTGGAGGAGAATATTTAAGTCACGAATTTGGTACACACTTAAGGAAATGTGGAATCGTTTCACAACTCACGCCGCTGAACACCTCAGCGTAATGGTGTGTCCGAACGTCAGAATCGCACTCTATTGGATATGGTGCGATCTATGATGTCTCTTACAGATTTACCGCTATCATTTTGGGGATACGCCTAGAGACAGCTACATTCACTTTAAATAGGGCACCGTCTAAATCCGCTGATACGACACCGTATGAATTATGGTTTGGGAAGAAACCTAAGTCATTGCTTCTAAAAGTTTGGGGATGCGATGCTTATGTCAAGAAACTTCAACTCGAAAAGCTCGAACCCAAGTCGGAAAAATGCGTCTTCATAGGATACCCTAAGGAAACCATTGGGTATACCTTCTACCTTAGATCCGAAGGCAAGATCTTTGTTGCCAAGAACGGATCCTTTCTTGAAAAAGAGTTTCTCTCGAAAGGAGTAAGTGGGAGGAAAGTAGAACTCGATGAAGTACTACCTCTTGAACCGCAAAGTAGTGCAGCTCAGGAAAATGTTCATGTGGTGCCTACACCGACTGGAGAGGAAAGTAATGATGATGATCAAGGTACTTCGGATCAAGTTGCTACTGAACTTCATAGGTCCACAAGGACACGTTCCACACCAGTGGTATGGCAACCTGTCTCGGAAATCATGTTGTTAGACAACGGTGAACCTTCAACTATGAAGAAGCGATGGCGGGCCCAGATTCCAACAATGGCTTGAAGCCATGCAATCCGAGATAGGATCCATGTATGAAAACAAAGTATGGAGTTTGACAGACTTGCTGACGATCGCGGCGATAGAAAACAAATGGATCTTTAAGAAGAAGACGGACGCGGATGGTAATGTTACCATCTATAAAGCTCGACTTGTCGCTAACGGTTATTGGCAAGTTCAAGGGGTTGACTACGATGAGACTTTCTCTCCCGTAGCGAAGCTGAAGTCCGTCTGAATCATGTTAGCAATTGCCGCATACTATGATTATGAGATATGGCAAATGGACGTCAAAACGGCATTCCTTAGCGGCTATCTTAAGGAAGAACTGTATATGATGCAGCCGGAAGGTTTTGTCGACCCTAAGAATGCTAACAAGGTATGCAAGCTCCAGCGATCCATTTATGGGCTGGTGCAAGCATATCGGAGTTGGAACATTCGCTTTGATGAGATGATCAAAGCGTTTGGGTTTATGCAGACTTATGGAGAAGCCTGCATTTACAAGAAAGTGAGTGGGAGCTCTTTAGCATTTCTCATATTATATGTAGATGGCATACTTTTGATGGGAAATGATATGGAACTTTTGGACAGCATTAAGGCCTACTTGAATAAGAGTTTTTCAATGAAGGACCTTGGAGAACCTGCTTATATATTAGGCATCAAGATCTATAGAGATAGATCGAGACGCCTCATGGGTCTTTCACAAAGCACATACCTTGAAAAGATATTGAAGAAGTTCAAAATGGATCAGTCCAAGAAAGGGTCCTTGCCTGTATTACAAGGTGTGAAATTGAGCTCGGCTCAATGCCCGACCACGGCAGAAGATATAGAAGAGATGAGTGTCATCCCCTATGCATCAGCCATAGGGACTATTATGTATGCCATGTTGTGTACCAGACCTGATGTAAACCTTGCCGTAAGTTTGGTAGGAAGGTACCAAAGTAATCCCGCAAGGAACACCGACAGCGGTCAAGAATATCCTGAAGTACCTAAAAGGACTAAGGACATGTTTCTCATTTATGGAGGTGACGAAGAGCTCGTCAGAAGGGTTACGCCGACGCTTAGCTTCGACACAGATCTGGATGACTCTAACTCACAAACCGGATACATGTATATGTTGAATGGTGGGGCAGTAAGCTGGTGCAGCCGCAAGCGAGAGCGCCGTGGCGGGATCTACGGTGAAGCGGAGTACATGGCAGCCTCAAGGCAGCGCATGAAGCAATTTGGGTGAAGGAGTTCATCACCGACCTAGGAGTCATACCCAATGCGTCGGGGCCGATCAAACTCTTCTCGTGACAACACCGAGCTATTGCACTTGCCAAGGAGCCCAGGTTTCACAAGAAGACCAGCACATCAAGCGTTGCTTCAACTCCATTCGTGAAAATGTTCAAGATGGAGACATAGAAATTTGCAAAGTGCATACGGATCTGAATGTCGCAGATCCGCTGACTAAACCTCTTCCATGAAAGCAAAACATGATCAACACCGTAACTCTATGGGTGTTCGATTCATCACAATGTAACTAGATTATTGACTCTAGTGCAAGTGGGAGACTGTTGGAAATATGCCCTAGAGGCAATAATAAAAGGATTATTATTATATTTCCTTGTTCGTGATAATTGTCTTTATTCATGCTATAATTGTATTATCCGAAATCGTAATACACGTGTGAATACTTAGACCACAACATGTCCCTAGTGAGCCTCTAGTTGACTAGCTCGCTCATCAACAGATAGTCATGGTTTCTTTACTATGGACATTGGATGTCGTTGATAACGGATCACATCATTAGGAGAATGATGTGATGGACAAGACCCAATCCTAAGCATAGCACAAGATCGTGTAGTTCGTTTTGCTAGAGATTTTCCAATGTCAAGTATCTTTTCCTTAGACCATGAGATCGTGTAACTCCCGGATACCGTAGGAGTGCTTTGGGTGTACCAAACTGTAGGGGAACGTTGCAGAAAATTAAAATTTTTCCTACGGTTTCACCAAGATCCATCTATGAGTTCTACTAAGCAACGAGTCAAGAGAGAGAGTTTGCATCTACATACCACTTGCAGATCGAGTACGGAAGCGTTCGAGGGAGTGGTGATGATGAAGACGCTCCCAACGTGATTCCGATCACCGATGACCAAGTGCTGAACGGACAGCACCTCCGCTGCTCAACACACGACGGGATTTACGGCGCCTCCTTCTGCCTTGATCCAGCAAGGAGGAAGGAGAGGTTGAGGAAGACACTCCAATGGCAGCACGACGGCGTGATGCGATGGAGTGGCTGTTCTCCCACAGGCTTCGCCAAGCTTACGCGGAGGAGGAGAGGTGTTGGGAGGGAGGGCTGCGCTTCAATGGTGTGTGCAGCCCTCCCTCCACCCCTCTATTTATAGGGGAAGGAGGAGGGGCGCCCCCAGATGCATCTAGAGGGGGGGCGGCCAAGGGAGGGGGCTTACCCTGCAAGGGGGGCGCCTTTAGGTTCCCCTCAACCCTAGGCGCATGGGCCAAGGGGAGGGGGTGCGCCCAGCCCACTAGGGGCTGGCTGCCTCCCACGCAGCCCAAGTGGCCCCCCGAAAGGGGTGGCCCCTCCCGGTGGTCCTCCGAACCTTCCGTGGACCTCCATAAAACCGATATGACTCAAACTTTTCCTGTCCGCTTGACGACTTCCCATATATAAATCTTTACCTCCGACCATTCTCGAACTCCTCGTGACGTCCGGATCTCATCCGGACTCAACAACATTCGTAATCACATACAAGTCTTCCTATTATCCCTAGCGCCACCGAACCTTATGTGTAGACCCTACGGGTTCGGGAGACATGCGCATATGACCGACGCTCAGTCAATAACCAACAGCGGATCTTGATACCCATGTTGGCTCCTACATGCTCCTCGATGATGTCATCGGATGAACCACGATGTCTAGGGTTCAAGCAACCCCAGATTCTATTCCCTTTGTCGACGGTATGTTACTTGCCCGAGACTCGATCGCCGGTATCCCAATACCTCGCTTAGTCTCGCTACGCAAGTCACTTTACTCAGACAGAATGCATGATCCCGTGACCAGACACTTGATCACTTTGAGCTCATTATGATGATGCACTACCGAAAGGGGCCAGTGATACCTCTCCGCCATACGGAGTGACAAACTCGCCTCGATCCGTGTCAACCCAACAGACACTTTCGGAGATACCTGTAATGCACCTTTATAGTCACCCAGCTTACGCCAGACGCTTTGGTACACCCAAAGCATTCCTACGGTATCCGGAGTTACACGATCTCACGGTCTAAGGAAGAGATACTTGACATTGGAAAAGCTCTAGCAAAACGAACTACACGATCTTTGTGCTATGCTTAGATTGGTCTTGTCCATCACGCCATTCTCCTAATGACGTGATCCCGCTGTCAATGACATCCGATGTCCATAGTCGAAACCATGACTATCTCGTCAACCAACGAGCTAGTCAACTAGAGGCTCACTAGGACGACAGGTCTATGTATTCACACGTATCACGATTTCCGTGATGATACAGCTTATAGCATGAATAAAAGACAATTATCATGAACAAGGAAATATAATAATAATGCTTTTATTATTGCCTCTAAGGCATATTTCCAACAGTCTCCCACTTGCACTAGAGTCAATAATCTAGTTTACATTGTGATGAATCGAACACCCATAGAGTTCTCGTGTTGATCATGTTTTGCCCATGAAGAGAAAGTTTAGTCAACGGATCTGCGACATTCAGATCCGTATGCACTTTACAAATTTCTATGTCTCCATCCTGAACATTTTCACGGATGGAGTTGAAGCGACGCTTGATGTGCTCTGGTCTTCTTGTGAAACCTGGGCCCTTGGCAAGTGCAATAGCTCCAAGGTTGTCACAGAAGAGTTTGATCGGCCCCGACGCATTGGGTATGACTCCTAGGTCGGTGATGAACTCCTTCACCCAAATTGCTTCATGCGCTGCCTCCGAGGCTGCCATGTACTCCGCTTCACATGTAGATCCCGCCACGACGCTCTCGCTTGCAGCAGCACCAGCCATCGCTCCACCATTCAACATATACACGATCCGTTTGTGACTTAGAGTCATCCAGATCTGTGTCGAAGCTAGCGCCGACGTAACCTGCTTTACGACGAGCTCTTCGTCACCTCCATAAACGAGAAACATGTCCTTTGTCCTTTCGTGTACTTCAGATATTCTTGACCGCTGTCCAAAGGTTCCTTGCCGGATTACTTTGGTACCTTCCTACCAAACTCACGGCAAGGTTTACATCAGGTCCGTACACAAGATGGCATACATAATAGATCCTATGGCTGAGGCATAGGGATGACACTCATCTCTTCTTTATCTTTTGCCGTGGTCGGCATTGAGCTGAGCTCAATCTCACACCTTGCAATACAGGTAAGAACCCTTCTTAGACTGATCCATTTTGAACTTCTTCAAAATCTTATCAAGGTATGTGCTTTGTGAAAGACCTATGAGGCGCCTCGATCTATCTCTATAGATCTTGATGCCTAATATATAAGCAGGTTCTCCAAGGTCCTTCATTGAAAACACTTATTCAAGTAGGCCTTAATGTTGTCCAAGAATTCTATATCATTTCCCATCAAAAGTATGTCATCTACATATAATATGAGAAATGCTACAGAGCTCCTACTCACTTTCTTGTAAACGCAGGCTTCTCCATAAGTCTCATATAAACCCAAACGCTTTGATCATCTCATCAAAGCGAATGTTCCAACTCCGAGATGCTTGCACCAGCCCATAAATGGATCCTCGAGCTTGCATACTTTGTCGGCATTCTTAGGATCGACAAAACCTTCCGGCTGCATCATATACAGCTCTTCCTTAAGATAACCGCTAAGGAACGCTGTTTTGACGCCCATCTGCCATATCTCATAATCATAGTATGCGGCAATTGCTAACATGATTCGGACGGACTTAAGCTTCGCCACGGAGAGAAAGTCTCATCGTAGTCAATCCCTTGAACTTGCCGATAACCCTTAGCGACAAGTCGAGCTTTATAGATGGTGACATTACCATCCGCGTCCGCCTTCTTCTTAAAGATCCATTTGTTTTCTATCGCCACGATCATCGGGCAAGTCACCAAAGTCCACACTTTGTTTTCATACATGGATTCTATCTCGGATTTCATGGCTTCTAGCCATTTATTGGAATCTGGGCCTCCATCGCTTCTTCATAGTTCAAAGGTTCACCATTGTCTAACAACATGATTTCCGTGACAGGGTTGCCGTACCACTCTGGCGGAACGTGTCCTTGTGGACCTACGGGTTCAAGAGCAACTTGATCCAAGTACCTTGATCATCATCATTAATTTCTCTTCATTGGTGTAGGCATCACAGAACATTTTCCCGAGCTGCACTACTATCCTGCTCAAGAGGTAGTACTTCATCGAAGTTCTACTTTCCTCCCACTTACTTCTTTCGAGAGAAACTTTTTTCCGTAAAGGATCCGTTCTTGGCAACAAAGATCTTGCCTTCGGATCTTAAGTAGAAGGTATACCCAATGGTTTCTTTAGGGTATCCTATGAAGACGATTTTCGACTTGGGTTCGAGCTTTTCAGGTTGAAGTTTCTTGACATAAGCATCGATCCCCAAACTTTTAGAAACGATACTTAGGTTTCTTCCCAAACCATAATTCATACGGTGTCATCTCAACGGACTTAGACGGTGCCCTATTTAAAGTGAATGTAGCTGTCTCTAGAGCGATCCCCAAAATGATAGCGTAAATCAGAAGAGACATCATAGACCGCACCATATCCAATAGAGTGCGACACGACGCTCGACACACCGTTACGCCGAGGTGTTCCAGCGGCGTTAGTTGTGAAACGATTCCACATTTTCTTAAGTGTGTACCAAATTCGTGACTTAAATATTCTCCTCCACGATCCGATCGTAAGAATTTTATCTTTCGTCACGTTGATTCTCTACTTCATTCTGAAATTCCTTGAACTTTTCAAAGGTCTCAGACTTGTGTTTCATCAAGTAGACATACCCATATCTACTCAAGTCATCTGTGAGAGTGAGAACATAACGATATCCTCCGCGAGCCTCAACGCCATTGGACCGCACACATCGGTATGTATGATTTCCAACAAGTTGGTTGCTCGCCCATTGTTCCGGAGAACGGAGTCTTGGTCATTTTGCCCATGAGGCATGGTTCGCATGTGTCAAATGATTCATAATCTAGAGACTCCAAAAGTCCATCAGATGGAGCTTCTTCATGCGCTTGACACCAATGTGACCAAGGCGGCAGTACACAAGTATGTGGGACTATCGTTATCAACTTTACATCTTTTGGTATTCACGCTATAAACATGTGTAATACTACGCCGAGATTCATTAAGAATAAACCATTGACCATCGGAGCATGACCATAAAACATATCCCTCATATAAATAGAACAACCATTATTCTCGGATTTAAATGAGTAGCCATCTCGCATTAAACGAGATCCAGATACAATATTCATGCTCAAACTTGGCACCAAATAACAATTATTAAGGTTCATAACTAATCCCGTAGGTAAATGAAGAGGTAGTGTGCCGACGGCGATCACATCGAATCTGAACCATTCCCGACGCCAAGATCGTCACCTCGCCCTTTGCCGCCTCCGCTTATTCCGCAGCTCCTGCTGTGAGTTACAAATATGAGCAACGGCACCGTATCAAATACCCAGAGTACCTACGAGTACCGGTAAAGTACACATCAATTACATGTATATCAAATATACCTTTGGTGTTGCCGGCCTTCTTGTTCCGCTAAGTATTTGGGGCAGTTCCGCTCAAGTGACCCTCCCTTGCAATAAAAGCACTCTAGCCTCGTGCTTGGGTCCATTCTTTGACTTCTTCCCGCAACTTGCTTACCGGGCGCTGCAACCTCCTTGCCGTCCTTCTTGAAGTTCTTCTTGCCCTTGCCCTTCTTGAACTTAGTGGTCTTATTGACCATCAACACTTGATGTTCTTTCTTGATTTCAACCTCGGCTGACTTCAGATAGAGAACACTTCAGAATGGTCTTTACCATCCCCTGCATGTTGTAGTTCATCACAAAGCTCTTGTAGCTTGGTGGGAGCGATCGAGGATTCTGTCAATGACCGCCTCATCGTGGAGGTTAATATTCAGCTGGGTCATACGGTTGTGCAACCTGCATATCTTGAGAATGTGCTCACCGACGTAACTATTTTCCTCCATCTTACAACTATAGAACTTGTCGGAGATGTCATATCTCTCGACCGGCGTGAGCTTGGAAAACAAGTTTCAGCTCCTCAAACATCTCATATGCTCCGTGATGCTCAAAACGCTTTTGGAGCCCCGGTTCTAAGTCAAAAAGCATGCCGCACCGAACGAGGGAGTAATCATCAAGACGAGACTGCCAAGCATTCATAATGTCTTGGTTCTCTGGACGGAGCGCCACCTAGCGGTCCTTCTAGGACATATTGTTTCTGGCAGCTATGAGGATGATCTCAAGTTCCGGACCCAGTCCGTATAGTTGCTGCCGCCATCTTTCAGCTTGGTTTTCTAGGAACGCTGAAGTTCAAGTTGACATGAGCGCTGGCCATTTGATCTACAAGACATATCATTCAAAAGTTTTAGACTAAGTTCATGATAATTAAGTTCATCTAATCAAATTATTTAAATGAACTCCCACCAGATTAGACATCCCTCTAGTCATCTAAGTGTTACACGATCCGAGTCGACTAGGCCGTGTCCGATCATCACGTGAGACGGACTAGTCATCATCGGTGAACATTCTCATGTTGATCGATCTTCTATACGACTCGTGTTCAACCTTTCGGTCTCCGTGTTCCGAGGCCATGTCTGTACATGCTAGGTTCTGTGTAAACCCTAAGTGTTTTCGCAGTGTAAATCTATCTTACACCCGCTGTATGTGAACGTAAGAATCCATCACACCCGATCATCACGTGGTGCTTAGAAGCGACTTAACTTTAGCAACGGTGCACGCTTAGGGAAACACTTCTTGAAATTGTTGTAAGGATCATCTTATTTACTACCGTGGTTCTAAGTAAACAAGATGTATAAACATAATAAACATCACATGCAATTATATAGTAGTGACATGATATGGCCAATATCATAAAACTCCATTGATCTCCATCTTCGGGCTCCATGATCATCTTGTCACCGCATGACACCATGATCTCCATCATTGTGCCTCCATGAAGTTGTCACGCCAACGACTACTTCTACTTCTATGGCTAACGCGCTTAGCAATAAAGTAAAGTAATTTACATGGCGCTCTTCAATGACACGCAGGTCATACAAAATAAAGACAACTCCTATGGCTCCTGCCGTTGTCATACTCATCGACATGCAAGTCGTGATTCCTATTACAAGAACATGATCTCATACATCACATTATGGCATTCATCATTCATCACAACTTGGCCATATCACATCACATGACAATTGCTGCAAAACAAGTTAGACGCCCTCAATTGTTGTTGCATCTTTACGTGGCTGCAATTGGGTTCTAGCAAGAACGCTTTTCTTACCTACGAATAACCACAACGTGATCTTGTCAACTTCTATTTACCCTTCATAAGGACCCTTTTCATCGAATCCGCCCAACTAAAGTAGGAGAGACAGACACCGCCAGCCACCTTATGCAACTAGTGCATGTTAGTCGGTGGAACCGGTCTCACGAAGCGCACGTAAGGTTGGTCCGGCCGCTTCATCCCACAATACCGCGGAAGCAAGATAAGACTAGTAGCGGCAAGTAAATTGACAAGATCCACGCCCACAACTAAATTGTGTTCTACTCGTGCAAAGAGAACTACGCATAGACCTAGCTCTGAAACCACTGTAGGGGAACGTTGCAAAATTTTTCCTACAGTTTCACCAAGATCCATCTATGAGTTCTACTAAGCAACGAGTCAAGATAGAGAGTTTGCATCTACATACCACTTGTAGATCGAGTACGGAAGCGTTCGAGGGAGTGGTGATGATGAAGACGTCTCCACCGTGATTCCGATCACCGATGACCGAGTGCTGAACGGACAGCACCTCCGCTGCTCAACACACGACGGATTTACGGCGCCTCCTTCGCCTTGATCCAGCAAGGAGGAAGGAGAGGTTGAGGAAGACAATTCCAATGGCAGCACGACGGCGTGATGCGATGGAGTGGTTGTTCTCCCAGGGGCTTCGCCAAGCTTACGCGGAGGAGGAGAGGTGTTGGGAAGGGGAGGGGCTGCGCCTTCAATGGTGTGTGCAGCCCTCCCCTCCACCCCTCTATTTATAGGGGAAGGGAGGAGGGGCCCCCCCAGATGCATCTAGAGGGGGGCGGCGGCCAAGGGAGGGGGCTTGCCCCCAAGCAAGGGGCGCCTTTAGGTTCCCCCTCAACCCTAGGCGCATGGGCCAAGGGGAGGGGGTGCGCCCAGCCCACTAGGGGCTGGCTGCCTCCCACGCAGCCCAAGTGGCCCCCGAAGGGGTGGCCCTCCCGTGGTCCTCCGGAACCTTTCCGGTGGACCTCCATAAAACCGATATGACCAAACTTTTCCTGTCCGCTTGACGACTTCCCATATATAAATCTTTACCTCCGACCATTCCGAACTCCTCGTGACGTCCGGGATCTCATCCGGACTCAACAACATTCGGTAATCACATACAAGTCTTCCTATTAACCCTAGCGCCACCGAACCTTATGTGTAGACCCTACGGTTCGGAGACATGCGATATGACCGACGCCTCAGTCAATAACCAACAGCGGATCTGGATACCCATGTTGGCTCCCACATGCTCCTCGATGATGTCATCGGATGAACCACGATGTCTAGGGTTCAAGCAACCCGTATTCTATTCCCTTTGTCGACGGTATGTTACTTGCCCGAGACTCGATCGTCGGTATCCTAATACCTCGCTCAGTCTCAAGTTACCGCAAGTCACTTTACTCGCATCAGAATGCATGATCCCGTGACCATAACTTGATCACTTTGAGCTCATTATGATGATGCACTACCGAGTGGGCCCAAGGATACCTCTCCGCCATACGGAGTGACAAATCCTGCCTCGATCCGTGTCAACCCAATGACACTTTCGAGATACCGTAATGCACCTTTATAGTCACCCGCTTACGCCAGACGCTTGGTACACCCAAAGCATTCCTACGGTATCCGGAGTTACACGATCTCACGGTCTAAGGAAGAGATACTTGACATTGGAAAAGCTCTAGCAAAACGAACTACACGATCTTTGTGCTATGCTTAGGATTGTCTTGTCCATCACGCCATTCTCCTAATGACGTGATCCCGCTTGTCAATGACATCCGATGTCCATAGTCGGAAACCATGACTATCTCGTCGACCAACGAGCTAGTCAACTAGAGGCTCACTAGGGACGATTGTGGTCTATGTATTCACACGTATCACGATTTCGTATGATACAGCTTATAGCATGAATAAAAGACAATTATCATGAACAAGGAAATATAATAATAATGCTTTTATTATTGCCTCTAGGGCATATTTCCAACACAAACGTCACAACGTAACTGGGTGACTATAAAGGTGCACTACAGGTATCTCCGAAAATGTATGTTGGGTTGTCACGGATCGAGATCGGATTTGTCACTCCGTGACACGGACAGGTATCATCGGGCCCACTCGGTAATGCATCATCATAATGAGCTCAAAGTGACCAAGTGTTTGGTCACAAGATCATGCATTACAAGATGAGTAAAGTGACTTGCGGTAACGAGATTGAACGAGGTATTGGGATACCGACGATCGAATCTCGGGCAAGTAACATACCGATTGACAAAGGAATTGTATACGGGTTGCTTGAATCCTCGACATCGTGGTTCATCCGATGAGATCATCGAGGAGCATGTGGGAGCCAACATGGGTATCCAGATCCCGCTGTTGGTTATTGACCGGAGAGCCGCCTCGGTCATGTCTACATGTCTCCCGAACCCGTAGGGTCTACACACTTAAGGTCTGTGACGCTTAGGGTTGTATGAATATGAGTATGCAGCAAAACTAAAGTTGTTCGAGTCCCGATGAGATCCCTGGATGTCACGAGGAGTTACGGAATGGTCCGGAGGTAAAGAATTATATATGGGAAGTCGAAGTTTCGCCATCGGAAAGTTTCGGGTCCACTGGTATTGTACCGACCACCGGAAGGGTCCTGGGTCCACCGGTGGGGCCACCTATCCTAGAGGGCCCCATGGGCTGAAGTGGGAGGAACCAGCCTCGGTGGGCTGGTGCGCTTCTTGGGCCCCCTCTGCGCCTAGGGTTGGGAACCCTAGGGGGGGCGCCCACTTGCCTTGGGGGCACTCCACCCCTTGGTCGCCGCCCCTAGGAGATCCCATCTCCTAGGGGCCGGCGCCCCTTTGGGGACCCTATATAGAGGGGGAGGAGGCAGCCGCACCTTGCACTTGGTGCCTCCTTCCCTTGCTACACCTCCTCCTCCCGTAGTCGCTACGGCCCCCTGCCGAACTCTGCTGCATCCACCACCACGCCTGTCAGGTTGTTGATCTTCATCAACCTCTCCTCCTCCTTGCTGGATCAAGGCGTGAGACGCCATCCGCCTGCACATGTGTTGAATGCGGAGGTGCTGCCTGCTCGGCACTTGGTCATCGGTGATTTGGATCACGACGAGTACGACTCCTCAACCCTGCTCACTTGAACGCTTCCGCCATGATCTACAAAGGTATGTAGATGCACTCCTATCACTGCTGCTAGATTTAACTCATAGATGGATCTTGGTGAAACCGTAGGAAAATTTTTATTTTCTGCAACGTTCCCCAACATCTACTTTGTTGTTGCAAGTTTTACGTGGCTGCTACGGGCTGAGCAAGAACCGTTCTTACCTACGCATCAAAAACCACAATGGTATTTCGTCAAGTATGTGGTGTTTTACCCTTCACAAGGACCGGGCGTAGCCACACTCGATTCAACTAAAGTTGGAGAAACTGACACCCACCAGCCACCTGTGTGCTAAGCACGTCGGTAGAACCAGTCTCGCGTAAGCGTACGCGTAATGTCGGTCCGGGCCGCTTCATCCAACAATACCGCCAATCAAAGTGTGACATGTCGGTAAGCAAGATGACTTGTATCGCCCACAACTCACTTGTGTTCTACTCGTGCATATAACATCTACGCATAAACCTGGCTCGGATGCCACCGCTGGGGAACGAGTAATTTCAAAAAATCCTACGCACACGCAAGATCATGGTGATGCATAGCAACGAGAGGGGAGAGTGTTGTCCACGTACCCTCGTAGACCGAAAGCGGAAGCGTTATGACAACCCGGTTGATGTAGTCGTACGTCTCCACGTGTCGGACCGATCCAAGTACCGAACGCACGGTACCTCCGAGTTCAGCACACGTTCAGCTCGATGACATCCCTCGAACTCACGATCCAGCAGAGCTTTGAGGGAGAGTTCCGTCAGCACGACGGCGTGATGACGATGATGATGATGCTACCGATGCAGGGCTTTGCCTAAGAACCGCTACGATATGACCGAGGTGGATTATGGTGGAGGGGGGCACCGCACACGGCTAAAATATCAACTGATCACCTTGTGTGTCTATGGGGTGCCCCCTCCCCCGTATATAAAGGAGTGGAGGAGGGGGAGGGGCCGGCCTTCCTAGGCACGCCCCAAGGGGAGTCCTACTCCCACAGGGAGTAGGACTCCAACTCTTCCAAGAGTAGGAGTAGGAGAGAGGGAAGGAGGGGAGAGGGGGAAGGAAAGGGGGCGCCGCCCCCCTCCTTGTCCAATTCGGACTAGAGGGGGAGGGGGGGCGCGGCCTGCCTTGGCTGCCCCTCCTCTTCTCCACTGAGGCCCAATAGGCCCATTACACTCCTTGGGGGGTTCTGGTAACCCCCCGGTACTCCGGTATTTGTCTAAACTTGCCCGGAACCCTTCCAAAGTCCAAACATAGTCATCCAATATATCGATCTTTATGTCTTGACCATTTCGAGACTCCTCGTCATGTCTGTGATCATATCCAGGACTTCGAACTACCTTCGGTTCATCAAAACACATAAACTCATATTACCGATCGTCACCGAACGTTAAGAGTGCGGACCCTACGGGTTCGAGAACTATGTAGACATGACCGAGACTCGTTTCCGGTCAATAACCAATAGCGGAACCTGGATGCTCATATTGGCTCCTACGTATTCTACGAAGGTCTTTATCGGTCAAACCGCATAACAACATATGTTGTTCCCTTTGTCATCGGTATGTTACTTGCCCGAGATTCGATCATCGGTATCTCAATACCTAGTTCAATCTCGTTACCGGCAAGTCTCTTTACTCGTTCCGTAATACATCATCCCGCAAGTAACTCATTAGTTGCATTGCTTGCAAGGCTTATAGTGATGTGCATTACCGAGAGGGCCCAGAGATACCTCTCCGACAATCAGAGTGACAAATCCTAATCTCGATCTATGCCAACTCAACAATTACCATCGGAGACACCTGTAGAGCACCTTTATAATCACCCAGTTACGTTGTGACATTTGGTAGCACGCAAAGTGTTCCTCCGGTATTCGGGAGTTGCATAATCTCATAGTCGTAGTTACATGTATAAGTCATGAAGAAAGCAATAGCAATATACTAAACGATCAAATGCTAAGCTAATGGAATGGGTCAAGTCAATCACATCATTATCTAATGATGTGATCCCATTAATCAAATGACAACTCATGTCTATGGCTAGGAAACTTAACCATATTTGATTCAACGAGCTAGTCAAGTAGAGGCATACTAGTGACACTCTGTTTGTCTATGTATACACAAACTAAAGTTGGAGAAACTGACACCCGCCAACCACCTGTGTGCGAAGCACGTCGGTAGAACCAGTCTCGCATAAGCGTACGCGTCATGTCGGTCCGGGCCGCTTCATCCAACAATACTGTTGAATCAAAGTATGACATGCTGGTAAGCAGTATGACTATTATTGCCTACAACTCACTTGTGTTCTACTCGTGCATATAACATCTACGCATAAACCTGGCTCGGATGCCACTGTTGTGGAACGTAATAATTTCAAAAAAATTCCTACGCACACGCAAGATCATGGTGATGCATAGCAACGAGAGGGAGAGTGTTGTCTACGCACTCTCGTGAGACCGTAAGCGAAGCGCTATGACAACGCTGTTGATGTAGTCGACGCCTTCACGATCGACCGATCCTAGCACCGAAGGTACGACACCTCCGCGATGTGCACACGTTCAGCAATTGACGTCCCACGAACTCATGATCCAGCAGAGTGTCGAGGGAGAGCTTCGTCAGCACAACAGCGTGATGACGGTGATGATGAAGCTACCGGCGCAGGGCTTCGCCTAAGCACTACGACGATATGACCGAGGTGGATTATGGTTGAGGGGGGCACCGCACATGGCTAAGAGATCAATAATCAACTTGTGTGTCTATGGGGTGCCCCCTTCCCCCGTATATAAAGGAGTGGAGAATGGGGAGAGGGCCGGCCTCCTAGGCACGCCCCAAGGGGAGTCCTACTCCCACCGGGAGTAGGATTCCCCCCTTCCATGTAGTAGGAGTAGGAGAGAAGGAAGGGGAGGAGAGGGGGAAGGAAAGAGGGGGGCCGGCCCGACCCAATTCGGATTGGGCTAGGGGGGCACGCCCTTCACCTTTTCCCTTCCTCTCTGTTGGGGAACGTAGTAATTTCAAAAAAAAATTCCTACGCACACGCAAGACCATGGTGATGGCATAGCAACGAGAGGGGAGAGTGTCTGTCCACGCACTGTGAGACCGAAAGCGAAGCGTTATAACAACGCTGTTGATGTAGTCGTGACGCCTTCACGATCCGACCGATCCAAGCACCGAACGACGGCACCTCCGAGTTCTGCACACGCTCAGCTCGATGACGATCCCCGGACTCCGATCCAGCAAAGTGTCGGGATGAGTTCCACAAGACGACGGCGCAGGACGATGATGATGCTCCACCGACGCAGGGCTTCGCCTAAGCTCCGCGACGATATGACTTCTCCGCGCAGGGCTTCGCCTAAGCTCCGCGACGATATGACCAAGTGGAATATGGTGGAGGGGCCACCGACACGGCTAAGGAACGATCCGTAGATCAACTTGTGTGTCATGGGGTGCCCCTTGCCCCGTGATATAAAGGAGGGAGGGAGGAGGAGGCCGGCCCTAGGAGGAGGGCGCGCCAAGGGGAGTCCTACTCCCACCGAGTAGGACTCCTTCTTCCTAGTCCAACTAGGAGAAGGGGAAAGGGGAAGTGGAGAAGGAAGGAGAGGGGCTGCGCCCAAACCCCTTGTCCACCCGGACTGGGCTTGGGAGGCGCGCCACCTCCTGGCTCCTTCCCACTAAGGCCCATTAAGGCCCAATACTCTTCCCTGTATTCCCGTAACTCCCTGTATTCAAAAATACCCAATCACTCGAACCTTCCGAACTCCGAATATAGTCGTCCAATATATCGATCTTTACGCCTCGACCATTTCGAGACTCCTCGTCATGTCCCCGATCTCATCTGGGACTCAACTCCTTCGTACATCAAAACTCATAAACTCATAATATAACCGCCATCGAAACCTTGTTGCGTGGGACCCTACGGGTTCGAGAACTATGTAGACATGACCTAGAACTATTCTTGGTCAATAACCAATAGCGGACCTGGATGCCCATATTGGCTCCTACATATTCTACGAAGATCTTTATCGGTCAAACCGCATAACAACATACGTTGTTCCCTTTGTCATCGGTATGTTACTTGCCCGAGATTCGATCGTCGATATCCAATACCTAGTTCAATCTCATCACCGCAAGTCTCTTTACTCGCTCAGTAATGCATCATCCCGTAACCAACTCATTGGTCACATTGCTTGCAAGGCTTATAATGATGTGCATTACCGAGAGGGCCCAGAGATACCTCTCCGACAATCGGAGTGACAAAACCTAATCTCAAATACGCCAACCCAACATGTACCTTTGGAGACACCTGTAGTACTCCTTTATAATCACCCAGCTTACGCTGTGACGCTTGGTAGCACCCAAAGTGTTCCTCCGTAAACGGAGTTGCATAATCTCATAGTTACAGGAACATGTATAAGTCATGAAGAAAGCAATAGCAACATACTAAACGATCAAGTGCTAGGCTAACGGAATGGGTCATGTCAATCAGATCATTCTCCTAATGATGTGATCCCATTAATCAAATGACAACTCATGTCTATGGTTAGGAAACATAACCATCTTTGATTAACGAGCTAGTTTAAGTAGAGGCATACTAGTGACACTGCTTGTCTATGTATTCACACATGTATTATGTTTCCGTTAATACAATTCTAGCATGAATAATAAACATTTATCATGATATAAGGAAATAAATAATAACTTTATTATTGCCTCTAGGGCATATTTCCTTCAGTCTCCCACTTGCACTAGAGTCAATAATCTAGTTCACATCGCCATGTGATTTAACATTAATAGTTCACAACTATATGTGTTTAACACCCATAGTTCACATCGACATGTGACCAACACCCAAAGGGTTTACTAGAGTCAGTAATCTAGTTCACATCGCTATGTGATTAACACCCAAAGAGTACTAAGGTGTGATCATGTTTTGCTTGTGAGATAATTTTAGTCAACGGGTCTGTCACATTCAAGACCGTAAAGTATTTTGCAAATTTCTATGTCTACAATGCTCGCACGGAGCTACTCTAGCTAATTGCTCCCACTTTCAATATGTATCCAGATTGAGACTCAGAGTCATCTAGATTAGTGTTAAAACTTGTATCGACGTAACCCTTACTTACCTAACCTTTTTCACTTCCATAATCGAGAAACATATCCTTATTCTACTAAGGATAATTTTGACCGCTGTCCATTGATCTACTCCTAGATCACTATTGCACTCCTTGCCAAGCTTTAGTGGTAGGGTATGCAATAGATCCGTACACAAGATGACATACTTTATAGAACCTATGGCTGATGCATAGGGAATGACTTTCATTCTCTTTCTATCTTCTCGCCGTGGTCGGGTTTTGAGTCTTACTCAATCTCACACCTTGTGACACAGCAAGAACTCTTTCTTTGACTGTTCCATTTTGAACTACTTCAAAATCTTGTCAAGGTATGTATTCATTGAAAAACTTATCTAGCGCCTTGATCTATCTCTATAGATCTTGATGCTCAATATGTAAGCAGCTTCACCGAGGTCCTTTTTTTGAAAAACTCCTTTCAAACACTCCTTTATGCTTTGCGAATAATTCTACATCATTTCCGATCAACAATATGTCATTCACATATACTTATCGAAATGTTGTAGTGCTCCCACTCACTTTCTTGTAAATACAGGCTTCACCGCAAGTCTGATAAAACTATATGCTTTGATCAACTTATCAAAGTGTGTATTCCAACTCGAGATGCTTGCACCAGTCCATAGATGGATCGCTGGAGCTACACATTTTGTTAGCACCTTTAGGATTGACAAAACCTTCTCGTTGCATCATATACAACTCTTTTTTAAGAAAACCATTAAGGAATGCAGTTTTGACATTCATTTGCCAGATTTCATAAAATGTGGCAATTGCTAACATGATTCGGACAGACTTAAGCATCGCTACAGTTGAGAAAATCTCATTGTAGTCAACACCTTGAACTTGTCAAAACCTTTTTGCATAAGTCGAGCTTTGTAGATAGTAACACTACTATCAACATCTGTCTTCCTCTTGAAAATCCATTTATCTACATGGCTTGCTCGATCATCGAGCAAGTCAATCAAAGTCCATACTTTGTTCTCATACATGGATCCTATCTCAGATTTTATGGCCTCAAGCCATTTCATGAATCTGGGCTCATCATCGCTTCCTCATAGTTCGTAGGTTCATCATGGTCTAGTAACATGACTTCCGAACATGATTACCGTACCACTCAAAAGCGGATCTTACTCGAAGACCTACGAGGTTTGGTAGCAACTTGATCTCAAGTTTCATGATCATCATCATTAACTTCCTTACTAATTGGTGTAGGAATCACCGAACTGATTTCTGTGATGAACTACTTTCCAATAAGGAGAAGGTACAATTACCTCATCAAGTTCTACTTTCCTCCCACTCACTTCTTTCGAGAGAAACTTCTTCTAGAAAGGATCCATCTTAGCAACGAATAACTTGCCTTCGGATTTGTGATAGAAGGTGTACCCAATAGTTACCTTTGGGTATTCTATGAAGACGCATTCTCCGATTTGGGTTCGAGCTTATCAGTTGAAAACTTTTTCACATAAGCATCACAACTCCAAACTTTTAAGAAACGACAGCTTAGGTTTATCGTTAAACCATAGTTCATACGGTGTCATCTCAACGGATTTAGATGGTGCCCTATTAAACGTGAATGCAGCTGTCTCTAATGCATAACCCCAAAACGATATTGGTAAATCGGTAAGAGACATCATTAATCGCACCATATCAAAATAAAGTACGGTTATGACGCTCGACACACCATTACGTTATGGTGTTCCATGTATGTGAGCTGTGAAACTATTCCACATTGTTTTATATGAAGGCCAAACTCAGAACTCAAATATTCTCCTCCACGATCAGATCGTAGAAACTTTATTTTCTTATTACGATGATTCTCCACTTCACTCTGAAATTATTTGAACTTTTCAAATGTTTCAGACTTGTGCTTCATTAAGTAGATATACTCATATCTGCTCAAATCATCTTGTGAAGGTCGAAAATAACGATACTTGCCGTGAGCTTTAACACTCATCGGACCGCATACATCAAGATGTATTATTTCCAATAAGTCATTTGCTCGCCCATTGTTCCGAGAACGAGTCTTTAGTCATCTTGCCCATAAGGCATGGTTCGTAAGCATCAAGTGATTCATAATCAAGTGATTCCAAAATCCCATCAGCATGGAGTTTCTTCATGCGCTTTACACCAATATGACCTAAACGGCAAGTACCACAAATAAGTTGCACTATCATTATTAACTTTGCATCTTTTGGCATCAATATTATGAATATGTGTATTACTACGATCGAGATCCAACAAACTATTTTTATTGGGTGTATGACCATTGAAGGTTTTATTCATTTAAACAGAACAACAATTATTCTTTGACTTTAAATGAATAACCGCTTGAAAACTATTTTCATTGGGTGTATGACCATCAAGGTTTTATTATTTAAACAGAACAACAATTATTCTTTGACTTTAAATGAATAACCGCTTTGCAATAAACATGATCAAATCATATTCATGCTCAACGCAAACACCAAATAACATTTATTTAGGTTTAACACTAATCCCGAAAGTATAGGGAGTGTGCGATGATGATCATATCAATCTTGGAACTACTTCCAACACTCATCGTCACTTCCCTTCAACTAGTTTCTGTTCATTCTGCAACTCCGCTTGAGTTACTACTCTTAGCAACTGAATCAAGTATCAAATACCGAGGGGTTGCTATGAACACTAGTAAAATATACATCAATAATCTGTATATCAAATATACCTTTGTTCACTTTGCCATCCTTCTTATCCGCCAAACACTTGGGGTAGTTCCGCTTCAAAGGACCAATTCCATTCTAGCAAAAGCACTTAGTCTCGTGCTTAGGTCCAGACTTGGGCTTCTTCACCGAGTAGCAACTTGCTTGCCGCTCTTTTGAAGTTCCCTTCTTCCCTTTGCCCTTTCCTTGAGACTAGTGGTCTTGTCAATCATCAACACTTGATGCTCTTTTCTTGATTTCTACCTTCGTCGATTTCAGCATCACGAAGAGCTTGGGAATTACTTTTGTCATCCCTTGCATATTATAGTTCATCACGAAGTTCTACTAACTTGGTGATGGTGACTAGAGAATTCTGTCAATCACTATCTTATCTCGAAGATTAACTCCCACTTGATTCAAGCGATTGAAGTACCCAGATAATCTGAGCACATGCTCACTAGTTGAGCGATTCTCCTCCATCTTTAGCTATAGAACTTGTTGGAGACTTCATATCTCTCAACTCGGTATTTGCTTGAAATATTAACTTCAATTCCTGGAACATCCCATATGGTCCATGACGCTCAAAACGCCTTTGAAGTCCCGATTCTAAGCCTTTAAGCATGGTGCACTAAACTATCAAGTAGTCATCATATTGAGCTAGCCAAACGCTCATAACGCCTCGTGATCCGCTCCTGCAATAGGTTTGTCACCTAGCGTGCATTAAGGACATAATTTTTCAGGCAGCAATGAGGATAAACCTCAGATCACGGATCCAATCCGCATCATTGCTACTAACATTTTTCAACATGATTTTCTCTAGGAACATATCAAAATAAACATATGAAAGCAACAAACATAGGGAAGCAACAACGCGAGTTATTGATCTACAACATAATTTGCAAAATACTACCAGACTAAGTTCATGATAAATTAAAGTTCAATTAATCATATTACTTAAGAACTCCCACTTAGATAGACATCTCTAGTTATCTAAGTGATTGCGTGATCCAAATCAACTAAACCATGTCCGATCATCACGTGAGATGGAGTAGTTTCAATGGTGAACATCACTATGTTGATCATATCTACTATATGATTCACGCCGACCTTTCGGTCTTCGTGTTCCGAGGCCATATCTGTTATATGCTAGGCTCGTCAAGTTTAACCTGAGTATTCCGCGTGTGCAACTGTTTTGCACCCGTTGTAGATGGACGAGAACTTATCACACCCGATCATCACGTGGTGTCCGGGTACTACGAACTTTGGCAACGGTGCATACTCGTGGAGAACACTTCTTGATAATTTTAGTGAGAGATCATCTTATAATGCTACCATCAATCAAAGCAAGATAAGATGCATAAAGGATAAACATCACATGCAATCAATATAAGTGATATGATATGGTCATCATCATCTTGTGCTTGTGATCTCCATCGCCAAGCACCGCCATGATCACCATCGCCACCGGCGCGACACCTTGATCTCCATCGTAGCATCGTTGTCGCCTCGCCAACTATTGCTTCTACGACTATCGCTACTGCTTAGTGATAAAGTAAAGCAATTACATGGCGCTTGCATTTCATACAATAAAGCGACAACCATATGGCTCCTGCCATTGCCGATAACTCGGTTACAAAACATGATCATCTCATACAATAAAATATAGCATCACGTCTTGACCACATCACATCACAACATGCCCTGCAACTACAAGTTAGACGTCCTCTACTTTGTTGTTGCAAGTTTTACGTGGCTGCTACGGGCTGAGCAAGAACCGTTCTTACCTACGCATCAAAACCACAACGATAGTTTGTCAAGTTGGTGCTGTTTTAACCTTCGCAAGGACCGGGCGAGCCACACTCGGTTCAACTAAAGTGAGAGAAACCGACACCGCCGTCACCTTTAAGCAACTAGTGCTCAAGCGGTGAAACCAGTCTCGCGTAAGCGTCTGGCGTAATGTCGGTCCGGCCGCTTCATCTCACAATACCGCCAACCAAAGTATGACATGCTGGTAAGCAGATGACTTATATTGCCCACAACTCACTTGTGTTCTACTCGTGCACATGACATCAACGCATAAAACCAGGCTCGATACCATCTGTTGGGGAACGAGTAATTTCAAAAAAATCCTACGCACACGCAAGACCATGGTGATGGCATAGCAACGAGAGGGAGAGGTTTGTCCACGCACTCGTGAGACCGAAAGCGGAAGCGTTATAACAACGCTGTTGATGTAGTCGACGCCTTCACGATCCGACCGATCCAAGCACCGAACGTCGGCACCTCCGAGTTCTGCACACGCTCAGCTCGATGACGATCCCGGACTCCGATCCAGCAAAGTGTCGGGATGAGTTCCACAAGACGACGGCGCAGGACGATGATGATGCTCCACCGACGCAGGGCTTCGCTAAGCTCCGCGACGATATGACTTCTCCGGCGCAGGCTTCGCTAAGCTCCGCGACGATATGACCAAGTGGAATATGGTGGAGGGGCCACCGACACGGCTAAGGAACGATCCGTAGATCAACTTGTGTGTCATGGGGTGCCCCTTGCCCCGTATATAAAGGAGGGAGGGAGGAGGAGGCCGGCCCTAGGAGGAGGGCGCGCAAGGGGAGTCCTACTCCCACCGAGTAGGACTCCTTCTTTCCTAGTCCAACTAGGAGAAGGGGAAAGGGGGAAGTGGAGAAGGAAGGAGAGGGGGCTGCGCCCAAACCCCTTGTCCAATTCGGACTGGGCTTGGGAGGGCGCGCCACCTCCTGGCTCCTTCCCACTAAGGCCCATTAAGGCCCAATACTCTTCCCCGTATTCCCGTAACTCCCGGTACTCAAAATACCGAATCACTCGGAACCTTTCCGAACTCCGAATATAGTCGTCCAATATATCGATCTTTACGTCTCGACCATTTCGAGACTCCTCGTCATGTCCCCGATCTCATCCGGGACTCAACTCCTTCGGTACATCAAAACTCATAAACTCATAATATAATCACATCGAAACCTTAAGCGTGCGGACCCTACGGGTTCGAGCACTATGTAGACATGACCTAGAACTATTCTTGGTCAATAACCAATAGCGGACCTGGATGCCCATATTGGCTCCTACATATTCTACGAAGATCTTTATCGGTCAAACCGCATAACAACATACGTTGTTCCCTTTGTCATCGGTATGTTACTTGCCCGAGATTCGATCGTCGGTATCCAATACCTAGTTCAATCTCGCCACCGCAAGTCTCTTTACTCGCTCAGTAATGCATCATCCCGTAACCAACTCATTGGTCACATTGCTTGCAAGGCTTATAATGATGTGCATTACCGAGAGGGCCCAGAGATACCTCTCCGACAATCGGAGTGACAAAACCTAATCTCAAATACGCCAACCCAACATGTACCTTTGGAGACACCTGTAGTACTCCTTTATAATCACCTAGTTACGCCAGTGACGCTTGGTAGCACCAAAGTGTTCCTCCGTAAACGGAGTTGCATAATCTCATAGTTACAGGAACATGTATAAGTCATGAAGAAAGCAATAGCAACATACTAAACGATCAAGTGCTAGGCTAACGGAATGGGTCATGTCAATCAGATCATTCTCCTAATGATGTGATCCCGTTAATCAAATGACAACTCATGTCTATGGTTAGGAAACATAACCATCTTTGATTAACGAGCTAGTTTAAGTAGAGGCATACTAGTGACACTCTGTTTGTCTATGTATTCACACATGTATTATGTTTCCGGTTAATACAATTCTAGCATGAATAATAAACATTTATCATGATATAAGGAAATAAATAATAACTTTATTATTGCCTCTAGGGCATATTTCCTTCACTCTCCTCTATTCCACTAAGGCCCAATAAGGCCCATATACTCCTCGGGGGGTTCCGGTAACCTCCCGGTACTCCGGTAAATGCCCGAACTCATCCGGAACCTTTCCGATGTCCAAACATAGGCTTCCAATATATCGATCTTTATGTCTCGACCATTTCGAGACTCCCCTCGTCATGTCCGTGATCAAATTCGGTACTCCGAACAACCTTCGGTACATCAAAACACATAAACTCATAATACTAATCGTCACCGAACGTTAAGCGTGCGGACCCTACGGGTTCGAGAACTATGTAGACATGACCAAGACTCATCTCCGTCAATAACCAATAGCGGAACCTGGATGCTCATATTGGTTCCTACATATTCTACGAAGATCTTTATCGGTCAAACCGCATAACAACATACGTTGTTCCCTTTGTCATCGGTATGTTACTTGCTCGAGATTCGATCGTCGGTATCTCAATACCTAGTTCAATCTCGTTACCGGCAAGTCTCTTTACTCGTTTTGTAATGCATCATTCCGAACTAACTCAGTAGTTACATTGCTTGCAAGGCTTATAGTGATGTGCATTACCGAAAGGGCCCAGAGATACCTCTCCGACAGTTGGAGTGAAAAATCCTAATCTTGATCTATGCCAACTCAACAAGTACCATCGGAGACACCTGTAGAGCACCTTTATAATCACCCAGTTACGTTGTGACGTTTGGTAGCACACAAAGTGTTCCTCTGGTATTCGGGAGTTGCATAATCTCATAGTCATAGGAACATGTATAAGTCATGAAGAAAGCAATAGCAATATACTAAACGATCAAATGCTAAGCTAACGGAATGGGTCAAGTCAATCACATCATTCACTAATGATGTGATCCCATTAATCAAATGACAACTCATGTCTATGGCTAGGAAACTCAACCTTCTTTGATTCAACGAGCTAGTCAAGTAGAGGCATACTAGTGACACTCTGTTTGTCTATGTATTCACACATGAACTAAGTTTCCGGTTAATAAAATTCTAGCATGAATAATAAACATTTATCATGATATAAGGAAATATAAAAAAACAACTTTATTATTGCCTCTAGGGCATATTTCCTTCAGACGATGCCCTTATCATCGTTTCCTTCATGAAGGCATCATCGAGGTGAAGCTCCCAACTCCACTCAATACCTCCAGGGGAAACCCTAGATCAGCTGATCGGATGTTGGCGGCAATCATGTGTCGTTACCCCCTTGGGGCGGCATTCTTGGAGGTGCACTCGGCTCCGCGGGACCAGCGGATGGCATCTTTGGTGGAGCGGTGCTTCATCCTACACATTGATGGCGACGGATCTTGACGGCGTGGCGCAGTGCAGATTCGGAGTTCGATGTGGGATGATGGACTCACGCAAGAGGATGACGCTGTCAGGCGTCGTGGTGGCGTCGATAGTAGAGAGACCTGGCACGGTAGATGCAACAGTACAGCTCTGGAGATGGATTCATGGCAGGTGGATGCGGTGGCCTCATACTCGGCAGGCGTCCTGGTTGAGGAGTGTGCTGGACTGGTAGGTGCCCCATACTAGGCAGGCGTCCTGGTTGGGACCTCAGGTCTTAGATGTTTAGGTTTGGGTGCGATGTCTATTAGGTATTAGGCCCAGGCTATCAGCGCTCCTTCATTAATTGGATAGGTGTAGCGACAGTTGTTGCTTAGACGGTGGCTTTAGTCTTACTGTTGTATGACTTTGTAAGGTCTTGTGAGAATAACTAATAAAGTGGCCGCATGCATCAGATGCAGAGGCTGGGGGTCATCCTCCTTTTCTAAAAAAAAGAGGAGCGATGCTGCAAGCTTAGGGATACTTGTGGTTCTGATTCTATCCTATTCAGATTGTAGAATGTGTTCTCGGCCCGCCCTCTCATTGCCAGATTATTAGTGATTAGAGATTTTACATAGAAATATGGAGATTGTGCATGAATAAACTTATATATACCTCGGCCAAAATGGGATACAAATTTTCACCATTGCACATTTGCAAATCCTCTCTGGGACTTTGTATTTGATATGCCCCCATTTGGGATACCCGTGCATGTTTGGAATGATCTTTTTTGCGGACGTGAAAATGGTTAATATAAAAGAGAGTTTCTTAATTTATCGTGTCTTCGATTTGCCAAAGACTAGCAAATGATTCAGGTCTAGCACAATTTTCATGGTTGGTCAAAGGGGTCGAGGAGGAGAGGATTCTGCCGATGCCACCGCCGCCAGACGCTTGGTATACAAAGGAGGGAATATATGGACATGCGTGGAGTAGAGGAAGAACGAGGAGCGGCATGGCAACTCCCCTTGCAATAATCGGCCGCAGGTAGTGGTGTGCATCGATCGATATTTACAGTATCTGCATTGCACATGCTAACCAATTGGGTTTACTGGCTGTTTCGACTCAGCTTTGTGGATCTACCGTGCTGCTATATCAGGTAAAAAGTAAGAAAAAAACATTAGGAGTTGGAAGTACATATCAGGTAATTAAAGCCATTAATGTGTGAATAGCTGAAAGTAATATTAAACCCAACGAGATAAAAAGTAAGAAAAAAAACACAACTTGATTTTGTAGTTCTTAATATTCATCCCTTCTTCATATTCTCGTTGAACAACTCCTAATGTTTTTTCGGTATACTTCAAACTTCTATGGCATGGCAGCCTTCTGCTGGAAATTATTAGTCAAATTTAGAATACAACCCCCTGTATCTAATTGTTTTTTCATCTTCTCATGAACAGATGTTTTTTTTTAAAGGGATATCTCCGGCCTCTGCATCAGAGCGATGCATACGGCCACCTTAATTACCAAGCAAAAAGTTCGACAGAGGTCTCAAAGTCTGAAATAAGGAAGAACAAAATGTGCTCACACAGAGCTAAAAAACAATAGATAGAGCCACAACCAGCTAGCAGAACAAAGATAGAAAAACTAATTGCCTATCCTATTACATGACCGTCATTCAAACCAGTTGAAAATAACCCGTGCTACCATCTCCCATCGGATAGATCCAGTAACCAAACGCTCCCTGGCCTCCATCGGAGTGAATAGCGACCACATACGGATAAACGCAGTGGCTCGGAAGATAACCTGCAAAAAATGAGTATTTGTTGTTCTGTTAAAAACCAAATCATTTCTGCAATTCCAGATAGCCCATAATAAAGCACAAACTCCTACGCGAATGTGTCTCGCTGTTTGGGGCTCAACCCCATCAAGCCACGTCCCAAATAACGTGTTGCTATTATTCGGAGGAGTAATATTAAAGGCTATATGAACTGACTACCAAAGAATTTTTGCCAAGGGACAATCAAGAAAGAGGTGTTTGATGGATTCATCCCGATCACAAAAACTACATCGAGTGGAACCCTGCCAATTGCGTTTTATCAAGTTATCCTTAGTTAAAATAACTTGTTTGTGTACAAACCACATAAACACTTTAACTCTCATGGATACTTTGACGTGCTAAACATGTTTCAGATTAGGAATAGAGCTAGAATTAACAACATCCAAATACATGGATTTGACCGTAAATTCTCCATTCCTAGTTAGCTTCCAACACAACTGATCAGGTCGATGAGATAGTTGAACATCCATCAATCTTCTCATAAGATGAAGCCAAGCTTCCCATCGGTTTCCTGCTAGTGCTCTCCTGAAGTGAATATTGAGAGGCGCCGACTGACATATTGTCGCAACGGTTGTGTCTCTCCGTTGAACAATGCTATAGAGAGAAGGATATTGAAGCGCGAGAGGCGTGTCCCCTAGCCATGTATCCTTCCAGAATCTCATAGAAGTACCGTTACATATAATAAACTTTGTTCGATTAAAAAAGGCTGATTTAACTCTCATCAGTCCTTTCCAGAAAGGTGAATCCATCGGCCTCACTATCACTTGGGATAAAGTTTTGGAATGAAGGTACTTATTACGCAAAATCTGTGCCCATGTAGCCCCGGTCTCACTAGATAACTTATACAGCCATTTGCTGAGAAGACATATGTTCTTCACCTCAAGATTTTCAATACCTAGACCCCCTTGGTCCTTTGGTTGACAAATAATGTCCCAGTTAGCGAGTCTATATTTCCTCTTCAGATCATCACTTTGCCAGAAAAAGCGGGATCGATAGAAATCAAGTCTTTTCCGAACTCCAACTGGTACCTCAAAAAAAGACAATAGAAACATGGGCATGCTTGTGAGAACAGAATTAATAAGAATTAAATGTCCTCCATATGACATCAATTTTCCCTTCCAGCAGCCCATTTTGTTCTCAAAACGATCCTCAATACTCTTCCATTCTCTGTTTGTTAGCTTACGATGGTGAATTGGTATACCCAGATATGTGAAAGGTAAATCTCCCAATTCACATCCGAACAATTTCTTATATGCCTCTTGTTCGTCTTTGGCTCTTCCAAAGCAGAACAATTCGCTCTTGTGGAAATTAATCTTTAATCCGGACAATTGTTCAAATAAGCATAACACCAGCTTCATGTTTCTCGCTTTTGCCAAATCATGCTCCATAAAAATGATGGTATCATCAACGTACTGTAGGACAGACACACCTCCATCAACTAGATGAGGTACGGGACTGCCTACTTGACCAGCATCCTTAGCCCTCCCTATTAGAATCTCAACATATCGACTACGATGTTAAACATAATAGGTGACATCGGATCTCCTTGTCTTAGGCCCTTATGTGTTTGAAAATAGTGACCTATGTCATCATTCACTTTAATTCCAACACTCCCTTTTTGTGTGAAAGATTCTACCTATTGTCTCCAGGCTTGATCAAAACCTTTCATATGCAAAGCCTGTTGAAGAAATGGCCATTTGACTTTGTCATACGCCTTTCCGAAATCCACTTTGAAAACAACCCCGTCTAGTTTTTTCGCGTGAATTTCATGGAGCGTTTCATGAAGGACCACAACCCCTTCTAGGATGTTTCTGTCCGGCATGAAGGCAGTCTGAGACGGCTGCACCACAGAGTGCGCAATCTGTGTGAGTCTATTTGTCCCAACCTTGGTGAAAATTTTGAAACTTACGTTAAGAAGGCAGATCGGCCTGAACTGCTCAATTCGCACGGCCTCTGTTTTCTTAGGGAGCAATGTAATAGTTCCAAAATTTAGATGAAACAACTGAAGCTGTCCAGAGAATAGATCATGGAACATCGGTAGCAAATCCCCTTTAATGATATACCAGCATTTTTCATAAAACTCCGCTGGAAATCCATCCGGCCCCGGAGCTTTATTATTCTTCATCTGAGAAATAGCTTCAAACACCTCTTTCTCCGAAAACGGGGCGGTCAAAATATCGTTCTCATCCGCAGCAAGTTGAGGAACATCCTCAATCCTCGACTCATCCAAGGACACAAATTTAAAAATCTGCTTATAGTAGTTGGTGATATATAATTTTAGGTTTTCCTACCCTAGGATCGTCCCCTCATCTTGCTCAAGCTGAAAGATTCTTTTCTTTCTATGCTTCCCATTTGCGATCATATGAAAGAATTGAGTGTTGGTGTCCCCTTGGACAACTTTGCGAACCTTAGCCCGCGATGCCCACTTCAATTCCTCTTCTCGCAGGAGTTCTTTCAATCTCATCTCCGCATCTACTTTAGCATGCAGTTCCGTGGGTATTAGGATTGTGGACTTGGCTTTTACATCTAAGGCATGAATAAGAGTAAGGAGCCTTTCCTTTTTGACCTTATAAATCCCACTAAGATGCTTAGCCCACCCACGCAAGAAAATTCTCAAATGTCTTTTCTTATTCTGCCAACGCTCAATGGACGTCCTCCCTCCTACATCTTTAGCCCATTCCCTGGATATTAGGTCAAAGAACCCTTCTCTCTCGAACCACGCTAGTTCGAAAGAGAAAGTATTTTTATTTCCCACATGTGTTGCCTCACCAGAATCAACCAGTAAAGGAGTGTCATCAGAGATTCCGTGCAATAACACCTGGACTGTTACCAGAGGAAACTTCTGTTCCCAGTCAACACTCGCGAGGACACAGTCTAGCTTCTCAAACGTGGGGGTTGGCAAATTATTAGCCCAAGTGAATTTTCTACCCGGAAGCTCTATCTCTCTCAGATCCAAGCTTTCAATAATGGTATTAAACATGAACAACCATCGACCATCAAAGTTATCATTGTTCTTTTCATCCCTCCTTCTAATAATATTAAAGTCACCCCAACTAAGATTGGAAGCTGCTCAGACCCGCAAATACGGACCAGATCCGCCAAAAAATCTGGTTTGAGTTCTGGCTGCGCGGCCCCATATACCGCCACCAGTGCCCAATTAAACCCATTGGCATTCGATCTAACCCGAAATTTGACAGCGAAATCTCCCATAACCACACTGCGGACTTACAACGTCTTGCATCTAACCCCAAGTAAAATCCCACCTGATCTTCCTCTCGGGGGTAGGCAGTGCCAATCAAAATCAACCCCTCCTGATAACGTATTTAGGAATTGCAGGCAGAAATTACTCCGCCCTGTTTCAGAGAGGGCGATAAAATCCAACATATGTTCAACAGAAGCATCCGCTAGAAATCTTCTTTTAGCCAAGTCTCTCAGACCTCTGCTATTCCAAAAAATTTGTCTCATAATTCATCATGAAAATTTTTTTGGTCGTACGGATCCTAGCACTTCTACGCACAGCCGAAGCTAGATAAATCTTGCGCTTCCACTTATGCTTAGGCTTATTGTGAACATCCACCTGGTCCTCACAACCAGGTTCCGTGGACCTAACCCTATGATCCTCGCTGGGTTCATTATCCCCGCGAGGTAGAGAGTCGTCATCCTCCTCCGCCTCATGAGAGGATGGGGCCATGTCCGCACAAAAAGTGTCTAGCACCCTGACTCCCAACGCATCAATGTCGAAATCATTCATAGGTTTAACAGCTGCTAAGTTGCGAATCATATCTAAAGCGCGATCCGCTTCAAGATCCAGGAGATCATTAACAGAATTAGAGATTTCACTATCATTACTACCTAGTGAAACTCCTAACTGATTTGCATTATAAGTAATTTCATCCTTAGAAAAATTCAAAATGGAATTGGAAGTGTTGGCCGACATACCAGTAGTGACCTCAATGTCATGAAGCTTGGCTGCCCGCTTGGCGCACCTCAGCTGCATGTCATCAACATCCGGCTGGTCCTGGAGACGGCAGCTCATCCGCCGCCCCTCAGAAACAGGATCCGGAATGCCTCCAAAAGCGATGACCTCCTCCTGAGTGGCCCCGTCAGGGGTAAGGCCTCCAGCCCCAACCCCAACGCGCAGCCAGGCCACATCACCCTGAGCCGGCCCCGGCGAACGCGGGGTAGGAGAGTGCTCCCCACGTGACGCGACCAACACAGACGTCGGCCCGCCCAAAGGCGAACAAGGAGAAGTGAGTGCGGGGGCCACCTGCCCCCACTCTCCACCCGACCCTGCCTTCAAGCAGGCAGGAGACGCAGCCACCATGGTCGGCGTCAGCTGAAGTGTCCCGTACAGCCGGCCGTCGGGACCCACGGATGCCGCAGGCGCGGCCGTCCCGACCACCGCAGGAGAGGAGGGATCGGCGGCCTCCTGCCGCGTCCTCCGCCTTACCACCGCAGGAGAGGAGGGAGCCGGGGCCTCCTGCCCGGGCCCCCCTCTCCAAGTGGTGATGCCGCCG
This sequence comes from Aegilops longissima, assembly GCA_021605205.1. NCBI lineage: Eukaryota > Viridiplantae > Streptophyta > Magnoliopsida > Poales > Poaceae > Aegilops > Aegilops longissima. The sequence continues at coordinate 60,474,630 of CM038676.1, forward strand.
ATCGGCAACACAAACATCTCCACCGTAGACCTCATTAGTGTCGAGACATCGGAAGGAGAGGGGGAACGAGGGGCCACATGCCCACAATCCCCCCCCCCCCTCGACCGAAATCATCAAAGTATCCGACGTCACCATGCATCCATCGATAGAGTCATCAGCCGCTGCAAAATCCAAGGGAGGGAGCGTGCACTCTAACACGTCACCAGACTCCACTCGATCGCTCCATAACCTAGGAGGAGCAGAAGCTGGCTCGAACGAACCAAATCTCAGTGTTCATCGGCACCGTAAACGAAGAATCAGCCCCATTCCCGGGCGTCTGCAAGGTGGAGCTCGGGCCGTTGGACGACTCATGCCCAACATCGTCCCCTTGCGCATCCGTGTGACCTGATCCATCATTCCTATCATGCATATCCACATCCGTCCCTGCCAAAGCCTCAGCAAAAAGATCTGTATCCTCAAACTCGATCTCAAGGTTAAAACCTCGCCCCTATAAGTCCACTTAACCACGTCAGGTACGAACTCGATATCGAGGATACTCACGAGTAGTCGGGCCACCCCATTAGCACGGGTGAAGGCCATGTCCACCTTTTCGGTTTTCCTGACCAGAATTTCGAAGCTAGCAACAACCCGAGCATCCTAAAGCGGCTTGGATGGAGCCCCTGAGAATCGCAACCATACCTGAGTGAGGGGCTTGCCCTGCGGCTCAACTCTCTTCCACTCAAGGAACTCGAGGATGCACTCAGTGCCAGGAACTCTACACAACCCAAAGCTTAGAAGACACTCCAAGTCCTCTGTTGAGCCAATGGACAGACGACGATAATGATGAACCGTCATGTCGGTGGACAAGCCTAGGCCTTCCAAGCCTACCCCTGATGCTGATGGGTGGACAGTTGTGCCACCGAAGCGCAGCGGCCGGGGCAAGAATTAAGCGCAGAAAGGAAACCATGGCAACAAACTTGCCACCTGAGAGGCCATTTTGGTCTGAAGGCTTTGAAGTGTGACTAGCAAAACCTCACTCTACCTGTATCGATCACTTGGATTTTGTCACTCTACCTGTATCACGCGGACGGATGCGGTGTCTGGCTTGTGGGATGCAGGTCTTCAGCATGGTCCGGAAAAAAATAGCCAGGAAGCATTTTATTCTACTATAATAAACTTACATGGAAACAAAGGATCGATACATCCTCAAAAAAAAAGGATCGATACAGTTCTTCTTCTGGTATTAATGAAATACAGTATATAATAAGTTTATGTGTTTAACTGGCAGCTATAAGGCTATCTGTAATACTGGCGATATATGGAGCTAGCGCTCACGAGCCTCAACGGACGTAGGTAGGAGTAGCACGAACAGGACATGATGGAGTAGTTAGTTAGTCCGCCTGGACCAGCGTAGCTGCTCGTACATGAGGGCGTTGGCCTGCATGCACCGGCGCAGCGCCTCCGCCGCCTGGGCGCAGGCCTCCACGTCCCGCACTGGCGCGTCGGCGTTGCACACCCTGACGAAGTTTGGCCTGCACCCGACGCCGTAGAGGCTGGATTTGACGATCTTGTCGACGACCGGATCAGCAGCCGAGGACGACGCTGACCATGCGCTCCCCATCACGGCTCCACCAACAAACAGCAGTAGGTTTTTGCCCTTCGACCTGAGAGAGAGTCGACACTTTTCGTCCCTCCATCGTCCCTCCAATTTATACAGACGTCGCTCAGATTGTGCAGGTCTGGGAACGGTGTCAAAGCAACCCACCCCCAACCTAACCCAGTCTTCAGTCCATCAGAAAACCTCCAACCCCGAACCAAACTGTCCACCTGCGGTTTTCACCCAGATCTACTAGCTATCAACATAAATGATTTGCTGCAGTGTGTCGCTACCAGGTGACATATACTAAGAACCTGCCATGACTTGGATTTGACTTTCCAGCAGCTCAACAACATTGCACGTGTGTATTGCAACCCTTCAGCAGTCAGCGATGTGAAATGTAAGACGAAAAAACGCACATTAATTTATACAGTGGTGAGTGAAATATGAAGTGCTTTTCATGCTTCAAGCCTGAGACCGAAGATGACGTGCAAGAGGAATGGAGCCAGCGGAGGTTACAGTTGTGAATCTCGCCATCTCAACACGATATGGAGCGCACCCTGGGGAATCTGGTAAGAATCATGGAGGATGTCCTTGCCACTGCTAGGCCTGTCAGTTACCAAGAGGAAATCCATGTTTTAGTTTTTTTTCATTTCAAAAATGATAAGGACGTGGCGTCAGATACGTGCACATGACAAACCGAATGTTTCCGATGGCAATTCAGGTGACGTTGTTGGTTTGATCTGACGGTTAAAATAGGCCAGTTAGATCTAATAGTCTAACAGAAAAAAAGGGAAAAATAACATTGATGAAAAAAGCCCCACACACCAACATACGTGGGCTTTTATCCTAACTGAAGCGTCCTGATCGTGGGCACCCAAACCAACGCATGGTTTAGGTCCCCTGTCGCCAGCGCCATATAAAAAGGAAAACGGGAGAGAGTTGGCTCACCTGCGAGATCACAATTCACGTAAGGTTTTACTCTCCTCCCGATATTCTCACCCCATCCGATCAGGTGGAGCGCTGCAGCGACGGAAAGACCTAAGCCAGACGCCGCTGCTGTCCCAGGCCAGTGCCGATGGCGTCCTGAGGGCATCAGGACGTCGAGGAGAACCTCTACCTCGACTACATCACCCCTCGATCACGCCTGCACCGAGCAGGCGATCATGTCGACTTCCGTGACATGTAACGATCCCCTAAACCCTTCTACATTCATGCTTCTAAGGTGATCTAGATGCAATAATTTCCTGCTAATGGCATCCCAGAGATGCATAAGATCCAACAATGGTATTAGTCGCCACTTTTGATTGCCTTAGATCCCTATATCATGATCAGTAGATCAAGTTTGAGTGCTACTGTCTTTGCTGCTGATGTCTTTTGCCCACTGTTAATGATGTTTTAATTCTAATTTGCTACATATCAGTACTGCCACCTATGTTCATCAATTTTAATTAATCTAAGTTAAGATCTAATGCTCACTTTTATGTTAAGTTGATTAAAATTGATCTTGTTTAAGTCCTGTTTCCGTATGCATTAGCAAAATAGAAGGCAGAGGATACACACACGTCAACAGTAGCAACCCTCATGTTGTCAGAAACCCTAGCAAAATTCCCCAATTCGGTAGACCCCTAATTCCTCAATTACGATAGTTTTTTTACAAATCAAGCACCCAAAAGAACACAAAATTGAAGAAGAAATGAGGAGAATCCTCACCTAATGCGCCGCGTAGCCGCCTCTTCCCCTTGGGGCCCGCACAACGCCCACCATTGTGCGAGGGCGGAGACTACGCGAAGTCATCGCCTCCCATGGGAGCGACGCGCGGAACGCCGCCGTCATGCTCAGAGACGAACACCAGCACGACCGTCGGGTCTTGTTTGCCGCCATTGCCACGAAATGAAGAAGCGGACACGGGTCTGAAGCTCCACGAAGCCCCCCCTCCCGTGTGCAGTGCTAGCAGCAAGGAGCACGCCGGACGTCGTCCACGGCATGCTGCTCCAGAAATGGGGGAGAAATGGGCTAGGGTTTGACCTAGCCGCCTGTTTTGCTCATTTGATGGGCGATTCGAGCCGTCAGCTTGATCCCACGACTGAGACCATCGCGCGGCTCCGAGCTGAGCCATCGGGCGTTAAAGGGCCCTATCTGGCCATGGGCTGTGGCCCAAGTTGCCTTAGCCACAGGCAAACTTTATTTCATTCATTCATGGTGGAATAGGCAGTCAGAAAGAAATCTTGTCCAAGCATATTTTCGAAATAAAACTACTCCCCCCGATCCATATTAGTTGTCGCTCAAACGGATGTATCTAGCACTGAAATACGTCTAGATACATCCGTTTTAGCTACAACTAATATGGATTGGAGGGAGTACTAAACATCCTATGTCGGGAAATATGTTTTTGGAATGCAGTACCCATATATGCCCATCCACTCACGTTGAGATGTATGTCTGCTAGGGATGCCTCCGCCTTGGATCTGGCCTTGAGCCCGAATTCAATCAATACCCCTGGACCAGCTTGATACATCTTCAACGTATCTATAATTTTTGATTGTTCCAAGCTATTATATTATCCATCTTGAATGTTTTATATGCATTATTATGCTATTTTATATCATCTTGGATATTTCATATAATTTCATCACTATGGATGAAATTCGTGAATCTAAAAATTATGATAAAATACTTATCTCCACACAACCTCCACCATCATATTCTATTCCACCTGTAGTACTATATACATGACTCACGCTCATGCATTGCGTGGGAGTTGAAAAAGCTTAAGAGCATTAAAAGTACGAACCAATTGCTTAGCTTGTCGTCGGGGATGTGCATGATAAATACTTTGTGTTAAGAAGATGGAGCATGACAAGACTATATGGTTTTATAGGGATTACTTTCTTTAGCCATTATATTTTGAAAATACATGATTGCTTTTTAGTATGCTTGAAGTATTATTGGTTTTATGTCAATATTAAACTTTTGTTTTGAATCTTATGTATCTGAATATTCATGCCACATAAAGAAAGATTACATGACAAACATGTCAGGTAGCATTCCACATTAAAAATTCTGTTTTTATCATTTACCTACTTGAGGACGAGCGGGAATTAAGCTTGGCAATGCTTGATATGTATCGAACGTATCTATAATTTTTGATTGTTTCATGCTATTATATGCATTATTATGCTATTTTATATCATTTTGGGGACTAACCTATTAACCTAGTGCCAAGTGCCAATTGCTGTTTTATCCTTGTTTTTGTCTTCCACAAAAAATCAATAGCAAACAGAGTCCAAACGGAACGAAACTTATTGAGGATTTTCTTGGACCAGAAGACACTCAGGAACCTTCGGGAGGGGGTCAGGGGGGGCACCAGTTGTGAGAAGCTCGGGAGGGACGCCCTAGGGGGGCGCCTCCCAGGCTTGTGGGCCCTCTGATGCCTCTCCAACCCTAATATTTGCTCTATAAATACCTAAATATTCCCCGTATACCAGATGGCACACCAAAAATACTTTTCCTCCGCCGCAAATTTCTTTCCTCGTGAGATCCCATCTGAAGACCTGTTCCGCTACTCTATTGGAGGGGGATTCGATCATGGAAGGCCTCTAGATCAACCTTGCTACCCTTCCAATGATGTGTGAATAGCTTACCACAGACCTACGGGTCCATAGCTAGTAGCTAGATAGCTTCTTCTCTCTCTTTGATCTTTAATACAATGTTCTCCTCGATGTTCTTGGAGATTTATTCAGTGTAATCTTCTTTTGCGGTGCGTTTGTTTAGATCCAATGAATTGTGGGTTTATGATCAGATTATCTATGAATATTATTTTAGTCTTCTCTGAACTATTTTCTGCATGATTAAGGTAGCTTTGTATTTCTCTCCGATCTATTGATTTGGTTTGGCCAACTAGATTGATTTTTCTTGCAATGGGAAAGGTGCTTTGTATTGGGTTCAATCTTGCGGTGCTCATACCAAGTGACAGAAGGGGACATGACACGTATAGTATTGTTGCCATTAAGGAAAAAAAGATGGGTTTGTTCATATTGATTGGATCTATCCCTCTACATCATATCATATTGCTTAAGGCGTTATTCCGTTCTTGTTAACTTAAAACACTAGATGCATGCTAGATAGCGCTTGATGTGTGGAGTAATAGTAGTAGATGCAAACAGGAGTCGATCTACTTGCCACGGACGTGATGCCTATATTCATGATCATTGACAACCTACAAGTATAGGGGGTCGCAACAGTTTTCGAGGGTTGAGTATTCAACCCAAATTTATAGATTTGACACAAGAAAAGCCAAAGAATATTTGCAAGTATTAACAGTTGAGTTGGACAGATTCCATTTCCTGTGACAGTACTTTTTCTTCTGTGTTGTGCCCAAGTCCCAACCGAGAAACAGAGAGTGGGGCAGTATTTTATTTGCACTGTACTTCTGACTTTTGAGTGAGAGAAGTTGTGTGAGACTTGAGAGAGGCAAAGAAAATTGAAGAGAGAGAAATCTAAGAAAGATAACTTTATTTTCTTTGACAACTGTGCATAGAAGGCAGCAGGTTCACGTGCGAGCTCTATTCCATTCCCAGCGCTTGAGGTTCTACGATAGATTAATTTGATGTGATCACAGTGCACCCTCTACAAAAGCTGTTCAATCAGTCAGACTCATGTGTGATTCTCAAAAGCTGACTAGGGGGTGCCGGGGCACCCGGGTGCTATGGCACCTTTTCGAGAGAGGAAATCCATGTTTTAGTTTTTTCATTTCGGAAATGATAAGGACGTGGCGTCAGATACGTGCACATGACAAACTGAACGTTTCCGATGGCAATTCAGGTGGCGTTGTTGGTTTGATCTGACGGCTAAAGCAGGCCAGTTAGATCTAATAGTCTAACAGAAAAAAGGGAAAAATAACATTGATGAAAAAGGCCCCACACACCAACATATGTGGGTTTTTATCCTAACTGAAGTGCTCTGATCGTGGGCACCCAAACCAACGCATGCTTTAGGTCCCCTGTCGCCAACGCCATATAAAAAGGAAAACGGGAGAGAGTTGGCTCACCTGCGAGATCACAATTCACGTAAGGTTTTACTCTCCTCCCGATATTCTCACCCCATCCGATCAGGGGGAGCGCTGTAGCAATGGAAAGACCTAAGCCAGCCGCCGCTGCTGTCCCAGGCCAGTGCCGATGGCGTCCTGAGGGCATCAGGACGTCTAGGAGAACCTCTACCTCGACTACATCACCCCTCGATCACGCCTGCACCGAGCAGGCGATCATGTCGACTTCCGTGACATGTAACGATCCCCTAAACCCTTCTATGTTCATGCTTCTAAGGTGATCTAGATGCAATAATTTCCTGCTAATGGCATCCCAGAGATGCATAAGATCCAACAATGGTATTAGTCGCCACTTTTGATTGCCTTAGATCCCTATATCATGATCAGTAGATCAAGTTTGAGTGCTACTGTCTTTGCTGCTGATGTCTTTTGCCCACTGTTAATGATGTTTTAATTCTAATTTGCTACATATCAGTACTGCCACCTATGTTCATCAATTTTAATTAATCTAAGTTAAGATCTAATGCTCACTTTTATGTTAAGTTGATTAAAATTGATCTTGTTTAAGTCCTGTTTCCGTATGCACTAGCAAAATAGAAGGCAGAGGGATACACACACGTCAACAGTAGCAACCCTCATGTTGTTAGAAACCCTAGCAAAATTCCCCAATTCGGTAGAACCCTAATTCCTCAATTACGATTTTTTTTACAAATCAAGCACCCAAAAGAACACAAATTGAAGAAGAAATGAGGAGAATCCTCACCTAATGCGCCGCGTAGCCGCCTCTTTCCCTCGGGGCCCGCACAACACCCACCATTGTGCGAGGGCGGAGACTACGCGACGCCATCGCCTCCCATGGGAGCGACGCGCGGAACGCCGCCGTCATGCTCATAGACGAACACCAGCACGACCGACGGGTCTTGTTCGCCGCCATTGCCATGAAAAGAAGAAGCGCACACGGTCCAAGCTCCACGACGCCCCCCCTCCCGTGTGCAGTGCTAGCAGCAAGGAGCACGCCGGACGTTGTCCATGGCATGCTGCTCCAGAAATGGGGGAGAAATGGGCTAGGGTTTGACCTAGCCACCTGTTTTGCTCATTTGATGGGCGATTCGAGCCGTCAGCTTGATCCCACGACTGAGACCATCGCGCGGCTCCAAGCTGAGCCATCGGGCGTTAACGGGCCCTATCTGGCCATGGGCTGTGGCCCAAGTTGCCTTAGCCACCAGCAAACTTTATTTAATTCATTCTTGGCAGAATATGCAGTCAGAAGGAAATCTTGTCCAGGCATATTTTCAAAATAAAACTACTCCCTCCGATCCATATTAGTTGTCGCTCAAACGGATGTATCTAGCACTGAAATACGTCTAGATACATCCGTTTTAGCTACAACTAATATGGATTGGAGGGAGTACTAAACATCCTATGTCGGGAAATATGTTTTTGGAATGCAGTACCCATATATGCCCATCCACTCACGTTGAGATGTATGTCTGCTAGGGATGCCTCCGCATTGGATCTGGCCTTGAGCCCGAATTTAGTCAATACCCCTGGACCAGCTTGATACATCTTCTACGTATCTATATTTGTTTGATTGTTCCAAGCTATTATATTATCCATCTTGAATGTTTTATATGCATTATTATGCTATTTTATATCATCTTGGATATTTCATATAATTTCATCACTATGAATGAAATTCGTGAATCTAAAAATTATGATAAAATACTTATCTTCACCCAACCTCCACCATCATATTCTATTCCACCCGTAGTGCTATATCCATGGCTCACGCTCATGCATTGCGTGGGAGTTGAAAAATCTTAAGATCATTAAAAGTACGAACCAATTGCTTAGCTTGTCGTCGGGGATGTGCATGATATATACTTTGTGTTAAGAAGGTGGAGCATGACAAGACTATATGATTTTATAGGGATTACTTTCTTTAGCCATTATATTTGGAAAATACATGATTGCTTTTTAGTATGCTTAAAGTATTATTGGTTTTATGCCAATATTAAACTTTTGTTTTGAATCTTACGCATCTAAATATTCATGCCACATAAAGAAAGATTACATGATAAACATTTTTGGTAGCATTCCACATCAAAAATTCTGTTTTTATCATTTACCTACTTGAAGACGAGCGGAAATTAAGCTTGGCAATGCTTGATACGTCTCGAACGTATCTATAATTTTTGATTGTTCCATGCTATTATATGCATTATTATGCTATTTTATATCATTTGGGGACTAACCTATTAACCTAGTGCCAAGTGCCAATTGTTGTTTTATCCTTGTTTTTGTCTTCTACAGAAAATCAATAGCAAACAGAGTCCAAACGGAACGAAACTTATTGAGGATTTTCTTGGACCAAAAGACACTCAGGAACCTTCGGGGGGGGTCAGAGGAGCCACCGGTTGTGACAAGCTCGGGAGGCGCGCCCTAGGGGGGGCGCCTCCCAGGCTTGTGGGCCCTCTGATGCCTCTCTAACCCTAATATTTGCTCCATAAATACCTAAATATTCCCCGTATACCAGATGGCACACCAAAAATACTTTTCCTCCGCTGCATATTTCTTTCCTCATGAGATCCCATCTGAAGACCTGTTCCGGTACTCTGCTGGAGGGGGATTCGATCATGGAAGGCCTCTAGATCAACCTTGCTGCCCTTCCAATGATGTGTGAATAGCTTACCACAGACCTACGGGTCCATAGCTAGTAGCTAGATAGCTTCTTCTCTCTCTTTGATCTTCAATACAATGTTCTCCTCGATGTTCTTGAAGATCTATTCGGTGTAATCTTCTTTTGCGGTGCGTTTGTTTAGATCCAATGAATTGTGGGTTTATGATCAGATTATCTATGAATATTATTTTAGTCTTCTCTGAACTATTTTATGCATGATTAAGATAGCTTTGTATTTCTCTCCGATCTATTGATTTGGTTTGGCCAACTAGATTGATTTTTCTTGCAATGGGAGAGGTGCTTTGTATTGGGTTCAATCTTGCGGTGCTCATACCAAGTGACAGAAGGGGACATGACACGTATAGTATTGTTGCCATTAAGGAAAAAAAGATGGGTTTGTTCATATTTATTGGATCTATCCCTCTACATCATATCATTTTGCTTAAGGCGTTACTCCGTTCTTGTTAACTTAATACACTAGATGCATGCTAGGTAGCGGTTGATGTGTGGAGTAATAGTAGTAGATGCAAACAGGAGTCGATCTACTTGCCACGGACGTGATGCCTATATTCATGATCATTGACAACCTACAAGCATAGGGGGTCGCAACAGTTTTCGTGGGTTGAGTATTCAACCCAAATTTATAGATTCGACACAAGGGGAGCCAAAGAATATTTGCAAGTATTAACAGTTGAGTTGTCAATTCAACCACACCTAGAGATTAAATATCTGTAGCGAAGTGATGAATAGCTATGTAGTACGATAGTTTTGATAACAATGATAACAGTAATAGTGACGGTAACAGTTTTGTATAACCGTGGGCATTTTTGGGCAGTAATAATTTTGGTTATTTTTCTGTATATTTCCAGTGCATTTAAGTTAATAGTTATTATGTGTTTGCACTGTTCAAAACAAAAAAATGCCTAAAAATATAATGAACACGTTATTATTCTGGGTAAAATTGAACCAACGAGATATTGTATTCAGGTTTTATTATGTGTTTTTCACGATGAACTTTTTTTAAGCATCAAATAATGATAATGTTTTTTAATGTTGATTTTTAAATTGAGAATGAAATGACTCTAATTTTAATTCAGATCAACGTTGTTTTATTATTATGAGTCATCACTTTATGATATTTTTTAGTTCCATGTCTTTTCTGCCCAACAGTGATATGACATGGAGTTGAAAATAAATCCTTGGCATGTTTGTTCATTTACCAACGTAAATTTATAATCATGCAACTTTACTTATGAATTTTTATGATAATTTCAGCTTCCGCTCCATTCCGGTCTGACACGATTGAACCACTTACGGGGAGTAACTTCTCGCGTTGGAAGTCCCAACTCGAATTATGTTTGGGCTGTAATGAGTTTGATTATGCCTTGAGGGAAGAAAAACTTGTAGCACCTGTGGGTATGCAGAACTCAAGGACTATGATGTTAAGATGAAAAAATGGAACAAGTCCAACCATATTGTTCTTCTCATCATAAAAGCGACAATATCACCAGACATTTCTGAGGCACTCCCTAAGAAAGACACTGCTAAAGAATTCCTGAATGAAATGGAGGAGCAATTTAAAGGCTCCGAAAAAGTGTATGCTCATGAGCTTTTCACTAAGCTTCTTCAGAGATACACTAGTGATGAAAATGTTAGGCAGCACATACTAAGGCTGATGAACGCTTTCACCAAGCTTAAAGCTTTGGAGTATTCTTTAAGTGAAGGTTTTCTTGTAATAACGATTCTGGAGTCTCTTCCAGAAGAATTTGAACAATTTAAAGTCAACTATAACTCTCTAAAGGAAAAATGGCCACGCGGTGAAATGACCGCAAGGATCGTCCAGGAGGAAGAGAGGATCATGAGACAGAAGACCATGTTTTTCATGTTGGCTCTAACAAGAGAAGCATGAGGGGTATGGTTTCCCTAAGCCTCAGAAAAAGCAATTCAAGAAAGAAGGCCCTGAGCCATTCAACCCAAAGCCATTCAAGGGTAAAGAAGCCGGCAGCTCTTCTTCTGCTCCTAGCAGCTCCACTACTGGAGAAAATGCTTGTAACTTCTGCATGCAGGAGGGACACTACCAAAGGGATTGCCCAGATTTTCTAAAATGCATGAACAAAAGAGGTACTGATGAAATAACCTTTGTTGATGAATCTCTTTATGTCGATTTTTCTACAAAGTCATGGTGAATTGATTCAGGTGCAACCACTCACTTTGCTAACTCTATGCAGGGATTTGATACGATCCAAACTATAAGAGAAACAAGAAAGCTTAAGGTTGCGAACGGAGTTGAAGCTGATGTTGAAGCCGTGGGATCTCTCATGTTGGAGCTACACACCGGCCACACTCTTAGATTGAATAATGTTATTTATGTGTCTGCCTTAAGTAGGAATTTGATTTCAATTTCTCGTTTAGATGATGATATGTATGAGTGCCATTTTGGCAAGAAACAATTTGCTTTGAAAAATGTAGTAAGAATGTAGGCCTCGGTGTTAGACAAGGCCAACTATACATGTTATCTCTTAATAATGATTCAATTATGCATGTGAGTGATGAAATTAATGTTGAGAAGATATGGAAAGTAGTTAGTAATTCTTAAAAATTGTGGCATTGTCGTTTGGGCCACATTTCGAGGAGGAGAATGGAACGCTTAGTTTAAAATGAAATACTCCTCGCATTAGACTTCTCAGATGCGTGCGGACAAATGTGTCGACTGCATTAAAGGAAAATACGCAAAAACAATTAAGAAAGGAGCAGTAAGAGCCACAGGGGTTTTAGAATTAATTCACACCGACATATATGGACCCCTAAATGTTAAGTCTGTAGATGGTTTTGATTCATTCATTAAATTCACAGACGAATTTTCCCACTATGGGTATATTTATCCCATACGTGACCGATCGGAAGCTTTGGAGAAATTCAATGTCTATAAAGCTGAGGTTAAAAATCAAGTGGACGCAAAAATCAAAGTTGTACGGTCTGTTCGTGGGGGAGAGTATTATGGTAGGCATGCTCCTTATAGGCAGATTCCTGGACCTTTTGCCAAGTTCTTATCTAAAAATGGAATCATTGCTCAATACTCAATGCTTGGTGAACCACAACAAAATGGTATGGCCGAGCGTCGCAATCGCACCCTTATAGATATGGTACAAAGCATGCTTAATCACTCGAGTTTACATTAAGCCGTTTGATAGAGGCATTAAAGACAGTCACACACATACTAAATCTTGCTCCAACTAAGTGAGCACTGAACACACCAGATCTTCACCGTTCGTGGAAGTCAACCCAGGGCGGGTGTGAAGGAAATATGCCCTAGAGGCAATAATAAAGTTATTATTTACATTTCCTTATATCATGATAAATGTTTATTATTCATGCTAGAATTGTATTAACCGGAAACTAGATACATGTGTGGATACATAGACAAAACACCGTGTCCCTAGTAAGCCTCTACTAGACTAGCTCGTTGATCAAAGATGGTTAAGTTTCCTAATCATAGACATGTGTTGTCATTTGATGAACGGGATCACATCATTAGGAGAATGATGTGATGGACAAGACATATTCGTTAACTTAGCATATTGATCGTTAAGTTTTATTGCTATAACTTTCTTCATGTCATATACATATTCCTTTGACTATGATATTATGCAACTCCCGGATACCGGAGGAATACCTTGTGTGCTATCAAACGTCACGACGTAACTAGGTGATTATAAAGATGCTCTACATGTATCTCCGAAGGTGTTTCTTGGGTTGGCATAGATCCAGATTAGGATTTGTCACTCCGAGTATCGGAGAGGTATCTCTAGGCCCTCTCGGTAATGCACATCATAAGAAGCCTTGCAAGCAATGTGACTAGTGAGTTAGTTGCGGGATGATGATTACGGAACGAGTAAAGAGACTTGCCGGTAACGAGATTGAACTAGGTATGAAGATACCGACGATCGAATCTTGGGCAAGTAACATACCGATGACAAAGGGAATAACGTATGATGTCATTACGGTATGACCGATAAAGATCTTCATAGAATATGTGGGAACCAATATGAGCATCCAGGTTCCGCTGTTGGTTATTAGCCGGAGAGGTGTCTCGGTCATTGATACGTCTCCAACGTATCTATAATTTATGAAGTATTCATGCTATTATACTATCCTTCTAGGATGTTTTATATGCATTCATATGATATTTTATATGATTTTTGGGACTAACCTATTAACCTAGAGCCCAAAGCGGTTTACATTTTCTCCTTGTTTTAGAGTATCGCAGAAAAGGAAAACTAAACGGAGTCCAATTGACGTGCCACTTGACGGAGATCATTTTTGGACCATAAGAAGCCCACGGAGTACCAGAAGCAGGCCAAAAGAGTCCCGGGCTGCCCACGAGGGTGGGGGGCGCGCCCACCCCCCTAGGGCGCCCCCCCCCCCTACCTCATGGACAGCCCGGAGACCCCCCTGACGTGAAATCAACGCAAAACTCTTCTATATATACCCAAACTTCCGAGAAAGAAACCTAGAACGGAAGTTCCGCCGCAAAGCCTCTGTAGCCACGAGAAGTCAATCTAGGCCCTCTCCCACCTGCACGAGGGGGCCATCATCAACAGTGGCCATGGAGGAGTATCTGGAGGGGCCATCATGACCATGAAGGCCAAGGACCAGAGGGTGGAGGCCATGGAGGAGGAAGCACAAGGGGGAGAACCTCTCCTCCTCTCTTCCGGCGGCGCCGGAGTGCCATCGGGAGGAGAATCATCGCCACGGTGATCGTCTTCATCAACATCACCATCATCATCACCATCCTCATCTCTTTTACGCGGTCCACTCTCCCGCAACCCGCTGTAATCCCTACTTGAACATGGTGCTTTATGCCACATATTATGATCCAATGATGTGTTGCCATCCTATGATGTTTTGAGTAGATACCTTTTGTCGTTGGGTTGATTGATGATCTAGATTGGTATGAGTTGTATGTTTTACTTTGGTGCTGTCCTATGGTGCCCTCCGTGTCGCATAGCGTGAGGGATTCAGCTGTAGGGTGTTGCAATCGCTCATGATTCGCTTATAGTGGGTTGGTGAGTGACTGAAACACAAACCCGAGTAAGAGGGATTGTTGCGTATGGGAATAAAGAGGACTTAATGCTTTAATGTTATGGTTGGGTTTTACCTTAATGATCTTTAGTAGTTGCGGATGCTTGAGCGGATGCTTGCTAGAGTTCCAATCATAAGTGCATATGATCCAAGTAGAGAAAGTATGTTAGCTTATGCCTCTCCCTCATATGAAACTGCAGTAGTTATTACGGTCTTGTTAACAATTGCCTAGGACAATTCCGCACACCGATCCACCATTATTCCACACTCGCTATTTATATTAATTAGTAATATATTCTAACTTTATGATAACAGCACCTACTTTTATGTTTTAGCTCTCCGATATCATGCAAAGTTATCCTCTTCATACCCAGAACATAGTTTTATTTCCCGTTTCTAGTTGGAAGTAAATGTTCGATGCACGTAGAGTCGTATCAGTGGCAGATAGGGCTTGAGAGAAATTGATCTTACCTTTCGCTCCTTGTGGGTTCGACACTCCATACTTATCACTTCCACCTCTGAAAAGTGCTACGATGATTCCTTGCACTTGGGGATTATCAGTCATGTCTACATAGTTCTCAAACTCGTAGGGTCCGCGCGCTAAATGTTCGATGATAATTTTGTATTATATGAGTTATCTGATTTGGTGACCGAATGTTGTTCGGAGTCCCGGATGAGATCACGGACATGATGAGGAGTCACAAAATGGTCGAGAGGTAAAGCTTCATATATAGGACGATGATATTCAAACACCGGAAGTGTTTCGGGGTATACTGGGTACATATCGGAGTACCGGGGGGGTTACCAGAACCCCCCGGGGGAATAATGGGCCTTATGGGCCATAGGATGGGAGCACACCAGCCCACAAGGGGTGGCGCCACCCCCCTAAGGAAAGAGGCCGAATAAGAGAAAGAGGAGGGGGTTCGCTCCCCCCCCCCTTTCCTTCCTCCCTCCTCTCTTCCCTTTTCCCCCTTCCAGAAAAGGAAAGGGGGGCGAATTGGACTAGGGGCCCAAGTAGGATTCCTCCTACTTGGGCGTCCCCTTGGCTTCCTATCCTCCCCTCCAACCTATATATACGTGGGGGGCACCGCTAGAACACACACCAACAATTGTTAGCCGTGTGCGGCGCCCCCTCCACAGTTTACGCCTCCGGTCATATTCACGTAGTTCTTAGGCGAAGCCCTGCGCGGATCACTTCACCATCACCGTCACCACGCCGTCATGCTGACGGAACTCCCCCTCGACACTTTGCTGGATCAAGAGTTCGAGGGACGTCATTGAGCTAAACATGTGCAGAATACGGAGGTGTCGTACGTTCGGTGCTTGATCGGTCGGAACCAGAAGAAGTTCGACTACATCAACCACGTTGTCAAACGCTTACGCTTTCGGTCTACGAGGGTACGTGGACACACTCTCCCCTTCTCGTTGCTATGCATCTCCTAGATAGATCTTGTGTGAGCGTAGGAAATTTTTTGAAATTGCATGCTATGTTTCCCAACAGTGGCATCCGAGCTAGGTTTATGCGTAGATGATATGCACGAGTAGAACACAAAGAGTTGTGGGCGGTCATCGTCATACTGCTTACCACCAATGTCTTATTTTGATTTGGTGGTATTGTTGGATGAAGTGGCCCGGACCAACCTTACATGACCACGCTCATGAGATCAGTTCCACCTACAGACATGCAACTAGTTTTGCATAAAGGTGATTGGCGGGTGTCTGTTTCTCCAATTTTAGTTGAATCGAATTTGACTGCGACCGGTCCTTGTTGAAGGTTAAAACATCAAACTTGATAAATCACCATTGTGGTTTTGATGCGTAGGTAAGAACGATTCTCGCTAGAAGCCCCTAGCAGCCATGTAAAACTTGCAACAACAAAGTAGAGGACGTCTAACTTGTTTTTGCAGGGCATGTTGTGATGTGATATGGTCAAGACATGATGTGATATACGTTATTGTATTAGATGATCATGCTTTGTAAAATTATCGGCAACTGGCAGGAGCCTTATGGTTGTCGCTTTATTGTATGAAATGCAAACGCCATGTAATTGCTTTACTTTATCACTATGCGTTAGCGATAGTTATAGAAGCAATAGTTGGCAAGATGACCACGACGCTACGATGGAGATCAAGGTGTCAAGCCGATGACGATGGAGATCATGACAGTGCTTTGAAGATGGAGATCAAAGGCACAAGATGATGATGGTCATATCATGTCATATATTTTGATTGCATGTGATGTTTATCTTTTATGCGTCTTATTTTGCTTAATACAGCGGTAGCATTATAAGATGATCCCTTACTAAAATTTCAAGGTATAAGTGTTCTCCCTGAGTATGCACCGTTGTGACAGTTCGTCGTGCTGAGACACCACGTGATGATCAGGTGTAATAGGCTCTACGTTCACATACAACGGGTGCAAAACAGTTTTGCACATGTAGAATACTTGGGTTAAACTTGACGAGCCTGCCATGTACAGACATGGCCTCGGAAAACTGGAGACCGAAAGGTCAAACTTGAATCATATAGTAGATATGATCAACATAGATATGTTCACCATTGATGACTACTCCATCTCATGTGATGATCGGACATGGTTTTGTTGATTTGGATCACGTATCATTTAGATGACTTGAGGGATGTCTATCTAAGTGGGAGTTCTTAAATAATATAATTAATTGAACTTAATTTATCATGAACTTAGTCCTGATAGTTTTTGCATATCTATGTTGTAGATCAATGGTCCGTGCTACCGTTCCCTTCAATTTTAATGCGTTCCTAGAGAAAGCTAAGTTGAAAGATGATGGTAGCAACTACACGGACTAGGTCCATAACTTGAGGATTATCCTCATTGCTGCACAGAAGAATTATGTCCTTGATGCACCGCTAGATGAAAGGCCTGCTGCAGAAGCAGATGCTGATGTTATGAACGTCTGGCAAGCTCGATCTGATGACTAGTCGATAGTTCAGTGTGCCATGCTTTATGGCTTAGAATCGGAATTTAAAAGACGTTTTAAACGTCATGGACCATATGAGATATTTCAGGAATTGAAGTTAATATTTCAAGCAAATGCCTAAGTTGAGAGATATGAAGTCTCCAACAAGTTCTATAGCTGCAAGATGGAGGAAAATAGCTCTGTCAGTGAACACATACTCAAAATGACATGGTATCATAATCGCTTGACTTAGCTCAGAGTTAATCTTCCAGATGAGAGTGTTATTGAGAGAGTTTTCCAATCACTGCCACCAAGATACAAAGGCTTCGTGGTGAACTATAACATGCAAGGGGTGGATAAGACAATTCCCGAGCTCTTCGCAATGCTCAAAGCTGCGGAGGTAGAAATCAAGAAGGAGCATCAAGTGTTGATGGTTAACAAGACCACTAGTTTCGAGAAAAAGGGCAAAGGAAAGAAGGGAAACTTCAAGAAGAATGGCAAGCAAGTTGCCACTCCCAGGAAGAAGCCAAGTCTGGCCTAAGCTTGAAACTGAATGCTTCTACTTCAAAAGAACTGGTCACTGGAAGTGGAACTGCCCCAAGTATTTGGCGGATAAGAAGGATGGCAAAGTGAACAAAGGTGTATTTGATAAACATGTTATTGGTGTATACCTTACTAATGCTTGTAGTAGCGCCTGGGTATTTGATACTGGTTCGGTTGCTCATATTTGTAACTCGAAACAGGGGCTACGGATTAAACGAAAATTGGCGAAGGACGAGGTGACATGCACGTCGGGAATGGTTCCAAAGTCGATGTGATCGCTGTCGGCGTGCTGCCTCTACATCTACCTTCGGGGTTAGTTTTAGACTTCAATGATTGTTATTTGATGCCAGCGTTGAGCATGAACATTATATCTGGATCTCGTTTAATGCGAGACGATTATTCATTTAAATCAGAGGATAATGGTTATTCTATTTATATGAATAATATATTTTATGGTCATGAACCCTTGAAGATTGGTCTATTTTTGCTGAATCTCTATCGTGGTGATACACATTTTCATAATACTGATGCAAAATACGCAAAGTTGATAATGATAGTGCAACATATTTGTGGCACTATCGTTTAGGTCATATTGGTGTAAAGCGCATGAAGAAACTCCATGCAGATGGACTTTTGGAATCACTTGATTATGAATCATTTGATGCTTGTGAACCATGCCTCGTGGGCAAGATGACTAAAACTCCGTTCTCCGAAACAATGGAGCGAGCCACTGACTTATTGGAAATAATACATACTGATGTATGCGGTCCAATGAGTGTTGAGGCTCGCGACGAGTACCATTATTTTCTGACATTCACAGATGATTTGAGCAGATATGGGTATATCTATTTGATGAAACACAAGTCTGAAACATTTGAAAAATTCAAAGAAATTCAGAGTGAAGTGAAGAATCATCATAACAAGAAAATAAAGTTTCTATAATCTGATCGCGCAGGCGAATATTTGATTTACGAGTTTGGCCTTCATTTAAAACAATGTGGAATAGTTTCACAACTCACGTCACCTGAAACACCACAACGTAATTGTCGTGGAATTATCACGGCAGATGTCCTCTTGCAAGGACTTAGTCGTGGAGCCATCGCAACTAGGAAGCTTAAAGGGGTTAATCGGGAAAAAGGACACGAGAGGTTTTATACTAGTTCGGCCCCTTGCGGTGAAGGAAAGCCTACGTCTAGTTGGGTTGGTATTGCTTGATGTTTTGATGACCAGGGAGCGAGATACACTATGCCCGGCTCTCGATGAGTTGTTTCTTGCCCCTAAGCCGCCAGCAGGTCGTCCCCTTATATACACGGGTTGACGCCCTGCGGCTTACAGAGTACCGGCCGGCTTATAAACAGTGTCCGGCTCGGTGACTAGTTAAATCTACCTTATGATACAAGTCATGCCATTGTGGCGGTTTGTTATAACGGGCCTTAAGTCACCAGTGGGCCTTAAGCCCTTTATTGAACCGCCATCTTCATGCTTGATTACAGGCTTCGATCTGGCGAGTCCTCTTTGTGTAACCCGACCCCTCCTGGGCGGCTTACACAAATAGTTATATCCCTAACATTAGGCCCCAGATTAATTTGAACCCGTTCATGTCAATCTTAAAATACCTTAAGAAGTAAATCTTCAGTCTTCCGGCTGTGCAAAGGTTTTCTTTAACCCTCCATGACATCATCTTTTGGATTCGTGTTAACCCGCCGTGACGTCATCCTTACTTAAATTCATTCTTTATTACATCGTATCCTCCAACGGATCTGTGCCTTTACTGACTGTTCCGAAAACCGAGGCGTCGGGGCCGCTGAATAATAACTTTTATCTCCTCGTTTCTCGCGTCGTCTCAGCTATCCTTTCCTTATAAATAGGCGCGACCTAGGTCTTCCCATTCTCCTCCTTCCAGTCATCCTCTTCCTCTCGCTGCTTCTCTGTCAGCTCCGCCGCCGACGCCGTCGTAGATTCCTTCGTCTTCACCAACTCCGCCGCTGCATCAACTTGGTTTGACCGAAAAAAGCATAGCGACCCTCCGCTGCAATCCTGCATCTATAAGTCTCCTCTTCCCTGCTTCGTACATCCACACTAGGACCTTCGAGTTCTTCGCGTTCTTCGTTGTTCATCAGGATCCTTCCATAGATTTCATCACCTCCGCTCTTCCTGATCTTGAAGATGGTAAAAACTGATGTGGTAGATATTCCGCACCTATTTTTAATGCAAATAGATCCCTTTATGTCACACAGAGGCCCCATTCAAGCCCTTGAGCTTCATCTGCACCAGTTTTAGGTCTAGAAAATTTTCTTTTTAGAACAGTTGTTTGATCCGAAATGATAACAGCAACTTGTGAAACTTGTTTGTTCGACCCGGAAGTGAAAAAACTGCCTCTGTCGAATATGTTTAACTGCTCATTGACACCTGTAGCGGCTTAATATTTATCACATAGTCATCCATATATCATTAGGCCCCTTCTTAAGCTGCCATCATGACTTAGTTTTAAATATTTTCCTCTGGGTTAAATTTGAGCCGAATCCTCTTATTTTTGTCATAGGCCTCAATTTTTGTCATGGCACCTAAAGCGGCCAAGGCTCATGTGACCTGTAATTGGGTCCCATCCATAGTCACGAGGAGTAAACTGTCTGAATTTGTGAAGTCTGGCCATCTGCCTAAGAAGGAGGTCATGTCTTATCGTGCCCCTGACCCGTTTGAAGAAAGGCCTCAACCCAAAGAAGGGGAGTAGTAGTTTTTACGGATCACATGAGCCGGGGATTTGCCCCTCCCGGATCAAAATTCTTCAGGGAGGTTTTGAATTTCTTTGACCTTAGGCCTCAAGATATTGGACCCAATTCCGTGTCAAATATCTGCAATTTCCAAGTCTTCTGCGAGGTGTACACGGAGAGGAGCCAAATCTTCTTCGCTCAGAGAGCTTTTCTACTTGAACCGGCTGAATGAACGTGCTAACGGTCCCGCCTTGAACTTGGCGGTATCTCAATTCAGCGCGGAGAGA
The DNA here is from genome assembly GCA_021605205.1 of Aegilops longissima. Lineage (NCBI taxonomy): Eukaryota > Viridiplantae > Streptophyta > Magnoliopsida > Poales > Poaceae > Aegilops > Aegilops longissima. Next base: position 60,495,491 of record CM038676.1, read on the forward strand.
TCGCTTTTCCCTTATCTTTGATCGCCGAGTCATCCAAAAGATTGGAATCAGACGTGGTTCTATTGCCAGGACACTTCCCCGGCTAACGAGAGCCCTCTACCCGGCTTCCGCGCTCTGCGCCTTGAGTCCAACCATCCACTAGCGGACAAGCTAACTGCTATTGAGCGTCTGCCTCTCAATCCCACCATCAAAAAGATCAAAGCTCTTTTGGGAAATGGCCTAAACGGCATTGATCTGGTCCGAGTTTGGGTCGCTTGACGAGTACTTCCGTTAAGCCGCCGCCCCGTCTTAATGTGTACTTATTCAGGCGAAAAGGATGATCCACTGCGTCATAGCTCTGACGACTTACCAGATGATGTGGTGGAAGCTACAACCCAATCGCTGCTGAAGGAGGGCACAGTAACTAGTAACACCTTCAGCTTACTTCCCTTCTGCAAGAAGAACCCGGCCCCTGCAGTGAGTCATCAACCTTAATAAATACTCCTAGCCTTGTCACACCTTACTTGTACTCATAATTTCTTATTTTTTTCACAGCCGATGACAACTTTTGGAAGGTCGGTATGACCATGAGGCTGCTAAACAAGCCAGGGACAGCCAAGAAGACCGAAAGGAAAGCCGCCAAAGCAGGAACTTCAAAGAAAAAGAAACCCAACGCTTCCGATTTACTCAAATTGGATGACACTTCTTCGGATGATGAAGAGGTAATCCCTGATTCTCTTCACTCCTTTGTCATTATTTTACTGACATTTCATCCTTTCAGGAGGATACAGGGCACAGCCAAGCGGTTGGCGAAGAGGCAACTATAATTTCCTCCGACTCAGAGCCGCTGCCCAAGCAAGATCCTCAATTTCTTTTGAAGCAACAACAGCTTGAAAGTCGGAGGCAGACCCGGACCAGCAAGGATGCAGAACTCTCCTCCGGCTTACCTGACGTAAATAGGAAGCGTCCGACTGAGATTATCTCTGATTTACGTTATGTTTTACCTTTGGCGGGTTTAATTCGCCAACCTCTCAATTCATCGACTCCAATTATCGGATACCTCTCCTTCCTCCGTGAGTCTATGCAATCAAACATGCCGGCTTTCAAAACTGCTCCCGCATCTTGTAACTTTAGTTACTCTAGGCTTGACCTTACTCATGCTTTAGTATTCATCCTTCTACCTTTGTTAACAAAGATGCAAGTGAAGCCCAGCAAGAGGGCGAAGAATAATAAGCCGTCCCAAGACCCAATTGTAATCGAATCGGCGCCGATATGTCGCTGACAGCTCTACCCATCACCGCTGAACAAACTTCGACATTCCGGTGCCAACCTCTGATCCGCCTGCCGAAGATACTCTCAACAGTTCCTCGGACCCCGGCCAGGCACGCCGCACCAATAGGCGATGTTCGCCGCTCCCTACGGCGCATCGAGTGGCTCATCTGCTAGCTACGGCGCTCCCGGCGGCGCGCCTCCTGGCTATGGCGCTCCCGGCGGGCCTCCGCCCGTCTACGGCCCGCCTCCCTCCTACGGGTCTCCAGGCGCCAGTTCGTCCATCACGCCATCACCAGCGTGGGACATGCAGTCGTTGCAGGCAGCGCTCCACAGCGCCACCGCGGGGCCGTCCTCGTCAGGCACTGCCAACGAGTGGTACCTCGATTCCGGCGCCTCCGCCCACATGTCTTCAAACCCTGGTAATCTTCACTCTCTTCGCCCATTTCATTCGCCTTCTCAAATCATTGTGGGCAGCGGCACTCACCTCCCCGTCACCCACATCGGCGACGGTGCTCTCATCGAGGGTACCTCTCTTGTTCAATTGCGCAATGTCCTCGTCTCACCTTCTCTCATCACGAACCTGCTTTCTGTTCGTCAAATTTGTCGTGATAACCCTGTCTCTGTAGAGTTTGACAAGTTTGGTTTCTCTGTCAAGGATCTTCGAACCAAGGAGGTGATTCTCCGATGTGACTCGGATGGTGATCTCTATCCCGTTCGGCGTCCCTCGCTTGCTCCTCGTCATGCCTTTGCCGGCCTCGCCGACTCCAACTTGTGGCACCAGCGTCTTGGACATGCTTCACTTCGTCTCGTCGCCGACCACCTCTCAGTTGGGTTCAGCAAGTCCGCGCCTCACTCGTGCCATGCTTGTCGTTTGGGCAAACATGCCCGTCTACCTTTTAGTCGTTCCCCCAGCAGTAGCATGTTCCCTTTTCATGTTTTGCACCTTGATGTATGGACATCTCCGGTTGTAAGCATATCTGGTTATGAATTCTATTTGGTTGTGCTAGATGATTATACTCATTACGTCTGGACCTTCCAACTCAAACGAAAATCTGATGTGCTTTCGGTCATGTTAGACTTCTATGCTTATGTGCAGACGCAGTTCCAGCTTCCCATCTTCTCTCTTCAGACAGATAATGGACGTGAGTTTGATAGCGCTGCTGTTCGCTCTCTCCTAGCTCGTCATGGCACTCATCTACGCCTCTCCTGCCCTTACACAAGCCAGCAAAGCGGGAAGGCAGAGCGCATCTTGCGTGACGCCAACGACAAAGATTCGCGCTCTTTTGTTCCATGCGTCCATGCTCGCTTTCGGTTCGGGCTGAAGCCCTAAGCACTGCCACGTACTTAATCAACCGCCGGCCATGCCATGCTACCACATCTTGCACCCCGCACAAACTCCTCCTTGGGGTCGCTCCTGACTACTCCTTACTCCGAGTTTTTGGGTGCTTGTGCTACCCCAATCTCACTTCCACGGCTAAACACAAACTCGATTATCGGTCCCTCGCGTGTGTGTTCCTTGGATATCCACCCGACCATCGTGGCTACCGTTGTTTCGATCCTATTTCGCGTCGTGTCATTACCTCTCGCCATGTCTACTTCCACGAGACGGTCTTCCCCTTCGCCCCTTCATCACCCTCTAACACCGCCGCTCCGCCACCGCCTGCGATTGCTCCGCCCATTTTGCAGGTGCCCGTGCTTGATGAGCGGGCTTGCGATCATGCCCCCTGTGCGCCTTCGCCTGTGGCCTCTGGATCGCCACTGGACAGCTCCGTCGTGCGCATGCAGCGCGCGCGATCGGCGTGTTCAAACTCCAGCGGCTTGGAGTCTTCACCGCCCAGCCTGTCCCGCCATGCAACGGCATGCAGCCGCGATCTGCAATCGACGCCCGTGCAGCGCTCTGCTGACGGCTCTTCGCCTTCCACAGCGCGCGCCCGCGTCGAGCAGCCCCTCCGCGCGTCATCTTCTCGCTCCACCACCGTGCACGGCGTATGGTGACGCGTGCCCGGATCGGCGTTCTTCGTCCAAACCAGCGCTACCACGACACCAGCCTCGTCGCGCTATTTCATCGATGCGGTCTCGCCGGTTCCTCGTCGGTCCGTCTTCTGTTCGCGACCAGCGTTGGCTTCTTGCCATGCGCGATGAGTTCGAAGCTCGTCGCAACCGCACTGGAGCTGGTGCCTCGCCCCCCCGCCAATTTGATCACCGGCAAATGGGTGTTCAAACACAAGTTCAAGGCCAATGGAGCTCTCGGCGTTACAAGGCCCATTGGTCGTCGCGGGTTCCGGCAACGAAGCTGGTGTGGATTACGGCGAGACCTTCTCGCCGGTCGTCAAGCCCGCCATCGTCTGCGACGGTCTTGACTCTCGCCGCGTCGCGGCATCGACTAATCCATCGCCTTGATGTATCCAACGCGTTCCTGCACGGCACCCTGGACGAAGAGGTGTATTGTCTTCAGCCGGCGGCTTCGTCGATGCCGCCAAGCCTCACCACGTTTGCCGCCTCTCCAAGTCTCTTTATGGCTTGAAGTAGGCGCCGCGCGCATGGTTTCTCCGCTTCACCGGCTTCCTTCGGTCCATCGGCTTCTCTGCGACACGCTCCGACTCCTCGCTCTTCACACGTCGCCATGGGAGCGACACTGCAGTCCTACTGCTCTACGTCGACGATATCATCCTCACTGCGTCCTTGCCTGCGGCGCTTCGCCACGTCGTCACTCAGCTCACCGGGGAGTTTGCCATGAAGGACCTCGGTCCTCTACACTTCTTCCTCGGCATCCGGGTCACGCGCACGCCGGCGGGCTTCTTCCTCTGCCAGAGCGATGTGCGGTGACATTCGGATCGCTACCGCATGGACACTGCCGCTCGTCCCCCACGCCGATCGACACCAAGGGCAAGTTGCCGACCGCGGACGGCCCTCGCGTTGCCGATCCGTCTGCCTACCGCAGCATCGTCGGCGCTCTTGATGCCAGACGATCACACGTGCGGAGATCGCGTCGCCGTCCAACAGATCTGCTCGACATGCACGATCGCGAGTGCCATCTCGGGTTGATCAGCGTGTGCCCGATGCGTCGGCGCTGCACGCCCTCGGCCTCCATCTTGGCGCCTCGCGTGTGCTGGACTGCGAGTGTTCATGAATGCCAACTCGGTGGTTGCCACGACACCAGCGCCCACCTCCGCTTCAGGTTCTACCTTGGCGGCGCCCTTGTCTCTTGGTCTTGAGCGTCAGCCATCATCTCACGCTCAGCGCGAGGCGAGTACCGTGGCGTCGCGTCGCCGTCCGTCGCCAGTGCGTTTGGCTCGGCACTGCTTGGTGAGCTGTTCTCTCCGTCGACAAGGCCACGCTGGTGTATTGCGACAATGTCTCCGCCGCTCACCGCCGGCCAACCCGTCCATCATCGCCGGACAAAGCACGTCGAGTTGGATATTCTCTTCGTTCGCGAGCGTGTGGCGCTTGGCGAATTCCGGGTCCTTCACATCCCCACACGACAGCAGCTCGCGGATATTATGACGAAGGGGCTGCCGTCCGAGATCTTCTCTGACTTTCGGTCCAGTCTTTGCGTCGCCGCCGCCGACGTCACGACTGCGGGGGGGTGTTAGCCAAGATAGTTATGGAGTATGTATTCTTGTATTGTATACGGCTTAGGTAGCTTTGACTGCGCAGCAGTTTTGTTGAGTAGTGCTGCACGTCGCTCGGTAGTGGCACACCCACGATCACGCTTCGGCCGGCCGCCTACCAGATAACTCTGCAGCCTCGAGCATAATCCAAGTGTGTTGAATCCCATTCTCTTCCTCCCTCGCACGCTCTGCAGCCTCGAGCATAATCCAAGTGTGTTGAATCCCATTCTCTTCCTCCCTCGCAACACAGCGCACGGGAATCAAGGGGTGTCATTAACCCTAAGCAAGAAAGTTGATATTGTGGGCCCTGCAAATACTTCAACAAGTCGAAAAATCATCAGTGGCTGGACTGTTGTCAGCCGGACACAAAGGGAGAAAGGAACTCGCCCCGCAAGCCGAAGACTTTGGGCGCATAAGGCTGCTAAGGATCATGGACCCCGCGTTGGAGACCGGTTCGGGGTCTACCGAGGGTGTCCCGGATTCGAAGGTCCTCGGGTTGCCGGCCTATCTTCATGGGCCGGCCTGGTGGGCCACTTCGGGTTTTGTTAAGGAAGGCCGAGCTTCAGATAACTCCGTACTACAGAAGGAAACCTCTGAAGGCTCGGCGTCTCCTCCAAGAAAGATTTAGCATAGCCGGCGTATTTGTCTCTTGGTGGCAACCGACATATGTAACCCTAGGTACCCCTGATGTCTATATAAACCAGAGGGTTTAGTCCGTAGAGACTAGAACCATTATCCTATTCATCTAGGGTTTAGTTCATCTGATCTTATGGTAGATCAACTCTGTAACCATCATATACACATCAATATAATCAAGTGGGACATAGGGTTTTACCTCTTCGAGAGGGCCCGAACCTGGGTACATACTGTCCCTGCGTTCACAGTCCCCCATTGATCCAAGATCCACAACCTTGGAACCCCTACCCAAGATCCGCCGGTTTTGACACCGACACAAGGTGCCCTTTTTCTTTCCACTATTCCAACAACAGCGGCAACAAAAAAAGTGAAGCAGGCTGCAGGTCATTTCCCCTTGTGGAATTCCAACCATGGGGCCAAAAAATAAGAAAATCCAGGGAATCAGGGAAGGCGTTTACATCCAGTGCATTCCAGAGGACGCCGATCTTCAGAGGGGCAGACACTAATTTTAGAGCTCAACTGTGGCCCAAAAACCAAGAGAGATCCTATTCTTGGCTGAGCACATTGACCTCCACAAAAGCCACGGTGACAATGCTCCTCCTACCTGATCACATCCCCTCCACAGGGATCGCATTCTTCTTGCAAGATGAGTGCGATGGCGATCTGTGACCAGGATCCTGCAGCAAGGGAGGAGAACTCCTCGTCCATGCTGCCATTGCATGTGCAAGGAGCCTTCTGGATTGTAAAGAGCAGAGGGGTTGGCGATCTCGTGGTGGGCACAAGGAGGAAGTTTGGTTGAGAGGCACATGCATTGGGGAATTCGGGCCGTGAAATGCTTTTCATGCTTCAGGCCTGAGAAGAAGACATCGCCGAGGAGGACGGGGTCAGGGGAGGTCGCCACCTCCCCCGTCGCAAATGCCGCCGTCTCGACGCGATCTGGAGCACCCCTCATGGAATCTGGTAAGGACCACGGAGGATTCTTTTCGTACCGTTTGTCAAATCCATCTTGTTGGCATACTTGTCCCTGTAATGCATGTTGAATTCTGGTAATAATGCATGATGGGTCACAATGGTATTTAAATATGGACCCCAGACCGTTGCAGCAGACTGTTTGAATTTTGTCGAGAGCAAAACTAAGATCCTTCAAATAAGCACAAAATGGAGTTCTCGCTAACAAATACTGAAAAAACTCACCTTGCAGAGGGTCCAAAACATGGGCAATCATCCGAAATAAGAGCAAACGGTGAACCTGCCGAAAGGTCTAGCATGGTCAAAAATGCAAGAGCATTCACATACCGTGAGTTAGCAACAGCCACCAAGAACTTCCGCTCCGACTACCTTCTGGGAGAGGGGGGCTTTGGCAGGGTCTACAAGGGACAGCTTGAAAATGGCCAGGTATATACAGGAACAACCCAATGACAAACATTCTTCAGATGGTCCTACTGACTTGTAACAATCTGCTCATTGCTTCAATTATCTTTTTGATGCATGATCAGATTGTAGCTGTCAAACAACTAGACCTGAATGGACTTCAAGGCAACCGCGAGTTCCTGGTTGAAGTCTTGATGCTCAGCCTCTTGCACCATCCAAATCTGGTCAGCTTGGTAGGCTATTGCGCAGACGGAGATCAACGGCTACTGGTGTATGAGTACATGGCCCTTGGTTCACTTGCAGATCACCTGCTTGGTAAGCGCTAGTCTTTTCTTCATTAACACGTTCAAGTTTCAGTGCTAAACTTAACATCCAAATTGTACTACAACGAAAATCTAGATTCTTATCTTTCGCAAAAAAGAAAAAAATCTATATTCTTATTGATCATGAATTAACATCTATGCGTCATTTTCAACTTAAAAATCATGTGAAATATATTCTCTCTTTTTTTGCGGACATGTGAAATATATTCAGGCAACAGTATAGCATCACTTTCAAGTGCTGTCACCGTTAGCACATTTGATTACTAGATGCATAGAAAACTTATAAGTTGAACTGTTGTTGTCGCAGATAACACTACTGATCAAATACCACTAAGTTGGCATAGAAGGATGAAGATAGCCCACGGAACCGCTAAGGGTCTCGAATACCTCCATGAGAAGGCTAACCCGCCGGTCATCTACCGGGATCTCAAGTCCCCCAACATCCTTCTTGATGAGGAATACAACCCTAAACTCTCAGACTTCGGGCTCGCAAAGCTTGGGCCTGTTGGGGAAAAGACACACGTCTCAACTCGAGTGATGGGCACATATGGGTACTGTGCTCCAGAATATATAAAAACAGGCCAGCTAACTATCAAGACCGATGTGTACAGTTTTGGGATATTCCTACTTGAGTTGATCACAGGACGAAAAGCTGTCGATTCAACGAAACCAGCAAGCGATCAAATCTTGGTTAACTGGGTATGCGTCTTCTGTTCATATATATACTTCTTCCCCATACAGAATGCTTAGTTAGGAATTATTTCAAAAAGATGCTTGCAACAAGATTTCTTTCAGACAGTTGAGCTAAATTCATGTTTGATCAACAGGCAATGCCCATTATCAGAGATAGGAGAAGGTACCATGAGTTAGTAGACCCTCTTCTTAGAGGTGAATACCCAGAAAAAGACTTGAGCCAGGCTGTGGCTGTGGCAGCAATGTGCTTACATGAGGAAGACTCTGTGCGGCCATACATGAGTGACGCTGTTGTTGCATTGGGGTTCCTCGCAGAAGTGCCCGCTGGCTGTGAAGAGAAACCTAGTAGCGCGCCCCAAAAGAAACAGGCTGAAGATCCCCCAACATCTAATGGAACTCAGCAAGATAAGAGCACATTCGATCGTCAAAGAGTTGTTGCTGAGGCCATCGAGTGGGGCGCCATGAGGCAAAAACAGAAAGCTCAAACTCAAGGAAAGACAACTGATTCCCAGTGCATTACAGATCCTACTGAAGCCAACAGGGTGTAAAAAGCCCATGAAACCCATGTGTAAAGTCTTTTAGGCTCCCTTGACTTGTAGCTTTCCAAATTTGTGCCTCTATAGGCTGAATTGTCATATAGAAACTAGAAAGTGTAAATGGCATTCTTGTCTCATAAAGGTGGCAGGGCTCAGTCCCTAGGCATTGTAGTTCATACTGAATCCAAAAGGTTGTATAGTGAATTATGAGCCAAATGCGATTGTGTGTCAAGTCACAGTATATCATAGCAAGAAACTTATAGATACTGACTAGAACCAGATCACAAGTAAAAGATTTAACTTTATTTGCAAGAATGTTGGACATGTACAAAAGTATGAGAAGGATTGGATAGAACATCATCAAACATTGAACATCAGGGACAGTTCACTAATGGTCTAAATCCTGCTCACCTCCTCCAGTTAGAATATGCACTGATAGCTGGTTTCCAGAAGAATAATCTCAGTCCTCTTTGAACAGCTCACGGCCAATTATCATTCTTCTGATCTCACTAGTACCAGCTCCAATCTCAAACAATTTTGCATCTCTCAGGAGACGGCCAGTTGGGTACTCATTTATGTATCCATTGCCACCAAGACACTGGATTGCCTGCCATAGGGGAAGGTTTAAGATCAATTAGTGGACCAGAAAAGACCTGACTGCAACTCACTAAGCTCAAAGCAGTTACAGATACTAAAGTTAGCAAGAACTTTGTCCAAGGAAGATAAAGTAGGAGATCTAGAATGAAAGAATTGCAAAATTTGAGAGGTCAAACAGTTATATCTTATATGTCCAGTGAAGGGGAAAAAATAAGAGCAAGAGTCCAGGATATTTGATTGTGTTCCAAAGAAATCATGTAGAACAACACATGCAATCAAAATTCTCATGAACTGAGGAGAGGGTTCTGACCTCAAGTGCAACTTGTGTTGCCCTTTCAGCAGCAAAGAGGATCACTCCTGCACAATCCTGGTTGCAAATATTATATTAGATGAAGATGAAGTCAGTTTACCAGGCATCAGCATGATACACACGGAATTAGTTGTTTTATTTTGTCTTGAACAGTAGAACACATGAATGTAGCCATGTGATGCAACAATGTGACTCGAAAAGAACAGAGACATGTTGGGGCTTTGAAATGTACCTTACGGTCAACTTTGCCATTATCACAGTCCCTGGCAACTGAGTATACAAATGATCTGGACAAAAAAAACTCCAGTAAGAAGCTATTTAAACTTCACAGTAGAAGTCTTGGGTTGGTATCCCTACCTTGATGATTGCAAGGAGGTGTACATATCTGCCATTTTCCCCTGCATTGGAGGATCACTAGTTATGATTAACGCCAGATGCCCACTAAGATCCTAACAAAGTCGTTGCACCTAGAAACAGGGGAACACGATACAATGGGCTGCATGGCTATACCTGTAAGAACTGAAATTCACCAATCGGACGGCCGAATTGCTCCCTTTGTCGAACATAAGGAAGAACAACATCAAGGCACGCCTGCATGAGCCCAATAGGGCCCCCAGCTAATACAAGTCTTTCCAGATCAAGACCGGACATCATGACATAAACACCTGCAACAAGAAACGTATCGAGAATATTCATGATGAGAATTTCGGTTCAGGAAGTCATTTTCATTTTCAGTTAGAAGTTTAGTAAGTATTTTAGAAGGATATGAGGGTAAAATCCAAAAGACAAAAATCACAGTTTTCCTTGTTTACATTGGCATAGGGAACTGACTGTAAACAACCAAGTGAAGATCTCAGAATAGCAACAGAAGTATAGAACAGAACTCAAGACTGTCAGGAGATGATACCTTTCCCTTCTTCACCAAGAACATTCTCTTGAGGCACAAAGCAATTCTCAAAGACAAGCTCACATCTGTTAACGAGATATCTGTTCAGTAAGAACCTATAAACCATTTAATGACCCTGCTTAAATAGGAACATCTTACGTGTCACTTCCTCGCATGCCAAGTTTGTCCAACTTCTGGGCAGTACTGAACCTGTAATGATAATACTGGCATGTAAACATTTTTGTAGTTTCAGCAAGAACTATTAATGTTTTATCCTGAACTTTATACATCCAGGCCTCAATCTAGTAATCAAAGACCATCAATACATACATTTCACAAAATTCTAGCAAGATATGCATTCATGCGCAATAGAGCATAAGGGAAGATAATGAAGTGGTTAATTACCCTGGCATTCCCTTCTCGATTATGAATGCAGTTATTCCTTTCGATCCAGCAGTTATATCTGTTTTCGCGTAAACAACCTGTAAATCTCAGTTTCAGTGAACTAGCAGACTTATTATGGCCACATAGGATTATAACAACTATAACTAATTTGTAGCAAGGCTCCAACAGATTCAGTTGCTCAAAATTCTGACAACCAGATGAAAGGAATCACTATGAAATATAACTGTTCTGAATGTGTACATGCTCTCGTTGGGAAAATCAACAGAACCTAAAGGAAACACCAAAGAAACAAAAACCAACACAACCAATGACACTGGTGAACCATTCCTCAAAAAAATAGAAGTAGTGAACCAAGCACAGCTGCAGATAATACAGGGGATGAATGTACAAGAGCCTCAGAAGCTTACCAGTGTCTGAGCAGACGGACCATTTGTGCACCACATCTTATTCCCGTTAATGACATAGCCGCCATCTACTTTCTCAGCTTTGCACTTCATACTGACAACATCAGAGCCAGCTGAAAGTAGAAACTAATGTGAAATCCTGTGCATACGTGGAACTAAACAGTACGATATTCAAAGAATACTTACAGTTTGGTTCACTCATTGCCAATGCCCCAATATGCTCCCCGCTGATTAGCTTCAGAGAAAAAGGAAAACCACATTGTCACGATCCATTATCATTGCAAATATACCACTCCTGGGTGGCTGAGTCTGACTGCAACAATGTTGGTTATATGGGAAGAAACCTTTGGCAAATACTTTTCCTTTTGGGCAGGGCTGCCATGACGGACCTATATACAAATACCGCAGACATTACAGTTATGTTACTCAGGGGTCAATGTAATCAATGTGCTAATGACTAATGACATATTATAAAGAAAGTAGAGCAGTACCAACTGGTTGATGCACAGATTTGAGTGTGCACCGTAGGAAAGGCCGACCGACCCGGATGCCCTGCTGATCTCCTCCATGGCGATGCAGTGGTACATGTAACCAAGCCCAAGCCCTCCGTACTCCTCTATGGAACATGACAACCCCGTCTTACTTAATCTATTCCCTCCACTAACATTAGACAATACAGAGCCAGACAGTGTTGAAAAAGGCAATTATGTTGAAAAAGTCATCCGTCTTAATTAATCTATTCCCTTAACCTCCCCTGAGGTCCCACCTAGCACTTTCACTTTACTGAGGTCTTAAACATTGTGCAAGTACTAAGTACTCCTAGTAGTATTTGACTAGTTCCTTGCAATTGCAGCACCAGCAAAGTACTAACGCATTGGGGATCAGATTCAATATTCAGTCATGGCCCATGGTAAAAACATTACTAATACTCCCTCCGTTCACAAATATATAAGATGTTTTGAATATTTCAACATGGATTACATACGGATTGAAATGAGTGAACGGAAACACTAAAACGTTTCTATATACATCCGATTCAGAAAAAAAGTTACTCCCATGGGTCGGAGGGAGTAGAACATCTTATATTTATGAACCGAGGCCCTCTGTTCACTATTATAAGATATTTTAACTTTTTTTCTAAATCAGACGCATTTTAATGTACGTTCGCTCATTTCAGTCCGCATGTAGTCCATATTGAATAATGCAAAACATCTCATAATAGTGAACGGAGCGAGCAGTATTTACTAGTAGTACTAGTACCCTGTGTTCTGCTTGTGTCTTCTAAGACCGAAATGGTCTTAGAAAATGATTTTACCTGGCGAGGTGAGGCCGTGCAGGTTGAAGTCCCCCATGAGCTTCCACAGATTCACCTCCTGCGCGCCCGCCCCAGGCACAAACCAAATTAATTACTAGCAGAGACCGGAACTCGAACGGAGAATCAATCAACGGTACGGTACGAGGAATCGCACACCCTAGACTTCCCTACCTTGGGGAAGTAGTTGGAGGCGTCGATGGCGGCGGCGTGCGGCGCGATGTGCTCCTGCGCGAACCGGTGCACGCTCTCCTTGAACTGCGAGAGAGAAACAACAGCGGGAACGCGAATCGCGGGTCAGTCAGCCCCTCTCCACGGCGGCGGAACGGCGGATTCGAGGGTCGCGGCGCGGGGCGGGCCTGAGTAGCTTCTCGATTAATTACCTGCTCCTGGGTGTCGTCGAAGAGGAGGGAGGAGGCGGCGGAGAGCCACCGGCGCGCGGGCCCCGCGCCCGCCGCGCGGCGGAGGAGTGCCGGGAGCTGGCGCTGCATCGCGGCGGCGACCGTTCGCTCGCTCGCCGGGAGGGGGCACCGCCGGGAAGGGAGACGATAGATGACTGGAGCAGAGTACTGAGAGTATAGTACTACTACGCTTGCTAGAGTGCTCTGCTGCGGCTGCTTCCTCTGCCTCGTGGAGCCGTGGACGACGGCTACGCGTGTCCTTTTCTACGGGGACGAGGAGGAGTGGCGTGTTTGGATTTGCGAGCCCGAACAGGCCACGACGATCGTCGTTCGGTGCACTTGTGTGATGCTGTCGGGTGCGGTGCAGTATTATTATTTGAGCAGGAAAGCGGAAAATTAAATGGAAGCGGCACGTGGGATGTGATCCGCTAACTAGTTTGCCTTATCCTCTTTGTCATCGTCGAGCTGGCTAGCTAGGAGTGTCCAAATTTTCGGCGACTTCTTGTGATCTGATCTTCTCTTCTTGCGAATTCTTCTGATCTGATCTCATCTCATCTCGCTTGGATTAGCTTATCGACGGTGCGGGAAAGAGAAGAGGATAGATGGGTGGAGCACGAGTTGTCCCCTCGGCAGCTCATCTCTAATCCGTGTTGCCGTGTGCTAACTATGTAGTAGTATCAAATTACGTATTCCATTCCGTTCTGAATTAATTGACGCAACATCTATAAAATGTAAAATTTGACGCAACCTAGATACAGTGCCGCCTCTACACAATGTCTTCCGGAACAGACGGAGCAGAGAGAGTACATAAGGTTGTGTCCGCGTTGCAATGTCATGTGATTTGTTGTCGTGGTTATCTTCAACGCAAGGCAAATCACTTCTCGTGACTTGAGAAAATAACCAATCCGAAAGTATCTTTATTTAAGGCCGTTTGTGTGCTTTTTGTTAAGGGTGATGCGGGGAGAAAATAAGCAGCCAATGGTCATCCAATCTGGCCCCTATGGTTTGGGGTCTGCGACATGGGCCATGTTATGCTTGCTTTGTAAACACTCCTTAATCTCGCAAATGTTCTTTTCTACATTCGTCTAACCGAGGCACATGATTCCTTTTCCCGTCACCGGTTGCTGGAGTACAGGGTGGAGAGGAGATGGATCCATAGACTTGTTGGCAAAGATTGAGGGGAGGAAGACTTTGCCCTAATCGCTTTGTGTGTGGAGAAATAAAGACACGGTCATGTTGCTTTCGTATGGTAATGGGAGAGTAGCTCTAATGAACTCTACCGCTTTAATAATAGTTTCATTTCATAGCTCAAATGGTAATTGTGTGATTAAAGTGATTTTTCTGCACAAAAGTTATGTCAATGTAGAACGGAAATTGGGTTGAGCCCTAGCCACTGTTGATCATGATGGAACAATACCACATTGAAACAACAAAGATCGTGCCATATGCAATCATCCACAATGCAGTCGTGCGCTTATGGTAACCAGGAAATCCAGTTCTTCCTATGACATCCTTCTTCAAGATGAAGTTATCATCACGGGACCGGATGCCATTGTAAGGCAATCAAAGACATTTTTTGCATCCGAAAGTGCCCGTAAGGCATCAAGGAAAAAGTAGTCGCATCAACGTCAAATGCCCCCATGTCCTATTCCGATTCAGCACTTGATTACCCTTAATCGATGCCAAGAAATTGAGAACATGCTCTTCCGCACAGTCTGCAAGAACCGCCTGGATCATAGTTGTTTCATTCGCATAATCCTCCTAGTAGGGTGAGTTGTCCGATGACTCAACATAGTGCTTATACATGTACTCCATGTCCGAATCATTGCTTCAAAGAAGGGACAAAAATTAGCACAAACATTTCACCAAACATTTGTCGGGCATGGTGACCCCAACGGAAGGCATCCACGGGGGTGGGTGGTACCTACGCGGCGGACAGACGAGAGGTGTGGAACGACAACGTAGGCAAAAGCGTCATGGCGACAGGCTGGAGCGGCGAAGGTCGCGGATGTATCGGAAGGGCTTGGCGGGCGATCAGGGTGGTACAACGTCGGCGTCGGCGAGGAGTAAGCGGATGCAAAGAAAGAGAAAAGGGATACAAATGCAGGGGTCTGGGATATGGTTTTGGGTGAGCCGAGAGTGTCAGAGTCCTATATGGCGGAGGTCCGAACTCACACAAAGCCCGCTTGTTTCCTTTCGGTTTGCAGAAAAATGGACAAGGCGAACTGGTCTGTGAACCGATGCGGGACGCTGGGCGGTGTTGAATGTTGGCCGCATGTTAATATTTTCGTGGCGGCGTGCGCTGTTGTGTCACATGTAAACTGCTTATAGAAATGTCCCAATATAAAAGGCGAAGTATCGAGTGAAAACAGCAATTCGATGAAAATCTAGAAACTAATGGCATGGGTCGTTGGATCAAGAGCGAAGGGTAGAACTGAAAAGTGGGATTGCTAACAGGTCACTTAACCCCCTTTTACACATAACTCCCTCCTCTGATTAACCAGTTCAATTCACTCGATCATGCGGGCTCGCTCTAAACCTAGGCTCGCTCCATGGCAGCGCCGCCACATCTTGGTGCCCAACGACGGCGACCTGGCGGCGTGGCGCTCTCCCCACGCGACGGAGACCTGGCGGCGCGGCATTCTCCCCACGCGACGGAGACCCGGCGGCGCGGCGCTCTCCGCCACGCACCGGAGCATTAGCGGCGCGACGGTTTTGTCACGCCCAATATGCGACCCTATCCAAAAGGAACTCGACGGTCCCATCAAGGATAGACCCGCATATTGAAACGCTTTTGCAAGGTGGATATCATTACATCAACATTACATAATACATAGGGATACATTCACAAGGCACAAATGCCACAAGAATACATCAACATCATACAAGAGATCAACATCCGACTACGGATGAAACATAAACAGAAGCTCAAACGACATCCACCACTAGCCAAGGCTGCCGACCGGAACCTATCCCCGATCGAAGAAGAAGCGTAAGAAGAACTCCAACACAAGTAAACATCGCTCTCGCGCCATGATCATCGCAAACCTGAACCTCGCAATGGTGGTGTAGTAATCTGTGAGCCACGAGGACTCAAAGAATCCCATTACCATGGGTATCAAGACTAGCAAAGCTTAAAGGGAGAGGAAGGGGTAAAGTGGTGAGGTTGCAGCAGCGACTAAGCATATATGGTGGCTAACATACGCAAATGAGAGCGAGAAGAGGAACAAAGGAACGGTCGTCAACTAGCAATGATCAAGAAGTGATCCCGAACACCTACTTACGTCGGACATAACCCGAAACCGTGTTCTCCTTTCGATCACCCCGAAAGAGACACTCACGATACGCATACGGTTGGTGTATTTTAATTAAGATCAACTTCGGGTTTTCTACAACCGACATTAACAAATTCCCATCTGCCACATAACCGCGGCACGGCTCTCGAAAGTTTATACCTGCAGGGTGTCCCAACTTAGCCCATGATAAGCTCTCGCGATCAACGAAGAATAGACCTTCTCCCGGAAGCCCGATCGATCTCGGAATCCGGCTACAAGACATTTCGACAAAGAATAAAACAAGTCCAAGAAGACCTCCCGGCGTCTTGACACCACGATAATAGCCGCGTAGATCTCGTCTCGAGTGCCACGACCGGATAAGCTAAGCGTCAGTACCGACGTAACCCAAGTTGCCAAGGGATGGTCCCAACGGTGCTCTAGTTTGGACCAACACTTAGACAAGCACCGCCCGGGGTAATAAAGATGACCCTTGAGAGCGCGACTCCCAAGGGAAAAAAAGGCTAGGTGAGGCAAATGTAAAACCAATGTTGGGCCTTGCTGAAAAGTCTTATTCAAAGCGAACTGTCAAGGGGTCCCATAAATCACCCGACCGCGTTAGGGACGCAAAATCCGGGAACATAATACCGATATGACGGAAACTAGGGCGGCAAGAGTGGAACAAAACACCGGGCATAAGGCCGAGCCTTCCACCCTTTACCAAGTATATAGATGCATTAATTAAATAAGATATATTGTGATATCCCAACAAGTAAACATGTTCCAACAAGGAACAACATCTCCATGTTCCAACAAGGAACAAACTTCATCTTCACCGCAACTAACAACGCTATAAGAGGGGCTGAGCAAAGCGGTAACATAGCCAAACAACGGTTTGCTAGGAAGGGTGAAAAGGTCGAGGCGACATGGCAATTAGGTAGGCTTGAGCAACGGTAATAGGTAGCGCAGATAGCGATAGAACGAAGCAACTAGCATAGCAATGATAGTAGTGAGATCCAGGGTAGCGGTCATCTTGCCTGAAATCCCGCAAGGAAGAAGAACGAGTCCATGAAGAAGATGAACGGATCCATGAAGAAGATGAACGGATGAAGCCGAACCAAGCGTAGACGAACGAATCCTCACGATCGCAACGAAACAGGAACTAACAAGAAGAAGCACACAACATAGTAAACACACCACACATGAACAAGACATGATGCACAAACAAACATGATGAATGACAAGACTATATGAAGCTACTCATGGCAAGGGATGATGCAAACAAGAGCAACACATCAAAGCAAGTTTAAATGAGGCCGGAAACAACATATAACAATTCCAGTAAGTCCTCATATGCAAATTTCGAAATTGGACCAGATCTGGATAAATTTATGTTCAAGTTGTTAAACAGCAAGTTAAGATGCACCACGATGATCTACACGAAATTCTAGTCAAGTTACATATAAAGTTCATTAGATTCGGAGCTACGGCCTAGAAGATATGAGCAAAACAAGATAAGCATGGCATTGATGCAAAATGCATACAAACATCAAACAAACACCTCAAAACAAGGATGCAACATGATAATATGAAACTACATGCAAAATCAAGCAAGTTTCATATAGAGCACACTCAAAACGGAGCAACGGTTCAACACATACACCCTATACAAGTTATAGCAACAATCTGTCCAAAACAGCAACTAGGCATATTGCAAGCATCAAAACAACATGCTACAGCACCCCAACATAATAACAAAAGGCATGGGCATGATCTACAAGTAAAGCATTACAAAACATGAACACTGAGCTAACTCCAGAAACAACTAGAACAAGCTCAAAATGACATGGCAAGATTGCAACTAATAACAGTTTCAGACATTGGCAGAAATAACATCAGGTTGCAATGTTTAGAGCTATGAAACAACATGTTACAGGAACTTATAATGGCAAACAAAGGCATGGCATGAATCTACTAAATGCATAGAACAAAAGTCCCTTAGTGACCATAAGCCAAAAAGGATCAGAAAATATGATGGCACCCACGTAAACATGGCAAGTTATATTACAGATTTGAACATGGCAGGAACAACAATGAGTAGGCATGTTGGTGAGCTTGAATCACTCACCACAGAGCAATACATGGCATGGCAAGGCTACCAACAGCAAGAAGACATGGCATAGAAGCTATACATGGCAAGAACAACAATATAGCATGCAAGGATCAACTACAACAACCTTGGAAAAATTGAATAACATGTAAACAATCTGCCAGGAAACATTTTATAGCAAAAGTAGAGCTCGATTGACTCAAGCTATGGCACTCCATAATTGCAAAAAAGGGCATGGATGGATAGAGCAAAACATGTATAACAAAACATCCTTACTGAAGTATCTCAAAATATGCATGGATCTCTTGGTAGCATCAAGTTAACATGGCATCAAAATATCAGCAAAACAAGGCTGAAAACAGCAACAACAAGACACCTAGTTTGCATGCTTGTGCTAGTCACCACATAGATCACAAAAATACATAGCAAGCACCACTGGAAAGATGGCATGGCATATTACAAAACACATGTAGGACTCAAGTCTATAGGATGCACACATCAATCATGGCAAAAATGACAAAAGTGCAAGTTCTGTTAAGAAACAGAAACTAACATCACATAGCACTCTTCCAACAGCATTTCGGGCACCAAGATGAGCTCAAATGAAAATGATGCAATGAGATGAAATGATCTACTCATCGAGACGAACATTTTGACATATTGCACGCACGAAACGGAGCAACGATGACAGAGTTATGATGCAACGAATATGCAACAAAATATGCAACTAACTCGGGACTTAGCGGATTTCAGTAAAAAAAACAGGTGAGCGGGATATAGTAAAAATATGCACGGGCGAGGAACGGAGGGGCGCTCACCCTTGGGCTCGGCCCACGAAGCGGGAGGGGCCGCTGGGCCCGAGGCCGGCTGCTTGGTGGGCCTTGGGGAGGCCGGCGGGGATCTGGCCGCTGCCACGCGATCGACGCGTCAACGGCGCCGGCAGGTCGAGCGGCGGCGGCGCTCCTCCGCGCGGTGCAGAACGATGGCGGCGGCTTGGCGCGGCTCCGGCGGTGAAGGGATGCGGATCCCATCGGGGGTGGATGGATCTGGCAGCGTGGACCGGATCTCGCGGCAGCGAGGCCGAGGTGGCCGGCAACGAAGCTTCGCCGGCGCGGGCGGCGGAGAACCGCCGGGGCGCGACCTCGACGGGCGGCGGCGCCCGGATCTGGCGGGAAGAGCGGGCGGTGGAGGTCGCCGGCCGGGAGCGGCGGGCGGCGGGGCGCTTCGCCGTGGCGAGACCCGAGGCGGCGGAGGCGGCGCCGGCTGCGGGGCAGCGAACGGGCGGCGGGAGGCGGCGCGGGCGGCGGCGGCGGCGGCGCTGCTGCTCATGAGGCCCGCTTGGGCCCAAGGGCCGCGGGCGAGGCGGGAGGCGCGGTGCCACGTGGCGGCGCGTGATTGACGAGGGCGGCGGCGAAAGCGGCGTGGCGGCCTGCCATTGGCCGGACGACGTGGAGGGGAGCGGCGGACATGTCCGGGCAGCCGGGAGATCGTCCGTGGCCTTGTGAGGAAGAAGCTAGGGTTTGATCTGCGAATTTTTCGGGGGAGGCCACATATATATAGGTAGAGGGAGCTAGGAGAGTCCAAATGAGGAGCGGTTTTCGGCCACACGATCGTGATCGAACGACCGAGAGAATGGAGAGGAGTTTGCTGGGTTTTGGGCCACTTTGGAAGGGGTGTTGGGCTGCAACAAAAGAGGCTTTTGCGGTTACCCGGTTAACCGTTGGAGTACCAAACGACCTCCAAATGATCCGAAACTTGACAGGCGGTCTACCGGTGCTATACCAAGGCCGCTTGACAAACCTCGGTCCATTCCGAGACCGTTTAACACCCGCACATGAAAAGAGGTAAAAGGGGGCGCCGGGAGACATAGGAGTGCCGGATTGCAAAACGGACAACGGGGAAAATGCTCGGATGCATGAGACGAACACGTATGCAAAATGAAATGCACATGATGACATAATAAAAATGCCGATGATGACATGGCAAAATGCAACACGCAAGCAAATGACATGGCAAGGACGGCGAATAACTGGCGGACACCTGGCGCATCGAATCCGGGGCGTTACAGGTTTCCCCACCCTGACAACAGCAGGTAGGGCCCCCCACGAGAGGCTCGGCTGCTGTGGCATGGTGCTGGTTCCATGTGAGCATGAATCGAGGCCAGCTACTTTGCGACATGACGGGTGTGTGCCGGTGTGTAGAAATGCTTCTTGCTGTATATGAAAACTGCTTCCTCATCAGATATGAAGTATCTGAATTTTGCAACTTTATTGTATCTGAAATAGCTTTACTCGATGGTGTTATCGAGCTGAGCAAAGGCATGTTTGTTGTTTACTAAGAATAGGAGAGGAGAATCCAGTAGTAGTATAAGCTTCTCATGTAATTTCTGAAAAATAGTATTTCTGAACACAATGTATACAATCGTACTGAATATTTGCATGTACAGAGATGTGAAATATTTATCAAGCAAGCTTTAACACCTATCCGAATGACTCTAAGTAGCAAACAGGATACGTATAGTGGAACAACCATTTGGAATAGCTCCAAGTGGGGCGTGGAAGCAGCATTTATAATATGACCTAGAAATTTGCAAAGCACACACGGATCTGAAAGGTTCAGACCCGTTGACTAAAACCCGTTGACTAAAACCTCTCTCACAAGCAAAACATGATCAAACCTCAGAACTCATTGAACCTAAATCACATGATGATGTGAACTAGTTTACAGACACTAGTAAACTCTTTGGGTGTTGGTCACATGGCGATGTGACCTATCGATGTTAATCACATGACGATGTGAACTAGATTATTGACTCTAGTGCAAGTGGGAGACTGTTGGAAATATGCCCTAGAGGCAATAATAAATTAGTTATTATTATATTTCCTTGTTCACGATAATCGCTTATTATCCATGCTATAATTGTATTGATAGGAAACTCAGATACATGTGTGGATACATAGACAACACCATGTCCCTAGTAAGCCTCTATTGACTAGCTCGTTGATCAATAGATGGTTACGGTTTCCTAACCATGGACATTGGATGTCATTGATAACGGATCACATCATTAGTAGAATGATGTGATGGACAAGACCCAATCCTAAGCCTAGCACAAAGATCGTAGTTCAGTATGCTAAAGCTTTTCTAATGTCAAGTATCATTTCCTTAGACCATGAGATTGTGCAACTCCCGGATACCGTAGGAATGCTTTGGGTGTACCAAACGTCACAATGTAACTGGGTGGCTATAAAGGTGCACTACAGGTATCTCCGAAAGTGTCTGTTGGGTTGGCACGAATCGAGACTGGGATTTGTCACTCCGGTTGACGGAGAGGTATCTCTGGGCCCACTCGGTAGGACATCATCACAATGTGCACAATGTGACCAAGGGGTTGATCACGGGATGATGTGTTACGGAACGAGTAAAGAGACTTGCCGGTAACGAGATTGAACAAGGTATAGGATACCGACGATCGAATCTCGGGCAAGTACAATACCGCTAGACAAAGGGAATTGTATACGGGATTGATTGAGTCCTTGACATCGTGGTTCATCCGATGAGATCATCGTGGAACATGTGGGAGCCAACATGGGTATCCAGATCCCGCTGTTGGTTATTGACCGAGAACGCCTCGGTCATGTCTACATGTCTCCGAACCCGTAGGGTCTACACACTTAAGGTTCGATGACGCTAGGGTTATAAAGGAAGTTTGTATGTGGTTACCGAATGTTGTTCGAGTCCGGATGAGATCCCGGACGTCACGAGGAGTTCGGAATGGTCCGGAGGTAAAGATTTATATATGGAAAGTTGTTGTTCGGTTCCTAAAAAGTTCGGGTTTTTCGGTATTGTACCGGAAGCTTCGGAAGGTTCCGGAGGATTCGGAGGGGTCCGGAGGTCCGGAAATTGTTCCACCACGTCCAATACAGTAGCATGGGCTGTGGGGCGCCCTAGCCTTAATGGGCCAGGGGCACCAGCCCCCAAGGCCCATGCGCATGGGAGGGGGAAACCCTAAGGGAGGGCCTCCACTTGACTTGGGAGGCACTCCCCCTCTGGCCGCCCCAAGTCCCATCTAGGGCTGGCCGCACCCCTTGGGGTGGGAAACCCTAAAGGGGCGCAGCCCCTTTCCCTATATATACTTGAGGTTTTGGGCTGCCCAACACACACGAGAACCTCTCCTCTTGGTGCAGCCCCGCCTCCTCCTCCTCCTCTCCCTTGGTGCTTGGCGAAGCCTGCGGGATTGCCACGCCTCCATCACCACCACGCCAGTGCTGCTGTTGGATGGAGTCTTCCTCAACCTCTCCTCTCTCCTTGCTGGATCAAGGCGTGAGACGCCACCGGCTGTACGTGTGTTGAACGCGAGGTGCCGTCCGCTCGGCACTAGGATCTCCGTGATTTGAATCACGACAGTACGACTCCTTCAACCCCGCTCACTTGAACGCTTCCGCTTAGCGATCTACAAGGGTATGTAGATGCACTCTCCTTCCCTCGTTGCTAGAATCTCCATAGATTGATCTTGGTGATGCGTGAAAATTTTGAATTTTGCTCGTTCCCCAACAAAGGGCATCATGAGCTAGGTCTATTGCGTAGATTCTTTGCACGAGTAGAACACAAAGTAGTTGTGGGCGTTGATGTTGTTCAATATGCTTACCGTTACTAGTCCAATCTTGTTTCGACGGTATTGTGGGATGAAGCGGCCGGACCGACTTTACACGCATTTTCGTGAGATGTGTTCCACCGATCGACATGCACTTGGTGCATAAGGTGGCTAGCGGGTGCCGCCTCCCACTTTAGTCGGAACGGATTCGATGAAAAGGGTCCTTATGAAGGGTAAATAGCAATTGGCATATCACGTTGTGGTTTTATGAGGTAAGAAACGTTTTGCTAGAAACCCATAGCAGCCACGTAAAACATGCAAACAACAATTAGAGGACGCCTAACTTGTTTTTGCAGGGTATGCTATGTGATGTGATATGGCCAAGAAGAATGTGATGAATGATATGTGATGTATGAGATTGATCATGTTCTTGTAATAGGATTCATGACTTGCATGTCGATGAATATGACAACCGGCAGGAGCCATAGGAGTTGTCTTTATTTATTGTATGACCTGCGTGTCATTAAACAACGCCATGTAATTACTTTACTTTATTGCTAACCGTAGCCATAGTAGTAGAAGTAATAGTTGGCGAGACAACTTCATGAAGACACGATGATGGAGATCATGATGATGGAGATCATGGTGTCATGCCGGTGACGATGATGATCATGGAGCCCCGAAGATGGAGATCAATGGAGCTATATGATATTGGCCATATCATGTCACTACTATATAATTGCATGTGATGTTTATTATGTTTATGCATCTTGTTTACTTAGAACGACGGTAGTAAATAAGATGATCCCTTATAACAATTTCAAGAAGTGTTCTCCCCTAACTGTGCACCGTTGCCAAAAGTCCGTCGCTTCTAAGCACCACGTGATGATCGGGTGTGATGGATTCTTACGTTCACATACAACGGTGTTGACGAGCCTAGCATGTACGCACATGGCCTCGGAACACACGCAATACACTTAGGGTTAACTTGACGAGCCTAGCATGTACAGACATGGCCTCGGAACACAGAGACCGAAAGGTCGAGCATGAGTCGTATGGTAGATACGATCAACATGAAGATGTTCACCGATGAGACTAGTCCGTCTCACGTGATGATCGGACACGCCTAGTTGACTCGGATCATGTAATCACTTAGATGACCGGAGGATGTCTATCTGAGTGGGAGTTCATAAGATGAACTTAATTATCCTGAACATAGTCAAAAGATCTTTGCAAATTATGTTGTAAGCTCGCGCTTTAGTTCCACTGCTTAGATATGTTCCTAGAGAAAATATAGTTGAAAGTTGACGATGGCGATTATGCGACAGTAGAAAGCTTATGTCCTTAATGCACCGCTCGGTGTGCTGAACCCCAAACGTCGCTTGTGGATGTTGCGAACATCGGACATACACGCTTTGATAACTGCGTGATAGTTCAGCTTAAACGGTTTAGAGTTGAGGCACCAAAGACGTTTTGAAACGTCATGAACATATGAGATGTTTCGAGGGCTGAAATTGGGATTTCAGGCTCGTGCTCACGCCAAGAGGTATGAGACCTCCGACGATTTTCTTAGCCTGCAAACTAAGCGAGAAAGCTCAATCGATGAGCTTGTGCTCGATTGTCCGAGTGCAACAATCACTTAAATCGAGTGGGAGTTGATCCTCCAGGAGAGATAGTGATGTTTCTCCAAAGTCATTGCCACCAAGCTGCTAGAGCTTCGTGATGAACTATAAAATATCAGGGATAGATATGCTGATCCTTGAAGTATTCGCGATGTTTGACACCGCGAAAGTAGAAATCAAGAAGGAGCATCAATTGTTGATGGTTAGTGAAACCACTATTTTCAATAAGGGCAAGGGCAAGAAGGGATACTTCATGAAACGGCAAATCAGCTGCTGCTCAAAGAAGAAACCCAAGGTTGAACCCAAACCCGAGACTAAGTGCTTCGTAATAAGGGGAACAGCCATCGGAGCGGAACCACCCTAGATACTTGGTAGATGAGAAGGTGGCAAGGTCGATAGAAGTATATTTGATATACATTATGTTAATGTGTACTTTACTAGTACTCCTAGTAGCACCAGGGTATTAGATACCGGTTCGGTTGCTAAGTGTTAGTAACTCAAATAAAAGCTACGGAATAAACGGAGACTAGCTAAAGGTGAGCCGACGATATGTGTTGGAAGTATTTCCAAGGTTGATGTGATCAAGCATCGCACGCTCCCTCTACCATCAAGATTGGAGTTAAGCCTAAAATTGTTATTTGGTGTTTGCGTTGAGCATAGGCATGATTGGATTATGTCTATCGCAATACGGTTATTCATTTAAGGAGAATAATGGTTACTCTATTTATTTGAATAATACCTACGATGGTCTTGCACCTAAATAAATGGTTTATTGAATCTCGATCGTAGTGATACACACTTACATGCCAAAAGTATAAGATAGTAATGATAGTACCACGTACTTGTGGCAATCGCCATGTAGGTCATATTGGTATAAACGCATGAAGAAGCTCCATGTTGATGGATCTTTGGACTCAATCGTTTTGAAAAGTTTGAGACATGCAAACCATGTCTATTGGTGTATACGCATGAAGAAACTCCATGTAGATGGATCATTTGGACTCACTTGATTTTGAATCACTTGACATATGCAAATCATACCACATGGACAAGATGACTGAAAAGCCTCGGTTTCAAAAAGATGGAACAAGATAGCAACTTGTTGGAAGTAACACATTTTGATGTGTGCAGTCCAATGAGTGCCGAGGCATGCAAAGGAATATCGTTATGTTCTTACTTCACGATGATTTGAGTAGATGTTGAGTATATTTACTTGATGAAACACAAGTCTGAATTATTGAAAGGTTCAAGTAATTTCAGAGTGAAGTTGAAGATCTTCGTGACAAGAGGATAGAATGTCTATGATATGATCATAGAGATGAATATCTGAGTTACGAGTTTTGGCACACAATTAAGACATTGTGGAAATTGTTTCACAATTAATACCGCCTGGAACACCATAGTGTGATGGTGTGTCCGAACATCATAGTTGCACTCTATTGGATATGGTGCGTACCATGATATCTCTTATCGAATTACCACTATCGTTCATGGGTTAGGCATTAGAGACAATCACACTCACTTTAATGGGGCACCACGTAATTCCATTGAGACGGCACCGTTTGAAGAAACCTAAGTTGTCGTTTCTTAAAAGTTTGGGGCTGCGACGCTTATGTGGAAAAGTTTCAGGTTGATAAGCTCGAACCCAAAGCGGACAAAATGCATCTTCATAGGACACCCAAAACAGTTGGGTATACCTCCTAATTCAGATCCGGAAGCAATAGGGATTGTTTCTTGAATCGGGTCCTTTCTCGAGGAAAAGTTCGTCTCGAGAAGTTGAGTGGGAGGATGGTGGAGACTTGATGAGGTTATTGAACCATCACTTCAACTAGTGTGTAGCAGGGCACAGGAAGTTGTTCCCGTGGCACCTACACCAATTGAAGTAGAAGCTTATGATAGTGATCATGAAGTTTCGGATCAAGTCACTGACGTACCTCGTAGGGTGACAAGGATGCGTACTACTTCAGAGTGGTACGCAATCCTGTCTTGAAGGTCATGTTGCTAGACAACAATGAACCTATGAGCTTTGAAGAAGCAATGGTGGGCCCAAATTCCGACAAATGGTTAGAAGCCATGAAATCCGAGATAGGATCCATGTATCATAACAAAGCATGGACTTTGGTGGACTTGCCCGATGATTGGCAAGCCATTGCAATAAATGGATCTTTAAGAAGAAGACGGACGTGGACGGTAATGTCACCTTCTATGAAGCTCGACTTGTGGCGAAGAGTTTTTCACAAGTTCAAGGAGTTGACTACGATGAGTTTTTCTCATCCGTAGCGATGCTTAAGTCCGTCGGAATCATGTTAGCATAAGCTGCATTTATGAAATCTGGCGGTGGATGTCAAAATGAGTTTCCTTACCAGTTTTAAAGGAAAGGTTGTATGTGATACAATCGAAAGTTTTGTCGATCCTAAGGATGCTAAAAGGTATGTTGGCTCCAGCGATCCTTTCTAAGGACCGGAGTAAGCATCTCGGAGTTGGAATGTGCGCTTTGATGAGATGATCAAAGATTTTGGGTTTATACAAGGTTTATGAGAAACTTGTATTTCCAAAGAAGTGAGTGGGAGCACTATAGAATTTCGATGAGTATATGTTGTTGACATATTGATGATCGAAATGATGTAGAATTTCTGGAAAGCATATAGGGTTATTTGAAAGATGATTTTCAATAGAAAACCTGGATTAGGCTACTTGAACAATAAGCATCAAGATCTATAAGATAGATCAAAATGTTTAATAATACTTTCAAATTAGCACATACCTTGACATAATCTTGAAAGTGTTCAAGATGGATCAGTCAAAGAAGGAGTTCTTGCCTGAGTTGTAAGGTATGAAGTTAAGAGTTAAAAGCTCGACCACGGCAGAAAAGAGAGAAAGGACGAAGGTCGTCCCCTATGCTTCAAACATAGGCTCTATAGTATGCTATGCTGTGTACCGCACCGGAAGTGTCCCTTGCCATGAGTCAGTCAAGGGGTACAAGAATGATCCGGGAATGGATCATTGGACAGCGGTCAAAATTGTCCTTGGAGTAAATAAGGACATGTTTCTCGATTATGGAGGTGATAAAGAGTTCGGCGTAAAGGGTTACGTCGATGCAAGCTTTAACACCTATCCGAATGACTCTAAGTAGCAAACAGGATACGATAGTGGAACAACCATTTGGAATAGCTCCAAGTGGGCGTGGAAGCAGCATTTATAATATGACCTAGAAATTTGCAAAGCACACACGGATCTGAAAGGTTCGAGACCGTTGACTAAAACCCGCTGACTAAAACCTCTCTCACAAGCAAAACATGATCAAACCTCGTAACTCATTGAGCCTAAATCACATGATGATGTGAACTAGTTTACGAGACACTAGTAAACTCTTTGGGTGTTGGTCACATGGCGATGTGACCTATCGCTGTTAATCACATGACGATGTGAAATAGATTATTGACTCTAGTGCAAGTGGGAGACTGTTGGAAATATGCCCTAGAGGCAATAATAAATTAGTTATTATTATATTTCCTTGTTCACGATAATCGCTTATTATCCATGCTATAATTGTATTGATAGGAAACTCAGATACATGTGTGGATACATAGACAACACCATGTCCCTAGTAAGCCTCTATTGACTAGCTCGTTGATCAACAGATGGTTACGGTTTCCTAACCATGGACATTGGATGTCATTGATAACGGATCACATCATTAGTAGAATGATGTGATGGACAAGACCCAATCCTAAGCCTAGCACAAAGATCGTAGTTCAGTATGCTAAAGCTTTTCTAATGTCAAGTATCATTTCCTTAGACCATGAGATTGTGCAACTCCGGATACCGTAGGAATGCTTTGGTGTACCAAACGTCACAACGTGAATCGGGTGGCTATAAAGGTGCACTACTGGTATCTCCGAAAGTGTCTGCTGGGTTGGCACGAATCGAGATCGGATTTGTCACTCCGGTTGACGGAGAGGTATCTCTGGGCCCACTCGGTAGGACATCATCACAATGTGCACAATGTGACCAAGGGGTTGATCACGGATGATGTGTTACGGAACGAGTAAAGAGACTTGCCGGTAACGAGATTGAACAAGGTATAGGATACCAACGATCGAATCTCGGCAAGTACAATACCGCTAGACAAAGGGAATTGTATACGGGATTGATTGAGTCCTTGACATCGTGGTTCATCCGATGAGATCATCGTGGAACATGTGGGAGCCAACATGGGTATCCAGATCCTGTTGTTGGTTATTGACCGAGAACGCCTCGGTCATGTCTACATGTCTCCCAACCCGTAGGGTCTACACACTTAAGGTTCGATGACGCTAGGGTTATAAAGGAAGTTTGTATGTGGTTACCGAATGTTGTTCGAGTCCGGATGAGATCCCGGACGTCACGAGGAGTTCCGGAATGGTCCGGAGGTAAAGATTTATATATGGAAAGTTGTTGTTCGGTTCCGGAAAAGTTCGGGTTTTTTCGGTATTGTACCGGAAGCTTCGGAAGGTTCCGGAGGATTCGGAGGGGTCCGGAGGTCCGGAAATTGTTCCACCACGTCCAATACAGTAGCATGGGCTGTAGGGGCGCCTAGCCTTAATGGGCCAGGGGCACCAGCCCCCAAGGCCCATGCGCATGGGAGGGGGAAACCCTAAGGGGAGGCCTCCACTTGACTTGGGAGGCACTCCTCCCCTCTTGGCCGCCCCAAGTCCCATCTAGGGCTGGCCGCACCCCTGGGGTGGAAACCCAAAGGGGCGCAGCCCCTTTCCCCTATATATACTTGAGGTTTTGGGCTGCCCAACACACACGAGAACCTCTCCTCTTGGTGCAGCCCCGCCTCTCCTCCTCCTCCTCTCCCTTGGTGCTTGGCGAAGCCTGCGGGATTGCCACGCCTCCATCACCACCACGCCAGTTGTGCTGCTGTTGGATGGAGTCTTCTCAACCTCTCCTCTCTTGCTGGATCAAGGCGTGGGACGCCACCGGCTGTACGTGTGTTGAACGCGGAGGTGCCGTCTGCTCGCACTAGGATCTCCGTGATTTGAATCACGACGAAGTCGACTCCTTCAACCCCGTTCACTTGAACGCTTCCGCTTAGCGATCTACAAGGGTATGTAGATGCACTCTCCTTCCCTCGTTGCTAGAATCTCCATAGATTGATCTTGGTGATGCGTAGAAAATTTTGAATTTCTGCTACGTTCCCCAACAAGAACATGAACTTAAGAGGATGGAATGATACTTGATGAAGACATGACACAAAACCTCCGGAAAGAATTGAGGAGTTGAAAGAAAAGAACGGAGAAGAAAATGACAACTTGTGTCACGAATGAAATAGAAAGCAACCTTAGAAGAAAAAATTGAATGGAGTTGTTGAGAAAATCAACAACGAATAGAAATAAGCTTGTTGTGGACTTATGGAAAACATCTCAAAATTATGAGCTGATAACCAGCCGCAAACGGAAATGATTGGATAGCTGAGAAGAACGAAGAAATGCAAAACTCCACTTCAAGAATACGGAGAATTAATTACACTACGAGATACGAGAAGAAAAGATACTTGAATTCCACCAAAATATTGATGAAACTCTTTGGAGAATGAATTAAATCATGACGATCCACCGTGAAGAACTCCGGTAACAAAAGGATGATGAGATAGAATGAAGGACGAAAGAATAAGATGAGCATTGCGATGATTTAGATGAAGGTTCCGACGAGATGGCCGAGAAAATTTAAACTCCGGAAAAGAAAAGGTGAAAACACTTGGAACTAGAATTTATTCCTCAAGAACAAACTCCGAAGAAAAAGATTAATCACTTGGATGAAATAAGAATAAGATTTATTGTATGCTTATCCTTCATCAAATTAAATTGATGACCAACAATGGATTTCGCATCTTACTTATTCTTGATGAAAAGGATTGAGAAGTGACATATCGCAAACTTGAGAAGGTCTTCATGAACCACCGGTAGGATTGGGAAGACCGAATGGATTAATATGATAAGCAAGGAAAAAGAATCTTGAATGAACCACCGTGAGAATTCGGAAATGACTGACGGAAGAGAATGAATCACCGGGAAGAATTAGAGAACAAATATGCTCGAGGGGATTTAGATGCAAAAGAACAAAGAGATCATGAGCTGATTAACGAATGTTTGAACGCAGCACCGGAGGAATATTGAGACGAACGAAGGGGCACGGATATAGAATAATTGGAGAACGACTTTGAAAACTTGGAACGGAGAAATCTTCCGAAAAGATGGCCTCCGGATGATCGGAACAGAAAAACAACTCCTGAAATACTCCGGATGGATGAAAAGAATTGCACAACTGGAGACAAATAGATAGGATCACAACGAGCTAGCACCATGAATCTCCGGGGGAACGGACAAGATTTAAGAGAAACTCTACTTCGGTCTTCAAATGACGACGATAAACATCACCAAAATTAATGAGATACTCCGGGAGAATGAAAACCGAAAGGTTGAGGCAACAATGAAAAGAATTTGAAATCGATCTTGGAAAAGGCATGTGACTGATGGGATCCATTCTTACGTCACAAATGAAAAGAATTAGAGAATAGCTCCGGGGAAATTAGAAGAGTCAGGTAAGATCCTGGGGAAAGACCTGTGGGTTAGGGCCCACTAAAAGAAAAACACCGTTGAAAGGATTGTTGAAGAGATAGATGATGCACCGGAACAATTAAATATTTGAATGAGGTGACAACCTCGAATTAATTGGAACGCAGACGAATCTCCTGAGATGTCTTACGAACTCCGAGACGATAAACTGGCGAGAGACGACCGAGCAGGAAAAACACTTGATCCGAGGAAAAGAACATAATCACTACCAAAATTAGAATTGAATCCACCGGAGAAGAAAGAGAGATGAAGAATGACGAACAAGACGAGAATTCACCGGTTGAAATAATTGAGAAAAGACTGAAGATACTCCGCACGGATGAAATTGATGGTCGGAAGAAATCGAACTCCGGGAATAATAGGGTGGGAGGGCGGGAAAACAAAGACAACTGGAAGGGGAAATCGACGAATATCTTGAAGAGAAAACACCGGTTGAAATCATTGAGGAAAGAAAGGAAAGACTTCACACAAGTAGGATGGATACTCAATTACGGACTCTGGTTCGGAAAAGAAGAAGGGAGGGCGGGCGGGAAAAACAAGGACAACTTCGGACAGGGAAACAACATCGATCGAAAATAGCTGAGGATTGATCTTTCAAAGACAAAGAGGTTCGAGTCGACTTGACGAGAGATGCACCGGATAAAAAGAGCTGAGGAACAACTACCAGAAAACCAACTGCGTGATCCTAAATAAAAATTTGAAGAGGAAGAGGAGTAGTTTAAAACACTTACGTCAAGATTCCTCACCAGAGCGACGAAGGGACTGAGGAGTAAAAAGAATTCCTACTCTCCGATATAACTAGACTCTGAAAAAGTTTTCTTCTAGACTCAACAACGGCCAAACTACACGATCAATCAAGGGGGCTCCTAGGGTCGGTCGAGGCTCTGATACCAACTTGTCAAGTCCAATATGCGACCCTATCCAAAAGGAACTCGACGGTCCCACCAAGGATAGACCCGCATATTGAAACGCTTTTGCAAGGTGGATATCATTACATCAACATTACATAATACATAGGGATACATTCACAAGGCACAAATGCCACAAGAATACATCAACATCATACAAGAGATCAACATCCGACTACGGATGAAACATAAACAAGCTCAAACGACATCCACCACGCTAGCCAGGCTGCCGACCGAACCTATCCCCGATCAAGAAGAAGCGTAAGAAGAACTCCAACACAAGTAAACATCGCCTCGCGCCATGATCATCGCAAACCTGAACCTGCAACTGGTGGTGTAGTAATCAGAGCCACGAGGACTCAAAAATCCCATTACCATGGGTATCAAGACTAGCAAAGCTTAAAGGGAGAGGAAGGGGTAAAGTGGTGAGGTTGCAGCAGCGACTAAGCATATATGGTGGCTAACATACGCAAATGAGAGCGAGAAGAGGAACAAAGGAACGGTCGTCAACTAGCAATGATCAAGAAGTGATCCTGAACACCTACTTACGTCAGACATAACCCAGAAACCATGTTCTCCTTTCGATCACCCCCGAAAAGAGACACTCACGGTTACGCACACGGTTGGTGTATTTTAATTAAGATCAACTTCGGGTTTTCTACAACCGGACATTAACAAATTCCCATCTGCCACATAACCGCGGGCACGGCTCTCGAAAGTTTATACCTGCAGGGTGTCCCAACTTAGCCCATGATAAGCTCTCGCGATCAACGAAGAATAGACCTTCTCCCGGAAGCCCGATCAGTCTCGGAATCCGGCTACAAGACATTTCGACAGAATAAAACAAGTCCAGCAAGACCTCCCGGCGTGCCGACACCTCGATAGTAGCCGCACAGATCTCGCCTCGTGCCACGACCGGATAAGCTAAGCGTCACAGTACCGACGTAACCCAAGTTGCCAAGGGATGGTCCCAAGACGGTGTTTAGTTTGGACCAACGCTAGACAAGCAACGCCCGGGGATAATAAAGATGACCCTTGAGAGCGCGACTCCCAAGGGAAAAAGGCTAGGTGAGGCAAATGTAAAACCAATGTTGGGCCTTGCTGGAAAAGTCTTATTCAAAGCGAACTGTCAAGGGGGTCCCATAAATCACCCGACCGCGTTAGGGACGCAAAATCCGGGAACATAATACCGATATGACGGAAACTAGGGCGGCAAGAGTGGAACAAAACACCAGGCATAAGGCCGAGCCTTCCACCCTTTACCAAGTATATAGATGCATTAATTAAATAAGATATATTGTGATATCCCAACAAGTAAACATGTTCCAACAAGGAACAACATCTCCATGTTCCAACAAGGAACAAACTTCATCTTCACCTGCAACTAACAACGCTATAAGAGGGGCTGAGCAAAGCGGTAACATAGCCAAACAACGGTTTGCTAGGAAGGGTGAAAAGGTCGAGGTGACATGGCAATTAGGTAGGCTTGAGCAACAGTAATAGGTAGCGCAAAGATAGCGATAGAACGAAGCAACTAGCATAGCAATGATAGTAGTGAGATCCAGGGTAGCGGTCATCTTGCCTGAAATCCCGCAAGGAAGAAGAACGAGTCCATGAAGAAGATGAACATATCCATGAAGAAGATGAACGGATGAAGCCGAACCAAGCGTAGACGAACGAATCCTCACGATCGCAACGAAACAGGAACTAACAAGAAGAAGCACACAACATAGTAAACACACCACACATGAACAAGACATGATGCACAAACAAACATGATGAATGACAAGACTATATGAAGCTACTCATGGCAAGGGATGATGCAAACAAGAGCAACACATCAAAGCAAGTTTAAATGAGGCCGGAAACAACATATAACAATTCCGGTAAGTCCTCATATGCAAATTTCGAAATTGGACCAGATCTGGATAACTTTATGTTCAAGTTGTTAAACAGCAAGTTAAGATGCACCACGATGATCTATACGAAATTCTAGTCAAGTTACGTATAAAGTTCATTAGATTCGGAGCTACGGCCTAGAAGATATGAGCAAAACAAGATAAGCATGGCATTGATGCAAAATGCATACAAACATCAAACAAACACCTCAAAACAAGGATGCAACATGATAATATGAAACTACATGCAAAATCAAGCAAGTTTCATATAGAGCACACTCAAAACGGAGCAACGGTTCAACACATACACCCTATACAAGTTATAGCAACAATCTGTCCAAAACAGCAACTAGGCATATTGCAAGCATCAAAACAACATGCTACAGCACCCCAACATAATAACAAAAGGCATGGGCATGATCTACAGGTAAAGCATTACAAAACATGAACACTGAGCTAACTCCAGAAACAACTAGAACAAGCTCAAAATGACATGGCAAGATTGCAACTAATAACAGTTTCAGACATTGGCAGAAATAACATCAGGTTGCAATGTTTAGAGCTATGAAACAACATGTTACAGGAACTTATAATGGCAAACAAAGGCATGGCATGAATCTACTAAATGCATAGAACAAAAGTCCCTTAGTGACCATAAGCCAAAAGGATCAGAAAATATGATGGCACCCACGTAAACATGGCAAGTTATATTACAGATTTGAACATGGCAGGAACAACAATGAGTAGGCATGTTGGTGAGCTTGAATCACTCACCACAGAGCAATACATGGCATGGCAAGGCTACCAACAGCAAGAAGACATGGCATAGAAGCTATACATGGCAAGAACAACAATATAGCATGCAAGGATCAACTACAACAACCTTGGAAAAATTGAATAACATGTAAACAATCTGCCAGAAACATTTTATAGCAAAAGTAGAGCTCGATTGACTCAAGCTATGGCACTCCATAATTGCAAACAAGGGCATGGATGGATAGAGCAAAACATGTATAACAAAACATCCTTACTTAAGGATCTCAAAATATGCATGGATCTCTTGGTAGCATCAAGTTAACATGGCATCAAAATATTAGCAAAACAAGGCTGAAAACAGCAACAACAAGACACCTAGTTTGCATGCTTGTGCTAGTCACCACATAGATCACAAAAATACATAGCAAGCACCACTGGAAAGATGGCATGGCATATTACAAAACACATGTAGGACTCAAGTCTATAGGATGCACACATCAATCATGGCAAAAATGACAAAAGTGCAAGTTCTGTTAAGAAACAGAAACTAACATCACATAGCACTCTTCCAACAGCATTTCGGGCACCAAGATGAGCTCAAATGAAAATGATGCAATGAGATGAAATGATCTACTCATCGAGACGAACATTTTGACATATTGCACGCACGAAACGGAGCAACGATGACAGAGTTATGATGCAACGAATATGCAACAAAATATGCAACTAACTCGGGACTTAGCGGATTTCATAAAAAAACAGGTGAGCGGGATATAGTAAAAATACGCACGGCGAGGAACGGAGGGCGCCACCCTTGGGCTCGGCCCACGAAGCGGGAGGGGCCGGCTGGGCTGGAGGCCGGCCGCTTGGTGGGCCTTGGGAGGCCGGCGGGATCTGGCCGCGCCCACGCGGATCGACGCGGTCAACGGGCGCCGACAGGTCGAAGCGGCGGCGGCGCTCCCTCCTGGGCGCAGAACGACGGCGGCGGCTTGGCGCGCTCCGCGGTGAAGGGATGCGATCCCATCGAGATGGATGGATCTGGCAGCGTGGACCGGATCTCGCGGCAGCGAGGCCGAGGTGGCGAACGAAGCTTCGCCAGCGCGGCGGCGGAGAACTGCCGGGCGGCGCGAGGCGCGGAGGCGCGACCTCGACGGGCGGCGGCTCTCCGGATCTGGCGCGGGAAGAGCGGGCGGTGGAGGTCGCCGGCCGGGAGCGGCGGGCGGCGGCGAGACCCGAGGCGGCGGAAGCAGCGCCCGGCTGCGAGGGCAGCGAACGGGCGGCGGCGGCGGGCGACGGCGCGGCGGCGGCGTGAACTGCTGGCTCGCTGGGCTCCTTGGTTTCAAGGGCCGCGGCGGAGGCGGGAGGCGCGTGCCACGTGGCGGATTAGACAATCGAAAAGCGGCGGCGACGGCGCGGGCTGCCTGCCATTGGCCGACGACGTGGAGGGAGCGGCGGACATGTCCGGCAGCCGGGGAGATGCGTCCGTGGCCAAGGCAGGGAAGAAGCTAGGGTTTGATCTGCGAATTTTTCGTGAGGCCACATATATATAGGTAGAGGAGCTAGGAGAGTCCAAATGAGGAGCGGTTTTCGCCCACGATCGTGATCGAATGACCGAGAGCATGGAGAGGAGTTTGCTGGGTTTTGGGCCACTTTGGAAGGGTTTTGGGCTGCAACAAAAGAGGCTTTGCGGTTACCCTGCTAACTGCTGAGTACCAAACGACCTCCAAATGATCCGAAACTTGACAGCGGTTCACGGTGCTATACCAAGGCCGCTTGACAAACCTCGGTCCATTCCGAGACCGCTTAACACCCGCACATGAAAAGAGGTAAAAGGGGCGCCGGAGACATAGGAGTGCCGGATTGCAAAACGGACAACGGGAAAATGCTCGGATGCATGAGACGAACACGTATGCAAAATGAAATGCACATGATGACATAATAAAAATGCCGATGATGACATGGCAAAATGCAACACGCAAGCAAATGACATGGCAAGGACGGCGAATAACTGGCGGACACCTGGCGCATCGAATCCGGGGCGTTACAGGTTTCCCCACCCTGACAACAGCAGGTAGGGCCCCCCACGAGAGGCTCGGCTGCTGTGGCATGGTGCTGGTTCCATGTGAGCATGAATCGAGGCCAGCTACTTTGCGACATGACGGGTGTGTGCCGGTGTGTAGAAATGCTTCTTGCTGTATATGAAAACTGCTTCCTACTGTATATGAAGTATCTGAATTTTGCAACTTTATTGTATCTGAAATAGCTTTACTCGATGGTGTTATCGAGCTGAGCAAAGGCATGTTTGTTGTTTACTAAGGATAGGAGAGGAGAATCCAGTAGTAGTATAAGCTTCTCATGTAATTTCTGAAAAATAGTATTTCTGAACACAATGTATACAATCGTACTGAATATTTGCATGTACAGAGATGTGAAATATTTATCAAGCAAGTCTATGTAAACATTTGGTGTGTGAATATATTGACTGGATGTTGTGCTTCTCACTAAGTGAGATGAGAAATTCCAAGTGGAGATGAGAAATACTCACTGACTAAGATAGCACTGTATCTTGTTAGTGCATACATCAGT
Organism: Aegilops longissima; assembly: GCA_021605205.1. Taxonomy (NCBI): domain Eukaryota; kingdom Viridiplantae; phylum Streptophyta; class Magnoliopsida; order Poales; family Poaceae; genus Aegilops; species Aegilops longissima. The sequence continues at coordinate 60,532,593 of CM038676.1, forward strand.
ACATACATTCAGTTAGAAAGTGCAAGCCTTCTATAATCCTCTTGGAATAAGTATACATGATGTATAAGGATTCTAGAGCTCTCAAATAATCAGCGACAAGTACCACCAATATAATGCCAAATAACCACTAGAGTATTTCAGATAAATAAGAAAATCCAGTGCATTAAAACAAGTGGTAAAATCCAGTACATATCACTGATTCGTAGGATTTTCAGACCAACACAAGATTTAGAGTTACACATAAACTTCTTCTACTACAGTCTAACATTAAAACAAAGTGGTAACGCCCAGTACATAACGCTTAAGCTTCAATTTTCCATCTTGCACAACAGATCCCATATGGTGGTTTATTCCCGTGAATGGACAAAAAACCATCTTGTACTGATTTGTGCTGTATGTGGAGTCAAAAGACACCATTTCTCCAAATAAAGCATAATTCTTTCTACAAAATGCATCTGCCCAAAACACACGTTTCAATTGATTTTTATCATCAAGAACATACTCAAAGAAGAATCCTGGGTTGATTGCTTCCTTTTTCTGAGGTTGTCAATAAACATTTGAGCATCTGTATCCTTGAAAGTACTTCTCATCTCACGGTGATAATTCTGCAAGTCTCTCTTCATGCACCCCACAAACGGAAATCCACCCTCACCAACACGAAGCAATCGAAAGGCTCCAGATGTGCCAATACTAGCTGCGTGACATGTGAATAATGTGGTCTTGGCCTTCTCGCCGACTTCTCTATTAGACTTGATTAAATGTTGATTAGTGGGTGTGATAAATTGATGGGTGTGTTCTTCGTAAAATCTGATATTGAGTATTTTCCATTAGGCATACGCTTGACAGTTATCATGGCTTCACAACCACATCTAGTAATCTTTCTTGCATGTGTTCTTATCTTCCCTCCCTTCAAATCCTTCTTGCGTTCCTCCTCCTTCTTCGTTCGGAAACCTTCTTTCGAACAAAGAAATCGCCTCCAGACCACCAAATCATCTATGGTCTTTTTCTGCCCAATTCTGACTGAAAATCCAACATTGTGTGCATAAGCATTGTAAAAATTCTCAACATCTTCCATACTATCAAATGTCATACCCAAGGCTGGTTTTAAGTTATCATCACAATCGGGAGTACATGTTGAACCCTGAAATTACATGATGCATTGTTCGCACAAGTTAGTGAATGTTAAAGAAATTTGTAAAAATTATGGCGATAACGATACTCACACAAAATGGGCCGCTAGTAGCTCTCCTTTTAGGGGTGCTGAAGTTCTCAAGTATGATCCGGGGGGGGGGGGCGTATTTCCATATCACGGTGTCGTTCGTCAGTGCATTCATGGTTTTACAAAGCAATATCACACGCTAACTTGGGCTCGATCTGTTGCAAGCACATATGGATGACCATGACATGTTCATTAGAATTAAAAAAAATGATCATACAAGGAGTAAGGACTGAGCACACAAGTTCATATCAATTTAGAAAAAAAAAGGCACTACGATGACACGTTCATTAGAATTCAGAAAAAACAGAGATGCATTCTCACAAGGAGTAAGGACTGAGCACACAAGTTAATATCAATTTACTAAGAAATAGGCAGTACCATGACACATTCATTATAATTCAGGAAAAATAAATATGCATCAATACAGGGAGTAAGGATTGAACGTTCATGTTCATATTAATTCAGGAAAAAAAGTGATGCATCATACATGGATTGGTCAGGGACTTACATCTATACAGATACGAGGAGGAGGGGGCATGGCAGGAGACAGAGGAGCGACACGGTCTGTAGGGAGCGTCTCCATGAACTCCGACAGAGAAGGTTGTGGCCTCGGAGGCGAGCGTGGCATGACCTGTGGGGGTATGGGAGGGTACAGAGGAGCGACAAGAGCAGCAGAGAGGAGGGGTGGCGGCACCACATGGTCTGAAGGGTGGGGTGCCATGATCTCCGGCGGCGAAGGACGGGGTGCCATGGTCTCCGGCGGTGAAGGACGGGCCCTCGCCGATGATGGCGCCATGCCCTTACCTAGATCGAAGATGAATCGTTCGAAGACGAACAGACAAAAGGAGCGCTAGGATTTCTCTAATCGTAGGACTTAATGAGGGGTTATGTGTAAAAGGGGGTTAAGTGACCTGTTAGCAATCCCACTTTTTATATCTACCCTTCGCTCTTGATCCAACGACCCATGTCATTAGTTTTTAGATTTTCATCGAATTGCTGTTTTCACTCGATACTTCGCCAATATAAAAAGGCCAATTTAAGAGATGTGAGTGTGGACGCGGGTAAATGAGGGCTCCAAGCGGATGCGCCGAGACACTGACCGAGCGCGTAGATGCTCTTATAAGGCAATTGTTGGAGATGCACTAGAGGAAGTAATTGTAAGGATACCACTACAACTTTTGCAGAGAGCAGAGCATCCATGATAAACGAGCCCCGTGAACTGGAGCAAAGTCATAGACGTCAGCGCGGCGCTCCGTGTGACCTCGCGGTGGCCACGTGTCATCAGCTGATCAGAGTCATGGCATAGGAGTGGCCGGCGATGGCCGCCATGGGCACAATCCAGGATGGGCTCGCCGTGTTTGCTAGCTCTGGGTGCCGAGGGACAGTGCCCTAGCGGTGCGCGCTGGCTTCGGTTGCCAAGGGGCAGCGGCACGATAGTGCGCGACGGCGTGCGGTGCGCGTGCGCGCCTGCCCTGGTCGATGACGGCTTCGCGCGCGGCACTGGCTGCTCCAAAAGTGACTCGCCTGCAGCAATGGCGCCGGACAAGCCGGTGATTGTTTCCAAGGAAGGTCCGGTAACGACACCCCTGACCAGAAGCCTATCGACGTGGCCCACATTAGCGGCACGGTCCAGGCCGGCGTGCTCGACGACGGTGCCGTGATGACGGTGCTCGTCTCAGCAGGCGTTGCTGCTCGGCGGTGCAGGTCAATGGCGGTGAACAAAGCGGATACGGTGAATCTTCTTGGGGTGAGGCCGTGTTCCCTGTCCGGCCCCAGACCTTCAGCCATGCTGCCTCCTCTACTGGGTCGTCGTTGTTGCTGTTACCGGCTTACCGCACAGTCTTCATTGCTCCACCTGACTCTACACTGCCCACAGGGTGTTCGACAGATTGTCTCACATGTTTATTTCCAAGTGTTGGTGTCTTTCACTCTTTCTTTGCCGCGAGTGCTGACTGATGTGATTGCCTGTGCTCAAAAGTTGAAACGCAAATTGAGCGCCCCCCCACCCCCTCCCACCTGAGCTTCCGTCCGCATCCTTCTCGTCGTGGTGTCAACGAAGGTAAGCTTAATAGTCCATCCATCATATCTTATGGGCCACTGAATTTTTGCATCTGAAGGTGTCCATCAGCTTGAGCATTTACCTGTGCTCTCATGTATATCAGGTTCTACTGGGGCCAATGGTTGAAAGATATTATTTGAAATGTTCCTTGGTTCGTTGGCAAGGCGCACACAGTGTGTTTGACGACGACCCCGCTCCTGACCTGCTGTGCATACCCTGCTTGTAAGAGAGGACCTTTTTATGTCTAATTGTGTGGAAGTTCCTGTGCTGGCAAAGTGGCGAGGTGCATTCACATTGGGAAATTGCATTGGTTAAGTGGAAGAAAATGAAGTAGCATGCTCTGATCCTCACTGCTTAGCTTTTCTAGAGAGGGTCAAAAGTCTTTTTGTTTTGGAACATTTGTGTATTTGGTGAAACCTTGGACAGAATAACCAATCCTGGACATCATTTTCAGTTTAGCAGTGGCCGTGTGCGGTAATGTTGCTTCTTTGAAAATATATGGACAATAGAGGTTTAAGGAAAATTTTGCTTTGAGAGAACAGAAAGAGAAAAAGGGATAGAAACAGAGGTTTGCTGGGCTGGCACAGTATTTAACTTCTTGGTTGGTGTTGTTTTTCTAAACCAGCTTACATGCAGGAGTACTTTTATTTTCTCCTGAAGGAATTATAATTATGCAACTTAACATCTGCGGTGTTGCTGACTTTCAGTTTAATAGCACCATATTCTATCTTATGATTCATTTTTTTGTCTGTTACATTCAGCATTCCAACTTGACAACAAGCATTGTCGAGACAAAGGCTTGATAGATATTTGTTTCAGAGTTGCCATTTGGTAGGAATTTAAACAGTACATACGTCCTAATAAAGAAAAGATGCAGGAAGCAGAAGGGAAGGTGACTTTCCCAGACACATTATCAGTTGTATTTACAAAAATGCAGTTTGCTATCTGCTTCTTCAGTGGTGGGCATGCTATTCCAGGTAACTGAATGTGGCATTGTGTGAGCTCAGTCAGCTCTGCGCAAGACTTATCTGATTGTTGTTATTGTTTGCAGACTTTGTGCGCCTGAGATGGCTGGTAACCCGTCCAGTTTTGCTTCAGATCCAGCTGCAGCACTTTAATAGTTCCTTTAAAAATATTGTTGGAACTTTTTTTGAATGATATGAGTTTGTGGCATGTGTTTATTACCACATTTTCTCAATATTAGCATTATTCCGCTATACTGTTTGTGTTGTGAATGTATGGCTGAAAAAAAAATATGGCTATCGTTATGCAAATTTGATATGTTTCATGTGGCCATATATTTACGAAAATTCCTATCATTTTGTCGTACAAATATACTGGCGTGCCAGCAATCAATAATCTAGTATATCACTGTTTCTTATGTAAATCCTATGGTTTCTGCTACAAACCTTTGGCTTGCGCAAACCAGTATGAAGGCACGATGGCTGTGCGGCCTCTGCCTCCCGGAAGCTCGTGGCAGCGGGCAGCCTCTGCTTCCCACTTGGAAAAAGAGACAGGTGGCGCGTCGGAATAGTAGACTTGAAAAATGGAACCTTGAACCGGACCAAACAGGAAGCAGAGAAGGAGAAGAGGAAGAAGCCGGAGGCGAAAGTGATAGGTGGGCAGAGCCGCAGAGAGAGCAATCCCCAAAAGCTACCCTCTTCTTTCTCCTCCACAGAACTCGATTGCCAGGCATCTTTACTCTGTGCTGCACCTCGTTCTCCCGTGGACTTGGCCCATGGACCATGCTTGTAGCAATTTTATTCTCTTTTCTTTTTGAACCTATGATATTAGTAGCAGTGTTGAGAATACGAATCTCGCGAGAATAATGTGCTCAGTTTTCTACGAGTCGAACCGCCTCACTGCCCCTGGGCCATAGAAAATTAGAAACTCATGAGAATAACTTCATTTCCCTTTCCTAACAGTGACTTTCCATGAGGGGCAGATGCATTTCAATTTCCTTTTGCAAGGGAGGAGCATGGAAAACTTAGACTCTCCTTGAAGCAAAACTGAAACATGAAGTAACTTTTGAAACATATGCGGAAAATCCAAAAGATAATAGATCATGGTTGTGATGGCAATGGTCACCTTTTTAGGGTAATAGTGGCATTATTACTTAATTAGCATAGTTCTCCGCTAAAATGTGTACAAATTGAGAAGGAAAAGATGGTCTCTCCAAGCATTTTTTTCGTCTCTCCAATCATTAAAGCCAAAAAATTGTATAAAACAGTACAGGCGGTGCATTAGCACAAGATTACAAGAGTAGCAGATTATAGCTGAGTGCACATAGCACACTAATAGTTTTTCTTTCCTAGAAGATCTTGAAGAGGGTGACCGGTTGCGAGAAGCTAGAGTAGTTAAGAATTGTGAATTTATTATGGATGAACATTGTTCAAAAGTAAAAGTGATCTCTTTGAGTTAGATGACCAAAACCGGTAGCGGAGCCAGGCTGAGCACAAACCCCATGCCAGGCCTATAGGTACATGGGCTATCGTGCGCTACAATAGGTATTGTAGCTATAGTCAACATAGGTTTTTTTGGCCACGCCCCATGCGGCGGCCCGGGCTGCCTGGGGCCTGACGCGCCTGACCATAACGACCCTTATCATCGGATAGATTGCTGTGGAGGGCTCTCACAATAGTCGATGACACCTGAAAGGTTGTGTGAGGAGGCACAAGATAAATGTTCGTTCCGTAGCGGTGATGAAGAAAGTCCAAAATGTGCCACGCACACAACAAATAACAGAAACAATAAAAATGGTATCAAGTACCTACCTTTTCTCTTCAAAAATATATATTCAAGAAATCCTGAAAGATCAAGTTCTCATGAGAGAAAACCCAATCGAAAAGATGCATGTGTGTGTAAAGACTTGTGATGCTTAATATTCGAAAATTCTAAACACATCGGCAGTTTACAGAGTATTACAGGTTGTTTGTAAACCACTACATCGCCCGCCAGGTAAGCCACCCCGTAATACTATGTGAACGTAGCCCGCGCGTTTAGCATTGCTCCTTAGTATTTGGATTTAGGCCTTTTTTGCAATAAAAGAAGATGCGTGTTTGATGCTCAATAATGTGTTTGGATATCCTATATTTTTGAATAAAAAAAACATCTGCTGCACGACTGACCGACCACAACGGTCCATGGGCGTGGTCCATCTTGCAAGGCGGGAAGAGGGTTAACGGCCAAGAAGCGGCCCCGCCTTTCCAACACTCTTCCAGCTCCACGCCTGCCTGGGCCTGACCACTCCACCTCCAGTCGCAGTATTCCCCGGAATCTTCCTTCCTCCGCCTCCGATTCCCTCCCCTCCTCCCCCCGCCGAGCTCCCCGCCCGCCACCTGTTCGACCAAACGCCCCGCCCCATTCTACATATACGCGCGCGCCATTCCACCCTTCCTCCCGCCATCACCCGGTGACCGCGACCGCCACCGCAGCCGGCCGGCACGATGCTCAAGGCGCTCAACCCCACCCCGATCCGGCTCCGCCCGGCGTGCCGCGCATCCTCGGCACGCGGCGCGGCACGGCGCGGTGGCCCGCGGAGGGCGGTCCCGCAGCAGCCGCCCGTGCGCCGGCCGTCCGGCGACCGCTGCGTGCCGTGGCGCGGCGCGGCGCCCTCGGCCCCGCCGCGCCGCCGGCGTCCCCGGTCGCCGCCCGGCGCCTGGGGCCCGGGCGGGGGCCAGGGGCGAGCTGGAGGCGTTCCTCGAGGTGGTGCCGGCCAGGATGCGGCGGGAGCTGGCGCTGCACCCGGAGGTCTGGGAGCTGGTGGAGGTCGTCATGGACCTCGGCCGCCGCCCGCTCGCGCGGTTCCCTTCCGGGGACTGGGTCATCTCCGACCAGCCCGTCACCGCCGACGACCTCCGCCAGGCCGTCTCCAAGGTGCCGTCACGTCAGCCTTTCTCTGCTTACCACCACGATGCCTGCGATCCCAAAATTGGCTTGGCTCTGTTGCAGTTGCAGTAACAATACTGCTGTAGTATGAAAGTTGCTTCTGTGGAGATGCTTGTTTTGCTCATTTCCAAGATCAACAATACTACTTACTGTAGTATGAAAGTTGCTTCTGTGGAGATGCTTGTTTTGCTCATTTGGGAGATCTTGTTTCTCTCTTTGCAGGTTGGCAATTTCTCCGAGGACAACCGATCCGGGATCAACCACTCGTTGCACCGGATCAGCGCCATCCGGAACCGCAAGGCTAACATAATCGGTCTCACTTGCCGTGTCGGGCGAGCTATATCGGGCAGCGCAGAGATGATCCGTGATTTGGTGGTGGGAGGCGGCTCCATATTGGTGATTGGACCTCCTGGTGTAGGGAAGACCACTCTGATCAGGTACACATCACCTACGCTCCAGTTCTTTCATCAGTGGTGTCAGTCATCATCTTACGCTAATGCATGTTACATGTATATTAACTCAGTAACATGGCTGAGAAGACCGAAGATATACAAATCGGTGGGGGGTTGCAGTCTGATGCTAACGATTCAAAATGCTTTCAATAATACAGGGAAATAGCTAGGATCTTGGCAGATGAGGGTAAGAAACGTGTGATCATAGTGGACACATCTAATGAAATAGGAGGTGATGGGGATGTACCTCATTCTGGCATTGGGCGCTCTAGGAGAATGCAAGTTCCTAAAGTTACGATGCAGCATAACGTAGGTTCTCAATATTCTTTTCTATGGTTCATATACAGTCATGGAGTCTTTAAGAGTGTCTTCTTTGATGCTTTACTAGTGCATGCTCGATGATACGCATGAAACATTGTCTATGTAGGTGATGATTGAGGCTGTTGAAAATCACATGCCGGAAGTTATTGTGATCGATGAGATTGGTACAGAACTTGAAGCAATGGCAGCCAGCACCATTGCTCAAAGAGGCGTTCAACTTGTTGGAACTGCTCATGGGGTGACAATTGACAGCATAATTAAAAACCCTTGCCTGCAAATGCTTGTTGGTGGGATTGAGGTGAACTTATTTTCTTTTCTGCCAGCTGTCCTCCAACAGTTTCTCTTATGTTCTTGAAGCTTAGCATCTTCCTGAACATCAGATTAAAGCGCAATAGTCAACCAGTTGATCCTGAAGCTTGTCATAGTTATCCTAATGTGGTTTTTAGATTCCAAAGGACATGACAACTAGGCTATCCAAGCACAGTGGTGTCTCTGTGCCGACCTGGGTTCGATCCTTCTGGGGCGGATTAAGCGTTGTTAATTTATTCTGTTGGGTGAACAAATCAGTGTATCTCATTGTCTTCCTAAAATACCTTGCGAGGTTTCTTGACTCTTTGGTGTATTTTAGATAGGAAAGGATAGTAATATTTCTTTTCAGCTAACCAAAGGATAGTAGCGCGATGACAACTTTGTCAAATTTGCCAATATTGAGTTTCTAGTAAAATTTGGACCTGTAGATTATTTTAATCATATTTCAACACTAAACGTGACTAGAATAGTTCATTAGAATGACACACATTTGAGTCTGCATCAAGAAAAAAATTACTTATTAGTGAAATAACAATGTAAGTTTGTTATACAGAGTGTGACTCTTGGGGATGAAGAGGCAAAGAAGCGGAAAGTTCAGAAAACAATTCTTGAGAGAAAAGGGCCCCCAACATTTTCATGTGCTGTTGAGATGGTGTCGAAGACTGAATGTCGAGTGCATCACAAGTTAGAATCTACAGTTGATGCTATTCTTGCAGGTAACTGTCTAATTCACAGTAACGATATTCACAGTGCTAGCCTAGCCTGAGCCCGCCCACCACCAGCCTCGCTGCCGTCGTCTTCCGCGGTGGCCTCCCCACTCATCCTCGCCCATGGCCGCCTCCGACGCCCGCTTCCTCTCCGGCGAAGCGTGTTCTCCGGGACGGGCGCTGGTTCGACTTCGAAGGAGAATCCTCCGACGCTCCTACAGCCGACGTCCGTCCGCTGCCTCCCGGCGCCTCGGGCCGCTTCTTGGCGCTACTCCCGCCACAGCCGGCGGGCGCCCGCTTACTGCCTCGCCCGCTTAGGCCCCCGCCGGAGGTGCATCGTGTTTGGGCGACGCCGTGGTCGACGATGATGGGTTCCGCCACCAAGCGCCGCAGAATCACCGCCGTCCGCGCCCGCGCCGGATGCCGAGCCCCACTCGCAGCCGCAACGCAGCCTGTCGCCGAGGAGGTGGCGGACTCGCTCACGCTGCCTCGACCACCGCATCGGGTTCGTGGATCGCACTAACGACATCCGATGCGCAGCGGCGCCTCCTCCTCCGGACACGACTCCAAGGCTGCGCGACTACCATCGACGTCTTGGCGCAGACTCCTCCGGCCGCCCTCGGCCCTCCGCCCTACGCCACCACCTCCACCTCGCCCGGCGCGCAAGTGACCGCTGCCGAGCCGGGCGCGGTCATCATTGCGCGCTCCGCCGAGATGGAAGAGGCGGAGGGTGCTCTCCCGTCGCGCTGGTGGCCACTATCACGGGCAACAGCCCCGGTGTCCTCCGGCGACGTCTCCGAGCTGCTCTGCGGACATTCGAAGTTCCAGAAGGTGACTTCACCGCCCACACGCACCGCCCCGAGGATTTCTCATCATATTCGCCCAGAGCTTCCATGGACCGCATGCGCGGTGACCACTTCATCACCTGCCCGTTTACCGCCGCCCGCCTGCGGTGCAAGCTAGCTCATGCCGGCTGCGGTGGGTTCGAATACCGCTTGAGCTTGAGCTCCAAGCATCCCGCCAGTTCGCACTTGGCCACGGCCGAGCACATCTTGGGCGAGCGTCTGGATTGAGCGCCCACCCGCAGACACGCCCCGCGTCGACCTCGCCACCTTCCGGCTTAGCCGGCGTACCCACGACGCCCGCATCCAACGCGCCACCACCTCGAAATTGTTGAGCAAATCCGGCCCGCCCAGCCTCCCGCTGATCGTCTGCACCTCTTTACCCCATCTCCATCGCCGTCGTGCGCCCGAGGTTGACCGCGCTCAAGCTCGCGACGCCCGGAGCGGCTCATGGCGGAGACGGCAACGACGGTGCTCCTCGGCATGCTCCCGGTCCCGCCTCGCCGACCACGACGCCAGCCGACGCCGTGGGCGCAAGCGCCGCCCCCGACGCTGCAGCTTCTTCGGACGCGCCGACGGCATGGCGGTCGACTCAATGGTCGGCGCTGGCCGCCCGCTCCGCTGGCCGACGGCGTCTCCACCCCTTCACGGAGGATGCGCCACCGCCCGTCGTCTTGGCCGAAAAGGAGATGCTACCTTGGCCTTGCATGCGTGGGGCTCGCCGACCTCGCCATCGCACTGTAAAAGGAAAAGCGGAAGGAAAGAAAGGCTGCGCTTGGAGAGCGGACTGCCGACAATGCCGATGCTTTGCCGCAGACGTGGAGGGAGGCCCTCTTGACCGCGTTGCCGCAATCGCAGACGTGGACCCGGCCGGGCCCCTCCCCGTTGGTCCCATGCGCCGCCGCCTACCATTGGTGGAGAACACCCTGACTCATCCGTGGCTTGACTCGCGTCGCTTTGTGCGCGTGAGACCGCTGCTATTGGGTGCAGCTCGACTTGGCTCGCCACCCCTCGGGATCCAGATGCTTTACCTCTGCGCTGAAGTGCGGACTCGGCCGCCGCCCCCACCTCTCCCGCAGACAAAGTCGATATCCCGTCGGGACAAAGCGGCGATACCCAAACGTCGGCCGCCGCTGGTTTGGAGGTTTCTGCGCCCGATCCCCGCGACCGTGGCGACCACAACTGGCGCGGGCGCGCATGATTTGAACCCGGCGCCAACACACCACGATGCTCCCGCCAACAGCCACCGTCTGGTTGACAATTATGGGCCAAGGCCGCTGCCCCCACAGCCCTTCACTCGCCATACGCCCATGACGCCCACGCCACCCGGCGCGCGCTGAGCCATCGCAGCAGCTCGTGCCGCCCATGGCTGGGCCAAACAGGGATGCGCAAGAGACGACGCCCAACCACGCCTCCCTGCGTGCTTCTGCTAGCCGGTTCGCATCTCCACTGTTGCCCTACGCCGCCCACGGCCGAAGTCGCCGACAGACATGGACGCTACGACTTCTTGGCTGCTGCAACAAAGCATATCGGAGCCGCCTCTGCCGCGCTGGTAAAAGGCCGCGGCGGCCTTTGAACTTCACCTCGTCGGGGCGATCGCCTCCGCAGCACGCCGCTTCACGCATAAGTGCCGCCAACGCTGAACGCCGGGCACAAGTTAATATCCTCCGCACCCGGATCGTGGCACAGACCAGCGGATCACCGCAGCGAGATGAAGACTTACGATGGCATCTTCGCCGCGCCCATCCCGCTCGCCGTCCTTTCGGCCATTGCCGCGCTTGTCGACCGCGAGCTCCCTGCCGACGTGGCCCCTTCGCCGATCGTCTCCACGCGCTGCGTCGATGCTTGCGGGACTTAGACCTTGTTGAGTGGCACTCTCTTACCGTCGATCTTGTTGCATATGGATCACGGCCTTAAGATTGTCGTTTGGAATGTTCGTGGCCTCAACGCCCGCGCACGGAGGTTTGCTGTTCGGTCACTGCTGGCCTCTGCCGATGCGACCATTGTTTGTCTCCAGGAGACAAAAATGGCCATGATTTGCTCCTCGGTGATCCTGGACACTCTTGGTTCAGAGTTCGATGGCTACGTGTACCTGCCAGCGATTGGCACGAGAGGTGGCATCCTCCTCGCCTGGAGGAGCAGGGCTGTGAGCATCACGAACCCAGAGTTCTCCACGAACGCGATCACCGCCAAGGTTTCCGCTGGCTCTGCTGCCCCTTGGTGGTTGACGGTGGTTTACGGACCGCAGGAAGACACGGATAAAATCGCATTCCTCCATGAGCTGCGTGACATCCGGAGTGCGTGCCAGGGACCCTGGATGCTATGCGGGGATTTCAATCTAATCTACCGCGACGAAGACAAGAACAATGGCAACCTTCATAGGCGTATGATGGGCAGATTTCGGAAGCTGATCAATGATCTTGCGTTGAAAGAGGTCTATCTCAATGGCCGCCGGTATACCTGGTCGAACGAGCAGTCCCCCCCAACACTTGTGCATCTAGACAGAGTGCTCTGCACTTATGACTGGGAGGAAGCCCATGCTGCTTGCAACCTTCGCTGCCTCGCTTCTGTGATCTCGGACCATAGCCCACTGTTTCTGGACTGTGCCCCTGTGCCGGCTGCCCTTCGGCGTTTTCATTTCGAGGACTTGTGGTTGCGCATGGACGGCTTCCACGCGACGGTGGACACGGCTTGGAGGTCTGTGCATGAAGTTGACCCCTTTCGCCGGCTGATGCTTCGCTTGCAGGCTACAGCACGCAAGTTGACAAGCTGGAGCTCACGATCGATTGGCAACATTAAACATAAGATGGCAATCTCGCGTGAACTCATTTTGCGCTTTGACAAAGCTCGGGAAGATCGGCAGTTGTCGCCACATGAGGACTGGCTACGCAAACAGCTCAAGATCGGCTATCTTGGCCTCGGCCCATGGAGCGCACATTCGCCCGACAGCGAGCACGGATAGCCACTCTGAAAGATGGTGATGCCAGTACAGCCTTCTTCCACCGCAATGTTCCTTCAGGCGGCAGAAGAACAGGATTTTCAGCCTGACCGTGAATGGCCAGGTGGTCACCGATCATGAGCACATGGCTGAAGCGGCATTCACACATTATGATGCACTGCTGGGCACCGCAGTTGACCGTGAATGCACGCTGGACCTATCGGAGCTGATCACGCCATCTGACCTGGCAGACCTTGATGCTCCCTTTAGCGCTGCAGAGATCTGGGAGGCGCTCAAGCGGCTTCCGGCGCGCAAGGCGCCCGGACCGGACGGGTTCACTGCCGAGTTCGTGCGAGCCTGCTGGACCACGGTACGCCAAGACTTTGTGGATGTCTTCCAGCAGCTCTATGAGATGAGGGGCCGCGGCTTCAGCAAACTCAACCAAGCACTGATCACCATGCTGCCGAAGCGCGCCGACGCGACCACACTGAATGACTACCGGCCTATAAGTCTTATTCACCTAGTGGCAAAGATCTTCGCCAAAGTGTTGTCCCTACGACTCGCCCAAGCTGGACAGCCTTGTGAGTCGGAGCCAAATGCGCTCATCGCCGGCAGAGCCTCCACGACAACTTCATCCTAGTCACAATCGGCCCGGCTTCTCCACCAGTTCGGTGCCCCGCGAGTCTTGCTCAAGCTTGACCTTGCGCTGGCCTTCACTCCCTAGCCTGGCCCTTTCTCATGGAAACCCTGCGCCAATATGGCTTTGGAAATAGATTTATGGAGTGGATCGCCATCCTCCTATCTTCGCAAGCACACGATATCGATGAACGTGAGCCAGGGCCTCCTATCTGGCACCGCAAGGGGCTCCGGCAGGGTGACCCTGTGTCACCACAGCTATTTGTGCTCGCCGTTGACATCTTGGGCAGGCTCATCAAGCGCGCCATTGACACGGGAGTCATGGCACGGCTACACCCGAGGCGCTCCATTCCCACTATGTCGCTGTACGCGGACGATGTGGTGCTATTCTGCCACTGCTCGCCTAGCGACATCATTGCCGTGCGGGAGGTCCTGACGCTCTTCGGCCACGCTTCCGGCCTAAGGGTGAACTATGCCAAGAGCTCTGCCTCGCTGCTGCACTGTGACACGGACGAGGCGACAGCAGCACTTGCACACCTAGGCTGCCCCATCGTCAACTTGCCGATCACCTACCTCGGGATCCCCCTCACGGTAGGCCGACCAACTGCTGCCCAACTGCAGCCCCTAGTTGATGGGATTGCTGGCCGGCTCCCCTCTTGGAAGGCCAACCTGATGAACAAGCCTGGGAGGCTTGCGCTGGTGAAGTCTGTCCTAAGCGCCATTCCCGTGCATCAACTACTCGCCTATGCGCCGCCTAAGAAGACGCTTCGTCAAATTGAGAAGATTGAGCGCGGCTTCTTGTGGGCCGGCCGCGCTGCTGCCAATGGAGGCCACTGCCATGTCAACTGGCGCCGCGTTTGCCGCCCCATCGCGTACGGAGGCCTGGGTGTCCAGGACCTGGAGCGCGCTGGCCTAGCTCTACGGCTACGATGGCTATGGTTCTCGCGTACTGATCATGAGCGCGCCTGGAATGGCCTGGACCTACAATTCTCTGCCGAGGAGCGAGCGCTCTTCTTCGCGTCCACCACGATGACCCTCGGAAATGGAACAACGGCATATTTCTGGGAAGACCGCTGGATAAATGGGCAATCCATTTGCGAGATCGCCCCGTCACTTTACAAGTGCATACCCAAGCACCGGCGCAAAATCCGGACCGTCGCTGAAGGACTGCAAGGCCATAGCTGGGCCAGGGACATTCATGGGACCTTGGGCATACACGAGATTGGCCAGTACCTTCAAGTGTGGCTGGCGATCGAGCATATCACGCTCTCGGACACCCCTGATCAGCTAGTTTGGAGATGGACAGCCTCCGGTATATACTCTGCTAGCTCATGCTATCTTGCCACCTTCCAGGGATCCATGACTTGCTTCGTGGAAGCTCATATGGAAGAACTGGGCGCCGCCAAGAGTGAAGTTTTTTCACTGGCTGGCCAGCCAAGACCGGTGCTGGACGGCCGACCGCTTGGCTCGACGCGGTCTCCAGCATCAGCCAAGATGCCCACTCTGTGACCAGGCTCCCGAGACGATGCGCCACCTCCTCCTGGAGTGCCCCTTCGCCCGGCAGACTTGGCACGAAATCCTGTCCTGGCTGCGGATGACCACTGCAGGGCCAAGCCACGAAGATTCATTGATGGACTGGTGGCTGCAGGCAAGGCAAAACGCGCCAACACTGATGCGTAAGGGCCTAGCCTCCATTGCTCTGTTGACACCATGGATGATCTGGAAACAGCGCAACGAATGCATCTTTGAGGGCGCCCAGCCCCTGGTTCAGGTCCTGGTCTCGAAGATCAAAGAGGAAGCCAAGCAGTGGGCAAGAGCGGGCGCCCACGGCCTACGCGTCATTCTGCCGCCCACCTGGGACGTGCACTAGTATCGCTGACCTAGGCTGTAGGCTGTAGGCTGTAGGCTGTAAGCTGTAACTTGTAACTAACCTCCTAGGAGGATTGTATCAAAACTCCACCTTTTCAATGCAATGAAATGCAAAAGCCCTTTGCATTTTCTCGAAAAAAAAAAAAAAAAACGATATTCACAGTCAACTCCGAGCATAGCACAGTCATTACTCATTAGGAGGATCTGTAGAGATCTTCTGGTTTCTGAATTAAGTCTCCATCTCTTTGGTACAGGGAAGCCTCCCAAGTTTGAAGCTCGCATGATGGATAGCAAGATCACCGAGTCAGGAGGATCTTTGGTGATATCTGAGAGAGTGTCTGAAACAGAGCGCTTACCTGCGTATCATCAAGATCTGGTCACCAGGGCGGTTACATCAGAAGATAAATTCATCGATGATTTTGGTTCCTCCAGGCAAGCAAAAAGCAAGAACATCCCATCAGACGATAGTGTCAATGGTGATTTTGGTTGTACAAAGAAAACAAAAGGCAAACAATATGTGTCTGGAAGGCCTCCAGTACGTGTTTACACTTACCAGGTAAGTGGAGATACTAATTATGTTTTTCTAGATTATAATTTTGCGCAAATGTAATATTATATACATCGATGCTGTGTGGGTTAGTACCTGGATGGACATTTCTTGATGGCCTTGGATACTGCCTAGTGCCTACGTTCTTTTTTGAGTCGTATACTTCATTTTCTGCAAATTATCGGACTCACGAAAGAATGTAACTAGTATTTCAAAGAGTTGCTTTCCTTGTAGCACCTCAGTTGTCCCAACCATCAAGTCTTAATAGCCCATCTCCCTGTATTTTCCTACACTGATGTCGAGACTGAATTTTGTGCTATGCAATATTATAGTATTGTATTTAACAGTAAAACCATGAAGCTCATGGTAGTTATTTTTTGTGCTTTCAGGTTTCAGAAGCTGATATCCTGCAAGTAGCAACAGTGATGGGTTTTGAGGATGAATTGGACATAACAGATGACATTGAAGCGGCCAATGTGATTCTCGCGTCAAGTTCTGAAATGAAGCAGAATCCGTGGATCCGTAATGTTGCCAAGTACCACAAGCTTCCTATATTTGTTGTTAAGGTCATCTCATGATAAATTTATTTTGTGATGCCCAGTACAAAAAAGTATTACATCTGTACTAACAGAGTTCCGTCTTGTAAATTGCAGACAAATACGATGGCTCAGATAGTAAAGGCTGTCAAAATGATTGTTGGAAGAGATAAACTTGATGCACCATCACGCAAGCAACCTAAAGTTTTGGAAGGAGAGATAGAGATTGAAGATGATGCTCCGAAACGGAAGCCATCATTGGAGGAAATTGATGCATTGGAGGTAATCTCTTTGCCATGTTTGCATTTGAAAATAACTAGATCAATTTCAGGTGTTACCAAAGCAAATTGGATGTCTCGTAGAAACACTATAAAACCTCCTTTCACTGCAACATTATGTTTTCATTTGATTTCCCATTCAGTCTACCATACAAATAGAGTGTGACGGTTTGATAGTCTGCTCCTGATACATGAAAATCTGATTCATCCTACTTCCATATATTGTGAAACACCACCACTTCAAAGGAAAAAAAATCTACTATATCTTCTCTCAAATTTCACTCAAAACAATATCTTCTCCCGTCCATTCTGGAACTTTAAACTGCTAGTAGTTCCGTTCATAGTGCTATGTTTACTTGTTGTACTTACTGTCAGATAAATCATAGTAGTTGCATAACAGCTATATTATACTCTGCAACCATTCAGGAGGCCCGGCTGGCAATTGAATACATTGTAATCCCTGGCGGGGAGCCCGTCGAACTCCTCCCAAGGTGTTCAGAGATTGTTGCTCGTCAGCTGGAGCTCGTTGAGAGCTACCAGCTCCTCGCCGAGACCTTCGGAACTGACCCCAATTCAAGGCTGCAGATTCTTCCAGTGAAAATAGCAAAGAAGAGCTCGGGTCAGGGCGCTCAGGGGCCGACGTCCACCAAGAAGAATGGCTCGGATCTGATCGTCAGCGAGAACGGTGGAGGCTTCAGCTTCTCCCGGCTGCCATTTCTGCCGAAGTGACACCTTAGTTTGACACTCTGATCACCGTTGCCGAAATGTAAAACACCATTCTTCTCCCTCCTCCTCCTTCTTGTTGTTGTTGTACAGCGCTGTGCACAGTGGTGTAAATAGTGTTTTAATGTCCAAGAATCGAAAGAGCAAAGCTAATTGTAATTGCCTTCCATTCTTTTACTAAAATAAAACTCCTCACATCCTGTAATCTGTAGTTGTGTATAGCTCAGCTGGATTTGGTCTGTTGACTGCAACCTACATTGAGGATGATGATGTAAAAAACAGTTTATGAAGTTCCAATATATAGTACATATAAAGTTATAGCAAACACATGCATGTTTTGCGGTTAAAAAGGAAAAAGTTTTGCTAAAGCACATCTAGATATGCCATAAGTATTGCACATCTAAGTCTTATATCATTGATCTTACGTTGAGATTCGTGTGGATATTTTTTTTTCTTTTCCTCTTTTGTGCTTGATTCACTCACTTAGATGTGCAATAACCAGAGCACATCTAGATATGCTCTAGACACACCCAAAAGGAAACTATATATCGATTGGTTTCAGTGGAGCTCTCTGGTCACATAGAGACTAATTAATTAGTTCCAGCTTACTACCTCTGTACACTAATGTAAGACGTTTTTGCAGTTGAAATTCTCATTAACGCTGTTTAGTAAAATCAATACAACAGTGGAACGACAATAGATGGCAAATGGGGAGTTGTTCTCATTACAAATCCATTGGCACCAAGTTCTCCGCATTTCAACATGGTGACCGTTGGACAATCTATCTACTATATCTGTTCGGGGAGATAATCCACCACGTCGCCAACCTCCATCTCGAGTTGTGCCGGTGTATGTCTCCCGTGCAGCCGCTGGCCATCGAATAGAAACGCCCCTCCGAGTATGGACGCCCCGTCGCCCAGCACGGTGGCGTGATACAGGTCCATGAGGGGCTTGAGCTGCTCGCTCCTCCGCACCGTGCAGTAGATCATGCGCTCTTTGTCGTCCCGCACCCTGACCGTAATGTAGTCGACGGACTTGTCCTCCTTCACCTCGCCCCGACGCCGGGGAACCAAGTAGACCCTGTCCCAGTCCGCCATCTTGAGGCCTGCCGGCGTCTGCTCGGCAGCGACGGGCTCGCCGCGGTACAAGAAGACGCCGCCCCCGTCGCCGTCGCCAGCGGCGGGCACCATGGCGGCGTAGAAATCCATCAGGACCTGCATCCTCTCGGTCTTCCGCACGGTGCGGGTGAGGCTGCGGCCTCTGAAGTCCTGCAGCACGAGGGTGACGAGCATGTCCGGCTTGATGTTCGGAAAGAGCTGGATCACGTCGCCGTCCCTCATCCCGCAGTCCTCCGGCGTCTGACAGCCCAGGATCCGCCTCCCGCAGCGCATGAACACTCCGTCGTCGCCGCGCTCGACGGCCGGCACCAGGTCGTGGTAGAAGTCCATCATGGCCTGCAGCTTGTCGGTCCTTCGCATGGTGCGGGTGAGCCTGCGCCCTTCCTGGTCATTCACCACAAGGGTGACGTACTGCTTCATCGCCGCCGGCTTCGCGGCCTTCTCCGCCTTCCCAAGCGACCTCGACATTGGGCAGGGGGAGGGGCGCGCCGGTGGAGTAGGAGAGCAGGCGGCGGCGAACTGGTCGGCTTGGTGGGGTTAGGGTTTTTCACCTTCGTGTATATTTGGTGTGTAGTAGGCTTGGGCCACCAAACATTTTGAAAAATGCTTTAAAACACCCGATTGATCTCTCCCTCCCGTGCCGCTAAAAAAAAAAATCTCTCCCTTCTTCTCCACAAGGCAATCGCCTTTCTAAGCAACTAGAACAATGCGTTGTGATAGTTACACCTTTCACACACGAGCGTATACATAAAACTGTGTAGGATGTACATACAAATGAAAACGTTTTTCCTTGATTGACTGTGTGGGATGTATATAAGAACAGAAACGTATTTCTTGGATAGACTGTGTGTGATATACATACGAACGGAAATGTTTTTCTGAGATTCACCGTGTGGGATGTACATACGAACGGAAATGATTGAGTTTCGATGCCTCGCCCGATCGCACATGGCCCCAGCCTGTGTCCAAGGAGGGCCTATCCCCGACGATTTTTGGGTCGTGTGGGAAGGACCCCCCTATCGCCCACACTCACTTGGCGACGGTTCCAAATGTTGTCGCGGAAAGGGGTTAAAAACCGTTTGTATAGCACCGACGCGTCCTAGTGAATGCACCCGATCACGACTGTACGAGTATTCCTCCTGCTGCGCCACAGCCGTTTGAAGAAGCTCGATGGCGTTCCGTGTTTCTACTGCAATAGGCGACTCTCCAGTGATAGGGAGCACGTTAAGCTGGGTAACCACTACTATCATATTATCCACCGGGTTAGAAAAATGACCCGGTGGTGTCGAAAAACGCTGAGGCGGCGTCTGATTGGGGGGCAGGATAGGTGCAGGATCCTCCCTCCGCACTGGTTCATACTGACGAGGTTGAGCCGTTGCCTAACTTCCTGGCATGTCCTGGATTAACTAGGGATTCACCTGTGCATCGGGAGTACTTGGACCCGCTCCAGGAGTGTTAAACAAATGCCTCGTGTCATACGTCAATGGTAGGCGACTCTAGTACCTTCTCCGGAACACTGCATCGGACGCGTTCTGATCCAGACTTAAGCGCCAGGCTTTTGCCTTCAAACGCTGCGCCCCTCCGTCAATCTGAGCTTTCAGCGCAGCTGTCTGGGTGTTCACATCTACAATATCCTCTTGGGCCTTGGTGATCTCCTCACGAATTTTGGCAATTTCCGCGTTGCATTCTGCCTGATTCACCGCAGTGACCTCCATTGCCAATAGAGCTGTTAAGGTGTGATGAGGAACACTAGATGAGAAGAAAGAAAACACATGCCAGATCTGTTTGGCTACTTCTAGATGCTTCCACTCTAGTATAGTATTTCTTTCCTTTCTTTTCCATCCTACCTACTATTTTCTAGAGTCTTCTAGTTGTGAGTAGCTATGAGTAGAATGGTGAAACTTACATAATGTTTTCTAGAGTATTCCAGCTATAAGTATAAGTATGTGAAGGCTTCTCAAAGCCCTATAAATATAGGTCCTCACCTCTACTTTGTACCGGAGACTATGTACCCCTACCTATAATAGAACTTGTTGTTCTTATCTAAGATCTTGGAGTAGATCTTGTGCCCTAGGAGTTCTGGATTGAACTCTTGCTGCCCTATCAGCCTACATTCGCCTCTAGAGCGATATCTAGCGCAACACGTTGAAGTTGTTCCTTCAACAGTTGTGCTGTACACATTGTAGCAGCAAGGTGGAGTTGTTCCTCCACAACCTTTGTGCTACTTCAGGTGGTATCAGAGCCTCGTTGACCCATAATCGTTCTTGTTGTCCTCTTCGAGAGCAAGTTGCAGCAAGCAATGGAGCAATTGGAGAAGAGGATGGATGCTGCTGAACAACAAATCAAAGAGCTGCGTGAAGATCTTAATCGGAGATTTGACCAGCTAGTTGAGATGATAAGAAAGGGTGTTCCCCGTGCTACCAATGAAGGAGATTCATCTAAAGAAGAAGAAGATGTTCATCAAGGAAGAAGGAGAGGTAATCTTGGAGCAAGACCGCCACAACAACATACTGTTCAACGTGCTTCAAGAAGGCCAATTTATGTTGAAGCTTCTAAAGGTGAAGAATATGATGATGCCCTTGAAGAACCAAATCTCTATGTATATCGCAGAGCACCCAACCCTACATATGCAAGGGATACATATAAGGTCAAAGCTGAGATCTCAACTTTTAATGGAAATATTGATATTGAAGGGTGCCTAGATTGGTTATATGAAGTGGAGACTTTCTTTGAGGTCATGGAGGTTCGGGAAGATCGTAGAGTTCCTTTGGTCGCATACAAGCTGAAAGGAGGAGCCGGTGCATGGTGGCATCGCGTTCAGGAAGAGCGCAGGCTGAGAGGAGAACCTCGTGTGAGAACTTGGTGGCAAATGAAAAGTCTCTTGAAAGGGAGATTTTTGCCCGCTGATTATGACCAGATCCTATTTATCCAATTTCAAAAAAGGAAATAGGACTGTTTCAGATTACACGGAGGAGTTTCTAAGGCTACAAGTGAGGTGCAACCTTGCTGAAACTGAAGATCAACAAGTTGCAAGGTACATCAATGGTCTCAATGATGCTATTCAAGATCGATTGATGATGCAACAAATCTGGTCCGTTGATCAAGCACAAGCTCTAGCCTTAAAGGCCGAGAGGTTTGTGAGGATGAGAAAGACAACTAAGGCTCCATATCCTCATACCCAAGGCTCATCTAGGAGCCAACCTAATAGAGTGGAAGAAAAGACCACTCTACCAGAGACAAAACAGCCCATCCCGAAGCAAACTAGAGGCAAGGGTAAGGCAAATGAAGGCCCAAATTAAGTGCTATAAATGTGGTAAAGAGGGACACATATCCATCGGTTGCCCACTAAGGAAATTTGTTAACACGACTATCCATGATGGTGAAGGCGATGAGGAAGAATACGAATCTGAAGATGTAGATAGACAAGAGGTTTGTTAAGAAGAAGGTGAAGAGGTGGTATGTGTGATCCAGCGTCTCCTATGTTCCACACCACAACCCGATGACACACAACGGAAGAAAATATTTGAGAGCAAATGCACGGTGAATGGCAAGGTATGCAAACTAGTGATTGATAGTTGCAGCTGCGAGAATCTTATCTCCCAGAAGTTGGTGGACCATTTAAAGCTTGAAACCCATGATCATCCAAATCCCTACACTATTGGATGGATCAAGAAAGGAGTGAATATGAGGATCACCAAACTGTTGGGGAACGTAGTAATTTCAAAAAAATTCCTACGCACACGCAAGATCATGGTGATGCATAGCAACGAGAGGGGAGAGTGTTGTCTACGCACTGTGAGACCGAAGCGAAGCGTTTAGCACAACGATGTTGAAGTAGTCGTACGTCTTCATGATCCGACCGATCAAGTACCGAACGTACGGCACCTCCGAGTTCAGCACACGTTCAGCCTGATGACGTCCCTCAAACTCCGATCCGGTCGAGTGTTGAGGGAGAGTTTCGTCAGCATGACGGCGTGATGACGATGTTGATGTTCTACCGATGCAGGGCTTCGCCTAAGCACCGCTACAATATTATCGAGGTGGACTATGGTGGAGGGGGGAACCGCACACGACTAAAAGATCAAACAATCAATTGTTGTGTCTATGGGGTGCCCCCTGCCCCTGTATATAAAGGAGCAAGGGGGAGGCGGCCGGGCCTAGGAGGAGGGCGCGCCAAGGGGGGAATCCTACTCCCACCGGGAGTAGGACTCCTCCTTCCCTTGGAGTAGGAGAGAAGGAAAGAGGGGGAGCGGAAAAAGGAAAAGGGGGCTGCACCCCTTTTCCAATTCGGACCAGAGGGGGGGGGGGCGCCTCCTTCCTTTTGGCCGCTCTCCTTTATTCCCATATGGCCCAATAAGGCCCATATACTCCCCGGCGAATTCCCGTAACTCTCCGGTACTCCAAAAAAATATCCAAATCACTCGGAACCTTTCCGATGTACGAATATAGTCGTCCAATATATCGATCTTTACATCTCGACCATTTCGAGACTCCTCGTCATGTCCCCGATCTCATCTGGGACTCCGAACTCCTTCGGTACATCAAAACACATAAACTCATAATAAAACTGTCATCGAAACTTTAAGCGTGCGGACCCTACGGGTTTGAGAACTATGTAGACATGACCGAGACACGCCTCCGGTCAATAACCAATAGCGAACCTGGATGCTCATATTGGCTCCTACATATTCTACTGAAGATCTTTATCGGTCGACGCATAAAACATACGTTGTTCCCTTTGTCATCGGTATGTTACTTGCCCGAGATTCGATCGTCGGTATCTCAATACCTAGTTCAATCTCGCACGGCAAGTCTCTTTACTCGCTCAGTAATACATCATCCCGCAACTAACTCATTAGTTGCAATGCTTGCAAGGCTTATAGTGATGTGCATTACCAAGTGGGCCCAGAGACACCTCTCCGACAATCGGAGTGACAAACCCTAATCTCGAAATACACCAACCCAACAAGTACCTTCGGAGACACCTATAGAGCACCTTTATAATCACCCAGTTACGTTGTGACGTTTGGTAGCACACAAAGTGTTCCTCCGGTAAACAGGAGTTGCATAATCTCATAGTCACAGGAACATGTATAAGTCATGAAGAAAGCAATAGCAACATACTAAACGATCAAGTGCTAACCTAACGGAATGGGTCAAGTCAATCACATCATTCTCCTAATGATGTGATCCCGTTAATCAAATGACAACTCATGTCTGTGGTTAGGAAACATAACCATTTTCGATTAACGAGCTAGTCAAGTAGAAGCATACTAGTGAGTCGATAATCTAGTTCACATCGCTATGTGATTAACACCCAAAGGATTGGGGTTGACTTTTTGCTTTTGGAGATAAAATTTTGCACAATAAACTCCTTCAAATCCTTAGAATCAATTTTGACATCCATTTGCCAAACTAATCTAAAAGGCAATTCTCATTTAAAATTAAGATCCAGGGGAGAACTTTAGTCAATCCCTTGAATTGTAAAACCTTTGCAAATGACGTAAACCTTACCGGCCCCAAAGACCTTTTTTCAACTTCCATATCAAGATCAACCAAAATAATTTGCCTTGGATATTGATTTATCCTAAGATTTCAATTGCCACCCCTTCAATTATGGTTGGGTTGAAATAAGAAAGGTTTCCCAACCCATGGGATCTTTTTGACCTAGGCATAAAATGACTTTTCTTTCCCTTTCTTCCTCCTAATTGGTGGGTTTAAAGGGTTTACTATAACACTTTAAAAGGGAAGGGGAAACCTCTCTTTACTTTCCTTACTTCTTTAAAATCTTTTTAGAAAACTCAATTGAAAAAATTTTCCGGTTTTTAAATTACCATTCCTTTGGGATCCTATGAAACAATTTCCGAGGGTTCCTTTCTTGAACTTTTCAAACACCCCCCAAACTTTAAAAAAATTTTTTTTCCAAACCATAGTTCATAACTTCGATTTTGTGGTGTCCTATTTCTGAATCGCCTCCAAAGCTAAAAAATATGCGGTAAAAAGGGAAATCATAGATCGCACCAATTCAATAAAAGGATTGAGTTGCACCCTTTGTTTGGGTTTTGGATGATTTAAACTTTCACATTATTTTACAACCCTTCTCCAAAATTCATTCCGAATTGAAAATTTTTTTTGACATATTTTCCATTCATCTAAAATTCGAATTTCAACTATTTAGACTTAGCATTAATGTAAAATCTGCCAAATCATCTTGAAGGTCAAAAAAACCCCTTTCCCGACCATCAGCTTTATTATTACCTCGGTTTTGCTTCTTTTGGGAAGCATTTTCATCTTGCCCATGGCAGGTTCAACAAAGTTTCATTTGTTCCTCATCCATGGATTTCTTCTTTTCATTTGCCTCAGGCCAAAATTTGCAATCTTTTAACCATCTTTTCTTCAATATTTGTAGGTTTTCTCTGTCGGTAACAAACCTTTCGGGTTATGACCATGGCAGTGGAAAATTTTCTCTGTGAATCGGGTTTGAATAAACTGATCAAATTATTCACCAATCAAACCCTCACTTATTTAGGTTCACAAACCGGGGTTCGTGATGACATTCAATTTGGAAGTTAAAAATTATTACCCTTAACAGTTTATTTCTCCAACTCAACTCTTTAGGAAAACCTTCTCTTGAAAACCAAAAGTAACAAAATTTTCTTTGGTTTTAATTAGAAATTGTACATTTTTCCTTTTGTTATCCTAGAAACAAATCCCCTCGGAAATTGGTTAAATTTTCGGGTTTGAGTTTTCAAAACATAAAAGGGATCAAAAACCAAAATTTTTAACAAAAATGGGTTTCTTTCCAAAATTTAGGAAAATAAGTTTTAAATAAACAAATTTTGGATTTTTGGGTTTATTTTGCCTTGGGAAAAATGGGTTTTAAAAAGCATTTCCCGTGTTAAATTCAGTTGACCATTTTTAGATAAAGTTATTTATTAATTTTGGTTTTTTAATTTTTTTTATTTTTTTCCGGAAACCTTTAAAAAACCCCTTCGGAACCGTAACCACAACCAAGGTTTTCCAACCCCCCAAATCCTTGGACCTTTCCTTTCCGTTTATTGTATTATTTAATCTATTCCTCTTGTTTCCTAATCCTAATCTATTTCTTGTTATCCAAAACCCTCCCTCCCCAATTAAAACACACCTCCCTCTAACAAATCAAATCAAACCTCCCTCCTTCCCTCTCCTACCTTGCCGGGCCCTTTGGCCCAAACCCGGGCCCCCGCGCCCCCTTTGGGGGGCGGGAACCCTGCCTCTTATACTAGGGGGTCACCTGGTTACCTTCATTTGTTCACTAATCGGTTTTCGTTTGTTTCTTTGAAACCCTAGTCATTTTCCCCGGGTTTTTTTCGGTTTTGTTTACTTGGGACCGTTTCCCAACGAGGTGATCACTTTTCTTTTAATGAAATGTTTTAACTTATCTTTTTTTCTTCCCATTTATTCCTTTTTTTAGATAGGATTTAATGATTTTTTTCTAGTTATCTTTGGTTTTATATCGGTTTCAAGGTGAGATAAAGCTTCCCAATAAAAAAAAGTTTTTATTAAAATTTGATTAGTTTAATTGCTAGAAAGTTGTTTTCTTTGCGTTTGATTTTTTTCTTTTTTGATTGATTCTTTTTTGGGGGTTTAATTGAACTTTTTTAACTTTTTGGAAATTTACTGCAAGATGAGACTTATTGAGCTTTTGTTTGTCTCGATAGATTCGGGTCTTGTTCTTTTCTTGAATCTATTTTAATTCTCAACAATAACTTTCTCCTTTTCTACTACCAGTTTTTTGGGCTTAGTCTCCCAAACCTTGCTGATTAGGACTTTAAATTTGGGTGAATAATGGGTTCCTTTTCTTTTCTTTAAACCTTTGGGAGTTTTCTGTTTTTTTTCCGTTGTGTGGGTATTGGGGGGTATCCTGAAAGTGTAATTGTAATTAAAGGTTTTTTAAAGGTCCCCATAGGGTTTGGGTTTTTAAGCGGAACTTTTTTTTTTAAACCCACCCGGGTCAAAGGGATCATAAGTTTCATCTATAACCTTAAACCATTTGGGCTCTGGCATATTGACTTCGTTTGAATCTTATAGTTGGATACGATTAGGGGATGTGGGTTTTAATGAATTAAGTTACGAAACTTGGTTCATGTTCCAAACACCAATGGTCAGAAACCAACCTCAGTTTTGGGGAAAAAGTATAAACCTCGGGCGTAAAACTTCAGTTGCCTTCCCGTTTTGGGAATTTGAGTATCTAGTATTGAATATTGTGAACCAACATGTTCTTAATTAATTTTTGGGCTTTAAAGACTTTTAATTGGGATTGGGACCCCATTCTCAATGTTTCTAAACCCCTATAGTTAAACAAATTTATTCCTTTGTGTAGGGAAAAATGGGAAAAAAGTAAAAGGCTCCATCGAAAGCATAATCACTTACATTCATTATTCTCTATGGACATTGGGCATATTAATTCTTACCGTTTCCAAAAATTTTTTTTAGACTTTTAATTGGGTTTTAGGTGTTGGTTCTAATGGTTCCCGGTAGTTAACCAATTTAATTTCCTTTGTTACATTAATAATGGCCTAAGCCAATTTTTTAATAATCCTCTTTTCCATGTTAATGGTATTCACCTTGTTAAAAATTTTTGGGTTGTGTGGGGATTCTGATAGGATGACACTAAACAGCTTATCCATTGGGCTTGCTTTAAATAATGCGGAACATGTTGTTGGAGCCACTGTTAAACCTGAAATTTTTTCCATTTCTAACTTCCTTTTTATTTTTAGGATGAAGGGCGAAATCCCCAACCGATAACACCCTTTTTTTATTAAAAGGGCCCAAAACCAATTGGCTCCAAGTTTCCCGGGGGACTTTCCCATCTCGCCGAAGGGGCGGAAGATTCAAGATCACGTTAAGGAAGGACATTAGCCCCAATCACCAAGCCTATAGATAGTGTTTCGGTGCACCAACGGGGGGGGCTCACTCATCACCATGGGGCCTTGGAAAGGTTTATCAAAAGACCTCAGGACACTATCACCGTTTGGGCGGAATGAACAATGGAATAAGGCACCAGAAGGGTCCTTAGCTTTCATCGGGTTAAACAGCAATTGGCCAGAAAATAAAGTATGAAATTGGGAAAATCGAAGGAAGGATTCCGAACGAAGGAGGGAACTAAAAGGACTACATGGGCGGATGTGGCGGAAACAATTGTCTTTTAAGTTGAAGAACCAAAAGAAATTGGCACTCAAGTGAAGACAAATCTGGCTTCAGAACACATCATCCGACACGATTGGATCAATGAACCCGACTTTGAAGGCGAATGGGCGGAACATCATGGAGTCCACGGTTCAAATTAGTGATGTCCCCACATTTAGTATTTACCTCCATGTAAACATTATAGTACCGCACTTTTCGATAGTTAGATCGTTGTAAGCCCTTTGTTTGAATTGAATGAAGTGATTTTGTTTTGCCATTGCATTTGGGAGTGTTTTCCCCTGACCTCCTCTATTCTTAATTTCCGTCTTTTCTAAACCCATCAAATGCCTCAGGGCCGACCCGGGGTTTGTTTTCCCGAAATCCCGGTTGATTGGGCCTTTGATCCAAACATTATCAGAACCAAGGCCCAAAACAACAACAACGCCCAAACCAACCACCCTGGGAATCCTTGTTCGTTTCCTTGGCTGAACCGGTTTTCTAACCGGGCCGATAGTAGGGATGTTGGCTCCCAAGATAGGGAAGGGTTACCGCCGGGATTGGAATGGAGAAAGGTGAAGTTTCACAAAGGACCCGCCGGCATGGTGGGAAAATTTCGACCACACCCGAACCTTTCACATGGGATGGTTTGCAACTTTCCGCCCATGTCTGTAAAGCTATGGCCTGAAAACGTGAGTTTAAATTGGGAGGAAGGGCTTTGGCCAATATCGGATGATTTTGTAAGTTAGCGTTATGCCCGGATGCGTTTCGGATCTAAAGGGTTTGGAAGGCGAATGATGAGTTAAGCATGCGGTTGATGGTAGAAGTTTCAATAATTGGAGTTGGTAAAGCCCCATGATTGAAGAAGCGGCACAAATTGAGAACCCAAGAAGTAGGGCGGGGAAGTATAATGGGCCCGCGAAGCCGTTAACCCCTAAGCGGGGATTCGGTTTCACATACCCATGGAGGGGATTGCCCCATAATACAAGAATGGTAATGGAATGGAGGAAAGGGAAACGGACCCAAACCCCAACCCAAAAAGACTTGAGTCATGTCCCGTAAAGTGTTCCAAGCGGACATTATGCAAATGAATTCCCAAGGCCAAAGGTAAATGGAAGCTCAGGCGAACCCTTTTAACGGAGGGCGGGTGAACCATTTGATGTGGAGGGGTTGATCACCCGTCTTTGGTAGGGTTTTGGTTAAGTCATTTTTGCCTAGTTCTTTGCGGTCATTCCCATATCAAGGTTTGTGAAAAGTACCTACCTTAAGGTTCTTAAACCCTATGCTGTAAAAGCTCAGGGGGGATATATGGCGGAACAAGGATGTTTTCAAGTCCACTAATATGGAAGGCATGTGCCGGGTTGATCATTTTGGAATCCCAAGTTTGATGTGATTCTAGGATGGATTGGTTTGCGATGTATGGAGGACGATTGCGCAATAACGATTTTTCCCAGGAAGGAAGAAGGATTAAGTAGATCACGGCGAGTGGGGATCATTAAATTCCCTTCGGGAGTTATGCGGGAAAATCGTGTAAAGGTTCCCGATTTTTCAGAATTTGGGGAATGCCAGGATAAGACATTGGTTTTGATTGAGCTGCAGGAACATCGGTGGGACCATAGGGATGCATTTTGGGAAATCAAAAGCGATTAAGGCTATTGGATAAAGGTTATATGAAGGAAATATGCCTAGAGGCAATAATAAAGTTATTATTTATTTCCTTATACCATGATAAATGTTTTTATTCATGCTAGAATTGTATTAACGGAAACATAATACATGTGTGAATAATAGACAAACAGATAGTCACTAGTATGCCTCTACAACTAGCTCATTAATCAAAATGGTTATGTTTCCTAACCATAGACATTGTTGTCATTTGATTAATGGGATCACATCATTAGGAGAATGATGTGATTGACATGACCCATTCCGTTACAGCACTTGATCGTTTGTATTTGCTAATGCTTTTTAACCATCATGTTCGTAACTATGAGTTATGCAACTCCGTTTAGGAGGAAACTTTGTATACCAATGGCTTGGGTGATTATAAAGGATTTCAGGTGTCTCAAAAGGTACTTGTTGGGTTGGGTATTTGGATTAGGTTTTGTCACTCCGATTTGGAGAGGTATCTCTAGGCCTTCTCGGTAATACACATCACTTAAGCCTTAACATTACAACTAATGAGTTAGTTGTGAGATGATGTAGGAGCGAGTAAAGAGACTTCGTGAGATTGAACTAGGTATTGGATAAAGCGATCGAATCTGGGTAAGTAACATCCGATGACAAAGGGAACAAATTATGTGTTATGCGGTTTGAGATAAAGATCTTGTGAATATGTAGGAACCAATATGGGCATCCAGGTTCCGCTATTGGTTATTGGAGAATGGTTCTAGGTCATGTCTACATAGTTCTCGAACCGTAATCCATTAACGTTTGATGGTTCATTATGGTTTATAATATTGATGCCCGAAGGTTGTTGGTCCGGATGTGATCAGGACATAGAGGAGCTCAAATGGTCGAAATAAAGATTGAATATTAACCTACATTTGGACAAAGGGTGTTCGGTGAAATCGGAAATTCGGTCTATTAACCCCCAGCTAATGGGCCTAGGGGCCTTGGTGGAAAGGAAAAGGGCCAGCCCTGGTGGCGCGCCCCCCTTCCCAGCCTTTTGGATGGAAGGGGGCGCCCCCTCTTCCTTTCCTCAAATCTTCCACTGGATGGAGAATCCTATCCGGGATAGGCTTCCGCCTCTTGGGCAGGGCCCCTCCCCCTCCTTTATATCCAGGCGGGGGATAAAAAATTACTGGTCTTCCTTGCCGGCGGTGCCCTTACCATATTCCAGGTCAATGTTTGGGCGAAGCCGCCCAGAATCATACTTTGGGTTGGGATGGTGGGGCACAACTTCCTGGGTCGCTTTGGAACTATCCCGCACTTTCTGGTGGGGGGGTCGTCATAGTGAGCGTGTGCCTTGGGGTCCGTCGTTCGGTGTTGGATGGTCGGTCGTAAGGCGCGAACTCAACACGGTTAAGCGCTTGTTCGGCTAGTGGTGGGGCCTTCTGTTTATGATACCATGGTTTGCGGTTTGGTTTTTTGAAATTATGTTCCCCCGATGGCATGAGCTTTTTTATCTTAGTCATATGGGTAGAACAAAGTGAGTTGTGGGGATAAAGCTCGCCCCTGCAATTTCAGCGGTTTGTGAGATAAAGCGGGGACCACATTACCTGTTCCGGATGGTTTACCCTAGCACCTTGCTTAAAGGTGGGCTTATTCTCTCATTTATTGAAGTGTTCCGGTCCTTGAAAGGTTAAAACACACCAATTGATATCGTTGTGGTTTTGATGCTGGAAACGGTTCTTGCCCCGGCGCCATAAAATTGCAACAACAAAGTGGGGTCTAATTGTTTTGCGGGCATTTGTGATGTGAATTGGTAAGGGTGATCTATATTGTATGAGATGTCATGTTTTGTAACATTATCCAACTGGCGAGATTGGTTGCTTTTTTGTAGAAAGAAGGCCTGTTTGTTTATTTATTAACGTCTTGAGAAGCAAAGTTGGGGGGACAATTCGATGGGTCAAAGGTTCCCTGGCGATTGTCTGGGCTTGGTGGAACACGCACAAGTGATGTACCAACATATACTTAATTGATTGATGTGATGTTTACCTTTAGACTTTCTTGCTTTGAGGCGGAGCATTATAAGATGTTCCATAAAATTTAATTTTCCGGATGCCGTTGAAAGTTTAGTCCAAAACCAGTGAGATGGGGGATAAGTTCTCGTCCACTACTCAAAAAATTTTTCCAAATATGGTTAAACTTCGAGTGTATACAATTCCTCGGCACAGCCAAGGTTAGGTGAATATATATGAATGACAACATAGGTTTAATTAAACTATCCATCCCGTGTGATGGGACATGGTTTAGGAGGATCAGCACAGATGACAAGAGATTGCTAAAGGGGAGTTTTTTAATAGAAATTAAACTTAAATTTTCATAAAGAGAAGTATTTTGTTTCATGTTTTGTAATAGGGCTCGTTTTTGTTGTTAATTTTAATTTCCGGAAAGCAAAGTTGAAAGTGAGGTACAATTGGATGGGTCCGTAAGAGGTTATCCCAGCTTCAAAAAATTATTAAGACCGGGTGGGCCGCTGGGAAAATTTAGGAATTGTGAGCGCGGCAAAAGAAAGGTGCTATAATATTGGTATCTTTAGGCTTGAAGGGTCTTCCCTTTTGACGTATGGACATATAATGTTCCCGGAGTTGAAGTTAATATTTAAGCTGCCGGTTGAGAGATATAAGCTAAAATTCTATTGAAATGGAAGAATAGTTACCGGTAGCAAATACTAAAATTGGGTATATAAACAACAGCTGGGATTAATCTTGGATGTGTGTCAGAAATTCTCCAATACCCACCAACTCAAACGGATGAATTTATGAAGGGATAAAAACAATTCGACTTTGAAAGTAAAAAACCGGAGGTGAAATCAGAAAAAATAAGTTTTGGTAAAAGAATATTTAAAAAGGGGGAAAAAAGGAAATTCAAAAGAACACAAAAAAGTTTTGTCAGGAAAAACCAAATTTGGACCTAAACCGGCAGTGTTTTCTTTAAAAGGGTGGACCTTTGGGCGGAACTGCCCCAAGTATTTGGCGGATAAGAAGGATCAAGGTGAACAAAGGAAATGTATATACAGAGATGGTACCTTACAGACTAAGGCAACGGGTTTTAAATTTGGACTTCTAAATTTCTTCGAAGAGGGTGGAAAGGGAAAGGAAAGGGGCGGGTACGTCTTGGGTGGAAATGGTTCCAAAGTCAATGTGATGGTCGGCTATCAATTACCTTGGTTAGTTTTAACCTAAATAATTGTTATTTGGGCAGCTTGACATGAACTTAATTGGACTTGTTTGATGCAGGCGGACATGAAATAATGGTTGTTCTATTTTTGGTTACTTTTATGGTCTGACCCTTGAAAATGGTCTTTTTGGAACCAGGTATATAAACAATTCATTGTTAAGCCAAAGTCAGGTTGAAATGATAGTGCAACTTATTTGTGACGCCTTTAGGTTATGATTTGAAGATGAAAAACTCCATCGATGGATTTTGGAAATTGATTATGATTTGACACCGATCCGGATGATTCTAAATCGCAAACCGGATCGTGTTTTTATTAAGCGGTGGAGCTGTCGGTTGGTGCAGTTCTAAACAAAGCGTCGTGGCGGGATCTACATGTGAAGCGGAGTACATAGCTGCTTGAAGCAGCAAATGAAGGAGTCTGGATGAAAGAGTTCATTTCCGATCTAGGTGTCATACCTAGTGCATCGGGACCGATGAAGATCTTCTGTGACAATCTGGTGCAATTGCCTTGGCAAAGGAATCCAGATTTCACAAGAGGACCAAGCATATCAAGAGGCGCTTCAATTCCATTGGGACCAAGTCCAAGTGGGAGACATAGAGATTTGCAAAATACATACGGATCTGAATGTTGCAGACCGTTGACTAAGCCTCTTCCACGAGCAAAACATGATCAGCACCAAGACTCCATGGGTGTTAGAATCATTACTATGTAATCTAGATTATTGACTCTAGTGCAAGTGGGAGATGAAGGAAATATGCCCTAGAGGCAATAATAAAGTTATTATTTATTTCCTTATACCATGATAAATGTTTATTATTCATGCTAGAATTGTATTCACGGAAACATAATACATGTGTGAATACATAGACAAACAGATAGTCACTAGTATGCCTCTACAAGACTAGCTCATTAATCAAAATGGTTATGTTTCCTAACCATAGACATGTGTTGTCATTTGATTAATGGGATCACATCATTAGGAGAATGATGTGATTGACATGACCCATCCGTTAGCTTAGCACTTGATCGTTTAGTATGTTGCTAATGCTTTCTTCATGACCCATACATGTTCCTGTAACTATGAGATTATGCAACTCCGTTTACGGAGGAACACTTTGGTACTACCAAGCGTCACAACGTAATCGGGTGATTATAAATGAGTACTAAAGGTGTCTCCAAAGGTACTTGTTGGGTTGGCGTATTTGAGATTAGGTTTTGTCACTCCGATTGTCGAAGAGGTATCTCTAGGCCTTCTCGGTGATACACATCACTTAAGCCTTGCAAGCATTACAACTAATGAGTTAGTTGTGAGATGATGTATTACGGAACGAGTAAAGAGACTTACCGTAACGAGATTGAACTAGGTATTGGATACCGACGATCGAATCTCGGGTAAGTAACATACCGATGACAAAGGAACAACGATGTCGTTATGCGGTTTGACCGATAAAGATCTTCGTAGAATATGTAGGAACCAATATGGGCATCCAGGTTCCGCTATTGGTTATTGACCGAGAATGGTTCTAGGTCATGTCTACATAGTTCTCGAACCCGTAGGGTCCGCACGCTTAACGTTCGATGACAGTTCATTATGAGTTTATAAGTATTGATGCACGAAGGTTGTTGAGTCCCGGATGTGATCACGGACATGACGAGGAGTCTCGAAATGGTCGAGACATAAAGATTGATATATTGAAGCCTACATTTGGACATCGGAAGTGTTCCGAGTGAAATCGAATTTATGGAGTACCGGAGGTTACCGGAACCCCGGGAACTACATGGGCCATAGTGGGCCTTGGTGGAAAGGAGAAAGGGCCAGCCCTAGGTGGCGCGCTTCTTCCCTAGTCCTATTAGGACTAGGAAAGGTGGGCCGCCCCCTCTCTCTCTTTCCCCTCCGGGAATCCTAATCCAACTAGGATTGGAGGAATCCTACTCCCGAGGAGTAGGACTCCTGGCGCCCCTCTTGGCCGGCCAGCCCCTCCCCTTGGCTCCTTTATATACACGGGCAGGGGCACCCTAGGACACACAAGTTGATCTACGGATCGTTCCTTAGCCGTGTCGGTGCCCCTTCCACCATATTCCACTTCGGTCATATCGTCAGAGAGCTTAGGCGAAGCCTCGCGCGGAGAAGTCATATCGTTGCGGAGCTTAGGCGAAGCCCTGCATCGGTGGAGCATCAATATCGTCACCACGCCGTCGTCTTGTGGAACTCATCCCGACACTTTGCTGGATCGGAGTCCGGGATCGTCATCGAGCTGAACGTGTGCGTAACTCGGAGGTGCCGTCGTTCGGTGCTTGGATCGGTCGGATCGTGAAGACGTCGACTACATCAACCGCGTTGTTATAACGCTTCCGCTTTCGGTCTACGAGGGTACATGGACGGACACTCTCCCCTCTCGTTGCTATGCCATCACCATGGTCTTGCGTGTTCGTAGGAATTTTTTTGAAATTACTACGTTCCCCAACATTATATACGCCCAAGTTCTTCGCCTTGGGGATCACCCGTACTGTTAGTGGAGAAGAAGGATGGATCGTTAAGGATGGTTGTTGATTATCGTGGATTGAATGAAGTAACAATCAAGAACAAGTACCCACTACCTATGATAAATGATCTGTTTGATCGTTTGCAAGGAGCTAAAGTGTTTTCCAAGATCTATTTGCGATCAGGGAACCATCAGTTGAAGATTCGAGAGCAGGACATACCTAAGACAGCATTTACCACGAGATATGGACTGTATGAATATACCGTTATGTCATTTGGACTGACTAACGCGCGAGCCTATTTCATGAACCTGATGAACAAAGTGTTTATGGGGTTTTTGGATAAGTTCGTCGTGGTGTTCATTGATGATATTTTGGTTTTCCCGAAGAATGAAGAGGAACATAAGGAACATTTGCGGATGGTTTTGGAGAAACTAAGGGAACATCAGTTATATGCCAAGTTCAGCAAATGTGAGTTTTGGCTAAAGGAAGTTGGATTTCTTGGACATGTTATATCCGGAGAAGGGATAGCAGTTGACCCCACAAAGGTTGAGACCGTAACCAAATGGGAAGCACCAACGACAGTTGGAGAGATCCGGAGTTTCCTTGGACTCGCAGGATACTACCGGAGATTCATTGAAAATTTCTCAAGGATTGCAAAGCCTATGACGGAATTGCTGAAAAAGGATACCAAGTTCATATGGACTGAGGATTGTGAGGCAAGTTTTCAGGAGTTGAAGAAAAGATTGGTTACCTCACGGTGCTAATTTTGCGGATCGGACAAAGGATTATGAGGTGTATTACGGCGCTTCACGCCGAGGACTTGGAGCAGTGCTTATGCGGGGAAGGCAGAGTTGTTTCAGATGCTTCACGACAGCTTAAGCCTCATGAATTAAATTATGCCACACATGATTTGGAGTTAGCAGCCGTTGTGCATGCATTGAAGACATGGAGACATTTCCTCATTGGAAATCATTGTGAGGTGTACACGGATCACAAGAGTTTGAAGTACATTTTCACGCAGAAGGAGTTAAACCTTAGACAAAGGAGATGGTTGGAACTCATCAAGGATTATGATATGAGATTGCATTATCATCCCGGAAAGGCTAATGTAGTAGCAGGGCGCATTGAGCAAGAAGAGCCAGGTCAATACGCTATTGACGGGAAAAATACCAAAGGAGCTAGCAGAAGATCTTCGTGAGCTATGTTTGGAAATAGTTCAGAAAGGCTACGTAGCAGCATTGGAGATTCAGTCTACGTTGATGGATAAAATCAGGGAAGCTCAGAAAAAGGACAAGGAGATTGCGGGTATAAAGGAGAAAATGAGCGAAGGAAAAGCTAAGGGATTTTGTGAGGATGAGCACGATACCCTATGGTTTGAGGACCGTATTTACGTGCCAAATGACCCGGAGATCAGGAAGTTGATTTTGCAAGAAGCACATGATTCACCCTATTCGATTCACCCAGGAAATACCAAGATGTATTTGGATTTGAAGGAAACGTTCTGGTGGACCGGAATGAAGAGGGATATCGCGGAGTATGTAGCAGTTTGTGATGTATGTCAAAGAGTGAAGGCAGAACATCAGAAGCCAGCAGGATTGTTGCAACCATTGCCGATACCCGAATGGAAGTGGGATAAACTAGGCATGGATTTCATCACGGGTTTGCCAAAGACTTGTTCAGGCTATGATTCGATTTGGGTTATAGTCGACCGCTTGACGAAGGTAGCTCATTTCATTCCAGTCAAGACTACCTATAGCAGTGCTAAGTTGGCAAAGATATACATGACCAGAATTGTTTGTTTGCACGGAGTTCCGAGGAGTATCGTATCAGATAGAGGAACCCAATTTACCTCAAAGTTTTGGAATCAGTTACACGAAACATTGGGAACCAGGCTGGAATTCAGTACAGCTTTCCACCCACAGACAGATGGACAGACCGAGAGAGTCAATCAGATTTTGGAGGATATGCTGAGAGCTTGTGCACTAGACTATGGATCTAGTTGGGACGATAACTTGCCGTATGCAGAGTTTTCTTATAACAACAGTTACCAAACCAGCTTGAAGATGGCACCTTTTGAAGCCTTATACGGAAGGAGGTGCAGGACACCGTTATCATGGGACGAAGTTGGAGACCGTCAGTTGTTTGGACCAGATTTGATTAAGGAGTCTGAACAGAAGGTTAAGTTGATTCGCGATAGGCTCAAAGTAGCCCAGTCAAGACAGAAAAGCTATGCGGGTTCAAAACGCAAGGCGATAGAATATGAAGTTGGAGACAGAGTTTATCTTAGAGTATCCCCACTTCGAGGAGTTAAGCGTTTTGGAGTTAAAGGAAAATTGGCACCACGTTTCGTTGGACCTTATAGGATCTTGCAACGCATGGGAGAAGTCGCTTATAAGCTGGAATTACCAGAAGGACTGTCAGGAGTTCATGATGTATTCCATGTTTCTCAGCTGAAGAAATGTCACGCCGAGATGGCGGAAGTACCACTCAGAGATACAGTTGAAGGAAATATGCCCTAGAGGCAATAATAAATGTTATTATTTATTTCCTTATATCATGATAAATGTTTATTATTCATGCTAGAATTGTATTAACCGGAAACATAATACATGTGTGAATACATAAACCTACAGAGTGTCACTAGTATGCCTCTACTTGACTAGCTCGTTAATCAAAGATGGTTATGTTTCCTAACCATGAACAAGGAGTTGTTATTTGATTAATGGGATCACATCATTAGTTGAATGATCTGATTGACATGACCCATTCCATTAGCATAGCACCGATCGTATAGTTTGTTGCTAGTGCTTTTCTTCATGACTTATACATGTTCCTATGACTATGAGATTATGCAACTCCCGTTTGCCGAGGAACACTTTGGGTGCTACCAAGCGTCACAACGTAATCGGGTGATTATAAAGGTGCATTACAGGTGTCTCCAAGGTACATGTTGGGTTGGCATATTTGAGATTAGGATTTGTCACTCCGATTGTCGAAGAGGTATCTCTGGCCCTCTCGGTAATGCACATCACATAAGCCTTGCAAGCATTGCAACTAAATGTGTTAGTTGTGAGATGATGTATTACGGAACGAGAAAAGAGACTTGCCATGAACGAGATTGAACTAGGTATTGGATACCGACGATCGAATCTCGGGCAAGTAACATACCGATGACAAAGGGAACAACGTATGTTGTTATGCGGTCGACCGATAAAGATCTTCGTAGAATATGTAGGAACCAATATGGGCATCCAGGTCCGCTATTGGTTATTGACCGAGAGGTGTCTCGGTCATGTCTACATAGTTCTCGAACCCGTAGGGTCCGCACGCTTAACGTTTCGATGGCAGTTATTATGAGTTTATATGATATTGATGTACGAAGGTTGTTCGAGTCCGGATGAGATCACGGACATGACGAGGAGTCTCGAAATGGTCGAGACATAAAGATTGATATATTGGAAGCCTATGTTTGGACTCGGAATCACTCCGGGTGAAATTGGGAATTTTACGAGTACCGGGGTTACCGGAACCTCCGGGGAGTTAATGGGCCTTGATGGGCCTTAAGGGAAAGAGAAAAGGGGCCATATGCTGGCGCAGCCTTCCCCTTCCCTAGTCCTATTAGGATTAGGAGAAGGGTGGCGCCTCTCTCCCTCTCCCTTGGTCAAACCCTAGTTGGACTAGGATTGGGGGAATCCTACTCGGTGGGAGTAGGACTCCCAGCGCAGCCATAGGTGGCCGGCCAGCCCTCCCTTCCCTCCTTTATATACTGAGGGCAGAGGGCACCCCATGACACACAAATTGATCTGGATCTTTCCTTAGCCGTGTGCGGTGCCCCTTCCACCATATTCCACCTCGGTCATATCGTCGCGGAGCTTAGGTGAAGCCTGCGCGGAGAAGTCATATCGTCATGAGCTTAGGCGAAGCCCTGCGTCGGTGGAGCATCATCATCGTCCCACGCCGTCGTCTTGTGGAACTCATCCCGACACTTTGCTGGATCGGAGTCCGGGGATCGTCATCGAGCTGAGCGTGTGCGTAACTTCGGAGGTGCCGTCGTTCGGTGCTTGGATCGGTCGGATCGTGAAGACGTCGACTACATCAACAGCGTTGTTATAACGCTTCGCTTTCGGTCTCACGAGTGCGTGGGCGGACACTCTTCCCTCTCGTTGCTATGCCATCACCATGGTCTT
Organism: Aegilops longissima; assembly: GCA_021605205.1. Lineage (NCBI taxonomy): Eukaryota > Viridiplantae > Streptophyta > Magnoliopsida > Poales > Poaceae > Aegilops > Aegilops longissima. The sequence goes on from CM038676.1 coordinate 60,571,717, forward strand.
GCGTGATCGTAGGAAAATTTTTGAAATTACTCGTTCCCCAACAGGGCATCCGAGCCTGGTTTTATGCGTTGATGTCATATGCACGAGTAGAACACAAGTGAGTTGTGGGCGATACAAGTCATACTACCTACCAGCATGTCATACTTTGGTTCAGCGGTATTGTGAGATGAAGCGGCCGGACCGACATTACGCGTGACGCTTACGCGAGACTGGTTTCACCGCTGTGAGCACTCGTTGCTTAAAGGTGGTGGCGGGTGTCTGTCTCTCTCACTTTAGTTGAACTGAGTGTGGCTCGCCCGTCCTTGAGAAGGTTAAAGCGGAGTCTATTTGACGAAATATCGTTGTGGTTTTGATGTGTAGGTAAGAACGGTTCTTGCTCAGCCCGTAGCAGCCACGTAAAACTTGCAACAACAAAGTAGAGGACGTCTAACTTGTTTTTGCAGGGCATGTTGTGATGTGATATGGTCAAGGCGTGATGCTATATTTCATTGTATGAGATGATCATGTTTTGTAACGAGTTATCGGCAATCGGCAGGAGCCATATGGTTGTCGCTTTATTGTATGAAATGCAAGCGCCATGTAATTGCTTTACTTTATCACTAAGCGAGTAGCGATAGTCGTAGAAGCAATAGTTGGCGAGGCGACAACGATGCTACGATGGAGATCAAGGTGTCGCGCGGTGGCGATGGTGATCATGGCGGTGCTTGGAGATGGAATCACAAGCACAAGATGATGATGGCCATATCATATCACTTATATTGATTGCATGTGATGTTAATCCTTTATGCATCTTATTTTGCTTTGATTGACGGTAGCATTATAAGATGATCCCTTACTAAATTATCAAGAAGTGTTCTCCTGAGTATGCACCGTTGCGAAAGTTCTTCGTCTTTGAGACACCACGTGATGATCGGGTGTGATAGGCTCTACGTTCAAATACAGCGGGTGCAAAACAGTTGCACACGCGAATACTCAGGTTATACTTGACGAGCTATGCATATAAGATATGACCTCGGAACACGGAGACCGAAGGTCGGCGTGAATCATATAGTAGATATGATCAACATATTGATGTTCACCATTGAAACTACTCCATCACACGTGATGATCGGTCATGGTGTAGTTGATATGGATCACGCAATCACTTAGAGAATTGGAGGATATTTTTCTAAGTGGGAGTTCTTAAGTAATATGATTAATTGAACTTAAATTTATCATGAACTTAGTACTGATAGTATCTTGCTTGTCTATGATGTGTAGATAGATGGCTCGTCTTGTTGTTCCGTTGAATTTTAATCGTTCCTTGAGAAAGCAAAGTTGAAAGATGATGGCAGCAATTACACGGACTGGGTCCGTAACGAGGATTATCCTTATTGCTGCATTGAAGAATTACGTCCGGAAGCACCGTTAGGTGCCAGGCCTGATGCAAGGGCTGCGCCGAAGTTGTGAACGTCTGGCAAAGCAAAGCGATGACTACTCTATAGTTCAGTGTGCCATGCTTTACGGCTTAGAACCGGGACTTCAACGTCGTTTTGAACACCATGGAGCATATGAGATGTTCCAGGAGTTGAAGTTAATATTCAGCGAATGCCCGGATTGAGAGATATGAAGTCTCCAATAAGTTCTATAGCTGTAAGATGGAGGAGAATGGTTACATCGGTGAGCATATACTCGTAATGTCCGGATATAACAATCACTTGATTCAACTGGGAGTTAATCTTCCGGATGATTGCGTCATTGACAGAATTCTCCAATCACGCCACCAAGCTACAAGAGCTTCGTGATGAACTATAATATGCAAGGATGACCAAAACTATGCCCGAGCTCTTGGCGATCTTTGAAAGCATGGAGGTAGAAATCAAAAGGAGCATCAAGTGTTGATGGTTAACAAAACCACTAGTTTCAAGAAAAGGGCAAAGGAAAGAAAAGGAAACTTCAAAAGAGCGGCAAGCAAGTTGCTGATCAAGAGAAGAAACCAAGTCTGGTCCTAAGCACGAAACTGAGTGCTTCTATTGCAAGCGTGCTGGTCCTTTGAAGCGGAACTGCCCCAAGTATTTGGCGGATAAGAAGGATGGCAAGGTTAACAAAGGTATATGTGATATACTTGTTATTGATGTGTACCTTACTAATACTCGCAGAGCACTTGGGTATTTGATACTGGTTACATTGCTAATATTTGCAACTCAAAGCAGGGCTACGGATTAGCGAAGATTGGCTAAGGACGAGGTGACGATCTGCGTGGGAAATGGTTCCAAAGTCGATGTGATCGCAATCGCACGCTACCTCTACATCTACCTTGGGATTAGTATTAGACCTAAATAATTGTTATTTAGTACCATCGTTGAGCATAAACATTATATCTGGATCTTGTTTGATGCGAGGCGGTTATTCATTAAATCGAGAGAATAATGGTTGTTCTATTTATATGAATAATATCTTTTATGGTCATGCACCATTGAAGAATGGTTTGTTTTACTTAATCTTGATAGTAGTGATACACATATTCATAATGTTGAAACCAAAAGATGCAGAGTTGATAATGATGGTGCAACTTATTTGTGGCACTCGCCGTTTAGGTCATATCGAGTAAAACGCATGAAGAAACTCCATGCCGATGGACTTTTGGAGTCACTTGATTATGAATCACTTGGCACTTGCGAACCGTGCCTTATGGGCAAGATGACTAAAACACCGTTCTCGGAACTATGGAGAGAGCAACAGATTTATTGGAAATCATACATACCGATGTATGTGGTCCAATGAATGTTGAGGCTCGTGGCGGATATCGTTATTTTCTCACCTTCACAGATGATTTGAGCAGATATGGGTATATCTACTTAATGAAACACAAGTCTGAAACATTTGAAAAGTTCAAAGAATTTCAGAGTGAAGTGGAAAATCATCGTAACAAGAAAATAAAGTTTCTACGATCTGATCGTGGAGGAGAATATTTGAGTTCTGAGTTTGGCCTACATTTGAAACAATGTGGAATAGTTTAGCAACTTACGCCACCGAACACCACAACGTAATGGTGTGTCCGAGCGTCAGAATCGTACTTTATTAGATATGGTGCGATCTATGATGTCTCTTCTGATTTACCGCTATCGTTTTGGGGTTATGCTTTAGAGACGGCTACATTCACTTTAAATAGGGCACCATCTAAATCCGTTGAGACGACGCCTTATGAACTGTGGTTTGGCAAGAAACCAAAGTTGTCGTTTTTGAAAGTTTGGGGCTGCGATGCTTATGTGAAAAAGCTTCAACCTGATAAGCTCGAACCCAAATCGAGAAATGTGTCTTCATAGGATACCCAAAGGAGACAGTTGGGTACACCTTCTATCACAGATCCGAAGGCAAGATTTTGTTGCTAAATTGGAAACTTTTTGGAGAAAGAGTTTCTCACGAAAGAAGTGAGTGGGAGGAAAGTAGAACTTGATGAGATAATCATATCTACTCCCTTATTGAGAAGTAGTACATCACGAGAAAACAGTTTACGTGACACCTACACCAAATAGGAGGAAGCTAATGATGATGATCATGAAACTTGGATCAAATTTCTCAGAACTTCGAGATCAACGAGCAAGATCCGCACTGAGTGGTACGGTAATCCTATTTTGGAAGTCATATTCTTTGGAACATGATGAACCTCGAACTATGAAGAAGCGATGGTGAGCCCAGATTCCACAAAATGGCTTGAGGCCATGAAATCTGAGATGGGATCCATGTATGAGAACAAAGTATGGACTTTGGTTGACTTGCCCGATGATCGGCAAGCAATTGAGAATAAATGGATCTTCAAGAAGAAGACCGACGCTGATGGTAATATTCTCGTCTATAAAGCTCGACTTGTTGCAAAAGGTTTTCGACAAGTTCAAGGGATTGACTACGATGAGACCTTCTCACCCGTGGCGATGCTTAAGTCCGTCCGAATCATGTTAGCAATTGCCGCATTTTATGATTATGAAATTTGGCAAATGGATGTTAAAACTGCATTCTGAATGGATTTACGGAAGAAGAGTTGTATATGATGCAACCAGAAGGTTTTGTCGATCCAAAGGAGCTAACAAAGTGTGCAAGCTCCAGCGATCCATTTATGGACTGGTGCAAGCCTCTCGGAGTTGGAATAAGCGTTTTGATAGTGTGATCAAAGCATTTGGTTTTATCTGAGACTTTTGGAGAAGCTTTGTATTTACAAGAAAGTGAGTGGGAGCTCAGTAGCATTCCCGATATTATATGTGGATGACATATTATTGATCGGAAATGATATAGAATTTCTGGATAGCATAAAGGATACTTGAATAAAAGTTTTTCGATGAAAGACCTCGGTGAAGCTGCTTACATATTGGGCATTAAGATCTATAGAGATAGATCAAGGCGCTTAATAGGACTTTCACAAAGCACATACCTTGATAAAGTTTTGAAAAAGTTCAAAATGGATCGAGCAAAGAAAGGGTTCTTGCCGGTATTACAAGGTGTGAAATTGAGTAAGACTCAATGCCCGACCACCGCAGAAGATAGAGAGAAAATGAAAGATGTTCCTATGCTTCAGCCATAGGCTCTATCATGTATGCAATGCTGTGTACCAGACCTGATGTGTGCCTTGTTTGTAAGTTTAGCGGCAGGTACCAAAGTAATCCAGAGTGGATCATCGGACAGCGGTCAAGAACATCCTTAAGTACTTGAGAAGAACTAAGGATATGTTTCTCATTTATGGCGGTGACAAAGAGCTCGTCAGAACGCAGTTACGTCGATGCAAGCTTTGACACTGATCCGGACGATTCTAAATCGCAAACCGGATACGTATTTACATTAAGCGGTGGAGCTGTCGGTTGGTGCAGTTCCAAACAAAGCGTCGTTATGGATCTACATGTGAAGCTGAGTACATAGCTGCTTGAAGCAGCTAATGAAGGAGTCTCGATGAAGGAGTTCATATCCGATCTAGGTGTTGTACCTAGTGTATCGGGTCCAATGAAAATCTTTTGTGACAATCTCGGTGCAATTGCCTTGGCAAAGGAATCCAGATTTCACAAGAGAACCAAGCACATCAAAAGACGCTTCAACTCCATCCGGATTTGGTCGGTGGGAGACATAGAGATATGCAAGATACATACGGATCTGAATGTTGCGACCCGTTGACTAAGCCTCTTCCACGAGCAAAACATGATCAGCACCAAGACTCCATGGGTGTTAGAATCATTCTTGTGTAATCTAGATTATTGACTCTAGTGCAAGTGGGAGGCTCAAGGAAATATGCCCTAGAGGCAATAATAAATGTTATTATTTATTTCCTTATATCATGATAAATGTTTATTATTCATGCTAGAATTGTATTAACCGGAAACATAATACATGTGTGAATACATAAACCTACAGAGTGTCACTAGTATGCCTCTACTTGACTAGCTCGTTAATCAAAGATGGTTATGTTTCCTAACCATGAACAAGGAGTTGTTATTTGATTAATGGGATCACATCATTAGTTGAATGATCTGATTGACATGACCCATTCCATTAGCATAGCACCTGATCGTATAGTTTGTTGCTAGTGCTTTTCTTCATGACTTATACATGTTCCTATGACTATGAGATTATGCAACTCCGTTTGCCGAGGAACACTTTGGGTGCTACCAAACGTCACAACGTAATGGGTGATTATAAAGGTGCATTACAGGTGTCTCCGAAGGTACATGTTGGGTTGGCATATTTGAGATTAGGATTTGTCCTCCGATTGTCGGAGAGGTATCTCTGGGCCCTCTCGGTAATGCACATCACATAAGCCTTGCAAGCATTGCAACTAAATGTGTTAGTTGTGAGATGATGTATTACGGAACGAGAAAAGAGACTTGCCAAGATGCGAGATTGAACTAGGTATTGGATACCGACGATCGAATCTCGGGCAAGTAACATACCGATGACAAAGGGAACAACGATGTTGTTATGCGGATCGACCGATAAAGATCTTCGTAGAATATGTAGGAACCAATATGGGCATCCAGGTCCCGCTATTGGTTATTGACCGAGAGGTGTCTCGGTCATGTCTACATAGTTCTCGAACCCGTAGGGTCCGCACGCTTAACGTTTGATGGCGAGTTATTATGAGTTTATATGATATTGATGTACGAAGGTTGTTGAGTCCCGGATGAGATCACGGACATGACGAGGAGTCTCGAAATGGTCGAGACATAAAGATTGATATATTGGAAGCCTATGTTTGGACTCGGAATCACTCCGGTGAAATTGGGAATTTTACCGATACAGGGGTTACCGGAACCTCCCGGGAGTCAATGGGCCTTGATGGGCCTTAAGGGGAAAGAGAAAAGGGGCCATATGCTGGCGCAGCCTTCCCCTTCCCTAGTCCTATTAGGATTAGGAGAAGGGGTGGCGCCTCTCTCCCTCCCTTGGTCAAACCCTAGTTGGACTAGGATTGGGGGAATCCTACTCCCTGGGAGTAGGACTCCCGCGCAGCCATAGGTGGCCGCCAGCCCCTCCCTTCCCTCCTTTATATACAGGGCGAGGGCACCCCATGACACACAAATTGATCTACGGATCTTTCCTTAGCCGTGTCGGTGCCCCTTCCACCATATTCCACCTCGGTCATATCGTCGCGGAGCTTAGGTGAAGCCTGCGGGAGAAGTCATATCGTCATGCGGAGCTTAGGCGAAGCCCTGCGTCGGTGGAGCATCATCATCGTCACCACGCCGTCGTCTTGACGGAACTCATCCCGACACTTTGCTGGATCGGTCCGGGATCGTCATCGAGCTGAGCGTGTGCGTAACTCGGAGGTGCCGTCGTTCGGTGCTTGGATCGGTCGGGTCGTGAAGACGTCGACTACATCAACAGCGTTGTTATAACGCTTCGCTTTCGGTCTCACGAGTGCGTGGACGGACACTCTTCCCTCTCGTTGCTATGCCATCACCATGGTCTTGCGTGATCGTAGGAAAATTTTTGAAATTACTACGTTCCCCAACAACAGTGCCACTTGAAGCAATTCAGTTGAAGGATGATTTAACATATGAGGAGAAACCAGTCAAGATTCTCGATTATGCCAGCAGAGTTACTCGCAGCAAGTTTATCAAGTTTTGCAAGGTTCAGTGGAGCCACCACACTGAGGATGAAGCCACCTGGGAAAGAGAAGAGGATTTGCTCAAAGACCACCCTCACCTATTTTCTAGCCAACCCGAATCTCGAGGGCGAGATTCATCTTAAGGGGGGTAGGTTTGTAACATCCCAAATTTTCAATTTGGAATGTTATACATTAGATCATCATGCATATCATATTTTCTTGCATTTTGTTGATCCTAGAAATTTCACGCAACTCAAGGACCCTCGGAGAGAGTTGGAGATTTCAAATTTTCAGATTTGAGTTCTCTCAAAACTATGAAAAGAGGATCATTGGATTTATTTATTTTATCTTCAAATATTTTTCCAATCAAAAATAAGAGAGGGAATAATATGACTTTCCCAAAATTTAGGAAAAATGAAGATTTAATAAATAAATCAAATTTTGGATTTTTCTCGGAGTTTATTTTGCCTTAGGGAAAAATGCGTGTTTTAAAAAAATTGCATTTTGGCCCCGTGTTAAAGTTCATTTTGTTCGACTCATTTTTAGGAGTCGGGGAAAGTTTGCTTTATTAATTTTGGAGTTCGTTTAGATTTTTTTTATTTATTTTTCTGCGCGCGAAACCGTTTAAAAAAAACTGCAGCGCCTTGGGCCAAAGGCCCAAGCCGCTAGCCGCCGGCCGGCCAAGGCCACAAGGCCATCACGCGCACGCACCAAGGGAGCCAGGGAGCCGCTTCTTTTTCCAAAGTCCTAGTAGGACTCTTTTCCTACTTCGTTTATTCCGTATCTATTCCTAGATCTATTCCTCTTGTTTCCTAATCCTAATCTATTTCTTGTCCCCTACCCCAAGCAAAACCCTCCCCTCCCCAATATAAATACCCAAGCACCCCCTCTAACACATCAAATCAACACCTCTCCTCTCCTCTCCTCTCCTCACCACCACCGCCGCCCGCCCTCGCCGCCCCACCCACCAGCGCCCACCCAGCCCCGCCGCCCCTCACCGCCGCCGCCGCCCTCGCCGCCCGCCGCCTCATGAAGCCCTCGCCTCTTGAGTACTAGCCCAGCAGCGTCACCTTTTCGTTACCGTTCGATTTCGTTCCGGTTTTCTAGATCGGTTTTCGTTTGGTTTTCTTTCCAAACCCTAGATCGGTTTTTCTCGCGGTTTTCTTTCCGGTTTTGTTTAGCAGGCGTTCGCCGGACCGTTCGTCCTAACGAACGTGATCACCGGTTTGCTTCGGTTAATGAACATCCGTTCGTTCAACCGTTCGTCGTTTTCTTTCTCATCGGATTTATTCCGTTATTTTTCTGATAGCGATTTCAGATCCGATTTTCTTTCTAGTCTGTCTTCTCGCTCGTTTATTGGAATCAGGTGATTCAAGCGCCTGGAGTTTCATCTCGAAACCGCCGTTCCGACTAATCAACTTAAACAAAGTTTTGCTACTGTAAAATTTGACTTAGTTTCAACTTGCTAGAACCGAGTTGTTTTCTTTCGTCGTTTGATTTTCGTTGCTTTATTTGATTCGATTCTTTTTGCAACCAGGGTTCTTAAGTTGAACTTTCTGGTTAGATCTTCTATTCGAGATTTACCTGTGCATTAGATGAGTACTTATTGTATGCTTGTTGTTTGTCTGCGATAGATCATCCAGAGTGCGCCGCTTGTTACTTCGAATCTCTAGGTTTCGCGGATCGTCAGCAAGGCAAGTAACACTTGATCATACCTTTTCTACTACCCAGTTTTTATGCATTAGATCAATCCTCAAACACTTGCATGATTAGGATCTAATTAAATTGTGGGATGGGAAGTAGATGAGGTAGTACCTATTACCTGTTTTACTTATGAAACCTTTGGGAGTTACTTCTACGTTTGCTTATTATGCCCTGCTATGCTAGTAGACGTGGATTGGGTGAGTGAATATCCATGACAGATGTGAGATTGTAATTAAAGGTTTATTTAAGGTGGCAACTTAAACACACATCTGGGTGGATTGAGGCACCTGTTTTCAAGCAGGACTTGCCTGTTTTTTGGACCGCCACCCGTGCTCAAAGGGATCATAAGATAATTCATACTAGTAACTTCGTGTGCAGCCACAAGCCATTATGGGCTCTGGCATAGTTGACTAAGTCGTGCGAACTCTTATAGTGGTGGACTAGCAGATGTAGGGGATGTAGGTGTACGGTCCACCCATCGTAAGGTGCTAGCGCTTCGAAAGACTATGTCTCGGTCATCCGTCTCTCAAACACCTCAGTAGTGCGAGAAACCAAACGGAGGCGATCGAGTCTTGTGGGGAAAAGTCATAAACCTCTGCGAGTGTACAAACTAATCATGATTAGCCGTGTCCCCGGTTATGGACATCTTGAGTATCTAGTACTTGAATATCATGTGAATCTCAACATGTTACTCTAATTAATATTGTTGGGTTTTAATGAGTACTTTTAATTGGGATTGAGGATCTGTCAACCATTCTCAATGTTTCACAACCACCATGATAGTTAAACAAATTTATTCCTTTGTAGTAGGGAAAACTGGCTTTATGAAAACTGTATCAGAGAGCTTTCCACCAGCCACATATGCATGTAGTACAGGCTTATCATTCATTATTCTCTATGTGTTACATTGCCAAGATATTCCATGTGTTGACCGTTTTCTGGCTGCAACTTTTCATGTTGCGCACTTTTCGAACGACAGTAAGGTGCTTTTAGGTCGTGGTTCTATACTCGATGATGCACCGGAGTTGATGGACTCACTTATCTTCCAAGTCTTCCGCTGTTATCGTTAATAGATGGCCTTAAGCCTTATTTATTGTAATAAGTCCTCTTTTGGGCAACGATGTAATAAGTGTGTGATTGCTACTCTGTTATAAATCCTTCAAAGTACTGTGTGGTGTCAGCATTACTGATCCAGGGATGACACCTGAGCACAGAGACACGTGCTACCAAACGTCACAACATTACAGGGCGATTGCATTGCATACAATAAAGCGACAACCATATGGCTCCTGCCAGTTGCCGATAACTCGGTTACAAAACATGATCATCTCATACAATAAAATATAGCATCACGTCTTGACCATATCACATCACAACATGCTCTGCAAAAACAAGTTAGACGTCCTCTACTTTGTTGTTGGAAATTTTACGTGGCTGCTACGGGCTTAGCAAGAACCGTTCTTACCTACGCATCAAAACCACAACGATAGTTTGTCAAGTTGGTGTTGTTTTAACCTTCGCAAGGACCGGGCGTAGCCACACTCGGTTCAACTAAAGTTGGAAAAACTGACACCCGCTAGCCACCTTTGTGCAAAGCACGTCGGGAGAACCGGTCTCGCGTAAGCGTACGCGTAATGTTGGTCCGGGCCGCTTCGTCCAACAATACCGCTGAACCAAAGTATGACATGCTGGTAAGCAGTATGACTTATATCGCCCACAACTCACTTGTGTTCTACTCGTGCATATAACATCTACGCATAAAACTAGGCTGGATGCCACTACTGGGGAACGAAGTAATTTCAAAAAAATTCCTGCGCACACGCAAGATCATGGTGATGCATAGCAACAAGAGGGGAGAGTGTTGTCTACGTACCCTCGTAGATCGAAAGCGGAAGCGTTTAGCACAACGCGGCTGAAGTAGTCGTACGTCTTCATGATCCGACCGATCAAGTACCGAAAGTACGACACCTCCGAGTTCAGCACACGTTCAGCCTGATGACGTCCCTCGAACTCCGATCCAGCCGAGTGTTGAGGGAGAGTTTCGTCAGCACGACGGCGTGGTGAAGATGTTGATGTTCTACCGATGCAGGGCTTCGCCTAAGCACCGCTACAGTATTATCGAGGTGAACTATGGTGGAGGGGAGCACCACACATGGCTAAAATATCAAACGATCAATTGTTGTTTCTATGGGGTGCCCACCTGCCCCTATATATAAAGGAGCAAGGGGGGAGGCGGCCGACCTAGGAGGAGGGCGCGCCAAGGGGGGAGTCCTACTCCCACCGGGAGTAGGACTCCTCCTTCCCTTGTTGGAGTAGGAGAGAAGGAAAGAGGGGGAGAGGAAAAAGGAAAAGGGGGCTGCACCCTTTGTCCAATTTGGACCAGAGTGGGGGCGTGCGCCTCCTTCCTTTTGGCCTCTCCCCTTTATTCTCGTACAGCCCAATAAGGCCCATATACTCCCCGGCGAATTCCCGCAACTCTCCGGTACTCCGAAAAATACCCGAATCACTCGGAACCTTTCCGATGTCCGAATATAGTCGTCCAATATATCGATCTTTACGTCTCGACCATTTAAAGACACCTCGTCATGTCCCCGATCTCATCTGGGACTACGAACTCCTTCGGTACATCAAAACACATAAACTCATAATATAACTGTCATCGAAACTTTAAGCGTGTGGACCCTACGGGTTCGAGAACTATGTATACATGACCGAGACACGTCTCCGGTCAATAACCAATAGCGGAACCTGGATGCTCATGTTGCTCCCACATATTCTACGAAGATCTTTATCGGTCAGACCGCATAACAACATACGTTGTTCCCTTTGTCATCGGTATGTTACTTGCCCGATATTCGATCGTCGGTATCTCAATACCTAGTTCAATCTCGTTACCGGCAAGTCTCTTTACTCGTTCCGTAATACATCATCCCGCAACTAACTCATTAGTTGCAATGGTTGCAAGGCTTATAGTGATGTGCATTACCGAGTGGGACCAGAGATACCTCTCCGACAATCGGAGTGACAAATCCTAATCTTGAAATACGCCAACCCAACAAGTACCTTCGGAGACACTTGTAGAGCACCTTTATAATCACCCAGTTACGTTGTGACGTTTGGTAGCACACATAGTGTTCCTCCGGTAAACGGGAGTTGCATAATCTCATAGTCATAGGAACATGTATAAGTCATGAAGAAAGTAATAGCAACATACTAAATGATCAAGTGCTAAGCTAACGGAATGGGTCAAGTCAATCACATCATTCTCCTAATGATGTGATCCCGTTAATCAAATGACAACTCATGTCTATGGTTAGGAAACATAACCATCTTCGATTAACGAGCTAGTCAAGTAGAGGCATACTAGTGACACTCTGTTTGTCTATGTATTCACACATGTATTACGTTTCCGGTTAATACAATTCTAGCATGAATAATAAACATTTATCATGATATAAGGAAATAAATAATAACTTTATTATTGCCTCTAGGGCATATTTCCTTCACAAACAATGCAACCTGCCGCTTTCTTTGGGTAAGCATTTCCGCTCAAATGTGTTGTGTGATGTGGTTGACATGGATGCCAGCCATGTTCTTCTTGGGAGGCCTTGGCAATTTGATGTGGATACTACACACAAGGGCAAGGAAAATTCTTACTCTTTCATTTTAAACAAGATAAAGATAGTTATCTTGCCAAACAAAACCGAAGGTAATACCTCTAAGGAGGAGGGGTAAACTATGTTAACTATCTCCCATACCTCTCATGAGTTTATGGAAGACTTGAAGGAGGTAGATTTGTGTGCTGCACTTGTTGTAAAGGAGAAGAGCACCTGACTGTTGAAAATCCAGCAAAGGTACGTGGTTTATTGGCAGAATTTCAGAACATACTTGGAGAGCCACATGGCTTGCCACCGATGAGAGGAATTCAACATAGAATTGACTTAATTCTGGAGCAAGTCTTCCTAATCTTCCACACTATCGAATGGTCCCAAAGGAGCATGCTATATTGAAGGAGAAAGTGGAGGAATTGCTGCAAAAGGGGCACATTCGAGAAAGTATTAGCCCATGTGTTGTACCAGCCCTGCTCGCGCCTAAGAAAGATGGATCTTGGTGCATGTGTATGGGCAATAGAGCCGTTAACAAGATCACCGTAAGGTATAGATTCCCTATTCCCCGTCCGGATGATATGTTGGATCAGCTCAGTGGAGCAAGAGTGTTCACAAAGCTAGATTTAAGAAGTGGATACCATCAAATCCATATAAGACCCGAGGATGAATGGAAAACCGCCTTAAAGACAAAGGAAGGGTTGTTTGAATGGCTAGTCATGTCATTTGGACTCTCAAATGCACCGAGTACCTTTATGCACTTAATGAATCAAGTCCTTCGACCCTTCTTATCCCACTTTGTTGTGGTCTATTTCTATGACATCTTGATCTATAGCAAGGATGAGGATGAACACTTAGATCACATTCGGAAGGTGCTAGAAGTACTAAGGGAAAATGAGCCCTAGGAAAAGAAGTTGTATTTGTAGGAAAACCTATTCTTTCGAGAAGTGGTCAAACTTCATGGAGTTCCAAGGTCCATCGTCTCAGATCGTGATAGCAAGTTCCTTGCTGCATTTTGGCTCACTTTGTGGAAGCAATTCAACACTGAATTGAAATTTTCTAGCACTACTCATCCACAAATAGATGGACAAACAGAAGTGGTGAACAAGTTTTTGGGTAATCTGATCTGTTGCATTTGTGGAGAAAGAAAGGGGCAATGGGATTTGGCTTTATCTCTTGTAGAGTTCTCCTACAATAACTGAAGGAAATATGCCCTAGAGGCAATAATAAAGTTGTTATTTATATTTCCTTATATTATGATAACTGTTTATTATTCATGCTAGAATTGTATTAACCGGAAACTTAGTACATGTGTGAATACATAGACAAACAGAGTCACTAGTATGCCTCTACTTGACTAGCTCGTTGAATCAAATATGGTTAAGTTTCCTAGCCATAGACATGAGTTGTCATTTGATTAACGGGATCACGTCATTAGAGAATGATGTGATTGACTTGACCCATTCCGTTAGCTTAGCACCTGATCGTTTACTATATTGCTATTGCTTTCTTCATGACATATACATGTTCCTATGACTATGAGATTATGCAACTCCCGAATACCGAAGGAACACTTTGTGTGCTACCAAACATCACAACGTAACTGGGTGATTATAAAGGTGCTCTACAGGTGTCTCCGATGGTACTGGTTGAGTTGGCATATATCAAGATTAGGATTTGTCACTCCGATTGTCGGAGAGGTATCTCTGGGCCCTCTCGGTAATGCACATCACTATAAGCCTTGCAAGCAATGTAACTAATGGGTTAGTTGCGGGATGATGCATTACAAAATGAGTAAATAGACTTTTCGATAACGAGATTGAACTAGGTATTGAGATAACGATGGTCGAATCTCGGGCAAGTAACATACCGTTGACAAAAGGAACAACGTATGTTGTTATGCGGTTTGACCGATAAAGATCTTCGTAGAATATGTAGGAACCAATATGAGCATCCAGGTTCCGCTATTTTTTATTGACCGAAGATGAGTCTCGGTCATGTCTACATAGTTCTCGAACCCGTAGGGTCCGCACGCTTAAAGTTCGGTGACGGTCGGTATTATGAGTTTATGTGTTTTGATGTACCGAAGGTAGTTTGGATTCCCGGATATGATCACGGACATGACGAGGAGTCTCGAAATGGCCTAGACATAAAGATCGATATATTGGATGACTATATTTGGACATCGAAATGGTTCCGGGTGAGATCGGGAATATACCGGAGTACCGGGAGGTTACCGGAACCCCTCGGGAGGTATATGGGCCTTATTGGGCCATAGTGGGAGAGAGGAGAAGGGAGCAAAGGAGGGGGCGCCCCCCAAGTCCAATCCGAATTGGGAGGGGGGCCGCCCCCCTTCCTTCCTCCTTCCTCCCCCTTCCCTCCACTCCTAGTCCAATTAGGGAAGGGGGGATCCTACTCTCGGTGGGAGTAGGACTCCCCATGGGGCGCGCCATAGAGGGCAAGTGAGGGAGTTCTGGATTAAGGGGTCCTCGGGCGTCCGGCCTGTTATCCATGGGCCGGACTGATGGGCTGTGAAGATACGAAGGCCGAAGACAATACCCGTGTCCGGATTGGACTCTACTTGGCGTGGAAGGCAAGCTAGGCGACCTATTATGAAGATTCCCTCCTATGTAACCAACCTCATGTAACCCTAGATCTCTCCGGTGTCTATATAAACTAGAGAGCATAGTCCGGATAGGACAGATTCATTACCATATACTCATAGGCTAGACTTATAGGGTTTAGCCATTACGATCTCGTGGTAGATCAACTCTTGTAACATTCATATTCATCAAGATCAATCAAGCAGGAAGTAGGGTATTACCTCCATAGAGAGGGCCCGAACCTGGGTAAACATTGTGCCCCCCGTCTCCTGTTACCATTGATCCTAGACGCACAGTTCGGGATCCCCTACCCGAGATCCACCGTTTTGACACCGACATTGGTGCTTTCATTGAGAGTTCCACTGTCCCGTCGCCAAGAGGGTTGATGGATCGCCTTGTTGTCAAGGATAATATCATCTCCGGAGGATTCCTGACCCCAGGCCAGACCCTCTGGCTTGGCGGCTTTGTTATGACCGCCGCCTCGGCTCTCAAGCCGACGATGACCTCTCAAGTCATCGAAAATCGCATCCGCGTTGATCCCGAATACTCCACCCGCATGGATCTAGTGGAGTTATCGTCGTTGAACGAACTCCTAGATCGGATGGCCGCCTTGGGGGTCGCTGCAGACTATGATCGGGTCTGGCTTAAACCCGACCAGAGAGAAATTAAAACTCCACCGATCACCCATCAGATAGCGATAGTCGAGGAGCGGAGCAACTCTTCCGCTATACTGAAGACGAACTATGTTCGGATCACCGATCTCGAAGAGCCGGATATTGTCCGGCAAAAAAGTATGTCTCTTCTTCCGAACTTAGAGTCGAATGACAAGCCTAAAAATCAGTCGATATCCCGGAGCCCGAACTGCCCGTCCCGGTAGACATCCAAACTCCAGATCCAAAAGTGGGTCAGGGCTCGGATTCAATTCCGCCCACCAGGAGCATCAAACAACAGTCTTAGGAAACGGTCCACCACTTCTGGGCCAGATTCCTCCTTGTTAAAAACAAGATGAAAGACTGCCGCGACGAAGACGCGATAGCAGCATTCTCCAACAACTGCGCAGACGAAGGTATCCTTAACGCCATCAATCGCCGCCGCACACCAAAGTTCGCTGACCTAGCGACTATCGTACAAAAGTACAGCACGATGGAAAGCGCCTGGAAAGCTCAGGCGGCTTGCTGGGAACCATCCTGGCTCCCCCTACAGGCAAAAAGGACGCGCCCCCGTGGCACGCCCAGCCGAATAGTCAAAAAACATAAACCTACTACGTTGCACGACAACGTTCTGGAGGGATGGTTTAGTGGCCCATGCAAAATACACACGACGCCGGATACCGTGGCAACCCACAGCCTTAGAGCATGTTGGATACTCCGGCAGGTAGCCAAGAGCGGCGAGGACATCCTTATCAAGGACACCCCAGAACAACACCCTCCAGCAAATGACGACAATAGAGTATTGGCAGTCTTCGAGACATTCGCTTCGAACAACAAGCGTAAAAGGGCCCTGCGCGATCTCAGCGAAGTTTGCCAGGTCGCTGCAATTGACCCCTGGAACGACACAACCATAACCTTCAACGCAGTGACGAACCTAAATACAGAACAGTCCGAGCGCCAGCTGCCCTAGTCCTTAGTCCCATCATGGACGGCTTTCGACTTACAAAAGTCCTCATGGACGGCGGCAGCAGACTAAACCTCATTTATGAGGACACCCTCCACAAGATGGAAATAGACAGGAGCCGCATCAAGAAAAGCAGCACAACCTTTCGAGGTATCATTCCCAGTCGGGAAGCTCGGTGTGCAGGAAAAAATACACTTGATGTGGTGTTCGGCACGCCGGAGAATTATCGGTCCGAAAAAATAACTTTCCAGGTGGCCCCTTTCAACAGTGGGTACCACGCCCTGTTAGGGCGAGATGCCTTCATGCGCTTTCAAGCCATACCTCATTATGGGTATATGAAGCTAAAAATGCCCGGGCCTAATGGAATAATCACCCTCGTTAGCGATCCGGACATAGCCCTCCGCGCCGAGAATAAAACCGCATCCTTGGCCCTCGAGGCATTGTCTGAGGCCCTTGCGGCCGAAGAGCTAATCGCACTACGCTCCACCGTGGATAAGGACGATGTGATCCTGGACAAACGACCCAAATCCACTTCCTTCAAGCCAGCAGAAGAAATAGTCAAATTTCAGGTCCATCCAACAGACCCGAAGAAGACAGCGTCCATCGGAGCGCAACTCAGACCTGCAGTCGACGCCGCACTACGAGACTTCCTGCGCGAAAACTAGGATATATTCTCCTGGCATCCTTTCGATATGCCAGGAATCCCGCGCAAGTTGGCCGAACACAGCCTCAACATACTAAAGGGATATAAGCTGGTCAAGCAAACTCTGCGGCGCTTTTCCGAACCCAAACGACAAGCTATGGGGGAGGAGCTAGCCAAACTCATCGAGGCCGGATTCATCAAAGACATCAAAGATCCGGACTGGCTGGCAAACTTGGTAATGGTACCAAAGAAGGATAAATCCTGGCGCATATGCGTCGATTTCAAAGACCTTAACAAGGCTTGCCCTAAGGATCCCTTCCCTCTTCCCCGCATTGATCAAATCATCGACGCTACCGTAGGTCACGACTCGCTGTGCTTCCTTGATGCATATTCCGTATACCATCAAATCAAAATGACGGAGTCCGATCAAGCCGCAACAACATTCATCACACCATATGGGCCATTCTGCTTCAACACCATGCCTTTCGGGCTCAAGAACGCCGGCGCCACCTACCAATGCATGATCCAAACATGCCTCGAGAAATAGATCGGCAAAATAGTAGAGGCCTACATGGACGACGTCATCATCAAAACTAGACACGTCGAAACACTAATAGACGACTTGCATCTCACATTCGACAACCTCCGCACATACGACATCAAGCTTAACCCGGAAAAGTGCGTCTTCAGCGTCCCCACTGGTAAGCTATTGGGCTTCATCGTTTCCAATAGAGGAATTGAAGCAAATCCAGCCAAAATCCAAGCTCTGTCACAACTGGCTACGCCAACCGAACTCACGCAGGTCAGAAAACTCGCTGGGTGTGTGGCAGCTTTAAGCCGCTTTATCTCCAGATTGGGAGAAAAGGCGCTGCCGCTCTATCGCCTTCTGCGGCGTACCGATAATTTCGAGTGGACAGACGCGGCGACGGCCGGACTGGAAGAAATAAAAGCCCTTCTGGCAAGCAACCCAATCTTGGCCGCGCCAAACGCCGGCAAACCAATGCTCTTATATATATCAGCAACACACCAGGTGGTGAGTGATGTACTCATCGTCGAACGAGAACAGGACGAACACAAATTCCCGCTCCAGAAGCCGGTATACTACGTATCCACCATCCTCACACCATGCAAATCCCGGTACCCTCATTATCAAAAAATAGCATATGCAGTCTTCATGGCATCCCGAAAATTACGACACTACTTCCAGGAGTGCTCTATCATGGTGGCCTCAGAAGTGCCCCTCAATGATATAATTAACAACAGGGATGCAACGGGCCGGATTGCCAAATGGGCCATTGAGCTCCTGCCATTCGACATCACGTACAAACCACGTAGAGCCATCAAATCCCAGGTACTGGCCGACTTCGTCGCCAAATGGACAGAAGCCGAACTCCCTAAAGAGTACGACACATATTCCAACTGGGTGATGCATTTTGACGGCTCCAAGGTGTTGGCAGGGCTAGGGGCGGGCATCGTATTAACGTCCCCCACAGGAGATATCGTCCAGTATGTACTCCAAATATTATACACAGACTCCAACAACGCAGCCGAATACGAGGCCTTGCTACATAGCCTCCGGATGGCCGTATCAATGGGCATACAACGCCTGGAGGTGCGCGGGGACTCAAACCTCGCAATAACCCAAATTAATGGAGACTCTGATGCCAAAGATCTAAAGATGGCAGCTTATCGCAATGTCGTTTTAAAGATGTCGGCTCGGTTCGAGGGACTCGAATTTCATCACATCGTCCGCGAAAGTAACCAGGCGGCAGACATCCTTGCTCGCATCGGCGCTAAGCGCGACCCTGTCCCACCTAACATCTTCCTTGAAAGACTCTTTAAGCCATCCGTGGTATGGCAAGGGGGACATAGCAACGACAGTCCCGTTCCAAACACAAACACAGATAACGAACATGCCGATATCGTCGGAGGCTCAACCACCGAAGTAACACCATCGGCCCACCTCATTATGGCAGTAATTGCCTGATACGTCTCCGTCGTATCTACTTTTCCAAACACTTTTGCCCTTGTTTTGGACTCTAACTTGTATGATTTGAACGGAACTAACCCGGACTGACGTTGTTTTCAGCAGAATTGCCATGATGTTGTTTTATGTGCAGAAAACAAAAGTTCTCGGAATGACCCGAAACTACACGAGATGTCTTATAAAAAATAATAAAAAATCCTCGCCAAAGATGAAGACCAGGGGGGCCCACACCTGTCCACGAGGTGGGCGCCCCCCGGGCGCGCCTCTACCTTGTGGGCCCCCTGGAGACCTTCCGACGCCAACTCCAACTCCATATATTGGCTTTCGGGGAGAAAAAATAAGAGAGAAGAAATCATCACGTTTTACGATGCGGAGCCACCGCCAAGCCCTAATCTCTCTCGGGAGGGCTGATCTGGAGTCCGTTCGGGGCTCCGGAGAGGGGGATTCGTCGCCGTCGTCATCATCAACCATCCTCCATCACCAATTTCATGATGCTCACCGCCGTGCGTGAGTAATTCCATCGTAGGCTTGCTGGACGGTGATGGGTTGGATGAGATTTATCATGTAATCGAGTTAGTTTTGTTAGGGTTTGATCCTAGTATCCACTATGTTCGAGATTGATGTTGCTATGACTTTGCTATGCTTAATGCTTGTCACTAGGGCCCGAGTGCCATGATTTCAGATCTGAACCTATTATGTTTTCATGAATATATGTGTGTTCTTGATCCTATCTTGCAAGTCTATAGTCACCTATTATGTGTTATGATCCGACAACCCCGAAGTGACAATAATCGGGATACTTCTCGGTGATGACCATAGTTTGAGGAGTTCATGTATTCACTATGTGCTAATTCTTTGTTCCAGTTCTCTATTAAAAGGAGGCCTTAATATCCCTTAGTTTCCAATAGGACCCCGCTGCCATCGGAGGGTAGGACAAAAGATGTCATGCAAGTTCTTTTACATAAGCACGTATGACTATTTTCGGAATACATGCCTACGTTACATTGATGAATTGGAGCTAGTTCTGTGTCACCCTATGTTATGACTGTTACATGACGAACCGCATCCGGCATAATTATACATCACTGATCTAGTGCCTACGAGCTTTCCATATACTGGTTCTCGCTTATTTACTTTTCCGTTGCTACTGTTAGAATCACTACAAAAATACCAAAAACATTACTTTTGTTGTCTTTACTTTTGTTAACGTTACCACCACTATCATATTACTTTGCTACTAAACACTTTGCTGCAGATATTAAGTTTCCAAGTGTGGTTGAATTGACAACTCAGCTGCTAATACTTGAGAATATTCTTTGGCTCCCCTTGTGTCGAATCAATAAATTTGGGTTGAATACTCTACCCTCAAAAACTGTTGCGATCCCCTATACTTGTGGGTTATCAAGACCTTTTTCTGGCGCCGTTGCCGGGGAGCATAGCTCTATTCTTTTAGTCACTTGGGATTTATATCTACTGGACACTATGAAGAACTTGAAAGACGCTAAGACATCAATTTATCCCTCAACTACGAGGGGAGGTAAGGAACTGCCATCTAGCTCTGCACTTGATTCACCTTCTGTTATGAGTAAGCTAGCGACACCTAAACCTGCTTCTGCTATTCATTCCAATATGTCGCATGTTATTGATGATGCCACTTCTGCTATGCATAATACTTATGATGAAACTACTTCTATGCTTGATACTACTGTGCCCCTTGGTGAATTTCTAGATGAACAAATTTCTAGGTCTAGAGAAAGAGAAATTATTGAAATGAATACAATGATGAAAGTGATGATGAAAATATGTCTGCTATTCCTGAGGGTTATCTTTTTGATGCGGAATCTTCTGCAGCTATTTTTGCCTGCCAGGATAGATATGAACTTAAGAGGCTGCTAGTTAAATGGAGTAAAGAATCTCTTAGAGATAGGATGAGACCTGACCCTGCTTTTGCTACTTCACCTATCTGTGTTCCTGATAAGGATTATGAATTCTCTGTTGATCCTGATATAATTACTTTGGTTGAATCTGATCCTTTTTATGGCTATGAATCCGAAACTGTTGTGGCACATCTTACTAAGTTAAATGATATAGCTGCCCTGTTTACTAATGATGAGAGATCACGCTACTTTTATATACTCAAAATATTTCCGTTCTCATTAAAGGGTGATGCTAAGATATGGTTTAACTCTCTTGATCTTGGTTGTGTGTGTAGTCCCCGGGATATGATTTATTACTTCTCTGCTAAATATTTCCCTGCTCATAAGAAACAAGCTGCTTTGAGGGAAATATACAACTTCGTGCAAATTGAAGAAGAGAGTCTCCCACAAGCTTGGGGGAGGCTTCTCAAGTTACTTAATGCTTTGCCTGATCATCCTCTTAAGAAACCTGAAATACTTGATATCTTTTATAATGGACTAACCGATGCTTCCAGAGATTACCTGGATAGTTGTGCTGGTTCTCTTTTCAGGGAAAGAACACCGGATGAAGCTGAAATTCTATTGAATAATATGTTGACAAATGAAAATAATTGGGCACCTCCTGAGCCAACTCCAGAGCCAGCTCCTGAGCCAATTACTGAGCCTATTCCTAAACCAACTCCGAAGAAGAGAGGTGTTCTATTTCTCAATCCTGAAGATATGCAAGAGGCAAAGAAATATATGAAAGAAAAAGGTATTAAAGCTGAAGATGTTAAGAATTTACCTCCTATTGAAGAAATACATGGTCTTAATCTACCGCCTGTTGAAGAAATGTATGATCTCAATTCTTTATTCACTGAAGAACCTCCTGATCCCGATATCCCGACACAGGTAGTAAAAGTAAATTCTCTCTATAGATATGATAAAGCTGAAATCCCTCCTACTAAAATTGCTAGTCAGTGCTTGGATGAGTTTGATAACTTTATGTTTAAGCAAGATGACTTTAATGCTTATTTTGGTAGACAGCTAAAACAAAATACCTTTATGATTAAATGCTTGAGTGATTATATGGCTAATATTAGAGGTGAACTTAAACTTGTTAGCAAACATGCTTCTATGGTTACCACTCAAGTAGAACAAGTACTTAAAGCTCAGAAATAAGTGCTTGATGAAATGAATAGTAAGAAAAATGATTATGTTGTTAGAGTGGCTACTAGAACTTGTAGAATGACTCAGGAACCTTTGTATCCTGAAGGCCACCCTAAGAGAATCGAGCAAGATTCTCAGAGAAATAATATTGATATGCCTAGTTCTTCTAAAAGGAAGAAAAGAAAATGATAGGACTTTGCAAAATTCTAGTGAACCTATTGCTGAACCACCGATAATCCAAATGATATCTCTATGTCCGATGCTTGAACACAATCTGTAATGAACATGAACCTAGTGAAAATGTTAATGATGATGTTCATGATGATGCTCAACCTAGTAATGATAATGAAGTAGAAGTTGAACCTGCTGTTGATCTTGATAACCCACAATCAAAGAATCAACGTTATGATAAAAGAGACTTCGTTGCTAGGAAACATGGTAAAGAAAGGGAACCATGGGTTCAGAAACCCATGCCTTTTCCTCCGAAACCATCCAATAAAAAGGATGATGAGGATTTTGAGCGCTTTGCTGAAATGATTAGACCTATCTTTTTGCGTATGCGATTGACTGATATGCTCAAAATGAATCCTTATGCTAAATATATGAAAGATATTGTTACAAATAAAAGAAAGATACTGGAAGCTGAAATTTCCACCATGCTTGCTAATTATACTTTTAAGGGTGGAATACCCAAGAAACTTGGAGATCTAGGAGTACCTACTATACCATGCTCCATTAAGAGAAATTATGTTAAAACTGCTTTATGTGATCTTGGAGCCGCTGTTAGTGTTTTGCCTCTCTCTTTATATCATTGACTTGACTTGAATAAGTTGACACCTACTGAAATATCTTTGCAAATGGCTGATAAATCAACTGCTATACCTGTCGGTATTTGTGAGGATGTGCCTGTTGTAGTTGCAAACATTACTATTTTAACGGACTTTGTTATTCTTGATATTCCCGAGGACGATAGTATGTCTATTATTCTTGGAAGACCTTTCCTTAATACTGCAGTGGCTGTTATTAATTGCAACAAAGGCAATGCCACTTTTCATGTTAATGGTAATGAGCACACGATACACTTTCCGAGGAAACAACCTCAAGTTCATAGTATCAACTCTATTGGAAAAATTCCATCGATTATATTTGGAGGTTTTGAATTTCCTCTCCCTACTGTCAAGAAGAAATATGATATACTTATTATTGGGGATGTCCATATCCCCGTTGAGGTAACCTAGTGTTATTCGAAATTTCTCCGTTTCCATGTCAATCAGAATGAGTTTGTTAACAAGACTTGATCAACCTTGTTAGTGGATTCCTTTTGATGAGCATGGGATGGATGAAACTAGAAGCACAACCTTCTGTACCTTCTCTATATTTTCTGTTATTTAGTCAAAATAAAGTAAAAATAGTATTTCTCTGTCTGTTTCCTGATTTATCCGTGCAATATAAAAATATCCCAAAAATAGAAGTCCTCAGAATGCCATGCCAATTTAATATGATTTTTTCGGAATATTTGAGGATTTTAGTGCAAAAATTACCGCTGGGGAGCTGCCACTGCCACGAGGGTGGAGGGCGCCCCTGCCTCGTGGCCCACGGTGGCCCTCCTCCACTTATCCCTGCACCCATCTTCTTCCTCTGCCTCACACAAACCCGAAAAACCAACTCAAGCATGAGTTCCAGCCACTTTTGCTGTGATTTTCGATCTCCTTGCTCAAAGCACCTCTCGCAAAACTGCTTGGGGAGATTGTTCCTTGGTATGTGACTCCTCCATTGGTCCAATTAGTTTTTGTTCTAGTGCTTTATTCTTTGCAATTTTTTTCTGCATAGGTGACCATGTTCTTGAGCTTGCATGTCAAATTTATATGGTTCCAAGTAGTTCTAATGCTTGATATATGCTCTAGGCACTTGTATGAGTAGTTGCTATCAGTTTTATTGAAGTTGGTTCACTTTTGTTTGAAGTTACTAAAAATTTCAGAATTATTTTTTCAGAGAAAACAATATGTTTAGGAAGATGTTCCAAGGTGGTTCTTCAAGGAAGCAAGGTCCTGTGCTTGCAATGCGTGATCTTGACGAGGAACCACCAAGAGACGCTCTTGTGAGGCCCTGTGAATGGCCTTCGGAAAATTTTATGGATCAAGCGGGAATTAAAGAAGAATTTAACGCATATTTGCGTAATGCCGGTCTTGAGGATTTTGAAGCTGACATATGCCCCAGTATCGTGATCTCACAAGTTCATTTGTGGGGAGGTTTGAGTTTTCATCTTCGCGTAATTCTCCTTCAGTCATGTTTGACCTTTATGACAAATCTTATACCATGGACTTAGATGATTTCACTTTTGCGTGTAAACTTCCATCTTGGGGTAGTATCAGGGATCCCCCTAAATCTGAATATAGAGACTTTCCTGCTAGAATAACTGTGGGGGAATCTAGAGATATAACACAAGCCACTATAGGGAGCATTCACTTTCCTACTATACATTATTTTGCTCTCTTCATAGGTAGATCATAAATGCTAAGGATGAAGCATGCCACATGTGTGCCCCTGATCTCAGCATTCTCAGAAGTGTTGTGTTAGGAGACCAATCTTATCATATGGGAGCCATTGTAGCTCGTAGGTTGCATCATAATAGACATAATGGAGATTTCTTTGGAGGAATTTATGCAACCCGCCTAGCTAATTTTCTGGAGATAGACATTCGTGAGGATGATATGGAGTTACCCCCTACTTATTTAGATTTTGATTCTATGGTTTCCCACCAGTTTGTTGAGAGGACTGAACCACCTCTCCAGTATCGACTAATCTTTAACAAACGGCATGTTGTCCATATTACTCTTCCTGCTCCTGCCTTCTTTGATTCTCAGACAAGAGGAAGATATATTATTACCAGAGAGGAGGCAGATGAGTACGAGAGGAGAGCGGAGGCGGCTCGACGCCACGCTGCAGCTCAGGAGGCGATAGCCGCTGCATCACAAGATCGACCCAGCTACACCTACGGGTATCAGCCAGGCTATCCCTGGCAATAGACCAACTTAGGCCAAAAGTCTAAGCTTGGGGGAGTACGTATTTCTCACCGACATTACATTCACGTTCACACACACTCATTGCTAGATGTCGGTGCTCATACTCTTTCACTGTAACATCCATGCTAGTTTATTTTCTTTTTTCTGCTTTCTTCTTGTGTGTTTAATAAACCTTAAGAAAAACCAAAAAAAATTAGTAGTAGTTTATTTTTCCTGCTGTAGTAGTAATAATTAAAAAGAAAACCCAAAATATTTCCGTTCTTCTTTTGCTTGTTGGGAGCTTTCCGTGTAAATAGTTTTATTTCTTTTCTTTTCTTTGGGGTCGAGAGGAGAAGACCATGATTAAATTGTTAAAGTGGCTCTTATATGCATCATTGTTGATTTAACCAAGAGCCCATATTGCCTTGTGTTCTCTTGTTTATTGAATGCTCGCAGATTCCAGCTTAGTCCAATGCACATGCACTCTTATTATTATTCACATTGTTCGGTCGTGCTAGTGAAAGGCAATTATGATGACATATGATGGATCGATTGAGATGGGAAAAGCTGGTATGAACTCGACCTCTTTTGTTTTTGTAAATATGATGAGTTCATCGTTCTTGATTCAGCTTATTATGAATAAACATGTTTGCAATGACAATTAGGGATCATAGTTGCTTGTGCCATGCTTGATTAGCTACGAGTTATAATGGTTTACCTTGCGTGCCAACATGCTATTGAGATGATTATGATGTGGTATGATAGGGTGGTATCCTCCTTTGAATGATTTAAGTGACTTGACTTGGCACATGTTCATGCATGTAGTTGAAACAAATCAACATAGCCTTCACGATATTTATGTTCATGGTGGATTATATCCTACTCATGCTTGTATTCAATGTTTATTAATTTTAATGCATGTTCATGACTGTTGTCGCTCTCTAGTTGGTCGCTTCCTAGTCTTTTGCTAGCCTTCACTTGTACTAAGCGGGAATACTGCTTGTGCATCCAATCCCTTAAACCCCAAAGTTATTCCATATGAGTCCACTCTACCTTCCTATATGCGGTATCTACCTGCCGTTCCAAGTAAATTTGTATGTGCCAAACTCTAAACCTTCAAATAAACATTCTGTTTTGCATGCTCGAATAGCTCATATACCAACTAGTGCTGCCCTTATCTTCCGTGTTAGGCGGGTTATTCTCAAGAGGAGTGGACTCCGCTCCTCACTCACGAGAAAATGGTTGGTCACGTCCCATGCTTTATGCAAACTAAATCAAAATAATTACAAACAAAACTCCCCCTGGGACCCGTTGAATGTTGGAGGCACTCGTTGTTTCGAGCAAGCCATGGATTGATGCTTGTGGAGGAGGGGGAGTATAAACTTTACCATTCTGTTTGGGAACCGCCTATAATTTGTTTAGCATGGAAGATATCGTCATCTCTTAGTTGTTATGTTGACAATGAAAGTATGCCGCTCAAAATATAATTTATCTCTATTTCAAAACCGAGCTCTGCACCTCTACAAATCCTCGCTTCCCTCTGCGAAGGGCCTATCTATTTACTTTTATGTTGAGTCATCACCCTCTTATTAAAAGCACTAGCTGGGGAGCACAGCTGTCATTTGCATTCATTATTGTTAATTTATATCGGGTATGACTATGATTGGATCTCTTTACCATGAATTATAATGTCTAGTCAGTCCTTGATCTTTGAAGGTGCTCTGCATTTATGTTTTGCGGTCTCAGAAAGGGCTAGCGAGATACCATCTTGTTATATCATATTATGATTGTTTTGAGAAAGTGTTGTCATCCGAGATTCATTATTATGGCTTGTTAGCTGATTATTCTATTGATATGAGTAAACATGAGACCTGAGAATTATTGCAAATGTGGTTAGTTATGATCTTTGCTGAAAACCTGAATGCTGGCTTGACATAAGTACAACAACAAGAGCAAATAGAGTTTGTAAAAGTTTTTCTTTTTCTCTTTCAGTTTGTCAACTGAATTGCTTGAGGACAAGCAAGGGTTTAAGCTTGGGGAGTTGATACGTCTCCGTCAGATCTACTTTTCCAAACACTTTTCCCTTGTTTTGGACTCTAACTTGTATGATTTGAACGGAACTAACCTGGACTGACGCTGTTTTCAGCAGAATTGCCATGATGTTGTGTTATATGCAGAAAACAAAAGTTCTCAGAATGACATGAAACTCCACGGATGTCTTATAAAAATAATAAAAATCCTCGCTAAAGATGAAGACCAGGGGGCCCACACCCTGTCCACGAGGGTGGGGGCCCCCCTCTGGCATGCCCCCTACCTCGTGGGCCCCGAGACCCTCCAACGCCAACTCCAACTCCATATATTGGCTTTGGGGAGAAAAAATCAGAGAGAAGAAATCATCGCGTTTTACGATACGGAGCCGCCGCCAAGCCCTAATCTCTCTCGGGAGGCTGATCTCGAGTCCGCTCGGGGCTCCGGAGAGGGGGATTCATCGCCGTCGTCATCATCAACCATCCTCCATCACCAATTTCATGATGCTCACCGCCGTGCGTGAGTAATTCCATCGTAGGCTTGCTGGACGGTGATGGGTTGGATGAGATTTATCATGTAATCGAGTTAGTTTTGTTAGGGTTTGATCCTAGTATCCACTATGTTCGAGATTGATGTTGCTATGACTTTGCTATGCTTAATGCTTGTCACTAGGGCCCGAGTGCCATGATTTCAGGTCTGAACCTATTATGTTTTCATGAATATATGTGTGTTCTTGATCCTATCTTGCAAGTATATAGTCACCTATTATGTGTTATGATCCGACAACCCCGAAGTGACAATAATCGGGATACTTCTCGGTGATGACCATAGTTTGAGGAGTTCATGTATTCACTATGTGCTAATGCTTTATTTCGGTTCTCTATTAAAAGGAGGCCTTAATATCCCTTAGTTTCCAATAGGACCCCGCTGCCACGGGAGGATAGGACAAAAGATGTCATGCAAGTTCTTTTCCATAAGCACGTATGACTATTTACGGAATACATGCCTACATTACATTGATGAATTGGAGCTAGTTTTGTGTCACCCTATGTTATGATCATACATGACGAACCGCATCCGCATAATTATCCATCACGATCCGGTGCCTCTGAGCTTTCCATATCTGGTTCTCGCTTATTTACTTTTCCGTTGCTACTATTACAATCACTACAAAATACCAAAACATTACTTTTGTGTCTTTACTTTTGTTACCGTTACCACCACTATCATATTACTTTGCTACTAAACACTTTGCTGCAGATATTAAGTTTCCAGGTGTGGTTGAATTGACAACTCAGCTGCTAATACTTGAGAATATTCTTTGGCTGCCCTTGTGTCGAATCAATAAATTTGGGTTGAATACTCTACCCTCGAAAACTGTTGCGATCCCCTATACTTGTGGGTTATCATTGCCCCGTGGACCGAACCATTCTTGGCCTACTTTCATAGGAAGGAGCTCCCAGAAGATTAGAACGAGGCTCACTGCATAGTCCGGCGTTCGAAGGCCTATAAAGTTCATGAATGAGAGCTCTACAAGAAAAGCACTACCGGAGTCCTTCAAAGGTGTATCTCCGAGGAGGAGGGGCGGCAAATCTTGGCAGAAATTCACGCCAGTCTCGGTGGGCACCACGCCGCAGCCCGGGCACTTGTCAGCAAGGCCTTCTGTAAAGGATTTTATTGGCCCACAGCCCAGGCAGACGCACAGGACCTCGTCCAGCGATGCGTCGGATGCCAACTCTTCGCCAACCAAAGCCATATGCCCCCAATCGCTCTACAAACAATCCCCATTACATGGCCCTTTGCGGTCTGGGGCTTGGACATGGTCGGACCCCTTAAAGGGGGAAGCCATAAGAAAAAATATCTGCTGGTCATGGTGGACAAATTCACCAAGTGGATAGAGGCTAGACCGGTTAAAACGGCCGAGTCCGGACTGGTGATTGCATTTATATCTGATGTGGTACACCGTTATGGTGTACCGCACAGCATCATCACCGATAACGGTTCAAATTTCACAGCTGATGAGGTGAAAAATTGGTGTGCTAATCTGGGCATTAAGCTCGATTACGCCTCCGTCTACCACCCGCAAACAAACGGTCAAGTCGAGTGAGATAATGGTCTTATTATGAGCGGCATCAAACCCAGACTAGTGCGGTCTTTGAAAGAATCAGACAAACACTGGGTCGAGGAGCTCGACTCCGTACTCTAGGGGTTGCGGACCACGCCCAACCGCACTACCGGATACACACTTTTCTTCATGGTGTACTGCGCATAGGCTGTATTACCTTGCGATATTATACATGACTCACCTCGAGTGCGCATGTACGAAGAGAAAGAGGCCGAGTTGGATCGGCGGGACAGCCTGGACGCCCTGGAGGAGGAGCACGACATCGCCAAAGCCCGTTCAGCATTTTATCAACAGCAGGCTCAAAGATATCACAGCAGAGAAGTACGAGCCAAGACTTACAACGTCGCCGAACTCGTTCTACGCTTGCCGGAGAAGAAAAAGGACAAACTCAAGCCCAAATGGGAGGGTCCCTTCATAATTGACAAAGTTCTTAACGGAGGAGCGTACCGTCTTCGCGACGCATCAGACAATCGCCTAGAGCCGAACCCCTGGAACGCGGCCAGACTCCGAAGGTTCCATGCCTAGCGCCGAACCCTTTGTTAGTCTCCTTCTCCCTTGCAGTTTCCCTAACTCTTTCCCCCTTTTACACAACTCTTTTCGCTTTAAAGATCTCATTCGTCTCGACCGAACAGTGCTGACGTACACTTTTTACATACGTACGCCCATTATACCCGGGGGCTTCTTTCACAGAAGCTTGTTAATATTACTTTCCGAAGCATCAAGCTCATCACACATACGCGTTTTTCCCGCATGTCTTTTTCTTCACCATTATATGCATCGATATGACTTAAGTTTTGGCGAAGCTGGGTTGTCTGGCTCCTGTGCTTACCCCTACGTTCCCAATTGTTCGGCTAGGTGGTAAAGGGAGCACCTCTGCGATTGTTACTGTCGGGTCATCTGGATGTGTACCTCAGACTGGGTGAAGCCGAAAGCTAGCGTTCTTAAGGGAATATTGAATATGTAGGAACCAATATGGGTATCCAGGTTCCGCTATTGGTTATTGACCGAGAATGGTTCTAGGTCATGTCTACATAGTTCTCGAACCCGTAGGGTCCGCACGCTAACGCTTCGATGACGAGTTCATAATGAGTTTATAAGTATTGATGCACCAAGGTTGTTCGAGTCCGGATGTGATCACGGACATGACGAGGAGTCTCGAAATGGTCGAGACATAAAGATTGATATATTGAAGCCTACATTTGGACATCGGAAGTGTTCCGGTGAAATCGGATTTTATCGAGTACCGGAGGTTACGGAACCCCGGGAAGTCTATGGGCCTTAATGGGCCATGGGAGAAGAGGAAGGGCAGGCCAAGGTGGGCTGCGCGCCTCCCCCTCTAGTCCGAATAGGACAAGGAAAGGGGCGGCGCCTTCCCTCTTCCCCTCCTCCAATCCTAGTCCAACTAGGAGAGGGGGAGTCCTACTCCGGTGGGAGTAGGACTCCTCCTTAATCGCCCTCCTCTAGGGCCGCCACCTCCCTTGGCTCCTTTATATACGGGGCAGGGGCACCCCAAGACACACAAGTTGATCTACGGATCTTTCCTTAGCCGTGTCGGTGCCCCTTCCACCATATTCCACTTCGTCATATCGTCATGGAGCTTAGGCGAAGCCCTGCGCCGGAGAAGTCATATCGTCATGAGCTTAGGCGAAGCCTCGCGTCGGTGGAGCATCAACATCGTCCACCACGCCGTCGGTTGACGGAACTCATCCCGACACTTTGCTGGATCGAGTCCGGGATCGCCATCGAGCTGAACGTGTGCGTAACTCGGAGGTGCCGTGACGTTCGGTGCTTGGATTGGTCGGATCGTGGAGACGTACGACTACATCAACCGCGTTGTTACAACGCTTCCGCTTTCGGTCTACGAGGGTACGTGGACGGACACTCTCCCCTCTCGTTGCTATGCCATCACCATGGTCTTGCGTGATCGTAGGAAAATTTTGAAATTACTACGTTCCCCAACAGCTCTTCCCTCGCATCGGGAATCTGGATATGGTCCACTCCTATCTCGTGGACATGCTTCTCTTCTGCCAGCATGAGAAGGAAGCAAACACTGGCGAGTCCCTGGACATTTCTCATGTTATGTGGTCTGAACTTCTTACCGCCATTTCTGAGCACAAGTGCCCGATCTATGGTCCGTTCATCATGCTGCTCATTGAGAAGGCCTGGGCACGTGTCTATCCCAAGGTTATGCTGGAAACTGGAGAATTGGTTTCTCATGAGATCAAGCGTCTGAAGAAGAAGGACAATTGGGGCACCCCAGCTCCTAAATCCGGGGGTCCATCTACTGCTGCTGACATGGAGACCGAGGGCGGAGCTGAGGCCGATGATTACGATGAGGATTACGAGCCTTCTGGGACAGAGCCCTCTTGGTCAAAGAAGCTCAAGCGCAAGATGAAGAAGCTCTTCTGCATGGAGTCTCATGGTCAGTTCATGACTCATGTGGCTGAGAAGAAGGCCAGGGGGCGTCACAAGGAGCTCATGCGTCAGCTGGGTGCGACCATTGCCAGCGGTTCTGAGGGCCAGATCTGAGGAGGAGGAGTGGATTCAGCAGCACTGTCCGTGGACCGATTCCGACACCGAGAAGTTTCTGACTGAGGATGGCAGTGCGGATGACCCTGCCAGGATGTGATGAGAGAGCTCCTCAGGTTGCTTTCACCTGGGGCCATAGCGTTGCTCTTTGCCCTTTTTGGTGTCTCGATGCCAAAGGGAGAGAGAGAGTTTAGGGATTTGTGCTTTGTGGTGTCGTTGTTTCTCGTCCTTTCTTTGTAGTGTGGTTGTGCCGTTGTGTTTTCTGGACATTTGCTTTATTTGGTTTTGTGCCAGTGAGACCTAAGTTCCAGACATATGGTGTGAGACATATGCTGCCTTATCTTTATCTATGTCTATCTAGTACTTTGGTATCTCATGAGTTGCTTGTTTATCATGTTATATACCCTGCTCTCATTTATCCTATGCTTAGGTTGTTGGACTATAAAATATTGGGGGAGTGTTGATCCTAATGTGTGTGTCTTGCATTCCAAAGGCACTACTAACTAGGTGCACACATTCAGGGGGAGCCTGTCTATATTTTGTAGTTCTAAGTATCTTTACTTTCATGTTATATCCTTGTGCAAATCCCTGGTTGTCATCAATCCACCAAAAAGGGGGAGATTGTTAAGGCATATCTCTCTAGATGTAGTTTTGGTGATTGATGACAACATGTTTGCGGACTAATCGTGTGCTTTGAGCATTTCAGAGATTCATCCTTTGGCACGAGACGATTTCTTTCCCCTTGGAGTGTTATTCAAGACGGTGTAGCTCTTTCGCTTCTATTTTGGTGAACTAGTTCCGTAGGAGTCACCGTACTATCAAGAGGGGGTCCACTTTGGTAAGGCTAGGGTGAAATCAACACATACACATCCTTTTCACACCTCTCGAGCCTTCCCGCCCAATGGAGAGCTCTTTCCCTTTTTTGTGCTTCATTCGGTCCCAGTAGTACTCATGTGCCCAAATGGGTAGTACCGCTTAGGAGTCACAGGCGGCAAGATACCGCTCATAGCGGTAGTACCGCGGTGGGTCCTCACCAGAGTACCGCTGCACTGTGCTCCTACTCCTACGATTCGAGGGGGTCGCTTCAGGTCGGATTGTGCGGCACTAAGCAGCGGTAGTGCCGCTCATGAGCGGTAGTACCGCCCTACCACCGCAGCAGTACCGCACTGGGTCCCTCTCCTGCTCTCTCTCCTGCCCTCCAGACTGCACGATAGTACCGCCTGGGGGAGCGGTAGTACCGCTGAGCACAGCGGTAGTACCGTTGCCTCCTGTGGTAGTACCGCCCTCTACGGGGCTGTTTTGGGCGGTAACGGTTGGATTGTTCCCCCCCACTATATAAGGGGGTCTTCTTCCCCAAAGTTGACTCACCTCTTCCCCCAAAAGCTCCATTGTTGCTCCAAGCTCCATTTTCGCCCGATCTCTCTCCCTTGCCAATCAAACTTGTTGATTTGCTCGGGATTGGTTGAGAAGGCCCCGATCTACACTTTCACCAAGAGAAATTTGATTCCCCCCACTAATCCCTAGCGGATCTTGTTACTCTTGGGTGCTTGAGCACCCTAGACGGTTGAGGTCACCGTGAAGCCATAGTCCATTGTGGTGAAGCTTCATGGTGTCATTGGGAGCCTCTAATTGAGTTGTGGAGATTGCCCCAACCTTGTTTGTAAAGGTATGATCGCCGCCTTCAAGGGCACCAATAGTGGAATCACGGCATCTCGCATTGTGTGAGGGCATGAGGAGAATACAGTGGCCCTAGTGGCTTCTTGGGGAGCATTGTGCCTCCACACCGCTCCAACTAAGACGTACTTCCCCTCAAAAGGAAGGAACTTCGGTAACACATCCTCGTCTTCACCGGCTCCACTCTTGGTTATCTCGTCCCTTTACTTTTGCAAGCTTACTTCAGTTAATTCCCTTGCTTGCTTGTGTGCTTGTTGTTGTTGCATCATATAGGTTGCTCACCTAGTTGCATATCTAGACAACCTACTTTGATGCAAAGTTTAAATTGGTAAAGAAAAGCTAAAAATTGTTAGTTGCCTATTCACCCCCCTCTAGTCAACTATATCGATCCTTTCACCCAAGCCTCTCGCGCACCCTCTCGGCAGGCAGATATCTTCCATAGCCGGATATGTTGCCGTGCTCCTTAAAACAGCTCGACAAGCTCCTCCATACTTCCTGGAGAGGAGGCGGATAGCCATAGAGCCTTGGCGACACTCCGCATCACCAGCCGCGCCTGTTCGTGCACTTGCGACAGCCTTTGCAGAAGATCACTAGATGATCCGGACACCTCCTCTTCAGGACGACCCGTTAATATACCTGCAGTCATAGCTACAGCAGTTTCTCATATCTTCGAACTACTTTCAAAATAGTTCAGATACATACTGAATATACCGCCTTGCAGCCTCTTGTTTTCCTTCACGGAATCGGCTAGCTGGGCCCGCACATCTTTCAGCTTTTCGCCTAGCTGGGTCTTGCAATCCTGGAGTTGGTTTTCTCAATAATGGCCTGCTTCAGCACACGATCGTCTGTAGCTTGTAGCCTTTTGGCTTCTTGCTCACTCGCTTGCGCGATCTCCAACGCCTCTTTGAGTCCCCCTGACCATTATGTCATGGCATAAGCAAGACTGTAAAAATTCTGGGCATATAAGTATATTATCTCGTTGGAGGGGAATATTACCAGGTGACGCCTTCTCGAACTCTTTTAGTTCGGCGGTAGCAGCATTTAGCTGCGTCCGACATTGTTCCAGCTCTTGGGATAGCTGGTTGTTCTTCTCCGTAAGAACCTGGTCATACAACGGTCCTTAAATCAGTTGTACCAACTGCTTTCAGTCCCGGGGGCTACTGGCATAGGCTATCCTTTTCGATAAAGTAACCTTACCTGCACATCTGTTAGATATTGCCTCGTGGCTTTTCTAAGCCCGTCTCAAGCAGCTTGGATGTATGCGTCGCCCGAGCTAAAGGCATTAAATGCCTCGTCTGAGAACTTCGGGTCTCGTAAAACAGCCCTGCAGCGCCGATGATTCATGGCGCTCTCTACTTCCGAGTTGGTAACGGACATATTGTCCGAACCCTCGGCCGAAGGGCAGTCCGACTGTGTTTCTACATCGGCCATTGTCTCCCCGACCGGATCTAAATCTTGGTTGTTGGGAACGCGGCCGGCCGGACCCCCGGACACAGTTCAGCGAACCTTTTTCCTGTAATCGAACAGGCGCATAAGTCACTGTCGGATACGGCCGCCGAAAAATATATTTATCCGTACCTCCTCGACGAGGTCCCGGCGGTGCCTTCACTGGCCCCTCTCTTCGAAGGCCTGCCCGGGGCAGGAACCGATTTTTTCGGTATCGTCAAACGCCTCCCCTGTAAAACGCGTGACAATGCGGTGGGTGTCGTGGAATTGTCATGGGAGATGTCCTCTTGCAAGGACTTAGTCGTGGAGCCATCGCAACTAGGAAGCTTAAAGGGGTTAATCGGGACAAAGGACACGAGAGGTTTTATACTAGCTCGGCCCCTTACGGTGAAGGTAAAGCCTACGTCTAGTTGGGTTGGTATTGCTTGAGGTTTCGATGACCAGGGAGCGAGATACGCTATGCCCGGTTCTCGATTGGTTGTTTCTTGCCCTAAGACGCCAACAGGTCGCCCCTTATATACACGGGTTGACATACGGGCCCTCTGAGTCCCGGCCGGCTTATAAACAATGTCCGGCTCGGTGACTAGTCAAGTCTACCTTATGATACAAGTCATGCCATTATGGCGGTTTACTACAACGGGCCTTAAGTCGCCTGTGGGCCTTAGGCCCTTTGTTGAGACGCCATCTTCATGCTTGGACTTGGGCTTCTGTCTGGTAATCTCTTTACGTAACCCGGCCCCACCTGGGCGGCTTACACAAATAGTTATATCCCCAAAATTAGGCCCCAGATTGATCTGAACCTGTTCATGTCAATCTTAAAATATCTTAAAGCATAAATCTTCGTCTTCGACTACGCAAAAGACTTTCTTTAACCCGCCGGACGCCATTCTTTGATCCGTGTTAACCCGCCATGACGCATCTTTTCTTTTACTCCGCCGACGCCTAACGGATCTCTGCCTTTATTGTTCGTTCTGGAATTCGAGGCGTCGGGGCCGCTGGATAATAATTCTTATCTCCTCGTTTCCCGTGCCATCTCAGTTATGCTCTCCTTATAAATAGGCGCGACCTAGGTTTCATTTTCACCTTTCCAGTCGTCTTCTTCCTCTTGCCTCCTCTCGAGCTCCGCCGCCGCCGCCGTCAAGCTTCTCGTCTTCACCAACCCAGGCCGCCGCATCAACCTGGATCGGACCAGAAACACATCGGCGAACCTCCGCAGCTCCTCCAGACCTGTAAGTTTCCTTTCCTTCCCCGCCTAGATCTGCATTAGATCTTCTTCGAGTTCGTCATAGTTCATCACCATTAGAGCCATTTCCTTGTAGTTTTTCCTCCTAGATACCACTTCCGATCGAGAATGACATAAAAAAGCTACGGTAGTTGTTTTCGCCCTTATCTTGGATACGAAGCAGATCTCTTTCTCTGTATGAAGGCCTTATTCAAGCCTATGAACGCATCTGCGTCGGTTTTTAGGTCTAGAAAAACTTCTTATCAGAACAGCCCTTTGATCTCAAATCATAGCAGAAGATTATGAAACCTGTTTTTATCACCCGGAAGACTTCTTATGTTAAATGCCTTTAACATAACTGTCCAGGTATCCGGTTTAAACGTGTTCCACTTGATCTATGAACCTTGGCGCCTTCTCAGGTCTTTAAAATTTTTGAACTGTTGCTAACACTTGTGGCGGCTTAAATAATGTTGCTCAATTATCCTTATATCATTAGGCTCCTTTAAGCCGCTACCTTCAGTAATTTGGATATTTTCTTCCGGGTTAAAATTTAAACCTGAACTTCTTATTTTGTAATAGGCCAATCTGTTGTCATGGCGCCTAAGTCAACCAAAGCTCCTGTAACCTGCAACTGGGTCCCATCCATTGTTACTAAAAGCAAACTGGCTGAATTTGTGAAGTCTGGCCATTTGCCAAAGAAGGAAGTCATGTCTTATTGCGTCCCTGACCCATCTGAAGAGAAGCCTCAACCCAAAGAAGGGGAGGTAATAGTTTTCACGGATCACATGAGTCGGGGATTTGCCCCTCCCGGCTCAAAGTTCTTCAGAGAAGTTTTAAATTTCTTTGACCTTAGACCTCAAGACATTGGACCCAATTCCGTGTCCAATCTTTGCAATTTCCAAGTCTTCTGTGAGGTGTACCTGGGAGAGGAGCCAAACCTGCTCTTGTTCAGAGAATTTTTTTACTTGAACCGGCAGAATGAGCGTGCCAATGGGCTGAGTCTTGAGCTTGGCGGTATCTCGATCCAGCGACGGAGAGACTATCTGTTTCCTTATGCCGAGCTGCCGAGTCACCTCAAATATTGGAACCAGTCCTGGTTCTACTGTCAGGATACTTCTCCGGCTGATGAGCCGCCTCGCCCGACTTCGCGCCTGCGCTTTGAGTCCAACCATCCACGGGCGGACAAATCGATCGTTGTTGAACGCTCGCCACTCAACCCCACCATCAAGAAGATTAAAGCTCTTCCGGAAATGGTTTAAATGGCATCGACTTGGTCCGGTCTGGGTCACTTACGATACTCCCATTAAGCCGCCGCTCAGCTTAATGTGCACCTATACGCATTTAACAGAATCGACCTAATGCGCCACGCTCGATGACTTACCAGATGACGTGGCAGATGCTACAACCCAGTCCTCTATGAAGGAGGGTATGTTATCAACAACACCTTCGGTTACTTCCTTCCGCAAAAAGAACCCGCCCTCCAAAGAAGTTACCAATCTTTAATAAGTACTTTTAATATGTTTACCTCCTTGTACTTATAATTCCTTATCTTTTCCACAGCCGTTGATGATTTCGGAAAGTCAAATATGACCATGAGGCCGCCCAACAAGCCGAGCAGCCAGGAAAAATGAAAGGAAAACGCCAAGATGGGGACTTCAAAAAAAGAAGAAACCCAGCGCCTCTGAATTGCTCAAATTGGATGACTCTTCTTCAGATGAGGAAGAGGTAATCTCTTATTCTCTTTAACTCCTTTGTTACTATTTTATTGATATTTTCGCTTTCAGAGGACACCGAAACAGCCAAGCTCATGGCGAAGAGGTAACTATAATTTCCTCCGACTCGAGCCTTTGCCAAAGCACAAAACCCAAGCGGGTGACTCGAAAGTAAGATTTTCACATCCCTTAGCTTATCAAGATCCTCAATTTCTTTTGAAGCAACAACAACTTGAGAGCCGGAGGCAAACCCGACAAGTAAGGATGTAGAGCTCTTCCAGCCTTACTCGATGTAGCGTGAAGCGCCGAATCGAGGTCATCTCCGCTTATGCGTCGCTTATCCTTTGGCGGGTTTAATTCGTCAAGATCTCAATTCATCCGACTCCAATTATCGGATACCTTTCCTTCTTCCGCAAGTCTATGCAATCCAACATGCCGCCTTCAAGACTGCCCTCGGGTGATGTACCTTGTTATCCTCATGCTTTGCCTTACTCATATTTTGTACTCATCCCTTTGTTTTATTCACGAGCAGCGGTAGCGGCCCAATGAAGAGGGCATGTAAGAATAAGCCGATTGAAGACCCGGTAGCAACGGAGCCGGAACCCGGAACCACTGCCCCTGATGCTTCTACTCATCAACCTCCTCCTGAGCCGGCTCATGAAATTCCGACACCATCTTCCGACCCGCCTCAAGAAAACACTCTTGATAGCTCCGATAAACCGGAAATTCCTAGCCCGGTCCGGACGGCTGAACCGGAAGTTGAATTCTTGAAAAGCCAGTATGTTGAACCGGGGCAGCCTACTATTCTTGCCAGATGTACCGCTAAGGAAGAACTTGTCAAAAGACGGAAGACCAAACAGGACATCGCTGATTATGCCCACTTAAGCATTGGCGATATAGTCTCAGGCTATCTGAATCAAGTGTCAAGTATTTTTACTTGTAAAGTGCTTGAGACTTTAATATGCATAATCTGACATTATAAAGTAAAATTTTCTTCGGCATACATTAGCCCCCAAGTGTCAAGGGTCTTTACTTGTAAAGTGCTTGAGACTTTAATAATACCTTACCATAACCTTACTTGTAACCCGTCATTATTGCAGGTCTCCACCAGTCAATTCGAATTGCAAATTGCTGACCAAGACCGGGTCAAGGCCCAAGACCTTGAGATTCAAAAAGCCGACTCCAAATTCACATTCAGCATCTCTGAGCAAGAAAAGTTGAAGAAGGATTTACGCGGAGAAGAAGGCCTGGGCGGATGAAAAATCTTCACTTGTGACCCGGGCCGAGACAGCAGAAGCATCTCTTGCCGAAGCAACTACTGAACTGTCCGGCTTAAAGCACCAGATATCCCAAATGGTCTCAGCAATTTTCAGTAAGTTACTATGTGTAACTTTTGAACATCACCATGATTCATTTGATAACTGTTTCAGATATGATCTCCGGTTTAATCGTATATGCATAAACACAGGTCCCAGGAGTACCAACCTGAAGCAGAATATGCTAATCAAGCTTAAGGCGGTGTACACTCTAGTGGAACAGCTGTACACCGGGTCACAATGTGCTTTGGCTGTTGTGGCTTTATCAAATGATACTCCTTATCTCCTGCAGGATGTGCTCAAACGGCTTGCCGTGTTACCTCAACGGATTCAGGAGTTAAGGCGAGCATCTGGTAGAGCCGGGGCCATAGCCGCCTTAAGCCGGGCCAAAGCGTTGG
The DNA here is from genome assembly GCA_021605205.1 of Aegilops longissima. Lineage (NCBI taxonomy): Eukaryota > Viridiplantae > Streptophyta > Magnoliopsida > Poales > Poaceae > Aegilops > Aegilops longissima. Next base: position 60,611,453 of record CM038676.1, read on the forward strand.
TTCCAGAGCTAGACTTAGGCGATGTTGCTCTTGGATATCCTAGATTAAAGGAGGACGGCTCTGCATTCAATGAATCATACTTCACCACCTGTGTGAGAGTCGTACGTCCTGTGGCCACCATCATCGGCAACGATATTGATCTTACAAAGTACCAGCCGGGTTATGACAACGAGAACTGGAGGATTCCAACTCCACATTATGATGATGTCAGCCTGATCCCTCCAACTCGTAAGAATACCTTTGCTCCTGAAGTTGACCCGGCCAGTTTAATAGATGATGAAGCTGAATTTGAAGCCTTAAGCGGCATTGATCGGACCTCGTCAACCTTCCAGACAAAGCAGCGATTTGAGAGGCGGAGAAGGATAACCCGAGTCGCCAAGTCCACCAAAGGAGTAACCCGCTGGCACTAAGTCTTTGAAAAAATAATACTTCATTATTCAGACTCGGGGAGTCTTGTGATAGGGTAGAAAAAACTTCTTAACTCTGTCATGCCTTCGCGCATGTTTGTGGTTCTTAACAATGTCTCAAGCCGCTATCATTACATATTGTCGGCTTACATGAATTGCTTCTTGACATCCAAAAGCTTTTTGCTCGACCCTGTGTATAAATACAAAAAATTTCTTTGGCATCTCACCACATCTGGGTTCGTGTAAAATAATATTAACCCGGAGTATGAACCAAAACATCATAAGTATCAGCCAGTTTAAGGCGTACATTACCGCTTACATTGCTCCCAAAAAATGCATACGATTACACTTAACTTCAAAAATTGGCACATATAATATTTACCGGCCCTTAATATTATTCACTCTTATAGAATAAGGTAAACCTAATTTTCAAAGGCCCCGATTCAATACGATCGGTAGTACCGCCCAAAGGGGTTAAGCTAAGATTCGGATACGATCATATAGCCCCCAATGGCTTTGGCGATGCTGATCAAGTGGGTATCGACAGCTATCTTCTCTTTGGTTCGAATACGACCTATGTTTGAACAGGAAGCCCCTAAGTGACCATGAGAGTTGTTTAATGACGCTGATTCGAATACGATCCACGTCAGACCCAAAGAGGTTAAGCTATGATTCAAATATGATCAAGAAGCCCCCAAGTGGGTTTGGCAGTGTGCCAATCAATTGGGTATCGACAGCTATGTTCTCTTTGGTTCGAATACGACCTATGTTTGAACAGGAAGCCCCCAAGTAACCATGGCTTGATTCAGATATGATCATAAGCCGGACCAAAGGGAAAACCGGATTCAGATATTATCCGCTCCGTGTTAGTTGTTTCCACCACCTGGTAAAGAAGACACATAAACCTTGTAGGATGGAAAGGAAAGAGGTCCTGCTTTATTGCTTTATATAATATATACATTGCTAAAAAATAAAAACAAATATACTCTGAAAGTCGGTGGCTTAAGTATAGTAGGGCCGGAGATGCGCTATGTTCCACGGCCGACGGGTCTCTTCCTCCGACTTACGTGAGTCTTTGTGCTCTCGAACATCAATGAGGTAATAGGACCCGTTGTTGAGATTCTTGCTGACCACGAAAGGTCCTTCCCAAGGAGGGGACAACTTGTGCATATCAGATTAATCCTGGATGAGCCGGAGCACTAAATCGCCTTCCTGGAAAGTTCTGCTTCTAACCTGGCGGCTGTGATAACGGCGCAGGTCTTGCTGGTAAATCGCCGAGCGGGCTATTGCCAAGTCTCGCTCTTCATCCAACAAGTCAAGTGCATCCTGACGAGCTTTTTCATTATCAGCCTCAACATAAGCCGCTACCGGGGTGAATCATGCCGATGTCACTTGGCGTAACCGCCTCGCCCGCACACCATGAAGAAAGGTGTATAACCAGAGACCTGTTAGGCGTTGTGTTGATGCTCCATAGCACGAGGTAACTCCTCCACCCAACAACCCGGAGTTCGCTGTAAGGGAACTAAGAGCCGGGTTTGATACCTTTCAAGATCTCTTGATTAGCTCTTTCTCGCTGACCATTAGATCGGGGTGAGCAACAGCCAAACATCAAGCCGGATGTGCTCTTGTTGATGTAACTCTTCCATGGCACCCTTGGAGAGATTAGTACCATTATCGCTTATAATATCTGTGCTGAAAACCAAAACGAAAGATCACCTTTTGATGAACTGAACCGCCGTGGCTGCATCACACTTATCGACCGCTCGCTTCAACCCACTTGGTGAATTTATCCACCGCCACCAACAGTGTGTCTTCTTATCTTTAGACCTTTGAAAGGTCCAACCATATCAAGCCCCAGACCGCAAACGGCCAAGTAATCGGAATCATCCTCAATTCTTGAGCCGCACATGAGCTCGTCGTGAGAATTTTTGACATCCGTCACATTTGTCGACCAGATCCTCCGCATCGGCATGAGCCGTCACCAATAAAAACCATGATGAAAAGCCTTGGCAACCAGAGACTTTGAACCGCATGATGACCGCAATCACCTTCATGAATCTCACGGCATATCTCGACCCTCCGTGGGTGATACACAAAGTTGAAACGCCCAATGGCGCCAAGCGGTGATGCAACTCGCCATGAACAATCGCTATGGATTTGGACCGCTGATGATTTGTCTTGCCAAGGTCTCGCCCTCGTGCAACTCTCCCCGGTCATATAGGCCAAGTATGGGACCGCCCAGTCCGGGATAGCATGGAGAGCCACCACCAGCCGCGCCCCGGTCCAGCACTCGCAAGCTCTTCCTCTGTAGGCACTCGACGTAAGGGTTATGCAAAATGTCAAGAAAAGTATTAGGCGGCACCGGCTTATGCTGAGACCCCAGCCGGCTTAAAGCATCAACCGCCTCATTCTTCCTTCGGTCAATGTGCTCTACTTGATAACCTTTGAAGTGCCCAGCCACCGCATCAACTTCACGGTGATAAGCCGCCATAAGGGGATCCTTAGAATCCCACGTGCCTGACACCTGTTGAGCGACGAGGTCTGAATCGCCCAAGTATCTTACCCGGCTCAAATTCATCTCTTCGGCCATCCGGAGGCCATGGAGTAAAGCCTTGTATTCAGCTGCATTGTTAGTACAGGGAAACATAAGCCGGAGCACATAACAAAATTTGTCACCTCGGGGGGAAGTTAAAACGACTCATGCCCCCGAGCCTTCCAACTGCCTGGATCCATCAAAGTGAATAGTCCAATATGTGTTATCCGGCTTCTCCTCTGGTGCCTGCAACTCCGTCCAATCATTGATAAAGTCCAGTAGGGCTTGAGACTTGATAGCTGTGCGCGGCATATACTTCAAACCATGAGGTCCAAGCTCGATGGCCCACTTGGCCACTCGTCCTGTGGCTTCCCTGTTCTGGATGATGTCTCCCAAGGGGGCTGAACTTACCACAGTTATAGGATGACCCAGGAAGTACTGCTTTAGCTTCCGGCTTGCCATGAACACCCCATAAACAAGTTTCTGCCAATGCGGATACCTTTGCTTGGATTCTATGAGCACCTCACTGATATAATAAACCGGCCGCTGAACCGGATGCTCCTTGCCAGTCTCCTTACGCTCCACCACAATGGCCACACTAACATACGTGAGTTAGCAGCAACATACAATAGCAACGGCTCTTTATCAATTGGAGCCGTGAGAACCGGCGGTTCAGACAATTGTCTCTTTAAATCTTCAAAGGCAGCATCAGCAGCCTCACTCCAGACAAAGGTGTCTGTTTTCTTCATCATCTGATACAGGGGTAGAGCCTTCTCCCCTAGTCGGCTTATGAATCGGCTTAAAGCAGCCACGCGACCCGCCAGTCGTTGAACATCATTGATGCACACTGGTTTAGCCAGAGAGGTAATCGCCTTGATCTTCTCCGGGTTAGCTTCAATGCCCCTGTTTGAGACCAGGAATCCCAAAAGTTTGCCTGCAGGTACACCAAATACACACTTGTCCGGGTTAAGCATCATCTTGTAGACCCGGAGATTATCAAAGGTTTCCTTTAAGTCGGAGATCAAAGTTTCCTTCTCTCTGGACTTCACCACAATGTCATCTACATAAGCATGAACATTGCGCCCAATCTGATTGTGGAGACAATTCTGTACACACCGCTGATAAGTCGCCTGGGCACTCTTGAGCCCAAACGGCATAGACACATAGCAGAAGGCTCCAAATGGAGTAATGAAAGCCGTCTTCTCCTGGTCATTAACTGCCATCTTGATCTGATGATAACCATAGTAAGCATCCAAAAAACTCAACCGCTCGCAACCCGCTGTAGCATCGATGATTTGATCAATGCGGGGTAGAGCAAAGGGATCAGCCGGACAAGCTTTATTTAAGTCCGTGTAGTCCACACACGTCCGCCAGGTGTCGTTCTTCTTGAGCACAAGCACCGGGTTAGCCAACCACTCCAGGTGAAAAACTTCCACGATGAACTCGGCCGCTAAGAGCCGAGCGACCTCCTCCCCTATAGCCTTTCGCCTTTCCTCATTGAATCACCGAAGAAACTGCCTGACCGGCTTATACTTTGGATCAATATTAAGAGTGTGCTTAGCGAGTTCTATCGGGACACCCGGCATGTCAGAAGGTTTCCATGCAAAGATGTCCCGGTTCTCACGGATGAACTCGATGAGCGCGCTTTCCTATTTGGGATCCAAATTGGTACTGATGCTGAACTGCTTGGCAGAGTCGCCTGGAGTGAAGTCCACCAGTTTTGTCTCGGCGGCCGATTTAAATTTCAACGCCAAGTCTTGCTTAGTGGTTGGCTTCTTCAAAGAGGTCATATCTGCCGGGTCAACATTAGTTTGATAAAACTTCAGATCCTCTTCAGCACAAACAGATCCAGCATAAGCCGCATCGCCTTCCTCGCACTCCAAGGCCACCTTTCGACTCCCATGCACAGTGATGGTGCCCTTGTAACCCGGCATCTTGAGCTGCAGATAAACATAACACGGCCGTGCCATAAACTTGGCATAAGCCGGCCGTCCAAACAGAGCGTGATATGGCCTCCTGATTTTGACTACCTCAAACGTCAGCTTCTCAGCCCTGGAATCATATTCGTCTCCAAAAGCCACTTCCAGCTCAATCTTTCCAACTGGATATGCCGACTTACCGGTACCACCCCATGAAAAACAGTGTTAGACGCCCTCAAGTCCTTATCGGTCGGACCCATGCGCGAAAGGTCTCATAATAGAGAATATTGATGCTGCTTCCTCCGTCCATGAGCACCTTAGTGAACTTATATCCACCAACCCGAGGGGCCACCACTAAGGCCAATCGACCGGGTTATCAACCCGGGGGGTGATCTTCTCTACTCCAAATGATAGGCTGCTCGACCACCTCGGATAACGGGAACCGCCGCTCAACCGAATTCATAGCCCTTTATGAACCTTCGGTCACGCTTACACAAGTTAGTGGTAAACACATGGTATTGCCCACCGCTCAACTGTTTTGGATGGCTCGATAACTTTGACCGCTGTTGCTACCGTCCTCCTTGACCAGATCGGCTGCTGATTATAGCCACCTTGACCACCTTGAAAACCGAACTTGAGCCGCCACCGGGCCATGGAAACCACCTGCTCTGAACCGCCGCCGATCCGTGATTGCCATCAAACATGTTTGAATTCTTGAAAGCCTTCATGATCGCGCAGTCCTTCCATAAGTGGGTGGTAGGATTTTCCCAGTACCGTGTCTTGACAAGGCTCATTCAAAGCTGCTCGAGAGAAGGACCTGAGCCACCAGATCGAGGGGTGCTCTCCCTTACGCTTCTTGTTATTACCTTGGGCATTAGCATTGGCCACAAACGCCGGTTACCGTCCGCTTACGCTTGTTGCCACCTTGACTTACCAGTGTGCTGCTTGACCCTTTCCATTGCCGTTCTTCTTCCTTTCCTCGTCTTTTCCTCCTCGGACACGGGATCATCGGTAGTATCGAATGGGAATATTTAACCAAAGCCGCCATCAGCGCACCCATGTCATTGCAATCACGCTTAAGGCGCCCGGCTTCGCTTCAGCACACAAACGACAATTCGATGGAGCATAAGTACAGAGAGTCGGCGTCCATCTTATCGATGAATGTATTATTTCCTTGACCCGCGCACCCAATGAGTTGTGGACTCACCTCCTCCTGCTTATAATTGGTCAAGTCCACAATGGACATAGATTGCTTGCAAGTATCCTTAAAGTTCTGGATAAACCGGCCTTTAACTCGCCCATGAACTGATGGAATTGGGAGGCAAACTTTTCAACCAAGATCAGGCCGCTCCATCTAACATCATGGTGAAATACTTAGCCATTGTCGCGTCGCTGACTTCCAATAACTCCATGGCCATCTCGTAACTTTCAATCCATGCCCCCGGCTGTAAGTCGGCCGTGTAATTCGGCACCTTTCGAGGTCCCTTGAAATCCTTGGGCAGACGCACATCCCGTAGAGCCGGCACCAGACAAGGGACACCACCAGTTCTAGTGGCCACTCCTGCTCCAATAGAAGTCATTGGATACTCTGGGAGACCATCATATGCCATCTGCTGAGCCGCTAATTGAGCCGCCCGTTCATCTTCCTGACGCAATCGATCCTGCACCGGGTTATAGCCACCGGGTTGGTTACGACGCTGGGCATTGCTTGATAAAGCTTCTGACTCCATGTGCCTGCTGTAACTCGGACTCCGGTTTGGACGAGGTGCTATCCAAGGCTGAGGAGTGGAATGAATCATGTCCCTACTGTAAGAATAGTTCTCTTGTTGTGCCAAGGCCGCTCAAGAAGATCCCTAACCTCCGGTTTCCACCGCCGGGTCATCACCATCCACTGGAAGAGCTGCCAGACGCGTCGATGCTGCTATCAAGTTCTCCATGGGGTTGGAGAAGTGGCCCGAGGTGTCGGTATGTATCGGGCGGGCCATGCTCCCGTGAAGAGGTGCCACCTCTCGAGGCTGAACCGCCCTCCAGCTCCGGTGTCATAAATAGATTGGCCGGGCGGATTGCTAGGACCAGCTCCGGTGTCGTGAAAAGATTCCGAGGATCGTAAACCGGAGGCAGGCGGACTGGGTCTTCGATGTCTCCTTCTCATCACCTCATTGGACGATTCAGACTCATGTTAAGCCGGAAAGCCTCGACCGGAGTTGCTGGGCCTGCATCCAAAGCCGCCGCCTCGCAGCTAGCTTTGGTGTCCTCAGCCGCCAAGGCCTCCTTGGCCAGGGCTATCTCCTCACGCACCTTTGCCACCTCCGCGTTATGCTCATCTAGATTTGCAGGAATAACCGTGGTGGTTAACAGGGCCGTTAACTTGTCCATAAGATCTATCAGCACCTGAGCCGGCGGGCGCGCGAGACCTCCTGCCCCGGCCGCTCCTGACCCGGACATCATTGCTGTCACCGCCGTCGAGTTTTGGCCGGGTTGGGTACCAGCCATGAAGACTCCTGCCCAGCTTGGCGGCTCATAGCAATCTGGAATGCTAGAGTCATCAGAACAGCCCCCAAGCATGCCTTCTTGGACCTGATACAGAGAATCTGTTGAACCAGAGGACGAATCATCATCTGATGGGACGGCCATCTCTTCGCCATCTTTAGATCCTTCAGAAAGCGCCTCTCCATGAATACAGCCCACAAAGGCACGCTTCATGGTAGGTTGAATCTGGGCGGGTCTCGCACGCTGAGCCGTCTCAATGAGGTCGGCGCAGCTGTCCGGCTCTGGGCCCGGCTCACCAATCCGGCCGATGAAGACGTGGATTCCGCCAAAAGGGACCCGGTACCCGTACTCAATTGAGTAGGCCTCGGGGCCCCAGCCTTCGTTGTCGATGTAGATCTTGCCGCGACAACTCTTGGTCATCCGCCTCTGCAGATCCCTTGAGCCCTTCAAGCTGCCCTTCAAGAACTCAAATCCACCGTCGCGCTGGCCCCACGGTGGGCGCCAACTGTCGTGGAATTGTCACGGCAGATGTCCTCTTGCAAGGACTTAGTCGTGGAGCCATCGCAACTAGGAAGCTTAAAGGGGTTAATCGGGACAAAGGACACGAGAGGTTTTATACTAGTTCGGCCCCTTACGGTGAAGGTAAAGCCTACGTCTAGTTGGGTTGGTATTGCTTGAGGTTTCGATGACCAGGGAGCGAGATATGCTATGCCCGGTTCTCGATTGGTTGTTTCTTGCCCTAAGCCGCGAACAGGTCGTCCCCTTATATACACGGTTTGACGCCCTATGGCCCTACAGAGTCCCGGCCGGCTTATAAACAATGTCCGGCTCGGTGACTAGTCAAGTCTACCTTATGATACAAGTCATGCCATTATGGTGGTTTACTACAACGGGCCTTAAGTCGCCTGTGGGCCTTAGGCCCTTTGTTGAGACGCCATCTTCATGCTTGGACTTGGGCTTCTGTCTGGTAATCTCTTTACGTAACCCGGCCTCACCTGGGCGGCTTACACAAATAGTTATATCCCCAACAGTGGGTGAGCCAGAGTAAGAGCACCCTTTCAGAAAAGGTGTTTCTTGATTACTTACCCGTGAAGCAGGAAGAAGAGCAGGATAATCGGCGATGATGGCCACTTCCGTGCCATCATAGCTCGTCTGGTAAAATACCCCCTCCGCGAGCACCACAAATATATCTGGATCCTCTTCGAACCCGGGATCAAGCTCCCGGTTGTGGTCCTCCGGCTGTGGGGCGGGACTATGGAATCCCTCGGTGACCTTTCGCCAGTGTTATCGTAAGCAAACAAACCAGAAATTTATCATAGGCAATTCGGAGATGGAGGGGTAAAAACAGAGGGGTTGGACCTTACCAAACTGGGAGGGTTATACATAGAATACCCGTCTCTGAGCTTGATGCGAAGAAATTCCTTTTCCTCCCCTTTGAACAGTGCGGCAGGGGTATCCGGGCCTTTCCGGCCACAGCAAGAGGCGTCATCCTCCCCATTGAAGTCCCACATGGGAAGCCCTCTGTATTGGAGCGGCTGAACCCCTCGCGCTATGGAGATCGCCATCACCTCGATCACTGTGAGCCCAGACTGAGCGAGCTCTTTTATCTTGCTCATTAGCTGACGAACCTCCGCGCTGTCTCCTTCTTCAAGACTCCGGGGACGCCAACTGTGGCGTTTCTTCAGCGGGACGACCGCAAATTCGGGAAGACACTTTCGAACCGAACCGGGAAGCGGAACGTCCTCGATATAGAACCATTCGGAGGGCCAGCCATTGGATGCCTTCCTTGGTGTGCCGAATGGATATCCGGTATCGGCGACTCGCCATACTTCGGCTCCGCCCACTTCAAAAATAGACCCTTCGTGATTGCGCGGGACGAGGCAGAACAACTTCCTCCACAACTCGAAATGAGCCTCGACGCCCAGGAATAATTCACACAAAGCGACATAACCCGCAATGTGCAGAATGGAGGCCGAAGTGAAGTTGTGCAGCTGGAGGCCGTAGTACTCCAGAAGCCCTCAGAGGAATGGATGGATTGGAAATCCAACGCCTCTTAGCAGGTAGGGGACGAAACACACTCACTCTCCCCCGGACGGATTGGGGAAGTCCTCTGCCTGAGCCCCCTCATTGAAGGAAGCTAGCCCCGTCCGAACATGGACTAGATCTGCAGGGGGAAGGAATCCCTGCATTTGCAACTTCGTCAACTGGCTATGAGACACAGAACACCTCTCCCACTCGCCTTTCTCTGGGCCGGGACGAGCGGAGGAGCTAGGAACGATGGCCATGCTGGAATGGTCTCTCCTAAGCAGTCTCTGGAGATTTCTTCTGTGTGGCGCTGGATGGATCTAGATCTAATCCCTTTAAATAGGTGCCCTTCCTTACGTAGAGGGGGTGTTATATGCAAAAATACCTTGACTTTCCACATTCGCTTGACACGTGGAGGATGAAGATTATTTATAACGTGCGGAAGCCAAGGAGGCAACATTGGATCGATGGCCGAATACATTACTTGGAGATCATCGAAGGAGGAACCCGCCTTGCAATGCCGAAGACCATGTGCTTGCCGAGCACCTCGCTATTGAAGAATGGTTCGGGGCTACTGAGGGAGTCCTGTTGGAAATATGCCCTAGAGGCAATAATAAAAGGATTATTATTATATTTCCTTGTTCGTGATAATTGTCTTTTATTCATGCTATAATTGTATTATCCGGAAATCGTAATACACGTGTGAATACATAGACCACAATATGTCCCTAGTGAGCCTCTAGTTGACTAGCTCGTTGATTAATAGATAGTCATGGTTTCCTGACTATGGACATTGGATGTCATTGATAACGGGATCACATCATTAGGATAATGATGTGATGGACAAGACCCAATCCTAAGCATAGCACAAGATCATGTAGTTCTTTTGCTAGAGCTTTTCCAGTGCCAAGTATCTTTTCCTTAGACCATGAGATCGTGTAACTCCCGGATACCGTAGGAGTGCTTTGGGTGTACCAAACGTCACAACGTGAATCGGGTGACTATAAAGGTGCACTACAGGTATCTCCGAAAGTGTCTCTGGGTTTTCACGGATCGAGACTCGGATTTGTCACTCCGACACGGAGAGGTATCACTAGGCCCACTCGGTAATGCATCATCATAATGAGCTCAAAGTGACCAAGTGTTTGGTCACGGATCATGCATTACGGCACGAGTAAAGTGACTTGCCGTAACGAGATTGAACGAGGTATTGGGATACCGACGATCGAATCTCGGGCAAGTAACATACCGATTGACAAAGGGAATTGTATACGGGTTGCTTGAATCTCGACATCGTGGTTCATCCGATGAGATCATCGAGGAGCATGTGGGAGCCAACATGGGTATCCAGATCCCGCTGTTGGTTATTGACCGGAGAGCCGCCTCGGTCATGTCTGCATGTCTCCCGAACCCGTAGGGTCTACACACTTAAGGTTCGGTGACGCTAGGGTTGTATGAATATGAGTATGCAGCAAACCGAAAGTTGTTCGGAGTCGCGGATGAGATCCCGGACGTCACGAGGAGTTCCGGAATGGTCCGGAGGTAAAGAATTATATATGAGAAGTCGAGTTTCGGCCATCGGTATTGTACCGGGATCACCGGAAGGGTCCGGGGGTCCACCGGGTGGGGCCACCTATCCCGGAGGGCCCCATGGGCTGAAGTGGGAGGGGAACCAGCCCCTGGTGGGCTGGTGCGCCCCTCCCCGGCCCCCCACGCCTAGGGTTGGGAACTCTAGGGGGGCGCCCACTTGCCTTGGGGGCACTCCACCCTTGGCACGCCCCTAGGAGATCCCATCTCCTAGGGCCGGGCCCTGGGACCCTATATATAGGGGGGAGGGAGGGCAGCCGCACCCTGCACTTGGCGCCTCCTCCCCTGCTACACTTCCTCCTCCTCCCGTAGTTGCTTGGCGAAGCCTGAGAGCCTGCTGCATCCACCACCACGGCGTCGTGCTGCTGGATCTTCATCAACCTCTCCTTCCCCCTTGCTGGATCAACGTGCAGGAGACGTCACGCTGGCCGTACGTGTGTTGAACGCGGAGGTGCCGCCCGTTCGGCGCTAGGATCTCCGGTGATTTGGATCACGACGAGAACGACTCCCTCAACCCCGTTCTCTTGAACGCTTCCGCACGCGATCTACAAAGGTATGTAGATGCACTCCCATCACTCGTTGCTAGATGAACTCATAGATGGATCTTGGTGAACGTAGGAAAATTTTTATTTTATGCAACGTTCCCCAACAAGTCCTGGATTAAGGGGTCCTCGGGCGTCCGGCCTGTTATCCATAGCCCGGACTGATGGGCTGTGAAGATACGAAGGCCGAAGGCAATACCCGTGTCCGAATTGGACTCTACTTGGCATGGAAGGCAAGCTAGGCGTCCTATTATGAAGATTCCCTCCTATGTAACCGACCTCATTTAACCCTAGATCTCTCCGGTGTCTATATAAACCGGAGAGCATAGTCCGAATAGGACAGATTCATTACCATATACTCATAGGCTAGACTTCTAGGGTTTAGCCATTACGATCTCGTGGTAGATCAACTCTTGTAACACTCATATTCATCAAGATCAATCAAGCAGGAAGTAGAGTATTACCTCCATAGAGAGGGCCCGAACCTGGGTAAACATTGTGTCCCCCGTCTCCTATTACCATCGATCCTAGACGCACAGTTCGGGACCCCCTACCCGAGATCCGCCGGTTTTGACACCGACAGCCGGACCTCCCCCTCCTCCACTCCTTTATATACGGGGGAGGGGGGCACCCCATAGACACACAAGTTGATCATTGATCTCTTAGCCATGTGCGGTGCCCCCCTCCACCATAATCCACCTCAGTCATATCATCTAGTGCTTAGGTGTAGCCCTGTGCTGGTAGCTTCACATCACCGTCATCACGCCGTCGTGCTGACGAAGCTCTTCCCCGACACTCTGCTAGATTGTGAGTTTGTGGGACGTCACCGAGCCGAATGTGTGCAGATCGCGGAGGTGTCGTACCTTCGGTGCTAGGATCGTGAAGACGTACGACTACATCAACCGCGTTGTCATAACGCTTCCGCTTACAGTCTACGAGGGTACGTAGACAACACTCTCCCCTCTCGTTGCTATGCATCACCATGATCTTGCGTGTGAATTACTACGTTCCCCAATAGTGGCATCCGAGCCAGGTTTATGCGTAGATGTTATATGCACGAGTAGAACACAAGTGAGTTGTGGGCGATATTAGTCATGCTGCTTACCAGCATGTCATACTTTGATTCAGCGGTATTGTTGGATGAAGCGGCCCGGACCGACATTACGCGTACGCTTACGCGAGACGGGTTCTACCGACGTGCTTTGCACACAGGTAGCTAGCGGGTGTCAGTTTCTCCAACTTTAGTTGGATCGAGTGTGGCTACACCCGGTCCTTGTTGAAGGTTAAAACAACACATACTTGATGAAATATCGTTGTGGTTTTGATGCGTAGGTAAGAACGGTTCTTGCTCAGCCCGTAGCAGCCACGTAAAACTTGCAACAACAAAGTAGAGGACGTCTAACTTGTTTTTGCAGGGCATGTTGTGATGTGATATGGTCAAGACATGATGCTAAATTTTATTGTATGAGATGATCATGTTTTATAACGAAGTTATCGACAACTGGCAGGAGCCATATGGTTGTCGCTTTATCGTATGAAACGCAATCGCCATGTAATTGCTTTACTTTATATCACTAAGTGATAGCAATAGTCGTAGAAGCAATAGTTGGCGAGACGACAACGATGCTACAATGGAGATCAAGGTGTCGCACCGGTGACGATGGTGATCATGATGGTGCTTTGGAGATGGAGATCAAAGGCACAAGATGATGATGGCCATATCATATCACTTATATTGATTGCATGTGATGTTTATCTTTTATGCATCTTATTTTGCTTAGTTTGGCGGTAAGATTATCTCTCACTAAATTCCAAGGTACAAGTGTTCTCCCTGAGTATGCACTATTGCGAAAGTTCGTCGTGCTGAGACACCACGTGATGATCGGGTGTGATAAGCTCTACGTTCACATACAGCAGGTGCAAGCCAGTTTTCCACACGCAGAATACTCGGGTTAAACTTTACGAGCCTAGAATATGCAGATATGGCCTCGGAACACTGAGACCGAAAGGTCGAGCGTGAATCATATAGTAGGTATGATCAACATAGTGATGTTCACCATTGAAAACTACTCCATCTCACGTGATGATCGAACATGGTTTAGTTGATATGGATCACGTGATCACTTAGATGATTAGAGGGATGTCTATATAAGTGGGTGTTCTTAAGTAATTTGATTAATTGAACTTTAATTTATCATGAACTTAGTACCTGATAGTATTTTGCATGTCTATGTTGTTGTAGATAGATGGCACGCGATGTTGTTCCATTGAATTTTATTGCGTTCCTAGAGAAAGCTAAGTTGAAAGATGATGGTAGCAACTACACGGACTGGGTCCGTAACTTGAGGATTATCCTCGTTGCTGCACAGAAGAACTACATCCTGGAAGCACCGCTAGGTGCCAAACCCGCTGTAGGAGCAACGCCAGATGTTATGAACGTCTGGCAGAGCAAAGCTGATGACTACTCGATAGTTCAGTGTGCCATGCTTTACGGCTTAGAACCGGGACTTCAACGACGTTTTGAACGTCATGGAGCATATGAGATGTTCTAGGAGTTGAAGTTAACATTTCAAGCAAATGCCCGGATTGAGAGATATGAAGTCTCCAATAAGTTCTACAGCTACAAGATGGAGGAGAATGTTCTGTTAATGAGCATATACTCAAAATGTCTGGGTATAACAATCACTTGATTCAACTGGGAGTTAATCTTGTGGATGATAGTGTCATTGACAGAATTCTTCAATCACTGCCACCAAGCTACAAGAGCTTCGTGATGAACTATAACATGCAAGGGATGGATAAGACAATTCCCGAGCTCTTCACAATGCTAAAGGTTGCGGAGGTAGAAATCAAGAAGGAGCATCAAGTGTTGATGGTCAACAAGACCACCAGTTTCAAGAAAAAGGGTAAAGGGAAGAAGGGGAACTTCAAGAAGAACGGCAAGCAAGTTGATGCTCAAGTGAAGAAACCCAAGTCTGGACCTAAGCCTGAGACTGAGTGCTTCTACTGCAAAGGGACTGGTCACTGGAAGCAGAACTGCCCCAAGTATTTGGCGGATAAGAAGGATGCAAGGTGAACAAAGGTATATGTGATATACATGTTATTGATGTGTACCTTACTAATGCTCACAGAGCACTGGTATTTGATACTGGTTCATTGCTAATATTTGCAACTCAAACAGGGACTACGGATTAAGCGAAGATTGGCTAAGGACGAGGTGACGATGCGCGTGGGAAATGGTTCCAAAGTCGATGTGATCGTGGTCGGCATGCTACCTCTACATCTACCTTCGGTATTAGTTTTAGACCTGAATAATTGTTATTTGGTGCCAACGTTGAGCATGAACATTATATCTGGATCTTGTTTGATGCGAGACGGTTATTCATTTAAATCAGAGAATAATGGTTGTTCTATTTATATGAGTAATATCTTTTATGGTCATGCACCCTTGAAGAGTGGTCTATTTATATTGAATCTTGATAGTAGTGATACACATATTCATACTCCCTCCGTCCGGAAATACTTGTCATCAAAATGGATAAAAGGGGATGTATGAAGACGTATTTTAGTTCTAGATACATCTCTTTTTATCCATTTTGATGACAAGTATTTTCAGACGGAGGGAGTAATATTGAAGCCAAAAGATGTAGAGTTGATAACGATAGTGCAACTTATTTGTGGCATTGCCGTTTAGGTCATATTGGTGTAAAGCGCATGAAGAAACTCCATTCTGATGGACTTTTGGAATCACTTGATTATGAATCACTTGGTACTTGCGAACCATGCCTCATGGGCAAGATAACTAAAACACCGTTCTCCGGAACAATGGAGCGAGCAACAGATTTGTTGGAAATCATACATACTGATGTATGTGGTCCGAGGAATGTTGAGGCTCGCGGCGGGTATCATTATTTTCTCACCTTCACAGATGATTTGAGCAGATATGGGTATATCTACTTAATGAAACATAAGTCTGAAACATTTGAAAAGTTCAAAGAATTTCATAGTGAAGTGGAAAATCATCGTAACAAGAAAATAAAGTTTCTACAATCTGATCGTGGAGGAGAATATTTGAGTTACGAGTTTGGTCTTCGTTTGAAACAATGTAGAATAGTTTTGCAACTCACACCACCCGGAACACCACAGCGTAAAGGTGTGTCCGAACACCGTAATCATACTTTACTGGATATGGTGCGATCTATGATGTCTCTTACTGATTTACCGCTATCGTTTTGGGGTTATGCTTTAGAGACGGCTGCATGTTAAATAGGGCACCATCAAAATCCGTTGAGACAACGCCTTATGAACTGTGGTTTGGCAAGAAACCAAAGTTGTCGTTTCTTAAAATTTGGGGCTTCGATGCTTATGTGAAAAAGCTTCAACCTGATAAGCTCGAACCCAAATCGGAGAAATGTGTCTTCATATGATACCCAAAGGAGAAGTTGGGTACACCTTCTATCACAGATCCGAAGGCAAGACATTCGTTGATAAGAATGGATCCTTTCTAGAGAAGGAGTTTCTCTCAAAAGAAGTGAGTGGGAGGAAAGTAGAACTTGCTGAGGTAACTGTACCTGCTCCCTTATTGGAAAGTAGTTCATCACAGAAATCTGTTCCTGTGACTCCTACACCAGTTAGTGAGGAAGCTAATGATGATGATCATGTAACTTCATATCAAGTTACTACTGAACCTCGTAGGTCAACCAAAGTAAGATCCGCACCAGAGTGGTACGGTAATCCTGTTCTGGAGGTCATGTTACTTGACCATGACGAACCTACGAACTATGAGGAAGCGATGATGAGCCCAGATTCCGCAAAATGGCTTGAGGCCATGAAATCTGAGATGGGATCCATGTATGAGAACAAAGTTGGACTTTGGTTGACTTGCCCGATGATCGGCAAGCCATCGAGAATAAATGGATCTTCAAGAAGAAGACTGACGCTGACGATAATGTTACTGTCTACAAAGCTTGACTTGTTGCGAAAGGTTTTCGACAAGTTCAAGGAGTTGACTACGATGAGACCTTCTCACCCGTAGCGATGCTTAAGTCCGTCTGAATCATGTTAGCAATTGTCGCATTTTATGATTATGAAATTTGGCAAATGGATGTAAAGACTGCATTCCTGAATGGATTTCTGGAAGAAGAGTTGTATATGATGCAACATGAAGGTTTTATCAATCCAAAGTATGCTAACAAAGTGTGCAAGCTCCAGCGATCCATTTATGGACTAGTGAAAGCATCTCAGAGTTGGAATAAACGTTTTCATAGTGTGTGATACGTTGATTTTGCATCATGCTTTTATATCGATATTTATTGCATTATGGGTTGTTATTAGACTTTATGTCACAATACTTATGCCTTTTCTCTCTTATTTTACAAGGTTTACATGAAGAGGGAGAATGCCGGCAGCTGGAATTCTGGGCTGGAAAAGGAGCAAATATAAGAGACCTATTCTGCACAACTACAAAAGTCTTGAAACTCCACGGAAGTTATTTTTGGAATTAATAAAAA
The DNA here is from genome assembly GCA_021605205.1 of Aegilops longissima. NCBI lineage: Eukaryota > Viridiplantae > Streptophyta > Magnoliopsida > Poales > Poaceae > Aegilops > Aegilops longissima. The sequence continues at coordinate 60,628,466 of CM038676.1, forward strand.
ATACTGAGCAAAGAAAGTACCAGAGGGGGGCCACCCACCATCCACGAGGGTGGGGGCGCGCCCTACCCCCTGGGTGCGCCCCCTGCCTCGTTGGCCCCCTGGCAGGCCTCTGGTGCCCATCTTCTAGTATATGAAGTCTTTTACCCTGGAAAAAATCATAAGCAAGCTTATGGGAAGAAACACCGCCGCCATGAGGCGGAACCAATCTAGGGCTCCGGCGGAGCTGTTATGCCGGGGAAACATCCCTCCGGGAGGGGGAAATCATCGCCATCATCATCACTAACGATCCTCTCATCGGGAGGGGGTCAGTCTCCATCAACATCTTCACCAGCACCATCTCCTCTAAAACCCTAGTTCATCTCTTGTATCCAATCTTTGTCCCAAAACCTCAGATTGGTACCTGTGGGTTGCTAGTAGTGTTGATTACTCCTTGTAGTTGATGCTAGTTGGTTTATTTGATGGAAGATCATATGTTCAGATCCTTAATGCATATTAATACCCCTCTAATTATGAACATGAATATGATTTGTGAGTAGTTACATTTGTTCCTGAGGACATGGGAGAAGTCTTGCTATAAGTAGTCATGTGAATTTGGTATTCGTTCAATATTTTGATGAGATGTATGTTGTCTTTCCTCTAGTGGTGTTATGTGAACGTCGACTACATGACACTTCACCATTGTTTGGGCCTAGAGGAAGGCATTGGGAAGTAATAAGTAGATGATGGGTTGCTAGAGTGACAGAAGCTTAAACCCTAGTTTATGAGTTGCTTCGTAAGGGGCTGATTTGGATCCATATGTTTCATGCTATGGTTAGGTTTACCTTAATACTTCTTTTGTAGTTGCGGATGCTTGCAATAGGGGTTAATCATAAGTGGGATGCTTGTCCAAGAAAGGGCAGCACCCAAGCACCGGTCCACCCACATACCAAATTATCAAAGTAACGAACGCGAATCATATGAGCGTGATGAAAACTAGCTTGACGATAATTCCCATGTGTCCTCGGGAGCGTTTTCCTTTATATAAGAGTTTGTCCAGGCTTGTCCTTTTCTACAAAAAGGATTGGGCCATCTTGCTGCACCTTATTTACTTTCATACTTGTTACTCGTTACAAATTACCTTATCACAAAACTATCTGTTACAGATAATTTCAGTGCTTGCAGAGAATACCTTACTGAAAACTGCTTGTCATTTCCTTCTGCTCCTCGTTGGGTTCGACACTCTTACTTATCGAAAGGACTACGATAGATCCCCTATATTTGTGGATCATAAATACTCTTTTCTGGCACCGTTGCCGGGGAGTGAAGCGCCTTTGGTAGGTGGAATTTGGTAAGGAAAATTTTATATAGTGTGCTGAAATTTACTGTCACTTGTTACTATGGAACATAATCCTTTGAGGGGCTTGTTCGGGGTATCTTCACCCTGACCAGTAGAGCAAATAGTTGCTCCTCAACCTACTGAACCTACTAAAAATGTTTACTTTGAAATTCCTTCGGGTATGATAGAGAAACTGCTAGCTAATCCTTTTACAGGAGATGGAACATTTCATCCCAATTTGCACCTAATCTATGTGGATGAAGTTTGTGGATTATTTAAGCTTGCAGGTATGCCCGAGGATGTTATCAAGAAGAAGGTCTTCCCTTTATCTTTGAAGGGAAAGGCATTGACATGGTTCAGGCTATGTGATGATATGGGATCATGGAACTACAACCGATTGAAATTGGAATTTCATCAGAAATTTTATCCTATGCATCTTGTTCATCGTGATCGCAATTATATATATAATTTTTGGCCTCGCAAAGGAGAAAGCATCGCTCAAGCTTGGGGGAGGCTTAAGTCAGTGTTATATTCATGCCCTAAGCATGAGCTCTCAAGAGAAATTATTATTCAATTTTTTTATGCTCGGCTTTCTCTCAATAATCGCTCTATGCTCGATACTTCTTGTACTGGCTCTTTTACGATGAAGACTATTGAATTCAAATGGGATTTATTGGATAGAATTAAATGCAACTCTGAAGATTGGGACCTCGACGAAGGTAAGGAGTCAGGTATAACACCTAAGTTTGATTGTGTTAAATCTTTTATGGATACCGATGTTTTCCGTGAATTTAGCACTAAATATGGACTTGACTCTGAGATAGTAGCTTATTTCTGTGAATCATTTGCTACTCATGTTGACCTCCCTAAGGAGAAGTGGTTTAAATATAATCCTCCCATTGAAGTAAAGGTAGTTGCACCTATTAAAGTTGAAGAAAAGACTATCACTTATAATGATCATGTTGTTCCTACTGCTTATATTGAGAAACCACCTTTCCCTGTTAGAATAAAGGATCATGCTAAAGCTTCAACTGTGGTCAACAGAAGTAATATCAGGACACCCAAACCCCCTGAGCAAATTAAAATTGAACCTAATATTGTTGTGGTTAAAGATCTCTTGGCTGATAATATTGATGGGCATGTTATTTACTTTTGTGATGAAGCTGCTAGAATTGCTAGACCCGATACTAAGGGTAAACATAGACCTGTTGTTGGCATGCCTGTTATTTCTGTTAAAATAGGAGATCATTGTTATCATGGATTATGTGATATGGGTGCTAGTGCAAGTGCAATACCTCATTCCTTATATAAATAAATTATGCATGACATTGCACCTGCTGAGATAGAAGAAATTGATGTTACAATTAAGCTTGCCAATAGAGATACTATTTCACCAGTTGGGATTGTTAGAGATGTTGAAGTCTTGTGTGGGAAAGTTAAATATCCTGCTGATTTTCTTGTTCTTGGTTCCCCACAAGATGACTTTTGTCCCATTATATTTGGTAGACCCTTCTTGAATACTGTTAATGCTAGGATAGACTGCGAAAAGGATGTTGTTACTATTGGTTTGGGGGATATGTCTCATGAGTTTAATTTTGCTAAATTTCGTAGACAACCCCATGATAAAGAATTACCTAGTAAAGATGAAATTATTGGTCTTGCTTCTATTGCCGTGCCTCCTAATGATCCTTTAGAGCAATATCTGCTAGACCATGAAAATGATATGTTTATGAATGAAAGAAGGGAAATAGATGAAGTATTCTTTAAACAGGGACCTATTTTGAAACACAACTTGCCTGTTGAAATCCTAGGGGATCCTCCTCCACCCAAGGGTGATCCCGTGTTTGAGCTTAAACCATTACCTGATAGTCTCAAATATGCTTATCTTGATGAGAAAAAGATATATCATGTTATTATTAGTGCCTTCAGAGCATGAAGAAAAGAAATTATTGAAAACTCTGAAGAAGCATCGTGCTGCTATTGGATATACTTTTGATGATCTTAAGGGCATTAGTCCCACTCTATGTCAGCACAAAATAAAATTGGAGAAAGACGCTAAACCAGTTGTTGATCACCAACGACGGTTAAATCCTAAGATGAAAGAAGTGGTAAGAAAAGAAATACTAAAGCTTCTGGAGGCAGGTATAATTTATCCCATTGCTGATAGTCAGTGGGTAAGTCATGTCCATTGTGTCCCTAAGAAGGGAGGTATTACCGTTGTTCCTAATGATAAAGAAGAATTGATCCCACAAAGAATTATTACAGGTTATAGAATGGTAATTGATTTCTGCAAATTAAATAAAGCTACTAAAAAGGATCATTACCCTTTACCTTTTATTGATCAAATGCTAGAAAGATTATCCAAACATACACATTTTTGCTTTCTAGATGGTTATTCTGGTTTCTCTCAAATACCTGTGTCAAAAGAGGATCAAGAAAATACCACTTTTACTTGCCCTTTCAGTACCTTTGCTTATAGACGTATGCCTTTTGGTTTATGCAATGCATCTGCTACCTTTCAAAGATGCATGATGGCTATATTCTCTGATTTTTGTGAAAAGATTTTTGAGGTTTTCATGGATGATTTCTCCGTATATGGAACTTCTTTTGATGATTGCTTGAGCAACCTTGATCGAGTTTTGCAGGGATGTGAAGAAACTAACCTTGTCTCGAATTGGGAGAAGTGACACTTCATGGTTAATGAAGGTATTGTCTTGGGGCATAAAATTTCTGAAAAAGGTATTGAAGTTGATAAAGCTAAAGTTGATGCTATTGAAAAGATGTTGTGTCCCAAGGACATTAAAGGTATAAGAAGTTTCCTTGGTCATGCCGGTTTCTATAGGAGGTTCATTAAGGACTTCTCTAAAATCTCCAGGCCTCTGACTAATCTCTTACAAAAAGATATCCCTTTTGTCTTTGATGATGATTGTGTAGAAGCATTTGAAATACTTAAGAAAGCTTTGATTTCTGCACCTATTGTTCAGCCACCTTATTGGAATTTACCCTTTGAAATTATGTGTGATGCTAGTGATTATGCTGTAGGTGCTGTTCTAGGAAAAAGAGTTGATAAGAAATTAAATGTTATCCAATATGCTAGTAAAATTCTAGACAATGCCGAGAAAAATTATGCTACTACTGAAAAAGAATTTTTAGCATTTGTATTTGCTTGTGATAAGTTCAGACCTTATATTGTTGATTCTAAAGTAATTGATCACACTGATCATGCTGCTATTAAATATCTTATGGAAAAGAAAGATGCTAAACCTAGACTTATTAGATGGGTTCTCTTGCTACAAGAATTTGATTTACATATTATTGATAGAAAGGGAGCTGAGAACCCGTTCTGCGCATAACTTGTCTAGGTTAGAGAATGTTCTTGATGACCCACTACCTATTGATGATAGTTTTCCTGATGAACAATTAGCTGTCATAAATGCTTCTCGTAGTGCTCCATGGTATGCTAATTATGCTAATTACATTGTTGCCAAATTTATACCTCCTAGTTTCACATACCAGTAAAAGAAAAAGTTTTTCTACGATTTAAGACATTACTTCTGGGATGACCCACACCTTTATAAAGAAGGAGTATATGGTGTTATTAGACGTTACCTGAGCATGAACAGGAATAGATACTACGCAAGTGTCACTCCAAGGCTTACGGAGGACATCACGCTGGAGATAGAACTGCACATAAGGTATTGCAATCCGGTTTTTATTGGCCTACTCTCTTCAAAGATGCCCGTAAGTTTGTCTTGTCTTGTGATGAATGTCAAAGAATTGGTAATATTAGTAGACGTCAAGAAATGCATATGAATTATTCACTTGTTATTGAACCATTTGATGTTTGGGGCTTTGATTATATGGGACCATTTCCTTCCTCTAACGGGTATACACATATTTTAGTTGCTGTTGATTATGTTACTAAGTGGGTAGAAGCTATTCCAACTAGTAGTGCTGATCATAACACCTCTATTAAGATGCTTAAAGAAGTTATTTTTTCGAGGTTTGGAGTCCCTAGATATTTAATGACTGATGGTGGTTCACATTTTATTCATGGTGCTTTTCGTAAAATGCTCGCTAAGTATGATGTTAATCGTAGAATTGCATCTCCATACCACCCGCAGTCTAGTGGTCAAGTAGAATTGAGTAATAGAGAGCTAAAATTAATTTTGCAAAATACTGTTAATAGATCCAGAAAGAATTGGTCCAAGAAACTTGATGATGCATTATGGGCCTATAGAATTGCATATAAAAATCCTATGGGTATGTCTCCGTATAAAATGGTTTATGGAAAAGCATGTCACTTACCTCTCGAACTAGAACATAAGGCATATTGGGCCATTAAAGATCTCAATTATGATTTCAAACTTACCGGTGAGAAGAGACTATTTGACATTAGCTCACTTGATGAATGGAGAACCCAAGCTTATGAGAATGCCAAACTGTTTAAAGAAAAAGTTAAAAGATGGCATGACAAAAGGATACAAAAGCATGAGTTTAATGTAGGAGATTATGTGTTGTTGTTCAACTCTCGTTTAAGATTTTTTGCAGGAAAACTTCTCTCTAAATGGGAAGGTCCTTACGTTATCAAGGAGGTCTATCATTCCGGTGCCATAAAAATCAAAAACTTCGAAGGCACAAATCCGAAGGTGGTGAACGGTCAAAGAATCAAACATTATATCTCAGGTAATCCTATAAATGTTGAAACCAATGTTATTGAAACCGTAACCCCGGAGGAATACATAAGGGACACTTTCCAAAACGTTTTAGACTCTGAAAAGGAATAGGTATGTGGTACGGTAAGTAAACCAACTCCAAAACAGTTCTAATGGCAATTTTTTCTCTGTTTTGGAAAATTTAAGAAAATAGGAAAATAAGAAGTAGTCTGGGAAGGACATGAGGCGTCCACGAGGGTAGAGGGCGCGCCCTACCCCCCGGGCGTGCCCCCTGCCTTGTGGGCACCTCGTGTGCTCTCCGGACTCCGTTTTCTTGCATGATACTTCTTTCGGTCGGTAAAAATTCATTATATAATCTCCCGAAGGTTTTGACCACCGTACCATGCAAATATCCTCTGACAGATCTAGATCACCATGACGTCTCCAAGTGCCCCCAAGGACAAGTTCTTCGAGAAGGTTATCAATCCCTACCTCGCGGAGGTGCTGCAACACCCTCAAACCATTGAGATGCGTGATGGGTTGCTGCACATCCGCGATGTCGGGGGACCAAGGAGGACCGTAAGCGTGGAGACAAGACTCGAAGCAATGGAGCAACAAGTTTTCAAGTGCCAAGGGATGGTGGAACGCGGACTCAACGCCAACCACATGATGATCACGGAGTTCACCAACAACCACAAGCTGGACGCAAAGGACATTGGGGAGGCCATCTTCAAGCTTCATGAGAAAATCGAGCACCCCCAAGCCCAGATCTATGACCTGCAAAACCAAAACTGTGAGTATGAATATAGATTCAAGAGGATGAGTTTGGCTACAGATTTGAGGATTCCGGAGACTCGGTCATCTTTCTATGATGGTGAGCCTATGCCTTGGAAGAGGGACGACAAGCCTACATCATCAACAACTCCATCATCACCACCTCTTAGGAAAGAGATATAAACACATGGGTATGGGCACTCCCCTTGGCAACTGCCAAGCTTGGGGGAGTTGCCCCGGTATCGTATCACCATCACACTCCTATCTTTACCGTTTTTCTTAGTTCGATCCTTTTGGTAATATCTTGATCTAGTAGAATAAAGTTTTAGTATGATTTAGTTTTGAGTTTTGCTTTGTGATCCTCCTATGTAATCGAGTCCGTGATCTATATATAATAAAGATTAGTGTTGAGTCAAGGGCTCGATTATCTTGCTATGATCGTGAGGGAAGTAAAGAAAAAGAAAGAATAAAAATAAAAAAGAGATCATATTGATCTTATGGAGAGTAATGACTTCACATATAAAGAATATGATGAATAAAAGTTGTTGAGAGTTGACAAGCATAGTTTTGGTCATCGTTGCAATTAATAGGAAGTAATAAAGAAAGAGAGGTTTTCACATATAAATATACTATCATGGACATCTTTTATGATTGTGAGCACTCATTAAAGTATGACATGCTAAAGAGTTGATGTTGGACAAGGAAGACAACGTAATGGGTTATGTTTTCTTATATCCGAAATAAAGTACATTGTCATGGATCATCCAACATGTTGAGCTTGCCTTTCCCTCTCATGCTAGCCAAATTCTTTGCACCAGGTAGAGATACTACATGTGCTTCTGAATACCCTTAAACCCAGTTTTGCCATGAGAGTCCACCATATCTACCTATGGATTGAGTAAGATCCTTCAAGTAAGTTGTCATTGTTGCATGCAATAAAAATTGCTCTCTAAATATGTATGATTTATTAGTGTGGAGAAAATAAGCTTAATACGATCTTGTGATGTGGAAGAAATAAAAGCGACGGACTACATAATAAAGGTCCATATCACAAGTGGCAATATAAAGTGACGTTCTTTTGCATTAAATTTCGTGCATCCAACCATAAAAGCACATGACAACCTCTGCTTCCCTCTGCAAAGGGCCTATCTTTTATTCTTGTCTTATGCCTTATGCAAGAGTCATGGTGATCTTCACCTTTCCCTTTTTACATTTTATCCTTTGGCAAGCACCTTGTGTTGGAAAGATCTTCATATATATATATATATATATATATATATATATATATATATAGGGAAAATCCATCCTACCAATTGGAAGTAAGTTAGCATGAATTATTATTGTTGACATTACCCTTGAGGTAAAAGGTTGGGAGGCAACACTATAAGCCCCTATCTTTCTCTGTGTCTTATTGAAACTCCATACCCATAAGTATTGCGTGAGTGTTAGCAATTGTAAAAGACTAAATGATAGTTGAGTATGTCGACTTGTTGAAAAGCTCTTATATTGACTCTTTTCGATGTTATGAAAAATTGCAATTGCTTCAGTGACTGAGATCATAGTTTGTTAGTTCCCAATGAAGTTTCTTATTCATACTTGACATTGTGAATAGATTATTACTTGAGCATAAGAAATCATATGACAATATATATATATATGTGTGTGTGTGTGTGTGTGTGTGTGTGTGTGTGTGTGTGTGTGTGTGTGTGTGTGTGTGTGTGTGTGTGTGTGTGTGTGTGTGTGTGTGTGTGTGTGTGTGTTAATGTTATAAGAATTATCAAGATGCCCTCATGTCCGTATTTTATTTTGTTGACACATCTATCTCTAAACATGTGGACATATTTTTCAATATCGGCTTCCGCTTGAGGACAAGCGAGGTCTAAGCTTGGGGGAGTTGATACGTCCATTTTGCATCATGCTTTTATATCGATATTTATTGCATTATGGGTTGTTATTACACGTTATGTCACAATACTTATGCCTTTTCTCTATTATTTTACAAGGTTAACATGAAGAGGGAGAATGCCGGCAGCTGGAATTCTGGGCTGGAAAAGGAGCAAATATTAGAGACCTATTCTACACAACTCCAAAAGTCCTGAAACTCCACGGAAGTTATTTTTGGAATTAATAAAAAAATACTGAGCGAAGAAAGTACCAGAGGGGGGCCACCCACCATCCACGAGGATGGGGGCGCGTGATACGTCTCCAACGTATCTATAATTTTCGATTGCTCCATGCTATATTATCTATTGTTTTGGACAATATTGGGCTTTATTATCCACTTTTATATTATTTTTGGGACTAACCTATTAACCGGAGGCCCAGCCCAGAATTGTTGTTTTTTGCCTATTTCAGTGTTTCAAAGAAAAGGAATATCAAACGGAGTCCAATTGACCTGAAACTCCATGGAACTTATTTTTGGACCAGAAGAAGCCCACGGAGTACCTAAGCTCACTGGGAGTCCCGGCAGCCCACGAGGTGGGGGTGCGCCCACCCCTAGGCGCGCCCTGCCTCTTGGACAGCCCGGAGGTCCACCGACGTATTTCTTTCACCCATATATACCCACGCACCTAAAACTTCCAAGACGAGATTAGATCGGGAGTTCCGCCACCGCAAGCCTCTCAGAGCCACCAAAACCAATCGGGGCCTGTTCGGCACCTCGCGGAAGGGGAACCTCACCGTGTCCATCTTCATCATCCCGGCGCTCTCCATGACGAGGAGGGAGTAGTTCACCCTCGGGCTGAGGGTATGTACCAAGAGCTATGTGTTTGATCTCTCTCTCGTGTTCTTGATTTGGCACGATCTTGATGTATCGCGAGCTTTGCTATTATAGTTGGATCTTATGTTTCTTCTCCCCCTCTACTCTCTTGTAATGGATTGAGTTTTCTTTGAAGTAATCTTATCGGATTGAGTCTTTAATGACTTGAGAACACTGAATGTATGTCTTGCCGTGCGTATCTGTGGTGACAATGGGATATCACGTGACTCACTTGATGTATGTTTGGTGATCAACTTGCGGGTTCCGCCCATGAACCTATGCATAGGGGTTGGCACACGTTTTCGTCGTGATTCTCTGGTAGAAACTTTAGGGCACTCTTTGAGGTTCTATATGTTGGTTGAATAGATGAATCTGAGATTGTGTGATGCATATCGTATAATCATACCCATGGATACTTGAGGTGACATTGGAGTATCTAGGTGACATTAGGGTTTTGGTTGATTTGTGTCTTAAGGTGTTATTCTAGTACGAACTCTAGGGATGTTTGTGACACTTATAGGAATAGCCCAACGGATTGATTGGAAAGAATAACTTTGAGGTGGTTTCGTACCCTACCAAAATCTCTTCGTTTGTTCTCTGCTATTAGTGACTTTGGAGTGACTCTTTGTTGCATGTTGAGGGATAATTATATGATCCAGTTATGTTATTATTGTTGAGAGAACTTGCACTAGTGAAAGTATGAACCCTAGGCCTTGTTTCCTAGCATTGCAATACCGTTTACGCTCACTTTTATCATTATTTACCTTGCTGTTTTTATATTTTCATATTACAAAAACCTATATCTACCATCCATATTGCACTTGTATCACCATCTCTTCGCCGAACTAGTGCACCTATACGATTTACCATTGTATTGGGTGTGTTGGGGACACAAGAGACTCTTTGTTATTTGGTTGCAGGGTTGCTTGAGAGAGACCATCTTCATCCTACGCCTCCCACGGATTGATAAACCTTAGGTCATCCACTTGAGGGAAATTTGCTATTGTCCTACAAACCTCTGCACTTGGAGGCCCAACAACGTCTACAAGAAGAAGGTTGTGTAGTATACATCAAGCTCTTTTCTGGCGCTGTTGCCGGGGAGGCTAGGTAAGCGGCACTCACACCCGGTCAACTAAGCTCTTTTCTGGCGCTGTTGCCGGGGATGTGAGTGCTTGAAGGTATATCTTTAGATCTTGCAATCTAATATTTTTGTTTCTTGTTTTAGCACTAGTTAGTTTATAAAATAAAATTTCAAAAAAATGGAATTAAGTTTGCCTCATACGCTTCATCTTTTTAATATCTTTCGTGAAAATGATGGGAAGGAAAATTGTGCTCAAGTACTAGAAGAAGAATTACATAGAATGCTTGGAATACAATATGTGAATGATGAGCATGATTGCAATTTTATTAGTATGAATTCCTTGAATATCCATGATGCTAATGATATGCAAATCCACAAGCTTGGAGAATCTATGTTTGATGAAGATGATATTTTTTGTCCCCCAAGCTTTGATGAGCAAATTTACTATGATGAAAGCATGTCTCCTATCTATGATGATTATTGTGATGACACGTATGCTTTAAAGAATAATGATAACCATGAAACTTTTCATCTTGATCTTAATTTTCAATCACATGATAGTTATTTTGTTGAGTTTGCTCCCACTACTATTCAAGAGAAGAATTTTTCTTATGTGGAGAGTAGTAAAATTTCTATGCAAGTAGACCATGAAAATAATACTTTAGGTGCTGGTTATATTGTTGAATTCATTCATGATGCTAATGAAAATTATTATGAGGGAGGAATATATGCTTGTAGGAATTACAATAATATCAAGTTTCCTCTCTATGTGCTTAAAATCTTGAAGTTATGCTTGTTTTGCCTTCCTATGCTAGTTGATTATTGTTCCCATAAGTTGTTTGTTCACAAAATCCGTACACATAGGGAGTGGGTTAGACTTAAATGTGCTAGTCATATTCTTCATGATGCTCTCTTTATGTTTCAATTCTTATGTTTTATGTGAGCATCATTGAAATCACCATGCCTAGCTAGGGGCATTAAACGATAGCGCTTGTTGGGAGGCAACCCAATTTTATTTTAGTTTCTTGCTTTTTGGTTCTGTTTAGGAATAAATAATCCATCTAGATTTTGTTTAGATGTGGTTTTATGTTTTAATTAGTGTTTGTGCCAAGTAGAACCTTTGGGAAGACTTGGGTGAAGTCTTTATGATCATGCTGTAAAAAACAGAAACTTTAGCGCTCACGAGATTAGCTAGAACTTTTTACTGGAAAGTGCTATTTAGTTGATTCTTTTTTCAGTTGATTACTAGACAAATCCTCAGTTCCACCAATTTATTTTAGAATTTTTGGAGTTCCAGAAGTTTGCGTTAGTTACAGATTACTACAGACTGTTCTGTTTTTGGCAGATTCTGTTTTCATTGTGTTGTTTGCTAATATTGATGAATCTATGGCTAGTAAAATAGTTTATAAACCATAGAGAAGTTGGAATACAGTAGGTTTAACACCAATGTAAATAAAGAACGAGTTCATTACAGTACCTTGAAGTGGTGTTTTGTTTTCTTTCGCTAACGGAGCTCACGAGATTTCTGTTAAGTTTTGTGTTGTGAAGTTTTCAAGTTTTGGGTAAAGATTCCATGGACTATGGAATAAGGAGTGGCAAGAGCCTAAGCTTGGGGATTCCCAAGGAACCCCAATATAATATTCAAGGATAACCAAGATCCTAAGCTTGGGGATGCCCCGGAAGGCATCCCCTCTTTCGTCTTTGTTCATTGGTAACTTTACTTGGAGCTATATTTTTATTCACCACATGATATGTGTTTTGCTTGGAGCGTCAATTTCCTTTTGTTAGTTTTTGCTTGCTGTCATTTAGAATAATTTTTAGCATCTCTTTTTTCAATAAAAATGTCAAGGATAGCTTTTGCCATGCTTATTTTGCAAGTATGCATGTTGCTGTTTGAAAACAGAAAGTTTACCGCTGTTGCAAAAATTCCCTAGAAAAGTCAGAATGTGATAAAATGTTGAAACCTTTTGCATAATGAGCTCTGATAAATTCACTACAGGGGGGATTTTCTTTCATAATTTTTGGAATCAGGGAAGTATGATGAATCTTGCATTCTTTACAGACTGTCCTGTTTTGGCAGATTGCTGTTATGTTTGCATTGTTTGCATATGTTTGCTTGTTTAATGATTATATTTGAGGATAGGAGTATTAAATATGCAGAGGCATTTAGTATGCAATGTTGAATAATAATTTTAGTGATTTGCTACATTATAGTATGATAAGGTTTTTGCATTGGTTTATACGAACTTATCTCACGAGTCCTTGTTGAGTTTTGTGTGGATGAAGCTTTGAAGATTTAGGAAACCGTGATATGAGAGGAATTAAGGAGACACAAAAGCTCAAGCTTGGGGATGCCCAAGGCACCCCAAGATAATATTTCAAGAAGTCTCAAGCATCTAAGCTTGGGGATGCCCTGGTAGGCATCCCACCTTTCTTCTTCAACAATTATTGGTTAGTATCGGTTGAACCTAAGTTTTTGCTTCTTCACATGATGTGTGCTATCCTTGAAATGTCATTTTATTTTATTTAGCTTTGCTTTCTGTTTGAATAAAATACCAAGATCTGAAATTCTTAAATGTTAGAGAGTCTTCACATAGTTACATACTTATTCAACTACTCATTGATCTTCACTTATATCTTTCGGAGTAGTTTGTCATTTGCTCTAGTGCTTCACTTATATCTTTTAGAGCACGGTGGTGGATTTGTTTTATAGAAACCAATGATCTCTCATACTTCACTTAGATTATTTCTAGAGTCTTAAATAGCATGGTAATTTGCTTAATAATAATAATATGCTTGGTATTCAAGATTTGTAAAACTTTCTTTTGAGTGTGTTGAATACTATGAGAAGTTTGATGCTTGATAATTGTTTTGAGATATGAAGATGGTGATATTAGAGTCATGCTAGTTGAGTTGTTGTGAATTTGAGAAATACTTGTGTTAAAGTTTGTGATTCCTGTAGCATGCACGTATGGTGAACCGTTATGTGATGAAGTCGGACCATAATTTATTTCTTGATTGTCTTCCTTATGAGTGGCGGTCGGGGACGAGCGATGGTCTTTTCCTACCAATCTATCCCCCTAGGAGCATGCGCGTAATACTTTGCTTTGATAACTTGTAGATTTTTGTAATAAGTATATGAGTTCTTTATGACTAATGTTGAGTCCATGGATTATACGCACTCTTCTTCTTTCCACCATTGCTAGCCTCTCTAATACCGCGCACTTTTCGCCGGTATCATACACCCACCATAAACCTTCCTCAAAACAGCCACCATACCTACCTATTATGGCATTTCCATAGCCATTCCGAGATACATTGTGTAACGCCCCAGACACACCTGCCGGTGGTCGTTACTCCTGGCGGGATCTAGACTGGCCCCACAGATCAATACTAGTCTTTTCTGCGCACTTTGTCCTCACTCGTGCGCACCCGGGAGCAACTTCCCGGTCGGTCACCCATCCTGAAACTACTCCAAGCTGAGCACGCTTAACTTTGGAGTTCGTCCGAATGGGATCCCGGAAAGAAGGAATTCCTTATTGATATGAGTAGTCTATCATCCCTAATAAGCCAGGCTATTACATACACCCCACTCGGAGGAACCGGCGTCCTCGTCGGGCCACGAACGCTCCTCTTGGCACAAACGTCGTGCTTCCATCCGTACATGTGCCATGTCGGGTGCCACGACGGGTCACAAACGCCATGAACAACATGACCACGCACCTGTCCGCAACCATCCGTGTAACCGCGAGGGTCGGCTCGATACCAACTTGTAACGCCTGACACACCTGCGGTGGTCGTTACTCTGGCGGGATCTAGACTGGCCCCACAGATCAATACTAGTCTTTTCTGCGACTTTGTCCTCACTGCGTGCGCACCGGAGCAACTTCGGTCGGTCACCCATCCTGAAACTACTCCAAGCTGAGCACGCTTAACTTTGGAGTTCTGTCCGAATGGGATCCCGGAAAAGAAGGAATTCCTTATTGATATGAGTAGTCTATCATCCCTAATAAGCCAGGCTATTACACATTGACATGCAACTTTCCACCGATCCGTTTAATATGACACGCTCCATCATTGTCGTATTGCTTTGCATGATCATGTAGTTGACATTGTATTTGTGGCAAAGCCACCATTCATAATTCTTTCATACATGTCACTCATGAGTCATTGCACATCCCGGTACACCGCCGGAGGCATTCATATAGAGTCATGTCTCGTTCTAAGTATCGAGTTGTAATTGTTGAGTTGTAAGAAAATAAAAGTGTGATGATCATCATTTTTAGAGCATTGTCCCAGTGAGGAAAGGATGATGGAGACTATGATTCCCCCACAAGTCGGGATGAGACTCCGGACGAAAGAAAAGAAAGAGGCTATAAAAAGAGAGAAAAGGCCCAAATAAAAAAATAAAAAAAATGAGAGAAAAAGAGAGAAGGGACAATGCTACTATCCTTTTACCACACTTGTGCTTCAAAGTAGCACCATGATCTTCATGATAGAGAGTCTCTCATTTTGTCACTTTCATATACTAGTGGGAATTTTACATTATAGAACTTGGCTTGTATATTCCAATGATGGGCTTCCTCAAAATGCCCTAGGTCTTTGTGAGCAAGCGAGTTGGATGCACACCCACTTAGTTTCTTTTGTTGAGCTTTCATATACTTATAGCTCTAGTGCATCCGTTGCATGGCAATCCCTATTCACTCACATTGATATCTATTGGTGGGCATCTCCATAGCCCGTTGATATGCCTAGTTGATGTGAGACTATCTTCCCCTCTTTTTTTCTTCTCCACGACCACCATTCTATTCCACATATAGTGCTATATCCATGGCTCACGCTCATGTATTGCATGAAGATTGAAAAAGTTTTGAGAATGTCAAAAGTATGAAACAATTTCTTGGCTTGTCATCGGGGTTGTGCATGATTTAAATACTTTGTGTGGTGAAGATAGAGCATAGCCAGACTATATGATTTTGTAGGGATAACTTTATGTAGGACCTCGAAGTATGTCTAGAGGGGGGGTGATTAGACTACTTGACCAATAAAAACCTAACCTTTTCCCAATTTTAGACTTTGGCAGATTTTAGCTATTTTTGAACAAGTCAAGCAATCTTCACACAATTCAAGCAAGCATGCAAAGAGTATATTGGCAGCGGAAAATAAAGCATGCAACTTGCAAGATTGTAAAGGGAAAGGTTTGGAGGATTCAAACGCAATTGGAGACACGGATGTTTTTGTCGTAGTTCTGATAGGTGGTGCTATCGTACATCCACGTTGATGGAGACTTCAACCCACGTAGGGTAATGGTTGCGCGATTCCACGGAGGGCTCCACCCACGAAGGGTCCACGAAGAAGCAATCTTGTCTATCCCACCATGGTCGTCACCCACGAAGGACTTGCCTCACTAGCGGTAGATCTTCACGAAGTAGGCGATCTCCTTGCCCTTACAAACTCCTTGGTTCAACTCCACAATCTTGTCGGAGGCTCCCAAGTGACACCTAGCCAATCTAGGAGACACCACTCTCCAAGAAGTAACAAATGGTGTGTTGATGATGAACTCCTTGCTCTTGTGCTTCAAATGATAGTCTCCCCAACACTCAACTCTCTCTCATAGGATTTGGATCTGGTGGGAAGAAGATTTGAGTGGAAAGCAACTTGGGGCAGGCTGGAGATCAAGATTCATGTGGTTGGAATGGAATATCTTGGCCTCAACACATGAGTAGGTGGTTCTCTCTCGGAACTGGTAAGTTGGAAGTGTAGGTTTGTTCTGATGGCTCTCTCCCACAAATGAAGAGGAGGTGGAGGGGTATATATAGCCTCCACACAAAATCTAACTGTTACACACAATTTACCAAACTCGGTGGGACCGAATCATCAAACTTGGTCGGACACATTTAGTAAACCTAGTGACTGTTAGGGTTTTCGGTGGGACTGACATGCATCTCGGTAGGACCGATATGGTTAGGGTTAGGGCATAACGTAATCTCGGTGAGACCGATTACACAAACTCGGTGAGACCGATTTTGGTAATCAGCTAACCAGAGAGTTGGTCAGGTAAACTCGGTGGGACCGATTTGCTCTTTCGGTGAGATCGAAAAGTTATAAAAGGGAAACAGAGAGTTTACATTGTAATCTCGGTGGGACCGGTCGCTCACTTCGGTTAGACCGAAACGTTACGAAGGGAAACAGAGAGATTAGAATCCCATCTCGGTGAGACCGAGATCCCTACGGTGAAACCAATTTGCCTAGGGTTTGTGGCAGTGGCTATGACATATGAACTCGGTGGCGCCGGATAGAAAGAATCGATAGGGCCAAGTTTGACTTTGGGTTTAGGTCATATGTGGATGTGAGAAAGTAGTGGAGAGTTTTGGAGCATATCACTAAGCACATGGAGCAAGAGGCTCATTAAGCAACACCTCATCCCTTCTTGATAGTATTGGCTTTTCCTATAGACTCAATGTGATCTTGGATCACTAAAATGTAAAATGTAGAGTCTTGAGCTTTTGAGCTTGAGCCAATCCTTTGTCCTTAATATTTTGAGGGATCCACTTTCATCATCCATGCCATGCCATTCATTGAGATTTCCTGAAATATTCATCTTGGAATAGTATTAGCTCAATGAGTTATATGTTGTTATGAATTACCAAAACCACCTATGGATAGTTGCACTTTCAGTCTCCCCCTTTTTGGTAATTGATGACAACATGTAGATGAAAGCTTCGACAAATGATAATAAAATTGAAAAACATCGTCGCTTTGAGAAGTATGTGATAAGGAAGAGCTCCCCCTAAATTTGTGCATATCTTAAGATTTGCTTTGGACTGCAAATGCACAACAAATTAGGCTCATGGGTTACTCTTCCATGTCACATACATCTTGGTGGAGCGCTCAAAATAATAACGATTGAATACATGCACTCATCACCAAGCACAGTGAATGATCATATAAGGATAAATAAGATAATATCATAAAAGCATAAGTGTAGCTTATGATCAAACACATGATCATCAATGTCTCACAGATAATGCATAGTATCTCAAGCAATCAAATGCAAATAAAGTTCAACCAAAAAGACAAGAGAGAACAAAAGCAAATCTCTCTCTCTCTCTCGAAGCCTATGATCTATACATTTTTCTCCCCCTTTGGCAACAAGTTACCAAAAAGTTCCTAGAAAATGCATAGCACTATGTCGTCTCTCAGGCTTGGTCTTCTGGTGGTGGTGTAGACAGGACTCCAAGGATGAATGCATCAGTAGACGTGGTAGGAGCTGAAGAAGTTGGAGCTGGAGCTGGTTGAGCTGGAGTTGTAGCCGGAGTCAAGAAGTGGCTCGTGTCCGGAGTTGGCACTGCAGCTGACCTCCGAGCTCTAGGCACTCACGCAAATGCATCGCTTGTCGCCTTTCCCTTCCTCTCCTGCATATCATCTTGTAATCTGCTCCACACCGATCAATCTCACCACTTTGACATCAAGATCATAGAATTTTCGTTCCATGATTCTCTCCGTGCTCTCCTGGTTTTGAGTTAGGTGGCCAATCCTTCTCAATCCGTAGAGTTGATGCTATCAAGTAACCAAGTTGCTCCTGCTTGTTCTTCAGAAAGTACTCCGATGCCTCTGCTAGAGTGGGCATCTTTGCAGCTTTCTCTTACCTTGCCTTCTCCTTTCTCTCCTGAGCTTGCACTGATGATGGTTCATTCTCAGTCATGACAACTCGATTGTCCTCAAATTCGGGATAGAGAACCATGTGTTCCTTATCCAATAGATACTTTCCTGTGCTCATCTTCGAGTTTATCAACTCCTGAATCTGTGGGGCATAACCACAGCTCCTCTTCTGATCTGCTGTTGTCCTCTTAATTGTCTCAACTATGAGGCTCGTGACCTTGAATTTCTGAGGCACATCAAAAACATGAAGCAAATTGATTGCATGCCCTCTAATCATGTTATGGTCACCTGATTTGAGCAATAGAGTATGCCTTAAGATCCAGTTGATCGTAGGCAGCCCTGACAGCAGAAAATGGACTGATCCAAACTTGAAGGTCTCAAGTGCATCATCTGGGATCTCCTTGTACATGTGTGACATAGAGTTATGATCCATTTTCTTCTTACCATAAATGTCCAGGTCATCCTCACTTTCCTTTGGGGCATTGGTCAAACTTGCCCATTCCTCTATGGTAGACGATATCTGGTTCCTTCGACATCCACACTATCCTCGCCATCCGGATAGAAATGTGTTGTGGAGTAGAATTGCATGATGAGTTCATCGTTCCAGTTGGTGAGCTTCTGCCCAACAAAATCAGCAACTCCACACGCACTGAAGCTGTCATATACTCCAGGGTAGTGTTCTACGTTCTCCTTCATGTAGGTCCAGTTGACCCATCTTATATCGCAAACTATGGGCTTCTTATCCAGCAAGATAGTCTCATAAAAGTCCTGCTGCTCCTTGGTGTGGAACCTGTAGTCCACAGCTGTCCTTCTCCTTGTGGCATATGGATCTGACTCTCTCCATAGCCTCAACCCATGATCTCTCCTGATCTTCATGTTTTCAGCCATAGGATGAGCATCATTGTGGTCTGGGATCTTGGGTTTGAGCTTCCTTAGGACCTGCCCTTCTTCATCTTCCTCAAGATCTACCTCGGGCATTGGGGCCTTGTTCTTTTCAAATGCCGGTATGCTCCTGGTATTCCTCTTGGGTGCATTCTTGGGCTTGGGGCAGCTTTGGGCTTGGAAGTTGCAGCCCCTGATTTGATAGCATCACCCATCAGCTTTTGTGCCTTGGGTGCTGGTTCTGCAACCTCTTCTTCTTCTTCCTCTTCCATCATGGAAGGCTTCCCATCACTCTTGCCATGGTCTTCTTGACCCTTTCTTTCCTTTTCTTTCCCTCTGCAAAGAACAGGCTGTTTAGGTTGAGATTCCAAAGGAGCTTGAGTAGACACTGCTTTGGACATTGGTTGTCTACCTGCTGGCCTTTTGATTTTCAAACCAGGCTTCACCGCAGATGAGCTGAACTCCCTCTTGAGCACTTTCTTCTTGAGTTTGCCTCATCCTCAACTGCCACATAATCCTCATCCTCGCACTCGAGGTCTTCTTCTTTCTTTTCCTTGTGGTAGCCTTGGGTAAATTGCTCGGAGTGCTTCGCTCCCCTCATCTGAGCTGCTTGAGGGACTAGTGCCCTCGCCAATTGGATATGCTCTTGATTTGTTCGCTATCACTTTGGTCCGACATGCTGTTCAACCGATCGCTGACCACGTGAATAGTTATAGATGAGGTAGAGTGGATGAGCATCACAAAATGCAGAGATTTTTGCAAAGAATGATTCAAAAACTTAGTTTTAGTTTCCCATCGAAAACATTTCGGATCTACCGATTTTCAAACTCGGTGATACCGAAGCAGTTTTGGAACCTAAACTAGTGAACTCGGTCAGACCGAGTCACAGTTCGGTGGCACCGAGACTGATAGGGTTTCACAAAGTTCTAAAATCGGTCACACCGATTAGCAATTCTCGGTCAGACCGAGACTTACTAGTGCAATGGCATTAGCCAAATCGGTGGGACCGAGTTTTTCAACTCGGTGGGTCCGAGATGGTTTCAGCGGAAACCTAACCCTAAATTTTTGAACAACTATTCTAAGGATTGATTTGACTGGATAGGAGTGTTTCAATCGTGGCAAGATGCATAATGAACACAATGTGTTGAGAATCGGACGAGGAAAGCACTGTGATCGAGTTCATACCCTAGTTCGGCGAGAACTCGCTACGGCGGCAACGGCGGAGGAGAATTCCGTTGACGGTGGTGGAGACCAGCGACATGAGGCAGCTGGCGACGAAGTCGGCGATCCGTAGACCAAGTTGGCAGAGCGAGCTATGCGCGGGCGAGAAGATTCAGAGAAAGTTTTCCAAATTTTGCCCGTGCATATATATAGCCCGACCCTGTCGGTGTGACCGAGTGGTACAACTCGGTGGCACCGAGATGCAAAACTGTGAACAGTTATTGCAACACGGTGTGACCGAAAAGTACAAATTGGTTGCACCGAGATGAAAACCTAGATCGACTTAGTAATCTCAGTATGACCGAAATGGAGGAATCGGTCAGACCGAAAATCACAAAGAAGTTTTGGAAGTTTAAGTCTATGACGAATCGGGACTCAAAGTGCTCCTCACACGAGTGGTTCGAATCGACTTGATCAAATTTTGTGATGTAACATGAATAGAGTTTGAGACGAGAAAAGCATAGATAGCTAGAGAAGGTTCTTAGGCATTCTTGTCCATCCACTTGGCCAAAGAAAAATAAGCCAATCAATCAAAACAACAAGTGGATGTCCTTGAATGAGTAAATATGCAACCAACATGCTCACACAATAAGATGACAAATGAAATATGTGACAAAGCATGCACAACCAATTCTAGCATCTATCAAACAATTGGCGATGACTAGGTCATCTATATATGAGTATATTGACTTAGGAGTCAAATGAGAACATTTGATCATAGGTCATACTCATCGCTTAAGCTCAAGTGGGGTTTCCACTTTTACATAAAGCATTTATGTGTTCACATCATTAGAGTTGCTTTGACTCAATTCTTAGAGTTAAGCTCCCCTAGATGTGAGATCCCCTTAGAGGGATAAACTAACCTTGGGTTTTGTCGATGATGACTTCATGTAGGTGTTGAAGATGTGGATGCTCAATGTTGATGTAGATCGTTTGGAGCAATCCTTTGGAGTGAGTTGCACTTTCAATACCTACATGGGTTAGTCCCACAAGGAACAAACAAGAATATCCATAGACATAGAGTGATGCACACACAAAATGATGTCCATGAAAACATTAGGTTACCTTGTCCCTTGCCTTACCAACATGAGGGTTTGTGACTCCTTGAACTAGTGCAAGATATGGAAGTTGATTGCACTTGTCCTTGCCATAATGATATGAGTGAAGAATGTTGGCAGATTCACCCTCAAGAACTCTCTAGTTCTTCTTCGGGATCCACATCATCTTGATGGGAATCCTTGGTGTAGTAGTTGTACTTGATGAAGTAGAACTTGACGTAGTCTTGGGAACCCACTTGACCAAGGCCTTAGGTGCTTCTTCAAATGCATCAATCTCCTCTTGAAGCTTGTCCTTGCCTTTGTTCTTGTGGTCTTGTGGTGGAAGATCATCTTGTGTTTGTGTTCCCTTGAAGGAAGTAGGATCATACTTCTCTTGTTGAGGAACAAACTTCGTCTTGGGGTATTGATCTTCTTCCCACTCAACTCCATTGGCATTGAACTTTCGCTCAAAACCAACACCTTGATTCTTCCGTGCCTTCCTTGCTTGCGCATAATTTCCTCAAATTGCTTACTCCGCAAGACTCTTGTATACACCTTTCTCTATAATTCCCTTCAATAAGATGTTTTCTTGCTCAAGTGTGACTTGGCTAAGAGGATCATTAGTGGAATCAAGAGAACTACTAGAAGCAACAATATTGGATTTAGCATTATTATTGTTACTACTAGAGGAAGAACCTTTCTTGTTCTTGTTACTAGACTTGACTTGAGGCATGTAAGTAGATAAGAGTAAACGCTTGGCAATGTAAGAAGAACTTTTCTTACGAAGATCATCATTGATCGCTTTTAGGAACTCATGCTCTTGCTCAAGATTGAGCTTTTCAAAGCGTAACTTCTCATGAGCCCTTAAAAGTTCTCGATGATCTTCAAATATAGTTTCATGAGCTAACTTAAGAGTGTTTAGTTCTTTAGTTAGACGCTCAATTTTCTCCTTATCATTGTCATTCGTTTCAACTTGATTAGCATGATTAATTGACGTTTCATCATAGTATTCATCACTAGAGTTGTCAACAAGTAAATCATCATCACCTAGCAAGTCATCTTCATCAACATCAAAATCAACATACTCGGGTGTGTTACCTTAGGACCTTTGGCCATGAAGCATCTACCAATTCCTTCATTTGGTGATTCAAATATGTCGAGGAGTTGGTTGACACAAGTGCTAGACCGCAACACCTTCATCTTGAGTGTATTCGAGTCGGAGTGATAGCTTCTTTCGAGTGATGGTCGGAGTCGGGCGGATACCCATTCACCAACATGAGCTTGATGTCTTCGTTTGTGTAGCTCTTTGATGACTTGTCCTTCCTTTCCTAATCCTTGCTTCTCCATGAGGGTCTTCATTCATAATGATCATCTCTACTCCTTCTCTCTCTTGGTGGTGATTCTTCTCTTCTACTTCTTCTCTTGGGAGAATCTTCTCTTCTTTTGTAGGGTGCCGTACACTCATTGAATAGTGTCCGGTCTCCCACAATTGTAGCAATTGCGCCTCGACTAGAAGATCTTTTGTCATTGTAGGACCTTGACTTAGAGCTTCTTTCTTTGCTTCTACACTTGTAGAATTTGTTGAAGTTCTTCACCATTAAGCTCAATTCTTCATTGAAGGTTTGTTTCTCACTTGATGACGTGGGGGCTTCACATGAGGCTTTGTAAGCACCACTCGACTTGTTGTGAAGTTCCTCCTTATCCTTGAGTGACATCTCATGAGCAACAATTCTTCTAATGACTTCCGTAGGCTTGAGATCTTTGTAATTGGGCATCATTTGGATCAATGTGCACACGGTATCATATTTTCCATCCAATGCTCTTAGGATCTTCTTGATGATGAATCTATCAGTCATCTCTTCACTTCCTAAGCCGGCAATCTCATCTGTGATAAGAGCAAGCCTAGAGTACATTTCAGCGACACCTTCACCATCCTTCATTTTGAACTTGTCAAGCTGACTTTGGAGCACATCCAACTTGGATTCCTTGACGGAGTCGGTACCTTCGTGCATATCAATCAAAGTATCCCAAATTTCCTTTGCATTCTCAAGACGGCTGATTTTGTTGAATTCTTCGGGGCATAATCCATTGAAGAGGATATCACAAGCTTGAGCGTTGTATTGCAACATCTTCAACTCTTCCACACTAGCTTCACAGGTCGGTTCTCTCCCATCAAAGAATTCACCTTGCAAGCCAATACACACAGTAGCCCAAACGGCGGGGTTATGTCCGAGAATATGCATTTTCATCTTATGCTTCCAACTAGCAAAATTAGTGCCATCAAAGTCAGGACCTCTACGATGATAATTTCCCTCGCTAGATGCCATACTCTCCCAGGTTGTGAAACCAAGGCTATGACCACCAAAAGCTATGGAAATCAAAGCAAATGGAGACCAAAGCTCTGATACCACTTGTAGGACCTTGAAGTATGTCTAGAGGGGGGGTGATTAGACTACTTGACCAATAAAAACCTAACCTTTTCCCAATTTTAGACTTTGGCAGATTTTAGCTATTTTTGAACAAGTCAAGCAATCTTCACACAATTCAAGCAAGCATGCAAATAGTATATTGGCAGTGGAAAATAAAGCATGCAACTTGCAAGAATGTAAAGGGAAGGGTTTGGAGGATTCAAACGCAATTGGAGACACGGATGTTTTTGTCGTGGTTCTGATAGGTGGTGCTATCGTACATCCACGTTGATGGAGACTTCAACCCACGTAGGGTAACGGTTGCGCGAGTCCACGGAGGGCTCCACCCACGAAGGGTCCACGAAGAAGCAACCTTGTCTATCCCACCATGGCTGTCGCCCACGAAGGACTTGCCTCACTAGCGGTAGATCTTCACAAAGTAGGCGATCTCCTTGCCCTTACAAACTCCTTGGTTCAACTCCACAATCTTGTCGGAGGCTCCCAAGTGACACCTAGCCAATCTAGGAGACACCACTATCCAAGAAGTAACAAATGGTGTGTTGATGATGAACTCCTTGCTCTTGTGCTTCAAATGATAGTCTCCCCAACACTCAACTCTCTCTCATAGGATTTGGATCTGGTGGAAATAAGATTTGAGTGGAAAGCAACTTGGGGCAGGCTAGAGATCAAGATTCATGTGGTTGGAATGGAATATCTTGGCCTCAACACATGAGTAGGTGGTTCTCTCTCAGAACTGGTAAGTTGGAAGTGTAGGTTTGTTCTGATGGCTCTCTCCCACAAATGAAGAGGAGGTGGAGGGTATATAGCCTCCACACAAAATCTAACCGTTACACACAATTTACCAAACTCGGTGGGACCGAATCATCAAACTCGGTCGGACCGATTTAGTAAACCTAGTGACCGTTAGGGTTTTCGGTGGGACTAACATGCATCTCGGTAGGACCGATATGGTTAGGGTTAGGGCATAATGTAATCTCGGTGAGACCGATTTTGGTAATTAGCTAACCAGAGAGTTGGTCAGGTAAACTTGGTGGGACCGATTTGCTCTTTCTGTGAGACCGAAAAGTTACAAAAGGGAAACAGAGAGTTTACATTGTAATCTCGGTGGGACCGATCTCTCACTTCGGTTAGACCAAAACGTTACGAAGGGAAACAGAGAGATTACAATCCCATCTCGGTGAGACCGAGATCCTTATCGGTGAAACAGATTTTCCTGGGGTTTGTGGCAGTGGCTATGACATATGAACTCGGTGGCGCCGGATAGAAAGAATCGGTAGGGCCGGGTTTGACTTTGGGTTTAGGTCATATGTGGATGTGAGAAAGTAGTGGAGGGTTTTGGAGCATATCACTAAGCACATGGAGCAAGAGGCTCATTAAGCAACACCTCATCCCTTCTTGATAGTATTGGCTTTTCCTATAGACTCAATGTGATCTTGGATCACTAAAATGTAAAATGTAGAGTCTTGAGCTTTTGAGCTTGAGCCAATCCTTTGTCCTTAATATTTTGAGGGATCCACTTTCATCATCCATGCCATGCCATTCATTGAGATTTCCTGAAATATTCATCTTGGAATAGTATTAGCTCAATGAGCTATATGTTGTTATGAATTACCAAAACCACCTAGGGATAGTTGCACTTTCAATCTCCCCCTTTTTGGTAATTGATGACAACATATAGATCAAAGCTTCGACAAATGATAATAAAATTGAAAAACATCGTCGCTTTGAGAAGCTCACCAGGGGAGTCCCGGGCTGCCCACGAGGATGGGGGGCGCGCCCACCCCCCTAGGGCGCGCTCCCCTGCCTCATGGACAGCCCGGAGGTCCACCGACGCATTTCTTTCACCCATATATACCCACGCACTCCTAAAACTTCCGAAGACGAGATTAGATCGGGAGTTCCGCCGCAAGCCTCTATAGCCACCAAAACCAATCGGGACCGTGTTCGCACCACAGCCAAGGGGGGAACCTCACCGGTGGCCATCTTCATCATCCCGGCGCTCTCCATGACGAGGAGGGAGTAGTTCACCCTCGGGGCTGAGGGTATGTACCAAGAGCTATGTGTTTGATCTCTCTCTCTCTCTCTCTCTCTCTCTCGTGTTCTTGATTTGGCATGATCTTGATGTATCGCGAGCTTTGCAATTATAGTTGGATCTTATGTTTCTTCTCCCCTCTACTATCTTGTAATGGATTGGGTTTTCCTTTGAAGTAATCTTATCGGATTCAGTCTTTAATGACTTGAGAACACTTGATGTATGTCTTGCCGTATGCGTATCTGTGGTGACAATGGGATATCACGTGACTCACTTGATGTATGTTTTGGTGATCAACTTGCGGGTTCCGCCCATGAACCTATGCATAGGGCATGGCACACGTTTTCGTCGTGATTCTCCGGTAGAAACTTTGGGGCACTCTTTGAGGTTCTATGTGTTGGTTGAATAGATGAATCTGAGATTGTGTGATGCATATCGATAATCATACCCACGGATACTTGAGGTGACATTGGAGTATCTAGGTGACATTAGGGTTTTGGTTGATTTGTGTCTTAAGGTGTTATTCTAGTACGAACTCTAGGGCTGTTTGTGACACTTATAGGAATAGCCCAACGGATTGATTGGAAAGAATAACTTTGAGGTGGTTTCGCACCCTACCATAATCTCTTCGCTTGTTCTCCGCTATTAGTGACTTTGGAGTGACTCTTTGTTGCATGTTGAGGGATAGTTATATGATCCAATTATGTTATTATTGTTGAGAGAACTTGCACTAGTGAAAGTATGAACCCTAGGCCTTGTTTCCTAGCATTGCAATACCGCTTACGCTCACTTTTATCATTAGTTACCTTGCTATTTTTATATTTTCAGATTACAAAACCTATATCTACCATCCATATTGCACTTGTATCACCATCTCTTCATTAACTAGTGCACATATACAATTTACCATTGTATTGGGCGTGTTGGGGACACAAGAGACTCTTTGTTATTTGGTTGGAGGGTTGCTTGAGAGAGACCATCTTCATCCCACGCCTCCCACGGATTGATAAACCTTAGGTCATCCACTTGAGGGAAATTTGCTATTGTCCTACAAACCTCTACACTTGGAGGCCCAACAACGCCTACAAGAAGAAGGTTGTGTAGTAGACATCAGCGCCCTACCCCCTAGGCGCCCCCTGCCTCGTGGGTGTCGGGACCCGATTCCAAGTCACATCGACCTAGCTGGTAACACCTCATATCACTTTGCGGCCTCACGCACGGTATCCCCACGGTGTCGCCTTACCATGGCCCGGGACCGCTTATGCGTTTTTGGCTCACGATATGACAGTGTCGCTAGCATCCACATGACAAAGAACCCGGCCGACATGGCTAGTCGTGAATCCAAAGCGGCACTAACCTATGGGGACAGCATACATGAAACACTTGAGCATGTCGGTCATCAACGTATGAACTTGGGCTGTAGCACTGGCTAACAGGACTCCGGTATCCCGGCTGTAGCAGGCTAGGCAGGACTCCAAGTATCACCGCGTGACATTTCAAAGGACGATATAGGAACGAAATGAATCACATGCCGCCAGTCAAGTGTCCAAGCAGTAGTCTGGGCTAGCGAGACTCCGGTGAACCGGGCTGTAGCGGACTACTATCGCCGTACACGAGACTACATTTCCCCATATGAGAGGCTGCCAAGGATAAACAACTAGGTTGTCGGATCCCACTCATACCAAGCATTTCAATCATACACGCAATATGCCCGATATGAGTAAATACAACAAGGCATCACAACAAAACTCTACAACTCAAGTACTTTATTTAAGAGGCTCCGAGGAGCCATACATAACACAAATCATACGGTAGGGGTCACATGACCCAACACTCAAGTGATACAATCATACAAGCACATGCGGAAGCAAAGTAGTCTGAGTACAGACTCTAGAAAGAAAGAAAGCTTGTTGGAGCCTTTCTATCTACAATGGCCCTTCACAAGTCTTAGATCGCCACCTGGGTGGCTAGCTTACTCGTCGAAGTCAACATCTACATAGAATCCGTCGGAGGGGGTAGTATAGTGTTGGGGAACGTAGTAATTTCAAAAATTTTCCTACGATCACGCAAGACCATGGTGATGCATAGCAACGAGATGAGAGTGTTGTCTACGTACCCTCGTAGACCAGCAACGGAAGCGTTGACGCAACGTAGAGGAAGTAGTCGTACTTCTTCCCGATCCAACCGATCCAAGTACCGAACGTCACGGCACCTCCGAGTTCTGCACACGCTCAGCTCGATGACGTCCCTCGAACTCCGATCCAGCCGAGTGTTGAGGGAGAGTTTAACAAGACGACGGCGTGGTGGCGATGATGATGTTCCACCGGCGCAGGGCTTCGCTTAAGCTCCGCAACGGTATATTCGAGGTGTAGTTTGGTGGAAGGGGCACCGCACACGCTAAGGAACGATCTCAATGATCAACTTGTGTGTCTATGGGGTGCCCCTGCCCTGTATATAAAGGATGGAGGAGGAGGAGGCCGCCAAGGCAAAGGTGCGGCCAGGATATGGATTCCTACTAGGACTCCAAGTCCTAGTAGGAGTCCACCAAAAGGGAGGAAGGGAGAAGGAATAGGAGGAGAAGGAGAGGTGTCCGCCCCTTTCCCTAGTCCACCCGGACTAGAGGGGGGGGGGCAGCAGCCTTTTTTTCTCTTCCCACTAAAGCCCATCAAGGCCCATTACTTCTCCCGTAATCCCGTAACTCCCGGTACTCGAAAAATACCGAATCATTCGAACCTTCCGAACTCCGAATATAGTCGTCCAATATATCGATCTTTACGTCTCGACCATTTCGAGACTCCTCGTCATGTCCCCGATCTCATCCGGGACTCCGAACTCCTTCGGTACATCAAAACTCATAAACTCATAATATAACCATCATCGAAACCTTGTTGCATGGACCCTACGGGTTCGAGAACTATGTAGACATGACCTAGAACTATTCTCGGTCAATAACCAATAGCGGAACCTGGATGCCCATATTGGTTCCTACATATTCTACGAAGATCTTTATCGGTCGACCGCATAACAACATACGTTGTTCCTTTGTCATCGGTATGTTACTTGCCCGAGATTCGATCGCGGTATCCAATACCTAGTTCAATCTCGCATCGGCAAGTCTCTTTTCTCGTTCCGTAATACATCATCTCACAACTAACACATTTAGTTGCAATGCTTGCAAGGCTTATGTGATGTGCATTACCGAGAGGGCCCAGAGATACCTCTCCGACAATCGGAGTGACAAATCCTAATCTCGAAATATGCCAACCCAACATGTACCTTCGGAGACACCTGTAATGTACCTTTATAATCACCCGATTCGTTGTGACGCTTTGGTAGCACCCAAAGTGTTCCTCGGCAAACGGAGTTGCATAATCTCATAGTCATAGGAACATGTATAAGTCATGAAGAAAAGCACTAGCAACAAACTATACGATCAGGTGCTATGCTAATGGAATGGGTCATGTCAATCAGATCATTCAACCAATGATGTGACCCGTTAATCAAATAACAACTCCTTGTTCATGGTTAGGAAACATAACCATCTTTGATTAACGAGCTAGTCAAGTAGAGGCATACTAGTGACACTCTGTAGGTTTATGTATTCACACATGTATTATGTTTCCGTTAATACAATTCTAGCATGAATAATAAACATTTATCATGATATAAGGAAATAAATAATAACATTATTATTGCCTCTAGGGCATATTTCCTTCAGTCTCCCACTTGCACTAGAGTCAATAATCTAGTTCACATCGCCATGTGATTTAACATCAATAGTTCACATCTATATGTGGTTAACACCCATAGTTCACATCGACATGTGACCAACACCCAAAGGGTTTACTAGAGTCAGAATCTAGTTCACATCGCTATGTGATTAACACCCAAAGAGTACTAAGGTGTGATCATGTTTTGCTTGTGAGATAATTTTAGTCAACGGTCTGTCACATTCAGAGCCGTAAGTATTTTGCAAATTTCTATGTCTACAATGCTCGCACGGAGCTACTCTAGCTAATTGCTCCCACTTTCAATATGTATCTAGATTGAGACTCGAGTCATCTAGATTAGTGTTAAAACTTGCATCGACGTAACCTTTTACTTACCTAACCTTTTTCACTTCCATAATCGAGAAACATATCCTTATTCTACTAAGGATAATTTTGACCGCTGTCCATTGATCTACTCCTAGATCTCTATTGCACTCCTTGCCAATCTTAGTGGTAGGGTATGCAATGATCTGGTACACAAGATGACATACTTTATAGAACCTATGGCTGATGCATAGGAATGACTTTCATTCTCTTTCTATCTTCTGCCGTGGTCGGGTTTTGAGTCTTACTCAATCTCACACCTTGTAACACAGCAAGAACTCTTTCTTTGACTGTTCCATTTTGAACTACTTCAAAATCTTGTCAAGATATGTATTCATTGAAAAACTTTATCAAGCGCCTTGATCTATCTCTATAGATCTTGATGCTCAATATGTAAGCAGCTTCACCGAGGTCTTTCTTTGAAAAACTCCTTTCAAACACTCCTTTATGCTTTGCGAATAATTCTACATTATTTCGATCAACAATATGTCATTCACATATACTTATCGAAATGCTGTAGTGCTCCCACTCACTTTCTTGTAAATACAAAGCTTCTCCAAAAGTCTCAGATAAAACCATATGCTTTGATCACACTATCAAAGCGCTTATTCCAACTCCGAGATGCTTGCACCAGTCCATAGATGGATCGCTGGAGCTTGCACATTTTGTTAGCTCCTTTAGGATTGACAAAACCTTCGGTTGCATCATATACAACTCTTCTTTAATAAATCCATTAAAGAATGTAGTTTTGACATCCATTTGCCGATTTCATAAAATGTGGCAATTGCTAACATGATTCGACAGACTTAAGCATCGCTACAATTGAGAAAATCTCATTGTAGTCAACACCTTGAACTTGTCAAAACCTTTTTGCGACAAGTCGAGCTTTGTAGATAGTAACACTACTATCGTTGTCCGTCTTCCTCTTGAAGATCCATTTATTCTCAATGGCTTGCCGATCATCGAGCAAGTCAACCAAAGTCCATACTTTGTTCTCATACATGGATCCCATCTCAGATTTCATGGTCTCAAACCATTTCGCGAATCTGGGCTCATCATCGCTTCCTCATAGTTCGTAGGTTCATCATGGTCTAGTAACATGACTTTTAGAATAGGATTACCGTACCACTCAGTGCGGATCTTACTCTGGAAGACCTACGAGGTTTGGTAGCAACTTGATCTGAAGTTTCATGATCATCATCATTAACTTCCTCACTAATTGGTGTAGGAATCATCGGAACTGATTTCGTGATGAACTACTTTCCAATAAGGGAGAAGGTACAATTACCTCATCAAGTTCTACTTTCCTCCCACTCACTTCTTTCGAGAGAAACTTCTTCTCTAGAAAGGATCCATCTTAGCAACGAAAAACTTGCCTTCGGATCTGTGATAGAAGGTGTACCCAATAGTTGCCTTTGGGTATTCTATGAAGACGCATTTCTCCGATTTGGGTTCGAGCTTATCAGGTGAAAACTTTTTCACATAAGCATCACAACTCCAAACTTTAAGAAACGATAGCTTAGGTTTATCGCTAAACCATAGTTCATACGGTGTCATCTCAACGGATTTAGATGGTTGCCCTATTAAACGTGAATGCAGCTGTCTCTAATGCATAACCCCAAAACGATAGTGGTAAATCGGTAAGATACGCATAGATCGCACCATATCAAAATAAAGTACGGTTACGACGTTCGACACACCATAACGTTGTGGTGTTCCGGTGGCGTGAGCTGTGAAACTATTCCACATTGTTTTCATTGAAGACCAAACTCAGAACTCAAATATTCGCTCTCCACGATCAGATCGCAGAAACTTTATTTTCTTGTTGCGATGATTTTCCACTTCACTCTGAAATTCTTTGAACCTTTCAACTATTTCAGACTTATGTTTCATCAAGTAGATATACCCATATCTTCTCAAATCATCTTGTGAAGGTCGAAAATAACGATACTTGCCACGAGCATCAACACTCATTGGATCGCATACATCGGTATGTATTATTCCCAATAAGTCAAGAGCTTGTTCCATTGTTCGAGAACGGAGTTTTAGTCATCTTGCCCAAAAGGCACGGTTCGCAAGCATCAAATGATTCATAATCAAGTGATTCCAAAAGTCCATCAAGATGGAGTTTTTCTTCATGCGCTTTACACCAATATGACCTAAACGGCAAGCCACAAATAAGTTGCACTATCATTATTAACTTTGCATCTTTTGGTTTCAATGTTATGAATATGTGTATCACTATGATCGAGATCCAATGAACCATTTTCATTGGGTGTGTAACCATATAAGGTTTTATTCATGTAAATGTAACAACAATTTATTCTCTTACTTAAATGAATAACAGATTGCAATAAACATGATCAAATCATATTTATGCTCAACACCAAATAACATTTATTTAGGTTCCACACTAATCCCGAAAGTATAGGGAGTGTGCGATGATGATCATATCAATCTTGGAACTACTTCCAACACTCATCGTCACTTCCCCTTCAACTAGTCTCTGTTTATTCTCAGAACTCCTGTTTCGAGTTACTAATCTTAGCAACCGAACGAGTATCAAATACTCAGGGGCCACTATAAACACTAGTAAGGCACACATCAATAACCTGTATATCAAATATAACCTTGTTCACTTTGCCATCCTTCTTATCCACCAAATATTCAGGGGTAGTTCTGCTTCCAGTGACCAGTTCCATTGCAGCAAAAGTACTCGGTCTCGTGCTTAGGTCTAGACTTGGGCTTCTTCACTCGAGCAGCAACTTGCTTGCCGTTCCTTTTGAAGTTCCCCTTCTTCCCTTTGCCATTTTCCTTGAGACTAGTGGTCTTGTCAACCATCAACACTTGATGTTTTTCTTGATTTCTACCTTCGCCGATTTTAGCATCGCGAAGAGCTCGAGAATCTTTTTCGTCATCCCTTGCATACTATAGTTCATCACGAAGTTCTACTAACTTAGTGATGGTGACTAGAGAATTCTGTCAATCACTATCTTATCCGAAGATTAACTCCCACTTGATTCAAGTGATTGAAGTACTCGCACAATCTGAGCACATGCTCACTAGTTGAGCGATTCTCCTCCATCTTTTAGCTATAGAACTTGTTGGAGACTTCATATCTCTCAACTCGGTATTTGCTAAAAATATTAACTTCAATTCTGGAACATCTCATATGGTCCATGACGCTCAAAACGCCTTTGAAGTCCCGATTCTAAGCCGTTAAGCATGGTGCACTAAACTATCAAGTAGTCATCATATTGAGCTAGCCAAACGCTCATAACGCTCAGATTCGCTCATATTGAGCTAGCCAAACGCTCATAACGCCTCGCATCTGCTCCTGCAATAGGTCTGTCACCTAGCGTGCATTAAGGACATAATTCTTCTGCGCAGCAAATGAGGATAAACCTCGATCACGGATCCAATCCGCATCATTGCTACTAACATTTTTCAATACAATTTTCTAGGAACACATAAGGATGGGGGCGCGCCCACCCCCCTAGGGCGCGCTCCCCTGCCTCATGGACAGCCCGGAGGTCCACCGACGTACTTCTTTCACCCATATATACCCACGTACCCTAAAACTTCCGAAGACGAGATTAGATCGGGAGTTCCGCCGCCGCAAGCCTCTATAGCCACCAAAAACCAATCGGGACCGTGTTCTGGCACCCTGTCGAAGGGGGGAACCCTCACTGGTGGCCATCTTCATCATCCCGGCGCTCTCCATGACGAGGAGGGAGTAGTTCACCCTCGGGGCTGAGGGTATGTACCAGTAGCTATGTGTTTGATCTCTCTCTCTCTCTCTCTCTCTCTCTCTCGTGTTCTTGATTTGGCATGATCTTGATGTATCGCGAGCTTTGCAATTATAGTTGGATCTTATGTTTCTTCTCCCCCTCTACTATCTTGTAATGGATTGGGTTTTCCCTTTGAAGTAATCTTATCGGATTCAGTCTTTAATGACTTGAGAACACTTGATGTATGTCTTGCCGTGCGTATCTGTGGTGACAATGGGATATCACGTGACTCACTTGATGTATGTTTTGGTGATCAACTTGCGGGTTCCGCCCATGAACCTATGCATAGGGCATGGCACACGTTTTCGTCGTGATTCTCCGGTAGAAACTTTGGGGCACTCTTTGAGGTTCTATGTGTTGGTTGAATAGATGAATCTGAGATTGTGTGATGCATATCGTATAATCATACCCACGGATACTTGAGGTGACATTGGAGTATCTAGGTGACATTAGGGTTTTGGTTGATTTGTGTCTTAAGGTGTTATTCTAGTACGAACTCTAGGGCTGTTTGTGACACTTATAGGAATAGCCCAGCGGATTGATTGGAAAGAATAACTTTGAGGTGGTTTCGTACCCTACCATAATCTCTTCGTTTGTTCTCCGCTATTAGTGACTTTGGAGTGACTCTTTGTTGCATGTTGAGGGATAGTTATATGATCCAATTATGTTATTATTGTTGAGAGAACTTGCACTAGTGAAAGTATGAACCCTAGGCCTTGTTTCCTAGCATTGCAATACCGTTTACGCTCACTTTTATCATTAGTTACCTTGCTATTTTTATATTTTCAGATTACAAAAACCTATATCTACCATCCATATTGCACTTGTATCACCATCTCTTCGCCGAACTAGTGCACATATACAATTTACCATTGTATTGGGCGTGTTGGGGACACAAGAGACTCTTTGTTATTTGGTTGGAGGGTTGCTTGAGAGAGACCATCTTCATCCTACGCCTCCCACGGATTGATAAACCTTAGGTCATCCACTTGAGGGAAATTTGCTATTGTCCTACAAACCTCTACACTTGGAGGCCCAACAACGTCTACAAGAAGAAGGTTGTGTAGTAGACATCAGCGCGCCCTACCCCCCTAGGCGCGCCCCCTGCCTCGTGGGTGTCAGGACCCCGATTCCAAGTCACATCGACCTAGCTGGTAACACCTCATATCACTTTGCGGCCTCACGCACGGTATCCCCACGGGTGTCGCCTTACCATGGCCCGGGACCGTTTAATCTTTTGGCTCACGTATATGACAGTGTCGCTAGCATCCACATGACAAAGAACCGGGCCGACATGGCTAGTCGTGAATCCAAAGCGGCACTAACCTATGGGGACAGCATACATGAAACACTTGAGCATGTCGGTCATCAGCGTATGAACTTGGGCTGTAGCCTTTGGCTAACAGGACTCCGGTATCCCGGGCTGTAGCAGGCTAGGCAGGACTCAAGTATCACCAGCGTGACATTTCCCGAAGAACAGACATAGGAACGAAATGAATCACATGCGGCCAGTCAAGTGTCCAAGCGGTAGTCTTTGGGCTAGCGAGACTCCGTGAACCGGGTCATGGCGGACTACTATCGCTCGAAGCACGAGACTACATTTCCCCATATGAGAGGCTGCCAAGGATAAACAACTAGGTTGTCGGATCCCACTCATACCAAGCATTTCAATCATACCATAATATGCCCGATATGAGTAAATACAACAAGGCATCACAACAAAACTCTACAACTCAAGTACTTTATTTAAGAGGCTCAGAGGAGCCATACATAACACTGATCATACAGGTAGGGGTCACATGACCCAACACTCAAGTGATACAATCATACAAGCACATGCGGAAGCAAAGTAGTCTGAGTACAGACTCTAGAAAGAAAGAAAGCTTTTGGAGCCTTTCTATCTACAATGGCCCTTCACAAGTCTTAGATCGCCACCGGGTGGCTAGCTTACTAAATCGAAGTCAACATCTACATAGAATCCGTCGGAGGGTAGTATAGTGTTGGGGAGCGTAGTAATTTCAAAAATTTTCCTACGATCACGCAAGACCATGGTGATGCATAGCAGCGAGATGAGAGTGTTGTCTCGTACCCTCGTAGACCAAACAGCGAGCGTTGATTAGCGTAGAGGAAGTAGTCGTACTTCTTCCCGATCCAACCGATCCAAGTACGAGCGTCGGCACCTCCGAGTTCTGCACGTTCAGCTCGATGGCGTCCCTCGAACTCCGATCCAGCCGAGTGTTGAGGAGAGTTTCGTCGACCTGACGGCGTGGTGACGATGATGATGTTCCACCGGCGCGAGGCTTCGCCTAAGCTCCGCAGCGGTATATTCGAGGTGTAGTTTGGTGGAAGGGGCACCGCACACGCTGAGAGCGATCTCAATGATCAACTTGTGTGTCTATGGGGTGCCCCTGCCCTGTATATAAAGGATGGAGGAGGAGGAGGCCGCCAAGGCAAAGGTGCGGCCAGGATATGGATTCCTACTAGGACTCCAAGTCCTAGTAGGAGTCCTAAAAAGGGAGGAAGGGAGAAGGAATAGGAGGAGAAGGAGGGTGTCGGCCCCTTTTCCTAGTCAATTCGGACTAGAGGGAGGGGCGCAGCAGCCTTTTTTTTCTCTTCCCACTAAAGCCCATCAAGGCCCATTACTTCTCCCGTAATCCCGTAACTCCCGGTACTCGAAAAATACCGAATCATTGGAACCTTTCCGAACTCGAATATAGTCGTCAATATATCGATCTTTACGTCTCGACCATTTCGAGACTCCTCGTCATGTCCCGATCTCATCCGGGACTCCGAACTCCTTGGTACATCAAAACTCATAAACTCATAATATAAGCATCATGAAACCTTAGCGTGCGGACCCTACGGGTTCGAGAACTATGTAGACATGACCTAGAACTATTCTCGGTCAATAACCAATAGCGGAACCTGGATGCCCATATTGGTTCCTACATATTCTCGAAGATCTTTATCGGTCGAGACCGCATAACAACATCGTTGTTCCTTTGTCATCGGTATGTTACTTGCCCGAGATTCGATCGTCGGTATCAATACCTAGTTCAATCTCGTTCTTGGCAAGTCTCTTTTCTCGTTCCGTAATACATCATCTCACAACTAACACATTTAGTTGCAATGCTTGCAAGGCTTATGTGATGTGCATTACCGAGAGGGCCGAGAGATACCTCTCCGACAATCGGAGTGACAAATCCTAATCTCGAAATATGCCAACCCAACATGTACCTTCGGAGACACCTGTAATGTACCTTTATAATCACCCGATTCGTTGTGACGTTTGGTAGCACCAAAGTGTTCCTCGGGCAAGCGGGAGTTGCATAATCTCATAGTCATAGGAACATGTATAAGTCATGAAGAAAAGCACTAGCAACAAACTATACGATCAGGTGCTATGCTAATGGAATGGGTCATGTCAATCAGATCATTCAACCAATGATGTGACCCGTTAATCAAATAACAACTCCTTGTTCATGGTTAGGAAACATAACCATCTTTGATTAACGAGCTAGTCAAGTAGAGGCATACTAGTGACACTCTGTAGGTTTATGTATTCACACATGTATTATGTTTCCGTTAATACAATTCTAGCATGAATAATAAACATTTATCATGATATAAGGAAATAAATAATAACATTATTATTGCCTCTAGGGCATATTTCCTTGATCTCCCACTTGCACTAGAGTCAATAATCTAGTTCACATCGCCATGTGATTTAACATCAATAGTTCACATCTATATGTGGTTAACACCCATAGTTCACATCGACATGTGACCAACACCCAAAGGGTTTACTAGAGTCGATAATCTAGTTCACATCGCTATGTGATTAACACCCAAAGAGTACTAAGGTGTGATCATGTTTTGCTTGTGAGATAATTTTAGTCAGCAGATTACATCACATTCGAGCCGTAAGTATTTTGCAAATTTCTATGTCTACAATGCTCTTGCGGAGCTACTCTAGCTAATTGCTCCCACTTTCAATATGTATCTAGATTGAGACTCGAGTCATCTAGATTAGTGTTAAAACTTGCATCGGCGTAACCTTTTACGACGAACCTTTTTCACTTCCATAATCGAGAAACATATCCTTATTCTACTAAGGATAATTTTGACCGCTGTCCATTGATCTACTCCTAGATCTCTATTGCACTCCTTGCCAATCTTAGTGGTAGGGTATGCAATAGATCTAGTACACAACATGACATACTTTATAGAACCTATGGCTGATGCATAGGGAATGACTTTCATTCTCTTTCTATCTTCTGCCGTGGTCGGGTTTTGAGTCTTACTCAATCTCACACCTTGTAACACGAGCAAGAACTCTTTCTTTGACTGTTCCATTTTGAACTACTTCAAAATCTTGTCAAGATATGTATTCATTGAAAAACTTTATCAAGCGTCTTGATCTATCTCTATAGATCTTGATGCTCAATATGTAAGCAGCTTCACCGAGGTCTTTCTTTGAAAAACTCCTTTCAAACACTCCTTTATGCTTTGCGAATAATTCTACATTATTTCGATCAACAATATGTCATTCACATATACTTATCGAAATCTTTGTAGTGCTCCCACTCACTTTCTTGTAAATACGAGCTTCTCCAAAAGTCTCATATAAAACCATATGCTTTGATCACACTATCAAGCGTTTATTCAACTCGAGATGCTTGCACCAGTCCATAGATGGATCATTGGAGCTTGCACATTTTGTTAGCTCCTTTAGGATTGACAAAACCTTCTGGTTGCATCATATACAACTCTTCTTTAATAAATCCATTAAAGAATGTAGTTTTGACATCCATTTGCCGATTTCATAAAATGTGGCAATTGCTAACATGATTCGACAGACTTAAGCATCGCTACAATTGAGAAAATCTCATTGTAGTCAACACCTTGAACTTGTCAAAAACCTTTTTGCGACAAGTCGAGCTTTGTAGATAGTAACACTACTATCGATGTCCGTCTTCCTCTTGAAGATCCATTTATTCTCAATGGCTTGCCGATCATCGAGCAAGTCAACCAAAGTCCATACTTTGTTCTCATACATGGATCCCATCTCAGATTTCATGGTCTCAAACCATTTCGCGAATCTGGGCTCATCATCGCTTCCTCATAGTTCGTAGGTTCATCATGGTCTAGTAACATGACTTTTAGAATAGGATTACCGTACCACTCAGTGCGGATCTTACTCTGGAAGACCTACGAGGTTTGGTAACAACTTGATCTGAAGTTTCATGATCATCATCATTAACTTCCTCACTAATTGGTGTAGGAATCATCGGAACTGATTTACGTGATGAACTACTTTCCAATAAGGAGAAGGTACAATTACCTCATCAAGTTCTACTTTCCTCCCACTCACTTCTTTCGAGAGAAACTTCTTCTCTAGAAAGGATCCATCTTAACAACGAAAAACTTGCCTTCGGATCTGTGATAGAAGGTGTACCCAATAGTTGCCTTTGGGTATTCTATGAAGACGCATTTCTCCGATTTGGGTTCGAGCTTATCGGTGAAAACTTTTTCACATAAGCATCACAACTCAAACTTTAAGAAACGACAGCTTAGGTTTATTGCTAAACCATAGTTCATACGGTGTCATCTCAGCGGTTTAGATGGTTGCCCTATTAAGCGTGAATGCAGCTGTCTCTAATGCATAACCCCAAAAGCGATAGTGGTAAATCGGTAAGATACGTCATAGATCGCACCATATCAAAATAAAATCTGATTCTGACGTTCGGACACACCATAACGTTGTGGTGTTCCGGTGGCGTGAGCTGTGAAACTATTCCACATTGTTTTCATTGAAGACCAAACTCGTAACTCAAATATTCGTCTCCACGATCAGATCGCGAAACTTTATTTTCTTGTTGCGATGATTTTCCACTTCACTCTGAAATTCTTTGAACCTTTCAACTATTTCAGACTTATGTTTCATCAAGTAGATATACCCATATCTTCTCAAATCATCTTGTGAAGGTCGAAAAATAACGATACTTGCCACGAGCATCAACACTCATTGGATCGCATACATCGGTATGTATTATTCCCAATAAGTCAAGTAGCTTGTTCCATTGTTCGGAGAACGGAGTTTTAGTCATCTTGCCCAAAAGGCACGGTTCGCAAGCATCAAATGATTCATAATCAAGTGATTCCAAAAGTCCATCAAGATGGAGTTTTCTTCATGCGCTTTACACCAATATGACCTAAACGGCAATGCCACAAATAAGTTGCACTATCATTATTAACTTTGCATCTTTTGGTTTCAATGTTATGAATATGTGTATCACTATGATCGAGATCCAATGAACCATTTTCATTGGGTGTGTAACCATATAAGGTTTTATTCATGTAAGCAGAACAACAATTTATTCTCTTACTTAAATGAATAACCGTATTGCAATAAACATGATCAAATCATATTTATGCTCAACACCAAATAACATTTATTTAGGTTCCACACTAATCCCGAAAGTATAGGGAGTGTGCGATGATGATCATATCAATCTTGGAACTACTTCCAACACTCATCGTCACTTCCCTTCAACTAGTCTCTGTTTATTCTCAGACTCCTGTTTGAGTTACTAATCTTAGCAACCTAGCAGTATCAAATACTCGGGGCCACTATAAACACTAGTAAGGCACACATCAATAACCTGTATATCAAATATAACCTTGTTCACTTTGCCATCCTTCTTATCCACCAAATATTCAGGGTAGTTCGCTTCCAAGGACCAGTTCCATTGCAGCAAAAGTACTCGGTCTCGGGCTTAGGTCTAGACTTGGGCTTCTTCACTCGAGCAGCAACTTGCTTGCCGTTCCTTTTGAAGTTCCCCTTCTTCCCTTTGCCATTTTCCTTGAGACTAGTGGTCTTGTCAACCATCAACACTTGATGTTTTCTTGATTTCTACCTTCGCGATTTTAGCATCGCGAAGAGCTCGAGAATCTTTTTCGTCATCCCTTGCATACTATAGTTCATCACGAAGTTCTACTAACTTAGTGATGGTGACTAGAGAATTCTGTCAATCACTATCTTATCTGGAAGATTAACTCCCACTTGATTCAAGTGATTGAAGTACTCGCACAATCTGAGCACATGCTCACTAGTTGAGCGATTCTCCTCCATCTTTTAGCTATAGAACTTGTTGGAGACTTCATATCTCTCAACTCGGGTATTTGCTAAAATATTAACTTCAATTCTGGAACATCTCATATGGTCCATGACGTTCAAAACGTCTTTGAAGTCCCGATTCTAAGCCGTTAAGCATGGTGCACTAAACTATCAAGTAGTCATCATATTGAGCTAGCCAAACGTTCATAACGTCAGATATCGCTCATATTGAGCTAATAAACGTTCATAACGCCCGCATCTGCTCCTGCAATAGGTCTGTCACCTAGCGGTGCATTAAGGACATAATTCTTCTGCGCAGCAAATGAGGATAAACCTCAGATCACGGATCCAATCCGCATCATTGCTACTAACATTTTTCAATACAATTTTCTCTAGGAACACATATAAAAACATAGGGAAGCAACAACGCGAGCTATTGATCTACAACATAATTTGCAAAATACTACCAGGACTAAGTTCATGATAAATTAAAGTTCAATTAATCATATTACTTAAGAACTCCCACTTAGAAAAATATCCTCAATTCTCTAAGTGATTGCGTGATCCATATCAACTACACCATGACCGATCATCACGTGTGATGGAGTAGTTTCAATGGTGAACATCAATATGTTGATCATATCTACTATATGATTCACGCTCGACCTTCGGTCTCCGTGTTCCGAGGTCATATCTTATATGCATAGCTCGTCAAGTATAACCTGAGTATTCGCGTGTGCAACTGTTTTGCACCCGTTGTATTTGAACGTAGAGCCTATCACACCGATCATCACGTGGTGTCTCAAAGACGAAGAACTTTCATAGCGGTGCATACTCGGGAGAACACTTCTTGATAATTTAGTAAGGGATCATCTTATAATGCTACCGTCAATCAAAGCAAGATAAGATGCATAAAGGATTAACATCACATGCAATCAATATAAGTGATATGATATGGCCATCATCATTTTGTGCTTGTGATCTCCATCTCCAAGCACCGCATGATCACCATCGCCACCGTAGCGACACCTTGATCTCCATCGTAGCATCGTTGTCGTCTCGCCAACTATTGCTTCTCGACTATCGCTACTCCTTAGTGATAAAGTAAAGCAATTACATGGCGTTGCATTTCATACAATAAGCGACAACCATATGGCTCCTGCCGATTGCCGATAACTTCGGTTACAAAACATGATCATCTCATACAATAAAATATAGCATCACGTCTTGACCATATCACATCACAACATGCCCTGCAAAAACAAGTTAGGCGTCCTCTACTTTGTTGTTGCAAGTTTTACGTGGCTGCTACGGGCTGAGCAAGAACCGTTCTTACCTCGCATCAAAACCACAGCGATACTTCGTCAAATAGACTCCGTTTAACCTTCTCAAGGACCGGCGTAGCCACACTCAGTTCAACTAAAGTGAGAGAGCAGACACCCGCCACCACCTTTAAGCAACGAGTGCTCACAGCGGTGAAACCAGTCTCGCGTAAGCGTCTGCGTAATGTCGGTCCGGGCGCTTCATCTCACAATACCGCTGAACCAAAGTATGACATGCTTGTAGGTAGTATGACTTGTATCGCCCACAACTCACTTGTGTTCTACTCGTGCATATGACATCAACGCATAAAACCAGGCTCGGATGCCACTTTGGGGAGCGTAGTAATTTCAAAAATTTTCCTACGATCACGCAAGACCATGGTGATGCATAGCAACGAGATGAGAGTGTTGTCTCGTACCCTCGTAGACCAGCAACGGAAGCGTTGGCGCAGCGTGAGAGGAAGTAGTCGTACTTCTTCCCGATCCAACCGATCCAAGTACCGAGCGTCGGCACCTCCGAGTTCTGCACACGTTCAGCTCGATGGCGTCCCTCGAACTCCGATCCAGCCGAGTGTTGAGGGAGAGTTTCACAAGACGACGGCGTGGTGGCGATGATGATGTTCCACCGCGCAGGCTTCGCCTAAGCTCCGCAACGGTATATTCGAGGTGTAGTTTGGTGGAAGGGGCACCGCACACGGCTAAGGAACGATCTCAATGATCAACTTGTGTGTCTATGGGGTGCCCCTGCCCTGTATATAAAGGATGGAGGAGGAGGAGGCCGCCAAGGCAAAGGTGCGGCCAGATATGGATTCCTACTAGGACTCCAAGTCCTAGTAGGAGTCCACCAAAAGGGAGGAAGGAGAAGGAATAGGAGGAGAAGGAGAGGTGTCCGCCCCTTTCCCTAGTCCAATTCGGACTAGAGGGAGGGCGCAGCAGCCTTTTTTCTCTTCCCACTAAAGCCCATCAAGGCCCATTACTTCTCCGTAATCCCGTAACTCCCGGTACTCGAAAAATACCGAATCATTCGAACCTTTCCGAACTCGAATATAGTCGTCCAATATATCGATCTTTACGTCTCGACCATTTCGAGACTCCTCGTCATGTCCCCGATCTCATCCGGGACTCCGAACTCCTTCGTACATCAAAACTCATAAACTCATAATATAAGCATCATCGAAACCTTAAGCGTGCGGACCCTACGGGTTCGAGAACTATGTAGACATGACCTAGAACTATTCTTGGTCAATAACCAATAGCGGAACCTGGATGCCCATATTGGTTCCTACATATTCTACGAAGATCTTTATCGGTCGACCCGCATAACAACATCGTTGTTCCTTTGTCATCGGTATGTTACTTGCCCGAGATTCGATCGTCGGTATCCAATACCTAGTTCAATCTCGTTACTGGCAAGTCTCTTTTCTCGTTCCGTAATACATCATCTCACAACTAACACATTTAGTTGCAATGCTTGCAAGGCTTATGTGATGTGCATTACCGAGAGGGCCCAGAGATACCTCTCCGACAATCGGAGTGACAAATCCTAATCTCGAAATATGCCAACCCAACATGTACCTTCGGAGACACCTGTAATGTACCTTTATAATCACCCGATTACGTTGTGACGTTTGGTAGCACCAAAAGTGTTCCTCGGGCAAGCGGGAGTTGCATAATCTCATAGTCATAGGAACATGTATAAGTCATGAAGAAAAGCACTAGCAACAAACTATACGATCAGGTGCTATGCTAATGGAATGGGTCATGTCAATCAGATCATTCAACCAATGATGTGACCCCGTTAATCAAATAACAACTCCTTGTTCATGGTTAGGAAACATAACCATCTTTGATTAACGAGCTAGTCAAGTAGAGGCATACTAGTGACACTCTGTAGGTTTATGTATTCACACATGTATTATGTTTCCGGTTAATACAATTCTAGCATGAATAATAAACATTTATCATGATATAAGGAAATAAATAATAACATTATTATTGCCTCTAGGGCATATTTCCTTCATATAGTCCTCTGAAAAATATTGATTAAGCAAACATGAGTACAAAAGTACTCAGCAAGTCTTACCACAGAATCCTATCATACATGCACATTCTCAAGGAAGGAAGTGGAGTTAATTGCAGCAAGCCAGCTTTGACTCTTGGCTAAGCTATCCAACGTGACACACTTTGTAAAGCATTTTGTCGTACACGAGTCCACTATTCACCATCACAATACTCCACCGTGGATCCTCTCTCGTCATCCCCGAGAGGGCCATCCACGATACTCACACTTATCTTGAGGCTTTTAGTAGTATCCATTTACTTGTCTATGAACTGATATAGGTAACCCAAAGTCCTTCTCCGTGGACACGGCTATTCAATAGATCATATTTAACCTGCAGGGTATACTTCTTCACACGCTCTCACCACTTATAAATCGTTTACACGACATGTACTCGGCAACCTTCAAGCGGAAGCCCAACGTGGGTGTCG
Organism: Aegilops longissima; assembly: GCA_021605205.1. NCBI lineage: Eukaryota > Viridiplantae > Streptophyta > Magnoliopsida > Poales > Poaceae > Aegilops > Aegilops longissima. Next base: position 60,673,129 of record CM038676.1, read on the forward strand.
GCCACAGCCTACCTAAACACTCAAGTCCCTAGTCCAGGTTATCGCCTATTCGGGTTCCATCCGCAGGGAGTCCGGCCGAGGTTTCCCATACAGCCCCGAACGATGTGTGCAGGGTTCCCGAGATACCAAACGGCACTTTCGGTACACGAACCCACGGTGCCTACCGCAACACAACCCACCCCTAAGGTCAGCGCTATGTGCGGCCCCCAAAGATGCTACAAACACGAAACTACTTGCAACTCCGGACTATGAGCAGGGGTGGTTAAGAAGCGAGAGGGTCCATTGGTTTCGGGCCCAATGCGTGGTAGTAGCTAGTTCATGGATCACAAACACAGATCTCAGTTCTTAAGTTCGGCCTCAATGAAACAACCCACCATGTACTCCTACATGGCCTCTCATCGATACCTTTACCAATCGTGTTCAACACTTACACTCTCGAACCAACACAACCTTTCACTCCAGTTCATCATCCCGATGAGCCAGACCTGACACAACTCTAAGCATAGCAAGCATAGCATGGTAGGAATCACAAACATGGCTCAATCAACTCCTACACATACTAGTGGGTTTCATCTAGTTCTTGTGGCAATGACAGTCATGCAAAGGAAGTGGGTTCAACTACCGCAGCACACAACAGTTGAATCGCGTTGTCTTAATGCATAAAATGAGAGCAGAAGCGAGAACATGGGTTTGTATCGGAATGATCAATGAATTGCTTGCCTGATGGAACTGGGGTAGAGAACTGCCCTTCAGGTGGGTAATCGAGGTTATCTTCGGGGGCAGAACCTATCGTGAAGACACACCAAAATAAACATACAAGCAATATGCAACAATATGATGCATGCTATGACATGGCAAGATGAATGTGTGTTGGCCTAATGCAAGTTGAAGGGACAGGGGATGATCTCATTTGAACCAAGGGTTCAAATGATAGATCATGTGAGTTAGTCCTAATGGTGCAAAATCTTAATCTGGTTATTCAGCATAGTTAACTTGTTTTAACATGCATGAAACCTGTACCAATGGATAGAGTGTATTTTTCTGATAAATTTTCATATATAAATCTTTGCATTTGGAGTTATAGAATAAAAGTTATAAGCATTTGAAATTTGAATTATATTCGGATTTTATTATATAAAATAATTCCAGAATTTGAATTAATCGTCGGATGAGGTCAGCATGACGTCGAGGGGTCAACGGGTCGTCCAGGTCAAACTGACCAGTGGGACCCGCATGTCGAGTTAGTTTAACTAATTAGTTTTAATTAAAACTAATCCTAATTAGATTAACCGAGGGGTCCACTGTCATTGACCCGAGGGTCAACAGGGCCCAGGCGAGGTCAACTCACCGGCGTCTAGCCGCTGGCCGAGGCCAGACAGCGGAGCAAGTGCTTTTGCACTTTCCGGGCTCCAAATGGGCCTTGAGGAGCACCTCGTGATCTTTGGAGGTGAGCCGCGGTTAGTGGTGGAGTCGGTAGGGTTAGGGGTGGCCGGAATGGGCGCCGGCGACGAGTCGGGCGGCGACCAGGGCTCGGCCACCGACGGGTTTGGGGTTAGAGGGCCCGGCGAGGCGCGGGGAGTGCACGGTTAGGCCAGTGGGGGCGTGGTGAGTGCGATGGGCATAGTGGCGTGGCCATTAGGTGACCGGAGGCTCGTCGGCGACGAGTCCCGCGGCGGTGGGTTCAGGCGATCATCGAGTGCTCGCTGTGGTGCAAGAGGAAGAGAACGGAGAGGATGGAGGGGTAGCTAGGCTCACGGTGAACCTGTGGGGAGCTTCGTCGGGTCGGGCGGACTGATCGTGGCGGCGACGATGGGGATCTCCGCGACCTTGAGCTCGGCGAGGTCGGGTAGTGGCCTCGGGGTGTTTTGGAGCGAGGGAAACTAACGGCTAGGGGTAACGGGTGCGGCGGAGCTGCGACATGGCGGGAGGAGTATGATCGGCGGGAGCACGGCGCGTCGGCGGTGGCGTGTCGGCGATGGCGTCGGCCAGGTCGGGGCGAGCGAGAGAGAGGCGGGGGAAGTGAGGTGTCTGGGGGTCGGGTGACGACGCGTGGGTCGCCCAGCGGCGAGGCGGCGAGGATGAGGCGGGCGGCGGCGGCTGCGTGGCGCGCGCTGCCTGGCTGCCGCCGGCACCAACTTGCTACTGGCCGTCGAGCCAAGCAGCTCATTGGCGCCATTCTTTGGGCTGGGCAGCAGTGGGCGATTCTTGGCGACAGTAAGATTTTCTCTTTTTTAGTCTTTTCTATTTCTGCAATTCTGTTTAGGGTTTTAAAAATACCAAAACCTTTTCAAAAATTACCAAAATGCTCTGGTCACTTGTTGGAATATTCCCAACATGAAACATTTTAGTTTAACAATTTTTGAACACTTAAAATATTTTCCATAATTTAAAATGCTCTTTTCAAAAACTTGTGAATTATATCTAGAACCCTTAGGTGACCTAGAAAATGTTCCACCTTCTTTGACATGGATCCTAAACCCAAACAAAGAGGATGAACATTTTGAAGGGCATTTCGGATTCATTGAAATAAATTTTAGTAAACCCTAGTTATTTTAAGGGGGGGGGTGTTCTGGGGTTTCCTGCCTTCCTCATTTCAGATTCAGATGAAATTTAAACATGATGCACACCCTAATGCATGGTCTATCTGGGATGTGACAACTCACCCCCACTCAAAAGAATCTCGTCCCGAGATTTAGGATCTGTTGCGAAAAAGGTGGGGTACTCAAGTCGAAGACGATCCTCCCTTTCCCAAGTTGCTTCTTGCTCGGAATGGTTTGACCATTGAACCTTTAGAAACTTGATATTCCAACGTCGAGTGGTACGCTCGGTTTGATCGAGGATACAAACGGGGTACTCTCGATAGGTGAGGTTATCTTGGAGATCAAGCGTTTCGTGGTCCACTCCACGGATAGGATCCGAGAAGCAACGCCTGAGTTGGGAAACGTGGAAGACATCATGGACCTTGGAAAGATGCGGAGGTAGTTCCAGTTGGTAGGCAACTTCCCCTCGTTTGGCAAGAATGCGAAAGGGTCAAATGTAACGAGGAGCCAACTTGCCCTTGATTCCGAATCGATGGGTTCCCTTTAAAGGAGTAACCCGAAGGTAAGCCTTCTCGCCAAGTTCATAAGCCATAGGCTTATGTTTGCGGTCATAATGGCTCTTCTGACGAGATTGGGCTGTTTTCAAATTCTCACGAACAACGCGAACCTGCTCCTCTACTTCCTGAATCATATCCGGGCCAAAGAGCTGTCTCTCCCCGGTTTCTGACCAGTTGAGAGGCGTTCGACATTTTCGTCCATAAAGAACTTCGAAAGGGGCTTTGCCCAAGCTGGCTTGATAACTATTGTTATAAGCGAACTCGGCGAATGGAAGGCATTTCTCCCAATTCATGCCGAAAGAGATGACAGAAGCTCGAAGCATATCCTCTAAGATTTGATTGACTCGTTCTACTTGACCACTTGATTGGGGATGGAAAGCGGTGCTAAAGGAAAGACGAGTTCCCATAGCATTTTGGAAACTTTCCCAAAATCGAGAGGTGAAGAGACTCCCACGGTCGGAGTTAATTTCTGATGGAACACCATGAAGAGACACTATTCGGGAGATGTACAATTCAGCTAGCTGGCTAGCGGTTATACTCTCACGAACAGGTAGGAAGTGGGCTACTTTGGAAAGACGATCAACAACGATTTAAGATAGCGTTATTCCCTCTCTTGGTCCTGGGAAACCCGGTAATGAAATCCATACCGATTTTATCCCATTTCCATTCAGGAATTTCCAAAGGTTGAAGGGTACCAGCAGGCGTTGATGCTCTGCTTTAACTCGACGACAAACGTCGCGATTAGCAATGTATTGAGCGATTTCTCTCTTCATCCTAGTCCACCAAAACCTCTGGCGAGATCTTGATACATTTTGGTACTACCAGATGAATGGTGAGAGGAGAGTCATGAGCTTCCTTAAGGATCAATCGCCTCGGGTTGCGCACCTTGGGGACCACTAGACGGTCTCCAAAGAACACGACACCTTGTTCATCAATGGAGAAACAATCTGCGACTCCTTTCTTGATGTTTCTCCTGATACGGGAGATTCCCGGATCTACCTTCTGTGCTTTGATGATCTGATCCGTAAGGGTAGGTTTCGCCACCAGGGTGGAAAGGAATCCTCGAGGAACAAGGTGAAGATTAAGCTTACGAAATTCCTCGTGGAGAATTGGTTGACTTTGTTGTAACATCAAATTGTTACAATAAGATTTGCGACTTAGTGCGTCAGCCATGACATTGGCCTTGCCTGGGGTGTAGGATATTCCTAAGTCGAAATCTGTAATCAACTCAACCCAACGTCTTTGCCTGAGATTCAAATCTGGTTGGGTGAAGATATATTTCAGACTTTGGTGATCGGTGTAGATTTCGCAACGATTACCTAAAAGGTAATGTCGCCAGGTTTTGAGTGCATGAACCACTGCTGCAAGCTCTAGATCGTGTGTGGGATAGTTATCCTCATGTGGACGCAACTGTCGAGATGCGTAGGCAATCACATGACGATCTTGCATGAGTATGCAACCTAGTCCTTGTCGCGAGGCGTCGCAATAGATAATAAAGTCCTTGGAGAAATCTGGTGGAACAAGTACGGGAGCAGATGTCAGGCGTCTTTTCAGTTCCTGAAAGCTGATCTCGCACTGTGGCGTCCATTCGAACTTCTTATCTTTCTTGAGGAGTTCGGTTAGAGGTTTAGCAACTTTAGAGAAATTCTCGACGAAGCGGCGGCAATAGCTTGCTAAGCCGAGGAAACTCCGAACTTGCTTGACCGATTCAGGTGGAGTCCAATCAAGGACGGCTTGAACTCGCTCGGGATTGACAGCAATACCCTTACCAGAGATTACATGTCCTAGATAGGTCACTTCTGGTAACCAGAATTCACATTTAGAGAATTTGGCATAAAGGCGGTGTTCTCTAAGTTTCATCAATACTAGCCTTAGGTGTTCGGCATGTTCTTCCTCATTCTTGGAGTAGATGAGTATATCATCGAGGTATACCACGACGAATTTATCCAAATACTCCATGAAGATTGAGTTCATTAACCGAGAGAAGGTGGCTGGAGCATTGGTTAAACCGAAGGACATGACGGTGTACTCAGTATTGGCCATAACGAGTGACAAAGGCCGTTTAGGAATGTCCCGTTCTTGATTTTGATTTGATGGTAGCCCAACCTCAAATCCATCTTGGTAAAGATCGAGGATCCAGCGAGCTGATCATACGTGTCGTTGATCCCGGGAGCGGATACTTGTTTTGATAGTGACCAAATTGACAATTCGGTAATCTACAACCATCCGATCCGTACCATCCTTCTTCTTGACGAAGAGGACGGGCAAGCCCATGGGGATGAACTAGGACGGATGAAACCCTTTTGTAAGGACTCATCGAGTTGTTTCTTAAGTTCAGCTAGTTCTAGGGGTGCCATCTTATAGGGTCTTCTAGAGATTGGGACGGTTCCCGGAATAAGATCTATCACGAACTCGACATCCTGTCGGTGGAACACCGGCAGTTCTTCCGAAAGACATCCGAAAATCACGGACTACCGGAATATCCTCGAGGTCCGGAAGGGGTTGGCATTTAAAGAGTAAAGTCGACGCTAGACACTCGGGTTAAAACATCCACCGCTTTTACCCAAGGATGGGTGAGTTGAACGGTTCTAGTAGAGCAATCGATCTTGGCATAATGGGCTGACATCCACCCATACCCAAGATGATGTTTATGTCCGAGGACTTGAGAGCTATTAGGGATGCGAGAAAGACTAATCATCGACAAGAATCTCATTCCCATGACTTATTCTAGAGGTTTGCCATCTAGAACCGGGGTTTGAATTTCCATGGAGGTAGGCATGTCACGAATGTGGTGTTGTGCAATCGAGCATAGCTCTCGAAATAAATGAATGAGATGCTCCAAGATCAAAAAGAACAGATTGCGGATGGCAATTAACAAGAAGCGCATCGAGGACGGCGTTGGGATCCTCATAGGTTTCTTCAAACAGAGACATAGTTGACATGGCCACGAGCGGTGGCAACCGGCTTGGCATAGGGAACCTTTCTGCTGGCTTGCCGCGCCGCAGACTTTCCACTTGATTGGGGTTGTTCTGGGACACTCTCGAATATAGTGGCCCGCCTCTCCACATTTGAAGCAAGTGATCACATTTGGCCGTGGGGCCACATTAGCGCTTGGACCTCCATATGTCTTGGGTGGAAAATACGGTTGGTTGGGGCGGCGCCTCAAGGATGGCCTCGGGGTGTACTGGGTGGTAGAGCCGTATTTGGGACCCAAACCCGCGCTTCGGGAACCAGAGCGGATGATGATCCGAATCACGGATGTGCTTGCGTGAAGCCTCGAAATCGTCGCCTGCCTCGGCGCCGATAGCCTTATTGACTAGCTTCGAGAAAGAGGTACATTCATGTAGACGGAGATCTCGGCGTAGCTCGTGGCTAAGTCCTTACGGAACCTCGCCGCTTCTTAGCATCGATAGAAACTTCTTCGAGCATAACGTGCTAACCTCCCGAATTCAGCGGTAGAGGCATCCACCGTCACCGCCTTGGGTGAAACTGCAGAATTCCTCACGCTTGCGGTCCATAAGTCCTTCGGAATATGGTGCTCGCGAAGGCGGCACTGAATTCATCCCAAGTTGTAACTTGTCCAGCCGGACGATAGCCTCATAGTTTTCCCACCGTGATCGGGGGCCTTCCGGATGATAGGCGGCAAAGATAACTTTGTCACCTCGGCCACATTGGCGGACGCAGCTTGTGGTGGATATCATGGAGCTAATCATCGGCGCCGAGTGGCTCGACGGAGCATTTGAATTTTGGAGGATATAGTTTGACGAAGTCATTGAGTGAAACCCCATCGTTTCTTGGCTGGCGTCTGTGTTTTGTTCATTCCGCCCAATAAGCGGTTGGTTTCAGCGCTTATTGCGTTCGCTTCAAAGATCACCTCAGCCAAGGATGGCGGTTGCGCAGATTCACATTTCGGCTGCATCGGCCTCTCCCCGCTCTGGAACAGCAGGAGAATTTCGAGTGTTGACCATCCTGGGAGACAAAACAAAGGTTTAGACCAGGATGGCAGAATTTAACAAGGAAGTGCGGAAGGTAATGGACAGTATGGAATGCAAAGATGTTCATCCGTATGACATGGTAATATAAACTGCCATATATATATATACCAACGGTCATACACACCATTCATAGTTTAGTACAAGCTGACGGAGTACAACTATAAGGAAAGGCGTTACATCTCATCGAAGCATTCCAACTCCTATACATTATTTTTCTACACTTCCGAATGATACACACTAGGTCGTATTCCACGAGTCACGCAGACGGTGGAAACACAACTAGTACCATACTAGGAATACTACTACTATCTCGTGCAGCTCCATAGTAGTCCTCATAGAAGTCACCACCTGCACTGAAGTGGGACATGATCGTCCGGAAGCAGATAATCCTGTGGGGCCTGTGGACCATAAGGACTCGGATGTGGCCGTGGACCAACAAACGGTGGCGAAGAGGCCCACGAGGAGGGTGATGCCTCCAACCTCACGCCACTCCATGAAGTCTGCGACTCGCCCACAGGTACAAGTCTCTCATGTCCATACATCCGCTTGCACGGCGGTGCAAACCTAGTCGAGTAGCCAGTGGTCGGAACGGGCATTATATAGCTCCATACGCAAGGCCCGGTTCTCACGGTCCTTGTCCTCCAAAGAACTCAAGAGTGGTACGGAGGAGTGAGTCCTCATGGGATGCATCACTTGCACAAGCCTCAAGGTAGCCATGCGCCCCGTGAAGAGATGCCGCATATAGCGGAAGTCGGTGTTGCTCAAGAAAGCAGTCCTGCTCGAATAATAGTCATCATGGAATAGGCTGCATCTTGTATGCATATTCCAATAGTGATTCCGAGCCCATAGGAAAGTGAAGTGGCTCAAGAGCTCTGGATAGGATGGATAAATCCGACCGTGCATAGATATTGGCTTTGATTGAAATCCTGAACTGCTCCTCGACGGTATATTCAGGATACCATCGATAACCAGCCTCAATCATCACCCTAACCAAGATAGCCGTGTGACCGCACACATCAATGCAATGGTCGAAGCGAACCACTTGGTTCGGGAACGGGTGGCCATCTGAAAGCACAGCCATAATGCAAAGGCATTAGAATTCCTAGGAAAATCGGGCAGCATAACATCTGTAAATGCTCAAATCAAATTTGAGACATTCAAAATCAGATTTGCAAAACCACTCAACAACATCATATCAAGGTTCGGTTCAAGCAATAGCATACTAAAATTTAGCAAAGACCGAATCGGGATGTAACCAACAATCCTACAAGGTACTACGGATAGTAACACGTGAACCTCGATAGAGAAAGAGAGCCTAGTCCTAAACCCACGTTGAATGAGAAGAGGATGACTCGGATCGAGGGCATAAGGTAAAGGAGTAAAAGAGCCTTACGCTCCCTCCCACAATCAATTCCCTACATATAACTAAAGCATTTCTAGACTCAACTTGACCAGTTTGGCTTAGCGGACCTCTGAGCAGCCCTGCTCGATGCCAACGCTGTCGGGACCCGATTCCAAGTCACATCGACCTAGCTGGTAACACCTCATATCACTTTGCGGCCTCACGCACGGTATCCCCACGGTGTCGCCTTACCATGGCCCGGACCGCTTATGTCTTTTGGCTCACGATATGATGTGTCGCTAGCATCCACATGACAAAGAACCCGGGCCGACATGGCTAGTCGTGAATCCAAAGCGCACTAACCTATGGGGACAGGCATACATGAAACACTTCGAGCATGTCGGTCATCAACGTATGAACTTGGGCTGTAGCACTGGCTAACAGACTCCGGTATCCCGGCTGTAGCAGCTAGGCAGACTCCAAGTATCACCGCGTGACATTTCAAGGACAGACATAGGAACGAAATGAATCACATGCCGCCACCAAGTGTCCAAGCAGTAGTCTTTGGGCTAGCAGGACTCCGTGAACCGGGCAGTAGCGGACTACTATCGCCGTAAGCACGAGACTACATTTCCCCATATGAGAGGCTGCCAAGGATAAACAACTAGGTTGTCGGATCCCACTCATACCAAGCATTTCAATCATACACGCAATATGCCCGATATGAGTAAATACAACAAGGCATCACAACAAAACTCTACAACTCAAGTACTTTATTTAAGAGGCTCGAGGAGCCATACATAACATACTGATCATACAGGTAGGGGTCACATGACCCAACACTCAAGTCATACAATCATACAAGCACATGCGGAAGCAAAGTAGTCTGAGTACGCACTCTAGAAAGAAAGAAAGCTTGTTGGAGCCTTTCTATCTACAATGGCCCTTCACAAGTCTTAGATCGCCACCGGGTGGCTAGCTTACTCGTCAAGTCAACATCTACATAGAATCCGTCGGAGGGTAGTATAGTCCTCTGAAAAATATTGATTACAAACATGAGTACAAAAGTACTCAGAAGTCTTACCACGTAATCCTATCATACATGCACATTCTCAAGGAAGGAAGTGGAGTTAATTGCAGCAAGCCAGCTTTGACTCTTGGCTAAGCTATCCAACGTGACACACTTTGTAAAGCATTTTGTCGCATACGAGTCCACTATTCACCATCACAATACTCCACCGTGGATCCTCTCTCGTCATCCCCGAGAGGGCCATCCACGATACTCACACTTATCTTGAGGCTTTTAGTAGTATCCATTTACTTGTCTATGAACTGATATAGGTAACCCGAAGTCCTTCTCCGTGGACACGGCTATTGAATAGATCATATTTAACCTGCGCAGGGTATACTTCTTCACACACGCTCTCACCACTTATCGTCGTTTACACGACATGTACTCGGCAACCTTCAAGCGGAAGCCCAACGTGGGTGTCGGCCACAGCCTACCTAAACACTCAAGTCCCTAGTCCAGTTATCGCCTATTCGGGTTCCATCCGCAGGAGTCCGCCGAGGTTTCCCATACAGCCCGAACGATGTGTGCGGGGTTCCCGAGATACCAAACGGGCACTTTCGGTACACCGGCCACGGTGCCTACCGCAACACAACCCACCCCTAAGGTCAGCGTTATATGCGGCCCCCAAAGATGCTACAAACACCGAAACTACTTGCAACTCCTGGACTATGAACAGGGGTGGTTAAGAAGTTTAGAGGGTCCATTGGTTTCGGGCCCAATGCGTGGTAGTAGCTAGTTCATGGATCACAAACACAGATCTCGGTTCTTAAGTTCGCCTCAATGAAACAACCCACCATGTACTCCTACATGGCCTCTCATCGATACCTTTACCAATCGTGTTCAACACTTACACTCTCGAACCAACACAACCTTTCACTCCAGGTTCATCATCCCGATGAGCCGACCGACACAACTCTAAGCATAGCAAGCATAGCATGGTAGGAATCACAAACATGGCTCAATCAACTCCTACACATACTAGTGGGTTTCATCTAGTTATTGTGGCAATGACAGTCATGCAAAGGAAGTGGGTTCAACTACCGCAGCACACAACAGTTGAATCGCGTTGTCTTAATGCAGTAAAATGAGAGCGAAGCGAGAACATGGGTTTGTATCGAATGATCAATGAATTGCTTGCCCGATGGAACTGGGTAGAGAACTGCCTTCGTGGGTAATCGAGGTTATCTTGAGGCGTAGAACCTATCATGAAGACACACCAAAATAAACATACAAGCAATATGCAACAATATGATGCATGCTATGACATGGCAAGATGAATTTGTGTTGGCCTAATGCAAGTTGAAGGGACAGGGGATGATCTCATTTGAACCAAGGGTTCAAATGATAGATCATGTGAGTTAGTCCTAATGGTGCAAAATCTTAATCTGGTTATTCAGCATAGTTAACTTGTTTTAACATGCATGAAACCTGTACCAATGGATAGAGTGTATTTTTCTGATAAATTTTCATATATAAATCTTTGCATTTGGAGTTATAGAATAAAAGTTATAAGCATTTGAAATTTGAATTATATTCTGGATTTTATTATATAAAATAATTCCAGAATTTGAATTAATGCGTCAGCATGAGGTCAGCATGACGTCAGGGGTCAACGGGTCGTCCAGGTCAAACTGACCAGTGGGACCCGCATGTCAGGTTAGTTTAACTAATTAGTTTTAATTAAAACTAATCCTAATTAGATTAACCGGAGGGGGTCCACCTGTCATTGACCCAGAGGGTCAACAGGGCCCACGGGCGAGGTCAACTCACCGGCGCCTAGCCGCCGGGCGAGGCCAGACGCGGGAGCAAGTGCTTTTGCACTTTCCGGCTCCAAATGGAGCGGGGAGCACCTCGTGATGCCGGAGGTGAGCCGCGTTAGTGGTGGAGTCGGTAGGGTTAGGGGTGGCGGAATGGGCGCCGGCGACGAGCCGGGCGGCGACTGTGGCTCGGCCACCGACGGGTTTGGGTTAGAGGGCCCATGAGGCGCGGGAGTGCACAGTTAGGCCGGTGGGGGCGTGGTGAGTGCGATGGGCATAGTGGCGTGGCCATTAGGTGACCGGAGGCTCGTCGGCGACGAGCCCCGCAAGGGCGGGTTCAGCGATCATCGAGTGCTCGCTGTGGTGCAAGAGGAAGAGAACGGAGAGGATGGAGGGTAGCTAGGCTCACGGTGAACCTGTGGGGAGCTTCGCGGGGTCGGGCGGACTGATGCGGCGGCGGCGACGATGGGGATCTCCGCTGCCTTGAGCTCGGGCGAGGTCGGGTAGTGGCCTCGGGGTGTTTTGGAGCGAGGGAAACTAATCGCTAGGGGTAACGGGTGCGCGGAGCTGCAGACATGGCGGGAGGAGTATGATCGGCGGGAGCACGGCGTCGACGGTGGCGTGTCGGCGATGGCGTCGGCCAGTCGGGGCGAGCGAGAGAGAGGCGGGGGAGTGAGGTGTCTGGGGGTCGGGTGACGACGTGGGTCGCCCAGCGGCGAGGCGGCGAGGATGAGGCAGGCGGCGGCAGCTGCGTGGCGCCTGCTCAAGCTGCCGGGCCAAGATTACTGCTGGCCAAGCCAAGCAGCTGTCAGCCACATGCCTTTGGGCTGGGCAGCCAGTGGGCAGATTCTTTGCATGTAAGATTTTCTCTTTTTTTTAGTCTTTTCTATTTCTGCAATTCTGTTTAGGGTTTTTAAAAATACCAAAACCTTTTCAAAAATTACCAAAATGCTCCTGGTCACTTGTTGGAATATTCCCAACATGAAACATTTTAGTTTAACAATTTTTGAACACTTAAAATATTTTCCATAATTTAAAATGCTCTTTTCAAAAACTTGTGAATTATATCTAGAACCCTTAGGTGACCTAGAAAATGTTCCACCTTCTTTGACATGGATCCTAAACCCAAACAAAGAGGATGAACATTTTGAAGGGCATTTCGGATTCATTGAAATAAATTTTAGTAAACCCTAGTTATTTTAAGGGGGTGTTCTGGGGTTTCCTGCCTTCCCCATTTCAGATTCAGATGAAATTTAAACATGATGCACACCCTAATGCATGGTCTATCTGGGATGTGACAGTGGGCCCCCTGGCAGGCCTCCGGTGCCCATCTTCTAGTGTATGAAGTCTTTTACCCTGGAAAAAATCATAAGCAAGCTTTCGGGAAGAAACACCGCCGCCACGAGGCGGAACCTTGGCGGAACCAATCTAGGGCTCTGGCGGAGCTGTTCTGCCGGGGAAACATCCCTCCGAGAGGGGGAAATCATCGCCATCGTCATCACCAACGATCCTCTCATCGGGAGGGGGTCAATCTCCATCAACATCTTCACCAGCACCATCTCCTCTAGAACCCTAGTTCATCTCTTGTATCCAATCTTTGTCCCAAAACCTCAAATTGGTACCTGTGGGTTGCTAGTAGTGTTGATTACTCCTTGTAGTTGATGATAGTTGGTTTATTTGGTGGAAGATCATATATTCAGATCCTTAATGCATATTAATACCCCTCTGATTATGAACATGAATATGATTTGTGAGTAGTTACGTTTGTTCCTGAGGACATGGGAGAAGTCTTGCTATAAGTAGTCATGTGAATTTGGTAGTCGTTCAATATTTTGATGAGATGTATGTTGTCTTTCCTCTAGTGGTGTTATGTGAACGTCGACTGCATGACACTTCACCATTGTTTGGGCCTAGAGGAAGGCATTGGGAAGTAATAAGTAGATGATGGGTTGCTAGAGTGATGTAAGCTTAAACCCTAGTTTATGAGTTGCTTCGTAAGGGCTGATTTGGATCCATATGTTTCATGCTATGGTTAGGTTTACCTTAATACTTCTTTTGTAGTTGCGGATGCTTGCAATAGGGGTTAATCATAAGTGGGATGCTTGTCCAAGAAAGGGCAGCACCCAAGCACCGGTCCACCCACATACCAAATTATCAAAGTAACGAACGCGAAGTATATGAGCATGATGAAAACAAGCTTGACGATAATTCCCATGTGTCCTCGGGAGCGTTTTCCTTTATATAAGAGTTTGTCCAGGCTTGTCCTTTTCTACAAAAAGGATTGGGCCATCTTGCTGCACCTTATTTACTTTCATACTTGTTACTCGTTACAAATTACCTTATCACAAAACTATCTGTTACCGATAATTTCAGTGCTTGCACAGAATACCTTACTGAAAACCGCTTGTCATTTCCTTCTTCTCCTCGTTGGGTTCGACACTCTTACTTATCAAAAGGACTACGATAGGTCCCCTATACTTGTGGATCATTAGTGTGACCAAAGCATATGGTTTTATACAGACTTTTGGAGAAGCCTGTATTTACATGAAAGTGAGTGGGAGCTCTGTAGCATTTCTAATATTATATGTGGATGACATATTGTTGATTGGAATAGCATAAAAGGATACTTGAATAAGAGTTTTTCAATGAAAGACCTCGGTGAAGCTGCTTATATATTGGGCATCAAGATCTATAGAGATAGGTCAAGACGCTTAATTGGACTTTCACAAAGCACATACCTTGATAAAGTTGTGAAGAAGTTCAAAATGGATCAAGCAAAGAAAGGGTTCTTGCCTGTGTTATAAGGTGTGAAATTGAGTCAGACTCAATGCCCGACCACTGCTCAAGATGGGAACGGGCCGGGTCGACCCGCTGGGTCACTGACCCGGCCCAAAAATTCAAGGCCAATGGGCCAAGTGGGTTGGCCTCAATTGATATATGGGTCAGTGGAGTCGGACCTATGCGGCCCGATGGGTCGATGGGTCGACCAGTCCCCGACCATCTCTGCTTTGCCGCTGGCGCCCCTCGACTCGTCGTGTACTTTCGAAGAAATCGATGATGTGCTCACGTGCGGATGGATTACTTGAACGGAAGACACGTCGTAAGAAGCTGAGCAACCGGATCGATTGTTGGAGACGCCTGCATACAAAGCAGCAGGTGGATTGATTTTACGTGAACTAGTACATGCACGAGAAACAACCAGTGCTTGTTCGAACGGCACCCCGAGCATCTCTGCTGCCGCCGCCGGCGTTCGTCTGCTCATGCCTCTCGCTCGTCGTCTCGGTCGCCAGAGAGCTCATCATCCCGGTCGCTTTCCTCTTCCTTTTCAACTTGTCCAGCTCGCCCCGATGGCCTTCCGGTCTTCGATTGTGCTAACTAAATTCATGGATTTTCTCATCTTGATTTGAATCGGCCTCATATACCCAACGGGTCAGCGAGGCCATAATTTTCTGATGAAATGGGCCGACCCATGGCCTCGCATACTGACCTTGGGGCCATGGGGCCGGGTCTAAGGCCAGGGCCGGGTCGGCCCATTCCCATCTTGAACCACTGCAGAAGATAGAGAGAAAATGAAAGGTGTTCCCTATGCTTCAGCCATAGGCTCTATCATGTATGCAATGTTGTGTACCAGACCTGATGTGTGCCTTGCTATTAGTTTAGCGAGGAGGTATCAAAGTAATTCAGGAAGGGATCACTGGACAGCGGTCAAGAACATCCTGAAATACCTGAAAAGGACTAAGGATACGTTTCTCGTTTATGGAGGTGACAAAGAGCTCGTCGTAAATGGTTACATCGATGCAAGTTTTGACACTGATCCGGATGACTCTAAGTCACAAACCGGATACGTATTTATATTGAATGGTGAAGCTGTCAGTTGGTGCAGTTCTAAGCAAAGCGTCGTGGCGGGATCTACGTGTGAAGCGGAGTACATAGCTACTTCGGAAGCAGCAAATGAAGGAGTCTGGATGAAGGAGTTCATATCCGATCTAGGTGTCATACCTAGTGCATCGGGTCCAATGAAAATCTTTTGTGACGATACTGGTGCAATTGCCTTGGCAAAGGAATCCAGATTTCACAAGAGAACCAAGCACATCAAGAGACGCTTCAATTCCATCCGCGATCAAGTCAAGGAGGGAGACATAGAGATTTGCAAGATACATACGGATCTGAATGTTGCAGACCCGTTGACTAAGCCTCTCTCACGAGCAAAACATGATCAGCACCAAGACTCCATGGATGTTAGAATCATTACTGTGTAATGTAGATTATTGACTCTAGTGCAAGTGGGAGACTGAAGGAAATATGCCCTAGAGGCAATAATAAAGTTTTTATTTATATTTCCTTATATCATGATAAATGTTTATTATTCATGCTAGAATTGTATTAACCGGAAATTTAGTACATATGTGAATACATAGACAAACAGAGTGTCACTAGTATGCCTCTACTTGACTAGCTCGTTGAATCAAAGATGGTTAAGTTTCCTAGCCATAGACATGAGTTGTCATTTGATTAACGGGATCACATCATTAGATAATGATGTGATTGACTTGACCCATTCCGTTATCTTAGCACTTGATCGTTTAGTATATTGCTATTGCTTTCTTCATGACTTATACATGTTCCTATGACTATGAGATTATGCAACTCCCGAATACCGGAGGAACACTTTGTGTGCTACCAAACATCACAACGTGAATCGGGTGATTATAAAGGTGCTCTCTGGTGTCTCCGATGGTACTTGTTGAGTTGGCATAGATCAAGATTAGGATTTGTCACTCCGATTGTCTGGAGAGGTATCTCTGGTTTCTCGGTAATGCACATCACTATAAGCCTTGCAAGCAATGTAACTAATGAGTTAGTTATGGATGATGCATTACGGAACGTGTAAAGAGACTTGGCGGTAACGAGATTGAACTAGGTATTGAGATGACGATCGAATCTCGGGCAAGTAACATACCGTTGACAAAAGGAACAACGTATGTTGTTATGTGGTTTGACCGATAAAGATCTTCGTAGAATATGTAGGAACCAATATGAGCATCCAGGTTCCGCTATTGGTTATTGACCGGAGATGAGTCTCGATCATGTCTACATAGTTCTCGAACCTGTAGGGTCTGCACGCTTAAAGTTCGGTGATGATCGGTATTATGAGTTTATGTGTTTTGATGTACTGAAGGTAGTTTGGAATCCCGGATATGATCACGGACATGACGAGGAGTCTCGAAATGGTCGAGACATAAAGATCGATATATTGCACGACTATATTTGGACATCGGAATGGTTCCGGGTGAGATCGGAAATACACCGGAGTACCGGGAGGTTACCGGAACCCCCCGGGAGGTATATGGGCCTTATTGGGCCATAGTGGGAGAGAGGAGAAGGGAGCAAAGGAGGGGGCGCCCCCTCCCCCCCCCCCAAGCCCAATCCGAATTGGGAGGGGGGTCGGGCCCCCTTTCCTTCCTCCTTCCTCCCACTTCCTTCCACTCCTAGTCCAACTAGGGAAGGGGGAATCCTACTCCCGGTGGGAGTAGGACTCCCCATGGGGCCCACCATAGAGGGCCGGCCCTCCCCCTCCTCCACTCCTTTATATACGAGGGAGGGGGGCACCCCATAGACACACAAGTTGATCATTGATCTCTTAGCCGTGTGCGGTGCCCCCTCCACCATAATCCACCTCCGTCATATCGTCGTAGTGCTTAAGCGTAGCCCTGCGCCAGTAGCTTCATCATCACCGTCATCACGCCGTCGTGCTGACGAAGCTCTTCCCCGACACTCTGCTGGATTGTGAGTTCGTGGGACGTCACCGAGCCGAACGTGTGCAGATCGCGGAGGTGTCGTACCTTCGGTGCTAGGATTTGTCGATCGTAAAGACGTACGACTACATCAGCCGCGTTGTCATAATGATTCCGCTTACGGTCTACGAGGGTACGTAGATAACACTCTCCCGTCTCGTTGCTATGCATCACCATGATCTTGCGTGTGCGTAGGATTTTTTTTGAAATTACTACGTTCCCCAACAATAACTCCAAGCATAGATCCACAAGAAGGAGCCCTTTTTCCATTGTCTACACTAAAGTTTCAACACATGTGGTGGACCTGGTGAAGCTACCATCAAGGGGAAACTCAAAACCAGCATTGTCCTTTGCTAATAATTACACCGAGTTATTTGAAGAGATTCACAACGCTTTGGAAGCACAAAATCAGAAATATAAACAACTTGCTGATTGCAAAAAGAGGCCAAAATCATTCCAAGTCGGTGATAAGGTGATGGTTTACCTCCGAAAAGAGAGGTTGCCTTTAGGTGTTAAAGGGAAACTTAGGCAGCGAAGGTATGGGCCCTTCTCTGTCGTGAGGAAGATAAATGATAATGCTTATGTGATAGATCTTCCAAGTGACATGGGTATCTCCAACACTTTCAATGTTGCGGACTTGACTCTCTACCATCCAAAAGAAGCGCTCTATGAAGATAACTCGAGGGCGAGTTCCAAACAACCAGGGGAGAATGATGAGGAACACTAGATGAGAAGAAAGAAAACACATGCCAGATCTGTTTGGCTACTTCTAGATGTGTCCACTCTAGTGTAGTATTTCTTTCCTTACTTTTCTATCCTACCTACTGTTTTCTAGAGTCTTCTAGTTGTGAGTAGCTATGAGTAGAATGGTGAAACTTACATAATGTTTTCTAGAGTATTCCAGCTATAAGTAGAAGTATGTGAAGGCTTCCCAAAGGCCTATAAGTAGAGGTCCTCACCTCTACTTTGTACCGGAGACTATGTACCCCTACCTATAATAGAACTTGTTGTTCTTATCTAAGATCTTGGAGTAGATCTTGTGCCCTAGGAGTTCTGGATTGAACTCTTGCTGCCCTATCAGCCTACATTCGCCTCTAGAGCGATATCTAGCACAACACGTTGAAGCTGTTCCTTCAACACTTGTGTTGTACACATTGTAGCAGCAAGGTGGAGTTGCTCCTCCACAACCTTTGTGAAGGTGCCCATGAGATCCAACAACACCTGAGTCGGCGGCCTGACTGAACCGGAGCCACCAGCCCTTGCGGCAGCCGAGTCAGAGGTTGTCGCTATCGCCGTTGGAGAATTGAGAGTCGATCTTGTGCCAGCAATAAAGATAGCAGCCATGCTCGGCGGCTCATATGGGTCCGGAATACTGTGACCATCGAAATAGCCCCCAAGCCCGCCGTCTTGAAGCTGGTAAATTGACTCCGTCTCTCCGACCGAGGACTCATCACCCGAGTAGAGGAGAGTCTCTCCTCCAGATACAGGGTCTTCCGCAAGCTCCATGCCTTGCGTGAAACCAACGAAAGCATGCTTCCGGCCGGGTTGAATCCGGGCGGGTTGCATGCGCCGAGCCGACTCGATGATGTCGGTGCAGGCGTCCGGCTCAGGCTCAGATCCGCCGATCTTTCCGATGAAGACGTGAATTCCGCCGAAGGGGACCCTGTACCCGTACTCGATTGAGTCGGCCTCGGGGCCCCAGCCAGCGTCGTCGATGTAGAGCTTGCCGCGGCGACTCTTGGTCATCCTGCCAACGACGTATCCCTCGATCCCTGGGAAAGAGCCCTTCAAGAACTCGAAACCACGGTGCGCTAGCCCCACAGTGGGCACCAACTGTCGTGGGGTTAACACGACAGATGCCCTAATGAAAGGACTTAGGTGCGAGGCCATCGCTACGGTGACTAACTTGAAGGGGTTGAGCGGGACGAGAGACATGAGTTTACTCAGGTTCGGCCCCTCACGATCGAGGTAAAAGCCTACGTCCTGCTTTGTGTGTGTTGCTTGAGTATCGATTACGAGCGGATTCGCTTGACCTAGCTATCGATTGATTGTGACCTAAGTTTACCCGCCGCAGGGACTCGCCTTTATATACACAGGTCGAGGCCCTGGGCTTACAAGAGTCCGGGTCGGTTTATCCTTCATAACCGATCCTGACTCTAAGTCGCCTTGCCTTCTCTGGCAAGTCGCCATCGGGCGGCTTACACTTCCAGGTCACACACCGTCTTCAGGCTTTGGGCCTCCATCCGGCCCACCTCGTAAGTCGCCTCCCTGGCTCCATGTCTTTGTCTCTTGGGCCTGTCCAAGACTTCACTGTTAAGTCGCCAACAGCCTAACTCGACCTTTCTAGGGCGGGTTACACCGTGGGGGTCATATCCCCAACATGTGCAGTGTTGCAATGGTTTATGACGGGTTTATGTTTTGCAATAAAACCTCTGTTTGCAGAAATTTTCTGCAACTAGACCTAAGTTGCAAAAAATAGCAACAAAGCAGTTGTTGCAAAAAAAATTATGCAATAAGACCTATGTTGCAGTGGCGGAGGCGTGCTCAGCTCGCTCGATACGACAAATCTGACGGCTCGTGATCCGGCTGATCTTTTAAAAAGATCAGCAGGCGGACGCGTAGCACGCCCGTTTTATAAAATACACGATTAACATTATTGGAATATTTTGTTTTTCAAGTCAACGTTTTTAAAAACATTGTATATTTTTCGTTTACATCTAATTTTTGTTTGTACAAATTTAACATTAATAAATACATTATTTCACATTTTATTAATTCAACATTTATTTGTGAATAGTTGTTAACATTTTTTCAAGGAGACGTTAATACATTTGTCGAATGATGAAAAAACATTTTCTGTCTTATGCAAACATTTTATTTCATTTGTGCAAAGATTTTGATATTTTGTCAAAATGTGATGAACACATTTTGAAACTATAATGTACATTGTTTTATGTATGAAGTTCTTTTTAGTGGCACGAACATTGTTTTAACATTGTATAAATTTTTTAAAGGAACATACATTTTTTATATCGGGTGACATTTTTTAAATGTCATAAATATTTTTGTACACATAATTAACATTTTTATATACATTATACACCTTCTCAATGCAAGATTAATTTTTTGAAAAAAATGTAAAATATCTTTTTCATATATATGAAAAATATATTTTTACATTTTGAGGAAGCTACATCCAATGAAATGGGAAAAAAATATGAAGAAAAAACTGGAGGAAAAAACGAAAAGGAAAACCCCACCTGACGTTGTCATGACATCACCCGTGGATACTAAGCCGGCCCAGTAGTGTCTCCCTGTGGCTTGGGTAGCTGGCCGGCGCTGATACTGACGGTCTCCACCGGCATCAGGTAGCGAGCCGAGAAGAGGCAACGGGGACGTACTCCACCACGCCGGTGGCCACCATTCCCCTCCGCCGCCGCTCTTCCTCCTCCCCCTACCCGCTGTCCAGCTTCCGCCTCCGCATCTCCTCCTCTTCCACCACGCCCATAACCCGCATTCGCCTCTGCAACTCCTCCACCATGCCCATGTCCCGCATCGGCCTCCGCCGCCGCCGACTTTCCTCCTCCTTCTCCACCTCCACCTCCACCTCGCGACCCTCACGGCCATGGTCTCCCCACGCCGCATTTGCTGCGGCCACGGAGCGCGTCCGCGCCGGGACGCTCAGCCCGGAGGACGCACACCACCTGTTCGACCAATTGCTACGGCATGACACTCCGGTCCACGAGCGCTCCCTGGGCGGCTTCCTTGCCGCCCTCGCCCGTGCGCCAGACTCAGCTGCCTGCAGAGATGGCCCCGCCCTCGCCATCGCCCTCTTCAACCGCGTATGCCGAGAAGAAGCAGGCCGGCAGGTGGCGCCGCCCACAGTCTACACCTACGCCATCCTGATGAACTGCTGCTGCCGCGTGCGTCGTCCAGACCTAGGGCTTGCCTTATTTGGCCGCCTCCTAAGGACAGGCCTCAAAACAAATGAGATCGTCGCCAGCACCGTCCTCAAGTGCCTCTGCTGCGCAAAACGGACAGATGAAGCAGTAAACATGCTGATTCATAGGATGTCCGACCTCGGCTGTGTGCCAAATGAGTTCTCATACAGCACAGTTCTGAAGAGCCTGTGTGAAGATAGCAGGAGCCAGCGGTCTGCTCCGGGTGATGGCAAAAGGAGATGGCTGCTCCCCCTGCGTGGTGTCATACAGCACTGTCATCTATGGCTTCTTTAAGGAAGGAAATGTAGGCAAGGCATGCAATCTATTTCATGAAATGACGCAGCAAGGCGTTGTGTCTGATGTGGTGACATATAACTCAATTATCGATGCACTGTGCAAGGCCAGAGCTATGGACAAGGCTGAGCTATTCCTTCGGCAGATGGTTAATGATGATATTCGACCGAATGGAGTGACATATACTGCAATGATCCATGGATATTCCACTTTGGGCCAGTGGAAAAAGGCGACTCAAATGTTTAGAGAAATGACAAGCCGCGGTCTTGTACCAAATACTGTCACTTGGAACTCATTCATGGCCTCCCTCTGCAAGCATGGAAGAAGCAGAGAAGCTGCAGAACTTCTTTATTCCATGGCTGCGAAGGGCCACAAGCCTAATGTCGTATCCTACTCTATTTTGCTTCATGGGTATGCAACCGAAGGGTGCTTTGCTGATATGGTTAATCTCTTTAATTCAATGGTAGGCAAAGGTATTGTACCGGACCACCATGTTTTCAACATATTCATTAATGCATATGCTAAGTGTGGGATGATGGATGAAGCTATGCATATGTTGACTGAAATGCGGGAACAAGGAATGAGTCCGGATGTGTGCACCTATGCAACCATAATAGCTGCACTTTGTAGAATGGGTAGGCTGGCTGATGCTGTGGACAATTTTAATCAGATGATTGGGAAGGGAGTACAGCCAAGCAAAGTTGTTTATCGCTCCTTAATTCAGGGATTCTGTACACACGGTGATTTGGTGAAAGCGAAGGAGTTCATTTTTGAAATGACGGACATATGTATTTGTCGTCCTACCATTGTCTTCTTCAATTCAATAATGCATAGTCTGTGCAACGAAGGAAGGGTCATAGATGCGCACCATATCTTTGACTTGGTTATAGACATTGGTGAGAGACCTGATCTCATTGCATTTAGTACTCTGATTGACGGATATTGCTTAGTCGGCAACATGGAGAAAGCACTCGGTGTACTTGATTCCATGGTTTCAGCTGGCATTGAGCCTAATGTTGTTACATATAGCTCACTTATTAGTGGGTACTGTAAGAGTGGAAGGCTCGATGATGGTGTTATTCTATTCAGAGAAATGGAGCATAAGAGAGTTAAACCTGACACTGTTACATATAACATCATACTGGATGGGTTATTTCATGCTGGGGGAACAATTGCTGCAAAGAAGTTGTTCAATGAGATGACCGAAAGTGGAACAGCAGTGAGCATTTCCACATACAGGATAATTCTTGGAGGACTTTGTAGGAATAATTGCACCGATGAAGCAATCGTCTTGTTCCAGAAATTAGGTGCAATGAATGTGAAGTTCGATATTGCAATACTCAATACCATGATTAATGCAATGTACAAGGTTCAGAGAAGAGAAGAAGCTAACGATTTGTTTGCTTCATTACCAGCCTGTGGGCTGGTACCTAATGCCTCTACTTACGGAGTAGTAATACAGAATCTTCTGAAAGAAGGATCTTTGGAAGAAGCTGACAATATGTTTTCATCAATGGAGAAGAGTGGTTGTGCTCCCAGCTCTCGTCTTATAAATTATATCATCAGAACGTTGTTGGAAAAGGGGGAGATAGTCAATGCAGCAAATTATATGTCTAAAGTTGATGGGAAGATCATCTCTTTTGAAGCTTCGACCACTTCGTTGTTGTTGTCTCTCTTTTCGGAGAAAGGCAAATATCGGGAACAATTACAATTGCTCCCTGCGAAATACCAATTCTTTGGTGGATTCATTTGATGCGCTGGACTTGGTAGATAAGCTTTGGCATGGTTCAGACCTCCCTTTTAACTATATCAACATGTGTTCTCTTCTATCCACTCACCAAGATCGATCTGGGTGATAATGCCGCCATGGTGTTCTGCTCTGATGTGTGACTACTGGGCGTGTATGCTATGGTCATTGCTCCGTCTACATGTTGTCTCCTTGTGCAAGGGCTGTCTGGTGTGGCGCGTTTGCTAATGGCGATCATACGATGGTGGATCTTGTCCCAGAGTTCATGGAGCTCTTCCTCTCGGGGAACTCAGTCTCGCTGCACCCTGATGTGCTTGATGGTATTGTTTGGAACCCAGCTGCAGATGGTCTCCATTTGGCTAAATTGGCGTGTGATGTGCAGGTCCAAGGTGTCGTGCCATCGCATAATGTACCTCTATTGTTTCTCAATGCTTCGTCCCGGGGAATGTGACTATGTCAGGTTTTTGACCTGTTAGAGCAAAGAACTCAGGCGCAGCTCACAGGAGCATAAGGGGAGGTCTGCACTATCCTGAAATGCTGTGAGCTCTGGCATGAGTGTAACATGAGGATGTTGGAATTTAAAAGCATCCTGATTAATAGGTGGATGATGCTAATTTCGGAGGAGGCAAATCTTTGGCTCCTAGCTGGAGTGAAATTCTACCAAGGGTAGTCAGGGTACCATCACCACCTCTTGTGACAGGAAAATGAATCAAACCATTTGCTTGTAGAGAACTTGCAGATGATATATGCTGGTTTATATGGAACTTCTTGGCCTACAATTAGCAGGCAATATAAGCTCTGCAATGTAGAAAGTAAATAATGCGTAGGGAGAGAAGTGGAGGCAGGTGTGTTGTACATGCAACCAGGTAAATTTGTCTGGCGCTTGTACCACTTTTAAAATGTTAAATCAAGTCATTGCTTGACGATATTTTGGGGTGTTGATAGATTAGCGGTATAATGATAATTAATTGACCAAGCAGGATGAACTAAGGCATTATGTAGCTACTTTTTATGTATTATATTCAGCATCTACTTAGTAAGTCATGGTATCAAGTATTACTCTCATTTTACTTATGATAATTGCCCAACTTGTCGTGAAATCAGTTGTCATCCTTCTGTGTGCACGAGGCTGGTTTTGTGTTATATCTTTTTTTGTTGTTGGAGTTTACTGATTGTTGTAACGTTAATCGTCACTTCTTTGGTATATTCAGCCTATTTCAGAACAATGCACGGCATGGTCTTCCTGCAAACTCGCCAGATCCAATGGATACTGCCAAGCCAGCCGGGGGTCTACAGACTGGCTCTTGCTTCTCTTGGCGGTGAGTGATCATTGGCAGAGAGTACATTAATAGGGGCTCTTATTAGGTCATGAATGACTATATTATACACCACATACTGTTCCCAGTATAGTACTTGTGTCCACTAATCCACTGGTAATCATCCACATGAGGAATGCACACATAACTTCTGTACGCATAATCATCTTTACTAAACACATATGTGGTCTACGAGATAACCTTGGTCTGCCGGCCGAACATCTGTACCTGCCCATGCATACTGGCCAGAAGTTTCTCAGTGGATATAGCCACATGTACCGCTATGTTCATACTGACACTGTAGATATTGCATATCCTCTTCTGTTTTACCTTGCATATATTCTAATTCATGATGCCCTATCTTGTTCGTTGAGTCATCATGTCCTACTTTCTGTAGAAAGAATTAAGAATATATGCTTCCCATCTTAGTCTCTGTACTTTAATCAATCTTGCATCCATATCGCGTCGATCCCGTATTGCCTTTTTGTTAACTGGTTTTATTTGCCATGTCCAGTCGGTGAAGCATTTGGCCATCGCCACAGTTGTTATCTTGTACCCACTTCACTAAAACTACCATTATTACTTTTATATTGGCCGCTTCCTCTGTTAAAAAGTACTCCCTCCGATCCAAAATAAGCATCACAGTTTTGAACTAGTTTTGAACTGGGGTTAGTTCAAAACTGCGACACATCTTATGGATCGGAGGTAGTACTTTTTCACATTTTATGTACCCATAATAGATACATAGTTGAATTAATGGTTTATTATTGTTGAGACTAAATAATCAGTTTCAGCTCCCGGGTATGAAGAAGATATGGCAAAGACTAATTGATGGACGGTTTCCAGTTTAAATTTTCTCGACTTCGAAGCATTTGCTTTGACAATTAAATTACTGCTACTTCTGCATGTGCATTTGTGACCTGTATTGGTAAATCTTGAGAAGAACACATTTGTGCTGTTAAAAGCATGATCGTTTCTCTGCACCAATTTTCAAGTGGACCTATCCTTCTAGGTATGCATATTCTAAACCTTGTACTACAATACAGTAAGATAAAGGATAGTTCCACAAGAATCATGCGATTTTAGGCAAGGTTTATACTACTCAAACTGTGCAGCAGTCTTTTCATCCTTTACTATTGGTATAAGACCTAGATAGAGGAACTCTTAGGCAATTGCTCATCCGGTGACATTTATAATTGGGTTGGCACCATACTGACATCGTGTATAGTAGTATTAGGAAAACTGTCCTTATGTTGTCACCTGACACTTAAAATTTAGCAACAAAAGAAAGAGAGATGGGCAGCATCAGAAGGATGATCAATTTTGGTGCATCGTAAGGGTAAAGAGACACACATATACGGAAAATGGAACAACACTTCACTATGTGTCTTTCATTACGATGCAAGAGAAAATGTCAACAATTAAGCCTAAAAAATACTACTCCCTCTGATCCAAAAAAAAGTGTCGCAGCTATGAACTAGGAATAGGGTGGACTAGCATGTAGGAGTAATTGTGTAATGTGATTCATGAGTTAATGCATGTCAGTAGAACCTTTCCTACTGTCTTTGAAGGTTCAAAAGAAAACGGACTGATCATTTCTCTTTGTTTTATTGTATTCTGTCAAGTGTCAAGTGAACACCGTATATGCCAAGTCTGGTGTTGTAATCAGAATGTTTTGGTGAGTCCAAACCATTCAATTTTTTTTGTGCATAGATAGACAGACACGATAAATGAGGAAAAGAAGTGACGCATGACTGGAAAATGAGTAGCTTTTTTCCCGGTCTACCTACAACTTTGCGTCTTTTGTGCAGCTTTACAACCATCTCATGTAAGTACTTCCTCTGTTTCTTTTTATTCTGCATATATAATTTGTCTGAAGTCAAATTCATAAAGATTGACCAAATTTATATGAAAAAATATCAACATCTACAATGCTGAAGTTATACAATATGAAAGTTAATTTCATTATGCTCTAATGATATTGATTTTGTATTGTAATGTTTTTTTTCAATAAAGTTGGTCAAACTTTATGAAGTTAAAGTTTGACTTTAGACAAATCTTAAAGAAACGGAGAGAATACCATTTATTATGTTGAGAGAGTTTTTTTTACCTGTATCATGTTGAGAGTTGAGCATATCTATTTTCAGTCCGGAATCCTGAAATGAAATGGAACGACTTACGGCTCATTTGGTTTGGAGGAAACCAAAACGTGGGAATTAGGAGTAATATAGGAATTTGACAGGATGACATTTGCCATCCTAAGGAACCGACTTGCCTCTTTCCTACGCGCAAAATGAGCTTTGAGTGGATGCGTAGTTTCCTCCAAAAATACAGGAAATGAGTAGCATTACTATGACATTCCTATACACATTTCCTACAAACTGAATGTATCTTTAGGAATTTTTTCTCCAAAATCCTTGTTCCTATATTTTTCCTATGAAAACCCTTCAAACCGAATGAGGCCTTAATTGAGCCACTGTTGTGGCGGGTAGAGCGGGGATTGAGATCCGAAGGTGTTCGGATGAGTGCAACATGGCCGGTGGCGGATGGGTAGACGGGGAGGAGGAGAAGGGATCATCTCGTTAGAGCATCTACAACCGTGAATATCTAATCCAGTTCCCCAAACATTCGCGGACGCGTCTCTGAGTATCTAATCTGGTCCCTCAAATATCCGACTCACCCAACATTTTGTTGTGTCCGCACTCGTCTACCTCATATCCGAAACTTATATCCATGCAACGTAAACAATAAACCTACGTAGATCAACAAACTAGCAACAGACAGACTTGATTCAGACATTATCGAGCATAATTCACATAGCACCATTCATTGGACAACCAAAAGAACAAGTTTTCATGTTAGACACTATTTAAACATAAAATGGTAAATACAATGGAGAGATGGAGAATGCCGGTGGAAATCACCATTTCCTCGTCGGCCCCTTCCCCCTTCTGGACGATGATGCGGCTGTACCCCTTCATGTAGGCGTCGGCGGCCGGAGGGGTGTTGTCGTCGGTGTTGGAACTGTTGGTGAGGTGCAAGTAGTCGTCGGAGGACATTTGTCTGGTCATCCTCTGGACCGTGTGGTTCCGCTCCTTGGCATGCCGAGCCGCCTTCGCCTTGGCCGATGCCTCCGCCGTTGTCTCGCACTCCGACTGCTCGATGGCGAGCCGAAGTGCTTTGGCTTTTCTGCGGCGGAGTCACCACGTGTCGAGGAGCACATCCTTCGGATCCATCGGCGCGCGCTTGCCCAACATGCGGCCAGTGCCTTTCCCATGTCACCCTCTTCCTAGTCTGCAGTCGCTCGCGATGTGTGTCTCATGCCTCCAATTCGGGCGACGCCCGCGGCGGCGCCGACGAGGGCACGAGTACCTAGCGATGGCCTGCGACGCACTCTGGAGCTAGTAGAGCAGGCGCAGAGCGGCGACATACCTACAGGGGTGCGGAGAGGCCGGAGCTGAGTACCTGCCGTGAGGGGCCGACGACATCGCCCACACTGCATCACCGGGAGACGGGGACCGGCGTGGAATTTGAGCTTCCATTGCTGCCACCTCTGTCCAGGCGTGACTGGCAGAACGCGATGCGGAGGGCGATCTCTTCCACGTCGTCTGGCTCCTCATCGCGTAGCAGGCTCTCCCTATTGTCGTTGTAGCCGGATCCGCCACCAAAGGCGGCGCTGCTGCCGTTGCTCGCTATAGATTGGAAGGTGAGAAGGGGGAGGGGGCAGAGTGTGGAGTTTGTTGACTTCGGTCTATGGTCCGAGCCTTTCCAAACCCGCCCTAAATTTGGGCTAGGTTTGAGGAGTACCGGTCCGTATGTACGTCCACGACTGACATGAGGGGTGCGGGTGGGTTGTTGTTTCCCCACCGGTTTAGTTTGGAGAGAAATTGGTACACCCGCATGAAATCCAATAAAAGGCAGCCCCTAGACACACCACAGCCGTGTGCAAACTGGTGTCACCACTTGGTAGCTGGCCGGCGCCGATACTGAAGGAAGGTCTCCACTGACCATTGGCATCAGGTAGCAAGCAGAGCAGAGGATTTAGCTGCCTGCGTCTCTACTCCACCACGCCGGCGGCCACCATTCCCCCTCCGCCGCCGCTCTTCCTCCTCCTCCTACCCACTGTCCAGCTTCCGCCTCCGCAGCTCCTCCTCTTCCACCACGCCCATGCCCCGCATTCCCCTCTGCAACTCCACCATGCCCATGCCCCGCATCGGCCTCCGCCGCCGCCACTCCTCCTCCTCCTCCTCCCCCTTCTCCACATCCACCTCACGACCCTCACGGTCATGGTCTCCCCACGCCGCATTTGCCGCGGCCACGGAGCGCGTCCGCACCGGACGCCACCGGAGGACGACACCACCTGCTCGACCAATTGCTACGGCAGACACTCCGTCCAGAGCGCTCCTGGCGGCTTCCTTGCCGCCCTCGCCCGCGCCAGACTCACCGTACTGCAGAGATGGCCCCGCCGCCATCGCCTCTTCAACCGCGTATGCCGAGAAGAAGCAGCCGGCAGTGGCGCCGCCTACGCCTACACCTCGCCATCTCGATGAACTGCTGCTGCCGCGTCGCGTCGTCTGCACCTAGGGCTTGCCTTATTTGGCCGCCTCCTAAGGACAGCCTCAAAACAAATGAGATCGCCGCCAAGACTGCCCTCAAGTGCCTCTCACAAGAAAAGCGGACAGATGAAGCAAGAAACATGCCGATTCATAGGATGTCCGACCTCGGTAGGTGCCAAATGAGTTCTCATACAAGACAGCTTACAAGAGCCTCCGATCTCCTCCTCTTCCACCACGCCCATAACCCGCATTCGCCTCGCAACTCCTCCACCATGCCCATGTCCCGCGCCGGCCTCCGCCGCCGCCGACTTTCCTCCTCCTTCTCCACCTCCACCTCCACCTCGCGACCCTCACGGCCATGGTCTCCCCACGCCGCATTTGCCGCACCACGGAGCGCGTCCCGCCGCCGCCAAATGAGGAGGACGACACCACTGCTCGACCAATTGCTACGGCATGACACTCCGGTCCACGAAGCGCCTCGGCGGCTTCCTTGCCGCCCTCGCGGCGCCAGACTCACCGCTGCAGAGATGGCCCCGCCCTCGCCATCGCCCTCTTCAACCGCGTATGCCGAGAAGAAGCGAGTCGGCGGGTGGCGCCGCCCACGCCTACACCTCGCCATCCTCGATGAACTGCTGCTGCCAAGTGCGTCGTCGCACCTAGGGCTTGTCTTATTTGGCCGCCTCCTAAGGACAGGCCTCAAAACAAATGAGATCGTCGCCAACACCCTCCTCAAGTGCCTCTGCTGCGCAAAACGGACAGACGAGGCTGTCAGCGTGCTGCTTCATAGGATGTCCAAGCTTGGTTGTGTGCCTGATGCCATTGTTATGAATGAGCAACTATCTTTCCTGAGGGCCAAAGGCCATTACATATACATGTGTGTCAAAGTGCAGAAAACCCATTATACAATGGGGATATACCGAAGAGAGACTAGACACATCTAACACCCCCCCTCAAACTCATGGTGGACCAACAACACTGAGTTTGGAGAGGAAAAAGATATGCTGCGCTCGAGTCTGGGCCTTCGTGAAGAAGTCAGCCAACTATAACTCCGAGGGCACATAGTGAAGAGCGAGAGTCCGATCTCGCACAAGAAGACGCACAAAGTGGGCATCCACACCGATGTGCTTGGTGAGCTCATGTTTCACCGGTCACGTGTAATGCCGATAGCACCAAGATCTTGTCTCGACGAAGAAGGGAGTCGAGGTAGCAAAGAAACACACCAAAATCCTCGAGTAACCATCGCAACCAGATCACCTCACCACAACATAGCCATGGCTCGCAACTCACCTTTGTACTCGAAGCGAGAAACTGCGATCTGCTTTTTGTCTTCCGTGCAATCGAGAGCCACCAAGAAAGACACAAGAGGCGCGGGCAATGAAGTCGATCGAGAGGATCACTAGCCCAGAAGCATCGAGTAAGCCCGAGCTCAAGAGAACTGGGCGAGGAAAGAAAAGGCGCCGAGAGATCGTGCCACGAAGATATCGAGAACACGGAGGAGGTGACTATAGTGGACGAGAGGGGGGGCTGAAACAAACCGACTCGAAATGTGAACAGGATAGGAGATGTCCGACGCTGTAACAACAAGATAGACAAGGCTGCCGACAAGGTGACGATAGCGAGTGGGATTAGGAAGAGGGTCACCATCGAGGCACGAAGTCGAACGTGGAGCTCCATAGGAGTCACAACAAGGCGGTCATCATCGAGAGCAACATGAGCAAGAAGATCCCGAATGTATTTCTCTTGAGAGATGTAGAAGCCAGCAGAGGTGGAGGAGATCTCAATCCCAAGAAAATAGCGAAGAGGACCAAGATCACCATAAGGAACTGCCAGTGAAGGCGGGCCTTAACAAAGGCGATGTAATCGAGTGTCGCCACCAAGTGATGATCATGTCATCAACATAGAGAAGGAGAAGAGTCCCACCACGAGGAGACGTGTGAACAAACAATAGGATCATGGTCACGGGCAAGAAACCAGCCATGTTACCACAGATATGGCGCCAAACCAAAGCGCGAGGGCCCTGCTTTGAGACCATATAGAGAGCGGCGGTTTACAGACCAAACCAAATAGGAGTATAATACCCTGTGGTGGTTGCATATAGACCTCCTCACGCAATTCGCCATTGAGAAAAGCGCTCAACATCAAGTTGAGAGATAGACCAGCGACGCAATGTAAGCCACAAGAAGAAGAGTGCGAATAGTGGTCATGTGGGCCACAGAGCGAAAGTCTCATCATAATCTCGCCCTGCCTCCTGCTGAAATCCACGAGCCACAAGACGTGCTTTGTAGCGCCAAGAGAACCATCGGAGCGAGTCTTAAGCTTGTAGACCCACTTACAGTAATGGGACTGACACCTAAGGAGGGGAACGAGATCCCATGTGCCGGCGCGCAAGGGCAGCAAGCTCCTCGGCCATCGCAAGTTGCCATTCAGCCGAGTCATGGCAAGGCGATAGGAGGTGGGCTCGATTATCTGAGAGACCGCACTGATCGGGGAGTAGCGATCAGGCGGAGGGCGAGGCCGAGTACGGAGGTTATGAACCGGAGGGGATGGGAGAGGAGGTGCACCAGAGGTGGAAGGCTCGTCAGAGGCAATATTCTCAGCAGAGCGAGAACGTCGAGTATAGTGGAGAGGAAACGGTGAGAGAGGGCGACGGACTGGAGAGGATGGGGGAGAAGTCGGGATCGTAGGTGAAGGAGAAGGAAGAAGAGGTGCAGGCGCAGGAGGAAAGACATGAGGAGGCACATAGCAGGGTGTATCAGGGAGAAGAAGAAAGGAAAGATCATCCACAGAGAAGCTCGAGGTAGAAGGACGTGGGTAATAAGAGCGAGACTCGTCAAAGGTCACATCACGCGAGATGCGCAACCGACGACCAACAGGATCCCAGCAGCGATAGCCCTTATGCTCATCATCAGAGCCAAGAAAAACACACTCAACCGATGAAAGCGATAGTTTAGTGCGTTCTCGGGCCAAGAAGGACATAGCACACACATCCAAACATACGAAGAGCGAGTAGTCGGGAGAGCGATCGGTGAGACACTCCATAGGAATACCACCTGCAGAAAGCGATCGATGGTCAGATGTTGATGAGGTAGGTGGATGCGAAACAGCCTCGGCCCAAAAGTGGGGTGGAAGAGAAGCGGCAATCATCGAGCACGAGCCGCCTCAAGTAGATGACGATGCTTGCGTTCGCAACGCCATTCGAGCATGAGCACCGTGACACGAGAATCGGGCAAGAGTACCTGTTCAAAGAAAACTGACGCAATACCGGGAGATAAACTCACCAATGAGTCGCATTTAAAAGTGCGAATGGGCGGAAAACTGGTGTGAACCATGGCAGAAAACGTTTGTATATAGAGAGAACCTCGCTACGAGATTTCATGAAGTAGAGCCAAGTGTAGCGAGAGAAATCATCAATAAACAAGATATAATAGCGATGACCACCTTTCGAATCAAAGGGAGCGGGACCCCAAACATCAGAATGAACTAAGTCAAAAGGACGCTGAGATACCGACTCACTGGTAGGATACGGCAACTGGGTCTGTTTGCCAAGTCTGCAACCATTACAATGTAAAGAAACATCTCCAGATACAGACCCTAAAAGGCCCTGACGAACTAAAGAAGACAAGCGAGAGCCACAAAGGTGACCAAGGCGATGATGCCACTGTTGGAAGGACGCAGATGAAGAGGCAGCCAGAGCATGGGAGCTGGCAGGGGTGGTGGCAGCGGAAGGAACACGAAGCCAGTCAACCTCCCAAAGGCCCTCGGACTCACGGCGCCTGGGGCCAGCACCAACCAAAGCCTTGGTGCGACGATCCTGGATGGAGCAAGAGTCGGTATCAAGAATGACACGACAACCGAATCGATAAGTTGGGCGTGGAAAAAGATTCATGGTAAGGCAAGGAACATGTGAAACACTTGGAACAGAAAAAGATGGAGTGGAAAGAATACCACGACTAGCAACAGGAAGAGATGTGCCATCGGTAGTAAGAACATTTACAGGCGAATCAAGGGGTCGGAGAGAAGCCAACACGGAAGCATCAGGAGACATATGAAAAGAGGCTCCAGAATCCAGAACCCACGAAGATGTACTGGATCGTGTAGATGCTCGTGGTGATGGAGAAGTGGTGCGCCACAAAGAAGAATGAACCAGCCGAGGACGAGCTGAGGAAGCCAGGAGGCGCTTGAGCCTCACAATGTCCTGGTCAAGGAGTGACGGAGTCGAGGAAGATCCAGAGTCCCACTAGAAGAGGAGCGCCACTGGTCACGCTTCTTCTCACGGCAATCGACTGGGTGACCGGCCGAGAGCAAGAGCCGCAGAAGGTGTCACGGCGCGACCGCCTCGGCCAAGATAAGCAGGCGACTCACCCCTCAAGGTGTGGGGAGGAGCGGTGGAGCGATGATCCGGCAGATGAAACAGAGCTCGAGCAGCCAACACAGACGGGACCACCAAAGAAACCAAAGAGAGCGGAGGCGGGTCTCCTCGGCACGGCTCGGCAAGGACCTCCGAGATGGGAACACGATCAAAGCAAGCAAGTGAGCACGTCTGGCTCAAACTCGAGCGGAGACGAGCTAGGAACTCGTGAACCCTCTCGAACTCCAAATCGCACCGCAGTGTCTGACAAAGAACGGCAGTTCCACAAACAACTGCCCTTAGTGAGTCAAGCCGACGCCAGATGGCAGAGCATCGTGAATAGAACTCATCAATGCACGAGTCACCTGGCCAAGAGCATGCTCCCGACGCACTACGTAGAGGTATAAAGCATCACCGAGGGCTGATAGCGCCGACAAAGATAGGACCACATCGCCGCAACAAAGCAAGGCCCATGAACTCCGAAAGCAACCGAGGAGGACACTCGCAAGGAGAACAGCAGCAGCTCGAGCATCATCATTGCACCACCGAGTATAAGGCATGAGCATCCCGGTAGGCTGAAAGGGCATCAGAATAAGCGGATACCTGCTGATCATAGGCATCAACTGCAGCATCATCAAGGGCCTTGGCTGCATCCCTATCGACCGAGAAGCATCGAGAGCAAGTACGGGGTACCGCGAACAGAGCCACCGGAGCAACAGGGCTGGGCGGACAGGGTACCTCGCCAGAGAGAACACCCCACAGAAGGAGCCCGCGCATATGAATACGCATGAAGCCCACAAACTCAGCATAATTGGTGCCATCGAAGATCACCGAGCACCGAGGAACAGCCACATAGCCAGACGAAGACATGCTGATTATCTCGCCCTTTTTTTTTGGAAAGTCAACGAACCCAGGCAGCCGATCTGGATCGAGCAAGGGGGGGGGCGAGCGACAGGAGGGGCGCCGATCCCGAGGGGGGGGGGGGCTCGATCCGGATGAAGCAGGTGCCCAGTCGGGCCTGGGCCTGGCCGACCGGCCGGTCAAGCAGCAGGAGCTGCCAGATCCGCTCGCTCGCCTGCGGTTAGAAGCGGATCGACCAGGTCCTCCGCTCCTCGACCGGACCAGGCACCGGATCCCACTCGCGAGCCCACGCGGCAACGAGGGACGGGGGAGGCGCTCAAGGTCCGCTCAGAGCTCGCCCTCGCAGCGCGGATGGGGAGGGAGAGCGCTCAAGCGGGGCCAGCGGCTGTGCAACAGGAGGGGTGCTGCAGCCATGGGAGGCGTTGCCAGCCGAGACAGATGCGGCCGCAGTGGCCGGCACAGCAGCAGACGGGAACGGCGACCGGAACAGCAGCTGCCGGGAACGGCGACCGGAACAGCAGCTGCCGGAAAGGTTGACCGGAGGCAGACGAGGAAGAGGGAGCACGGAGTTGCGGGCGTGCGGGAGCGAGGGAGGAACCTAAGCATCTGATACCATGTTATGAATGAGCAACTATCTTTCCTGAGGGCCAAAGGCCATTACATATACATGTGTGTCAAAGTGCAGAAAACCCCTTATACAATGGGGATATACCGAAGAGAGACTAGACACATCTAACAGCCATCTCATACAACACAGTTCTTAAGAGCTTATGTGATAATAGCAGCAGCCAGCGGGCGCTCGACCTCCTTCAGATGATGACAAAAGAAGGAGGTGGCTGCTCCCCTGACGTAGTGACATACAACACGGTCATCCATGGCTTCCTGCAGGAAGGGGAAGTAAGCAAGGCATACGATCTATACCATGAAATGGTGCAGCAAGGGGTTTTGCATGATGTGGTGACATATAATTCGA
Organism: Aegilops longissima; assembly: GCA_021605205.1. Lineage (NCBI taxonomy): Eukaryota > Viridiplantae > Streptophyta > Magnoliopsida > Poales > Poaceae > Aegilops > Aegilops longissima. The sequence goes on from CM038676.1 coordinate 60,708,223, forward strand.
TTCTTGATGCGCTGTGCAAGGCAGGAGCTATGGACAAGGCTGAGTTGTTCCTTCGGCAGATGGTTGATGATGATATTCGACCGAATGAAGTGACATATAATGCAATGATCCATGGATATTCCACTTTGGGCCAGTGGAAAAAGGCGACTCAAATGTTTAGAGAAATGACAAGCCGTGGTCTTGCTCCAAATATTGTTACTTGGAGCTCGTTGATGACCTCCCTCTGCAAGCATGGAAGAAGCAAAGAAGCTGCAGAAATTTTTCATTCCATGGCTGCAAAAGGCCACAAGCCTAATATCGTTACGTATCGTGTTCTGCTTCACGGGTATGCCGCTGAAGGATTCTTTGCAGATATGATTGATCTCTTTAATTCAATGGCAAACAATGGTATTGTACCCGATTGCCACGTTTTCAACATATTAATTAATGCATATGCTAAATGTCGAATGATGGATGAAGCTATGTCAATGCTTACTGAAATGCGGGGACAAGGAGTGAGTCCGGATGTGTTCACCTATGCAACTGTAATAGCTGCACTTTGCAGAATGGGTAGGTTGACTGATGCTATGGACAATTTTAACCGGATGATTGGGAAGGGAGTACAACCGAGCAAAGTTGTTTATCACTCCCTAATTCAGGGTTTCTGTACGCATGGTAATCTGGTGAAAGTGAAGGAGTTGATTTTTGAAATGACGGACAAAGGTATTCCTCACCCTAACATTGTCTTCTTCAGTTCAATAATGCAGTCTGTGCAACGAAGGAAGGGTTATGGATGCACACTATATCTTTGACTTGGTTATAGACATTGGTGAGAGACCTGATCTCATTATGTTTAATACGCTGATTGACAGATATTGCTTAGTCAGCAAGATGGAGGAAGCACTCCGACTACTTGATTCCATGGTATCAGCTGGCATTAAGCCAAATGTGATTACATATAATACACTTATTAATGGTTATTGTAGGAGTGGAAGGCTCGATGATGGCATTATTCTATTCAGAGAATTGTTGCATACCAGAGTTAAACCTAACACTGTTACTTATAGCATCATACTGGATGGGTTATTTCGTGCTGGAAGAACTGTTGCTGCGAAGAAGATGTTCCATGAGATGATCGAAACTGGAACAGCAGTGAGCATTTCCACATACAGCATAGTTCTTGGAGGACTTTGTAGGAATAACTGCACCGATGAAGCAATCACTTTTTTCCAGAAATTAGTTGCAATGAATGTGAAGTTCGATATTGCGATACTCAATACCATGATTAAGGGCGTGTTCGGGAGCTCTCCAGCTCCTGACTCCTCCGACTCCGCGTCCAGAGTTGAACCGAACGGTCAAACTCCTGGAGTTTCCTGAGAGAAGCTGGCTATTTTCTCAGTACAAAATGTGAGGAGTCGAGGAGCTGGGAAATCGGCGCTCCACCAAAACCGGGAAGCTGGAGTTGTCAAATATTACAGGGTAATGCCACCGCCAAGTGAATTGCAAGATACCGGTTCGCTCTGTTTCCTCCCCTCGTCTCCTCGTGACCTCATCCCTTCGTGGGCAAGTGGCATAAATGGGCTGCATCACTAATGGGCCAGTCACGCAAATTGGCTTTCAGCCAGCTTTAGCGACCAGAAGTAGAAGCTGTCGAGGCGAACGTATGTCCAACTCCAGGATTTTTAACGAGAAGCTGGCTGCTGGTTTTGGGTTGTGGAGTTGTGGAGTTTGAGGTTGTGGAGGGTTACCGAACACGCCCTAAGGCAATGTACAAGGTTCAGAGAAGAGAAGAAGCTAATGATTTGTTTGCTTCATTACCAGCCTATGGACTGGTGCCTAATGCTGCTACTTACGGAGTAATGATAAGCAATCTTCTGAAAGAAGGATCGTTGGAAGAAGCTGACAATATGTTTTCATCAATGGAGAAGCGTGGTTGTGCTCCAAGCTCTCGTCTTGTAAATGATATCATCAGAAAATTATTGGAAAAGGGGGAGATAGTCAAGGCCGGAAATTATATGTCGAAAGTTGACGGAAAGATCATCTCCTTTGAAGCTTCAACCACTTCGTTGTTGTTGTCTCTCTTTTCGGAGAAAGGCAAATATCGGGAGCAATTACAATTGCTCCCTGCAAAATACCAATTTTTTGAGGGAGTCATTTGATGCACTGGACTTGATAGATAAGCCTTGGCATGGTTCGGATCTCCGTCTTAACGATGTCAACATGTATTCTCTTCCATCCACTCACCAAGATCGAGCTGGGTGATAGTGCCACTATGGTGTTCTCGTCCGACATGTGGCTATTGGGCGTGTATGCTATGGTCATTGTTCCATCTACATGATGTCTCCTTGTGCAAAGGCTGGCTGTCTGGTATCTGGAGCGCCATTAGAAGTTTTGCAAAAAAATAAAAAAAAAGTATATATTCTAATGGCGCACCGTGAACTAGTAATGGCGCACTGTGCCACAGTGCGCCATTAGTAGTTTTGCAAAAGAAGAATAAAAAATAAACAACAGTAGTGGCGCACTGTGTGGCCTGTGCGCCATTACTAGTTAGCACTAGTAATGGCGCACCGAGATATGATGCGCCATTAGTATGTTTGGAAAAATTAAAAAAAATTATTACTAGTGGCGCACCATGTTCTTGGTGCGCCATTAGTGTCTTCCACACTAATGGCGCACCAAAACATGGTGCGCCATTAGTATATACTAATGGCGCATCACATGACAGGTGCGCCATTAGTGTCCATCCCATCTATAGCCCTTTTCCTAGTAGTGAGTGGTTTAATGAATATTGATCGAACACATCAAGCAGGATGAACTAAGGCATTTATGATGCAGCTAGTTTTGTGTATTATTATACTCACCTTCTACTGTAGAAACAAGTCATGATATCAAGTATTATTTTCATTTTAGTTATGATAATTGCCCGACTTGTTGGGAAATCAGTTCTCATCCTTCCTTCTATATGCACGAGGCTGGTTTTGTTTTGTATCTTTTTTTTTGTTGGAGTTTACTGGTTGCTATAATGATAATCACTTCTTTGGTATATTCAGCCTGTTTCAGAACAATGCATTATGCATATGGCATGGTCTTCCAACAAACTCGCCAGATCCCATGGATTCTACCAAGCAAGCCCGAGGGTCTACAGACTGGCTCGTTCTTCTCATCGCGGCCAGTTTTACTGAAGATCCTACCTTGTGGTGATCTCATGGGTACTGCCGGCCCAGCCTGGGGGTCTACAGCCTCTGACTTGCTCATTCATCTCATCGTGGTCAGTGTTACTGAAGATCCTACCTAGTGGTGTTCATTGGCAGATCATACTTTTCTAGGGGCTCTTATTAAGTCATGAATGACTAAATTATACACCACATACTGTTTCCATTGGAGTTCCCTGACACCCCCGATACACCATGAGATATCCCTTGTTTATCTGGAAAATTTGAGGTCTTCTTTCTTGTTATGCACTGCACTCACCGAGTAATGGCTTTGGTTCTGCGTGACATCATGGATTTCGAGTCGCTCGACTAGTTGACGAGTCGCAGTTCCAGGGCCGACTCAGCCTCTCGACTCGACTCCTGGGATGAGTCGAGTGACTCGCGCGACTAGTCACGACTAGTCGCGGTTTTTGGGTCGAACGACTCGAGGCAGCGCTGGATCTGGAGCACTCTCCCGCCGCCGTGCTGCTGATGCTGCTGCTGTGCTGCCTCGCTGCTGCTGCTGCTTTCTGCTCTGCCTGCTTGCAATGGCTGCCGCCACGCCAAGAAGCTGCAGTGGCAAGAGGAGCGGGCTGGGAGGAGGAGCGGTGGCAAGAGAGCTGCTGCGGGGGAGTTGAGAGATCCATCGCTGGGAGGAGGAGTGGTGGACTGGTGGCAAGAGAGTGGCAGCAGAATGTGTGGCGGCTGTGGTGAGGGAGGAGGGAGTGTGGATGGTGGATTAGGTCACGGGAGTATATAGCTACTAGATGGGCTTTTGGGCCACAGGGAAGTGCATAACTAGTGGCCCATCTCTCAGTTGCCCCTGGTTACTGTTGCTGGTGGTGTGCTCCTCCCCTCCTCCCCTGGTTGCTGCTGCTGTTGTGCACTTGTGCTCCTCCCCTGACTGCCTGCTGCTTAACTCACGTCGACTCGTCGTCATGTCGACTCGTCGACCGTGAGTCTAGACTAGTCACGACTAGTCTAGAGTCGCCCCCTCCGAGCGACCCGTCGACTCATCGACTTGAAAACATTGCGTGACATGCAGGGCCACCTCACCCACCATGTTCATCAGGGAATGGGGAGGAATGCGAGGACTACCGCACGCACATCAACAGAGAACACGACAGGGAAGCGGCTACCCATCAAGGTGCAACATCACAATGTTCACGCGGCTGCCACAGAGCCACCGCTGAGAAGGCTGCAGCCAGCCTATGATGTATTGCCGCGACTGAAGTGCAGCACCAAGTCTTTTACCGGTGCTGTGTTATCTCTTTTGTCTGCATTTTGTATTATGCAAAAAAGGAAGAACAAAAAGGATAGAATGGTATGAACTAAAACCACACCACTTATTTCCGAACGGAGGGTGTATAGATGTTTGTAATTTGTTTCAAGCTTTCTTGGATGATTGTAAATCAAATCTGCTAGCTAGGCTTGTCCTTTAGCTTGGTTTGGAACTCTAGATTGATTAATTCATCCTAGTAAGATTGAGGTTCGGTTCATGAGCGTATGATAGTAAAAGATTTTTAATGGAAGATTATAATCAAATTTATGTGCTTTTTTTTAGCTTACTGAATTATAATCAAATTTATGACGAAAAGCTATGAATGAATTGAGGTCAACAGCTACAAGTGGACGCTCTTGAAAAAAAATCCTAGCTGGACAACAATGTTCAAAGCCAAGTTGACAATTGCTGCCATGAACTTAAAACTATAATGCAATGACGTGAAATGCTGCTACCATAATGTCAGAAACCCAAATTAGAAATATCACTGGAGTACATGTACTGTAATAAGACTCAATGGCATCAAAGAACATATTTTGTCTAAAGAAAACCACTACATGATCCCTCCACATACAATCTGCGTTACAAGCAAGCAGTGGATACCCTTCAGATTTGTGTACGGATCCTACATGAGCCATCTGTTTCTCTGTCTCCGTAAGAACTGACAGTTTGAGAAACTATATACAAAACCTAGGTATAGTTAATCAAGTGGCATTGCAAAACTTCCAGATACTCCTGTTGTGCAGATTTTGTTTGGCTAGTGTGGCGCAAACGCCAGTTGAAACTTTTTCATTGTGTTCGAAAATTGTAGCTTGATTCCTACACTTTCCTGGGACACACATGACTTTGAATAAACAGTGAACTAAAACAAAGATTCCACACTATACACATCTTTCATCCGAAAGCTTCAAACCTGCATGTTTTTCTCCTGTTTGTTTCTTTCTTGTCTTCATCTTTCATTCTCTGATTATTCATTTTCCAACACTGGACCAAAATCTAGGCAGGACATACGGAGAAGGTAGTTCAGTCATTTATATGGTCAGAGACTCAGGAGGGACCAAAATGAGCCAACAGAAATTGTTTGAGGATATATTTTCAATACTGCTAAGACCAACTCTGATCTCTCGGAAATACGTAAGAAAAGAAGTACAATCTGAATAAGATGTGAAATAGTACTACCATGACGTCAAAAGAACAACAATGTGATGATAAATGCCAGTACCATAATGCCAGAAGCCCAAATTATAAATATCACTGACAGGATTATCACATGTTTCTTCGGAAAGAGAACAGGAATATGTGAGGAGGCAGGGATTATAGAAGGTTGTACTACCTGAATAATGTATTGAGCTAGAAATGCAGAGAGAAAAGAAAAGCAGTCAGCTCATGCATTCGATTCGACTATCGTCCAAGTTGCACCTGTGTCGCAGCCATCTGATCTCCTCTTGGCCGAAGCTACCTCCCTCCCGCTTGAGCTTCGACCAAACTTCACGACCCATGGGAACCTTATATACATGATGAGCCTTGATGAATTCTGTTTCTGAGGAAGCTAGGACCGTGCTAAGAGTAAGTTGGGGTGCAGCCAGCCCCCTTTCTAGCAGCCAACTGTACATCAGCATCTTGAGTTTGCTTCTGTGCACAGTGAACTCTAGGTACCGTGGGAAAGCAGGCAGAGCACTCAGGGGATAACCCGCCACATGCACAAGGAAGGACATCTTATAAGCAAGGGCGTCCGTCTTCTGATTCAGAATCCGAGGAGCGACCTTCACCATGTGGGCTACATGTTTTGGGTCCAGCCCTTTCTCCACTAGTTTGTTGTACCGCTCTTGCAGGTTTGCGCCTTTTCCACGGATAGCTTTGAGTGCCTTCTCCATATCTTCCGAGCCTTCAACAAATCCTATGCGTCTTAAGAATTCCCTCTTCTCCTTGACACAGGGTTCAGGTTTACATCTCGGTAGTCTGCTGACCTTCGAGCCAATCGTATAATTCACCGACTGACGTGGTTCCTCCATTATGATCTTTCGCAGTCGTGCCTTCCCCACATTGAGTTGCGCAAGAATGGTGCTCGTGGCTTTCATGGGGGCAGCACCGAACATCCATCCATGAGAATCCAAAATCTTCTTCACATCACAATAGCTTACGCCAATGTCATGTAAGAAACATGACCCCTTCGATATGTTCCAACCGACATCCACGCTGTTAACATTGGGGTGGTTCAGAAAAAGATCAAGTAACTCCCTTTTTCCAGATCCGACCCTTTGCATGGTGTCAACTGTGGAATGTAGCTCCCCACCAGACTGTTCCAACAACAAATGTGGATTCTTCCTCACCACTTTACCAATTTCATCCTTGGTGAACCCCAGATCACTCAAGGACTGAAGGGCTTGGACCATTCTTGGCCAATTATAGGACACCCTTTCAGATAAGAACTGGCCGATCCAGTCTCGCTGAATCCCAATGTCGTCCAGCCACAGCAAGAACATCTTCAGTTCCACGGCCGGGTCATGAACCAACACGGTCGGAGTAGAGATCACTAGTTTGATCACACTGGCCTTACTGAAGCCTAGACCCTCAAGAGCCTCGAGCTTAGATGCAAGAACGCCCTGGCCAAGATTAAACACCTCGGTAGCATTCCAGTATATCCTTCCAACCTTGTAGCGTGCGATGCCGTAACTGCATAGTGCATGGTAGCTCTCGAGCAGCATCTCGGCATCCGCGAGGAATGTGAGGTCCTGCGGCAAGAGGTAATCGCACTCGCTCGGCCTGAGGCCAATGCTCTCAAAGAAGGGCCTGAACTCGTTGACAGGGCGGCGGTGGAACAATCGCACCAGCGCCCTGCTGACCCTCTTCTTCACTTTTGACCTCAGTCTCACCTCGTCTCCACCCTGATCAGCAGCCTTCGTCACCGCCTTGTTCACCTTCACCTCCTCCAGCAGCTCTCCGAGGAAGACAGGCGAGCGCTCGCTGATATGCTTGGCGTCAATGAAGCACAAGCCGCGCGTGGCATGGAGGTAGTCCCTGAAAGTTGTCTGTGCGGCGCGGAACATCCATCTGTTCAGCATCTCTTGCCTGACCTCGTCTGGATCCCCATCCTCCTCCCCACCGTGGCTGGGACTAGGAGCGGTCGAATAGGGCTGCGACCGAATGATGAGGCGGATCGAGCCGACCCAGCTGGACGAGCACGATGGATTTTGGGCACGCCACCTTGGAACTCCGGACCGGAGGGCTGCCCACGCCCACCCCATCAGTGGCGGAGCTTGAAAGAAATCTTTGGAAAGGCAAAGCTGTAAAAAAACGAAATCATACGAACACAGCAAGTTAGATATTGCAAATATCAAGAAACTTAGATAATTATATGGGTCTGCCTATGTCACATCTAGATGTGAGATATTATCTCACATCTAACTCCCTCACCCTTAAAATTCATGGGAGACTTTAAAAAAAAATCAAGGGTGAGTGAGTGGAAGACTTTAAAAAAAAATCAATGATGAGTGAGTTAGATGTGAGATAATATTTCACATCTAGATGTGAAATAGCAAACCCGTAAGGCCGTAATTATATTGATCTTCTTCACATTAGCTTACAAGACATATTTCTAATCAGTACAGAATTCGGTTCACTACAACTGAGCTCTTCATTTCTTTGCACCCCTAAATAAAGTCCTATTTAACCATGGACAGAATTCGGTTCGCTGTAAGGGCATTTTCTATTTCAGTACAAAATCCAATCCAATTGACGAAATCCATGACCAGATGACCTAATTAGAATTTTCCTCAGCTAAGGTGATTTTTTTCTTTCGTGGAATCAAAATATTTGAACTTTCCACGATTTCCATAGGGGAGAGATTGAGAGAGATACAGCGAGGGCAGTCTGCTCACCGGCTCACTGAGGCACTGCGCGGCGTCGACGCTGTCTGATGTTGTTGGCAGCGGAGGCAGGAGCCGAGGAGCGGATGTTCCAGCGAGCCCAATCCGGCCGGTCACCAGCCGGCGGTCGCCCCCCACGCCGGCAAGCCACAGCGGCCAACAGGCCAGACGCCGGTGCCCCACCCCCACGCTCAGGGGTCTGCCGTCGCAACTCGCAGGTCAAAGAAGATTGAGTTGGTTGGGCTGGATTCGTTCGTCCCCAGCCCAGGCACCGTAGGACTAGTACTAGTAGTTGATAAATGGGCCTTCTAGGTTGTGGGCTGTATGTACATAGGTTGTGGGTTGTGGGCTGTATGTGTACATAGGGGCCTTTCTCATTTAGGCTGGGGAGGCGACGGCCCAGGTTCACCCTCCCCCCACGAAGCTCCTCTTTGGGGCTAACTTGGGATGGCAGCGGCCACTGGTGGCTGCAGAAGGAGCTTGACTCCAAGCGGCGGGTGGCGGAGTAAGGGTCAAGAGGTGGTAGAAGGTGCCTTTTTTTTAAAAAAAAAACAGGTGGTAGAAGGTGGCTTTTTTTTGAAAACAGGTGGTAGAAGGTGGCTGATCGACCACGGAGTGCGGATCACGCGATGTCGGCACACGGGTGCGCTACAGGAGGAGAGGCCGGCACGACGACGGAGACTGGAGAAAATTTCCCTTTTGTTATTATTACAGAGAAAATCTCAAACTGAAGTGTGATGTGAGGAGATGGCCAACCCTATTCGGGCGGTAGGTCACTACTTTTTTTAGGAAAAATAGCTAGACTTTACTACTCAATAGCCAAGGTTACAGGAATAATGTTTGGATCATGGGGATGACCCGGCCAAGTATGACAATCTTGATCTAAAGAAAGCCAATGCCTAGTTAAGTTATGCAGAATTGTTATTTCTACTTTCAAAACTAAAAGTACATCCAATGAAAGATTTCGTCCAATCTCCAATCTCACTAATAACCATTCCGTGAATTGCGAGTGATCCCTCCTGGATGCCCTTGACTACTGGCTTGCAAATAAACGCGGCACACAAGTGTTGAATACCAAGGTCAGTGGCCAATGCCAGCGCCTCGCGGAAAGTTGTTGCTTCAAGTGACGCCGAATCAGTTAATCACCTAATGACCAGAGAGGACGATCCCATATAAATTTCTTTCTCATCTCGCATACCACAACTGCAGTTCCCAAGTTCCCATTAATTGATACTCCTGCATCCACATTGAATTTGAAATGTCCGGGTGGTGGAAGGATCCATCTCTTGTTGCCAATTGTTACCATGGCTGACACCCTTACTGACTCTGGTTCCTTCAGTTTTTCAAGATCAGCAAAAAAAGTTGTGACAAAAAGATATGTCGACATCAGGCTTTGATAAATTCCCTCGTGTAGCAATTTTCGCCTGACTGTCCAGATTGCCCACAATGTCACCACTAACAGAATGAAACTCTCATGAGGTAGAACATCGATTATTGAGAACATCCAGTTCTGGTCATTTGGTTCTCTAGATCTAAGTAGGTCACTAATTAGAGACCGAGCGCGTACCCACCCGCTGCCACTACTTATATTTGGACCGGACTATTAACACTTTCCAAGTTTTTTTGTGCTTTTTCTTATGTGTTTTTCTATTTTTATTTTTCTATTTTAGTTCTTTTAATTCTTTTTTCACTTTCTTCTCTTTTTCATTTTTCTTTCATTTACAAATTCGCTAACATTTTTAAAAAAACTTGAAGATTTTTTGAATTTTTAAATATTTCTAACAAATTCACGAACACTTTTCAAACTGTGAATAGCTTTTTTTAAACCCGTGAGCATAATTTTTTGAACCGGTGAACCTTTTTTAATCGATGGCATTTTTTGGAAATTGGGAGAGCAATGTTTGAAATTCACGAACATTTTTTGTTTTAACAAACATTTTTTGAATCAACAAACATTTCTGAATCGATGAACTTTTTTGTAATTCATGAACTATTTTGGATTTTGTTAACATTTTTTAAAAAATTACTGAATACTCTCTGAACCTGTGAACATGTTTTCAATTTGACAGATGATTTGTGAATCGACGAGCATTTTTTGGAAATCATGAATGTTTTTTATTTCCTGAACGTTTGTTTTCAAAATCATGAATAAAAATTAGTATGTGAACATTTTATGATTTCTTGAACATTTTTTAAAAATTCAATATTATTTTAAATTTCAAAATTTCTTTGTAATCCCGAAAAAATCAAAAAGGAGTGTAAAAATAAAAATAACAAAATAACAAAAAACAGCGCCCACACATGGGCCGGCCCAAAAGGCGCGCTGGGGAAGAGGGGTGGGTGTTGCTCCTCCTAGCGTGAGCTACACCAAATAGGCGCTCCATTTTCTTGGGCTAGACCGGTATCAAATGGAAAGGCCGAGAAAGCGCACTTCTTTTCTCTTTTTTGGGGAAAGGGGGAAAAATATGCACTTGGCTCTTCCCAATTTTCTTGATGAGTGTTGTGTGTCAACTCGGGACTCATATGGTTCTTTTCAAGTTCTAAAAAATGGAAAGTACGGAGAAAAACTTGAATATGTACTCTTAAGTCTGAAATGAACCTTGAACTCGAAATCCTTGAGATTCTCACCGTGCCCTTTCTATTCCCGGCTGATTTGTGCTAAAATTCATTTGTGCATCGAGATTGTTTACGTGGAACGGATTAGGGTGGAATCAGACGCCGCTTTGGACTGATGTTGATCCCCGCTTGATGTCCATTTAACTTGCGGTGGGGAAAACATTAAGGTTCGAGGAGGGTTGGCGGGCGGCGACTGAGCAGTCGACAATGGCTTCGTTCTCTAGTTTGTTGTACTCAGGTGGAGGACTCCGTCGTAGGGCACCATCTAGGTCATCGGTGCCCTATAGGGAGAATCCGTCAGTGTACAAGCCGGAGATCGATGCTACTACAAGCCGCCAATAAGGCTCTCTGCTGGATTTCTTGGAGCTATGAAAATCCTAAAAGAAGATACTATTGTTGCATGCTTGAGATTGTAAGATCCCCATCTTCCTCCTTCCCATCGAATTTTCCTCATTCATCTTTGAGATTTCCTGTTTTTGATTGTATGAACTGTTGATTCAAAGTAATGGTTGTGGGTATTTTGCATGGCATGATGATCATTTCGATTTTTTTTCAAAACTATCGCCTTTTTTATAGCTAATTCGGAAACTATAGTACCCATTGCCAATATATCAAAAATATCACCCTGTCGGTCTCGTGGTGGCCGAAGTGGTAGTTTTCGCCGAACTTGGTCGAAAAGGGCTTTTCGTCCACCAGAGCGAAATGAGCCTCGATTGGGCGAAGAGGTCTCGTCGGGTGGGCTGGGCGAAAATAGTAGCCGCCAGGCCTAGACCGAATGGGCTGTTGCCAGCCCAGCACCGAAAAGCTTTTCGCCGTGCCTAGACCGAAAAGGTCCGGATAAGGCCAATCCGTTGTCACCTTCCTCTTCCTGCGCCGCCTCTGTTCTTTCTCGTTCCTCTCGTTCTTCTCTCAGAGCTCAGTCTCCTCCCCGATCTCCTCCAATTTGCACTCATTTACACAACCAAGGCACATAATAGATAGATCATAGCATTCTCCACCGGCCTACGGTGTTTTTTTTGTTATGGGATAGTTTTTTGTGCGCTTGGGGGAGGAGCCATGGTGGGGTGGAGGAGGTCCGGTTGGGAAGGAGGTGGTGGTGAGGAGGAGGAGCAGCTGTGGAGGAGGAGGTGGTGAGGAGGAGCAGCAGCTTGGGGGGTGACCGGAGTTGAACCTCCGGTCGTCGAGTGGGCGGCACTGCCGTTGTCCGGTGGCCGGTGCCGGTGACCGGAAGAGACGCATGCTTCGAAGGTATGACCATGGCGTCACAAATTTTCTCCAAATTATATAGTTTATTAGTTAGTGTTAATATGTTTGTGGTGGCATTTTAGCGCGTAGTTAGTGTAGCGGGTAATATTAGTGTTTGTTGTGATTAATGAGAAGATGACAATGTCTGACAGGTGAAAATGTCCGAATCAGTAAATTTGACTGTTTACTACGGCGCTGGTAATGTTCGATATAATGAGTTGGGAGTTGATCTTAGCGAGTTTAAAATGGCGCCATGACACTAGCGAGACCGGGCGGATGGACATTAGACAATTGAAGTCTTGGTTGACAACTAGTTTGGGCTGGATCCTGAAGTATGTTCCACAAGATTCACGCATTGTGGACCAAATCTTGTAAAAATGTCAAGTGGGAGTTGATGCGGTAGATAGGAGCCAACATTGGTTGTCCTGTTAAGACGCTGCCGAGACCAAGAATCCACCCATATGTACTTGTGCAACCTGTGCGAAGGAGGAGAATGACGACAACTCCACGGGGGTATGAAACCGGTCGAGCGTGAAGTGGCGACCGAGATTGTTTTATCCGGTCACAGCCACAAGATGTGTATGCTAGCCAACCCGAGAAAGAGTCGGAGTACGTGCCACACAATGTTTGTGGTCCCGACATCGGCGAGTAGCCATCGATAATATTAGCTGGTTCGGTTTTGTTGATGGGGATGAGGAAGGGATGAAATGCAGAGGGTGATGGAGGAAGAGGACGAGGATGGATTGGTGGAGGAACTGGATTCTGAAAATTCGAGGATGAAGTGGAGGTACCGATTCATTCGCATGGGAGCAGGACATATCCACCGCCTTACGGTCAACGATGGCCATGAGACTCCATGGCGATAATCTGAACCAAGTACGATAGAGGCTATGTTTGATACAAAGAAAAATTGAAGTATGCGGTGATAAAGTGGGCTATGTCTCGCAGAGGGTTTTCCTGACACACATATCAAGTCCAACAAACTATACCGTGAAATGTGTTGAAACAAGTTGTCCCAGGAAGGTGCACGGGCATGTGCCAAGTATGACATCCACCGGGTTGTCACCATTGTCGCCCCACATAATTGTGTGAGGAAGAACCTGCTGGTGAAGCATCCGAACCTGACTTCAAGTCTCATTCGCAACTCATGTATACCGAGATAGTAGAGAAGAAAGATATGGAAGCAAAACACATCCGAGAGCGGTGAAGGTCGATGGAATTATGTCATTCCTTATGGGAAGGCTTGGAGGGCTAAGCAGAAGGCTATGGAGGAAAGGTTTGGGATGTTCTTCGACTCATATGATAATGTTGTCCGTCTCCTGGGTATACTGAAGGAGAGGAATCCCGACACTTATGTAAACGTACAACACATGAGGTTGCTGAGTATACCAGATTTCAAGGTGTTGAAACAAGTGTTCTTCTCTTTTGGTATGTGCATCGAAGCTTTCCGGCATTGTCCTCCTGTTATGTTTGTGGATGGTACATTCTGACCGGTTAGTATAGAGGGCAAATCCTGACTGCTATTGGTGTGGACGGAACAATCAAATCATCCCACTTGCCATGGCATTTGTGGAGGTGAGAACTTTCTCAGCTGGGTATGGTTCTTCCGCCAAGTGAAAATTGCCATCGTGAAGGACCGACCAAACATGTGTGTCATTCATGATGACAGACATGCTGGTATATTGAAGGCCGTGAAGACACTTCGTAATCCAACGGATGACGAACCAACACCTTGGAGGGACTTGCAGAGCTGGTGGTGCATGCGCCATCTTGGGGCTAATTTTTCTCACAGTTCAAGAACAAGCGGTTGATGAACTTGTTCAAAAATTATGCAAGCAGAGCCAGCAGCGCAAATATGAATTTATTTGGTCAAAACTAGATGAGTTTACTAAGAAGCAGGTCCGTGCGAGGAAGAAAATGGAAGAAGATCAAGTTAAATTAGCAGCACTCATCATGGAGCTAGAGGAGCCAGAGGTCTTTGTGACTTGCCAGCAATTGACCCTCCTAATACTACGAGAAAGAAGGAAGGGCAATAAAGAATTTTTCTGAGTGGATAGAGAAAGAACCTCCAATGAATTGGTCTTTGCTGCATGACACACATGGAGCTAGGTATGGCCACATGACAACCAATCTTGCAGAGGTGTATAACTTTGTCTTGAGAGGGAATAGAGCATTGCCACTCACATCTATTGTGGAGGCTGTATTCCATGGCACTTTGAGATATTTCAGAGAAAGGCACGAGTTAGCAAAGAAGCATATTGAAGATAATCGAACACACCTTATTGTAGCCGTGTCATGGAATACATGGCAAAGAAGATAGAGAAAGCAAAGAAGCACAATTATCGGACTCATAGGGAATCAAGAAAGGAGGTATGAGGTTCAGCTTCCTACCGATGGTTTTGGTTCGAAATGAGGTGAAGACACACGAGGTAAAAATTGGAGCGGAATTTTATCCAACGTGTGAGTGTACATGCAACAAACCGAAGTTGTTGCACCTACCTTGCTCTCATGTGTTGGCTGCTGTGGCCAGATTGAGTTGGATGCTATCTCCTTCGTGTCCCCATACTATTTAAAAGAGGCAAGCTCAACACCGGACAAAGCGAGATGACAGGGTTTAGAGTCGTCGACAATTTCAACAAGGTAAACGACGGTGAGAGAGTATAAATCCGCATCCGACCTTGGCGAACAAGTAGGGGCAGACGAAAGGCCCGTCGCATCCGGAACGATATGGACCACCTGAAGCTGGTGGAGCAACCAGCAATGTTTGTTATGCGCGGCTTATGGGCATAGGATGAAATATTGTCCCGACTGAACAAAGATGGTGCTTCCGATCGATTTAGTGCTTCCACATCGACGGCTGCGACAACAAGAGCAAGAGGCGGACGTGGTCGTGGCAGTCGAGGCCGAAGGGGCGGACGAGGAAGAAATAACTCACAAGCTATATAATGTGTCGTAGTGGGTTTTAATATGTCACGACTATGTTTTATTATGTAATATGTCAGGACTATGTTTTAATTTGTAATATGTCAGGACTATGTTTTAATTTGTAATATGTCAGGACTATGTTTTAATATGTAATATGTCAGGACTATGTTTTAATTTGTAATATGTCAGGACTATGTTTTAATATGTAATATGCCAGGACTATGTTTTAATTCGTAATATGTCAGGACTATGTTTTAATTCGTAATATGTCAGGACTATGTTTTTATTTGCACCTGAGATTTGTTGTTTGAATTGCAGATATGTCTTTGTATCCGTTGCTTAATGGTAACATCGATAGAAAGCACCGGGGCGCCCTATTGGAAGCGGGCAACAACTTAGACGTGTTGGTCACTCGTACCCCAAAGACTAACTGGCTGATACACGATTCATGGGTTGATAGGTATGTGGCATATAATGGAGTCCATATAATGACTTACTATGTTTAACATAATTTTCATAGCCGCTAACAATCTTTTTATTTTGTAGGTTAAGTTGGGCTGGACTTCTACCCTTGGCACGGCTGGTTGAGGGTACATTGGATGAGTGGATTGATGGTCTGGACTTAGATGAGGCAGGTGAACCAGTGCAGTTACACAAGAGGCAAGTGAAACGTTTCTCTTACGACAAGTCACTCCTTACCTGCTTAGTAGATAGATGGAGGCCAGAACACATACGTTTCACTTTCCATGGGGAGAGATGGTGCCTACTTTACAGGATGTGTCTTACTTGTTGGGATTACCTCTGGCCGGTGCTGCCATAGGTCCCTTAGAGGCAGAATCTGGGTGGCAAACAGCGATGCAGACCCGTTTTTTGGCTGCAGTCCTGACTGCTAGGGCCATAGACAACGATCCTCATGAACATCTTTTTAGATGGTTGAGCCAGTTTCAGGTAACCATCACGGCCACTTAAACAAATGTTGTTTTTTAGTTGCCTGATTTTCATATAATTATTACGTTTCTATGTAGATTGTCTCGTTAGGATATCCCGATGTTCAGTTGTCGGAGGCACAGATTGACCGGTCCCTAGAGGCATATATTCTTTGGCTGTTCGGCAAGACAATGTTTACGGAGAACCACGTGACCACCGCCGATGCATGACTCATCGGTATTGCACGAGATAGCCGACGACGCGTTGCCTGCGGATATTCTCTGAGAGGAGTTTTGGTTCTGCTGTGTTAGCGGCTACGTACAGAGGCCTGTGCAAAGCTTGCTTGTTGAAGTCTAGAAAATCTGGTGTTGTTGGATGTCCATTATTGTTGCAGCTCTGGTCATACGAGAGATTCCCTATTGGACGACCCTATGTCTACGTTGATAAACCTTTTGGTTTGGAGGACTTAGCTGGGGCTTATGTGCCTGCTATCGGCGACTTACCTACTATGGGATCTGTTTGGGCACGGCGAGAGGTACTTTTATATTAAGTAACAATTAATTCAATTATTTCTTGCCATTCAATAGTATTACTAATGCTTATTTGTTGTCATGCACAGAGACAGTTTGCGCATAGTCAGGTTAGGGGATGCTACCCGTCCTTCATGGTGCAGTTTGATAGTTTGCACGAGGATCAAGTTATCTGGGAGCCATACTCGGCTCAGGCTATATCATCGAGGTACCCAGTTGGGATTTCTGGATTATGCACTAGAGATCGACACTTTTGGATGACCAAGGCCAAGTTGGTGTTCGATGTGACGGTTGAGGAGATGTCTCTTCATAGGGTGATGAGACAGTTCGGTCTATATCAAGAGCCTGAGATTCCAGATATTCCACACTTGCGGACCACATGCACAAGTAAGTACTAATACTATTTTAGTTGTCGACTATACATTCATAATATACCTAATCATGTATCGCGCATGTCAATATCGGGGACGATCGCCTAGGAGGAAACAAGTCCATGGCTTATCGGCTTAAGAGCATTACCCTTACGTTGATTTAATGGACTACCGCTGCGATAAATATCTGGGGTGAGGTTCGACCTTTAATCGGAAATGTTCGGGTTGTATCTGCAGCGTTACCGCTTACAACGAGGATCTACTTGGTTCCATCAGCTGCTCTGATCAGATCGAAGCCCTCTCACCAGCGATATGTACCCAATCGCCTCTGTTGTGGGAACCGACACCACGCGTAAATGCCTTGGTTCTTATATGTTGAGTCTTTTGTTAATCTGGACATATTTGCTTGGGTGTCTATTCGTGGTGTCTATCATACAACAAGGATATAATTGGTTAACTCTTCATCTACATGGTGACTTGACAGTACAGGCGCGAGAGGAGGTTTCCGCTTTAATGCGGCGCTTTCAGAGGGGAGAAACTATCCCACCGCGAGAGGGCGTCTCATGGTTGAGGCGTCTTGATGACAAGCTACGCGGATTTACGCAGCTATTACGTGTAGACGGTCTTGGATGTTGCACTTCCTCCTCCAAAGACATCGTCCGCCACGTCCCTCTGTACAACATTCGAACCACGACCCTCGTGCACCGCTCACAACCACGACCTTCTATGCACCGTGCAGAACCTCATCCTTCACAGCCTTCCCGGCAGCTCTTCACACCTGTGGAGCTCTTCCGCATGAGCCACCTCCTTCACAGCCAGGGGAGCTCTTCACGGCATGAGCCACCTCCTTCACAGCTAGGGAGCGCTTACTGGCATCAGCAGATGGAACTAGGTAACCCTACTCACTACATTCTTTTCAACAGAGTAGTAATCGTTCATGCATTTGTATCAATTTTACATGTTTTACTTTACCACAGGCGGCAACCAGTTGCAACCGTTCATGCATTCAGAGCAGTCACCCATCCTTAGTGGTGGTGCTGATTACTTTGAGGGCGACCGCGAGGATGATGACCATGCTACAAACATTTATGTCTTCTCGCAGACAGTGTTTCACACTCCACCACCACCACCAAGGCAGGAGACACAGACCGTGATAGACGAGGTTAACTATGGTCGTGGTTATCGCGAGCCTCGTCCACCGCCTCAGCGCTTATCGCCTTCCGGTCCTCGCCCAAGGAAGACCCAGACTCGTCGCCGTCCCCCGCAGTGATATGCTTATCTATCTATGTATGACTCATTATCTATTTTAGTTTCAGACTATTCGCATATGTGTGTCAATATTTATGTATGAGACATGCTTCATGTATGTGTTACTATCGCACTTCCTTCTATCTGATCAGGAGACATATATTGTTTTATGTATGCGAGAGACATATTACTATTAATTCGCATTCTTATTCCAGTTACATTTCCAAATAGATTACAACCGATAATTAAGATACAAGTACATCTGAATTAAACGGTGCGGCTGAACTTGTGCAATACATCTTACATACTACAAAATGAAATTCAGATAGAACATAATGCCCAACAATAATACAATACAAACTAATAATGCAAATACATCTGAATGAAACGGTACAACTGGAATACATCTTACATACTACATGAAGTCATCATCGTCATCCTCCGTTGATGCAGCCCTCTTGCCCTTCGACAATGCGGTCCTCTTGCCCTCCGTCGATGAACTCTTGCCCTTCTGGATGCGTAACTCTTGCCCTTCGAGGATGCGAAGTCTTGCCTTTGGACGATGCGTAACTCTTGCCCTTCGACGATGCGTAACCCGGAAGCGGCGACATGAAGATATCTTCGTCGTCCTCGCTCTCCTCAGTCCATAAAAATGTATTCTTTGCTGCAGTCCTTCTGAAAGTTTCACTCTTCGGCTCCACTACCTTCTTCCACCTTTCATGCAACCTAAAAAGTTCTTGACGTACCTCCTCATAGGTCCTTTCAGGCCACCCAGACCTACGTAATTGGTGAGCCAACTCATTCATTATGGTGTCACTATCGGTGAGTTCGTCCCATGGAACTATCCTATTGTCCATCCTGAAATCGGTAACTAGACTCACAAGAGTGCTGCTCATCCCA
Organism: Aegilops longissima; assembly: GCA_021605205.1. Taxonomy (NCBI): domain Eukaryota; kingdom Viridiplantae; phylum Streptophyta; class Magnoliopsida; order Poales; family Poaceae; genus Aegilops; species Aegilops longissima. The sequence continues at coordinate 60,727,303 of CM038676.1, forward strand.
AGGTGAAAACTACGATCGAATGGATAATGGAACATCTCGACTACACTACACCGAATGCTTATCCACCTTCATCAAGGGGTTTTATAGATCTGAGAGGAGAAAATGGTGGGAAAGAATAAGCTGCGACGCAGCGGGAAAGGGTTGGCGGGAAATAAGGCGGGAATGGATTGGTGGGAAAATAAGGCGGGAAGGATTGGCGGAACATATGGGAACATATGGCGGGAGGGGTTGGCGGAAATGGGTGGCGGAACATATGGCGGGAAGGGTTGGCGGGAAACGGGTGGCGAGAAAATACATTTCAGCATGAGCCATGCAACTTCGGCCAACACGAGATCGAAGTAGTACTTTTCGGCCTAGACTTGACCAAAAAGTCTATTTCGGCCTAGAGTTAACCAAAAAGTAACTTTTCGCCAGTGTTCCACTCTTGACCAAGTGATGGCGAACCCTACTGCCAAAGATGGCCGAAAACTACTACTTCAGCCAGAAGATGGCCGACGGGCTACTAGTTTTGGTTTTTTTGCATTACGTCCTATAGATTCCGAAAATGCTATAAAATATATCATGGTTTTGAAAAAAAATCGATCATTTCTCCCTATTTGTCCGGTAAGTACTTGTTGATCTTAGGGATGCAATTTGGAGGATGAATGATGAAGTGTCTGATGGTCGATAGGCATGTCTAGAACAAGGGAGAAGAAGTGGAGTAGAGGTTGTACTGGCACAACAAATTCATGAGAATAATGAAGAAATTAATGCAATAAGGGCTAGATGTGAAAGGATGGAGGGAACTGCAATGTAAACCAGTGTTTTTATGGCATTATCATGTTAGTGGTTGGTCTCACTACTGGAATGGCTGAATGATGTAATGGATGGATGATGCACTCATATATTCTGTTTTCTTGACTAAATTTGTGATGCACTCGTGCTACTGATATTAATTCCTTATGTGCACTTTACAATTTTTCTGATAATTATGATTAGGCAATAAGCAAGTCGCCTAATATTCATCTTTTTAGAATCAAGCTGCTTAACATGTACTGTATCACCTTGTAATATAACGTAGTTTGAATGATAAGCAACTAATCATTGTTTCATTGCGAAAAATAACTCTTAAAAGTACGGCGTTAATATGAAAGAAAATACCGAGTATTTTCATATCTCGATTGTATACACTTGATGAAAGCTACCTAAACTTCTATGCAAAAAAAGCTACCTAAACTATGGGGAAGCAGGAACCGCCCGCTTCAAGGAGACATCAAGGAACGACGGAGGACAGGTAAGTAATCGGTGGCCGGAGGACGGAGAAGCAGGAACCGCTCGCCTCAAGGAGGGCAGCCCATTACAGGCTTTTTGTGGGATTTTTTTTCTGTGTGAGGCTTTTTTTTCTTATATGTTGATATTCTGAAAATACAGTAAATTATGGGGAAAATCGTTTTTAGAAAATGTTCACCACGCACTATAAAAATGTTTGGGGATTGTGAAAATTTATGCTCTCTCGGTTTTAAAAAATGTTCGTATATTTCAGAAAAATGTTTGTGCAGTGTAATTTGTTCCCATAAGTCTTAACACAAATCACACCATTCCTTAAAATGTTTGTGACAATTTAAAATGTTCACACGCTTAAAATATTATGTTCATGAAATTTTGAAAAAAAATCATCATGTATTGAAAAATGCTCAATAAGTATAAAAAAATTCCACGTGTATATGAAAAATGTGCAATGTGTATTCAAAAACAAAATTCAACGTGTCTTTAAAAAAATATTAATCATGTATTTATAAAATTGCTAAGATTTATCTAAAAAGTGTTTCACATGTATACAAAAAATGTTCGCCGTGTATTCAAAAAATGTTCAACATATATTTGAAACAAAATTTATAATTTATTCAAACTAATGTTCGAACATGTATTTGAACAAATGTTCATTATGCATTTGAAAATTGCTCAACACGTGTACAAACAATGTACAATGTGTATTAACAAAAGCCGACATGTATTTGTAAAAAGAAAAGGCAAATAAATAAATAAATAACAGAAAGCCCTATGAAAACCATAAAGAAAATATAGAACATTTTTCCTGCTGAGCATTTTTCCGGCAGCGATGCGGTACGGCTTCCTAGCTCCTGGCTGGCGGGCGGCGGCGGCGACGCGGCGAGCTGGCTGGGTGGAGCAGCAGCGAGCTGGTCCGGTCTGACTCGTCTGTGTAACGGCTGAACTGGGTCTTGTTTTTCCTGCTGAGAAACTGGGCCTTCCTTATTGGGTCAGCTTTCTGTTGACACACTTGACCAAAATCAATCCCTCAAAAAAAAAACTTGACCAAAATCAGGCGGAATATGAAGTTTAATGGCAGGCTAGACCGGCCCAGATGCACGGTTTTGTTCCGGTTTTCCTGCAATTTTCTTTCGGGTCTTTCTTGGTTTTTTCTACTCGATTTTGTGGTTTGTTTCTTAGGTTCGTTTCGGTGGGTATTTGCATTTCTCACCAGTTTTCTTAGCTTTTCCTTTTTTCTTTTTTCTTTTTTTGGGTACACATGGTACATTTTTTATATAGAACATATTTTTGATACATGTTGAATATTTTGTTCAAATAGTATTATGTAAAGCTGACGCCACTGGTGACAGCTTACCACTGGCGTCATACTAGCGGCGTCGGCAGCCGACGCCACTAGTGCAATTTACGGCTGGCATCATACTAACGGTGTTGGCAGACAACGGCACTGGCGACACCTTACCACTAGTGTCATACTGGCGGCGGCGACCTGCAACAGCACTAATTGTGTTTTACGAATGCCGCTAGTAGGCATTTCTGTACTAGTGAAACCAAATCCTTAACTGTTTTATAACACCCATTTTCCTTCTCTATACGATATATGTGCCATTTCAGCAATGCACGGGTCGTGGCGCAATAACGATAACCTTCTTATTTATTTTCCTTATTCTCTTATTAATTTTATTTCTACTCTCCTATTCTCTGAGTTTTTTTTCATCCTTTATATTTTTCTGTTTAGTTTTGTTGCTATTATTTCCCTGGGTAAATAATGGCTATTTGTATGAGATACATGGGCACTTACTTTTTAACAAGTTTCCAAAACATGAACATCTCTTTACGAAATATGAACATTTCCTCACACATGAACATTTCTTTTCATGCACAGGAATATTTGATAAAATTTCTAGACATTTTAATAAGTAGATGGTTTTTTCATGGACATGGACATATTTTACAATGCCTTGAAATTTTAATTATTTATGGAAACGATTATATGAACGTTTTATATATATTTTACAATCCATACAAAGTCATGCCCGAAAATAGCGTGCTGTCGGCCCGCAGCAGTTCCGGGTGTGGGAAGCCCATGTGAGCGAGGCGCCGCTGCAGAAGGCCCGCCCCACATTCATCTTCCTCCGCTCGCGAGACTACTAGGGCTTACTACACTATCCTCTCCTCTCCTCCGCTGCGGACATCTCCGAGGTCGAGCGGCGGCGGCTACGGTCGGTCGTGCTCAACGTAAGGTATCGCCGTTTCTCGCCTCTCCTCTCCTGAGAGACCCCTCCATGTTCGTGCGTTGGTTCTCCTTCCCCGATTCGACATGTACCCGTTTTTCTTTTCTTTTTTGGATTCGCTTTCTTGATTGACAGGGGAAACCAAACCGGTACTAGTATATAATATCATCCATAAAGTTTGTTAATGTTGTAAAGCCATTCTCTTAGGTAGTAGTAGTACTAGAAAGTAAGCTTTTAATTTGCAACTGATCGAGTACTAGCCTAGGGTTGCAGCAAACAGCTACATTTCTATCTAGTTCAACTGATATTAGATTGGCGTTATCTATTAATAATAAGTGCACCTTGTGAACTCATCGGCTGTGGCAAAATTGATTGATTTCCCTACTCTCTTTCTTGCCCAATCGAGAGCTGCATGCTCTGGTTTTCATGTTCAGATTCAGTAATTAGTAGTAATTCTGCTTGCAGAAATGTTTGCGTCGATTCTAGCTCGTTTATTAGTAGTAATCATGGTGGCAGCTAGTTTAATTTAATGATGTGACTTGGAGCGTCAATTTTCCTTCCTAACAATCTAGACACAGATAAGGTGCTGGCTAGCTACTTTAATAAAGTTCCATCCTTATGAAGAACACACAAGTTTTGTATGGATACAGAAGATGCTAAAACTTCGTCAATACTATATTCTTCGTAATGAGTGTCTGTCGCCAGTGTGATGATGATCTCCATCTATCTTCACATGCATTATTTATTCTAATATATCGTAAGTTTGATGAGTCCAGCTCTTTGGTTGTTTTCTTAACCTTGATGTATATTACCTGATGATTGGTACAGCTGAATTGAATTTGTTCGATGGAGGACCTACCGGAGGCTCTGCTGACCGAGATTCTCAAGAGGATCACCACGACAAGTGATCTCAATTCTCTTTCCCTTGTGTCAAAGCAGCTCTACAAGATAGAGGGGAATCAAAGGGGTGCTATCCGTGTTGGTTCTGGTCTTTGCACCGCTACAAAAGCACTGACATCGTTCTGCGCCCGCTTCCCAAATCTGCGGAAAGTGGAAATCGATTACTCTGGTTGGATACCTGGACATGGGAAGCAGCTGGACAACAAAGGCCTTTCTGTGTTTTCATCTCACTGTTCCTCGCTGATTGACCTCACCTTAAGCTTCTGCTCATGCATCGATGACTCTGGGCTTGCTTGTTTAGCTTATTGCAAGACACTGGTGTCTCTCAGGCTCAACTCCGCACCAAAAATAATGTCAGTTGGGATTTTCTCGGTTGCAGTTGGTTGCACAAGTCTATCTGCTCTCCACCTTATCGATTGTGAGAAAATTGACACCGTAGAGTGGCTGGAATACCTTGGTAGGGATGGATCGTTGGAAGAGCTTGTAGTGAAGAATTGCCAAGGAATCAATCATCATGACTTCCTAAAGTTTGGTTCTGGATGGATGAAGCTCCAGAAGTTTGAGTTTGAGAGGAAAAGAGAAATATATGATTGTCTTCCAGGTGATGTGGTCTATGACTCCTCGTACAATGCTCACAGCATGGATGTATATGATTTCTGCTGTGAGAGTTTGAAGGATTTAAGGTTGGCGCATATTAGAACTTGGCCACAAGTAGGACTTCGTGTTCTCCTAGGCAAGTGTAAAGGATTGGAGAAGCTTTGCCTTGAGTATGTTCGTGCCCTAAATGACAATGACATGATTGCATTGTCTCGGAGCTGCAGCAACCTTAAAAGCATCTTACTTAGGCTCAACCTGCAGCGCTACTCTAGTGATGTCAGCTTTTGTGAGACCAGGACGTCTTTTACTGATAACAGCCTTTACGCTCTAGCCCTCAACTGCCGTATGCTTCAGACGGTAGACCTCAGCTTTACAGGATGTTCCCCTGACTGGCCATCAGAAATAGGATTCACACAAGAGGGTTTTCTGGTGCTCATTCAGTCCTGCCCAATTCGTGTTCTCGTGCTCAACAACGCCAACTTCTTTGATGACGAGGGGATGAAGGCCCTCTCATCCTCACCACATCTGGAGACACTCGAGCTTATATTGTGTCATGCGGTAACTGATGCTGGGATGCGCTTCATTGCGCACACGCCATGCTTGAGTAATCTCACACTTCGGGTGTGTCATTACATTACTGATGTTGGAGTGGCTGAACTGGGGCGAGCACATAAGTTAGAGTCTTTGGTCATTGAGTATTGTGGCGAGGTCTCTCCGCAAGGTGCGCAGGGTGTTGCCAAGTCAGTTCACTACTCAAAGTACTCTTCAGATGCCCTTATGAAGAGAATTGGTCTTGGCATCTATTGATGAAGTGGTCTCCAAAATTTTCAGTATGAATTTGCTGCTGAAGCCATTAAGTTGTTCAGTGTGCATCATCCGACTTAGATTCACTTGTCTGGACTTTCTATTGCCTTCTACCTTTACTGCTATGGTTTTTCTGTATGACAGTCTAATGATGATCTTTGGACGGCATCTGGTGAATGAAACTTTAATAGCAGGCACCACTCATTCTTGTTGCGTAATTTCTACTCTATTATATAGCTGTTTTGTAATGTGCACAAATCGGCCCCAAGATTCCATGTTTTTGCCTGTTTGGTAGTATTGTTTTTGTAAGAAATGTTGTGAACCATTTTTACTACGCAGGGGATTTTAAAGACATATATACCTGCCTGCTATTTTTGTGTGGGAATTTTGGTATGGATCAGTGTGGTAATGGTCAATGTTTCACATGGACCTATAGTACAAAGGCGGCATGCTTGTTTTGTTGGAATTGATTTATTTGGGGATGTCTTTTCATTGCTTCTCAAAATATATAACTTACGAGTAGTTACTAGCATAATTTGGATTTTTAGATTCCAAAATTACAAATGCAGTGTAGTCATCTCATGGAAGCTGATGTACAACCCAAACTTGAACCACAGAAGGCATATAACATAGATTAACTGTGTGCTAATTACATGCTTGAAACTAAAAGGGGCTTGCATTTATGTTTACCTAGCAAAAGTATGATGAGTGTACTCAGAATTGAGTACACCATTTGAGAAGATCGTATCTTAAAATTGGAGAAGCCACCGCCGAACTTTGGTTGTGATTGCCATGTACTAAGTTCAAATCTGGATAAGAAACTGAACTCTAAAAAGTATTGGTTGTGATTGTCACGTACTAAGTTCAAATCTGGATGAAAAACTGAACTCTTAAAAACTATTACTCGCTCTGTTCCAAAATATATGTAGAACTTTTTTTAGGCAATATATGTAGAACGTTTTGGTAGGCTAAAGGTCCTACTCCGAGAATAATGATATTTAACCTCATCCTCGCAAAAAAAAAAGATATTTAACCTTAGGTAAAAGAGCGTACTCCTATATTTCTCCCTTTTTTATAGAACCGTTCTTTTCTTTCAGTTGTTCTTTACTATTATCTCGAGTCATTGTGTGTGTAAGCTCATGGTGCCTCCACTGTGGCAGGGTCACAACTTAAATTATTTTCCATGGCGGCGGCAGATGAGAAAGAGCAACTAGGCACATAAAAGGAATACTGGTCTCAGCCCAATACTCTGTTCAGCCCTCGGCATCACATGCTTGTCGAGTACTCATCTCCTTCAACCTCGAAGAGAGTAGGCAATGCGAGCAAGACTATGGTTTTAGCACGGGACTCGGTTGATCGATCAACACCTTCAAGATCGATTGCATGGGACTAGGGTGTTGAAGTTTGACAGGCCCTTTTTGTTGTCTGTCAATTCGCAATGCATATGTTTGTTAGTTTAGTTTCTTTTTGCTTCCCCCTTCTTTTTTATTTAGATAAGAGGCATACGCCCAAGAGAGGATTTTTGCCTCCCGGTCCGGGGATCATGGAACCTAGCAAGACCAATTTTTTTAGAATCGCAAAAATAGTGAAACAAATCAGGCATGTAGATCTTCAAGTGATTCACCATTACAAAATGTTTTAGAAAATATCATCTTGGTTTGAATTCTATACACAAAAAGCAACACGACACATATCCATTTTATAGTGATTACCATCTGCCAGTCGATCAAACCCCATCACATATATGCTTGGGCATGTTTTTCAAGCATGAATCAATCCGGCCACCATAACAGAGGAGAGGGTACAGTCTCTTCTCCACTTTCTCAGTAATCTACTAAAGTCAGTTGCCACTAGCTTTTTATTTGAAATTTGGATATTGTCGGGGTTACGATCCTGACATTGAGTATTAGGGGTACGAATAAGGGGCAGAACCTAGCTACGATACAGGTGTAGCACTCGGTGTTTAACGAGTTCAGACCCCTTTCGGCGGAGGTAATAGCCCTACATCTCGTGCCTTGAGGCTCGCTTTGATTTGATGGGTATGATTACCAAGGTTGCTCGCCCCTAGCTCAGGAGGTGGGATGCGGCTTATATAGAGTGCGCCGCAGCCCCATATCCTCCACGTCGCTAGGGCACTTAATGACATTGATTGCGTCAGTTATAGGTGTTATGAGCTTCTACTACAGCAGTTACAGGTAACGATAGTCTTGACTCTGCCTTAAGGGCGACTTAGGATTCCTCGACCGTTGCATCTCCCACGTCGTCCCTTCACCTCTTTAGTCTGAGTGGTGGTTTGTCCAGCCGAGTGATGGGTGGTCGTCTGAGTGTTGTCGAGTTGTCCGAGTGGACTCCTTGATAAGTGCATCTCAATGCCGGTATGGTCCAGGGACCTACCTATCATGGTGATGGGCCCCGTGTGGGTCCCATATGATGGGTCCTTGACCCTACATGTAATAGGTGACCTCATCATTAGCCCCAAAATCGGTTGAGGTTTCGTAGGACAGCGGACCGATCCTTCGGTTAAGTCCGAGTGCTGCTGGAGCACCCGAAATACGTTTCTGAGTCGTAGCTCGCTATCTCTTAGACAAAAACACAATGGATTCTGGACTACAAGTTCACCCAGATGACCGGGTGTTGTTGATCGTCGAGAAAAACCCGGTGATATTCATTTGTCTCTCGGAGGAGATAGACTTGAGGCCCGAGTGAGAGCATGCCATAACAACTCGAGCGGCGACGCCGGCGCATGGTCTGATTCTCTGGAGAGATGCCACTTCTTATCCCGGGGAAACGCCAACGCGGTCCTTCTACGAGTCCAGGTTTACGAGTCATGCGCCTTGGATACTGAAAGGTTCAAGTGAACCCGCGGAGGGATGTCAAGCTTGTCTCATAGCAATCCCGAAGAGGACTTCAGTCAGGTATTTAACGTGGCCGAGTTCACGGGGCCCCACGGAGGATGGTCAGTCAGACTGACATGCGTCCTTTAGGAAAGGAATCGTGGGTAATCAATCGGATTGATTCACTTTGAAAATCATGGGATTTGAATTTGTGTGTGTGCGCGCAGAAGCGGTAACCATGTGCATTAGTGGGGAAAGTGGGGGCGTGACTCCTCGATTTTCACGCATGATATCCGCCACGTGCTGCGCTTGCTCTACACGATGCTCTATTGCACGCGCTGTTGATCCGGAGATCTGCGGTGTGAGATCCGCCTCGCGATTTGCTCTGTGATATAAAAGATTTGGAGAACGAGTCCATGACCTCAGATCCCCTTTCTTCTGCTCCAGCTCCTCTGCTTCTTTTCTTCACTCGAGTGCACAGAGTCTCCACAGCGATGGCGAGAGACTCCACTGCCAAGGCGGAGAAGGTGAAGAAGGCCGGGAAGGCCACCTCTTCTGGCTCCGGCGCGGCGGGGATTGGATCCCATCACGTGTCTCGGCTCGGTGATTGGAGGAGCTTACGGAGGAGGGGCTCTCTCGTAGGATGGGTGGCGCCGCTCAAGCGCGGGGAGGGCGAGCCAGCACCGCAAGAGGACGAGCGCGTCCTGCTGGTCACCCACATCGAGCGGGCTTCTCTATGCCTCCCCACCCCTTTTTCCGAGCATTCCTCGGTTACTTTGGTGTGCAGCTCCATCATCTTCATCCCAATGCCATCATTTACCTCTCGGCCTTCATCTCTCTCTTTGTGAAAACTTCCTGGGCTACCATCTCCACTAGGGTCTCTTCAAGTATACCTTCACTTGTCGGTCGATGATCGTCAAGAAGGACTCGCCAACTAGCGAGAAGACCAATGTCACCCAGCTGCGCGGGGGCCTAGGCATCCAGGTTCGTGGGGGTAGGTCTTTTCCGAAGATGAGCTTCCCGGACTCTGTCAAGGGGTGGCAGGGAACCTGGTTCTACTGCAGGGATGTCCCCGGCGCCAGCAGTCAGTCGGGCCTTCCGCTGTATTCGTCAGAGAGAGTAAGAGCCCCTGCGTCCCTTTCTACGACAAACGAGGAGAAGACGAACGTTGGCATCTTGTCCAGCGCGTTGGTCGGAGTTGTGAACGCCGGATGAATGGCATGGATTTGCTGGAGACCTTCTTCATTTGGCGCATCCAACCGCTGCAGGCCAGGGCCCACCCCATGTGGTTGTACGAGGGATTTGTTGGGGAACGTAGTAATTTCAAAAAAATTCCTACGCACACGCAAGATCATGGTGATGAATAGCAACGAGAGGGGAGAGTGTTGTCCACGTACCCTTGTAGACCGAAAGCGGAAGCGTTAGCACAACGCGGTTGATGTAGTCGTACGTCTTCACGATCCGACCAATCAAGTACCGAACACACAGCACCTCCGAGTTCAGCACACGTTCAGCCCGATGACGTCCCTCGAACTCTGATCCAGCCGAGTGTTGAGGGAGAGTTTCGTCAGCATGACAGCGTGGTGATGATGATGATGTTCTACCGATGCAGGGCTTCGCCTAAGCACCGCTACAGTATTATCGAGGTGGACTATGATGGAGGGGGGCACCGCACACGGCTAAAAGATCAAATCAATTGTTGTGTCTCTAGGGTGCCCCTTTGCCCCGTATATAAAGGAGCAAGGGGGGAGGTGCGGCCGGCCAGGAGGAGGCGCGCCAGGAGGAGTCCTACTCCCACCGGGAGTAGGATTCCCTCCCTTCCTTGCTGGATTAGGAGAAGGGAGGAAAGAGGAGGGAGAGAGGAAGGAAAGGGGGGCGCCGCCCCCCTCTCCTTGTCCTATTCGGACTAGAGGGGGAGGGGCGCGCAGCCCTGCCCTTGCCGCCTCTCCTCTTCTCCACTAAGGCCCACTATGGCCCATTAAGCCCCGGGGGGTTCCGGTAACCCCTCGGTACTCCGGTAAAATCCCGATTTCACCCGGAACACTTCCGATATCCAAATATAGGCTTCCAATATATCAATCTTCATGTCTCGATCATTTCAAGACTCCTCGTCATGTCCGTGATCACATCCGGGCCTCCAAACAACCTTCGGTACATCAAAACTCATAAACTCATAATATAACCGTCATCGTAACTTTAAGCGTGCGGACCATACGGGTCCGAGAACTATGTAGACATGACCGAGACACGTCTCCGGTCAATAACCAATAGCGGAACCTGGATGCTTATATTGACTCCCACATATTCTACAAAGATCTTTATTGGTCAGACCGCATAACAACATACGTTGTTCCCTTTGTCATCGGTATGTTACTTGCCCGAGATTCGATCGTTGGTATCTTAATACCTAGTTCAATCTCGTTACCGACAAGTCTCTTTACTCATTCCGTAATACATCATCCCGCAACTAACTCATTAGCTGCAATGCTTGCAAGGCTTAAGTGATGTGCATTACCGAGTGGGCCCAGAGATACCTCTCCGACAATCGGAGTGACAAATCCTAATCTCGAAATACGCCAACCCAACATGTACCTTCGGAGACACCAGAGAGCACCTTTATAATCACCCGATTCGTTGACGCTTTGGTAGCACACAAAGTGTTCCTCCGTAAACGGAGTTGCATAATCTCATAGTCACAGGAACATGTATAAGTCATGAAGAAAGCAATAGCAACATACTAAACGATCGAGTGCTAAGCTAACGGAATGGGTCAGGTCAATCACATCATTCTCCTAATGATGTGATCCCGTTAATCAAATGACAACTCATGTCAATGGCTAGGAAACATAACCATCTTCGATCAACGAGCTAGTCAAGTAGAGGCATACTAGTGACACTCTGTTTGTCTATGTATTCACACAAGTATTATGTTTCCAGTTAATACAATTCTAGCATGAATAATAAACATTTATCATGATATAAGGAAATAAATAATGACTTTATTATTGCCTCTAGGGCATATTTCCTTCAGTCTCCCACTTGCACTAGAGTCAATAATCTAGATTACGCAGTAATGATTCTAACACCCACGGAGTCTTGGTGCTGATCATGTTTTGCTCGTGGAAGAGGCTTAGTCAACGGGTCTGCAACATTCAGATCCGTATGTATCTTGCAAATTTCTATGTCTCCCACCTGGACTAGATCCCGATGGAATTGAAGCGTCTCTTGATGTGCTTGGTTCTCTTGTGAAATCTGGATTCCTTCGCCAAGGCAATTGCACCAAGATTGTCACAAAAGATTTTCATTGGACCCGATGCACTAGGTATGACACCTAGATCGATATGAACTCCTTCATCCGACTCCTTCATTTGCTGCTTCAAGCAGCTATGTATTCCGCTTCACACGTAGATCCCGCACGACGCTTTGTTTAGAACCGCACTAACCGACAGCTCCACCGCTCAATGTAAACACGATCCGGTTTGCGATTTGAATCGTCCGGATCGGTGTCAAAGCTTGCATCAACGTAACCATTTACAATGAGCTCTTTGTCACCTCCATAAACGAAAACATATCCTTAGTCCTTTTCGTATTTCAGATGTTCTTGACCGCTGTCCAAAGGATCCACTCTGGATTACTTTGGTACCTCCTGCTAGACTTATAGCAAGGAACACATCAGGTCTGGTACACAGATTGCATACATGATAGAGCCTATGGCTGAAGCATAGGGAACATCTTTCATCTTCTCTCTATCTTCTGCAGTGGTCGGGCATTGAGTCTTACTCAACTTCACACCTTGTAACACAGGCAAGAACCCTTTCTTTGCTTGATCCATTTTGAACTTCTTCAAAACTTTGTCAAGGTATGTGCTTTGTGAAAGTCCAATTAAGCGTCTTGATCTATCTCTATAGATCTTGATGCCCAATATATAAGCAGCTTCACCGATGTCTTTCATTGAAAAACTCATATTCAAATATTCCTTTATGCTATCCAGAAATTCTATATCATTTCCAATCAACAATATGGCATCCACATATAATATCAGAAATGCTACAGAGCTCCCACTCACTTTCTTGTAAATGCAAGCTTCTCCAAAAGTCTGTATAAAAGCAAATGTTTTGATCACACTATCAAAGCGTTTATTCCAACTCCGAGAGGCTTGCACCAGTCCATAAATGGATCACTGCAGCTTGCATACTTTGTTAGCTCCTTTTGGATCGACAAAACCTTCCGGCTGCATCATATACAACTCTTCTTCCAGAAATCCATTCAGGAATGCAGTTTTGAGTTCCATTTGCCAAATTTCATAATCATAAAATGCGGCAATTGCTAACATGATTTGGACAGACTTAAGCATCGCTACGGGTGAGAAAGTCTCATCATAGTCAATCCCTTGAACTTGTTGAAAACCTTCCGCAACAAGTCGAGCTTTATAGACAGTAATATTACCGTCAGCGTCTGTCTTCTTCTTGAAGATCCATTTATTCTCAATGGCTTGCCGATCATCGGGCAAGTCAACCAAAGTCCATACTTTGTTCTCATACATGGATCCCATCTCAGATTTCATGGCTTCAAGCCATTTTGCAGAATCTGGGCTCACCATCGCTTTTTCATAGTTCGTAGGCTCGTCATGGTCTAGTAATATAACCTCTAGAACAGGATTACCGTACCACCCTGGTGCGGATCTTACTCTGGTTGACCTACGAGGTTCAGTAACAACTTGATCTGAAGTTTCATGATCATCATCATTAACTTCCTCACTAATTGGTATAGACGTCACAAGAACCGGTTTCTGTGATGAACTACTTTCCAATAAGGGAGCAGGTACGGTTACCTCATCAAGTTCTACTTTCCTCCCACTCATTTCTTTCGAGAGAAACTCCTTCTCTAGAAAGGATCCATTCTTAGCAACGAATGTCTTGCCTTCGGATCTGTGATAGAAGGTATACCCAACAATCTCCTTTGGGTATCCTATGAAGACACATTTCTCCGATTTGGGTTCGAGCTTATCAGGTTGAAGCTTTTTCACATAAGCATCGCAGCCCCAAACTTTAAGAAACAACAACTTTGGTTTCTTGCTAAACCACAGTTCATAAGGCGTCGTCTCAACGGATTTTGATGATGTCCTATTTAACGTGAATGCGGTCGTCTCTAAAGCATAACCCCAAAATGATAGCGGTAAATCGGTAAGAGACATCATAGATCGCACCATATCTAGTAAAGTATGATTACGACGTTCGGACACACCATTACGCTGTGGTGTTCCGGGTGGCGTGAGTTGCGAAACTATTCCGCATTGTTTCAAATGTAGACCAAACTCGTAACTCAAATATTCTCCTCCACGATCAGATCGTAGAAACTTTATTTTCTTGTTATGATGATTTTCAACTTCACTCTGAAATTCATTGAACTTTTAAAATGTTTCAGACTTATGTTTCATTAAGTAGATATACCCATATTTGCTTAAATCATCTGTGAAGGTGAGAAAATAACGATATCCGCCGCGAGCCTCAACATTCATCGGACCACATACATCTGTATGTATGATTTCCAACAAATCTGTTGCTCGCTCCATAGTTCCGGAGAACGGCGTTTTAGTCATCTTGCCCATGAGGCATGGTTCGTAAGTACCAAGTGATTCATAATCAAGTGATTCCAAAAGTCCATAAGTATGGAGTTTCTTCATGCGCTTTACACCAATATGACCCAAACGGCAGTGCCACAAATAAGTTGCACTATCATTATCAACTCTGCATCTTTTGGCTTCAACATTATGAATATGTGTATCACTACTATCGAGATTCATCAAAATAGGACCCTCTTCAAGGGTGCATGACCATAAAAGATATTACTCATATAAATAGAACAACCATTATTCTCTTGATTTAAATGAATAAGCGCCTCGCATCAAACAAGATCCAGATATAATGTTCATGCTCAACGCTGGCACCAAATAACAATTATTTAGGTCTAATACTAATCCCAAGGTAGATGTAGAGGTAGCGTGCCGACGGCGATCACATCGACTTTGGAACCGCTTTCCACGCCGCATCGTCACCTTGTCCTTGGCGGTGTTCGCTTAATCCGTAGTCCATGTTTTGAGTTGCAAATATTAACAATGTAACCAAGATCAAATACCCAAAGCTCTGCGAGCTCGTAAGGTACACATCAATAACATGTATATCACATATACCTTTGTTCACCTTGCGATCCTTCTTATCCGCCAAATACTTGGGGCAGTTCCGCTTCCAAGGACGACCGCTTGCGGTAGAAGCACTCGATCTCGTGCTTACGTCCGGACTTGGGTTTCTTCTCTTGAGCAGCAACTTGCTTGCTGTTCTTCTTGAAGTTCCTTCTTCTTCCCTTTGCCCTTTTCTTGAAACTGGTGGTCTTATTAACCATCAACACTTGATGCTCCTTCTGATTTCTACCTCCGCAGCTTTTAGCATCGCGAAGAGCTCGGAATTGTCTTATCCATCCCTTGCATATTATAGTTCATAACGAAGCTCTTGTAGCTTGGTGGCGTGATTGAAGAATTACATCAATGACGCTATCATCCGGAAGATTAACTCCCGCTTGAATCAAGTGATTATTATACCCGCACATTTGAGTATATGCTCACCGATGAACTATTCTCCTCCATCTTACAGCCTGTAGAACTTATTGGAGACTTCATATCTCTCAATCCGGGCATTTGCTTGAAATATTAACTTCAACTCTGGAACATCTCATATGCTCAATGACGCTCAAAACGCCGTTGAAGTCCCGGTTCTAAGCCGTAAAGCATGGCACATCGAACTATCGAGTAGTCATCGCTTTGCTCGCCAGACGCTCATAACATCTCGGTGTTGCTCTCTGAAGAAGTTTGGCACCTAGCGGTGCTTCCAGACGTAATTCATCTGCAGCAATGAGGATAATCCTCAAATTCTGAACCCAGTCCGTGTAATTGCTACCATCATCTTTCAACTTTGCTTTCTCAAGGAACGCATTAAAATTCAACGGAACAACAACACGGGCCATCTATCTACAATCAACATAGACAAGCAAGATACTATCAGGTACTAAATTCATGATAAATTTAAGTTCAATTAATCATATTACTTAAGAACTCCCACTTAGATAGACATCTCTCTAATCCTCTAAGTGATCACGTGATCCATATCAACTAAACCATAACCGATCATCACGTGAAATGTGAGTAGCTTTCAATGGTGAACATCACTATGTTGATCATATCTACTATATGACTCACGCTTGACCTTTCGGTCTCAGTGTTCCAAGGCCATATCTGCATATGCTAGGCTCGTCAAGTTTAACCTAAGTATTCTACGTGTGCAAAAACTGGCTTGCACCCGTTGTAGATGGATGTAGAGCTTATCACACCCGATCATCACGTGGTGTCTGGGCACGACGAACTTTGGCAACGGTGCATACTCAGGGAGAACACTTTTATCTTGAAATTTAGTGAGAGATCATCTTATAATGCTACCGTCAATCAAAGCAAGATAAGATGCATAAAAGATAAACATCACATGCAATCAATATAATTGATATGATATGGCCATCATCATCTTGTGCTTGTGATCTCCATCTCCGAAGCACCATCATGATCACCATCGTCACCGGCGCGACACCTTGATCTCCATCGTAGCATCATTGTCGTCTCGCCAATCTTATGCTTCTACGACTATCGCTACCGCTTAGTGATAAAGTAAAGCTCTACAGAGTGATTGCATTGCATACAATAAAGCGACAACCATATGGCTCCTGCCAGTTGCCGATAACTTGGTTACAAAACATGATCATCTTATACAATAAAATTTAACATCATGCCTTGACCATATCACATCACAACATGCCCTGCAAAAACAAGTTAGACGTCCTCTACTTTGTTGTTGCAAGTTTTGCGTGGCTGTTATGGGCTTAGCAAGAACCGTTCTTACCTACGCATCAAAACCACAACGATAGTTTGTCAAGATGATGTTGTTTTAACCTTCGCAAGGACCGGGCGTAGCCACACTCGGTTCAACTAAAGTTGGAGAAACTGACACCTGCCAGCCACATGTGATGCGGAGCATCCCTCACTCATCCCCACGGTCGTGCCTACATCTCCCTCAACACCACCGGGACCCATGACAAGAGCCCGAGCTAAGGCTATTGAAGATAAGGTGAACTCGCTCCTCTCCGAACTTCCTATTTCTACCCATGAGACATGGCTACTACCTCATTCAGAAACTCTATGTGTAATCAGCTACATGGAAGTGAGCCAAGACGGCGAGGACCCCAAGTATGTCGAAGAGGAAGAAGAGATGCTGCTGAAGCTACAGGACACGGACGTCCGACCCTTTCCGGACGTCCGACGATCCCCAGGACACGGACGTCCGACGCTCTCCGGACGTCCGGAACTTCGTCACCCGAATCAAACCTACGGACGACCGGAGCTGACCGGACGTCCGGACGACAATCACCCGAGCCGGAACTACGGACGACCGACAGCCTCCGGACGTCCGGACCCTCCTGAAGCCCCGGACGACCGGCCCACTACGGACGACCGACACACCTACGGCAGAGAAGAATCGACGGACCTCCGAACGCGTCCGAACGACCGGACCCTCCCGAGCCTCCGGACGTCCGACGCCTTCCGGACGTCCGACGCCTTCCGGACGTCCGACGCCTGATGCGGGCTGAAGCCCATGTACCGATCCGTTTTGACTTCCATTTGCACTAGGACTATATATACTCCTCCTCCTCCTCCTAGTTAGGGTTAGCTTTTGGGTTAGCTCATGTTTAGGTGAGAGAGCCTTTGCTCATCCACTTGGCTACTTCTCCTCGGAGATCAGGACCTCTACGGAGAAGATCCCCAAGCGGATTCAAGACCCCCTTCTAGGGTGGACCCATCAAGACCTCCTCTCGGAGAAGAACGGCTACTCGTGTATCCTTACCTTTGTTGATCTCGGATCTTGTGTCACTCTATGCATTTGATAATCTAGCACTTGTGTGATTGAGTTCTTGTCGGTTGAGTGCATTCTCTCTCGTTTTCTCCGTGTTTCCCCTTTGTTATTCCGCGTGTTCTTCGTAACCCACCGTAGGATCCGCTCCAACGTGAAAGATCGCCCACGTAGGGTTCCGCCCTACATCATCTATGGTATCACGAGCCACGTTGATCACGTTATTGGAGCCCTTACCCCTCTTTTTCTAGCTTGATTTTGTTGTTTTTGTCCTAATTCCGAAAATTCCCCACAAAAATAGCCCCAAATTTTTTTTTGTGATTTGTTAGTGTGATGAGATTTTGTTGGATTTGGTCCATGGATTTGTGTTGCTACGTGTGGATCTAGCTTTCCCCACCTCCCTCACCTTTTTCCATCCACCAAACTCCTCGATTTCGACCTCACAATCATCTTCTTCCCCGGAAATTTTGCAGTTCCTCTCCCCGAGCACGATTTTCGCCCAGGCTCCGGACATCCGGACAAGGTCGGACGTCCGACGCAGTCCGGACGACCGTAAAATTACGGACGTCCGTAAAACCCTGACCAAACTGAATTCCTTCAGTTCAGACACCACCACCACCCCACATTTCACCACATCTTCCAAACCCATATACATACATCTTCCACGATACTTCCGATGACGATTTTGACACATTTTGGTCCTTGAGATTTTGAGTTGTGGCTTCCGTATCCTTTTGTGTTTCGGCTATCTAGGTGCGGTTCGACTTCATCATCACCACGACTCAACTTCGCAAGGGTCTCATCATCGCCAAGGACGGTAACTTCGACGACATCTTTGTCATACCTTGCAATTGCATTGATAACCCACATTGCCTCATTTTGCGTAGCTTACCCATCGAGACTAGCCTTTGAGTATTGCCGGCAACGTGACTTGTGCACATTTAGTGATCATACTCCATAGCATACATACCATACCATAACGGTGCATATATTGGGATCCACTTGTGTGTCACAAGGTTGTCATAGCATACACAATTGCTATCTTGGTTCGTGAAGTTTTGCATGAGAAAAGAGCTCCAAAGAGAAAGAGCCAAACAAGCTTTTAAGCAAAGAGAGAAAGATAAGCAAAGAGCTTATGAGCAAGAACCATAGCATCATCAAACATTAAGATTGTCATACTTGATCATCTTGGATCAACACATCGACACACCATACATATAGCATACTTGGGATAGAAGTCGTTGCATTTTTGCTTAGTAGGTTGTGCACAAGTTCGTATCCGCCTATTGTGCAATCGTGCTAGCGTCTCTCTAGTGTTGTGCAACAAGAGCATCTTGGTGAATTCCACATTTTGGCTCATCCTTGGTTGCATAACCCCATATTATCTATTTGCGCGTGTGTTTCCGTGTACCATATCTTGCTATTGGTCTACTTGTTGCATTTGCAAATTTGTGAATCATTTCCAACTTTATTGAGTCTCACTTACAATTGCATCAAATTTTGTGCCACCATCCTAACCGAGCTCCACCATAACCTTTTATTTGTGTAGGTGTGAGAACCGACAAGAATCGGTACCAAGAGTGCTATTTCATTGTCCGCATTTGAGTGAACTTGATTCATTTTCAACATCGGTCAAAGGTACATTGGTATACGTTCTTTTCCGTTCTACCACTCACATCTCGATTGGAATGATGGATAGGCCAAGTTCTTCTACCAACCCACTCTTCATCGAGCAAGACGACGACATGACTTCATATGTCACCAAGAGCCACCTCTTCGGTGCACAACGAGCGTTGCACCAAGAACAACAAGCAATGAGCGACCGCATCGACAACCTCGCCACCGACTTGCGACTCTCCGAGCAACGTACAAGAGACTACTTTGACAACAAGTTCGAGGCTCACAAGCAAGAGAATGATGCAAGAATGGACGAGATCCGCGCGTTGATGAGAACCCGGCATCATTCCACTTCTTCATCATCAAGACGGAGCCGCTCGAGTCGACACTCCGACGACACCTTCTACGACTCAAGTACACCTACTTCGAACACTCTTCGTCGTGCCGCTCGTCAAGACCGTCATGCATCTCGCAACCCGCTACATGACAAGCATTCACAAGAGCAAGTTGATGATCAAGCTCCTCGTCCTCAATCAAACCAAGAAGATTTTGCTCAAGCTCAAGAAAGACAACGTCTTCGTCGTGAACAAGAGGAAGAACGAGCACGTCGTCACCAAGACGAACAAGACGCCAAGGCTCAACGTCTTCAACAACAACGTGAAGCGCAAGCTCTTGAGGCGCAACGTGCCCTTCAAGAATCAAGTAGAGCCTTCGCCAACCGCAATCGCGAACGGCGCAATCAAGAGGAAGCCCTTCGAGAAGAAATCCAAGAGAGGAACTACCAACCTCATGTACAACGTCAAGTTCCTCAAGCTCCTCCACAAGCTCGTCAAGCTCCACCTCAACATCAAGTTCCACAAGAACAAGTTGATCATGGTCTTCCTCCGCGCCAAGAGCAACATGAAGACGAGTACATTCCACGTCAAGGACGTCATCATCAACATCGCCAACAACACAATGAAGAGCAATGCTACGGCAAGCTAAAATTCACCATGCCCAAGTTCAATGGAAGCAATGACCCCGAAGACTACCTCTCATGGGCATTGAAGGTTGACAAAATCTTCCGTTTGCACAACTACGATGAAGCAAAGAAAATCGCTATGGCATCACTTGAGTTCCAAGATTATGTGCTCATATGGTGGGAACAAATCATTGAGCGACGACAAGCAAGAGGTGAACCTCCAATCACCACTTGGGCTCAAATGAAGGATGTCATGCGAGCACGTTTCGTGCCAACATACTACAACCGCGACCTCTTCAAGAAACTCCAACTACTCAAACAAGGAACAAAGAGCGTTGAAGAATATTACAAGGAAATGGAGATAGCCATGATTCGAGCCAATGTCAAGGAAGATGATGAGCAAACTATGGCACGTTTCTTGAATGGACTCAACCATCCCATCAAGAAGATCGCCGACTTCCAACCATACTCATCTCTCATTGAGCTCGTGCATCAAGCTACAAAGGCGGAACGCCAAGTGCAAGATGACTTCAAGTACGCCAAGTACTCATCCAAGACCTACGGTCTCTCCAACAACCAAGCTTCAACGACTCCTCCAACATCTACATCGACCAAGCCTTCTTCAAGAAATGACGACAAGTCAAGTTACAAGAAAACTTTGACAAGTTCAAGTCGTCCTCCTCCTACTACAAGCAACTTCAAGCCGCGTGCTTCATCCTCTACTCCGACCGATGAGACCATCAAGACAAGCTCCTTCAAGTGTTTCACTTGCGGCGGCCGAGGCCACAAGTCATACGAATGCACCAACAAGCGCACCATGATCCTCAACGACGATGGCACATATGACTCCATGAGTGAAGAAGAAATGGAAGCCCTTGAGCAAGTGGCCATGCACCGGCAAGTGAATGAAGATGAAGATGATCAAGTCTTTTGTGACGAGGATTCGAGCCCCGCTCTCGTTGTCTCCAAGGTCTTGACTCTCCAACATCAACAAGAAGAAGACCAACGATGCCACATCTTCCACACAAAAGCCGCCATCAATGGACGGTCCATCAAGGTCATCATCGATGGAGGTAGTTGCCACAACTTGGCAAGTGAAGAACTATGCTCCAAGCTACAATTGGTCAAGAGGAAGCACCCGCACCCTACAAGGTTCAATGGCTAAGGACTCCAAGACTATACGAGTCGAGCATACGGTCCAAGTCTCCTTCAAAATTGGTGCTTATGAAGACACTTTGGAGTGTGATGTGGTCCCAATGACCGTTTGCCACCTCCTTCTTGGTCGACCATGGCAATTCGACCGTGGTGTCATCCACAATGGGCGAACCAATCACTATAGCCTCAAGATGAAAGGGAAGGAGTATGTGCTACGACCTATGTCTCCTAGTCAAGTGATAGCCGACAAGCAAGCCACCCATCATAGAGAGAAGAGTGAGAAAGTGATCCACCCAAAAGTGAGTGAGAGCCACAAGCCAAATTTGAGCGACTCTTCGCCTAGAGAGAAAAACCTCATTCTATTTGCCACCAAAAGTGAGATGAGAGAAGTGTGTGAGAACCCATCTACCGTGATGCACTTTGTCCTTGTGTGCAAGGATGGAGAACCAAAAACTAACACCATTCACGAGCTACCTTTGGTGTTTCAATATCTTTTGCAGGAATTTCAAGATGTTTTCCCCGATGAGCTACCTCCGGGTCTACCTCCTCTTCGAGGCATTGAGCATCGAATCGACCTCATCCCCGGCGCCTCTACCAAACAAAGCTCCATACCGAGTCAATCCGAAGAAACCAAGGAGATTCAACGGCAAGTACAACAACTCATCGACAACGGTCATGTACGCGAAAGCTTAAGCCCTTGTGCCGCTCCGGTTATTCTTGTGCCTAAGCCCGATGGAAGTTTCCGCTTGTGTTCGATTGTAGACCTATCAATGCTATTACTGCTCGATATAGGCATCCCATTCCTCGCCTAGATGACATGCTTGATGAACTTAGTGGAGCCAACTTTTCTCAAAATTTGATCTTAAAAGTGGCTATTATCAAATCCGCATACAAGAGGGTGATGAATGGAAAACTGCTTTAAAACCAAATTTGGTTTATATGAGTGGTTAGTGATGCCTATGGGTCTTTCGAAGCTCCGTACTTTTGTGCGCCTTATGCATCATGTGCTTCGTCCTTACATTGGAGTCTTTGTTGTGGTTTACTTCGACGATATTCTTGTGTTTAGCAAAACCATGAAAGAGCACATCAATCATGTAAAATCTGTGTTGCAAACTCTTCGCAAGGAAAGTCTTTATGCAAACTTGAAAAAATGCACTTTTGGAGTTGACAAAGTGGTTTTCTTGGGTTTTGTTGTTTCCTCAAAGGGTGTCCATGTTGACGAATCTAAAATTGAAGCAATTAAAACTTGGCCCCAACCCACCAATTTGCAACAAGTGCGCAGTTTTCTTGGTCTTGCGGGTTTCTATCGTCGCTTTGTGAAAGATTTTAGCACAATTGCCGCTCCTTTGCATGCTTTGAGCAAGAAGAATACTCCCTTGTTTGGGGAACCTTGCAATCTACCGCTTTTGATGAGCTCAAGTCTTTGCTTACTCATGCTCTGATTCTTGCTTTGCCCAATTTTGACAAAACTTTTGAGGTTCATTGTGATGCAAGTGGTACCGGAATTGGCAGAGTTTTGATGCAAGAAAAACGGGCAATTGCTTATTTTAGTGAAAAACTCTCCGGTGCTCAACTTAATTATCCCATCTATGAGAAAGAATTGTATGCTTTAGTGCGTGTGCTCCATGTTTGGGAACATTACCTTAGACCTCATGAGTTTGTCATCCATACCGATCATGAAACGCTTAAATACCTCAAAGGTCAAACTAAATTGAACAAGCGTCATGCCAAATGGAGTGAATTCATTGAATCTTTTCCTTATTTGATCAAGTACATTAAGGGTAAAGAGAATGTAGTTGCCGACGCGCTTTCACGCATATGCATGCTTGTCACCCAACTTGAGTTGAATGTTATTGGTTTTGAGCATATAAAAGACTTGTATGAGCATGACCCATCTTTTGCTTCTCCTTATGCTAAGTGTTTGACGACACGCCTTGGGAACAATATTACATCAAGGATGGTTATCTTATGAGAGCTAACAAACTTTGCATTCCCGAGTCTTCTCTTCGTTTGCTCCTTTTGCAAGAGGCTCATGGAGGCGGACTCATGGGACACTTTGGACGCGACAAGACATTCGCCACGCTCTCCAACAACTACTTTTGGCCCAAGATGTTCCGAGACGTACAACGCTTCACCAGCCGATGCTATACATGTCGCAAAGCTAAGTCTAAAGCTCAATCTCATGGTCTTTACATGCCTCTTCCTATCCCATATCAACCATGGGAAGACATTAGTATGGATTTTGTACTTGGTTTGCCTAGGACTCAAAATGGCAAGGATTCCGTATTTGTTGTTGTGGATAGATTTTCTAAGATGGCACATTTCATACCTTGCAACAAGATAGACGATGCTTCACATGTTGCAAATCTCTTTTGTAGGGAAATCTTAAGACTCCATGGCGTACCAAAGACAATCGTCTCCGATCGTGACGTCAAGTTCTTGAGTTACTTTTGGAAGACCCTATGTGCAAAGCTCGGAATCAAGCTCTTGTTCTCCTTGGCATACCATCCTCAAACCGACGGCCAAACGGAGGTGACGAATCGCACTCTATCCACTCTACTTCGTGTCTTGATCAAGAAGAACATCAAGGAATGGGAAGCATGTCTACCCATCGCCGAATACGCCTACAATCGTGCAAGACATTCAACTACTGGCAAGTCCCCCTTCGAGGTCGTCTACGGTTTCAACCCGTTGTCCCCATTGGACATTCTCCCACTTCCTCTCCAAGAGCGCACCAACATGGATGCACGTGAACGATCACACTACATCAAGAAGATGCACGAAGATACAAGGCACACAATTGAGCGCCAAGTACAACGCCAAGCAAACAAGCTCAACGCCAACAAGCAACCCATCGTCTTCAACATTGGTGATCTAGTGTGGCTACACCTTCGCAAGGACCGCTTCCCCAAAGAACGCAAGTCCAAACTTCTCCCTCGAGCCGATGGACCTTTCAAGGTGCTAGCACGCTACAACGACAACGCTTACAAGATCGACATACCTCGAGACAAGTACAACGTGAGCGACATCTTCAACGTCAAGGACCTTGCACCTTTCCATGGAGATGAAGCTTTTGATCCGAGGTCGGATCTATCCCAAGGGAGGGGGGGGGAGATGATGCGGAGCATCCCTCACTCATCCCCAGGGTCGTGCCTACATCTCCCTCAACACCACCGGGACCCATGACAAGAGCCCGAGCTAAGGCTATTGAAGATAAGGTGAACTCGCTCCTCTCCGAACTTCCTATTTCTACCCATGAGACATGGCTACTACCTCATTCAGAAACTCTATGTGTAATCAGCTACATGGAAGTGAGCCAAGACGGCGACCCCAAGTATGTCGAAGAGGAAGAAGAGATGCTGCTGAAGCTACAGGACATGGACGTCCGACCCTTTCCGGAAGTCCGACGATCCCCAGGACACGGACGTCCGACGCTCTCCGGACGTCCGGAACTTCGTCACCCGAATCAAACCTACGGACGACCGGAGCTGACCGGACGTCCGGACGACAATCACCCGAGCCAGAACTACGGACGACCGACAGCCTCCGGACGTCCGGACCCTCCTGAAGCCCCGGACGACCAGCCCACTACGGACGACCGACACACCTACGGCAGAGAAGAATCGACGGACGTCCGAACGCGTTCGGACGACCGGACCCTCTCGAGCCTCCGGACGTCCGACGCCTTCCGGACGTCCGACGCCTGATGCGGGCTGAAGCCCATGTACCGATTCGTTTTGACTTCCATTTGCACTAGGACTATATATACTCCTCCTCCTCCTCCTAGTTAGGGTTAGCTTTTGGGTTAGCTCATGTTTAGGTGAGAGAGCCTTTGCTCATCCACTTGGCTACTTCTCCTCGGAGATCAGGACCTCTACGGAGAAGATCCCCAAGCGGATTCAAGACCCCCTTCTAGGGTGGACCCATCAAGACCTCCTCTCGGAGAAGAACGGCTACTCGTGTATCCTTACCTTTGTTGATCTCGGATCTTGTGTCACTCTATGCATTCGATAATCTAGCACTTGTGTGATTGAGTTCTTGTCGGTTGAGTGCATTCTCTCTCGTTTTCTCCGTGTTTCCCCTTTGTTATTCCGCGTGTTCTTCGTAACCCACCGTAGGATCCGCTCCAACGTGAAAGATCGCCCACGTAGGGTTCCGCCCTACATCAACATGTGTGCAAAGCACGTCGGTAGAACCAGTCTCGCGTAAGCGTACGCGTAATGTCGGTCCGGGCCGCTTCATCCAACAATACCGCCGAAGCAAAGTATGACATGCTGGTAAGCAGTATGACTTATATCGTCCACAACTCACTTGTGTTCTACTCGTGCATATGACATCTACGCATAAAACCTGGCTCGGATGCCACTGTTGGGGAACGTAGTAATTTCAAAAAAATTCCTACGCACACGCAAGATCATGGTGATGCATAGCAACGAGAGGGAGAGTGTTGTCCACGCACTCGTGAGACCGAAAGCGGAAGCATTAGCACAACGTGGTTGATGTAGTCGACGCCTTCACGATCCGACCGATCAAGTACCGAACGCACGGCACCTCCGAGTTCAGCACACGCTCAGCCCGATGACGCCCCTCGAACTCCGATCCAGCCGAGTGTTGAGGGAGAATTTCGTCAGCACGACGGCATGGTGACGATGATGATGTTCTACTGATGCAGGGCTTCGCCTAAGCACCGCTACAGTATTATCGAGGTGGACTATGGTGGAGGGGGGCACCGCACACGGCTAAAAGATCAAATCAATTGTTGTGTCTCTAGGGTGCCCCCCTGCCCCCGTATATAAAGGAGCAAGGGGAGGAGGTGCGGCCAGCCAGGAGGAGGCACGCCAGGAGGAGTCCTACTCCCACCGGGAGTAGGACTCCATCCCTTCCTTGTTGGATTAGGAGAAGGGGGGAAAGAGGAGAGAGAGAGGAAGGAAAGGGGGGGGGGCGCCGGCCCCCTCTCCTTGTCCTATTCGGACTAGAGGAGGAGGGGCGCGCGGCCCTGCCCTTGCCGCCTCTCCTCTTCTCCACTAAGGCCCACTATGGCCCATTAAGCCCCCGGGGGGTTCCGGTAACCCCTCGGTACTTTGGTAAAATCCCGATTTCACCCGGAACACTTCCGATATCCAAATATAGGCTTCCAATATATCAATCTTCATGTCTCGATCATTTCGTGACTCCTCGTCATGTCCGTGATTACATCCGGGACTCCGAACAACCTTCGGTACATCAAAACTCATAATATAACCGTCATCGTAACTATAAGCGTGCGGACCCTACGGGTTCGAGAACTATGTAGACATGACCGAGACACGTCTCCGATCAATAACCAATAGCGGAACTTGGATGCTCATATTGGCTCCCACATATTCTATGAAGATCTTTATCGGTCAGACCGCATAACAACATACGTTGTTCCCTTTGTCATCGGTATGTTACTTGCTCGAGATTCAATCGTCGGTATCTTAATACCTAGTTTAATCTCGTTACCGGCAAGTCTCTTTACTCGTTCCGTAATACATCATCCCGCAACTAACTCATTAGCTGCAATGCTTGCAAGGCTTAAGTGATGTGCATTACCGAGTGGGCCAGAGATACCTCTCCGGCAATCAGAGTGACAAATCCTAATCTCGAAATATGCTAACCCAACATGTACCTTCGGAGACACCTGTAGAGCACCTTTATAATCACCCAGTTACGTTGTGATGTTTGGTAGCACACAAAGTGTTCCTCCGGTAAATGGGAGTTGCATAATCTCATAGTCATAGGAACATGTATAAGTCATGAAGAAAGCAATAGCAACATACTAAACGATCGAGTGCTAAGCTAACGGAATGGGTCAGGTCAATCACATCATTCTCCTCATGATGTGATCCCGTTAATCAAATGACAAGTCATGTCAATGGCTAGGATACATAACCAGCTTCGATCAACGAGCTAGTCAAGTAGAGGCATACTAGTGACACTCTGTTTATCTATGTATTCACACAAGTATTATGTTTCCGGTTAATACAATTCTAGCATGAATAATAAACATTTGTCATGATATAAGGAAATAAATAATAACTTTATTATTGCCTCTAGGGCATATTTCCTTCAGGACTGAGTGACCCTACCGGAGTGCACCCCGAGGAGCTCACCGAGAAAGACGTGGGGTCCAAGATCAAGGCCATCACCTGCGCCGAGACAACCCACGAGGAGCTTGGTTGGTGCCAGCTTTCCACAAGGACTTGCCGCCCGTTGAGGTAATTGTCTGCTGCTCAGTCGGCTTGTCCATATGTTTCCCCTTGTGTAACTGATTCCGGCGTTGTTATGTGTTTGCCTTTCAGGACTTTCACAAGTTGATCTCCAAGATCCCGGTGGTGGACCGGTCGCCTGAGGACGTGACGAGTGACAATGGTGACGAAAGAGACAGGGAGGAGGAGAGCTCTGAGGAGGGGGAGGAGGCGAAGTCCTCCCCGTCCTATGAGCTCCCAAGGAACCCTGCTCCAAGGCGCTGCATGATCCGAGTGGTAAGGCGGATGGGGCTCAGTAGCTGATTGCCTCTGGGCGGACGACTCGCAGTTCGAAGCGCTCACGTGCGAAGATGGGGAGCTCCGCCGAGAAGCAGCCCAAGCAAACTGCATCCAAGCCTCGGAAGGCCGCGGTGCCTCGGATCTGGGCCAGTGCCCGTGGGCTCCACATAAGTATTCTTGTTAGTTTGATATTTGTTGTTTGATCTTCGTAGCAACGACACCTCGACGACGTCAGCGGACTTGCAGGCACACAAGCAGGACCAGGGCGATGCCGATGCGGCCGACGCTGCCACTTGCCCACTTCCAAAGGTAATTTCATGCCGACTAGTCATAGCGCCCGAATCCCTTCCGACTGCTCTTCGTTGAATCTTCTGGTTTGTGTATTCGTGTTGCTCCGCCTGAGATCATCCAACTGGACAACGATGAGAGGCATGTCCAGCCCAATCCAGCGGCTGGCTAGGAAAAGGTGTTGGGTGCCGACCTGGTCATGCAGGAGGTCTCCCCACGCCGAGTGGATCGCGGTTCTGGGGCGAAGGCCACCGCGAAGGCTACGGGGCCGAGTCCTCTGGCCGAAGGCAGCTCAGCGTCCGCGACTGCAGTGATCCCAGCAACGAGATCTATGTTGGCTCCTGCGAGCAGGCCGCCGCCCGCAGCCCCGGTGGACCCGACGCCGAGGCCCGCATCAACATCTCCATCGGCCCCTGCTACTGCCATCTCCCTGCACCACGTCCCGGAGGACCAAGTGGGGGCGAGCAAGGAGGCCCTGATTCAGATGGGTTGATGTGCAGTCGGCTGAAGGGTGCCTAAGACGCTAGCAAGGCGCTGCAGACCAACGTCCGAGTAAGTACCATTGTGAGTAGAATTTCCCGCTTCATTTGTCGAATTTCTGTTCCTTTTTCCACGATAGGGTTTCTATAAGTGGGTTTTGAAGGAAATATTCCCTAGAGGCAATAATAAAGTTGTTATTTATATTTTCTTATATCATGATAAATGTTTATTATTCATGCTAGAATTGTATTAACCGGAAACTTAGTACATGTGTGAATACAAAGACAAACAGAGTGTCCCTAGTATGCCTCTACTAGACTAGCTCGTTAATCAAAGATGGTTAAGTTTCCTAGCCATAGACATGTGTTGTCATTTGATGAACGGGATCACATCATTAGAGAATGATGTGATGGACAAGACCCATCCGTTAGCTTAGCATTATGATTGTCGAGTTTTATTGCTATTGCTTTCTTCATGACTTATACATGTTCCTCTGACTATGAGATTATGCAACTCCCAAATACCGGAGGAACACTTAGTGTGCTATCAAACGTCACAACGTAAATGGGTGATTATAAAGATGCTCTACAGGTGTCTCCGATGGTGTTTGTTGAGTTGGCATAGATCGAGATTAGGATTTGTCACTCCGATTGTCGGAGAGGTATCTCTGGGCCCTCTCGGTAATGCACAACACTATAAGCCTTGAAAGCAATGTGACTAATGAGTTAGTTGCGGGATGACGCATTACGGAACAAGTAAAGAGACTTGCCGGTAACGAGATTGAACTAGGTATTGAGATACCGAAGATCGAATCTCGGTCAAGTAACATACCGATGACAAAGGGAACAACGTATGTTGTCATGCGGTTCGACCGATAAAGATCTTCGTACAATATGTAGGAACCAATATGAGCATCCAGGTTCCACTATTGGTTATTAACCGGAGACGAGTCTCGGTCATGTCTACATAGTTCTCGAACCCGTAGGGTCCGCACGCTTAACGTTCGATGACGATCAATATTATGAGTTTATGTGTTTTGATGTACCGAGGATTGTTCGGAGTCCCGGATATGATCACGGACATGACGAGGAGTCTTGAAATGGTCGATACATAAAGATTGATATATTGGACGACTGTGTTTGGACTTCGGAATGGTTCCGGGTGAGTTCGGGCAATTACCGGAGTACCGGGGGGTTACCGGAACCCCCCGGGGAGTCTAATGGGCCATATGGGCCTTAGTGGAGAGAGAGAGGGGTGGCCAGGGCAGGCCGCGCGCTCCTCCCCCTTGAGTCAGAATTGGACTAGGGAAGGGGGGCGGCGCCCCCCTTTTCATTCTCCCTCTCTCCTCCTTCCTTCCTCTCCTACTCCAACTAGGGAAGGGGGGAATCCTACTCCCGGTGGGAGTAGGACTCCCCTTGGGGCGCGCCATGAGAGGGCCGGCCCTCCCCCTCCTCCACTCCTTTATTTACGGGGGAGGGGGTGATGTCTACTACGCAACCTTCTTCTTGTAGACGTTGTTGGGCCTCCAAGTGCACAGGTTTGTAGGACAGTAGCAAATTTCCCTCAAGTGGATGACCTAAGGTTTATCAATCTATGGGAGGCGTAGGATGAAGATGGTCTCTCTCAAACAACCCTGAAACCAAATAACAAAGAGTATCTTGTGTCCCCAACACACCCAATACAATAGTAAATTGTATAGGTGCACTAGTTCGGAGAAGAGATGGTGATACAAGTGCAATATGGATGGTAGATATAGGTTTTTGTAATCTTAAAATATAAAAACAGCAAGGTAGCAAGCGATAAAAGTGAGCGTAAATGGTATTGCAATGCTAGGAAACAAGGCCTAGGGTTCATACTTTCACTAGTGCAAGTTCTCTCAACAATAATAACATAATTGGATCATATAACTATCCCTCAACATGCAACAAAGAGTCACTCCAAAGTCACTAATAGCGGAGGAAAAAACGAAGAGATTATGGTAGGGTACGAAACCACCTCAAAGTTATTCTTTCCAATCAATCCGTTGGGCTATTCCTATAAGTGTCACAAACAGCCCAAGAGTTCGTACTAGAATAACACCTTAAGACACAAATCAACCAAAACCCTAATGTCACCTAGATACTCCAATGTCACCTCAAGTATCCGTGGGTATGATTATATGATATGCATCACACAATCTCAGATTCATCTATTCAACCAACACATAGAACCTCAAAGAGTGCCCCAAAGTTTCTACCGGAGAATAACAACGAAAATGTGTGCCAACCCCTATGCATAAGTTCATGGGCGGAACCCGCAAGTTGATCACCAAAACATACATCAAGTGAATCACGTGATATCCCATTGTCACCACAGATACGCATGGCAAGACATACATCAAGTGTTCTCAAGTCATTAAAGAACTCAATCCGATAGGATTACTTCAAAGGGAAAACTCAATCCATTACAAGAGAGTAGAGGGGGAGAAGAAACATAAGATCCAACTATAATAGCAAAGCTCGCGATACATCAAGATCGTGCCAAATCAAGAACACGAGAGAAAGAGATCAAACACATAGCTACTGGTACATACCCTCAGCCCCGAGGGTGAACTACTCCCTCCTCGTCATGGAGAGTGATGGGATGATGAAGATGGCCACCGGTGAGGGTTCCCCCCTCCGGCAGGGTGCCGAAACAGGGTCCCGATTGGTTTTTGGTGGCTACAGAGGCTTGCGGCGGCAAAACTCCCGATCTCTTCTGTTCCCCGAAGTTTTTAGGGTATATGGGTATATATAGGAGGAAGAAGTACGTCAGGGGAGCCACAAGGGGCCCACGAGGGTGGAGGGCGCGCCCTGGGGGGGTGGGCGCGCCCCCTTCCTCGTGGCTTCCTCGTTTCTTTCTTGACGTGGACTCCAAGTCTCCCGGGTTGCTTTCCTTCTAAAAATAACTTCTCCAGAAGGTTTCATTC
Organism: Aegilops longissima; assembly: GCA_021605205.1. Taxonomy (NCBI): domain Eukaryota; kingdom Viridiplantae; phylum Streptophyta; class Magnoliopsida; order Poales; family Poaceae; genus Aegilops; species Aegilops longissima. Next base: position 60,758,840 of record CM038676.1, read on the forward strand.
CATTTCGACTCTGTTTGATATTCCTTTTCTTCGAAACACTGAAACAAGGGAAAAAACAGAAACTAGCATTGGGCTCTGGGTCAATAGGTTAGTCCCAAAAATAATACTCCCTCCATTCCTAGATATAGGGTGTATAGTTTTTGGCACGGAAATTAAAGAACGCACATGGAGGGAAAATTTCACAAGTTATGGGCAATATTATACCTGACTAATTGGCATGAGAAAACAGAGGAGATTGCCTAATATAGGGAAATGTAATCAAATCCTTGAAAAAATTATCTGAACGAGTGGTGCAATGCAATACACCTTATATTTTGGGTTTTTTCTCAAAAATCTATACACCTTATATCAAGGAACGGAGGGAGTATAAAAGTGTAAAATAAAGCCCATAAACATCCAAAACAGATAATATAATAGCATGGAACAATAAAAAATTATAGATACGTTGGAGACGTATCAGCATCCCCAAGCTTAATTCATCCTCGTCCTCGAGTAGCTAAATGATAAAAACAAAAAATTTGATGTGGAATGCTAGTTGGCATAATTTCAATGTAATTCTTCTTAATTGTGGTATGAATATTCAGATATGAAAGATTCAAGATAAAAGTTCATATTGACATAAAAGTAATAATACTTCAAGCATACTAACTAAGCAATTATGTCCTCTCAAAATAACATGGCCAAAGAAAGTTCATCCCTACAAAATCATATAGTTTAGTCATGCTCCATTTTCGTCACACAAGAATGCTCTCATCATGCACAACCCCGATGACAAGCCAAGCAATTGTTTCATACTTTAGTAATCTCAAACTTATAAACCTTCACGCAATACATGAGCGCGAGCCATGGATATAGCACTATGGGTGGAATAGAGTACAATGATGGGGGTTATGTGGAGAAGACAAAAAGGAGAAAGTCTCACATCAACGAGGCTAATCAATGAGCTGTGGAGATGCCCATCGATTGATGTTAATGCAAGGAGTAGGGATTGCCATGCAACGGATGCACTAGAGCTATAAATGTACGAAAGCTCAACAAAAGAAACTAAGTGGGTGTGCATCCAACTTGCTTGCTCACGAAGACCTAGGGCACTTGAGGAGGCCCATTGTTGGAATATACAAGCCAAGTTCTATTATGAACAATTCCCACTAGTATATGAAAGTGACAAAACAAGAGACTCTCTATCATGAAGATTATGGTACTACTTTGAAGCACAAGTGTGGTAAAAGGATAGTAACATTGTCCCTTCTCTCTTTTTCTCTCATTTTTTTTGGGCCTTCTCTTTTTTATGGCCTTTCTCTCTTTTTTTGGGCCTTCTCTTTTTTTTATGGCCTTCCTCTCTTTTTTTATTTTTTATTTTTATTCCTCACTTGGGACAATGCTCTAGAAAATGATGATCATCACACTTTTATTTATTTATAACTCAACGATTACAACTCGATACTAGAACAAAATATGACTCTATATGAATGCCTCTGGTGGTGTACCGGGATATGCAATAAACCAAGAGTGACATGTATGAAAGAATTATGAACGGTGGCTTTGCAAAAAATACTATGTCAACTACATGATCATGCTAGCAATATGACAATGATGAATGTTTCATGATAAACGAAATGGTGGAAAGTTGCATGGCAATATATCTCGGAATGGCTATGGAAATGCCATAATAGGTAGGTATGGTGGATGTTCTGAGGAGGATATAAGGAGGTTTATGTGTGAAAGAGCGTATCATATCACGGGGTTTGGATGCCCCGGCGAAGTTTGCACCAACTCTCAATGTGAGAAAGGGCAATGCACGGTACCGAAGAGGCTAGCAATGATGGAAGGGTGAGAGTGCGTATAATCCATGGACTCAACATTAGTCATAAAGAACTCACATACTTATTGCAAAAATCCACAAGTCATCAAAAGCCAAGCACTATGCGCATGCTCCTAGGGGGATAGATTGGTAGGAAAAGACCATCGCTCGTCCCCGACCGCCACTCATAAGGAGGACAATCAAAGAACACCTCATGTTTCAAATTTGTTACATAACGTTTACCATACGTGCATGCTACGGGACTTGCAAACTTCAACACAAGTATTTCTCAAATTCACAACTACTCGACTAGCACAACTTTGATATCACTACCTCCATGTCTCAAAACAATCATCAAGCATCAAACTTTTCTTAGTATTCAACACACTCATAAGAAAGTTTTTACTAGTCTTGAATACCTAGCATATTAGGATTAAGCACATTACCATGCTGTTTAAGACTCTCAAAATAATCTAAGTGAAGCATGAGAGATCAATAGTTTCTATAAAACAAATCCACCACCGTGCTCTAAAAGATATAAGTGAAGTACTAGAGCAAAAACTAACTACTCCGAAAGATATAAGTGAAGATCAATGAGTAGTCGAATAATTATGCACTATGTGAAGACTCTCCCATTTAATAATTTCAGATCTTGGTATTTTATTCAAACAGCAAGCAAAGCTAAAGAAAATAAATGACGCTCCAAGCAAAACACATATCATGTGGTGAATAAAAATATAGCTCCAAGTAAAGTTACCGATGAACGAAGACGAAAGAGGGGATTGATACGTCTCCAACGTATCTATAATTTTTGATTGCTCCATGCTATATTATCTACTATTTTAGGCAATATTGGGCTTTATTTTCCACTTTTATATTATTTTTGGGACTAACCTATTAACCGGAGGCCCAGCCCAGATTTGTTGTTTTATGCCTATTTCAGTGTTTTGAGGAAAAGGAATATCAGACGGAGTCAAAACGAAACGAAATCAACTGGAGAAGTTATTTTTGGAAGGAAACCCACCTGATGGACTTGGACTCCACATCAGAAGATAGATCGGGAGTTTCCCCGCCGCAAGCCTCCAGAGCCACGAAAAACCAATCGGGACCCCTTTCCGGTACCCTGCCGGAGGGGGGATCCATCACCGGTGGCCATCTTCATCATCCCGGCGCTATCCATGACGAGGAGGGAGTAGTTCACCCTCGGGGTTGAGGGTATGTACCAGTAGCTATGTGTTTGATCTCTCTCTCTCTCTCTCTCTCTCTCTCTCTCTCTCGTCTCTCGTGTTCTCTATGGCACGATCTTGATGTATCGCGAGCTTTACTATTGTAGTTGGATCTTATGATGTTTCTCCCCCTCTACTCTCTTGTGATGAATTGAGTTTTCCCCTTGAAGTAATCTTATCGGATTGAGTCTTTAAAGATTTGAGAACACTTGACGTATGTCTTGCGCGGGATAACCGTGGTGACAATGGGTTATTCTATTGATCCACTTGATGTATGTTTTGGTGACCAACTTGCGGGTTCCGCCCATGAACCTATGCATAGGGGTTGGCACACGTTCTTGATTCTCCGGTAGAAACTTTGGGGCACTCTTTGAAGTACTTTTATGTTGGTTAGATAAATCTGAGATTGTGTGATGCATATCGTATAATCATGCCCACGGATACTTGAGGTGACAATGGAGTATCTAGGTGACATTAGGGTTTTGGTTGATTTGTATCTTAAGGTGTTATTCTAGTACGAACTCTAGGGCTGTTTGTGACACTTATAGGAATAGCCCAACGGATTGATTGGAAAGAATAACTTTGAGGTGGTTTCGTACCTACCATAATCTCTTCGCTTGTTCTCCGCTATTAGTGGCTTTGGAGTGACTCTTTGTTGCATGTTGAGGGATTGTTATATGATCTATCTATGTTATTATTGTTGAGAGAACTTGCACTAGTGAAAGTATGAACCCTAGGCCTTGTTTCCTATCATTGCAATACCGTTTACGCTCATGTTTATCACTTGTTACCTTGCTGTTTTTATTATTTCAGATTAAAAAAACCTATATCTACCATCCATATTGCACTTGTATCACCATCTCTTCGCCGAACTAGTGCACCTATACAATTTAACATTGTATTGGGTGTGTTGGGGACACAAGAGACTCTTTGTTATTTGGTTGGAGGGTTGCTTGAGAGAGACCATCTTCATCCTACGCCTCCCACGGATTGATAAACCTTAGGTCATCCACTTGAGGGAAATTTGCTACTGTCCTACAAACCTGTGCACTTGCAGGCCCAACAACGTCTACAAGAAGAAGGTTGTGTAGTAGACATCAGGGATGCCTTCCGGGGCATCCATAAGCTTAGGCTCTTGGTTGTCCTTGAATATTACCTTGGGGTGCCTTGGGAATCCCCAAGGTTAGGCTCTTTCCACTCCGTATTCCATAGCCCATCGAATCTTTACCCAAAACTTGAAAACTTCACAACACAGAACTCAACAGAAAACTCGTAAGCTCCGTTAGCGAAAAAAAACAAAACACCACTTCATGGTACTGTAATGAACTCATTCTTTATTTATATTTGTATTAAACCTACTGTATTCCAACTTCTCTATGGTTTATAAACTATTTTACTAGCCATAGAGTAATCAAAATAAGCAAACAACACACGAAGAACAGAATCTGTCAAAAACAGAACAGTCTGTAGTAATCTGTAACTAACGCAAACTTATGGAACTCAAAAAATTCTAAACTAAATTGGTGGACCTGAGGAATTTGTCTAGTAATCATCTGCAAAAAGAATCAACTAAATAGCACTCTCCAGTAAAAAGTTTTAGCTAATCTCGTGAGCGCGAAAATTTCTGTTTTTTACAGCATGATCATAAAGACTTCACCCAAGTCTTCCCAAAGGTTCTACTTGGCACAAACACTAATTAAAACATAAAACCACATCTAACCAGAGGCTAGATGGATTATTTATTACTAAACATTACCAAAAATCAAGAAACTAAAATAAAATTGGGTTGCCTCCCAACAAGCGCTATCGTTTAACGCCCCTAGCTAGGCATGATGATTTCAATGATGCTCACATAAAACATAAGAATTGAAACATAAAGAGAGCATCATGAAGAATATGACTAGCACATTTAAGTCTAACCCAATTCCTATGCATATGGATTTTGTTAGTAAACAACTTATGGGAACAAGAATCAACTTGCATAGGAAGGTAAAACAAGCATAACTTCAAGATTTTAAGCACATAGAGAGGAAACTTGATATTATTGCAATATGTAGAAGCATATGATCCTCTCTCATAATAATTTTCAGTAGCATCATGAATGAATTCAACAATATAACCCGCACCTAAAGCATTCTTTTCATGATCTACTTGCATAGAAATTTTATTACTCTCCACATAAGAAAAATTCTTTTCATTCGGAATAGTGGGAGTTTCATAAGAGACTTGAATACTATAAATTGTTTCCACATTAAAAGAGTAATGTTTAGAAAAAGGGTAATCATAATCATGACAAGTCTTATAAGTATAGTCATCACTACTTTTTATAGCATAAGTTTCATCACAATAATCATCATAAGTAGCAACTTTGTTCTCATCATAATCGATTGAAACCTCTTCCGAAATAGTGGATACATCACTAAATAAAGTCATGACCTCTCCAAATCCACTTTCATAATTATCACAATAAGATTCAACATCCTCCAATATTGTGGGATCACTACTTCCTAAAGTTGACACTCTTCCAAACCCACTTTCATCAATATAATCATCATAAGTAGGAGGCATGCTATCATTATTATAAATTTGCATATCAAAACTTGGGAGGTTAATAACATCATCTTCATTAAACATAGCCTCCCCAAGCTTGGGACAAACATTAATTGCAGAAAATATATTCTTAGAAACATCATCTTCATCAAACATAGCATCCCCAAGCTTGGGCCTTTTCATATCATAAGCATAATCACTCTCATCATTAATAGTATGGATAGCACCAATAGTATAGCAATTATCATATTCTTCCAAGCAAGTGCCAGAAAGATTTTCAAGATCATAAGAAGTATTATTATCTTCCCAATCATAATCATCACAACAAGCAATAGTCATAACGAGATCATCATCATGTGCATCATCTTCCACAATTATTTTTGATTCATTTTCATGAGGCACAACAATGATAGGAGCAACATTATTTGGGAGAGATATCTTTTTACCTCTCTTCCTTTTCCTTTTCTTCTTCTTCACCACATCATGTGTGGGTTCAATCCTCTTTTTGAAGCTCCTTATTAATGATATTGGTTGAATAGAAGGCTCCTCCTCGTTACCTAATTCATCATAAGAAATAATAGGAGAATATTGGGAAGTCTCTTCCCTTTCGTTAGTATTCTCTTCATCTTCTATTTGTTTTCTTTTCTTTATGTAATTGGCAATATAAGTATTTTCAATGCAATTCACCGCACAATACATATAAATTTCTTCTAGATCAAAATGAAGAACTCTATCAAGGGAAAATTCTGGAATATCCTTAGTTATATGTTTCATTTCTTCATAACCCAAGAGAAAACTAAGTTCATTATGATGTGCAAGGGAAATCAAGTCATCACAATTTTTGGACACGATACGATCATGAAACAATTTGCATTGGGTACTGAAATGATCACGTTCATTGCAAAGTTCACAAGTATGGCTAAGAAAGTTTAAATTTTCAGCACACGCATCTAGCCTTTCTTGCAACCATTTAGTTTCTAAATGCTTATGCCTCTTGCAATATCTATCTTCCCTATTTGGTGTGTACTTGCAAACCCAATGTACTCCACAAAAATTGACATGTTTATAGGAGACATTTTCATCATAACTAGTGCAATCATCATTAGTACTATGGATATTCAAGGAGTTCATACTAACAACATTGCAATCATGCGCATCATTCAAAGATTTAGTGCCAAACATTTTAATACATTCTTCTTCTAGCACTCTGGCACAATTTTCCTTTCCATCATACTCACGAAAGATATTAAAAAGATGAAGCGTGTGAGACAAATTCAATTCCATTTTTTGTAATTTTCTTTGATAAACTAAACTAGTGCTAAAACAAGAAACAAAAAGATTCAATTGCAAAATCTAAAGATATACCTTCAAACACTCACCTTCCCAGCAACGGCACCAGAAAAGAGCTTGATGTCTACTACGCAACCTTCTTCTTGTAGACGTTGTTGGCCCTCCAAGTGCAGAGGTTTGTAGGACAGTAGCAAATTTCCCTCAAGTGGATGATCTAAGGTTTATCAATCCGTGGGAGGCATAGGATGAAGATGGTCTCTCTCAAACAACCCTGCAACCAAATAACAAAGAGTCTCTTGTGTCCCCAACACACCCAATACAATGGTAAATTGTATAGGTGCACTAGTTCGGCGAAGAGATGGTGATACAAGTGCAATATGGATGGTAGATATAGGTTTTTGTAATCTCAAAATATAAAAACAGCAAGGTAGCAAGCGATAAAAGTGAGCGTAAATGGTATTGCAATGCTAGGAAACAAGGCCTAGGGTTCATACTTTCACTAGTGCAAGTTCTCTCCACAATAATAACATAATTGGATCATATAACTATCCCTCAACATGCAACAAAGAGTCACTCCAAAGTCACTAATAGCGGATAACAAACGAAGAGATTATGGTAGGGTACGAAACCACCTCAAAGTTATTCTTTCCAATCAATCTGTTGGGCTATTCCTATAAGTGTCACAAACAGCCCTAGAGTTCGTACTAGAATAACACCTTAAGATACAAATCAACCAAAACCCTAATGTCACCTAGATACTCCAATGTCACCTCAAGTATCCGTGGGTATGATTATACGATATGCATCACACAATCTCAGATTCATCTATTCAACCAACACATAGAACCTCAAAGAGTGCCCCAAAGTTTCTACCGGAGAATCACGAGGAAAACGTGTGCCAACCCCTATGCATAAGTTCATGGGTGGAACCCGCAAGTTGATCACCAAAACATACATCAAGTGAATCACGTGATATCCCATTGTCACCACAGATACGCACGGCAAGACATACATCAAGTGTTCTCAAGTCATTAAAGACTCAATCCGATAAGATTACTTCAAAGAGAAAACTCAATCCATTACAAGAGAGTAGAGGGGGAGAAGAAACATAAGATCCAACTATAATAGCAAAGCTCGCGATACATCAAGATCGTGCCAAATCAAGAACACGAGAGAGAGAGAGAGAGAGATCAAACACATAGCTACTGGTACATACCCTCAGCCCCGAGGGTGAACTACTCCTTCCTCGTCATGGAGAGCGTCGGGATGAGGAAGATGGCCACCTGTGAGGGTTCCCCCCTCCGGCAGGGTGCCGGAACAGGGTCCCGATTGGTTTTTGGTGGCTACAGAGGCTTGCGGCAGCGGAACTCCCGATCTCTTTTGTTCCCCGAAGTTTTTAGGATATATGGGTATATATAGGAGGAAGAAATACGTCAGGGGAGCCACGAGGGGCCCACGAGGGTGGAGGGCGCGCCCTGGGGGCTGGGCGCGGCCCCCTACCTCGTGGCTTCCTCGTTTATTTCTTGACGTGGACTCCAAGTCTCCTGGGTTGCTTTCCTTCTAAAAATAACTTCTCCAGAAGGTTTCATTCCGTTTCGACTCCGTTTGATATTCCTTTTCTTCGAAACACTGAAACAAGGGAAAAACAGAAACTGGCACTGGGCTCTGGGTCAATAGGTTAGTCCCAAAAATAATATAAAAGTGTAAAATAAAGCCCATAAACATCCAAAACAGATAATATAATAGCATGGAACAATCAAAAATTATAGATATGTTGGAGACGTATCAGGGGGGCACCCCATAGACACACAAGTTGATTGTTTAGCCGTGTGCGGTGCCCCCCTCCACAGATTTCCACCTCAGTCATATCGTTGTAGTGCTTAGGCAAAGCCCTGCATCGGTAAATTCATCATCACTGTCATCACGTCGTCGTGCTGATGAAGCTCTCCCTCGACACTTAGCTGGATCTAGAGTTCGTGGGACGTCACCGAGCTGAACGTGTGCAGATCGCGGAGGTGCCGTACTTTTGGTACTAGGATCGGTCGGATCATGAAGATGTATGACTACATCAACCGCGTTGTCATAACTCTTCCGCTTTCCGTCTACGAGGGTACGTGGACAACACTCTCCTCTCTCGTTGCTATGCATCACCTAGATGGATCTTGCGTGTGCGTAGGATTTTTTTTTGAAATTACTGCATTCCCCAATAGGTTTGCACAGGGCACACCCACTGGGTGTTCTTCTTCGGTCCAGTGGGGGCACGTTGAGTGCACCCACTGGGTGTAGTCCCCGAGGCTCCTGTTGGCTGGCATAGCCGGCAGGAGTCTTAGAACTTAGTGCTTTTGAATTTTGTCGCTTTCACTCGGTCGTAGCTGAAGTTTTTCCGACCTAGTGGGGGCACGCTAAGTGCACTCACTGGGTGTAGTCTTCGAGGCTACCATTGACTGGAGACAGTCGGTGGTAATCATAGAACTTTGGCTCTTTCATTTTTAGCTCAACACGAGTCACTTTCCAGTTGGGGCACACCGAGTGCACCCACTGGGTGGGTGTAGTCCCCGAGGCTCCTATTGGCTGGCACAGCCGGCAGGAGTCTTAGAACTTAATGCTTTTGAATTTTTTCGCTTTCACTCGATCGTAGCCGGAGCGTTTCCGAGTTTTTGCGACCCAGTGGGAGCACACTGAATGCACCCACTGGGTGTATTCCTCGGGCTACCATTGACTGGACATAGTCGGTGGTAGTCTTAGAACTTTGACTCTTTCATTCTTTTTAGCTCAACATGAGTCACTTCCAGTGGGGGCACTGCCGACTCGGTGGTAAGAGGGTACTTGAGGATCTGGTATAGATCAAGCTTGTTCCTCCTAGGGGTGCACTGCCGACTCGGTGGTAAGAGGGTACTTGAAGATCTGGTACTGATCAAGCTTGTTCCTCCCAGGGGTGTACTCAGTCGCCAGCCGAGTGGTTGTATATTAGGGCTTCGTGAAGGAAATATGCCCTAGAGGCAATAATAAAGTTGTTATTTATATTTCCTTATATCATGATAAATGTTTATTATTCATGCTAGAATTGTATTAACCGGAAACTTAGTACATATGTGAATATATAGACAAACAGAGTGTCCCTAGTATGCCTCTACTTGACTAGCTCGTTAATCAAAGACGGTTAAGTTTCCTAGCCATAGACATGAGTTGTCATTTGATTAACGGGATCACATCATTAGAGAATGATGTGATGGACAAGACCCATACGTTAGCTTAGCACTATGATCGTTTAGTTTATTGCTATTGCTTTCTTCATAACTTATACATGTTCCTATGTCTTTGAGATTATGCAACTCCCGAATACCGAAGGAACATTTGTGTGCTATCAAACATCACAACGTAACTGGGTGATTATAAAGATGCTCTACAGGTGTCTCCGATGGTGTTTGTTGAGTTGGCGTAGATCGAGATTAGGATTTGTCACTCCGATTGTCGGAGAGGTATCTCTGGGCCCTCTCGGTAATGCACATCACTATAAGCCTTGCAAGCAATGTGACTAATGAGTTAGTTGCAGGATGATGCATTATGGAACGAATAAAGAGACTTGTCGGTAATGAGATTGAACTAGGTATGATGATACCGACGATTGAATCTCGGGCGAGTAACATACCGATGACAAAGGGAACAACGTATGTTGTTATGCGGTTTGACCAATAAAGATCTTCGTAGAATATTTAGGAACCAATATGAGCATCCATGTTTCGCTATTGGTTATCGACCGGAAGTGAGTCTCGGTCATGTCTACATAGTTCTCGAACCCGTAGGGTCCGCACGCTTAACGTTCGATGACGATCGGTATTATGAGTGTGTGTTTTGATGTACCGAAGGTTGTTCGAAGTCCCGGAGGTGATCACGTACATGACGAGGAGTCTCGAAATGGTCGAGACATAAAGATTAATATATTGGACCATGTTATTTGGACACCGGAAGTGTTCCGGGTGGTTTCGGGTAAAACCAGAGTGCCAGAGGGGTTACCGGAACCCCCCGGGGGAATTAATGGGCCACCATGGGCCTTAGTGGGGAGAGAGGAGGGTAGCCAGGGCAGGCCGCGCCCTCTCCCCCCTTGGAGTCCGTATAGGACAAGGGAAGGGGGGGCGGCGCTCGCCTTTCCTTCTCCCTCTCTCCCTCTCCTTCCTTCCCCTCTCTTCCCTTGTTGGAAACCTACTAGGAATAGTATTCCTAGTAGGAATCCTACTTGGGGCGCGCCCCATGAGAGGCGGTCGGCCTCCCCCTTGCTCCTTTATATACTGGGGCAGGGGAGCACCCTAGAACACACAAGGTTACAGTTGTCTTAGTCGTGTGCGGTGCCCCCCTCCACAGATTTCCACCTCAGTCATATCGTCGTAGTGCTTAGGCAAAGCCCTGCGCCGGTAACTTCATCATCACCGTCACCACGCCGTCGTGCTGACGGAAATCTCCCTCGGCCTCAACTGGATCAAGAGTTCGAGGGACGTCACCGAGCTGAACGTGTGCTGAGCGCGGAGGTGTCGTACTTCAGTGCTTGGATCGGTTGGATTACGAAGACGTTTGACTACATCAACCGCGTTGCTAAACGCTTCCGCTTTCGGTCTATGAGAGTACGTGGACACACTCTCCCCGCTCGTTGCTATGCTTCTCCTAGATAGATCTTGTGTGATCGTAGGATTTTTTTTGAAATTACTACGTTCCCCAACAGTGGCATCTGATACGTCTCCAACGTATCTATATTTTTTTATTGTTCCATGCTATTATAGTATCTGTTCTGGATGTTTAATGGGCTCTATTATTCACTTTTATATTATTTTTGGGACTAACCTACTAACCGAAGGCCCAATGCAAATTGTTATTTTTTTGCCTATTTCAGTGTTTCGCAGAAAAAGAATATCAAATGGAATCCAAACGGAATGAAACCTTCGAGAGAGTTATTTTCGGAACAAACGCAATCCAGGAGACTTGGAGGGGACGTCAAGAAAGCCACGAGGAAGCCACGAGGCAGGGAGGCGCGCCCAGGGGGGTAGGCGTGCCCCCCACCCTTGTGGGCCCCTCGTGGCTCCACTGACCTACTTCTTTCTCCTATATAAACTCATGTACTCTGAAAACATCCGAGAGCACCACGAAACCCTATTTCCACCGCCGCAACCTTCTGTACCCGTGAGATCCCATCTTGGGGCCTTTTCCGGCACTCCGCCGGAGGGGGAATCGATCACGGAGGGCTTCTACATCAACACCATAGCCTCTCCGATGATGTGTGAGTAGTTTACCACAAACCTTTGGGTCCATAGTTATTAGCTAGATGACTTCTTCTCTCTCTTTGGATCTCAATACAAAGTTCTCCTCGATTCTCTTGGAGATCTATTCAATGTAATTCTTGTTGCGGTGTGTTTGTCGAGATCCGATGAATTGTGGGTTTATGATCAAGATTATCTATGAACAATATTTTGTTCTTCTCTGAATTCTTATATGTATGATTTGTTATCTTTGCAAGTCTCTTCGAATTATCAATTTGGTTTGGCCTACTAGATTGATCTTTCTTGCCATGTGAGAAGTGCTTAGCTTTGGGTTCAATCTTGCGACGTCCTTTCCCAGTGACAGCAGGGGCAACAAGGCACGTATTGTACATCAAGGATAAAAAGATGGTGTTTATATCATATTGCTTGAGTTTATCCCTCTACATCATGTCATCTTCCCTAATGCGTTACTCTGTTCTTATGAACTTAATACTCTAGATGCATGCTGGATAGCGGTCGATGTGTGGAGTACTAGTAGTAGATGCAGAATCATTTCGGTCTACTTGTCGTGGACGTGATGCCTATATACATGATCATGCCTAGATATTCTCATAACTATGCGCTTTTCTATCAATTGCTCGACAGTAATTTGTCCACCCACCGTAAATTATGCTATCTTGCGAGAAGCCACTAGTGAAACCTATGGCCCCTGGGTCTATCTTCCATCATATTATTTTCCTACCAATTTACTATTTCTTCCGTTATTTATTTTGCAATATTTACTTGCCAATCTATATCATAAAAATACAAAAAATATTTATCTTATTATCTCTATCAGATCTCACTTTTGCGAGTGGCCGTGAAGGGATTGACAACCCCTTTATCGTGTTGTTTGCAAGGTTCTTATTTGTTTGTGTAGGTACAAGGCGACTTGTGTGTAACCTCCTACTGGATTGATACCTTGGTTCTCAAAAACTGAGGGAAATACTTATGCTACTTTGCTGCATCACCCTTTCCTCTTCAAGGGAAAAACCAACGCATGCTCAAGAGGTAGCAGCATCCGAGCCAGGTCTATGCGTAGATGTTATATGCACGAGTAGAACACAAAGAGTTGTGGGCGATAATAGTCATACTGCTTACCAGCATGTCATACTTTGATTTAACGGTATTGTTGGATGAAGCGGCCCAGACCGACATTACGCGCACGCTTACGCAAGACTGGTTCTACCGATGTGCTTCGCACACAGGTGGCTAGTGGGTGTGTGTTTCTCCAACCTTAGTTGAATCGAGTGTGACTACGCCCGGTCCTTGTTGAAGGTTAAAACAACAAACCTGATGAAAAATCGTTGTGGTTTTGATGCGTAGGTAAGAACGGTTCTTGCTAAGCCCGTAGCAGCCACGTAAAACTTGCAACCACAAAGTAGAGGACGTCTAACTTGTTTTTGCAGGGCATGTTGTGATGTGATATGGTCAAGACGTGATTATATGATTTGTTGTATGAGATGATCATGTTTTATAACACCATTATGTTCAACTGGCAGGAGCCATATGGTTGTCGCTTTATTGTATGAAATGCAATCACCATGTAATTGCTTTACTTTATCACTAAGCGGTAGCGATAGTCGTAGAAACAATAGTTGGCGAGACGACAACGATGCTTCGATGGAGATCAAGGTGTCAAAGCCGGTGATGATGGTGATCATGACGGTGCTTTGGAGATGGAGATCAAAGGCACAAGATGATGATGGCCGTATCATATCACTTATATTGATTGCATGTGATATTTATCCTTTATGCATCTTATTTTTCTTAGTACGGGGGTAGCATTATAAGATGATTGATACGTCTCCAACATATCTATAATTTTTGATTGCTCCATGCTATATTATCTACTGTTTTGGACAATATTGGGCTTTATTTTCCACTTTTATATTATTTTTGGGACTAACCTATTAACCGGAGGCCCAACCCAGAATTGCTGTTTGTTTGCCTATTTCAGAGTTTTGCAGAAACGGAATATCAAACGGAGTCCAAACGGAATGAAACCTTCGGGAACGTGATTTTCTCACCGAACGTGATCCAGGAGACTTGGACCCTAAGTCAAGGAAGCTTCGAGGAGGGCACGAGGTAGGGGGGCGCGCCCTCCCCCCCAGGCGCGCCCTCCACCCTTGTGGGCCCCACGTTGCTCCACCAACGTACTTCTTCCTCCTATATATACCTCACGCACCCAAACGATCGATCACGGAGCCAAAACCTAATTCCACCGCCGCAACCTTCTGTACCCACGAGATCCCATCTTGGGGCCTGTTCCGGAGCTCCGCCGGAGGGGGCATCCACCACGGAGGGCTTCTACATCAACACCATAGCCTCTCGGATGAAGTGTGAGTAGTTTACCTCAGACCTTCGGGTCCATAGTTAGTAGCTAGATGGCTTCTTCTCTCTTTTTGGATCTCAATACAATGTTCTCCCCCTCTCTCGTGGAGATCTATTCGATGTAATCTTCTTTTTGCGGTGTGTTTGTTGAGACCGATGAATTGTGGGTTTATGATCAAGATTATCTATGAACAATATTTGAATCTTCTCTGAATTCTTTTATGTATGATTGGTTATCTTTGCAAGTCTCTTCAATTATCAGTTTGGTTTGGCCTACTAGATTGGTTTTTCTTGCAATGGGAGAAGTGCTTAGCTTTGGGTTCAATCTTGCGGTGTCCTTTCCCAAAGTGATGAGGGGCAGCAAGGCACGTATTGTATTGTTGCCATCGAGGATAACAAGATGGGGTTTTTATCATATTGCATGAATTTATCCCTCTACATCATGTCATCTTTCTTAAGGCGTTACTCTGTTTTCTTGAACTTAATGCTCTAGATGCATGCTGGATAGCGGTCGATGAGTGGAGTAATAGTAGTAGATGCAGGCAGGAGTCGGTCTACTTGTCTCGGACGTGATGCCTATATACATGATCATACCTAGATATTCTCATAACTATGCTCAATTCTATCAATTGCTCAACAGTAATTCGTTCACCCACCGTAAAATACTTATGCTCTTGAGAGAAGCCTCTAGTGAAACCTATGCCCCCCGGGTATATCTCCATCATATTAATCTTCCAACACTTTATTTATTGCCTTTGCTTTTACTTTTCTTTTATTTTACTTTGCATCTTTATCAGAAAAATACCAAAAATATTATCTATCATCTCTATCAGATCTCACTCTCGTAAGTGACCGTGAAGGGATTGACAACCCCTAATCACGTTGGTTGTGAGGAGTTATTTGCTTTGTGTAGGTACGAGGGACTCGCGCGTAGCCTCCTACTGGATTGATACCTTGGTTCTCAAAAACTGAGGGAAATACTTACGCTACTTTGCTGCATCATCCTTTCCTCTTCAAGGAAATCCAACGCAGTGCTCAAGAGGTAGCAAGAAGAATTTATGGCGCCGTTGCCGGGGAGTCTACGCAAAAGTCAACATACCAAGTACCCATCACAATCCCTTATCTCCCGCATTACATAATTTGCCATTTGCCTCTCGTTTTCCTCTCCCCCACTTCACCCTTGCTGTTTTATTCGCCCTCTCTTTTCCGTTCGTCTTTTCGTTTGCCTTGATGTCTTACTTGGCTCGTTTGGTTGAAATAGTTGAGTATTTATTCCTAAACAGAGAAGCTAATATCTATGGATCCTCATCCGCTTGCCAATCTTTTTAAGAGATCCAATTATGATGAACCAATTCCTAGTGATTTGGATGCACTAGATTATCTTTATAAGGTTTTGCCTGAAATCCGTAAATCTGAAAATTGTGATGAAGTGCTTTATGAAGTGATTCACGATAGATCTTTGAATAAAAAGCATGATTGCAATGATTTTATTATAAATTCTATTGATGTGAATTATGCTAATAATATGCAAAACCTTAAGCTTGGGGATGCTAGTTTTGCTATGTCCAATAGTCATGATTGGGGAGATTCTTCTCATGATCTTGAAAATTTATTTAAACCCCATGATGAATATAAGATTGATAATAGTGTTTGCAATAATATTGAAAGTTGGTTTGGAAGAGTGTCAACTTTAGATCCCACCTATTTGGATAACATTCAATCTTATGAATTTTTTTATAAAAGTGGGCTTGGAGAAATCATGACTTTAGTTAATGATAATCCCACTATTTTGGAAGAGTGTCAACTTCGCATGCATGTGGATCGTATTAATAATATGTTATGTGATAGCTTTATTGTTGAATTTTCTTATGATCCTACATGTAATTATTATGAGAGAGGAAAATATGGTTATAGAAATTTTCATGTTACTAAATTACCTCTCGTTATGTTGAGATTGCTATTGTTCCTTTCCGCTTCCTTGCTTATGCTAGTTTTTGCTTGCTACGATAATTTGTTTGCCTATAATATGCATATGCATAGGAAGTATGTTAGACTTAAGTGTGTTTGTCACACGTTTTATGATGCTCTCTTTGTGCCTCAATTCTTGTCTTTCTTGTGAGCATCATTGAAATCTCAATGCCTAGCTAAAAAGGCTTCAAAGAAAAGCGCTTGTTGGGAGACAACCCAATATTTTTCCTTGCTGCTTAGTAATAAATCTTAGATATAGCCTATGGTTAGATGTGTTTTTATGTTTTAATTCGTGTTTGTGCCAAGTTAAACCTATAGGATCTTCTTGGATGATAGTTATTTGATCTTGCTGTGATTTCTAGAAACTTTCTGTTCACGAAAACAATTGTTAAAAATCACCAGAACGTGATAAAATACTGATTCCAATTGCTTCTGATCAATTAAAAATTGCCTAGGTCGTCCTATTTTGGCTGAATTTTTGGAGTTCCATAAGTTTGCGTTAGTTACAGATTACTACAGACTATTCTGTTTTTGACAGATTCTGTTTTTCGTGTGTTGTTTGCTTATTTTGATGAATCTATGGCTAGTAAAATAGTTTATAAACCATAGATAAGTTGGAATACAGTAGGTTTAACACCAATATAAATAAATGATGAGTTCATTACAGTACCTTGAAGTGGTCTTTTGTTTTCTTTCGTTAACGGAGCTCACGAGATTTCTGTTGAGTTTTGTGTTGTGAAGTTTTCAAGTTTTGGGTGAAATCTTTTGATGGATTATGGAACAAGGAGTGGCAAGAGCCAAAGCTTGGGGATTCCCATGGCACCCCCAAGATAATCTAAGGACACCAAAAAGTCAAAAATTGGGCATGCCCCGGAAGGCATCCCCTCTTTCGTCTACTTCCATCGGTAACTTTACTTGGAGCTATATTTTTATTCACCACATGATATGTGTTTTGCTTGGAGCGTCTTGTATGATTGGAGTCTTTTTTTTAGTTTACCACAATCATCCTTGCTGTACACACATTTTGAGAGAGCCATACATGATTTGGAAATTATTAGAATACTCTTTGTGCTTCACTTATATCTTTTGAGTTATATAGTTTTGCTCTAGTACTTCACTTTTATCTTTTAGAGCACGGTGGTGGATTTGTTTTAAAGAAGCTATTAATCTCTCATGCTTCACTTAGATTATTTTGAGAGTCTTAAATAGCATGGTAATTTGCGTAAATAATCCTAATATGCTAGGTATAAAAAATAGTAAAAAACTTTCTTATGAGTGTGTTGAATGCTAAGAGAAGTTTGATGCTTGATGATTGTTTTGATATATGGAGGTAATAATATTAAAGGCATGCTAGTTGAGTAGTTGTGAAATTGAGAAATGCTTGTGTTGAAGTTTGGAAGTCCCGTAGCATGCACGTATGGTAAACTTTATGTAACAAATTTGAAACATGAGGTGTTCTTTGATTGTCCTCCTTATGAGTGGCGGTCGGGGACGAGCGATGGTCTTTTCCTACCAATCTATCCCCCTAGGAGCATGCGCATAGTGCTTGGCTTTTGATGACTTGTGGATTTTTGCAATAAGTATGTGAGTTCTTCATGACTAATGTTGAGTCCATGGATTATACGCACTCTCACCCTTCCATCATTGCTAGCCTCTTCAGTACCGTGCATTGCCCTTTCTCACATTGAGAGTTGGTGCAAACTTCGCCGGTGCATCCAAACCCCGTGATATGATATGCTCTTTCACACATAAACCTCCCTATATCTTCCTTTAAACAGACACCATACCTACTTATTATGGCCTTTCCATAGCCATTCCGAGATATATTGCCATGCAACTTTCCACCATTCCATTTATCATGACACTTTCATCATTGTCATATTGGTTAGCATGATCATGTAGTTGACATAGTATTTGTGGCAAAGCCACCGTTCATAATTCTTTCATACATGTCACTCTTGGTTCATTGCATATCCCTGTACACCGCCGGAGGCATTCATATAGAGTCATACTTTGTTCTAGTATCGAGTTGTAATCATTGAGATGTAAATAAATAGAAGTGTGATGATCATCATTTTCTAGAGCATTGTCCCAAGTGAGGAATAAAAAAAATGAGAGAAAAAGAGAGAAGGGACAATGTTACTATCCTTTGCCACACTTGTGCTTCAAAGTAGCACCATAATCTTCATGATAGAGAGTCTCTTGTTTTGTCATTTTCATATACTAGTGGGAATTTTTCATTATAGAACTTGGCTTGTATATTCCAACAACGGGCCCCCTCAAGTGCCCTAGGTCTTCGTGAGCAAGCAAGTTGGATGCACACCCACTTAGTTTTCTTTTGTTGAGCTTTCATACATTTATAGCTCTAGTGCATACGTTGCATGGCAATCCCTACTCCTTGCATTAACATCAATCGATGGGCATCTCCATAGCCCGTTGATTAGCCTCGTTGATGTGAGACCTTCTCCTTTTTTTTCTTCTCCACATAACCCCCATCATCATATTCTATTCCACCCATAGTGCTATGTCCATGGCTCGCGCTCATATATTGCGTGAAAGTTTGTAGGTTTGAGATTACTAAAGTATGAAACAATTGCTTGGCTTGTCATCGGGGTTGTGCATGATGAGAGCATTCTTGTGTGACGAAAATGGAGCATGACTAAACCATATGATTTTGTAGGGATGAACTTTCTTTAGCCATGCTATTTTGAGAAGACATAATTGCTTAGTTAGTATGCTTGAAGTATTATTATTTTTATGTCAATATGAACTTTTGTCTTGAATCTTTCGAATCTGAATATTTATACCACAATTAAGAAGAATTACATTGAAATTATGCCAAGTAGCACTCCACATCAAAAATTCTGTTTTTATCATTTACCTACTCGAGGACGAGCAGGAATTAAGCTTGGGGATGCCTGATACGTCTCCAACGTATCTATAATTTTTGATTGCTCCATGCTATATTATCTACTGTTTTGGACAATATCGGGCTTTATTTTCCACTTTTATATTATTTTTGGGACTAACCTATTAACCGGAGGCCCAGCCAGAATTGCTGTTTTTTGCCTAATTCAGAGTTTTGCAGAAACGGAATATCAAACGGAGTCCAAACGGAATGAAACCTTCGGGAGCGTGATTTTCTCATCGAACGTGATCCAGGAGACTTGGACCCTAAGTCAAGGAAGCTTCGAGGAGGGCATGAGGTAGGGGGGCGCAACCTCCCCCCCCCCCCCAGGCGCGCCCTCCACCCTCGTGTGCCCCATGTTGCTCCACCAACGTACTTCTTCCTCCTATATATACCTACGTACCCCCAAACGATTAGATACGGAGCCAAAAACCTAATTCCACCGCCGCAACCTTCTGTACCCACGAGATCCCATCTTGGGGCCTGTTCCAGAGCTCCGCCGGAGGGGGCATCCACCATGGAGGGCTTCTACATCAACACCATAGCCTCTCGGATGAAGTGTGAGTAGTTTACCTCAGACCTTCGGGTCCATAGTTAGTAGCTAGATGGCTTCTTCTCTCTTTTTGGATCTCAATACAATGTTCTCCCCCTCTCTCGTGGAGATCTATTCAATGTAATCTTCTTTTTGCGGTGTGTTTGTTGAGACCGATGAATTGTGGGTTTATGATCAAGATTATCTATGAACAATATTTGAATCTTCTCTGAATTCTTTTATGTATGATTGGTTATCTTTGCAAGTCTCTTCGAATTATCAGTTTGGTTTGGCCTACTAGATTGGTTTTTCTTGCAATGGGAGAAGTGCTTAGCTTTGGGTTCAATCTTGCGGTGTCCTTTCCCAAAGTGATGAGGGGCAGCAAGGCACATATTGTATTGTTGCCATCGAGGATAACAAGATGGGGTTTTTATCATATTGCATGAATTTATGCCTCTACATCATGTCATCTTTCTTAAGGCGTTACTCTGTTTTCTTGAACTTAATACTCTAGATGCATGCTGGATAGCGGTCGATGAGTGGAGTAATAGTAGTAGATGCAGGCAGGAGTCGGTCTACTTGTCTCGGACGTGATGCCTATATACATGATCATACCTAGATATTCTCATAACTATGCTCAATTCTGTCAATTGCTCAACAGTAATTCGTTCACCCACCGTAAAATACTTATGCTCTTGAGAGAAGCCTCTAGTGAAACCTATGCCCCCCGGGTCTATCTCCATCATATTAATCTTCCAACACTTTATTTATTGCCTTTGCTTTTACTTTTCTTTTATTTTACTTTGCATCTTTATCAGAAAAATACCAAAAATATTATCTATCATCTCTATCAGATCTCACTCTCGTAAGTGACCGTGAAGGGATTGACAACCCCTAATCGTGTTGGTTGCGAGGAGTTATTTGCTTTGTGTAGGTACGAGGGACTCGCGCGTAGCCTCCTACTGGATTGATACCTTGGTTCTCAAAAACTGAGGGAAATACTTACGCTACTTTGCTGCATCATCCTTTCCTCTTCAAGGAAATCCAACGCAGTGCTCAAGAGGTAGCAATGATCTCTCACTAAATTTCAAGGTACAAGTGTTCTCCCTGAGTATGCACCATTGCGACAGTTCGTCATGCTGAGACACCACGTGATGATCGGGTGTAATAAGCTCTACGTTCACATACAGCGGGTGCAAGCCAGTTTTGCACACGCAGAATACTCGGGTTAAACTTGACGAGCCTAGCATATGCAGATAGGGCCTCGGAACACTGAGACCGAAAGGTCGAGCGTGAATCATATAGTAGATATGATCAACATAGTGATGTTCACCATTGAAAACTACTCCATCTCACGTGATGATCGGAATGGTTTGGTTGATATGGGTCACGTGATCACTTAGATGATTAGAGGGATGTCTATCTAAGTGGGAGTTCTTAAGTAATATGATTAATTGAACTTTAATTTATCATGAACTTAGTCCTGGTAGTATTTGCATAACTATGTTGTAGATCAATAGCTCGCAATGTAGCTCCCCGTTTATTTTTGATATGTTCCTAGAGAAAAACTATGTTGAAATATGATAGTAGCAATGATGCGGACTACGTCCATGATCTGAGGATTATCCTGATTTCTGCACAGAAGAATTATGTCCTTGATGAACCGCTAGGTGAAGGACCTATTGCAGGAGCAGATACAAACGTTATGAACGTTTGGCAAGCTCGGTATGATAACTAGTTGATAGTTTAGTGCGCCATGCTTTATGGCTTAGAACCGGGACTTCAAAAACGTTTTGAACGCCACGAAGCATATAAGATGTTCCAAGAGCTGAAATTGTTATTTCAGACTCATGCCCGAGTCGAGAGGTATGAGACCTCTGACAAATAATTTGCCTACAAGATGGAGGAGAATAGCTCAACCAGTGAGCATGTGCTCAGATTTTTTGAGTACTACAATCGCTTGAATCAAGTGGGAGTTAATCTTCCAGATAAAATAGTGATTCACATAGTTCTTTAGTCACTATCACTAAGTTACTGGAACTTCGTGATGAACTATAATATGCAAGGGATGACGAAAACGATTCCCGAGCTCTTCGTGATGCTGAAATCGACGAAGGTAGAAATCAAGAAAAGCATCAAATGTTGATGGTTGACAAGACCACTAGTTTCAAGTAAAAGGGCAAGGGAAAGAAAGGGAACTTCAAGAAGAATGGCAAGCAAGTTGCCACTCCCATGAAGAAGCCCAAAGCTAGACCCAAGCCTGAAACTGAGTGCTTCTACTGCGAAGGAAATGGTCACTGGAAGCGGAACTGCCCCAAATACTTGGCCGATAAGAAGGATGGCAAAGTGAACAAAAGTATATATGATATACATGTTATTGATGTGTACTTTACTAGTGTTCATAGTAACCCCTGGGTATTTGATACCAGTTCAGTTGCTATGATTAGTAACTCAAAACAAGAGTTGCAAAATGAACAGAGACTAGTTAAGGGCGAGGTGACGATGTGTTGGAAGTGATTCCAAGGTTGATAAGATCACCATCGCATAATCCCTCTACCTTCAGGATTAGTATTGGAACTAAATAAATATTATTTGGTGTTTGCGTTGAGCATAAATATGATTGGATCATGTTTATTGCGATACGGTTATTCATTTAAGTCAGAGAATAATTGTTGTTCTGTTTACATGAATAAAACCTTCTATGGTATTACATCCAATGTAAATGGTTTACTGAATCTCTATCACAATGATACACATAATATTGATGCCAAAAGATGCAAAGTTGATAATGATAGTGCAACTTATTTGTGGCACTGCCGTTTAGGTCATATTGGTGTAAAGCGCATGAAGAAACTCCATGCTGATGGGATTTTGGAATCACTTGATTACGAATCACTTGATGCTTGCGAACCATGCCTCATGGGCAAGATGACTAAGACTCGGGTCTCCGGTTCAATGGAGCGAGAAACTGACTTATTGGAAATAATACATACTAATGTATGCGATCGGATGAGTGTTGACGCTCGCGGCGGGTATCGTTATTTTCTGACCTTCACAGATGATTTGAGCAAATATGGGTAATCTACTTGATGAAACACAAGTCTAAAACATTTGAAAAGTTCAAAGAATATCAGAGTGAAGTGGAAAACCATCGTAACAACAAAATAAAGTTTCTACTATCTGATCACAGAGGCAAATATTTGAGTTACGAGTTTGGCCTTCATTTAAAAATGTGTAATAGTTTCACAACTCATGCCCCCCTGGAACACCATAGCGTAATGGTGTGTCCGAACGTCGTAACCGTACTTTATTAGATATGGTGCGATTTATGATGTCTCTTACCGACTTACCACTACCGTTTTTGGGGTTATGCATCAGAGACAACTGCATTCACGTTAAACAGGGCACCATCTAAATCCGTTGAGACAACACCATATAAAATGTGGTTTAGCAAGAAACCTAAGCTGTCGTTTCTTAAAGTTTGGGGCTGTGATGCTTATGTGAAAAAGTTTCAACCTGATAAGCTCGAACCCAAATCGGAGAAATGCGTCTTCATAGGATACCCAAAGGAAACTGTTGGGTACTCCTTCTATCACAAATCCGAAGGCAATATATTCGTCGCTTAGAATGGATCTTTTCTGGAGAAGGAGTTTCTCTCAAAGGAAGTGAGTGGGAGGAATGTAGAACTTGATGAGGTAATAGTACCTTCTCCCAAATTGGATAGTAGTTCATCACAGAAATCAGTTCCAGTGATTCCTACACCAATTAGTGAGGAAGCTAATGATGATGATCATGAAACTTCAGATCAAGTTACTACCGAACCTCGTAGGTCAACCAGAGTATGATCCGCACCAGAGTGGTACGGTAATCCTTTCTGTAAATCATGTTACTAGATCATGACGAACCTACGAATTATGAGGAAGCGATGATGAGCCCAGATTCCGCGAAATGGTTCGAGGCCATGAAATCTGAGATGGGATCCATGTATGAGAACAAAGTATGGACTTTGATTGACTTGCCCGATGATCTGTGAGCCATTGAGAATAAATGGATCTTCAAGAGGAAGATGGAAGCTGATAGTAGTGTTACTATCTACAAAGCTCGAATTGTCGCAAAAGGTTTTTGACAAATTCAAGGTGTTGACTACGATGAGATTTTCTCACTCATATCGATGCTTAGAGTCTGTCCGAATCATGTTAGCAATTGCCACATTTTATGAAATTTGGCAAATGGATGTCAAAACTGCACTCCTTAATGGATATCTCAAAGAAGAGTTGTATATGATGCAACCAGAAGGTTTTGTCGATCCTAAAGATGCTAACAAAGTGTGCAAGCTCCAGCGATCCATTTATGGATTGGTGCAAGCCTCTCGGAGTTGGAATATACACTTTGATAGTGTGATCAAAGCATATGGTTTTATACAGACTTGCGGTGAAGCCTGTATTTACAAGAAAGTGAGTGGGAGCACTACAACATTTCTGATAAGTATATGTGAATGACATATTGTTGATCGGAAATAATGTAGAATTTTTCTGGAAAGCATAAAGGAGTGTTTGAAAGGAGTTTTTCAAAGAAAGACCTCGGTGAAGCTGCTTACATATTGAGCACCAAGATCTATAGAGATAGAACAAGACACTTGATAAGTTTTTTCAATGAGTGCATACATTGACAAGTTTTTTGAAGTAGTTCAAAATGAAAAAGTCAAATAAGGAGTTCTTGCCTGTGTTGCAAGGTGTGAAGTTGAGTAAAGACTCAAAACCCGACCACGGCAGAAAATAGAACAAGAATGAAAAGTCACTAACAGAATGAAACTCTCATGAGGTAGAACATCGATTATTGAGAATATCCAGTTCTGGTCATTTGGTTCTCCAGTTGTAAGTAGGTCATTGATTAGAGACCGAGCGCGTAGCCACTCGCTGCCGCTACTTATATTTGGACCGGCCTATTAAAACTTTTCGGGTTTTTTTGTGTTGTTTCTTTTATTGTTTCTACTTTTTTTTAGTTCTTTTCTGTCTTTTTTTCATTTTCTTCTATTTTTCATTTTTCTTTCATTTAAAAATTCGCTAATATTTTTTTAAAAACTTGAACATTTTTTTAATTTGTAAATATTTCTTACAAATTCATGAACAATTTTGAAACATTTAATAGTTTTTTGAAACCCGTGAATATATATTTTTGAAATCGATGACATTTTTTGGAAATTGGGAAAACAATGTTTGAAATTCGTGATTTTTACAAACATTTTTTTAATGAATGAACACTTTTGAATAAGAAAATATTTTTGAATCTATGAACTTTTTGTAATTCATGAACTATTTTGAAATTTGTTAACATTTAAAAAATATTGAATATTCTCTGAATTTGCAAACATTTTTCAATTTGACAAACAATTTTGGATCGATTTAACATTTTTTGGAAATCATGAACATTTTCTTAATTTTCTGAACGTTTGTTTTCAAAATCATGAATAAAAATTAGTATGTGAACATTTTATGATTTCTTGAACATTATTTTCAGAATTCAATATTCTTTAAATTTTGGAAACTTTTTTGTAATCCCCAAACAATCAAAAGCAGAAAATAAAAACAAAAATAAAAACAAAATAATAAAAAACAGCGCCCGCATGTGGGTTGGCCCAAAAGGCGCACTGGGGGAGGGGGGTGCGTGTTGCTCCTTGTCCTAGCATGCGCTGCGCCAAATAGGCGCTCCGATGAGGAGATGTAAGCGCTCCGTTTTCTTGGGCTAGACCGGTATCAATGGAAAAGCCCAGAAAGCACACTTATTTTCTCTTTTTGGGGGAAAGGAAAAAACATGCACTTCGCTCTTCCCAATTTTCTTGATGAGTGTTGTGTGTCAACTCGGGACTCATATGCTTCTTGTCAAGTTCTAAAAAATGGAAAGTCCGGAGAAAACTTGAATCTGTACTCTTAAGTCTGAAATGAACCTTGAACTCGAAATCCTTGAGATTCTCATAGTGCCCTTTCTATTCCCCAACTGATTTGTACTAAAAGTTCATTTGTGCATCGAGATTGTTTACGTGTAACGGATTAGGCTGGAATCAGACTTCGCGTTGGACTAACGTCGATCCCCGCTTGATGTTCATTTAACTTGCGGTGGGCGATAGGTGGGGAAAACATTAGGGTTCGAGGAGGGGAGGCGGGCGACGACTGAGCAATCGACAATGGCATCATTCTCTAGTTTGTTGAACTCAGGTGGAGGACGCCGGCGTAGGTCACCATCTAGGTCGTTGGTGCCCTATAGGGAGAGTCTGTTGGTGTACAAGCCGAAGAGGCACTAGTAGAAAACAGGGCTTTGATCCAGGCTGGGTACGCCCATTAATCCCGGTTCACTCACGAATCGGGACCAAAGGGGGCATTCGTCCTGGTTCCTGAGTCCAGGGGGCCGGCCGGGCCTCGTGGGGCATTGGTCCCGGTTCATCTGGACCCTTTGGTCCCGGTTATAGACACGAACCGGGACCAATGGGCCTCGCTCCTGGCCCACAACCATTGGTCCAGGTTTGTGGCCAGAACCGGGACCAAAGGGGGTCCTTTAGTCCTGGTTCCAGCCACGAACCGGGACCAATGAGATGCCTATATATACCCCCTTGCCCGCGAGTAGAGAAGTGGAGTGCTCTGTTTTTTTGGCCGGCCGTGGGAGAGCTTTGTGGTGCTCTAGCTCACCTCCTATGCACATGAGGTGTTCGATGAAATGCCCGAGCCACACTTAAGCTTTCTCCTCTCGAAGCTCCTTGTCCAAGCTCCATTTTCCTCAAGATTTTTCTAGGTTTGGCGGTCCGTCCTGTCCCGTCCCCGTCCACACCGCCGCCGATCGCCTGCGCCGATCTCGTTGCCGGCACCACCGTGGTGAGCCTCTTGATCTTATCTTCTTTGTAAAATAAAAAAGTTCTTACTTGTATGATTTAGATAAATACTTTTGTAATTTTCCTACTTTTATTATTGTTTGTTATTATATAGTGCGATGGTTTTGGTATCCGCCTCCGTCGGCCCTCGCCCTATCTATGATTCGGATGTGGTATATATTATCTTTTATAAATATTGGTTCATTTAGTATTTATGACAATTATGTCAACCAACGTGACATAGATTTTTTTATCTAGGAGGTATGTGAACCGGAAATCCCAACCGACCCTATTGTCGAGTGGTTAAATTTAGTTGAAGAATAAAACAATTACTTGAAAGAAAAATTGAAAAAAATTGCGGAGGAGTGATACGTCCATTTTGCATCATGCTTTTATATCTATATTTATTGCATTATGGGCTGTTATTACACATTATGTCACAATACTTATGGCTATTCTCTCTTATTTTACAAGGTTTACACGAAGAGGGAGAATGCCGGCAGCTGGAGTTCTGGGCTGGAAAAGGAGCAAATATTAGAGACCTATTCTGCACAACTCCAAAAGTCCTGAAACTCCACGGAAGTCAGTTTTGGAATATATAAAAAATATTGGGCGAAGAAAGCACCAGAGGGGGGCCACCCACCATCCACGAGGGTGGGGGGGCGCGCCCAACCCCCCTGGGCACGCCCCCTGCCTCGTGGGCCCCCTGGCAAGCCTCCGGTGCCCATCTTTGGCTATATGAAGTCTTTCGCCCTGGAAAAAAATCAGGAGGAAGCTTTCGGGATGAAGCGCCGCCGTCCCGAGGTGGAACCTTGGCGAAACCAATCTAGGGCTCCGGCAGAGCTGTTTTGCCAGGGAAACGTCCCTCCGGGAGGGGGAAATCATCACCAACGTCGTCACCATCGATCCTCTCATCGGGAGGGGGTCAATCTCCATCAACATCTTCACCAGCACCATCTCATCTCAAACCTGATGCGGAGCATCCTATGGACATCACCATGTCAAGAGTCCGTTCGGCGAGTGACAAGTGTGTCATCTACTTCACATACACAAAGGTGAATCATCTCCTTTACACGTGGTCACCTCACACCTTCGAGGATGGTATACTACTTGACACTCCACTCGTGTGCATGCATAAGTATTGTCGGAACACTACGGACGACGAGGAGGAGTGCAAGCGCCAAGGAACAACTACACTATCCGCGAGGGAAGCCTGGAAGCGACGACGGAAGAAGACGGAGCTGCTGAAGCAACAGCGGCCGGGCTTCCGGGCCAAGGGCCGGACATCCGGCGCCTGTGCAGCCGCCCAACAGCTGCACCAACAGAATGCCGAACAAGCTTCAGCAGCCGGACATCCAGCGCCAGCCCCGGACATCCGGCGCCTCACCAAAGCCCGGACATCCGGCGCCTCCCCCGGAAATCCGGCATCGACGACAGAACGCACCGGAAGTTTGCCCATCTTCGGGCCGGACATCCGGCCAGTGCCCCGGACATCCGACGAGGAGGAGTGCAAGCGCCAAGGAACAACTACACCATCCGCGAGGGAAGCCTGGAAGCGACGACGGAAGAAGACGGAGCTGCTGAAGCAACAGCGACCGGGCATCCGGGCCAAGGGCCGGACATCCGGCGCCTGTGCAGCCGCCGCCAACAATTTGCACCAACGAAGGCCGAACAAGCGGCAGCCGCCGACATCAGCGCCAGCCCCGGACATCCGGCGCCTCGCCAAAGCCCGGACATCCGGCGCCTCCCCCGGAAATCCGGCATCGACGACAGAACGCACCAGAAGTTTGCCCATCTTCGGGCCGGACATCCGGCCAGTGCCCCGGACATCCGGCGACTCGCGAAGCCCCGGACATCCAGCCCCCAGCCCGGACATCTGGCGCCTACCTGCGGGCAGAGTCAGGCCAGAGGCCCATGTATCCCTTTCCCACATACCCTTTCGTGGCTTAGACTATAAATAAACCACCCCTCCTCCATTCTAGGGTTAGCAAAGGATTAGCTCATTTGAGATAGAGCTTTGCTCATCCATTACGGATTATTCCACGAGAGAGACCGCGGCCCCTCTACAGAGAAGATCACCTTGGATTCAAGACCCCCTCTTGGGTGGCCCCCTTCAAGACCTCCTCATGGAGATGAACCTTACCTTGTATCTTTCCCTTTGTTGTTCATGTACCTTGTGGATCTTGTGTGTTTGATTGTCTAGTGGATATGTGATTGGACTTGTTCTTGAGTGTTTCCCCTTGTGATTTCTCTCCGTTCTTCCACGTGTTCTTCGTGTTCTTCGCGGGATCCGCTCCTTTCGTGAAAGATCGGTCATATAGGGTTCCACCCTACATCATCTTGGATCAGAGCAAGGTTGATCACGAATTTGGAGTCCCTACCCCCTTGTTTTCTAGCCTAATGTTGTTGATTTCGTCCTAAATTCGAAAATTCCCCACAAAAATGGCCCCCAATTTTTTTGTGATTTGTTAGTTTGATGATGTTTTGTTGATTTTGATCCATGGATTTGCTTGGTTTCAAGTGGATCTAGCATATCCCCAAGTTTCCCCACTTTCCATCCACGAAATCTCTCCAATTTTGCCCCCGAAATCATCAATTTCCGCCCCAAATAGAGTTTCGAAGTCCAAATCCCGATCTGGAATCGTCGGGCCGGACATCCGGGCCTCAGGCCGGACATCCGGGCCCCAAGCCGGACATCTGGCTCCTAGAGCGCAAAATTGCGCAAGTTTCTGAACATCAGGTCCCGGATATCCGGCCAGGACCCCGGATGTCCGACCCCTGGAGCATCAGCCTCCCGTGTTTCACCGTTTTGACCGTAACCTTCACATCCGGAGTCCGATTTTCGCGTTCCTTAGCTCGTTGAGTAGCTATTGACATCCTCTATCTATCTAGATAGGTTACATAACTATTTGACTCCATCAAATTTTTGGCACTTTGGCATCTTTGCCTAGGGCTTCCACCATAACTTCCGCATAAACACCACCGACTTCCGCAACCTAACACATTTTGTTCCCCTTAGCATTTGTGGTTGTTTGAGTTGTGATTCGAGTCTCCTAAGGTGTTTCGGCTACTTAGGAACGGTTGCTTCTTCATCAACCACCACCACCACCATAACTTCCGCATCGGCTTACCCACCATACACTTCCGCCAACCCAACTTAACCCAATTTCGTTTGTGTTGTGAGTTGTGTCTCCTAAGGTGTTTCAGCTACTTATGGACCATGCTTCCAACTCCGACACCGTGTATAGTCCTCCACCTTACCCTCCACTTCCGCATTGCGTTCTCCAAACCCCATCATTGCATTTCCGCAATCCCATTGAGTTTCCGCAAAACCACCACCGCATTCCCGCTACCACCATTTGACATTTGACTTTGAGATTTTGAGTTCGCGTTTTTTCCGTTTCCTAAGGTGTTTCGGCTACTTAGGGACGAGTCTCCATCATCTTGGTATCTACATCAAGAACACCGCCACTCATCATTGCCTCAGACGGTAACCTCCATATCATCTTGGTATCGTGGTATCCCTCCATTGTATATTCCCTTGCAATTGCATTGATAACCCCTAGCCCATTTTGCGTCACTTGCCTATCGAGACTAGCCATTTGAGTATTGCCGGCAATGTTACTTGTGCACATTAGTGATCATCGATCTATACCTTCCATTGCATACATACCATATCGTATTGGTATTTTCATATCATATCATCTCGTGCGTCACAAGTTTGTTCCCGCATATACACTATTGCTATCTTGGTTTGTGCATTGTGCAAAAGTAGCCATATCAAAAAAAAAGAATAAGCTTTTAAGCAAAGAGAAAGAGCAAAGAAGCTTGTAAGAAAGAGCCATAGCATCATACCACATTGCATATAAAACTGTCATATACGATCATCTTGGATCATCTTGAGAGAAACACCGGGAACCATACATATATAGCATACATGGGATAGGAAGTTTATCCCTTTTGCATCTTATAGGTTGTGCACAAGTGTCGTATCCGCCTATGGAGCAATCGTGCTAGCGTCTCTCTTGAGTTGTGCAACACGAGCATTTTCTGTGGATTCCACATTTTGAGCTCATTCCTTGGTTGCACGACCCCATCTATCTATCTGTGTGTGTGTGTTTCCATGTGCCACATATTGCTATTGGTCTACTTGTTTCACTTGTTTCACTTGCGAATTTGTGAATCTTTTTCAACATTATTGACTCTTGCTAACATTTTGCATTAAATTTTTGTGCCACTATCCTCACCGAGCTACTCCATAAGCTTTAGTTTGTAGGTGTGAGTGAACAAATCCGGTACCAATTCCACTATTCTTTCATCTCACATTGAGTGAAACGGGATACATCCTCAACTTTGGGAAAAGGTAACTTGGTATTGTTTATCTCATTCCTACTCACCTCTACTCGAGTCTTGTGATGGATAGGCAAGGCATTTCACCTTCGGTCTACAACAACAACGACGAGTTTGATGCCACGAATAACTCTACCGACGCCAAGATGCAAGCTCAAATGGATGAGATCAAAGCCCTCATCAAGTCCTACAAGCGATCTTCCTCATCTTCGAGAAGACGCTCAAGAACACATGCTTCCGAGCTACCATCTCCGGCAAGATCACATCGGCATCGACACCATCACCACCACGAACGTGAAGGTCAAGAGCTCAACACCAACAACCGCTCAACGACTTCACCATCTCCCTTGGCATCTTTGCCAAGCGACTTCAATGCATCTTCGCCTATGGACATACGACATCTTCGCCTACAAGCACCTCAAGACTACGCTCAAGAGAAGCTCCCCAAGCTCAAGTCCGCGACTTCCACGAGCTACTACGACCTCGACACCGACCACAAGATTCCTTTCTATGGGACTCAAGAACCTGACGAGTATCTCCAATGGGAGCGTTTGATGGACGACTACCTCAAGCTACATCAAGTCCCTCCCGAAGATCAAGTGAGGTGCGCCACAAGAAACTTCCACGACTACACGTCCACATGGTGGCTTCACACACCTTCGGAGAGCTATGACATGAGTTGGCCCAAGACGACGAGAGCTTTGCGGCGAGAGTTTGTGCCTCCAACCTACACGGAACAACTTCTACGCCAATTGGAGAACACCACCCAAGGATCCAAGTCCATCGACGAGTACTTCAAGGAGATGAAGAATGCCTTGCGTCGTGTCGGCGTGGACGACCCCATGTCAATGAAGTTCCACTTCATGATGGGATTGAACGACGACATCTCCAAGACTTTCTTCCTCGAGAACTACAAGTCCCTCGACAACAACTACATTGGTGCTCTCAAGGCGGAACAAGAACTCATGAAGGCCAAGGCTTCTCCACCCCAAGCACACTTCTCGAAGACCAAGCTCAAAGACGACGAGCATGAGGCTAGTATCACCAAGATGTCCAAGCCCGATGAGCTCCAAGACGATGCTCCCAAGTTCGACATCACCGCCATCCCTCTTTGTGGCATTGATGATGCCGAGTCCTCCACGACTCTTTTTCAAGATGGTGCGGTGACGAGTACGACTACGGAGACCTTTAAGGACCAAGCTTTGGAGGCGAGTGACTTGGTGACGAGCAAGGATGATGCTTCCATCTTAGGAGGCGAGAGTGATGATGTGCCATCTTCGGCCTTCATCCACGGCGACGGTGACGAGATGATCGAGCATGTGATTTTCCCTTCTGTCATGGAGGAGAGTGATGATGTGCCATCTTCGGCCTTCATCCACGGTGACGGCGATGAGACGGTTGAGTATTTCACCTCGACCACGGTGACGTATGATGACTTGAGTGACTTGTGCCACCATATTGAGAGAGAGTGACTTCACCACTAGCCCCATATATGATGTGTTGCCACAATTCCCATATGAGGAGAGCCACAACCCCCACCACTTGAGTGAGATGAGTGACTCCACCATATGTGAGTTTGAGCGCACCTACTTTGAGGGAGTGAGTGAACCACCACATAGAGAGAGTGAGATAGTTGATAGGTCTCATGAGGCCATTTCCATTTCTAACAACTTGACCTCTACCTCTATTGTGTCTTCTCATTTGGTGCTAGGTCCCATATATGATGACGCGCTGATTCGCGATGACTATGTCCTTCCTTTGGACAAGACGATGGCCATGGTGGAATATGATGCACCCCCCGCATGGTTCCATCAAGATGAAGATGACCACCATTTGGTCTTTCCCACCTCACCTACACCACTTGAGTGGAACGACAAAGGTAACATAGGTGGCGGTGATGCTCTAGTCCCACTAGTGGACATTCTTGACATTGATTGCTTGCATGATGTTGATCAACCTATTACCATGCTTCATTCTAGTATGATTTCCCCATGTGACGATTTACCAATTTATGATGAGTTTGATGATTGTCATGTGGAGTCTATTAGTTGTGATGCCATGTTACATAGGATTTCTTGTGACTATTCTCTAGGTCACATCATGTTTGACAATCCGCTTGACTTGTCATATGCTATGCATGAGATCAATCATATGTCATATTTGCAATCTCATCTTAGTGACTATGCATATGCCATTAAAATAAACCCAATTTGCACATATGGCATAGAGGACAAGCCCATGGTTATTGGCATTTGTTTTTCTTGTCATGATATTGATATGCTCCCTTTGCATCATTTATCTCATATGCCATGCCATGACCACCTAGCTTCGGATATGCATTGTTTTGGATGTTGTCCATTTTCTCCATATGATGTTTCCAATATTGCTCATGAGGAAACCCCCATAGTTTCCTCATACATGTTAGGAGATTTTGATCAATCCCATCCATTACATGATCCTCATACTTATGTGCACAATATGCTTCCCATGGATACACATGATATTGATCTGCCATATACTTGCATTCTCAATTTGCATCCCATCGTGTCATACACAATAACTATTCCTTCATGATGGATGACATGTTCTTATACCATGCATCTAATTTCTTTGAGCGATGCTTATCTTGTGCTAACTCACACGTGCACATACACATCATGATGGATGATGTGTACATTTACCACGCGCACAATTTCTTTGGTTCGTGTCTCTTTTGTGTAGGTACCCATGATTACTTGTCAACCTCGCAATCCCATGAGTTGACAAAACGAGCTCTAGAGAGCAATGATGACTTGGGACCCCGTGGATTGTCCTTACCACCGTTTCCATTAGGCGAAGTCTTCGCGCATTTCTTCTACATGGCCCTCACTTGGCTATGGGTTATTGTCCATTACATATTATATGCCCATCTTGCCATGTTCACTTTGCATGATATGCTCATTCCTATGCCTTTGCCATGCATTTGTGACCCATGCTTTGCATTACACATGATGATTGATTCTACTACTTCTATGTGTATTTGCAAACTTGGTGGAGATATTTCTTGTTATAGCCATATTTGCTTTGTACCCCATGCCTATGATTATACTATGATCTTGCTTTGTGTTCGTGTTTGCAATATGTCATGTGCATTGCCTATGCCTATTATTTGCTCACATGACATGATTGCCATGATTTCCTCTAGTATGTTGCATCTTCGCACTACTAGCTTGCACGACTTGATCGATGTGCTTTCTTATGTTGCATCACCAATGATTCATACTTGCTCACTTCATGCGTTGATGACAACCATCTACATGCTTTGCACATGATTGTTATTGCTTCTTGTCATATCTATCCATATGTTGCCTCCCTCATGCTAGATGATTTGCCATGTACTGAGTGCAACTATGCCTTTAGTCTTGATAATGAGTTTGCCCCCATAGCATTCTCACATATATTTGGAGATTTTGACATAATTCTTGTGAAGCATGCTTGTCTTACCTCTTTGCACCATATACCTAGTGCCATGAATATTGGCATTGTTGCATCATATTATTCATGCACTTGTGCTTCTAATGGTTATGTGCAAAAGAAGAGAACCATCATGATGGATGATGTGTTCATCTACCATGCGCATACGTTGTTTGTTTTGTTGTGTGCATGTGTAGGATACTTGGGCTTTGTGTCGACTTCCACGTCACGTGAGTTGACCATTCGAGCTCTTGAGAGCGAGCCTCATACATTCGACCACGACTCGCTTCTACGCCATATATCCTACCACTTCGGCATTGTGAAGGATGCACAAGGACACGCCTTCAAGGTGACATCTTTCTTGAGCATGAATATTGCGGATCATACTACTTGTGTTGCTTGCACCATGAGACTTATTGTTCATCTTGGACCATTTGATTGCACACATGTTAGAGATCTTGCTTCGACTTGTCGTTTTCACCGTCCCATGCATCATGATATATATGCCTTGTGTGTTGCATCCAATTCTTGGATTACTTGATCCTCTCATATGTTTGGTTGCAACAATGTCATCACTTCACATATGCCATGTCCCATTGATTGCTACATGCTTGCCTTGATTGCCTCACACATGATGAACAATTGCTCTTTCCATTGTGTTGAGTGCCACACGATATTCACTACACCCCATGCACATTATGCTTGGATTGTCTTGCACTTGACCCATGTGTTTAGACACTTCATTTTATTTGGTGTTGTGAATGCTTCTTATGCCTACCATAGACCTTTCATTGAGCGCTTTGCCCATGCTTGCTATGACTTTGAGGTAGATGCTTATTCTCTTGTTACACATATTCTCATCACTACCTCACATTTACATGCTTGTCCCCATGATATCTTTGCTTGTGCTCGATTGATATACTTACATGCCATGTCACAATCCTTTGTCACTTGTTGGGTTACTCGCCACTTGAATGTTTGGTTTTGCACTAATGCTAACCACATTAGTTTTTCCAAGTGTTTGTTGTCCTTACTCCTTTTGAAGGAATCACAAGATGGTGCGACATTGGAGAGTGCCCATTTCGAGCTTCAAGATGACAAGTACTTGGTGAACGTCCACTTCTACATGGCGAAGCCATCTCTTTCCCATGGTGATTTGGTTTTTGATCCGAGTTTGGATCTTTCCCAGGGGGGGGGGAGATGATGCGGAGCATCCTATGGACATCACCATGTCAAGAGTCCGTTCGACGAGTGACACGTGCGACATCTACTTCACATACACAAAGGTGAATCATCTCCTTTACACGTGGTCACCTCACACCTTTGAGGATGGTATACTACTTGACACTCCACTCGTGTGCATGCATAGGTATTGTCGGAACACTACGGACAACGAGGAGGAGTGCAAGCGCCAAGGAACAACTACACCATCCGCGAGGGAAGCCTGGAAGTGACAACGGAAGAAGACGGAGCTGCTGAAGCTACAGCGGCCGGACATCCGGCGCCTGTGCAGCCGCCCAACAGCTGCACCAACAGAAGGCTGAACAAGTTTTAGCGGCCACACATCCGGCGCCAGCCCTGGACATCCAGCGCCTCGCCAAAGCCCGGACATCCGGCGCCTCCCCCGGAAATCCGGCATCGATGAAAGAACGCACCAGAAGTTTGCCCATCTTCGGCTTGGAGATCCGGCCAGTGTCCCGGACATCCGGCGCCTGCCTGCGCGCAGAGTCAGGCCAAAGGCCCATGTATCCCTTTCCCACTTACACTTTCATGGCTTAGACTATAAATAGACCACCCCCTCCTCCATTCTAGGGTTAGCAAAGGATTAGCTCATTTGAGATAGAGCTTTGCTCATCCATTACGGATCTACTCCACGAGAGAGACCGCAGCCCCTCTACGGAGAAGATCACCTTGGATTCAAGACCCCCTCTTGGGTGCCCCCCTTCAAGACCTCCTCATGGATATGAACCTTACCTTGTATCTTTCCCTTTGCTGTCCATGTCCCTTGTGGATCTTGTGTGTTTTATTGTTTAGTGGATGTGTGATTGGACTTGTTCTTGAGTGTTTCCCCTTGTGATTTCACTCCATTCTTCCCCATGTTCTTCGTGTTCTTCGCGGGATCCACTCCTTTCGTGAAAGATCGGCCATATATGGTTCCACCCTACATCAAAACCCTAGTTCATCTCTTGTATCCAATATTTGTCCCAAAACCTCAGATTGGTACCTGTGGGTTGCTAGTAGTGTTGATTGCTCCTTGTAGTTGATGCTAGTTGGTTTATTTGGTGGAAGATCATATGTTCAGATCCTTTATGCATATTAATACCCCTCTGATTATGAACATGAATATGATTTGTGTGTAGTTACGTTTGTTCCTGAGGACATGGGAGAAGTCTTGCTATTAGTAGTCATGTGAATTTGGTATTCGTTCGATATTTTGATGAGATGTATGTTGTCTCTCCTCTAGTGGTGTTATGTGAACGTCGACTACATGACACTTCACCATTATTTGGGCCTAGAGGAAGGCATTGGGAAGTAATAAGTAGATGATGGGTTGCTAGAGTGACAGAAGCTTAAACCCTAGTTTATGCGTTGCTTCGTAAGGGGCTGATTTGGATCCATCTGTTTCATGCTATGGTTAGGTTTACCTTAATACTTATTTTGTAGTTACGGATGCTTGCAATAGGGGTTAATCATAAGTGGGATGCTTGTCCAAGGAAGGGCAGTACCCAAGCACCGGTTCACCCACATATCAAATTATCAAATTAACGAACGCGAATCATATGAGCGTGATGAAAACTAGCTTGACGATAATTCCCATGTGTCCTTGAGAGCCTTTTCCTTTATATAAGAGTTTGTCCAGGTTGTCCTTTGCTACAAAAAGGATTGGGCCACCTTTCTGCACTTTATTTACTTTCGTTACTTGTTACCCGTTACAAATTACCTTATCATAAAACTATCTGTTACCGATAATTTCAGTGCTTGCAGAGAATACCTTACTGAAAACCGCTTGTCATTTCCTTCTGCTCCTCGTTGGGTTCGACACTCTTACTTATTGAAAGGACTACGATATATCCCCTATACTTGTGGGTCTTCAAGACTCTTTTCTGGCGCCGTTTCCGGGGAGTGAAGCGCCTTTGGTAAGTGGAATTTGGTAAGGAAAAATTTATATAGTGTGCTGAAATTTACTGTCACTTGTTACTATGGAAATTAGTCCTTTGAGGGGCTTGTTCGGGGTATCTACAACCCGACCAGTAGAGCAAAGAGTTGCTCCTCAACCTACTGAACCTATTGAAAATGTTTACTTTGAAATTCCTTCGGGTATGATAGAGAAACTGCTAGCTAATCCTTTTACATGAGATGGAACATTGTATCCTGATTTGCACCTAATCTATGTGGATGAAGTTTGTGGATTATTTAAGCTTGCAGGTATGCTTGAGGATGTTATCAAGAAGAAGTTCTTCCCTTTATCTTTGAAGGGAAAGGCATTGACATTGTTTAGGCTATGTGATGATATTGGATCATGAAACTACAACCGATTGAAATTGGAATTTCATAAGAAGTTTTATCCAATGCATCTGGTTCATCGTGATCATAATTATATATATAATTTTTGGCCTCGCGAAGGAGAAAGCATCGCTCAAGCTTGGGGGAGGCTTAAGTTAATGTTATATTCATGCCCCAATCATGAGCTCGCAAGAGAAATTATTATTCAAAAAATTTATGCTCGGCTTTATCTCAATAATCGCTTCATGCTCGATACTTCTTGTACTGGCTCTTTTATGATGAAGACTATTGAATTCAGATGGGATTTATTGGAAAGAATTAAATGCAACTCTGAAGATTGGGAACTCGACGAAGGTAAGGAGTCAGGTATACCACCTAAGTTTGATTGTGTTAAGTCTTTTATGGATACTGATTTTTTCCGTGAATTTAGCACTAAATATGGACTTGACTCTGAGATAGTAGCTTCTTTCTGTGAATCATTTGCTACTCATGTTGATCTTGCTAAGGAGAAGTGGTTTAAATATCATCCTCCCATTGAATTAAAAGTAGTTTAACCTATTAAAGTTGAAGAAAATACTATCACTTATAATGTTGATCCTATTGTTCCTACTGCTTATATTGAGAAACCACCTTTCCCTGTTAGAATAAAGGATCATGCTAAAGCTTCAACCGTGGTTCGTAAGAGTAATGCTAGATCACCTACACCCTCTGAGAAAATTAAAGTTGAACCTAGTATTGCTATGGTTAAAGATCTCTTGGCCGATAATATTGATGGGCATGTTATTTACTTCTGTGATGAAGCTGCTAGAATTGCTAGACCTGATACTAAAGGTAAACATTAGACCTGTTGTAGGCATGCCTTTTATTTCTGTTAAAATAGGAGATCATTGTTATCATGGCTTATATGATATGGGTGCTAGTGCGAGTGCAATACCTCATTCCTTATATGAAGAAATTATGCATGATATTGCACCTGCTGAGTTAGAAGGTATTGATGTTACAATTAAGCTTGCCAATAGAGATACTATTTCACTAGTTGGGATTGTTAGAGATGTTGAAGTCATGTGTGGGAAAGTTAAATATCCTACTGATTTTCTTGTTCTTGGTTCCCCACAAGATGACTTTTGTCCCATTATATTTGGCAGACCCTTCTTGAATACATTTAATGCTAAGATAGACTGCAAAACGGATATTGTTTCTGTTGGTTTAGGGGATATGTATCATGATTTTAATTTTGCTAAATTTCATAGACAACCCCATGATAAAGAATTGCCTAGTAAAGATGAAATTATTGGCCTTGCTTCTATTACCGTGCCTCCTAACGATCCTTTAGAACAATATTTGCTAGACCATGAAAATGATATGTTTATGAATGAAAGAAGGGAAATAGATGAAGTATTCTTCAAACAAGGACCTATTTTGAAACACAACTTGCCTATTGAAATTCTAGGGGATCCTCCTCCACCCAAGGGTGATCCCATGTTTGAGCTTAAACCATTACCTGATACTCTTAAATATGCTTATCTTGATGAAAAGAAGATATATCCTGTTATTATTAGTGCTTACCTTTTAGAGCAGGAAGAAGATAAATTATTGAAAACTCTGAAGAAGCACCATGCTGCTATTGGATATACTCTTGATGATCTTAAGGGCATTAGTCCCACTCTATGCCAGCACAAAATAAAATTGGAGAAAGACGCTAAACTGGTTGTTGATCACCAAAGAAGGTTAAATCCTAAGATGAAAGAAGTGGTAAGAAAATAAATACTAAAGCTTCTGGAGGCAGGTATAATTTATCCCGTTGCTGATAGTCAGTGGGTAAGTCCTGTCCATTGTGTCCCTAAGAAGGGAGGTATTACTGTTGTTCCTAATGATAAAGATGAATTGATCCCACAAAGAATTGTTACAGGTTATAGAATGGTAATTGATTTCCGCAAATTAAATAAAGCTACTAAGAAGGATCATTACCCTTTACCTTTTATTGATCAAATGCTAGAAAGATTATCCAAACATACACATTTTTGCTTTCTAGACGGTTATTCTGGTTTCTCTCAAATACCTGTGTCAAAAGAGGATCAAGAAAAGACCACTTTTACTTGCCCTTTCGATACCTTTGCTTATAGACGTATGCCTTTTGGTTTATGCAATGCACCAGCTACATTTCAAAGATGTATGACTGCTATATTCTCTGACTTTTGTGAAAATATTGTTGAGGTTTTCATGGATGATTTTTCCGTATATGGAACTTCTTTTGATGATTGCTTAAGCAAATATCGGATTTCGGGTTCTGGCAGACCCTTGAGGTTCGAACACTGGGGTGCGCGCGGAGATCTTTCCCCTACCAGCTCACGCGTGAATGGTTAACGAGGGATCTAAACTACGAACGATGAACAACACAAGGGACACAAGGTTTATACTGGTTCGGGCCACTGATGTGGTGTAATACCCTACTCCAGTGTGTGGTGTGGTGGATTGCCTCAGGGGCTGATGATGAACAGTACAAAGGAAGAACAACCTCGCGAGGGGTGTTCTTGGGCTGGTGCGATGAACTGCTTGGGTGAGTTCGATCGCCTCTCTCTCCCTCTGCTAGGGCTCTATCTGATTGCACCTACTTGTCTCCAGTCTGTCCCTTCTCTTCGTGGTGGATAGTCCTATTTATAGAGGGAGGCCCTGGGCCTCTTCCCAAATATTGAGCGGGGAGGGCGCCAATAATTGGCCATTTTGAAGGGGAACATCTAGTACACTTATCCTGACTAAAGTTGGTCTTGGTTGCCAAAGGCTCGACAGTGGCCGCCACAGGCTCCACGATGACCTCCTTCCTGCCGCTCTGCTGGTCTTGGTCTTGTTCTACCAAGCGGTACCCTTTGCTGATGCCTTGGCCTATGCTTGCCCCTTTGCACCAAAAGGGGAAGCGAGGACTTCTTGAGTCGGCGCCACCGGTCTTGATCGTCATGGCTTGCGTCACGGGCACCCTCGGGAGGTACCTGGCTTGATCTCTCCGCCTCCTCGTGATCCCGCCTGAGAGCTGCTCTGAGGAAGGTTCTGTCGTCCGCCCATGAGGCTTGGCCCCTCGCGAGGTCTTGAGCTTGAGTGATGAAGCTGGGCCGCCACTGGGCCCCACTTGAGCCACGCCGCGGCCGCAGCGAGCAAGTCTGGGGACCCCGTTCCCGAACGCCGACAGAGCCCCCGGGCTCAAGGCGCGCCGGACTTGGCTTAGCAGAGAAGCGAAGGGGCAAGTGCGAAGCGCCGCGGGCCCCAACAGCCTGCGGCCTTGGGCCCCACGTGGCGATTGATTGGCCGTG
The DNA here is from genome assembly GCA_021605205.1 of Aegilops longissima. Taxonomy (NCBI): domain Eukaryota; kingdom Viridiplantae; phylum Streptophyta; class Magnoliopsida; order Poales; family Poaceae; genus Aegilops; species Aegilops longissima. The sequence continues at coordinate 60,800,202 of CM038676.1, forward strand.
GGCGTCTCCGCTCCCCCACGACGCCTCGGCAACCACATGACTTGACAAGTCCCTGCATGCAGAAATGGGTCATGATTACCTATGATCATGGAGGCCGACGGTTGGCCTCCTCTGGCTATAAGTACGGGACGGCGCAAGCCCTTCCAGTCCATCCCCTCTCACTACTCCTTTCTCCCCATGGCTCCATCGAAGAGGTTCTCGGCCGCGGAGAAAGGGAAGGCTCGCCGGGTTGGGCCTGACTCTCCCCAAACCAAGCGCGGTCGAGGCCGTCCGCGCAAGCTTCCTGTGGCTCCCGTAGCGGCTTCCCGTGGTCGTGGAGGCGATCCCCTGCGCGGTGATGGGCGCCAAGTCGTCGATGGGGGGCGTGCCGCGACTGCGCGGCCCCCTAGGCCGCGCTTCCACTCGGCGGAGGTGCTGCCAGAGTTTGTCGTGTGGTCGGTGGAGCCGACCAACACCTGGCTCCAGCTCCCCCGCTTCTTTCTAGGTGAACTTCCGCCCGGCGCTCCGGGCGGCCTCTGGCTTTAGGCAGACGGTTCTTGCAACCGGGCCTCCTGGGCTTTGTTGGAGGTCTCCGTTGCCGGGAGTGTGGCCCTGGCCCGTGGCTGGCAAACATTTGCCCGCGCGGCGCGGCCTGAGCCGGCGGTGCACCCTGCACTTCAAGTTCGACGGCGACGCCACCCTTTACGTGAGGGTGTTCGGAGAAGACGGTCGCCGTGCCGGGTGCTGCCCGAAGCACGCGACGCAGCGTGGACCCAGCCCCGACGCTGATCGGGATGAAGATGACAGCAGGCGTGTGGTCAGCGGCGCTCGGGGCTCGTCGAGCTTCGGCGGCTCCCCTTCGGACAGCAGCTCCTCCAGCGGTGGCCGCGACCATCCCCCGTGCCGTCGCGCCCGCCTGGAGGGAGGTAGTGGACCGGCCCGCCGTCGCACCTCGGTGAAGCGTGAGGTGGAGTCTGGCTGAGCTCCGGAGGCAGTGCGAGCCTTCGCTGCGCGTTGGCGCCGAGCAAGTCGTGCCTATTTTGTTTTCTCCTTCCTGCGCAAAGAGCAAGTAGTGTAGGGCCCGTGGGGCGTCTGAACTATTCTGTTTAATTATCATGTGGTTTCGCTATTTCTGTGTTGTGCTTTCGTGCCACATGCCCGCGTGTAGGATTTACTTAGCTTGGGGGGACTTGTCGCGGTCTTCGCCTCCCGAGGCCAGGGCCTCGTCGAATGCTTCATGTCCTGCAAGGATTAGTCAGGAGGGGTAACTTCCGGCCTCGGCCGTGGAGGCAACCGACCCAGGCCCTTTGTCCGCGTCGCGCTGCCTGTGGGGCTCGAACTGGGAAGGGTGCTCCCGTAGTGGACCTGGATAGAAAAGCTTCAAACGACCAGGGCAGAAAACACTCGCGAGGGTGCCCACGCTGCTCCTTCGCGAGACTTGCGCGAGAGAAATCGAGGCAAGAGAGCGAAAAAGACAAAGAGTCACAAACTAAGGACGGCAACAACTCCAATAAAACTTCAAATGAGAACTAACAGGCCAACTGCGGAGCTGCGTCCGGCACCTAATCTAGTCTTCGACGTCTTTTCACCAGCGCGGAGCTAAGTGCTGCCACTGGGCGTGGGCGGGAGCCCCAGGGCCTGAGGCCAGTGCTCCTGAGACTCCGGGGCGTGTACAGCCCCACTCATTATTACGCGAGAGTGTCACGGGCGGCGAGCTTCACATGCATTGGCCTTCTTCACAGGCTCCGGGCCTTTCTCGGGAAAATAAGCTTCACAGGCGTTTGCCTTCTTCACAGGCTCCAGGCCTTTCTCGGAAAAATAAGCTTCACAGGCGTTTGCCTTCTTCACAGGCTCCGGGCCTTTCTCGGAAAAATAAGCTTCACAGGCGTTTGCCTTCTTCACAGGCTCCGGGCCTTTCTTCAAGTGTAGAACTTCCGGAGGTGCTAGATGTTCCACGCATTCGGGATGGGCACCCCCTCCTGAGTCTCCAAGCGTGCGGAGCCGGGCCTGGAAACATGAACAACCTTGAACAGGCCCTCCCACATGGGAGAGAGCTTGTGCAACCCTTCCCTGGAGAGGACCCATCTGAGCACGAGGTTCCCTACCTCAAGAGTCCTGGGGCGGATGTTGCAGCAGTGGTATCGCCGCAGCGCCTATTGATACCTTGCCGCTCGCAGCGCGGCCTCTCGACGATGTTCCTCCCCCAGCACGAGATCCGTCCCCCGCATGGCGTCCTGCTGCGCCTCGTCGAACGCCAGGACCCGTGCAGAGCGACGCCTGACGTCGTGAGGGAGGACGGCTTCTGCTCCATAGACGAGGAAGAACGGGGTCTCGCCAGTCGGCTTGGCCGCGGTCGTGCGGATGGACCACAACACGGACTGGAGCTCGTCGTGCCAGCCCCTGCTGCAGGCCTCCAGCTTCTTCTTGAAGGTCCTGGTTTTGAGGCCCTTCAGGACCTCCGCGTTGGCTCGCTCGGCCTGGCCGTTACTCCGGGGGTGCGCCACCAAAGCGTAGCATATCTGCGTTCCAAGGTTAGCACAGTATGTTTTGAAGAGGTTGCTGGTGAACTGCGAATCGTTGTTGGTGATGATGTGGTTAGGCACCCCAAACCGGCTCACGAGGCCCCTGATGAACTTGACCGCAGAGCCCGCTGGGATGGTGCGGACAGCTTCCACCTCAGCCCACTTGGTGAATTTGTCCACGGCGACGTAGAGGTAGTGATAGCCCCCTGGCGCCCGAGGGAACGGGCCTAGAATGTCCAGTCCCCAAACTGCGAATGGCCATGAAAGGGGTATAGTTTGCAGACCTCCCGCCGGCTGATGGATCTGCTTGGCGTGAAATTGGTAGCCCTCGCAAGCCTTTACCAGCTCGACAACGTCGCTGAGTGCTGTGGGCCAGTAGAACCCGCTGCGGAATTCCTTGTCGACGAGGGTTCGCGATGATGAGTGATGCCCACAATCTCCGCCGTGTATGTCTTCCAGCAATTCCTTCCCCTGCTCTCTGGGAATGCAACGCAGGGACACGTCATTCGGCCGCCTCCGGTGAAGCTCTCCATCCCTGATGCAGTAGGCCGTGGCTTGCCGCGCCATACGCCCCACCTCCTCCTCCTTCTCCGGCAGGGTTCCCTGTATCAAGTAGCTCTTTGAGCTCTGTGATCCAGCACCCCTCCTGAGGCTCCAACGCCAGGAGCAGGCGTGCCCCTGAGGCCGGGCATGGCCGTGGCTCCCGAGGCAGGGCCGGGGAGCTCCTCCCGAGGTTGCGCCGCACTCGATAGCGATGGTGCCACTGAGGGCCTGAAGAGTCGCTCTTCGAAGACGCCAGGCTCCTGAGGCAGCCTCCTTGACGCCCTCTTGGCGATGTCATCCGCCTCCTGATTGGTGCCGCGAGGCTGTGCTATAGCTCCAGCCCCAGGCTGTTTCTCCATCCTGCGAACCTCCATGAGTAGGCCTCCATGTGCTCGTCCTTGGCTCGTATATCTTGTTGGAGAAGTTGGCGAGGAGTTGTGAATCGCCCTTGATGATGAGGCACTTTACCCCCAAAGCGATCATGGCCCTCGGGCCGCTATCATGCCTTCATACTCTGCTATGTTGTTGGAGACCTTTTCCCCTTGACTGAAACAGAGCTGCAGCGCGTAATAGAGCTTGTCTGAGTAGGGATCTGAGCCTGCGCCACTTCGCGCCATGTCGGGAGAATACCCGTCAAGTACATGACCCAGCCGTCCGGTGCCTCGCTCCCCGGAGAAAGTGATCGGTCTTCGCCTGCTTCGAGGCCGGGTGCCTCCGTCCATTCTGCCATGAAATCTGCCAAGGCGGCCCCCTTGATGACTCTGGTTGTGCTGAATTCTAGCTGTAACACTTGTAGTTCGATGTTCCACTCGGCGACTCTCCCAGCTGAGTTGGGGCTCCTGAGCACCCTCTCTAGAGGGTATGCTGAGACGACCTTGATGGGATGACCTTGGAAGTAGTGCTGCAGCTTGCATGAGGCTACCAACAGCGCGAGGAGGAGTTTTTGGGGCATGGGGTACCGCGCCCTTGCATCCCATAGCACTGTCTTGTGACGAAGTACACGGGTGTTCGGCGAGTAGGAGTCTTGTGAGGCCGTGCCCTCGGAGGGTCGACACCTCTGAGTCGGAGAGCCCCAGGCGCTGGCTGCTGGCGTGGCCTCTTGACCCTAGGGGCACCTTCCGGTGAGGCTGGTTTCCATCTGTTGAGGTCGTGACCTTGAGGCCTTCTTGGTCTGTGCCGCCACGGCCGGGGCGTGGCAGGCGTGGCGCAGCCTTGATCTGGCGCTCTTCCCGAACCGCCACTAGAGCTGGGCGGAGTAAGGTGCGGCGCGAGGTAGAGCACCGGGGCTCGGCGGCGTGGCGCGACCATCACAGGGAGGGCTGGTGAGGTACCTCTTGAGTTCTTGGAATGCCTTGTCGGCCTCTTGATCCATTCAAAGGGCCCTTCTTCCTCATCGGCTTGAAGAATGGCAATGCTCATTCCCCGGCTTGGAGATGAAAGCGTCCTAAGCGAGTCACGCGCCGGTGAGTTTCTGCATTTCCACTGAGGTCTTTGGCGGGCTCATGTCTTGTTGCTTTGACCTTTTGGGTTGGCCTCGATGCCCCTATGGGACATGAGAAACCCAGCAACTTACTGAGGGACTCGAATACACACTTCTCGAGTTGAGCCGCAGATCCACTTTATCGGCCTCGCGAAGGTTTCTTCAAATCCTGTATCGGGGTTTTCGCCTCCGAGACTTCACTACGATGTCATCGGCGTCGCTTCAACATTCCTTCCGAGTGTGGGCCAGGCGATGTGCATCGGCAGCTGAAAGGTCACGCTGCGTTCGCGCAACCCAAACGACATGCAAGTATAGCGATACACTCCGCGCGAAGTCGGAAAGCCGTTTTTCCGTCTTCCACCGCCATCTTGATCTGGTGATAGGCGAGAAGGCATCTAGGAAGCACAGCAGGTCACACTCAGCGGTGGAGTCGACGATCTGGTCAATGCGAGGAAGCGGAAACGGGTCCTGTGGGAAGACCTTGTTGAGGTTGGTGAAGTCGACACACATACCTTCCTTTCCCCCCTTTTTTGGCACGACAACTGGGTTGGCCAGCCAATCCGGGTAGCGGACCTCGCGAATAACCCCTGCTGCTTCTAGCTTGCGGGTCTCTTGGACGATAAACGTTTGTTTCTCTGTGGACTGTCGCCTGTATACCTTCACGCAGGCGCGCGTTGGGGCACACGTTGAGTGATGCTCAATCCGCCCCTCGGGACCCCGCCAACTGATCAGTCCCCATGCGAACACCTTCTTGTTTGCACGCAGGAACTTCACTATGGCCTCCTCCTGCTCAGGTTCGAGGTTAGCACCTATGGTGAAGGTGGCGTCAGTGGACCCATTAGCCGTCGGCACCTGCTTGGTCTCCGCCTTGTTTTGAGTGAATAGCTGCTTCTTCTTGGGCGGCGCAGCCCCTTGGTTGAGGCGCCCGGTAGCTGGTGGGCCGTGCCACCATAGCCGCCTTGTAAACAAGCTTGGCGCTGCGGTGCATCTTGGTGTTTCTGACACGATGGGGCGCCGCTGCTCCGGGCATCTTCATGAGGTTGTATGCGGGTGAGTTCTGCCATGAACCAGCCAAGGCGGGTAGCCAAGGATGGCATTGTAGGGATGCCGATGGGGGCGATGTCGAAGTCGATCAGCTCCGTCGCGGTGGTTATCGCGGTGCGAAGGTCACCGGGGGCGAATTGTCCCGTGGAGGCGGTGGAGCAGGCTCGACTCCCGAAAAAGGCTTCTTGGGCTGGAGCCGCTCTGGTGGCACATGGAGGAGGCTGAAGGCCTCCACAAAAAGCACGTTGAGGCTGGCCCGCCGTCGGCGAGGTCTGGTGACCGCCACCAGCGAGATGGTGGGGTGCATAGCATAGGGAGCGCACCCGATCCGGCGGGGTTGGAGGGGTGACCGTCCGAGTTGAAGAGCAGATCGGCCTCGGGCGGCACCCAGCCCGGCGGGGCTCCCTGGCGCTCGGAGGCAGCGGCGATCTGGCGGGTGAATGGCTTGATGTGGCGGCTTGAAGGTGGCGCCAGTGAGCTGCCTAGGAGAGCTGCGATGACCGGGGGCGCCGGCTCGGCGCGATGGGCGAGGTAGAGGTCGCGCAGCTCCCCCCAACAAGCCTGCTGCTCGTTCCCCGCCCGGCCGGTGAGGGCATTGGCGGCGGCGACGAGGAAACGACAGGGCGTCCCCCGGCAGGAGCCATCTGGCGACTCGGCGGCGCGAAGCTTCGGCGGCGTCGGCCATGAACCTGACGGAAGATCACACACGACCAGCGGAAGAAAGATTCTGACGCACCCCTACCTGGCGCGGCAAATGTCGGATTTTGGGTTCCGGCAGACCCTTGAGGTTCGAACACTTGGGTGCGCGCGGAGATCTTTCCCCTACCAGCTCACGCGTGAATGGTTAACGAGGGATCTAAACTACGAATGATGAACAACACAAGGGACACGAAGTTTATACTGGTTCAGGCCACTGATGTGGTGTAATACCCTACTCCAGTGTGTGGTGTGGTGGATTGCCTCAGGGGCTGATGATGAATAGTACAAAGGAAGAACAGCCTCGCGAGGGGTGTTCTTGGGCTGGTGCGATGAACTGCTTGGGTGAGTTCGATCGCCTCTCTCTCCCTCTGCTAGGGCTCTATCTGATTGCACCTACTTGTCTCCAGTCTATCCCTTCTCTTCGTGGTGGCTAGTCCTATTTATAGAGGGAGGCCCTGGGCCTCTTCCCAAATATTGAGCGGGAAGGGCGCCAATAATTGGCCATTTTGAGGGGGAACATCTAGTACACTTATCCTGACTAAAGTTAGTCTTGGCTGCCAAAGGCTCGGCAGTGGACGCCACAGGCTCCACGATGACCTCCTTCTGCCGCTCTACTGGTCTTGGTATTGTTGCACAGGCGGTACCCTTTGCTGATGCCTTGGCTGTGCTTGCCCCTTTGCACCAAAAGGGAAGCGAGGGACACTCGCGGTGGCGCCCTGGTCTTGATCGTCACGGCTTGCGTCACGGGGCACCCTCGGGAGGTACCCTGCCTTGATCTCTCCGCCTCCTCGTGAGCCTGCCTCATGAGGCTGCTCCTGAGGAAGGTTCCTATTGTCCGCCCCACGAGGCTTGGCCCCTCGCGAGGGTCTTGAGTTTGAGCTGATGAAGCTGGGTCGCGCTGGGCCCCCACTTGAGCCACGCCAGCGGGGTCAGCAGTGCGAGCAAGTCTGGGACCCCGTTCCCGAACAGCGACAGCAACCTTGATCGAGTTTTGCAGAGATGTGAAGAAATTAATCTTGTCTTGAATTGGGAGAAGTGCCACTTTATGGTTAATGTCGGAGTAATGGGCCACGGGTAGGCTAACCCGAGCCCCAAGACCTTTCAAGACACCGAGGCTGACAGCGCCCCTCAAGACGACGAGGCGAGATGCCGCCTTCTGGAAGCTGACCGAAGGAGTGGCCGGCTCCCCGTAGGCAGGCGAGTCCTCGATGCAAGGATGAGTCAAGCCGACTCCCGCCTGGCGACTTCCAGAGAAGCCGGCTCCAGGGAGTCGGTCCGCGACACCAGCCGAGCCCGGGCCCTCGTTGGAAGGACGGGACAAGGAGTGGCTACAGTACAGCCCATCCCCTCCTCCAAATCAGGCAAGCATGGCCACAGTTCCCCGTACTGGCGGAGATCTCTGCCCGGCGCGGCACTGTTGCCATTGCTTCCCCGACGTCACCCTGTATGGGCGAAGTCCTGTTCCCACAATGGTCTGCCTGTACGGCCCAAGGACGACGGGCCCCGCACGTCAGCGAGAGTCCAGAAGATGGCAAAGAGCCCTACCAATCGGACCCCGGGGAGGTCGGCCTCTAGGAGTCGGCCAGCCCCTCCCTCGGGGCCCACGCGCCATCAACCAGACAAGACGGGGAGTGGCTGCAGTAATCGCCCACCAGGCGGCAAGGCTGTAGCCATGACCTCCCGACCAAGCCTGCGTCATTAGAGACACGGCTACAGAGATCAGCCGCCGACAAGCCCCGGGAGCGGCGGGTACGGCCTGTCGGCCCGTACCTCACCATTCGGCGGGACCCACCAGTCAAAGCGGAGAAGCCGGCACCAAAGAGACTGACGGCCGGGCCCCACGCCCGGCTAGATTACCAATGTACCCCTGGGGGGTAGGCCTATATAAACCCCCTAGGGCACCCATGCAAAGGGTTCGGAACCTGTCCTAGTTAGACCAGATCATAGAGGAAAGGAGAGAGCTAGCCTTGCCTTCTCCTACCTCTAGCATACAGCTCGAGGAGCACTCGTGTATTCACTTGAGCCTTAGTGATCATCTGGAGACCCCTTGAGCGAGGTAGTAGGGTGTTATCTCCTAGGAGAGCCACGAACCTAGGTAAAATCGCCCGGCGTTAGTGTCTCGCCCCATCCGCTTCGAGCACCGGCGACGTTCTACTCGCTCCCACCATGATAAGCCATCCTTTGGCATATATTTTCAAAACCCCGACATTTGGCGCCCACCTTGAGGCGAGGTGCACCGTCGTCCGAGATCTACTACGGGCGGAACCCTTCCTCCTGGCGGCGCAGCCAGCCCGGCTGCGCCCGAGCACGGCGTCTGCGTCGACGCGCTGCATGGCGCGGAGTTGGCCTACGTGGCGAGCTGCCTCGCTGATCTCGTTGGCAGAGTCTGCCTCTCCGACGAGCCCGCTTCCGACGCGGGCACCGATGGCCCCGAGAGCCTCCTCGCGGGCCTCCTTGAACAGCTCCACGTCTCCAGCGAGCCTGCTGCGGACGTGGAGTCGGTAGGTTCCACCCACCCAATGTTGGTTGACTCCGACACCGTGTCGCTCGACGCGTTCCCCACCAACGTGGTGGTCTACGATGAGCCGCTCCCACGCGTGGAGAGTGGCGGAAGCTTACCGTCCTGCGAAGGTGCTGGTCATTGAGCACAGCGAGCACTCGGTGGAGGTGCTCGCGACCCGATTGACGCAGCGGCTGCAAGACTGTCGGCGCCTATTCCGAAGATGCCCGGCCGAGACGCTGGAGGCACGCCGCCTCGGCTCATCGAAGGCGCCAAAAGGCTAGCGGCATGGCGCTGTCGGAGGCCTATCGGCGCGAGATGGACCCGGCCGTGGGCTCATGAGCTCCGCTGGCCCACCCGCCTTGGCATGGTCGGCAGCGGCGTGGCCATCGCCAACCTGTTCGGGCAGATTGCCCGTCTCATCTCGCTGCGGAGAACATCCGAGCCGCCCAGGCAGCGGCAGAAGAGCTGGACAAGTTCGAGGGCGAGGAGCGTCGCCATATGGCGGAACGCGTCCAGCGACTCCTCGACACGGCCGCCGAGCAGCACGAAGCCGGCTGCCCCACCAAGGTGTCACGCCGGCAAAATGACGATCTGCCTCACCACTGAGATCAAGGTGCGACCTCCCGGACGCCGACTGGTGGCGTCCATGCTAGAAAAGATAAGGGGCCGGCTGCCAGCCGCAGTCAGACTCGGATCTCCATAGAACGCAACCAAGACGGCCGCCCAAGAGAAGTGGAACAGCGGGACGACTGTCCGCCTCCTTCCCCTCACAGGGAAAGGCGCGTTTCCCCGCCGCCTGTTGATCACCCATCGCTCGGCGACCGCCTTGGCCGCCGAGAAGGAATTGGAGAAAACGACTCCCGCCACCGGATCAACCGCCCCAATCAATCCTTGGCACTAGAAGAAGAAGATGAGTTGGGTCCGCCTTGTTTCGGCCCCTGCATACGGGATGAGCCCTTCCCCAAAGGGTTCACGCTTCCAAGAGACACACCCAAATACACCGGCTCCATGAAGCCGAAGGACTGGCTAGTTGACTACTCCACGGCCGTCAGCATAGCAAACGGCAACAAGCGAGTCGCCGTGAAATACGTTCCGCTCATGCTCCAGAGCATAGCCCGGACATGGCTGAACAGCTTGAAGCCTTGAAGCATTAACAGTTGGGTCGACTTCACCGACGCCTTCATCCGCAACTTCACCAGCACGTACAAGCGGCCGCCCAAGCCCCGCCAACTCTTCCTGTGCATACAAGGCCCCGACGAGTCGACTCGCGACTACCTCACGCCTTGGGTTGAGCTCCGCAACTCTTGCGGGCGTGCGAGTGCAGGCCATCCAGTACTTCATAGCCGGATGCGAGAGGCACCCTCCTCAAGCACAAGCTCCTCTGCGGCAGGCGGAAACCCTCGACAGTGTTGATCATAGCGGAACCGTCGCCACGGCCGACTCCTCCATGAAGGCGGAGATCCAAGTAAATGCATCTGGCAAGATGACCCCTCAGGCTCCCAAAACTCCGGCTGGCGACTCCAGCCGGCGTCAACAGCAGAGCGACCACAAGCGCAAGGCTCCGCAGCTGGCTTCCACCAGCCAGCTGGTGGCAACAGTCGAAGACCAGCGGCCAGAGGGGCAGGCTCCACCCAAGAGGCAGAAGGGCGGCAAGCCCAATTGGTTGCCGGCTTTCTCGTACGAGCAGACTCTCGATGCACCATGCAAGTTACATAGCGGCGCGAAGCTGTCAAACCACACCACTCGGAAGTGTCACCGGCTCACCAGGATCGCCAAGGGAGGCGGCCTCACGCCTCCCCCCTTCTTTGGCAGCGACCTCCTCCCCGCCCGCGGCAGTGTCGGGCCGGTCGAACCGTGCAGGGACGAGTTTCCAGAAGAGCATGGAGCCTACGTCATATTCACCAGCATGGCCGATGATCGGCGCAGCAGGCGGCAGCAGCATCAAGAAGTGAACGCAGTAGTGACCAAGGTCTCAGAGTTCATGCATTGGTCGGAGAAACCCATCAGTGGAAGCGAGCCGATCACCCAGAGGTGATGCCCAAACCCGGCTCCTATGCTCTGGTTTTGGACGCCACCCTTGCCACAGACAGGCGAGCTGCTCGTTTCTCCCGGGTTCTGATAGACGGTGGCAGCAGCATCAACATCCTGTACAAGGACACGATGGAGAAGTTAGGAATCAATCAAAAACAGCTTCAGCCCAGCCGGACTGTCTTCCACGGCATAGTTCCTGGCCTTTCCTGCTCACCAATCAACAAGATCCTGATAGACGTCCTCTTCGGGGGCAAAGATCACTTTCGCCGAGAGCAGCTCTGGTTTGAGGTGGTGGATCTTGAAAGCCCGTACCATACGCTGCTTGGCCGGCCAGCTCTGGCCAAGTTCATGGCGGTCCCCCACTACGCCTACCTCAAGATGAAGATGCCGAGTTCAAAGGGGATTCTGACCATAGCCGGCGACTACCAGAAGTCGTCCGCCTACGCAGCAGAAAGCAGTCGGCTGGCCGAGTCCCTCGTGATCGCGGTTGAGAAGCGGCTCCTTGACCGGGTTGTGGCGATGGCTGGAAAGCAGCCGGAGATGTCGCCTGACGCCAAGGAGTCGGAAGCTGAGGGCTCATTCAAGTCGGCCAAAGAGACAAAGAAGATACCCTTGGACCCGGAGCACCCGGAGAGGCACGCTGTCATAGGTACAGGCCTCGATAGGAAATAGGAAGGCGAGCTCGTCGATTTCCTCCATGAGAATCGGGACATCTTTGCGTGGTCCCCCAAAGACATGCCAGGTGTTCTGACAGATTTCGCCGAGCACAAGCTGCACGTCCGGCCCGATGCCAAGCCCGTCAGGCAGCCCTTGCACCGCCTGTCAGAAGAGAAGAGAAGAGTCGTTGGAGAAGAGATAGCGCGGCTATTGGCAGCCGGCTTCATCATGGAAGTGTTCTTTCCAGAGTGGCTGGCCAACCCAGTCCTCGTACTGAAGAAGAACAAGCAGTGGCGTATGTGTATCGATTACACTAGCCTCAATAAAGCATGCCCAATAGACCCGTTTGCTTTGCCGAGAATTGATCAAGTGATAGACTCCACAGCCAGATGCGAGCTGTTGAGCTTCTTGGATGCATACTCAGGATACCACCAAATCAAAATGAATCCGGTGACGGTGAACCGCCTTCATCACACCATTGAACATACGCTACGACCATGGCGTTTGGCTTGAGGAATGTCGGCGCCACCTTTCAGCGCTGCATGCGAAGTGCCTCCTCAAGCAACTTCGGCGAGGCATGCGTTTACATAGACGATGTGGTGGTGAAGACGGAGAAGCGTGGAACGCTGCTTGAGGACCTCAAAGAGAACTTTGAGAATCTGCGCCGATTTCAAATCAAGCTCAACCCAGAGAAGTGCGTCTTCGGAGTACCAGCCGGCCAGCTTCTTGGATTCCTAGTCTCTGAACGCGGCATAGAGTGCAACCCTATGAAGATCAAGGCCATCGAGAGGATGGAAGTACCCCGCCGACTATTGAATGTGCAAAAGTTCACTGGTTGTTTGGCTTCCATCAGCCGGTTCATCAGTCGGCTGGGAGAGAAGGCTCTTCCTCTGTACCAGCTCATGAAGAAAACCACCTTTTTTGAGTGGAACGACAAGGCGGATGAAGCCTTCCTCCAGCTCAAAAAGATGTTGACTACTCCACCAGTCTTGGCGGCCCCGACTCCTAAAGAGCCCATGCTCCTCTATATCGCCGCCACCAGCCGGGTGGTCAGCACAGTCATCGTGGTGGAGCGAAAAGAGGAAGGCAAGGCACTACCAGTCCAGAGACCGGTGTATTACCTGATTGAAGTACTGTCGACCTCCAAGCAGAGCTATCCCCACTACCAGAAGATGTGTTACGGTGTACACTTCGCCGCCAAAAAGTTGAAACCGTATTTCTAGGAGCACCCTATCACTGTGGTCTGCACAGCACCGCTGGCCGATATCATCGGGAGCCGAGATGCCTCGGGCCCAGTCGCCAAGTGGGCCATAGGTTTGGCTCCCTACACCATCTACTACCAACCTCGCACCGCCATCAAGTCGCAAGCGCTGGCCAACTTCCTCGTCGACTGGGCCGAGACCCGGTACCTGCCGCCAGCGCCCGACTCCACTCATTGGCGGATGCACTTTGATGGTTCCAAGATGCGCACCGGTCTAGGAGCCGGCATCGTCCTTACCTCTCCCAAAGGCGACAAGCTCAAGTATGTGCTGCAAATCCATTTCGCCACCTCCAACAATGTCGCCGAGTACGAGGCACTCATTCACGGGCTCCGGCTTGCCAAAGAGCTCGGCATCCGCCGGATCCTGTGTTATGGTAACTCTGATTTAGTGGTCCAGCAGTCGTCAGGCGACTGGGACGCCAAAGATGCAAACATGGCGAGCTACCGCTTCCTTGCACAGCAACTCAGTGGATATTTTGAGGGATGCGAGTTTCTCCATATGCCAAGGAACGACAACGAGCAAGCAGACGCCTTGGCAAGAATCGGCTCCACCCGTCAAGCAATACCGACCGGCGTCGCCCTTCAACGCCACTCCAAGCTATCTGTCAAGCCATCACCAGAATCAGATTCCATCTTCGTGCCAGCTCCTCTTGAAGCAGTCGGATCCGACTTGAGAGCTCCAATGGCCGGCACGGGGATTCCGGCAGACGGCCCGGGGGCCACGGCAGTCACACCCGATCCGGGGACTTCAGAACCCGGCCTGGGGACTGCAGCGGCCAACCCGGGGACTTCAGAGCTCGGCCCGGGGACTGCACCAATCGGCCCGGGGACTTCATCGACCCAGCAAGCGGCTGCCGACTCCAACCCGCCGCCTCCCGGCCCAGCCTCCCTCGTCCAAGTTGCAATCTTAACAGTTGCATAAGTCGCAGCACCTTCTTGGGCCCAGCCCATCCTCAACTTCCTAGTAAGCAAGGAGCTGCCGCCTGATGAGATCTCGGCCCGGCAAGTGCAACGCCGGGCCACAGCCTACACCATAGTCAACAGAGAGCTGGTCAGGTGCAGTGTCACTGGTGTCTACCAACGCTGCGTCGAGCCAGAGCAAGGCCAAGCTATTCTCGAAGATATCCACCAAGGCGAGTGCGGCCACCACGCAGCTTCAAGAGCACTCGTCACTAAAGCCCTCTGCCATGGTTTTTTCTGGCCGACTGCTCTAGAAGACGCCAAGGATTTGGTCCTGAAATGCAAAGGGTGTCAGATGTTCCGCTCCAAGCCACATCAGCCGGCTTCTGCACTCAAGACTATCCCCATCGCCTGGCCCTTTGCCGTCTGGGGCCTAGATATGGTGGGACCATTCAAGACGGCCCATGGTGGCATGACCCATCTGCTTGTCGCTGTGGACAAGTTTACCAAGTGGATAGAGGCAAGTCCAATCAAGAAACTGAATGGGCCGACTGTCGTGACTTTCGTCGCCGACATCACCACTCGGTATGGCATACCGCATAGCATCAGCACCGACAATGGCACAAACTTCGCCAAGGGCGCCTTGGCCCGCTTTCTGCTTGACCACGGGGCATCCGATCGACTTAGCGTCCGTTGCCCACCCGCAGTCAAACGGCCAAGTTGAGCGAACAAACGGCCTCATCTTATCCGGCATCAAGCCCCGGCTGGTCGAGCCTCTCGAGTGTTCGGCCGGCTGCTGGCTTGATGAGCTGTCGTCCGTCCTCTGGAGCCTACGCACAACTCCAAACAAGTCAACCGGCTTCACGCCTTTCTTCCTCGTCTACGGTGCCGAAGCCGTCATCCCGGCGGACATACAATTCGACTCCCCTTGAGTCACCATGTACACCGAAGAGGAAGCAGAAGAAGCACGACAAGACAGCGTCGATCTGCTGGAAGAGGGCCGGCTGTTAGCACTCAGCCGGTCCAGCATCTACCAGCAGAGCCTGTGCCGATACTATAACCAGAAGGTCAAGCCGAGATCTTTCCAAGAAGGAGACCTTGTGTTCCGGCTGATCCAGCAAACAGCCGGCCAGCACAAGCTCTCAGCACCTTGAGAAGGCCCCTTCATCATCAGCAAAGTTGTGGGCAACGACTCCTACTACCTGATCGATGCTCAGAAGCCTCGAGCACGCAAGAGGGATGACTCCGACAAAGAGAAGGAGCGGCCATGGAATGCAAATCTCCTTCGAAGATTTTACAGTTAACTCAGTATGTACCACACTACCTTTTGTATTAAAGTACGAAGACTCCGGGTCCCCCGAGAAGAGCTCGGGGACTGCCCTCCTTTATCTATATGATAAGAATTATGCCTATGAGTATGTCATTTTTTGTTATGCCACTTGGCACCGGGTTCGACTAGTCAACCTGGGGACTTGCCGCCTCGAGTTATGAAATGCTTCCTGCGCCGGACAAGTAATGTGTGGCACTCAAGCCATCTCCTACCAGAAGCCGCAGCTCGCAGAGCGACTGATTGGCGGGCAAGAGCAAGGTAGAAAGGGCGCCCACACGAAAAATGGCTAAGGACTCAAGGCATTGCATAGTTTAAGCCGGTTTCCAGCCTTTTATACAGCCAACTGTTCAGCGGTCGGCTGGCCGTTTCCTATTTTGACTTGCTAAACTCTAAAATGGCGAAGTACTCGCCTTCCCAAGGTAGCCAGGAACTTGACCCAGTGGTAGACCGCAGAGCGGCTGCTTGGCTGACAAGGCGGCAACCAAGGGAAGGCAGCAAAGGAAAAAAGCCAAAAGAGCGATAAGCAAGAAGAGTCAGAACTCGGGAAATTTTACACAATAAGGGCCCTTGGCCAATCTTCAACAAAGTCTTGATACACCCCGCGGGTGGAATTGTGCGAAATTAACAAGTTCATTCGAGACTAATAAGACAGGCGAAACAAAAGATAAAGCGGCAGCCTAGGAGGCGGCAGAAGGGTTCGGAGGATCGGAGGAGTCGGCGGTGCCAGTTGCTGGAGCGGCCGGCTGGTCGGTCTCTGCTTGATCGCCTCCGGCAGTAGCTGGCTCGGTCGGGCGCGGCTCATTGCTAGAGGCGCGGTCGAGCTGAGGCTGGCCGTCCGCTCCGACCTCTGGCGCCTCCTCTTCGCCTCCCTCCTCCGATTCGCATTCCTCCTCGTCGCTGGAGTCGATCACCTCCGCTGAGTCCTCGTCGTCGGCCGGGTTCAGCCTGAACCATTCTGGCAGCACCTCGTCGTCGTTTTCAGTCCGCTCCGGGACGAAGATGCTGGTGTCGGTGTACTCGGCGATCGCCGCGCGCTTGACAAGATTGTTCTCCACGGTCGCCAACTCTGCCTGGGCCTCCTGCCGGAATGTGGCTAGCTGGGCTAACTTCAGCCCAGGGTACCACGCCTTGATGAACAACAAGGCTCGGCGCGCCCCAGCCCGGGCCGAAGAGCCCTTCCAAGCCTCAAGACGGCCGGCCGCTACCTCCAGCCAGTCGGCGGTCCGACGAGGAGTGCGCGGTGCCGGCATGTCCGCATGTCCGCCACAAGCACTGGGCGATCGACACGCCGACATGAAGCCGCACAAGATCCGGTGGGCGGCCAAGACGAGCCTCAATGCTCGGGATCTGCTCGTAAAGGGATCGGGGCATCGGCAGCGATCTCCGCACCATCCGCCCTCCGCCCTTGCGGTCAACCCGATAGCCTGTTGGCGTCCGAGTGGCCAGGGAAGAAGTCTGCCAAAGTAGAAGCAAGAGCAAAATTAAAGCCTAGAAGCCGGTGTTAACCAACAACCGGCGGCGCAAAGAAGAAAATAAGGAAGACTCACCATCGACTATGTCTTCGATCTCGTGGAAGCCAGAGGTCAGCATCGCCTCCCTGTCGGACCAGGAGGAGCGCTCGCTCGCAAATTCAGCAAGGAGACCGGACTCCTTGTCCTTGGCCTCCTTCTGAGCCTTCTCGAAGAGTTCCTTCTGCTCCGGCAGTTGCGCGGCCAGCCGGTCGCGCTCTTCAGCTAGCCGGCTGCACTCTTCCTCCTTGGCATGGAGCGAGGTGTTGGCCTCATCCAGCTGCCCCTGCAAGGCGGCGTTGGCTTCTGTGAAGGAAAGAAGAAAGCAAGGCGTTAGTCGCCAGCAAAGGAATACAGTCGCCGGGGAGATCCGGCCCGACTGCTCAGCAGTCGGCCTGAATCTCGGGGACTACAGCCCGCGGGTGTGCTAGCGCGCCCCCGCGAAAATAAGAAGAAGACGTACTCAGACTGTCCGACAAGTCGGCGGTCCGCTGAGCCAGCTCCTGGGCGTTGGAGTGGAAGGTATCTCACGAATGTTGTGGTAGTCCCGCGACATGAAATTCGGCGAGTGTCAGCACTTCGAACTCGCCGTTTAGAGTTCCGAGCCGCCTGCTCAGCAGCCGGCCCGAAACTCGGGGACTACACCCAAAGGGTGCGCTCGCACATCCCCACCGGAAAGCACAAGAAACGAAAAACAAAGAGGAGAGCGTACCCGAACGGCTTCTCGCGCGGCCAGGTGCGTCTTGTTGCAGTTCTTCAGGGCCTCGCTCTCAGCTCGGATTTTGGCCTGGACGTCCAAGAGCGACAGATTCACCGGGCCAGTCCCGCTTCCTCGCACCCACCCGGTGGGCGCGGCACTCGTCGCCTCGGTGTCCGGGACCGAGGAACTCGTGGCGCCGGTCTCCAACGGGCATGGCGCAGAAGCCGCCTTTGCAAGGCGGCGACGCGTTGGTGCGCCGACCTCGAGATCCAGTCTCGCCGCCACCTCTCCAGTCGGAGGCACCGGCGGGTTCGCCGGCTTCCCGCCCGGAGCGCTCCCAGACGGCGGCGGTGGCGGCACGAGCACGTCCGGCATGGAGGCGTCGCCGATGTCCCGTTCCTTGATCGGATGCTCACCGCCGGCCTCCCCGGCCTGCGCCAAGAACTCCGAGGCCAGCGGGGCAGAGTTCAGAGGAGTAACGAAGATCGCCGACTGCTCTTGTGCGGCTTCTTCGGCCCGTTTCTCCGCCGCGTCGGCGGCTGCGGCCTCCGCCAATTTCTCCTTAGCGGCCTCCTCTGACTTCTCAGCCTCCGACTTATCGGCCTCCGCCTTCTTCAGGCGGGCGGCCTCCTGCTCTTCGCGCACCTCCTGCGCGTTTCGCTCCCTCGCCTCCCGAAGGTCGGCGGCCGGGTCAATCCGCCGGGCTGTGGCGGAAGTCTCCGCCGACCCCGTGATGGAGGCGGCGGCTACCTTCTCAAGAGAGAGGGGAGCCGTGGACCCAAGGAAAGCAAAGAATAAAACTCAGAACAGATCTATGAAGAGAAGATAAGGATGCAAGGGAGGAAGTCACTTACGCGGAGGCCAGTTGCGGCGTCTTCACCTCCCTGCGGAAGCGGTTGACCTTCGCGGCTCCCTCTTCGCGCTTGGTCACCGCAGCCGAGCCCTTAGGCTTCTTCGGCCGGCTGCCGAACAAGCTCGGCGCGACCCTTCGTTTCTTCGCGCCGCCGTGGGGTCCGGCGCGGCTGAGGAGCTCGCACCTGGCTGGCCGGCTCCTGGTTGGTGGTGCGGGGCGACCTCCCCCGCGTCATCGTCGGGCCAGTCTTCGAGGCTGGACCCGAGCCTCGCGCCGTCTGCTCTGCCGCCTCCTCTCTCGGCGTCGTCTTCCAAGGCCGCCGCCCCCAAGTCGGGGTCGTCGACATCGCTTTCTGCCCTATCGGGGATGAACTCGCGGGCCGACCCCATGGTGCCGGCTGCTGGCTGGAGGAGTGGGCTCTGACCAAAGACCGGTCGGTCAGACCTAGCAAGGCGGACTCAGCAAGAAGGATTCAAAGGAGCCGAAAAAAGTAACTACTCACCATGGGCGGAGGATGGGCGCGCGAATACGGCTCCTTGCCAAACTGCCACTCTTCCGAGAGCTCGCAGTTCGCAAGGTAGTTCACCATATAGGCCACCTCCTTGTGAGGCATCTCCTTGGTGCACATCCGGCTTGGATCCGGTGGCGCCATCCGCAGATCATGTGAGGATGGCCTTCAAGGGAGCACTCGGCGCCACGGCGGCGGCCAGCAAGTAGGGCCTGTTCAGCCCTCCGACCGCCATCACTGGAGCCGGCAACGGCGGCGGCTCCAAAGAAGTCGGCGTCTGGCCCGGTACGACCAGTTGGGCTGTCTCCCAGCCGGCGCGCCGGCTGCATAAGCCGGCAGGTTGACCCAGTCGCCCTCCACGAAGACGCTTGTCAGGACCCCGATTCCAAGTCACATCGATCTAGCCGGTAACACCTCATATCACTTTGCGGCCTCACGCACGGTATTCCCACGGGTGTCGCCTTACCATGGCCCGGGACCGTTTGCGCCTTTTGGCTCACGTATATGACAGTGTTGCTAGCATCCATATGACAGAGAACCCGGGCCGACATGGCTAGTCGTGAACCCAAAGCGGCACTAACCCATGGGGACAGGCATACATGAATTAACTTCGAG
Organism: Aegilops longissima; assembly: GCA_021605205.1. Classification (NCBI taxonomy): domain Eukaryota; kingdom Viridiplantae; phylum Streptophyta; class Magnoliopsida; order Poales; family Poaceae; genus Aegilops; species Aegilops longissima. Next base: position 60,819,335 of record CM038676.1, read on the forward strand.
CATGTCGGTCAGTAGCGTGTGAATCCGAGCTGTAGCGCTAGGCTAACAGGACTCCGGGAACCCGGGCTGTAGCAGGCTAGGCAGGACTCTGGATGTCACCGCGTGACATTTCCGAAGGGACAGACACAGAACGAAGTGAATCACATGCCGCCACCAAGTGTTCCGGAGCAGCAAGTCTTTGGGCTAGCAGGACTCCGTGAACCGGATGTAGCGGACTACTATGGCTCATGGAAGAAGAAGACTACATTTCCCCATAAGAGAGGCTACCAAGGATAAACAACTAGGTTGTCGGATCCCACACATACCAAGCATTTCAATCATACACACAATATGCTCGATATGTGTAAATACAACATGGCATCACAACATAACTCTATGACTCAAGTATTTATTCATTAGGCTCCGAAGAGCGAGATATTACAAATATGGGTCTCTCGACCCAACATTCAGAGCATACAATTCAAACACATGCGGAAGCTTAACATGTCTGAGTACAGACAACTATAAATGAAAAAGGCTGAGAAGCCTGACTATCTACAAGATCCTGCCGAGGGCACAAGATCGTAGCTAAGGTATCAAGCTAAACGTCGAAGTCCACGCGGAACTACTAGTGAGACTGAAATCTCTCTGCAAAAACATAAAATAGGCAAACGTGAGTACAAATGTACTCAGCAAGACTTACATCAAAACTAACTACATATGCATCATTATCAACAAAGGGTGGTGGGGTTTAACCGCAGCAAAGCCAGCTTTGACTCGGCGGCTATCCCGAACTACGATCGCAAGTAACTCTTTTGAGGTGGCACACGAGTCCACATATTCACCATATCAATACACCATTATGGATCCTCTCCGTCTACCTCGAGAACGCCATCCATAGCACTCACGCTTATCTTGCGAGTTTTAGAGTATCCACTTTCACTTGTCTATAAACCGATATAGGCAACCCGTAAGTCCTTTACGCGGACACGGCTATTCGAATAGATCATATTAACCCCGCAGGGTGTACTTCTTCACACACGCTCGCCACTTACCACCATGTACACGACGTGTATCTCGGCAACCTTCAAGCGGAAGCCTGGCGAGGGAGTCGGCCACGACCTGACTAACCACACAAGTCTCTCGTCCAGGTTTATCGCCGATTCGGGTTCCATCCGCAAGGAGATCCGGCCGGGGTGTCGCTCACGGCCCCAAACGATGTGAGTAGGGTTCCCAAGCCCACCTCGACGGGTGGTTCTACGCTTGGTACACCGTGCCACGGTGCCTAGTCTGTCCCAAGCCCACATGTACCGGGTGCCACTTGGTAGACTACTAACACTACCTACAAACACCAGAAACTAGTTGCAACTCCTGGACAGAGATCAGGTTGATTAATAAGTCGAGAGAGCTTGGAGCGCCCGGAGCCCAATGTGTGGTAGTAACTATTCATGGATCACAAACACAGAACTCAGTTCCTGAGGACGGCTGCAATGAGACAACCCACCATGTACTCCTACATGGCCTCTCACCTCTACCTTTAACAAATCGTGTTCACACACTTAGCTCTCAACAGTAGGACATGTTCACCACATTCTAATTCATCCCCAATGAATCAGACCTGACTCAACTCTAAGCAATAGCAGGCATGACAAACAAGCATGAATGAGTAGGCACATCAGGGCTCAAACAACTCCTACTCATGCTAGTGGGTTTCATCTATTTACTGTGGCAATGACAGGCCATGCAGAGGAAAGGGGTTCAACTACCGCAGCATGTAACAGTTGAAACGTTGTTGTCCCAATGCAGTAAAAGAGAGCAGGAGCGAGAGAGTGGGATTGTATCGGAATGAACAAGGGGTTTTTGCTTGCCTGTCACTTCTGAAGATAATATAGTTCTTCATCGGTGTCATCGAACTCATCGTCGGTACGTCGTCTACTGAGAGGGGACAAACACCGACAACAGAGAAGGAGAACACAATCAATGCAATGCACAACATGATGCATGATCATAAAATGTCAATATGCTGTGTTTTGAACTAATGCAACTAGCAACATGTTAAATGAAGTTGGTTTGAACCCTAGGTTCAAATTCAAACTCCATATGTGAAGATTAAATGCCATTATAAGATTTGGCCTAAACAGCAGGTATAAGTTGTTTAAACATGCATGAAAATGGTACAGATGTAAAGATTGGATTTTTTTTGATCATTTTTCATATATAATTTATTTCATTTGGAGTTACGGTGAATTTCTATGATTTTTAGAAGTTTATTCTATTTTCTGGAATTTCCGGAATATTTAGAAAATAAACTAAATTCCAGAAAAGGAATATTAAGTCAAGATGGCGTCATGTCAACCTCAGCAGAGTAAATGGGCTGCCCTGTGTCAAATCGACCAGTGGGGTCCATCGGTCGATGACCAGCGTTGTTTGTGTCAATGACAGTGGGGTCGGTCAACAGTGGCGTGGCCAAGTCAAACTGACCTGTGGGACCAGCGGGGTTAATTTAATCTAAACAAAAACTAAACCAGGGTTAGTTAGGCAGTGGGGCCCATATGTCAGTGGGTGTTGGTTCAATTAGTGGGGTCATTAACTGCTAATGATGGTGCCACGTCGACGGCTAAACGCCGGTGCTAAGCACAGCACGGCGGCGTCGCCCGTCCGGCCAACTCCGGCGACGAGAGGTCGCGCGGCCGGGCGCGTTGGAACGCCCGTAGCTGGGCACATCCGATGGTGGTGGTGGCTGGACCTGGGGTGGTCTGTGGCGGCGCCGGCGATGACAACAGCGGCGGCCGGAGTTCGGGATAGCATGGGCACAGGGCTGCAGTGCTCGGGCGAGCCAATGGAGTGGCTAGGCAACCTCCTGGAGGCGCTAGGAGCATATCAGTACCCCTGGAGCGAGCAGGAGAAGCTCGGGAGCATGGGCTCGCCGGTCATGGCGGATGGCGGCCTCGGGTGATCTCGGGGCTGCGGCTAGAGGGCGAAAATGACGCGGGGAAGAGAGGGGAAAAGCGGTGGAGCTCACAGGGAGATCGATGAGCAGATCAGTGGGCTCGGGGGCGACCGGAGCGAGGCGAATCGACGAACGGTGTCTGGCGAGTACCGAGGTTGAAGACGAGCAGATGGCGGTGATGCAGGGCCTCCGGTGAAGCGTGGCTCGGTGGGGAGGGCGAGGGCGTCGCGGCGGAAGTCTTGGACAGCACGGGGAGGCGAGGGGGTGACGTTGGCTACGGCAACGGCGTGCGGCGGCGACGGTGGTGCTCGGGTGGTCGTGCTGGAGAGAACCAGGGGAGGAGGGAGAGGGAGAGAGGTGCGGGGCAGTGCGTGGCTCGTCCGGGACGGCCAGAGCGTCCGGGGGAGAGACCAGGCAGGCAGGTTGCGTGGCGCCCATGCACGCGGGCGGCGAAGCAGGCCTCTCGCCCTCCCCGGCGCCAGAGGACGACGATCAAGGCCGCTGCCGGCCATTTGGGCAACTGTTGGGCCACTGGCCAAGCCAGGCAAGACAAAGGACGGGCTGCACAGGGAGGTAGGTGCAGGTAAGCGTTTTTTCCACTTTTGTTTTCTATTTTTATGACATATGTTTTGATTTAATAAAAATACTAAATCATTTTATTTTATTATGCCAATTTTTGCAGGAGCTAGTGGTATTATTGCAGAACTCCTCAACAAATGGCATAATTTTTGGACATATATTATATATATATATAACATATATGTATCCAATGCAAATAATTATGCATTAATTCCAAATGCCCAAAATAAATACTTATGAGCTCCTATAAATATTGGTTTGATTCTTATATCTGTCCAATATTTTCGGAGAGCAACATGAGCATTTTCTTGGACCCTTTTGGAGCAATTTTTTTATTTGGGCCATGTCCAGAGATGATTCTGAGGGTTTCACAAATCCTCATTTCAAAACTAAATGAAATTTAAACATGATGCACATATGGCTAGCTAGCCTTGAGCATACCAGAACTAGGGATGTGACAACTCGCCCCCACATAACAAGAATCTCGTCCTGAGATTCAAGACGTGAGGTAAGAAGACAGAGGGGCACAAGCTAACACGGTCTTCACAATCCAAGTTGCACTTCATAAGAACGTTGACATGATCACCATCTTTGTCTCGACGTCTTGCCTTGAGAACTACATCCAACATGTCAACGAGAAGAAAGGGGGGATTTTAGAAGAATCGATCTTTTTGAGGTTCAAACAATTTAGGATCATCTTAATGATCACAAGATCAACTCACGGAATGAGACATAGAAACATCTCTGGAGCTGAGACATGAAACATACATCCGGATGGATGGAGTGTAACAGATGACGAAGATTCACTACGTAGACACAATTCCACAATTAAGAAGGTGGTGAACGGTTGTCCACGTAGCGAGGAGTTGAGTTGCCATGATACCAAAACGAGACATCTTAAGGAAGGTGACCCGCAGAAATATTCCCTTAAGTGGCAAAAAGAATTACTTTTGATATAGAGATCATCGAGACTCTTTATACCAGCCTAAGGCAATCACAAACGATCGCTTACGGAGTTCAAAGGAATGACACATCCGGATTGAATGGATGATGTGGACTACCTTGTTGAAGACAACGCAAAGGATGATTTTTGCTTATCATCGAAATGAATGGGACCTATGGCGATCGACACAATGACGGGTGCGTAGCTGGGAACAAAATGCAATATCGAATGACCCAACCATCATATCTGCCGAGATTCAGATCCGGTTGGTGTCAGACATTCCGCACTCATCAAGTCTAGAAAGAGAATGAAAGTTTGCAACACAAATCGATGAGATGATGTTGCGAGATTCTCGGGGAATGAACTACGATAGCAAGCTCCAAAACATGAGCTGGTTCTGCTACAAACCCATGAACACGCTGTCCAAGACAAGCATGACCACGTAGTAGTCTTATAATAAAACACTACCGAGTTCAGGTGGGGAACCATCATTGAGGATATCGAAGTCCTTGCGTAAGTCTAGCTCTTAAGAAGAAACTTCTTCTCCTTGAACAAATCAACCAAAGGCTTGGGTGCTAGGGAATACATATGGAGTGGAGGTAATTAATCTGCCAAACCATAGAATACCTCGCATCTAATGCATGACTGACTTGGGATGATTCCAAGGAAGCAAAACAAACCTTTCTCAACTTCATGGCGGCAACTTGCACCAAATGCACATGAATCCGAGGAAGTCACTTCTTCCATCCAAGCATAAGCTTCATGAACGGAACACGAAGGCATTGCTTACAAAGTTTCCAACACTAGGTTGATGTTCAACATGAATCATGGGGGAGACAAAATGCTGCTGATGGGCTCAACAACAACTAATCGGAATTTCCATATCACTGGACTTCCGCCATCATGTGAACACGGTGATAGTATTGGTCAGACCAAAAGATGTAATGGTGTATGCTCGAGGGATCAACCACGAGTAAGACAACATTACGAATATCGTTGATTCTAACTTGATTTGACGATAGCCCACACTGAAATCAAGGTTTGGACAAGACAATAGATTCAACAACTGATCACGGGGATCAGTCGATGAAGATATCATCTTTCTTCAACACACACACACACACACAGAAGATATCCCTTAGATATGAACTAAGTCAGACAAGCTTCCATCTTCCAACTCTCCAAGTTGTTGTTTAGCTCAACCAACTAGCTCAGGGATACCCAACACAGAATCTTGGAGAATGGGTGGTTTTGAGGAAAACCAACATGATCACGAACTCAACATCGCGGTCAAGTGACAACCTGGTAATACTTCCGAGAAGATATTCGGAAAATCACGAACCACCGATATGTTCCTAAGCTCGAGAACAATCTTGCTTTTCAAGGCAAGACGATGTGACCAAAAGAGCAAAGGATTGTTACAATCCTAACTCACTGATCGAGGGGTGCACCAGGGAAAATGGACTAGGTGGCACTATCAATCTTAGAAAATGATGATTCAGTAACCAACATGCTAAGAATGAAATTACTGTCCATTAACTACCAAGAAACACAGTTGCTAGGAGTATTGATTCCACACATCACGATTCACTTGTCGGCATTCCGGTTGCGACAACACGACACCGAGGAATGAATAATGATGGCGAGAAGTATCACTACGTCAAGAATTCGTAAGAGAAGGTGCAATTCTCATGACATTCCTGACATAAAGTGGGTAATACTTCAGGGTAGAACAGAGCAGAAGCTAGATTGGCATTTTGATCTGTGGAATACAATTGCTTTGACCCAATCCTAGATATGGATGAGGTTCTGGAGTTTGTTTCTCCTATTCATTCTGAAATAGAACGGCTTGACGGACCACAAGAATAATAAGCATCGATAACACGGATGCACAATTACTCCTGACTATCAATTGATAGACGAAGGTCAGAAGACAAACTAAAGGGGGACAACTCAAAGGAACATATGATTTTCTGATTTGTGGGTGCATAGATTAGTATGTCGAACCAAGTTCAACATTTCTTCCAGATAACATGCGGAGAGGTAGGACTGGTAGATTCACAACATAGGATAGTAAACTCATTGAGAGCACTCTTGTTGTGATCTTTCGGTTCAAGAGAACTTCTGCCAAAATGGTTCATGGCATTGGAAGAACGATATACCACAAACCTCGAGGACTATCGCAAAGGTTACTAATATCCTAAAGGTACGAGCAACACTATCAACACGAGGTAAGTAGAGTGAATCTTGGGTCAAGAACCCGGGAGTAGAATACCTACTACTAAGTGGCATCATGGGATGCTTTCGAGAATGATAGCCAGAATCATCACACTGGAACACAAAGCATGGCTGGATTACTAGGTGATACTCTAGACACCTAGGGTCATAATAATAGCTCCAACATAAATGTCAAGGCAATAAATTACCTCAACGCACCGGTTAGTGTGCTTAATCTAGCCCAAAAGGACATCAGGAACGGGAGGAAGGGATTTGCAAATGCATCAGCCTGTTTAGAAACCCGATGACTCGAATAAAGATAACGGCTGTAAATGCTCAAAAACATTTGAGACAGCCTGCAAAAGGGTGGCATAACCACTCAACATCACAATATCAAGGTTCCGAGATCAACTGTCAACATACAGAAGTAGTAGGAACTGAATTGAGGCTTGAAACCAACAATCTTAAAAGTCTATGGATTAGTAACACGTCATCCTGATAGATAGATGAGAAGGCCTAGTTCTTAATCCCCGTAGAAGAGAAGTGGATGACTCAGATCAGAAGGTCATGAGGTATAAGGAGTAAAAAGAGCCTTACGCTCCTTCCACAATCAATTCCCTTATATAACTAAAGCATTTCTAGACCCAACTTCGACCGGTTTGGCTTGGTAATCCTCTGCAACAAAGCTCGATACCAAAGCTGTCAGACCCCGATTCCAAGTCACATCGATCTAGCCGGTAACACCTCATATCACTTTGCAGCCTCACGCACGGTATTCCCACGGTGTCGCCTTACCATGGCCCGGATCGTTTATGCCTTTTGGCTCACGATATGACAAAGGTCGCTAGCATCCATATGACAGAGAACCCGGCCGACATGGCTAGTCGTGAACCCAAAGCGGCACTAACCCATGGGGACAGCATACATGAATCAACTTCGAGCATGCCGGTCAAGCAGCGTGTGAATCCGAAAGCTGAAGCTGGGCTAACAGGACTCCGGGAACCCGGCTGTAGCAGGCTAGGCAGACTCGGATGTCACCGCATGACATTTCCCGAAGCGATGATACATGAACGAAGTGAATCACATGCCGCCACCAAGTGTTCCGAGCAGTAGTGTTGGGCTAGCAGGACTCCGTGAACCGGGCAGAAGGGACTACTATGGCTCATGGAAGCACAAGACTACATTTCCCCATAAGAGAGGCTACCAAGGATAAAAAACTAGGTTGTCGGATCCCACACATACCAAGCATTTCAATCATACACACAATATGCTCGATATGTGTAAATACAACATGGCATCACAACATAACTCTACGACTCAAGTATTTATTCATTAGGCTCCGAGGAGCGAGATATTACAAACATGGGTCTCTCGACCCAACATTCAGAGCATACAAGTCAAACACATGCGGAAGCTTAACATGTCTGAGTACAGACAACTATAAATAAAAAGGTTGAGAAGCCTGACTATCTACAAGATCCTGCCGAGGGCACAAGATCGTAGCTGAGGTATCAAGCTAAACGTCAAGTCCATGCGAACTACTAGTGAGACCAAGTCTCTCGCAAAAAACATAAAATAGGCAAACGTGAGTACAAATGTACTCAGCAAGACTTACATCAGAACTAACTACATATGCGTCATTATCAACAAAGGGGTGGTGGGGTTTAACTGCAGCAAGCCAGCTTTGGCTCGGTGGCTATCCTGAACTACGATTGCAAGTAACTCTTTTGAGGTGGTGCACACGAGTCCACATATTCACCATATACACAGCACTATGGATCCGCTCTCGTCTACCTACGAGAACGCCATACATAGCACTCACGCTTATCTTGCGAGTTTTAGAGTATCCACTTTCACTTGTCTATGAACTGATATAGGCAACCCAGAAGTCCTTTACCGCGGACACGGCTATTCGAATAGATCATATTAACCCTGCAGGGGTGTACTTCTTCACACACGCTCTCGCCACTTACCACCATGTACACGACGTGTATCTCGGCAACCTTCAAGCGGAAGCCTGGCGAGGGAGTCGGCCACGACCTGACTAACCACACAAGTCTCTCGCTCAGGTTTATCGCCTATTCGGTTCCATCCGCAAGGAGATCCGACCGGGTGTCGCCACGGCCCCAAACGATGTGAGCAGGGTTCCCAAGCCCACCTCGACGGGTGGTTCTACGCTGGTACACCGTACCACGGTGCCTAGTCCGTCCCAAGCCCACCTGCACGGGTGCCACTTGGTAGACTACTAACACTACCTACAAACACCGTAAACTAGTTGCAACTCCCGGACAGAGATCAGGTTGATTAATAAGTCGAGAGAGCTTGGAGCGCCTTGAGCCCAATGTGTGGTAGTAACTGTTCATGGATCATAAACACGTAACTCGGTTCTCGAGGACGATCGCAATGAGACAACCCACCATGTACTCCTACATGGCCTCTCACCGCTACCTTTACCAAATCGTGTTCACACACTTAGCTCTCAACAGTAGGACATGTTCACCACATTCTAATTCATCACCGATGAATCAGACCTGACTCAACTCTAAGCAATAGCAGGCATGACAAACAAGCATGGATGAGTAGGCACATCAGGTCTCAAACAACTCCTACTCATGCTAGTGGGTTTCATCTATTTACTGTGGCAATGACAGGTCATGCAGAGGAAAGGGGTTCAACTACCGCAGCATGTAATAGTTGAAACGTTGTTGTCCTAATGCAGTAAAAGAGAGCAGGAGCGAGAGAGTGGGATTGTATTGGAATGAACAAGGGGGTTTTGCTTGCCTGTCACTTCTGAAGATAATATAGTTCTTCATCGGTGTCATCAAACTCATCGTCGGTATGTCGTCTACTGAGAGGGGATAAACAAATGCAACAGAGAAGGAGAACACAATCAATGCAATGCACAACATGATGCATGATCATGACATGTCAATATGCTGTGTTTTGAGCTAATGCAACTAGCAACATGTTAAATGAAGTTGGTTTGAACCCTAGGTTCAAATTCAAACTCCATATGTGAAGATTTAATGCCATTATAAGATTTTGCCTAAACAGCAGGTATAAGTTGTTTAAACATGCATGAAAATGGTACAGATGGAAATATTGGACTTTTCTGATCATTTTTCATATATAATTTATTTCATTTGGAGTTACGGTTGAATTTCTATGATTTTTAGAAGTTTATACTATTTTCTGGAATTTCCTGAATATTTAGAAAATAAACTAAATTCCAGAAAAGGAATATTGCGTCAGCATGATGTCATGCTGACCTCAGCAGAGTCAACAAGGCTTCCCCGGGTCAAACCTGACCAGTGGGGTCCACTGGTTAGTGACTCAGCGTTGTTTGTGTCACTGACAGGTGGGGTCGTTTCAACAGGTGACGTGGCCAAGTCAAACTGACCTGTGGGACAAGCGGGGTTAATTTAATCTAAACAAAAACTAAACCAGGGTTAGTTAGGCAGTGGGGCCCATATGTCAGTCGGTGTTGGTTCAATTAGTGGGGTCATTAACTGTTAATGATGGTGCCACGTCGACGGCTAAACGCCGGTGCTAAGCACAGCACGGCGACGGCGCCCGTCCGGCCAACTTCGGCGACGAGAGTTCGCGCGGCGAAGCGTGCTGAACGCCTGCACTGGGCGATCCGATGGTGGTGGTGGCTGGACCTGGGGTGGTCTGTGGCGGCGCCGGCGATGACAACAGCGGCGGCCGGAGTTCGGGTTAGCGCGGGCACGGGGCTGCAGTGCTCGGGCCAGCCAACGGAGTGGCTAGGCAGCCTCCTGGAGGCGCCAGGAGCATATCAGTACCCCTGGAGCGAGCAGGAGAAGCTCGGGAGCATGGGCTCGCCGGTCATGGCGGACGACGGCCTCGGGTGATCTCGGGGCTGCGGCTAGAGGGCGAAAATGACGCGGGGAAGAGAGGGGAAAGCGGTGGAGCTCACAGGGAGATCGATGAGCAGATCAGTGGGCTCGGGGGCGACCGGAGCGAGGCGAATCGACGAAAGGCGTCCGGTGGGTACCGAGGTTGAAGACGAGCAGATGGCGGCGATGCAGGGCCTCCGGCGAAGCGTGGCTCGGTGGGGAGGGCGAGGGCGTCGCGGCGGAGGTCTTGGACAGCACGGGGAGGCAAGGGGTGACGGTGGCTACAGCAACGGCGTGCGGCAGCGACGGTGGTGCTCAGGCGGTCGCGTGGGAGAGAACCAGGGGAGGAGGGAGAGCGAGGGAGAGGGAGAGAGGTGCGGGGCGGTGCGTGGCGTCGTCCGGGACGGCCAGAGCGTCCGGGGGAGAGACCAGGCAGGCAGGTTGCGTGGCGCCCATGCACGCGGGCGGCGAGCGCGTGCCTCTCGTCCTCCTGGCGCCAGGAGGACGACGACCGGCGCGCCAATGGCTGGGGCTGCTGTTGGGCCATCGGCCAGGCCAAAGCTGCATAAAGGACGGGCTGCACAGGGAGGTAGGTGCAGGTAAGCGTTTTTTCCACTTTTGTTTCTATTTTCTATTTTTCTGACATTTGTTTTGATTTAATAAAAATACTAAATCATTTTATTTTCTTATGCCAATTTTTGCAGGAGCTAGTGGTATTATTGCAAAACTCCTCAACAAATGGCATAATTTTTGGACATATATTATATATATAACATATATGTATCCAATGCAAATAATTATGCATTAATTCCAAATGCCCAAAATAAATACTTATGAGCTCCTATAAATATTGGTTTGATTCTTATATCTGTCCAATATTTTCATAGAGCAACATGAGCATTTTCTTGGACCCTTTTGGAGCAATTTTTTTATTTGGGCCATGTCCAGAGATGATTCTGAGGGTTTCACAAATCCTCATTTCAAAATTAAATGAAATTTAAACATGATGCACACATGGCTAGCTAGCCTTGAGCATACCAGAACTAGGGATGTGACAACGCTCTTCACGTAGAAGTACGACTGCTGCCACATCTTCACCGACTTTATCAGCGCGATGGGGGGATACGAGTTGTCGGCCCCCGTCCTCCGCACCGCTATAAACGCGCCGCACTGAGCCGGCACGCCGTCGACGTGGGTGCCAAGCTTGGTGTTGAAGAACTCCCCCCATAGCTCGAGGGTGGGGAGGATGCCGAGGAAGCCTTCGCACAGAGTGACAAAGGCAGACAGCAGCACCACCGTGTTCTGAGTGAGGTGGTGCGGCTGGAGTCCGTAGAACTCGAGGAAGGAGCGGAAGAAGCCGCTCGCCGGCAAACCGAGGCCACGCAGGCAGTGCGAGCGAAAGACGACCCGCTCGCCCTCCTCCGGCGCCGGCGAGATCTCTTTCTCCGACGCGAGGCGGACCTTCACGAATTCCTCGCGAGGCAACCGACGCGTCTTGCGGAGGAAGTCGATGTGGTCTTAGTGAACCTCGGAGCCCTTCCACTCCCCGGAGCGCACCGCAGGGGGCGTAGCGATGGAAGAAGAGCTCATTGGGAACGGGTCGCCGCAACGCTCGACGAAGCTTGGGGACGCGGCGGCGAGAGGAAGAAGGAAGAAGAGGCAAGAAGGAGGAGGCAATGAGGAGGGGGGACGTGCGTGCCCTGCCGCTCCCCCTCCCCCGCCTACTTATAGACCCTCGGGCTGCGAAGCCGAGGGGGCGGGCGTGGGATTAACTGCGCCGTTACCCCACGCCCCCCACCATCCATCCCACACAAGTTACTGCGCACAGTTACTTCGCAGGAATCTCAACCGCCCGCCTCGGCCACAGCGGATCCGCTCGAGGGCCGAGGAGGGTAGTGGCGGGCCCGGTCCAAAGACATGTCCCATCGCGTGTGTAAGCGGACAGACTGGCCCGGCCGCACGCCACCCCGTGACAGGCCCGGGACGAGCGGTAGCACGGAGGCTTCGCCGGCACGCCACTTGGCTCCCGCTGAGGCGTTCAAAAGATTGGCCAAGACGGGTTGGGGAGAGGTTGACTCCAACCAGTCGGCTTGGCAGAAGACGGACGAAGCTCCACCTCGGACGACAGGAGAAGGAAACTGCTGAGGCTCCACGACCAATCATCCGCGGCGCCTCACCAGCTTCGGGGACTACTGTCGGAGTAATGGGCCACGGGAAGGCTAACCCGAGCCCCAAGACCTTTCAAGACATCGGGACTCACAGCGCCCCTCAAGACGATGAGGCGATATGCCGCCTTCTAGAAGCCGGCTGAAGGAGTGGCCGGCTCCCCGTAGGCGGCCGAGTCCTGGACGCAAGGCTGAGTCAAGCCGACTCCCGCCTGGCGACTTCCAGAGAAGCCGGCTCCAGGGAGTCGGCCCGCGACACCAGTCGAGCCCGGGCCCTCGTCGGAAGGACGGGACGGGGAGTGGCTACAGTACAACCCATCCCCTCCTCCAAATCAGGCAAGCATGGCCATAGTGCCCCGTACTGGTGGAGATCTCCGCCCGGCGCGGCACTGTTGCCATTGCTTCCCCGACGTCACCCCGTATGGGCGGAGTCCTGTTCCCACAACGGTCTACCTGTACGGCCCAAGGACGACGGGCCCCGCATGTCAGCGAGAGTCCAGAAGACGGCAAAGAGCCCTACCAATCGGACCCCGGGGAGGTCGGCCTCTAGGAATCGGTCAGTCCCTTCCTCGGGGCCCACGCGCCATCAACCAGACAAGACGGGGAGTGGCTACAGTAATCGCCCACCAGGCGGCAAGGCTATAGCCATGACCTCCCGACCAAGCCTGCGTCATTAGAGACGCTGCTACAGAGATCAGCCGCCGACAAGCCCCGGGAGCGGCGGGTACGGCCTGTCGGCCCGTACCTCACCAGTCAGCGGAGAAGCCGACACAAGAGAGACTGACGGCCGGGCCCCACGCCAGGCCAAATTATCAATGTACCCCTGGGGGGTAGGCCAATATAAACCCCCCAGGGCACCCATGCGAAGGGTTCGGAACCTGTGCTAGTTAGACCATATCATAAAGGAAAGGAGAGAGCTAGCCTTGCCTTCTCCTACCTCTAGCATACAGCTCGAGGTGTACTCGGGTATTCACTTGAGCCTTAGTGATCATGCGGAGACCCCGCAGAGCAGGAGTAGGGGTGTTATCTCCTAGGAGAGCCCTGAACCTGGGTAAAGTACGCCGACGTTCGTGTCTACGCCTCATCCCGCTTCCGGGCACCGGCGACGTTCTACTCGCTCCCACCATGATAAGCCATCCTTTGGCATATGTCGCACCCAACCCCCGACAGTTAATGAAGGTATTGTCTTGGGGCATAAAATTTCTGAAAGAGGTATTGAAGTTGATAAAGCTAAAGTTGATGCTATTTAAAATATGTCGTGTCCTAAGGACATTAAATGTATAAGAAGTTTCCTTGGTCATGTCGGTTTTTATAGGAGGTTCACTAAAGACTTCTCTAAAATTTCTAGGCCTCTGACTAATCTCTTACAAAAAGATGTTCATTTTGTCTTTGATGATGATTGTGTAGAAGCATTTGAAATACTGAAGAAAGCCTTGATTTCTGCACCTATTTTTCAGCCACCGATTGAATTTACCCTTTGAAATTATGTGTGATGCTATTGATTATGTCAGAGGTGTTGTTCTAGGACAAAGAGTTGATAAGAAATTAAATGTTATCCAATATGCTAGTAAAACTCTAGACAAAGGCCTGAGAAATTATGCTACTATGAAAAAGAATTTTAGCAATTTTATTTGCTTGTGATAAGTTCAGACCTTATATTGTTGATTCTAAAGTAACTGTTCACACTGATCATGCTGCTATTAAATACCTTATGGAAAAGAAAGATGCTAAACCTAGAATTATCAGATGGGTTCTCCTACTACAAGAATTTGATTTGCATATTATTGATAGAAAGGGAGCTGAGAACCCCGTTGCAGACAACTTATCTAGGTTAGAGAATGTTCTTGATGATCCACTACCTATTGATGATAGCTTTCCTGATGAACAATTAGCTGTCATAAATGCTTCTCATACTACTCCATGGTATGCTGATTATGCTAATTACATTGTTGCTAAATTTATACCACCTAGTTTCACATACCAGCAAAAGAAAAAGTTTTTCTATGATTTAAGATATTACTTCTGGGATGACCCACATCTTTATAAAGAAGGAGTAGATGGTGTTATTAGATGTTGTGTACCTGAGCATGAACAGGAACAAATCCTACGCAAGTGTCACTCCAAGGCTTATGGAGGACACCACGCTGGAGATAGAACTGCACATAAGGTATTGCAATCCGGTTTTTATTGGCCCACTCTCTTCAAAGATGCCCGTAAGTTTGTCTTGTCTTGTGATGAATGTCAAAGAATTGGTAATATTAGTAGACGTCAAGAAATGCCTATAAACTATTCGCTTGTTATTGAACCATTTGATGTTTGGAGCTGTGATTATATGGGACCATTTCCTTCCTCTAATGGGTATACACATATTTTAGTTGTTGTTGATTACGTTACTAAGTGGGTAGAAGCTATTCCAACTAGTACTGTTGATCATAACACCTCTATTAAGATGCTTAAAAAGGTTGTTTTTTCGAGGTTTGGAGTCCCTAGATACTTAATGACTGATGGTGGTTCACATTTTATTCATGGTGCTTTTCGTAAAATGCTTGCTAAGTATGATGTTAATCATAGAATTGCATCTCCATACCACCCACAGTCTAGTGGTCAAGTAGAATTGAGTAATAGAGACATTAAATTAATTTTGCAAAAGACTGTTAATAGATCTAGAAAGAATTGGTCCAAGAAACTTGATGATGCATTATGGGCCTATAGAACTGCATATAAAAATCCTATGGGAATGTCTCCGTATAGAATGGTTTATGGAAAAGCATGTCATTTACCTCTCGAACTAGAACATAAGACATATTGGGCCATTAAAGAGCTCAATTATGATTTCAAACTTGCCGATGAGAAGAGACTATTTGACATTAGCTCACTTGATGAGTGGAGGACCCAGGCCTATGAGAATGCCAAAACGTTTAAAGAAAAAGTTAAAAGATGGCATGACAAAAGGATACAAAAGCGTGAGTTTAATGTAGGTGATTATGTTTTGCTATACAACTCTCGTTTAAGATTTTTTGCAGGGAAACTCCTCTCTTAAATGGAAGGTCCTTACGTTATCGAGGAGGTCTATCGTTCGGGTGCCATAAAAATTAACAACTTCGAAGGCACAAATCTGAAGGTGGTGAACGGTTAAAGAATCAAACATTATATCTCAGGTAATCCCATAAATGTTGAAACTAATGTTACTGAAACCGTAACCCCGGAGGAATACATAAGGGACACTTTCCAGAATGTTTCAGACACCAAAAAGGAATTGGTATGTGGTACGATAAGTAAAGTGACTCCAAAACAGTTCTAATAGCAATTTTTCTCCGTTTTGGAATATTTAAGAAACAGGAAAAATAAGAAGTAGTCCGAAGAGGACATGAGGCATCCACGAGGGTGGAGGGTGCGCCCTACCCCCTGGGCGCGCCCCTGCCTCGTGGGCACCTCGTGTGCCCTCCGAATTCCGTTTTCTTGCACGATACTTCTTTTGGTCGGTAAAAATTCATTATGTAATCTCCCGAAGGTTTTGACCACCGTACCACGCAAATATCCTCTGGTTTTATTTTGAGTTGGTTCTGCCGCAGATTTAGAGCAAGATGTCATCTCAAGACTCTGATGGAGAGATATATATCTCACATCTCATTGCTGACCCAAAGATATATGGGGACCTATCTCCTTGTGGTCATACTATGGATGATGAGGAGGATGCTCATTTGATGAGGATCGATGATTCAAGTTCGGAGGAGGAGGATGTCCCTCTACCTCAACCTGGGGATATGCACGTGAAGTTCAAGAAGTCTAGTCTCCCTAAGAGGGCTAAACTGTCTAACAACCGATCTATTCCTTCTTGTTTTCGGCAGAAAAGCAAAGGAGATTTATGTTACAAGATCTTGAAGCTGGAATCGGAGGTCGATGATTTAAAGGAGGAAATTGCTCTTCTCAATTACAATGTGAAAAAGTTGAAGGCACAATTGTCATCATCATCACCACCTTCATCACCGCCGAAGAAGGAGACATAAACACATGGGTATGGGCACTCCTCTTGGCAACTGCCAAGCTTGGGGGAGGTGCCTCGGTATAGTATCACCATCACACTTCTATCTTAACCATTTTTCTTAGTTCGATCCTTTTGGTAATATCTTGATCTAGTAGAATAAAGTTTTGGTATGATCTAGTTTTGAGTTTTGCTTTACGATCCTTCTATGTAATTGAGTATGTGGGCTATATATAATAAAGATTTGTTTTGAGTCAAGGGCTTTGCTATCTTGTTATGATCTTGAGGGAATTAAAGAAAGAATAAAAAGAAATAGATAGATCATATTGATCTTATGAAGAGCAATGACTTCACATATAAAAGAGTATGATGAATAAAAGTTGTTGAGAGTTGACAAACATAGTTTTGGTCATCGTTGCAATTAATAGGAAGTAATAAAGAAAGAGAGTTTTCACATATAAGTTTATTATTGGACATCTTTTATGATTGTGAGCACTCATTAAAATATGACATGATAAAAAGTTGATGTTGGACAAGGAAGACAACGTAATGGGTTATGTTTTCTTATATCCAAAATAAAGTATATTGTCATGGATCATCCAACATGTTGGGCTTGCCTTTCCCCCTCATGCTAGCCTCCCTGCACCAAGTAGAGATACTACTTGTGCTTCCAAATATCCTTAAACCCAGTTTTGCCATGAGTGTCCACCATACCTACCTATGGATTCAGTAAGATCCTTCAAGTAAGTTGTCATTATTGCATGCAGTAAAAAATGTTCTCTAAATATTTATGATTTATTAGTGTGGATAAAATAAGCTTTATACGATCTTGTGATATGGAAGCAATAAAAGTGACAGACTACATAATAAAGGTCCCTATCACAAGTGGCAATATAAAGTGACGTACTTTCGCATTAAGATTTTGTGCATCCAACCATAAAAGCACATGACAACCTCTGCTTCCCTCGGCGAAGGGCCTATCTTTTATTCTTGTCTTATACCTTATACAAGAGTCATGGTGATCTTCACCTTTCCTTTTTTACATTTTATCCTTCGGCAAGCACATTGTGTTGGAAAGATCCAGATATATATATCCAATTGGATGTAAGTCATCATAAACTATTATTGTTGACATTACCCTTGAGGTAAAAGGTTGGGAGGCAACACTATAAGCCCCTATCTTTCTCTGTGTCCGATTAAAACTCCATACCCATAAGTATTGCGTGAGTGTTAGCAATTGTGAAAGACTAAATGATAGTTGAGTATGTGGACTTGCTGAAAAGCTCTTATATTGACTCTTTCCGATGTTATGATAAATTGCAATTGCTTCAATGACCGAGATTATAGTTTGTTAGTTTTCAATGAAGTTTCTGATTCATACTTGACATTGTGAATAGATTGTTACTTTAGCATAAGAAATCATATGACAATATATATATATATGTGTGTGTGTGTGTGTGTGTGTGTGTGTGTGTGTTGCTGTTATAAGGATGATCATGATGCCCTCATGTCCGTATTATCGACACCTCTATCTCTAAACATGTGGACATATTTTTCGTTATCGGCTTCCGCTTGAGGACAAGCGAGGTCTAAGCTTGGCGGAGTTGATACGTCCATTTTGCATCATGCTTTTATATCTATATTCATTGCATTACGGGCTGTTATTACACATTATGTCACAATACTTATGGCTATTCTCTCTTATTTTACAAGGTTTACATGAAGAGGGAGAATGCCGGCAGCTGGAGTTCTGGGCTGGAAAAGGAGCAAATATTAGAGACCTATTCTGCACAACTCCACTCCACGGAAGTCAGTTTTGGAATATATACAAAATATTGGGCGAAGAAAGCACCAGAGGGGGGCCACCCACCATCCACGAGGGTGGGGGCGTGCCCTACCCCCTGGGCGCACCCCCTACCTCGTGGGCCCCCTAATAGGCCTCCGGTGCCCATCTTTGGCTATATGAAGTCTTTCGCCCTGAAAAAAATCAGGACGAAGATTTTGGGACGAAGCGCCGCCGTCTCGAGGCGGAACCAATCTAGGGCTCCGACGGAGCTGTTCTGCCGGGGAAACATCCCTCCGGGAGGGGGAAATCATCACCATCGTCATCACCATCGATCCTCTCATCAGGAGGGGGTCAATCTCCATCAACATCTTCACCAGCACCATCTCATCTCAAACCCTAGTTCATCTCTTGTATTTAATCTTTGTCCCAAAACCTCAGATTGGTACCTGTGGGTTGCTAGTAGTGTTGATTACTCCTTGTAGTTGATGCTAGTTGGTTTCTTTGGTGGAAGATCATATGTTCAGATCCTTTATGCATATTAATACCCCTCTGATTATGAACATGAATATGATTTGTGAGTAGTTACGTTTGTTCCTGAGGACATGGGAGAAGTCTTGCTATTAGTAGTCATGTGAATTTGGTATTCGTTCGATATTTTGATGAGATGTATGTTGTCTCTCCTCTAGTGGTGTTATGTGAACGTTGACTACATGACACTTCACCATTATTTGGGCCTAGAGGAAGGCATTGGGAAGTAATAAGTAGATGATGGGTTGCTAGAGTGGCAGAAGCTTAAACCCTAGTTTATGCGTTGCTTCGTAAGGGGCTGATTTGGATCCATCTGTTTCATGCTATGGTTAGGTTTACCTTAATACTTATTTTGTAGTTGCGGATGCTTGCAATAGGGGTTTATCATAAGTGGGATGCTTGTACAAGGAATGGCAGTACCCAAGCACCAGTTACCCACATATCAAATTATCAATGTAACGAACGCGAATCATATGAGCGTGATGAAAACTAGCTTGACAATAATTCCCATGTGTCCTCTGGAGCGTTTTCCTTTATATAAGAGTTTGTCCAGGCTTGTCCTTTGCTACAAAAAGGATTGAGCCACCTTGCTGCACTTTATTTACTTTCGTTACTTGTTACCCGGTACAAATTACCTTATCACAAAACTATCTGTTACCGATAATTTCCGTGCTTGTAGAGAATACTTACTGAAAACCGCTTGTCATTTCCTTCTGCTCCTCGTTGGGTTCGACACTCTTACTTATCGAAAGGACTACGATAGATCCCCTATACTTGTGGGTCATCAAGGAGAAGATGATACTGGAGTTACATGTTGCGGATGTCGTCGATGATCACAAGATCAAGATGGATGCAATGCGCATGAAGATTAGAAAGATTAGAAAATATGCCATTCATAATGAGGCTTGGTATCATTATGCCGTTGGATCAATTGTTACCTTAGTTGAAATTATGAGCGCATTTGTTGTTGCATTAAAATGTTTTACATAGTTTCAATGTATGGTTTAATTAGATGCTCTGGAGAGCTATATGTTGTTCAATGAGAACTATGTATGTACTTTGGTTTTAATGTGATGATGAACTTCTATTAATTTGGTCACTTATCTATTCATGATGTTCTGTAATGGTTTTTGACACACTTAATTGTATGTAATGTGCACAGATGAACCGGCAATGGATGTACGATAACAGATGCACCTCCGAGTACATTAAGGGCGTGCATAATTTTCTCGCAGTGGCTGAGGAAAACAAGCAGAATGGTTTTATGTGTTGTCCATGCCCTATATGTGGGAATACGATGTTTTACTCTGACTCAAAAACCCTTCACACCCACCTGATTTATAAGGGTTTCATGCCACACTATAATGTTTGGACCAAGCACGGAGAAAGAGGGGTTATGATGGAAGCCAGCGAAGAAGAAGAGGAGGATGGCAACTATGTGCCCCCTGAATACAGTGATGCTGCAATGGGGGAAGCTGAAGATCAAGAGGAACCAGACGATGTGCCCGATGATGATCTTCACCGGGTCATTGTTGATGCAAAGAGACAGTGCGGAAGTGAAAAGGAGAAGCTGGAGTGCGATCGCATGTTAGAGGATCACAAAAAAGGGTTGTACCCCAATTGCGAAGATGGCAACACAAAGCTCGGTACCACACTGGAATTGCTGCAGTGGAAGGCAGAGAATGGTGCAACTGACAAAGGATTTGAGAAGTTACTGAAAATATTGAAGAAGAAGCTTCCAAAGGATAACGAATTGCCCGACAGTACGTACGCAGCAAAGAAGGTTGTATGCCCTCTAGGATTGGAGGTGCAGAAGATACACGCATGCCCTAATGACTGCATCCCCTACCATGATGCGTACGAGGATTTGAACGCATGTCCGGTATGCGGTGCATTGCGGTATAAGATCAGACGAGATGACCCTGGTGATGTTGACGGCGAGCGCCCCAGGAAGAGGGTTCCTGCCAAGGTGATGTGGTATGCTCCTATAATACCATGGTTGAAACGTCTGTTCAGAAACAAAGAGCATGCCGAGTTGATGCGATGGCACAGAGAGGATCGTAAGAAAGACGGGAAGTTGAGAGCACCCGCTGACGGGTCGCAGTGGAGAAAAATCGAGAGAAAGTACTAGGAGGACTTTGCACGTGACGCAAGGAACGTATGGTTTGGTTTAAGTGCGGATGGAATTAATCCTTTTGGGGAGCATAGCAGCAACCACAGCACCTGCCCTGTGACTCTATGTATATATAATCTTCCTCCTTGGTTGTGCATGAAGCGGAAGTTCATTATGATGCCAGTTCTCATCCAAGGCCCTAAGCAACCTGACAACGACATTGATGTGTATGTAAGGCCATTAGTTGAAGAACTTTTACATCTGTGGAATGGAAACGGTGTATGTACGTGTGTGGGATGAGCACAAACAGCAGGAATTTGACCTACATGCGTTGCTGTTTGTAACCATCAATGATTGGCCTGCTCTCAAGAACTTTTCGTGACGTATTTAACAAGGGATACCACGCATGCACACACCGCTTAGATGACACCGAAAGTATATACCTGGACAAATGCAGGAAGAATGTGTACCTGGGGCATCGTCGGTTTCTTCCAACCAACCATCAATGTCGAAAGAAAGGCAAGCATTTCAAAGGCGAGGCAGATCACCGGAAGAAGCCCGCCGTCCGTACCGGTGATCACATACTTGCTATGGTCAATGATTTACAAGTAATCTTTGGAAAGGGTCCCGACGGACTATCTGTTCTGAATGACGCTGAGAGACGCGCACCCATGTGGAAGAAGAAATCTATATTTTGGGACCTACCCTACTGGAAAGACCTAGAGGTCCGCTCTTCAATCGACATGATGCACGTGACGAAGAATCTTTGTGTGAACCTGCTAGGCTTCTTGGGCGTGTATGGAAAGACAAAAGATACACCGGAGGCACGGGAGGACCAGCAACGTGTGCACGAAAAAGACGGAATGCCTCCAAAGCAGTATGAAGATCCTGCCAACTACGCTCTTACCAAAGAAGAGAAGGAAATCTTCTTTGAATGTCTGCTCAGTATGAAGGTCCCGTCTGGCTTCTCGTCGGATATAAAGGGAATAATAAATATGCTAGAGAAAAAGTTCCAGAACCTAAAGTCTCATGACTGCCACGTAATTATGACGCAACTGCTTCCGGTTGCATTGAGGGGGCTTCTACCGGAAAATATTCGATTAGCCACTGTAAAGCTATGTTCATTCCTCAATGCAATCTCTCAGAAGGTGATCGATCCTACCAAGGTTAAGGAGTGATGTGGCACAATGTCTTGTTAGTTTCGAGCTGGTGTTCCCACCATCCTTCTTCAATATCATGACGCACGTTCTAGTTCATCTAGTCGACGAGATTGTCATTATGGGTCCTGTATTTCTACACAATATGTTCCCCTTTGAGAGGTTCATGGGAGTCCTAAAGAAATATGTGCGTAACCGCGCTAGGCCAGAAGGAAGCATCTCCATGGGCCATCAAATAGAGGATGTCATTGGGTTTTGTGTTGACTTCATTACTGACCTTAAGAAGATTGGTCTCCCTCAATTGTGGCATGAGGGGAGACTGAGTGGAAAATGCACACTAGGAGGGGACTCAATAATATGTAGGGACAGGCATTCTTGGTCTCAAGCACATTACACAGTTCTACAAAATTCTACCTTGGTGACCCCGTATGTCGATGAACACAAGAACATTCTCAAGGCCCAACACACGGAGCAAGCAGGACGACGGATTACATGTGAACACATCAGACTTTCGGCAGCTTGGTTGCAAACACGCCTCGGGGGTGACAACACTATTTCGATGAGTTGTACTTGGTTGGCGGGGCCATCTTCGATCAGATTGACTTACAAAGGTACGAGATAAATGGGAATACATTTTACACGATCGCCCAAGATCAAAAGAGCACCAACCAAAACAGCGGTGTCCGCTTTGATGCAGCAACCAAGCGGGGAAAGCACACATATTATGGTTACATAGTGGATATATGGGAACTTGACTGTGGACATGATTTTAAGGTCCCTTTGTTTCACTGCAAATGGGTCAATCTGTGAGGAGGCGGGGTACAGGTAGACCCACAGTACGGAATGACAACAGTGGATCTGAACAATCTTGGGTACACAGAGAACCATTCGTCCTAGACAATGATGTGGCGCAGGTTTTCTATGTGAAGGACATGTCTACCAAACCGAGAAAAAGAAAAGATAAGGAAGCGAATACATCATACGATGAGCCAAAGCGCCACATAGTTCTTTCAGGAAAAAGAGACATCGTGGGATTGGAGGGCAAGACAGACATGTCTGAAGAATATGAAAAGTTTCATGAAATTCCTCCCTTCAAAGTCAAGGCTGACCCAAGCACCCTGTTAAACGATGAAGATTATCCATGGTTACGGCGCAATAAGCAAAGGACACAAGCAAAGAAAAAGTGAAGACATTCTCTCCACAAATATTAGACAGAAAGATGATCTTTGGACCTCGCTGAAGGCAAATTTCACCCTACCGCCAAAGGAGGATCCGAATAAGCCAGTTATAGAGCCACTGGTCAAGGCGTGTGCTCTTAAGGAGATGGCAGATCTATTCAGGAGGTGGAAGAATGAGTTGAAACCAACGTTTGTCGACAAAGGGAAGACTCCAGAATTCACCGGCCGATTTGAGAAGATAAGAGATCACTGGCCCTTATTTGTGGCCTACAAGACATCGGGCAAGAGTAAGAAAATGTCAGAGATAAACAAGATAAATGTCGCAAAGAAGCTGTATCACCATCGTACGGGGTCAGGCGGCTACCTCAAAGCTCGGCCATTATGGGACAAAGCTGAGAATGACCTGATTGCTAAAGGGGTCGAACCAGATACATTGAACTGGCCAGACCGTTCAAGGACTTGGTTCTTCGGGGTTGGGGGAAATTTGGATCCTAAAACAGGGAAGTGCCGTTGGACGGACGAGCAACTTGCAATACCCGTCAAGAAGCTCCAGAAGTATATCGCCGCAGCGCAGGAAGGGACGTTCATTCCCGACAGAGGGAATGACGAGCTGACTGAGGCCCTCGGGAATCCTGAGCACCCTGAACGAACACGAGGCACGCCAAGCTCCGTTGCGTGGAAGGTTGGGTTTCCTGGCGCAGGCGATTACAAAACCCGGGAGAGGAAGAGGAAATAGGAGCTGAGAAAAATGTAGAAGCTCAATGCAAGAGTACTAAAGCTAGAGGAACAAGTTGAGAGCCAGCGAGCTGCCGACCAACCATCTCAGCGGCACGAAGCTACCCCAGAAGCTCAGCGGAGAAGCAGCATGGCTTCCACGGAGCTTGTTCAGCAGCCTGACTTCACGGCTCCTAGCTACCCCGTGGATGCTATCACGGAGGCTCAACATTGCCAGCTTATGACGAAATGCCAAAACCTCACCCTGAAGGCGGCTGTCGGCTCTGTTGCACCTCCTCAACCCGGCGGAACTTTTCACTGCCATATGATTCCACATGGCTATGATGTTGTGATGGTGGATGAAGTAATGGAGGGATTTGAGGAGCTCGAGCTTGACCACCCTACAGGTGAAGGGGACATTCAGCTGGGTCTTTGAAACGCCCTCGATGCGGCTATATCTCCCACGTGTCGAAGCACGACTTAGAGGCATAACCGCATTGAAAGCAATGTCGCAAGTGAGGTAATCTTCACACAACCCATGTAATACATAAGGGAAAAGAGATACATAGTTGGCTTACAATCGCCACTTCACACAATACATGAGTAAAACATTACATCATACAGATACAATCAAGGTCCGACTACGGAACCAAAACAAAAGAAGACTACCCCAAATGCTACACGGATCCCCGATCGTCCCAACTGGGCTCCACTACTGATCAACTGAAACGAAACAACACAAAGAACAAGATCTTCATCGAGCTCCTCCTTGAGCTCGGGTCCATCACCTGCACGGTTTCATCGGCACCTGCAAACTGGTTTTGGAAGTATCTGTGAGCCACGGGGACTCAGCAATCTCACACCCGCGTGATCAAGACTATTTAAGCTTAAAGGTAGGACAGGGTAGTGAGGTGGAGCTGCAGCAAGCGACTAGCATATATGGTGGCTACCATACGCAAATGAGAGCGAGAAGAGAAGGCAAAAGCACGGTCGAACAACTATGATCAATAAGTGATCCTAGAACAACCTACGTCAAACATAACTCCAACACCGTGTTCACTTCCGGACCACGAGAAGAGACCATCACGGTTACACACGCGTTGATGTATTTTAATTAAGATCAACTTCGGGTTTTCTACAACCGACATTAACAAATTCCCATCTGCCACATAACCGCGGCACGGCTTTGAAAGTTCAAACCCTGCAGGGTGTCCCAACTTAGCCCATGATAAGCTCTCGCGATCAACGAAGAATAGACCTTCTCCCGGAAGCCCGATCAGTCTCGGAATCCCGCTACAAGACATTTCACAGCAATAAAACAAGACCAGCAAGACCGCCCGATACCGGACAATCCCGATAGGAGCTGCACATATCTCGCTCTCGAGGCAACACCGATGAGACATCCTACGAGTAAAACCAAACCTCGAGTTGCCACGAGGGGCCCCGCAGTCTACTCGGTTCGGGCCAGACTTAGAGAAGCACCGTCCGGGGGTAATAAAGATGACCCTCGGGATGCGCGACTCCCAAGGGAAAAAGGCTAGGTGAGGCAAATGTAAAACCAATGTTGGGCCTTCTTTGGAAAAGTCTTATTCAAAGCGAACCGTCAAGGGGTCCCATAAATCACCCGACCGCGTTAGGGACGCAAAAATCCGGGAACATAACACCGATATGACGGAAACTAGGGCGGCAAGAGTGGAACAAAACACTGCATAAGGCCGAGCCTTCCACCCTTTACCAAGTATATAGATGCATTAATTAAATAAGATATATTGTGATATCCCAACAAGTAAACATGTTCCAACAAGGAACAACATCTCCATGTTCCAACAAGGAACAAACTTCAACTTCACCTGCAACTAACAACGCTATAAGAGGGGCTGAGCAAAGCGGTAACATAGCCAAACAACGGTTTGCTAGGAAAGGATGGTTAGGGCTTGACATGGCAACATGGGAGGCATGATATAGCAAGTGGTAGGCATCGTAGCATAGGCATAGCAAAAGAGCGAGCATCTAGCAAGCAAAGATAGAAGTGATTTCGAGGGTATGGTCATCTTTCCTGAAATCCCGCAAGGAAGAAGAACGAGCCCATGAAGAGGACAAACGGGCGAGGTCGAACGAATCCTCACAACTCCGGAACGAACCCGAAGCTAACGAGAGAAGCAAACCGGAAAGGAGCAAACAACATAGTAAACACACAATCGTAACCATGGCATGATGCACAATCAAGTATGATGCATGTCCGGTTTAAAAAAGCATGGCATGGCAATATGCACAAACAACACTACAAGTTAAGTGGAGCTCAATATGCAACGAGTTGCATATTGACGGAACACCACAACACTTATTTAGTTCTCTCTCGGTTAGGTACACAACAATATTAAATGTTGTTAAACATGGCAAGAGGTGGAGCATAATTAAACTAGCTATTTAGGCAAGTTTAAATGAGGCCGAAATAAGAAACAACAATTCGGAAAATCCCCATGAGCAATATTTTAGATTCGGTACTGTTCTGCCCTAAACACAATTTTAGAGTTGTTAAACAGCAACATAAAGTGGACCATGTTAATCTAGGCATTTTTCCACCCCATTTACATATAAAGAACATTTAATTCCGAGTTACGGTTATTTAGTTATGAATTAAAGCATTTTAGAATGGCATATTAGCAAATTAATGCAAACATCAATTTAAACATTTTTAACATGGATGAAAATGGCATATTATTAATCTACACAATTTTCTGAGCATATTACATATAAAGTTTGTTTAAATCCGATGCACGGTTAATTAATTATTGATGCATGAACATGGAGGGTTTTTCGCAAAATAGTACTCTCATCGGATAATTAGTAAATTCATGTGCAGAAAAAATCTACACTGGCCGAAATGGCTGGCCCAGCAGTTCGAGAGAGGGCGGGCGCTGCTCACATTGGGCTCGGCCCAGTTCGGTGGAGGAGGAGAGGCTCACTGGGCCTCGGGAGGCCGCCTGCACTGGGCAGGGCGCCGGGCCCACGCAAGGGACACGGCAGCCCACGAGCGGGGCGCTCGTCGTCTCCTCGAGCTCCCGCACGAACAGGAGCCATGGCAAGGCGGCGGCCGGACGTCGGGAGGAGCGGAGGAGGCCCGGAGGGGCGGAACGAGCGGATCCGGGCGGCGATCACGGATCCGGCCATGGAGGAAGTCGGAGGGCTCCGGCGACGGGATCCGATCCGGCGGCGAAGCTCAAAACTCCGGTGGCGACATCCTGCGAGAGAGAGAAAACGTGAGAGAGAGAGAGAGCGACGGAGAGAGAGGGAGCAAGGCGGAGGAGCAGAGGGGCGGGGTCGGCTTGGGAGGTCGCCGTGGCGGCTCCGGCTCATGGCGCGGGATCCAGCGAGGCTCGTGGCCGGGGTGCGAGGCGAGCGCCCCACGCTGCTGGCGACGGTGGGGCTCGCCTGGCCCAGATGGGCTCAAGGGCCCCGATAGGCTTCAGGCGGGCTCAAGCGGGGGGAGAGGCCGAGGGACGCGTGGCGACGCGGGAGTGGAGGGGAGGCTGGCGGGTGACGTGTGGCCAATCCAGGCGGCCAAGTGGCGAGGATGAGGTGGCCGGGCGGATCTGGAGGGGGAGGCGGCGGGCCCCCGAGGTGGGAGGAGGCGCCAAAAGAGGAGGAGGGGGGGGTAGGACGGCCAGATTGGAAGGAGGGGGTTAGGCTGCCCAAGATGGAAGGGAGGGGTTTAAATAGGAAAAGGGCTAGGGTTTGGTCAGGGGTTTTGGAGGGTTTGGACCCTCGGATCTCGATCTGGCGGTCCGGAGCGGAGGGGGTTAGATGGGCTGCGGTGGGCTGTGTAGAATGCCTCGAATCGAGAAGAGAGAGGAATAGAGCGACCCGTGGCAGCTTCCGGATATCAAAACGTCGACGCTAGGCCGACTATATCGCAGTTATAAATATAACGGTTGGGCGATCAAACGAACTCCGAATGCGATTTAAACTTGGCAGGCGGCCTGTCTACACTATAATAAGACCGCATGACAAGTTGCAACCCATTCCGAGAACATTATTATGCCACTAATAAAATAATATTTGGAGGTGCAGCAGCGCGCGTGCGAGTGTGTATACGGACTCGAACGGACAACGGAGAGAACCGGCGAACTCGAACAGATGCAAGTTTTGAAAAACATGCGGATGAAATGCAGATGATGCCATGAGATGAGATGCATAACAAAAACAAAATGCAAAACAATGAGAAAAAACCCAACCACGAAGGAAATAAAATAACACATCTCCTAAAAGGCAAGAGTTGGAGTTACGAATATGGAAAGTTGTATCCGGGGTGTTACAACACTCCACCACTACGAGAGGATCTCGTCCCGAGATCTAGGATGGCACCGGGGGGAAAAGGACGAGGAAGATGAGAGGTAAAACTAAGTTGCTTCTTTGACAAACGAGTGAAACCAAAGAACCTTGAGAGGTTGAGCAAAATGAAAGAAAGAACACAACGAAGATGAACAAGGTTGAAAACAATCCGTTAGAAAAGAGGAACAAGGAACATTACGATAACTTGAAGGTTGAAAAGGCATGAATCAAGAGTTTAATGGACAAGATAGAATTCGAAACCACCCCGTTTAAAACAAGATGAGGGAGGAAGAATTCGGGCAGCACTCCGATTGAGCATGGAAGGAATATAACATGAACTTGACAAGATGATAGGATACTTGATGAGATCAACAACACACTACCTCCGAAACTATTGAAAGAATGGCACAAGGGGTAAGAAAGATTTCAGACAGCTCTCCGGTTGAGGAAGCAGGCAAAACTTGATAAGATGAGAGAACTCGAATGAAAACATGACACTCCGGTTAAATGGATAATGCAAGAAAAAAACATGATCTTGACAAAAGAAGATGATGGGTCGAAGAGTGCAACATCACAATGCCTCCGGAAGAAAAATTGAAGATAGGTCATTGGAATAAAGGAATGAAGAAGAAAATGACAACTTCTGCCACAAATGAACTTGGAAAAGCACCCTTGCAAAGAAGAATTGAACGGAGTTGTTGGAAAACCAACAACGAAATGAATAAGCTTGTAGTGGGCTTATGGAAACATCTCCACATTATGAGGTGAGCTTCTGCCACCAACGGAAACAAACGATTGGATTGATATCAACAAGGAGACGAGAAACTAGTTTCACCGAGAGGACAAATGAAGAACTTGGGTCCTTTATAAGCACCATAAATAGCAACAATCCTTAGGGAAAGCTTTAGGTGAAATATAGTCCAAGATAAGTCCAATGAAGAGATTGATGGATTTAAAATACCTCATTCTTGACAACATTTGAATCATGAAACACGAACTCAAATTGTCGAGAATGACATAACACCACCTCAAAAGATAAGGTAGAAAGAATTGCACTTCGAAATGCAAGAAGAAGAATGCTTGAACTCCTCAAAACAAAACATGTGTTGAGCACCATGTTTATTTTAGAGTATAGCTTGGCGGATCATAACTCCGAGAGAAATCTTGAAGAACAATTGAAGAATGAAAAGAATCCTTGACGAACCACCATGTAGAACCTCCATGATAAACTCCGGTAACCAAAAGGATGATAAAAGAAAGAGAAGTTGACAACACAAGGTGAAGCCTTGCAGTGATAAGATGAAGCTTTGAAATGATATAACCGAGAAAACTTGGAACTCCGGAAAGAAAAGATGAACAAATGAAATCAAGAATTTTGATGATCCTCCGGAATAAGGAATTGAACTTACTCGATGGAACAAGAATAAGAATTACATTATGCTGATCCTTCACCAATTAAATTGATGACAAGCAATGGATTAGGCATACTACTTATTCTTCTTGCAAAAGAATTGAGAAATGGCATAACGCAAACTTGAGAAGGTATTGATGGAGCCACCGGTGGAATTCGAAAGAACAAATGAATTAAAGTGATAATCAAGGAAAAAGAATCTTGAACGAACCACCGTAAGAAATGACAATGAACGAAGAAAAGAGAAAGAATCGCCGAGAAGAATTAGGAAAGCACGAAGATACTTGAGGGAATTTAGATACAAGAGAATGAAAAGATCATGAACTGATTAGAGGATATTTGAATGATGCACCGGTATGATTTGGAGAACGAGAGCTGAAAGCTGAGAATGAGGAATTATGACATGATGGCCTTCGGAGGAAAAAAAATGGAAAACAACTCATGAAATGCTCCGGATGGGTGAAAAGAATTCCACAATCGAAAACAATTATGAGAGGATGGCACAAACTAGAACCATGAATCTTGAAGAGAATGGACCAAGATTTAGGAGAAAACCTTCTTCAATCTTCAACTGACGACGAGAAACACCACCAAAATTGCTGAGATACTCCGGGAGAATTAAAAGCAAAGATGTTGAGCCAACAATGAAAATAATTTGTAAGATCTTGGAGAAAACCAAGACTGATGATAATTCATTCTTACGTCAAACTTTGCAAAGAATTTGAGAATAACTCCGGAAAATTAGAAGAGTCAGGTAAGATCCTGGAAAAAGAACTGTGGGTTAGGGCCCACTCAAAAGACCCACCGTTGAAACAATTGTTTGAAATAGATATTGCACCGGTAGAATTAAATGGCTTGAATGAGATAGCATCCTCAAAAGAACTTGAGTGAATTGAGAATGGAAACTAGAATCTTCTGAGATATCTTCAACACTCCGGAACAATTTAATAGCGAGAAGTGGATGATTAAGAGATGCACCGACATGAGAAAGCATTTGAAATGATGAAAAGAGTACGATCAACACTGAAAACTTGACTTGAGTCCGCCGGAGAAGAAAATTAGAATGGAACAATGATAAGATTAAAGCTTCCTTAGCGTCTTCATGAGAAATCACCGGATAGAACATTAAAGGAAAAGAATGAAGAAACTTCACTCAATAAAAATGGATACTTGATTAAGAAATCTGAGTCCTTGAAGAAAAAGGTTGGGAGGGCGGGAAATCAAAACAACTTGGGTCGGATGAAACGAACACCGTTGAGAAAAAGCTTAGAATTGATCTTGCGAATGTTGGAATGATCGGATTCACTTGAAGAGAAACACGCCGGTTGGAAAAGAATTAACATGACAAGCTCAGTGATCAAGAAGGATTAGTATTCACATAGCAATATGAGAACACCAATTAGGAAAGGTATGGAATCAACACTTGGCATTGAAGCAACTCAATACCACAAAACAAAACAAAACAAAGGATTGGCTTCAAGAATGAGCGGAACAAACACATGATAGAGATTTACGCCCAAAGTGTTCGTGGTGGGGCCCACACGGACACGACGTATAGCGGACGTCACGAATGACAAACAAGACGTCCCGAATCAGCATAGCCAAGGATTCTTTAAGACGCCTCGCGACCATCGAATCGACCGTGAATGGGCGGACCACTAAACTTTGAACCCCAATCTCAAATCATACATCCGTCGGAAAGATATCCTATAAGCTACTAGAATTCCCACCTATAAACTCCCAAACTTTCGGTTATGCAATCTGGTGTTGGGGATCAGGGACACAAAATATATCACCCAAACTAACAATACCTAGATCCAATTGTATCCATCCGTCAACACATAACCAAGAAATCCTCGAAATCGTGTACCTCGACCTTGAAAAACATCCGTTATACAAGTCATGGCAATACTCCCTTTTCGCCACAAGATCTTTGGGCTATCGGGGTTATCTCACCAACAACTGCACAAAAGAGATTTCGATGTCGGTAAAAGTCGGTATTCCAGAATCGCAACGATAAAATTGTGACGACAACACCTCGGAGCTCAACTCCCGGGACACCGCCACAACCCCTAAATGTCGAGGCACCAAGAACAATGTTCTCGTCACAAAACCATCGAACGATTCCAAGATACCCACGTGATCCTAAAAAAATTTTAGTGAAATTTGAGAAGAGATAAGTCAAAACTCTACGTCAGATACCTCACCAGAGCGACGAAGGACCGAGGAGTAAAAAAATCCTACTCTCGATATATATAATCCTAAGACTCAAAACATTTTCCATTCTAGACTCAACAACGTCGACAAACAATCAAGTAGGGGCTCCTAAGTCGGGAAGGCTCGATTACCAACTTGAATGCCCTCGATGCGGCTATATCTCCCACGTGTCGAAGCACGACTTAGAGGCATAACCGCATTGAAAGCAATGTCGCAAGTGAGGTAATCTTCACACAACCCATGTAATACATAAGGAAAAGAGATACATAGTTGGCTTACAATCGCCACTTCACACAATACATGAGTAAAACATTACATCATACAGATACAATCAAGGTCCGACTACGGAACCAAAACAAAAGAAGACTACCCCAAATGCTACACGGATCCCCGATCGTCCCAACTGGCTCCACTCTTGATCAATCAAACGAAACAACACAAAGAACAAGATCTTCATCGAGCTCCTCCTTGAGCTCGGGTCCATCACCTGCGGTTTCATCGGCACTGCAAACTGGTTTTGAAGTATCTGTGAGCCACGGGACTCAAAGAATCTCACACCAGCGTGATCAAGACTATTTAAGCTTAAAGGTAGGACAGGGTAGTGAGGTGGAGCTGCAGCAAGCGACTAGCATATATGGTGGCTACCATACGCAAATGAGAGCGAGAAGAGAAGGCAAAAGCACGGTCGAACAACTATGATCAATAAGTGATCCTAGAACAACCTACGTCAAACATAACTCCAACACCGTGTTCACTTCCGGACTCACGAGAAGAGACCATCACGTTACACACGCGTTGATGTATTTTAATTAAGATCAACTTCGGGTTTTCTACAACCGACATTAACAAATTCCCATCTGCCACATAACCGCGGCACGGCTTTGAAAGTTCAAACCCTGCAGGGTGTCCCAACTTAGCCCATGATAAGCTCTCGCGATCAACGAAGAATAGACCTTCTCCCGGAAGCCCGATCAGTCTCGGAATCCCGCTACAAGACATTTCACAGCAATAAAACAAGACCAGAAGACCGCCCGATCGCCGACAATCCCGATAGGAGCTGCACATATCTCGTTCTCGAGGCAACACGGATGAGACATCCTCTGAGTAAAACCAAACCTCGAGTTGCCACGAGGGGCCCCGCAGATCTACTCGGTTCGGGCCAGACTTAGAGAAGCACCGTCCGGGGGTAAATAAAGATGACCCTCGGGATGCGCGACTCCCAAGGGAAAAAGGCTAGGTGAGGCAAATGTAAAACCAATGTTGGGCCTTCTTTGGAAAAGTCTTATTCAAAGCGAATGTCAAGGGGTCCCATAAATCACCCGACCGCGTTAGGGACGCAAAAATCCGGGAACATAACACCGATATGACGGAAACTAGGGCGGCAAGAGTGGAACAAAACACTGCATAAGGCCGAGCCTTCCACCCTTTACCAAGTATATAGATGCATTAATTAAATAAGATATATTGTGATATCCCAACAAGTAAACATGTTCCAACAAGGAACAACATCTCCATGTTCCAACAAGGAACAAACTTCAACTTCACCGCAACTAACAACGCTATAAGAGGGCTGAGCAAAGCGGTAACATAGCCAAACAACGGTTTGCTAGGAAAGGATGGTTAGGGCTTGACATGGCAACATGGGAGGCATGATATAGCAAGTGGTAGGCATCGTAGCATAGGCATAGCAAAAGAGCGAGCATCTAGCAAGCAAAGATAGAAGTGATTTCGAGGGTATGGTCATCTTTCCTGAAATCCCTCAAGGAAGAAGAACGAGCCCATGAAGAGGACAAACGGGCGAGGTCGAACGAATCCTCACAACTCCGGAACGAACCCGAAGCTAACGAGAGAAGCAAACCGGAAAGGAGCAAACAACATAGTAAACACACAATCGTAACCATGGCATGATGCACAATCAAGTATGATGCATGTCCGGTTTAAAAAAGCATGGCATGGCAATATGCACAAACAACACTACAAGTTAAGTGGAGCTCAATATGCAACGAGTTGCATATTGACTGAACACCACAACACTTATTTAGTTCTCTCTCGGTTAGGTACACAACAATATTAAATGTTGTTAAACATGGCAAGAGGTGGAGCATAATTAAACTAGCTATTTAGGCAAGTTTAAATGAGGCCGGAAATAAGAAACAACAATTCTAAAAATCCCCATGAGCAATATTTTAGATTCGGTACTGTTCTGCCCTAAACACAATTTTAGAGTTGTTAAACAGCAACATAAAGTGGACCATGTTAATCTAGGCATTTTCCACCCCATTTACATATAAAGAACATTTAATTCCGAGTTACGGTTATTTAGTTATGAATTAAAGCATTTTAGAATGGCATATTAGCAAATTAATGCAAACATCAATTTAAACATTTTTAACATGGATGAAAATGGCATATTATTAATCTACACAATTTTCTGAGCATATTACATATAAAGTTTGTTTAAATCCGATGCACGGTTAATTAATTATTGATGCATGAACATGGAGGGTTTTTCGCAAAATAGTACTCTCTTGGATAATTAGTAAATTCATGCATGTGAAAAAATCTACACTGGGCCAAATCTGGCTGGCCCAGCAGTGCTCGAGAGAGGGCGGGCGCTGCTCACATTGGGCTCGGCCCGATTCGGTGGAGGAGGAGAGGCTCATTTGGGCCTCGGGAGGCCGGCCACTGGGCCGGGCGCCCCGGGGCCCACGCGCAAGGGACACGGCAGCCCACGAGCGGGCGCTCGTCGTCTCCCTCGAGCTCCCGCACGAACAGGAGCCATGGCAAGGCGGCGGCGGCGGACGCCGGGAGGAGCGGAGGAGGCCCGGAGGGGCCGGAACAGCGGATCCGGCGGCGACTCGCGGATCCGGCCATGGAGGAAGTCGGAGGGCTCCGGCGACGGATCCGATCGGCGGCGGCGAGCTCAAAACTCCAGTGGTGGCGACATCCTGCGGAGAGAGAGAGAAACGTGAGAGAGAGAGAGAGCGAGGAGAGAGAGGGAGCAAGGCGGAGGAGCGGAGGGACGGGTCGGCTTGGGAGGTCGCCGGCGCGCTCCGGCTCAAGGGCGCGGATCCAGCGAGGCTCCGTGGCGAGCGGGTGCGGGAGCGAGCGCCCCACGCTGCTGGGCGACAGTCTTGGGCTCGCCTGGCCAGATGGGCTCAGCGGGCCCCGATAGGCTTTCAGGCGGGCTGGCGGGAGGGAGAGGCTGGGACGCGTGGCGGCGCGGGAGTGGAGGGAGCTTGGCGCGGGTGACGGCCTGGCGATCCAAAGGCCAAGTGGCGAGATGAGGTGGCGGCGGCGGATCTGGAGGGGGGAGGCGGCGGCGCTGCCCCGAGGTGGGAGGAGGCGCCAAAAGAGGAGGAGGGGGTAGGACGCCAGATTTGGAAGGAGGGGGTTAGGCTGCCCAAAATGGAAGGGAGGGGGTTTAAATAGGAAAAAGGGCTAGGGTTTGGTCTGGGGGTTTTTGGAGGGGTTTCGGACCCTCGGATCTCGATCTGGCGGTCCGGAGCGGAGGGGGGGTTAGATGGGCTGCGGTGGGCTGTGTAGAATGCCTCGAACTGAGAAGAGAGAGGAATAGAGCGACCAGTGGCAGCTTAGGATATCAAAACGTCGACGCTAGGCCGACTATATCGCGTTATAAATATAACGGTTGGGCGATCAAACGAACTCCGAATGCGATGAAACTTGGCGGCGGCCTGTCTACACTATAATAAGACCGCATGACAAGTTGCAACCCATTCCGAGAACATTATTATGCCACTAATAAAATAATATTTGGAGGTGCAGCGAGCGCGTGCGAGTGTATCCGGACTTCGGAGCGGACAACGGAGAGAACCGGCGGAACTCAACAGATGCAAGTTTTGAAAAACATGCGGATGAAATGCGATGATGCCATGAGATGAGATGCATAACAAAACAAAATGCAAAACAACAGACAAAACCCAACCACGAAGGAAATAAAATAACACATCTCCGGAAAAGGCAAGAGTTGGAGTTACGAATATGGAAAGTTGTATCCGGGGTGTTACAGTCTTGCTCTGAAGACTCCATGTCTATGGCGGAAGGAGTACATCAAGCTTTCAAACTGGACACCTCCGCCTCCTCCTCCTCCTCCGGGGTGTCAGGGCACTCCGCCTCCTCCTCCTCCTCCGGTGAGTGATCAGGGCACTCCGCCTCCTTCTCTGGCTGCTCTGACGCGTGAGGCCACTCCGCCTCCTCCTTCGCCTCCTCCGGCACGTCCGAGCAGTCCGCCTCCTCCTCCGCCTCGTCAGCAATGGCGGAAGACAGCCGCCGCCGCTCCAGCTCCTCCAGCGTGTCGGAGCACTCCGCCTCCTTCTCTGCCTCGTAAGCAACGAAAGAGAGACACCGCCGCTCCGGCGGCTAGCAGTACAGCCAGAGGCGGGAGGCAATTCAGATACGGTCCATCTCTCAAGCCTTTAGAAAAGTTACCATATGAGAGGACCGAGAAGGAAAACGAGGACATCTATCATGCCCATTTTACAAAGAAACCTCCACCTCCGAAGGAGATAATATATCCGGTGAAAGCGAAGCGCACTATCGATGCCCTGAAGCGACCACCACCGCCTCCGCCGGATTCCAACAATTTCCGCGCTCTTCAAAGGACATATCAAGATGCATGGTGGTCGGAAACTACTTCCAGTGATCAAAGGTTAGTAGAACGAAGAAGTGGGAAAAAAATCCCCAGCTCGGCGAACAGGCGAACCAATCGTGCCCCCCGCTCAAGGTGTCTAGCGATATCGTCGCTAATCTACCGGGGATGGTGCCCGCTACCAATCCTGCTGATTACCTGAGCGATGATGTGGTGTTTGAAACAATGGAGGTGGACGAATTCAGATACCAGTACGGGAAGCCTCTCGTCAAACCTGATCATCCTCCTCTAACAATGATGATGCGAAGATTCCATGAATGGTACATGGAAACCTGCAGCGAGTCTGGGAAGGATACTTTGACACTGAGAATTAAAGATGAGCACGACCTCGTT
The DNA here is from genome assembly GCA_021605205.1 of Aegilops longissima. Taxonomy (NCBI): domain Eukaryota; kingdom Viridiplantae; phylum Streptophyta; class Magnoliopsida; order Poales; family Poaceae; genus Aegilops; species Aegilops longissima. The sequence goes on from CM038676.1 coordinate 60,856,445, forward strand.
GGAATGGATCAGTTGTCTGTTACATTTGACGAGTTATTCCAGTTATACAATCAAAAGGCCCTAGACAAAACAATTTTGACTTGCTACTGTCTGTAAGTACTACTTCTGTAATTAAGTCTCTATATATAGCTCAGCTCTTTCATTGCATGTATATATAATTATCCCTCACTATATTATGCAGATTGAAAATCGTTGAATGCAGAAAAACACAAATCTATGACATTGGGTTCATTAACCCAAATGTCATGAATGGACGGTTAAAAAGAATGTCACAGAAAACGAGGACAACTTGCTACGATCGTTGCTCAAAAATCAAAATAAAGATAAAATACTCTTTCCTTACAACTTCAAGTGAGTGTTACTGTCTTGTGCATATTCGGTTCCCTTATTACTCGAGGTTATAGTGATGTAATTGATGAGTTATGCATGCGTGCGCAGCTTTCACTTTATTCTGCTAGAGATTAAGCTTGACCGGGGAGTAGTAACCGTCTTAGACTCGAGAGGAAAAGATCCCCAGGAGTATGCGGACATGACTGAAATGCTCCAGAAGTAGGTTCGATCGATCATTATCGCACCATATCGGCAACTTTGTTCATTTCCTGATATCAAGTAATTATTTTCTTTGTCTTGCGGGGTTTGGAAAAAGTTCACCGCAATAGCTCCGGGACTGTCGGGGGAGCTGCGATTTACACACCTGAAAGTAAGTACTACTAGCTAGTTTCGCGCATCTCTCGTTGATTCTAGCTAGTTTCATCAATACCATCTATCATGCTTGATTATCAGTTTAATTGAACTCTATTTCTCGTAAAGTGATTGTGGCAGGAAGGCGGGAATGATTTTTGTGGATACTACGTTTGTGAGTTCATCCGCCACTCGACCTGTGAGCGGGCTACACTGAAAAACAATATGAAGTGCGTAAGAAATAATATTCACAATTTTATTTTATTACCATCATTTGTGTTGAGTTTCATTCATATATATGTATTGACTCCCTTCTTTAAATTAGATCTGGCAGATGCGGGATGAACTCCTACCATATGATCGCATACGAGCAATTCAAGAGGAATTGGCGGGATTCTTTCTTGACCAGGTCATAAATAAAGCCGGAGAATACCATGTGGAATTTGACATTAGACGTTAGGGATTGTAAGAGATCTTATATTGTATATATGTAGCTAGTAGCATCGGATAGATATACGAAAACTTGTTGTTCGACCAATCTCTTGGAGAAAGAGAGGTCGATCACTTCTCTCTGTATATGTTCATGACGATCTTGTGTACTTAATGGTTCCTTCATCTGCTTACTAGCTAGCGTGTCGAGTTCTCTCTATACGTATAGTAGCTAGTGTCGACCAAGCACGTAGATAAGAGAGGTCACTTCTCTCTATTAACTAGCTAACACAATATGAAACCCCTAAATTAACCCTCCAAAACCCCTATCCTCCCCCCACCTTAAAAAACAAAACCCCAGCTCCTGAGCTGCTGGCGCGTGGATGCCTTTTGGTCCCGGTTGGTGTTACCAACCGGGACTAAAGGCCCTCCTGCCTGGGCTCCCCGCAGCGGCCACGTGGAGCACCTTCTGTCCCGGCTCGTAAGAGAACCGGGACTAAAGGTTTTGGGCTTTAGTCCTGACCCTTTAGTCCCGGTTCCAGAACCGGGGCTAATGGGCCTCTGGAACCGGGACAAATGTGCCGTTTTCTACTAGTGAGGCGATGCTACTACAAGCCACCAAGAAGGCTCTCTGCTGGATTTCTTGGAGCTACGAAAATCCTAAAAGAAGATACTATTGTTGCATGCTTGAGATTGTAAGATCCCCATCTTCCTCCTTCCCATCAAATTTTCCTCATTCATCTTTGAGATTTCCCGTTTTCAATTGTATGAACTGTTGATTCAAAGTGATGGTTGTGGGTATTTTGCATGGCATGGTGATCCTTTGCCCCCATTTGTTCGGTAAGTACTTGTTGATCTTAGAAATGCAATTTGGAGGATGAATGCTGAAGTGTTTGATGGTCGATAGGCATGTGTCTATAACAAGGGAGAAGAAGTGGAGTAGAGGTTGTACTGGCACAACAAGTTCATGAGAAGAATGAAGAAACTAATGCAATAAGGGCTATATGTGACAGGATGGAGAGAACTGCAATGTATACCAGTGTTTTCATGGCATTATCATGTTAGTGGTTGGTCTATTTTCAGATTTGTGCTAGGTTAGATTATCAATGGAATGGCTGAATGATGTAATGGATGGATGATGCACTCATCTATTCTGTTTTCTTGACTAAATTTGTGATGCACTCGTACTACTGATATTAATTCCTTATGTGCACTTTACAAAATTTCTGATAATTATGATTAGGCAATAAACAAGTCGCATAATATTCATTTTTTTAGAATCATGTCGCTTAACATGTACTGTATCACATTGTAAAATGACGTAGTTTGAATGATAAGCAACTAATCACTGTTTCATTGCGAAAAATAACTCTTAAAAGTACGGCGTTAATTAATACAGAAGAAAATAAGGAGAATTTTCATATCGTTCGTATACATGATCGTAATCTGTTGCATACACACGTGCGTGCAGATCCCTAGCTAGCTTAGCTACGACCACCTCCACGAGACGCTGCAGTCTTTGTCCCTCACCGGCTCTTCTTCCGCCTGCATCCGCTCGACGCCCTCGTCGTCCGAGCGCGAGCGCACCTCTTGGGTCGCCGACTCGGCTGCACCCGTTGCGCGTCCGCCACGAACTCGGCGATCGCCGCGGCGAGCACGCCGGGGTCGACGCCCAGGTCCACCGGCCCGGCGACGCTGATCCTGGCGCCACGCATCATTGCCTCGTCGTTCTCGCTCTTGCACGGCCCCCGCGCCTGCCGCCGTTCTGCCGCCGCCACGAACTCCGCGACCCCCGCGGCGAGCACGCCGGGGTCGATGCCGAGGTCCACAGGCTTTGCGACGCTCATCCTGGCGTTCCGCGTCGTGCCCCCGTCTTCGCGTTTCCACGGCCGCGTCGCCTGATGATCACTCCGTTCCTCGGCGGCCACGGATTTGCCGACCTCCGCGGCCAGAACGCCGGAGTCGATGCCCAGGTCCACGGGCTTTGCGGCTCTGATCCTGGCGCTGCGCCTTATGCCTCCGGCCTGGACGCCGATGCAGCTCGCCGTCTTCTGCTTGTCCATTGCCGACGGCGAGGTGTGAAGTTGACGACTAGACTTAAGTTACCAACGATCCAAGCCACGCTCTCGATCGATCCAAGAAGACGTGCGCCGGATCGGGTCGGATGACTGGACGAGAGGGAGGGGGAGGATGGAGCGAGTCATTATATGCATCGTGGATCCTACACTGACCCGGAGTCGGAATCCGAGTTGGGCACCGAAGCTCTAATCCATGGTCCATGCACAAGATCAGATGACCGAATTCGCTACTGTTCGTTCGCGTGTAGTCGTTGTCCCGTTTATACACACGTAGACTTTAGCTCGTGTAGGAGGACTTGGACACGTGCACCTAAACTCTTCATATAAGTTGGATTATTTTGGGCAGTCTGTTCATGTTCGGTGTCTAAAGAAACACAGATCCATGAATCGGAGTTGATCACGTCAAGCACGTCCAGCTTTGATCGATCGTGCCATGGGTCTCTGTCTCGGCAAGACCAGCAGCCACGGCCCTTCGGCGTGGCCAGACCTCCCACAGGAGCTAGTCGGCCTCATCCTCCGCCGCGTGCCGTCCCATGCCGACCGCATCAGCTTTGAGGCTGTCTGCCATGACTGGCGCCTCGCCGCGAAGCAGCAGCGGCCGCCAGCCATGCCATGGATCAACCTCCGAGTCGGTTCCTACCAGAGCATCGTTGATGGCAAAATTTACTGCTTCGCCGCGCCGAGCTGCCGCCCCCGTGCCACCTTCGGCAGCTGGTTTCTCTACGAGCACTCCGGTCGGTTGTTCCTGCACGGTCTTCTCTCTGGAAACACACCCACCATTGAAATCCCGTGTTGCTACCATGAGTGCACCGACGATTGCGACGTCGCTGCCCATGACCGTGGAATGACGGTGACGCTGATGGGTGGCACAGCTATGGCGCGTTTAACCATGTATAAGATCATTGTGTGCTCGTTTCATCTCCTCGCGGCGATCCTCTACACCGGAGGAACCAACACCACATTTAGTTTTGCATTTTATCGGCCCGGCACGCTTTTATGGTCACTCCTTCGCGCGTCTGATTACAAGGACATAGCCTTTCACCATGGACGGATCTTTGCTCTCACTTCCACTGAGGAGCTCTTCATCCATGAGGTCATGCAACCTTGCCACTTTGAACACATCATCGAGAAACAGCCTACCACGGCGGCGGTGGATGCATCTGAATACTTTCGCATGAAATTTCGTCTGGTTGTATCATCCGATGAGACAAAGCTACTGATGGTGCGCTGGAGCATCCCTGGTGGGGACGGGATTCATCTTACCATGATGAAATTGCAGGTGTTCGAGGCAGAGTTGCAAAAGAAAGAGTGGATAGAAGTGAAGGACTTGGGTGACCAGGTTCTCTTCATCAGCAACACTTGCTCCAGGGCAATTGTATCATCCACCATCGAGCACACTGACATCAAGTTCGGAGGAGGGAACCGTGTGTTTCTTTTGGGCACCAACTAGGCATGCCAATGGATCACAGCCAGCCCATGCAGGTGCTACGATTGCGACAAGTTCATCGAGTGCATTCCTAACTATTGTGTATATGACATGGCAAGTGGCACGGTTAGCGTTGCTTCACTGGGTGAAGGTTGCTTCATGAGGAATGCAACGTCTGAATGGTTCTTTCCATATTGAAACCCGCTCGATTGGAGTAGTATATATAAGAATTGGAATGTTCCTTTTTATGATAAAACTAGCATAAAATGATATCATGAGTTCCAACGGAACAACATAGTTTGCAAACAATGTCTGCCTCCGAAATCTATTTAAACAGTTTCACTATTTCTAACACGACTGAAAAATCGTTGTTTCTAGTCGACCAAGTTGCACATTTTGACATATAGAGGTGCACAAAGAAATCATGTGCAAATTTAGTTTGTTAAGATGTGCAATGGCATCATTGTACATTTCTAACACCAAAGATTTACACAATTAAAAAATGTGCAACTACCTGATTGTTGTCATGTAAAGAATAATTTTTAAGATTGTCTAACTGAGATTACATAGTAAAAATGTACATTCATATTTTTTTAGAACAAGTAAAATCTTTCAAATGATGATGATGACGACGACGATGACAAGAGAGAGAGAGAGAGAGAGAGAGAGAGAGAGAGATGAACTTCAAATGAGAGAAGAAGAAAAATGTAGCAATAGAAAATTCCCATAAAATTTATGCGGCTTTTAATGGTTGCATGGTTTCTCAGTAGAAAATGAAAGTTATATTATTGTGTGTTCTCCTTTAAAGTGTCGAGCTCCTTTGCCACATTAGTTCTGGAGCTAGAGATGTTGCCAATGCTAAGGCGGGGGCGAGAATCCGCTCCCTTGCCACATTATGCCCTGATTTCATTACTCATATAAAGACAATGCACTTACATGCCTCCATACACATTGCAGTATGTCACAAAACATGTGAATGGGGACAAAGCTATGACATCATTAGTTGAATGCGTAGAAATAAGTATTGCCAAAGTCGGATGGGGGAGGGTAGGGGTGGACATAGTGGGAAGCTGGCTGATTGAAGATGACAAGATGTTTACTCGTAGAGGCATGCATTTTGAATGTAAAGAAGATAATGGCGATCTAGAAGAAAGAAGTCAGATGCATGGTGCTCACTTGGATCGGCGTGGAGCTTAAGCCTTGAAGAGGATATTATTTTTTGTTGCGGAAAGGATTGTGACATCCTGGCTTAATATAAATGATAGAGTACTCATATAAACAAGGCACACCTTCTTTTTCGAAATCCCATCTTCAAGGAACCTTTAGGTTAACCCTTCTTGGCTTGGGTACTTTGAGGATTGGTGACCGTGCGGAATGTTCTTCCCTGATGTAAACCAGCGAGGACAAAGTGTGAACTTAGTACACAAAGTGTAAACAAGGCACAAACTTAGTACACAAAGTTAACTAAACAAACCTCGAGTCTAAACGATGCCCTAGGGGTGATATTTATAAGGGAGAGAGGGGAAATCCAGCCAACCCTAGGAGGGTGGGGCCATGGGGGTGGGGGGCGTAAACCACCCTAACTCGAATTCCTTCACTAATACACACTCTAAAAACTGCATACACAGTGGTATACCAAAACTACATGGGCCTTGTCCAAATGTGAGGTGGCACAACACCCATAGAATGGATGAAAAATATGAAGAGTCATCTTCATATTTCGTCCAAATCTTTGTATGTCATTATGGTGTCTTCAAAGTCCCGAAATATCCACTTAAAGTTCCATTGTCGTTCCCTGCTCGATTGCTTTCATCTCACTGGTTGGAATCTAGGCTCTTATATCATCGACTTATTTTTTTGGCTTTATTGTTTATTAATTTTCCTCTCTTCCATTATCCCTATCTTTATTAAAGAACCTTTTTATTTTTTATGAATGTGTATTATTCCATTCCAATTTCTTTCTGAAATTTCCGAAGAAAAATACTAAATCGAGACGGCCTCAACGTTTAAAAGGGAACCATAGAAATGATGGAAGCCACTATTTTTTAGCATGATGGAGAAAAGAGTGAAAATACATAACATAACCTGGGTCTAGGTGAACCCGAATTTAAAAAAATACTAAAAGTAGTAAAAAATGGAACGTTTTAAAAACAAGCATGGTCTAGTGTATTACGCACGTGTAAAGTTTTGACAAAAACGAGTAAAAACAAAACCAGCACTATTCACATAGTTTGTACTTACAATCTTGTCTTTTTTGCCAACGATAACATAGAAGTCATTTTGTCCCGAAACATTACACATGAGTAAGCGAGTACACTAGACAATTCTTGTTTCTAACAAGTTTCACGTTTTTTTGTTGATTTTTTACTTTAACCTAGGTTCCAAAAATACTAATTAGTGGTCTTTGGGTGATTTAGTTCAGGAAAAGGGAATCATGCTTCAATACTTATCCCCATTGTCTATGTTAGACCCTTCAACCGTGAGCAGTATAACACAATCTAATTTAGACAATATCATATTCTCATGATTATTATAAATGTTTCCAAGAATGGAAATGCCTAATAATCCTATATACCTAAGGGGTTGGTTGGACACCAAGGTTATGGATAATTAGTCTTAGATAAACTTGATTTCTAAAATTCTGTTTGGATTGTCTAACACAATCATAGATACACAAAACTGAGTTCTCCAAAAACCTAAAACCCAGCTTATAGAAAAACGTCTAATTAACGTTTTTGTATAAATAGTTTTCTAAGAACGGCGGGGACAGAGTCATTGAACATAAGACATGGCCTGAACGTGGCCATCGTCATGTGGCACGACGATACATCACGAGCACCGGGACATCCATGCACGAGCAAGACGACGGCGGAAGTCGGCGACGAGCTCGCCACTCGGGACAGGAGGTGGCCGTCGTTGTGTGGCATGGCAACGCATCACGAGTAACGCGTTCACCACAGGAACGAGCGAGGCGACGCTCAAAGTCCCCGCGGCTGGGCGAGCTCGCATCTCTGGACGTGGCCATCGCGTGTGGCCTAAAGGCCCATCACGAGCACCCCGACGTCCTCTACAGGCACGAGCCGGGCGACGCCGAAAGTCGGCATGGCTGGGCGACCTCGCTGCTCGGGCCCGGACGTGCCTGTCTTCTGGCACGAAGACGCATCAAGAGCGCCACAACGTCATCTACATGCACGAGCAGAGGCGGTGTTGTAACTCGCCGCGATGAGCGAGCTCGCCGCTTGGACGTGTCGGTCGCCTTGTGGCATAGGCACATGGAGGAAGGAGCAACGAGAGAGCGCATGTTGCATTGACTTTCTTTTTGAGAGCAGCATGTTGCATTGGCTCAACCCTCATGCCCGGGCCCGGATCCTACACATCCAGTTGAAGGAAATATGCCCTAGAGGCAATAATAAAGTTATTATTTATTTCCTTATACCATGATAAATGTTTATTATTCATGCTAGAATTGTATTAACCGAAAACATAATACATGTGTGAATACATAGACAAACAGATAGTCACTAGTATGCCTCTACTAGACTAGCTCATTAATCAAAGATGGTTGTGTTTCCTAACCATAGACATGTGTTGTCATTTGATTAATGGGATCACCTCATTAGGAGAATGATGTGATTGACATGACCCATTCCGTTAGCTTAGCACTTGATCGTTTAGTATATTGCTAATGCTTTCTTCATGACCTATACATGTTCCTGTAACTATGAGATTATGCAACTCCGTTTACGGAGAAACACTTTGGGTACTACCAAACGTCACAACGTAATCTGGGTGATTATAAAGGAGTACTACAGGTGTCTCCAAAGGTACTTGTTGGGTTGGCGTATTTGAGATTAGGTTTTGTCACTCCGATTGTCGGAGAGGTATCTCTGGGCCTTCTCGGTAATACACATCACATAAGCCTTGCAAGCATTACAACTAATGAGTTAGTTGTGAGATGATGTATTACGGAACGAGTAAAGAGACTTACCGTAACGAGATTGAACTAGGTATTGGATACCGACGATCGAATCTCGGGTAAGTAACATACCGATGACAAAAGGAACAACGATATCGTTATGCGGTTTGACCGATAAAGATCTTCGTAGAATATGTAGGAACCAATATGGGCATCCAGGTTCCGCTATTGGTTATTGACCCGAATGGTTCTAGGTCATGTCTACATAGTTCTCGAACCCGTAGGGTCCGCTTGACGCTTAACGTTCGATGACAGTTCATTATGAGTTTATAAGTTTTGATGTACCGAAGGTTGTTGAGTCCGGATGTGATCACGGACATGACGAGGAGTCTCGAAATGGTCGAGACATAAAGATTGATATATTGGAAGCCTATGTTTGGACTTGGAAAGGTTCGGATGAAAGCAGAAGTTATTTAACACCGGGTTACGGAACCCCGGGGTCTATGGGCCTTGATGGGCCATAGGGAGAAGAGGAAGGGCGGCCAGGGCAGGCCGCGCCCCCCCCTCTAGTCCGAATAGGACAAGGAGAGGGGGCGCCTCTCCCTCTTCCCTCCTCCAATCCTAATCCAACTAGGAAGGGGAGTCCTACTCCGGTGGGAGTAGGACTCCTCCAGCGCCCCTTGGGCTGGCCGCACCCCCCTTGCTCCTTTATATACGAGGCGGGGGCACCCGGACACACAAGTTGATCTACGGATCGTTCCTTAGCCGTGTCGGTGCCCCCTCCACCATATTCCACTTCGGTCATATCGTCATGAGCTTAGGCGAAGCCTGCGCCAGAGAAGTCATATCGTCATGAGCTTAAGCGAAGCCCTGCGTCGGTGGAGCATCATTATCGTCCTGCCACGCCGTCGTCTTGTGGAACTCATCCCGACACTTTGCTTTGGATCGGTCCGGGATCGTCATCGAGCTGAGCGTGTGCGAACTTCGGAGGTGCCGTGACGTTCGGTGCTTGGATCGGTCGGATCGTGAAGGCGTCGACTACATCAACCGCGTTGTTATAACGCTTCGCTTTCGGTCTCACGAGTGCGTGGGCGACACTCTCCCCTCTCGTTGCTATGCCATCACCATGGTTTTGCGTGTGCGTAGGAAATTTTTGAAATTACTCGTTCCCCAACAATGGTATCGAGCCAGGTTTTATGCGTTGATGTCATGTGCACGAGTAGAACACAAATGAGTTGTGGGCGATATAAGTCATCTTGCTTAGCAGCATGTCATACTTTGGTTCGGCGGTATTGTGAGATGAAGCGGCCGGACCGACATTACGCTATCGCTTACGCGAGACTGGTTTCACCGCTTGAGCACTAGTTGCTTAAAGGTGACCGGCGGGTGTCGGTTTCTCTCACTTTAGTTGAACCGAGTGTGGCTCGCCGGTCCTTGCGAAGGTTAAAACAGCACCAACTTGACAAACTATCGTTGTGGTTTTGATGCGTGGGTAAGAACGGTTCTTGCTCAGCCCATAGCAGCCACGTAAAACTTGCAACAACAAAGTAGAGGACGTCTAACTTGTTTTTGCGGGCATGTTGTGATGTGATGTGGTCAAGGCGTGATGCTATATTTTATTGTATGAGATGATCATGTTTTGTAACGAGTTATCGGCAATCGGCGAGAGCCATATGGTTGTCGCTTTATTGTATGAAATGCAAGCGCCATGTAATTGCTTTACTTTATCACTAAGCGATGGCGATAGTCGTAGAAGCAATAGTTGGCGAGGCGACAACGATGCTACGATGGAGATCAAGGTGTCGCGCGGTGGCGATGGTGATCATGACGGTGCTTGGTGATGGAGATCACAAGCACAAGATGATGATGACCATATCATATCACTTATATTGATTGCATGTGATGTTTATCCTTTATGCATCTTATCTTGCTTTGATTGACGGTAGCATTATAAGATGATCTCTCACTAAAATTATCAAGAAGTGTTCTCCACAGTATGCACCGTTGCCAAAGTTCGTAGTACCCGGACACCACGTGATGATCGGGTGTGATAAGTTCTCGTCCATCTACAACGGTGCAAAACAGTTGCACACGCGAATACTCGAGTTAAACTTGACGAGCCTAGCATATAACAGATATGGCCTCGGAACACGGAGACCGAAGGTCGGCGTGAATCATATAGTAGATATGATCAACATAGTGATGTTCACCATTGAAACTACTCCATCTCACGTGATGATCGGACATGGTTTAGTTGATTTGGATCACGTAATCACTTAGACGACTAGAGAGATGTCTGTCTAAGTGGGAGGTTTTAATATGATTAATTAAACTTAAATTTATCATGAACTTAGTACCGATAGTATTTTGCTTGTCTATGTTTCTTGTAGATAGATGGCTCGTCTTTGTTGTTCCGTTGAATTTTAATGCGTTCCTTGAGAAAGCAAAGTTGAAAGATGATGGTAGCAATTACACGGATTTGGTCCGTAACGAGGATTATCCTCATTGCTGCACGGAAGAATTACGTCCCGAAGCACCGCTGGGTGCCGTGCCGGCTGCAGAGCTACGCCGAAGTTGTGAGCGTCTGGCGAGCAAAGCCGATGACTACTCGATAGTTCAATGTGCCATGCTTTACGGCTTAGAACCGGGTCTTCAACGACGTTTTGAGCGTCATGGAGCATATGAGATGTTCCAGGAGTTGAAGTTAATATTTCAAGCAAATGCCGGATTGAGAGATATGAAGTCTCCAATAAGTTCTATAGCTGCAAGATGGAGGAGAATAGTTACATCGGTGAACATATACTCAAAATGTCCGGGTATAATAATCACTTGATTCAACTGGGAGTTACTCTTCCGGATGATAGTGTGATTGATGAAATTCTCCAATCACGCCACCAAGCTACAAGAGCTTCGTGATGAACTATAATATGCAAGGGATGACCAAAACAATTCCGAGCTCTTCGCAATCTTTGAAAGCAGCGGAGGTAGAAATCAAGAAAGAGCATCAAGTGTTGATGGTCAACAAGACCACTAGTTTCAAGAAAAGGGCAAAGAAAAGAAGAAGGAAACTTTGAAAAGAACAGCAAGAAAGTTGCTGCTCAAGAGAAGAAACCCAAGTCTGGACCTAAGCCTGAAATCGAGTGTTTTTACTTTAAGCGATCGACATTTGAAGCGGAACTGCCCCAAGTATTTGGCGGATAAGAAGGATGGCAAGGTGAACAAAGGTATATGTGATATACATGTTATTGATGTGTACCTTACTAGAGCTCGTAGTAGCACTGGTATTTGATCTGGTTACATTGCTAATATTTGCAACTCGAAGCAGGACTACTGGAATAAACAAGCACCGCAAAGGACGAGGTGACGATGCGCGTGGGAAACGGTTCCAAAGTCAATGTGATCGTGGTCGGCATGCTACCTCTACATCTACCTTCGGGATTAGTTTTAGACCTAAATAATTGTTATTTGGTGCCGGCGTTGAGCATGAACATTATATCTGGATCTTGTTTGATGCGAGACGGTTATTCATTTAAATCGAGAGAATAATGGTTGTTCTATTTATATGAGTAATATCTTTTATGGTCACGCACCCTTGAAGAATGGTCTATTTTATTAAATCTCGATAGTAGTAATACACATATTCATAGTGTTGAAACCAAAAGATGCAGAGTTGATAATGATAATGCAACTTATTTGTGCCATCGCCGTTTAGGTCATATCGGTGTAAAACGCATGAAGAAACTCCATCTTGATGGGCTTCGGAATCACTTGATTATGAATCACTTGGTACTTATGAACCGTGCCTCATGGGCAAGATGACCAAAACGCCGTTCTCCGGAACTATGGGCGAGCAACTGATTTGTTGGAAATCATACATACCGATGTTTGTGGTCCAATGAATGTTGAGGCACGCGGCGGGTATCGTTATTTTCTCACCTTCGAGATGATTTGAGCAGATATGGGTATATCTACTTAATGAAACACAAATCTGAAACATTTGAAAAGTTCAAAGAGTTTGAGTGAAGTAGAAAATCATCGTAACAAGAAAATAAAGTTTCTACGATCGGATCGTGGAGGAGAATATTTGAGTTACGAGTTTGGTTTACATTTGAAACAATGTGGAATAGTTTCACAACTCACGCCACCCGAACACCACAGAGAAATGGTGTGTCCGAACATCGTGTCGTACTTTACTTGATATGGTGCGATCTATGATGTCTCTTACCGATTTACCGCTATCGTTTTGGGGATATGCTTTAGAGGCGGCCGCATTCACGTTAAATAGGGCACCATCTAAATCCGTTGAGACGACACCGTATGAACTGTGGTTTGGCAAGAAACCAAAGTTGTCGTTTCTTAAAGTTTGGGGCTGCGATGCTTATGTGAAGAAACTTCAACCAGATAAGCTCGAACCCAAATCGAGAAATGTGTCTTCATAGGATACCCAAAGGAGACTGTTGGGTACACTTTCTATCACAGATCTGAAGGCAAGGTTTTCGTTGCTAAATTCGGATCCTTTCTAGAGAAGGAGTTTCTCTCGAAAGAAGTGAGTGGGAGGAAAGTAGAACTTGATGAGATAATCAGATTTGCTCCCTTATTGGAAAGTAGTTCATCACAAGAAACGGTTCTGTGACAACTACACCAATTAGTGAGGAAACTAATGATGATGATCATGAAGCTTGGATCAAGTTTCTCTTGAACTTCGTGGGTCAACCAGAGTAAAATACGCACAGAGTGGTACGGTAATCCTATTCGAAAGTCATGTTACTTGATCATGGCGAACCTACAAATTATGAAGAAGCGATGGTGAGCCCAGATTCGCGAAATGGCTGGAAGCCATGAAATCTGAGATGGGATCCATGTATGAGAACAAAGTATGGACTTTGGTTGACTTGCCGATGATCGGCAAGCCATTGAGAATAAATGGATCTTTAAGAAGAAGACCGCGCCGATGGTAATGTAACTGTCTACAAAGCTCGACTTGTTGCGAAAGGTTTTCGACAAGTTCAAGGGGTTGACTACGATGAGACTTTCTCACCCGTGGCGATGCTTAAGTCTGTCCGAATCATGTTAGCAATTGCCGCATTTTATGATTATGAAATTTGGCAAATGGATGTAAAACTGCATTCTTGAATGGATTTCTAGAAGAAGAGTTGTATATGATGCAACCGAAGGTTTTGTTGATCCAAAGGGTGCTAACAAAGTGTGCAAGCTCCACTATCAATTTATGGTCCGTGCAAGCCTCTCGGAGTTGGAATAAGCGCTTTGATAGTGTGATCAAAGCATATGGTTTTATCTGAGACTTTTGGAGAAGCTCAGATTTACAAGAAAGTGAGTGGGAGCTCTGTAGCATTTCGATATTATATGTGGACGACATATTATTGATTGGAAATGATATACAATTTCTGGATAGCATAAAAGGATACTTGAATAAAAGTTTTTCAATGAAAGACCTCGGTGAAGCTGCTTACATATTGGGCATCAAGATCTATAGAGATAGATCAAGGCGCTTAATTGGACTTTCACAAAGCACATACCTTGATAAAGTTTTGAAGAAGTTCAAAATGGATCGAGCAAAGAAAGGTTTTTACCAGATTACAAGGTGTAAGATTGAGTCGGACTCAATGCCCGACCACAGCAGAAGATAGAGAGAAATGAAAGATGTTCCTATGCTTCACCATAGGCTCTATCATGTATGCAATGCTGTGTACCAAACTGACGATGCTTAGCTATAAGCTTGGCGGGAAGGTACCAAAATAATCAGAGTGGATCATCGGACAGCGGTCAAGAACATCCCAAATACGAAAAGGACTAAGGATATGTTTCTCGTATATGGAGGTGACAAAGAGCTAGTCGTAAATGGTTACGTCGATGCAAGCTTTGGCATCGATCCGACGATTCTAAATCGCAAACCGGATCGTGTTTTTATTAAGCGGTGGAGCTGTCGGTTAGTGCGAGTTCTAAACAAAGCGTCGTGGCGGGATCTACATGTGAAGTGGAGTACATAGCTGCTTGAAGCAACAAATGAAGGAGTCTGGATGAAAGAGTTCATTTCCGATCTAGGTGTCATACCTAGTGCATCGGGACCGATGAAGATCTTCGTGACAATCTTGGTGCAATTGCCTTGGCAAAGGAATCCAGATTTCACAAGAGGACCAAGCATATCAAGAGACGCTTCAATTTCATTGGGACCAAGTCCAAGTGGGAGAAATAGAGATTTGCAAAATACATACGGATCTGAATGTTGCGGACCGTTGACTAAGCCTCTTCCACGAGCAAAACATGATCAGCACCAAGACTCCATGGGTGTTAGAATCATTCTTGTGTAATCTAGATTATTGACTCTAGTGCAAGTGGGAGATCAAGGAAATATGCCCTAGAGGCAATAATAAAGTTATTATTTATTTCCTTATACCATGATAAATGTTTATTATTCATGCTAGAATTGTATTAACCGAAACATAATACATGTGTGAATACATAGACAAGCAGATAGTCACTAGTATGCCTCTACTAGACTAGCTCATTAATCAAAGATGGTTGTGTTTCCTAACCATAGACATGTGTTGTCATTTGATTAATGGGATCACCTCATTAGGAGAATGATGTGATTGACATGACCCATTCCGTTAGCTTAGCACTTGATCGTTTAGTATATTGCTAATGCTTTCTTCATGACCTATACATGTTCCTGTAACTATGAGATTATGCAACTCCGTTTACGGAGAAACACTTTGGTACTACCAAACGTCACAACGTAATCGGGTGATTATAAAGGAGTACTACTGGTGTCTCCAAAGGTACTTGTTGGGTTGGCGTATTTGAGATTAGGTTTTGTCACTCCGATTGTCGGAGAGGTATCTCTGGCCTTCTCGGTAATACACATCACATAAGCCTTGCAAGCATTACAACTAATGAGTTAGTTGTGAGATGATGTATTACGGAACGAGTAAAGAGACTTACCGTAACGAGATTGAACTAGGTATTGGATACCGACGATCGAATCTCGGGTAAGTAACATACCGATGACAAAAGGAACAACGATATCGTTATGCGGTTTGACCGATAAAGATCTTCGTAGAATATGTAGGAACCAATATGGGCATCCGTGTTCCGCTATTGGTTATTGACCCGAATGGTTCTAGGTCATGTCTACATAGTTCTCGAACCCGTAGGGTCCGCACGCTTAACGTTTCGATGACGAGTTCATTATGAGTTTATAAGTTTTGATGTACGAAGGTTGTTCGAGTCCGGATGTGATCACGGACATGACGAGGAGTCTCGAAATGGTCGAGACATAAAGATTGATATATTGGAAGCCTATGTTTGGACTTGGAAAAGGTTCCGGATGAAAGCAGAAGTTATGGAACACCGGGGTTACTGGAACCCCGGGGGTCTATGGGCCTTGATGGGCCATAGGGAGAAGAGGAAGGGCCGGCCAGGGCAGGCGCGCCCCCCCCTCTAGTCCGAATAGGACAAGGAGAGGGGCGCCTTCCTCTTCCTCCTCCAATCCTAATCTAACTAGGAAGGGGGAGTCCTACTCCCGGTGGGAGTAGGACTCCTCAGCGCCTTTTGGCTGGCCGCACCCCCTTGCTCCTTTATATCTGAGGCGGGGGCACCCCAGACACACAAGTTGATCTACGGATCGTTCCTTAGCCGTGTGCGATGCCCCCTCCACCATATTCCACTTGGTCATATCGTCGCGAGCTTAGGCGAAGCCTGCGCCGGAGAAGTCATATCGTCGCGGAGCTTAGCGAAGCCTGCGTCGGTGGAGCATCATTATCGTCCCACGCCGTCGTCTTGTGGAACTCATCCCGACACTTTCTTTGGATCGAGTCCGGGATCGTCATCGAGTGAACGTGTGCGAACTCGGAGGTGCCGTCGTTCGGTGCTTGGATCGGTCGGATCGTGAAGACGTCGACTACATCAACAGCGTTGTTATAACGCTTCCGCTTTCGGTCTCACGAGGGCGTGGGCGGACACTCTCCCTCTCGTTGCTATGCCATCACCATGGTTTTGCGTGTGCGTAGGAAATTTTTTGAAATTACTACGTTCCCCAACACCAGTTCGACTAGAGGGTAGTATTTTGAAGAAGCCGCTTTGTCATTAAATGGCGTATCTACTTTTTCTTATTTTCCCGTCCAAACATGGAATCCCATAGACTTACTTTTTTTAATGAAAAATCTAACTAAAATGGTTTTCCTAAAAATCCTCTAAAAACTGCTTTTCTATAATCTCACATCTACTTTTTGGTATCCAAACAACCGCTAAGAGAATAATCTTCACTAACATATTTATCTCAACATGTAAGCACGTCATATCATCATATAATTATGGATGAGATAAGACACACCTCAACATGTAATCATGCATGAAAAAGAACCCACCACCACATGCAACCATGCATGAAAAAACTACTTTTCATTCTATCACTCTACTTATATTCAAAACTATTTTACAACGGTACAAAATCAAATATAATAAGTCGTATTTATTTTTAGTTTCGATCCACATGTTATTAATCTAAATATTTGTATTCCACACTCATCGAAATATATTGCAACCGGTTCGGTATCAATGTGCGGAGTATCATCTAGTTTAACGAGTGCGTAAGCTCTAGTGACCGGTCGAAGATTTTTTTTGTGAGACAAAGTACAGACGTTCATATATACACGCATACACTCATCCCCTATGAGCACCTCCGAGAGACTGAGCTGACATATTATTTTGAGATTGACGAAGTCACTAAAGGCGCCTCGTAGTCAATGGCTCGTCTGCTCCACTGAAAGCGCATCACCGGAGATCCTGAAATAAATCCAGAAAAAATGCAAGCACCAGGATTTGAACCCAATGGGCTGGGGATATTACTGTCCTCCTAACCATTCAATCACATGTTGGTTCACGTGACTGGTCGGAGTTGATCATGCGTAACAACACGGGGAAATGTCCTCCTCACTTGTTTTGTCCTCGACGATGTCTTCACAGAATTGAAAATTTCAATAATCAATGTCTATGTATATTGTTCTAATAAAATTTTATTTTATTCTCAAAAAAAAACAAAATTATATTTATTGGATTATTTTGTGGAAAATGCTTGGACGGCCCAATAAACCCAGCTTCAGCCGCTTGTCGGGCTGCCCTCACCGACCGACCCCCAAAATTGGAAGCCCTTCGGGCCCAGGGAAAGCAACGCCGCGGGCACGAGAGTCCGTCATCTCCTCTCCGGTACCCCCTTCCCCTAAAACCTCACCTAAAACCTAAAAACCCTTCCCCCATTCGTCGGCGCCGCCGCTCCCAACCCCAGTGCCCGTCGCCTCCTCCACCCGGCCGGCTCCAAACCCCCAAGCTCTTGGCCCACCCCCTCCTCCCCGTCACCCCGGGCGCTCGCCGCCATGGCGCCGCACGGCGACAGGAAGAAGGGGAAGGGCGCGGACCGCCCGGGCAAGCCGGGGCTGGGCCCCAACCGCAAGGAGTTCAAAAACCACCGCAAGGAGGAGGGGGAGAAGGCGGGCGGCGCAGAGGAGCAGGAGCAGGAGCAGCAGCCGGCGCCTCACCCCGCGGCTCTTTTCAACGCCGCCGACGACGGCGATTTCCCCAGAGGTGAGTGACGGCCGGGCCCCCGCCCTTGGCGTTTTGGTTTCGTATATGCTGACTTGGGGTCTTCCTGTTCCGGTCCGCAGGAGGGCGCAGCCTCCTCAGCAGGGATGAGATGGCCGAGGCGCGCACGGAGGCCGAGGTGGAGTTCGAGAAGGAGGAGAGGAGGGGGAAGAAGAAGAGGAAAGCCAACGTCTCTTCAGGAATCGACGGCGATGATGACCTGGGGACCCTCTTCGGCGGGGCTACCACTGGGAAGCTCCCACGCTTCGCCAATCGCATCACCTTGAAGGTTTTGAACTCTCTGAAACTGTTCCTCTGTAGGATTTGCTTTGCAGCCCTTGTGTTATGTACCAATCAGTGGCTGGTAGGTTGTATGCAGCAATGCCCTTTTATGATCGCCTCCTAGCCTTGCCAATTTCATGGTGTGTCGTGTAACCTGTGCTGCTAGTTTTGTCCATCAAGCATCATCAGCTCCAGACTGCGAATTTAGCTTTGAGCCATTGACCCCACATGCGGTATATGCCTAACACAAGCTTTAGGAATTTGACACAACATGCCACAGAGCGCTCCCAAAGTAAGTCACACAAGTGGTAGTTTCCAGTGACACAACATTTGCATTTTAAAATGTTAAAGGTGCCTCAACCCCATCAAGTTGATTTTTACCTGGTATGTTAACTTGGTACATTTATGACAGCATAAGACCTTGTACAGTGCAAGATGCTTAGTAGAGGTGCTTAGAAAAATAAACCAGTTTTTCTTCAAGCACCGTTTTCGTTGTAGAGGGTAGACACTTACTTATGCACCTCTCCTTTAGAGATAAGCACTGGTGCTTAGGAAAAATTCGGTTTATTTCACTAAGCATCTTCCTAAGCACCTTGCATTGTACAAGGCCTAAGTTGGCTCCTTGGCGGGTGCTCATGAGGTGTAGCATCAGTTGACTCACCTTCCCCATATGAGAGGAAGTCTTGACGGGTGCTCGTGAGGTGTAGCATCAGTTGACTCACCTTCCCCATAATAAAATATATCAAGTGTAAGACGATTAGAAAAAGTGAATTGTGAAATTCTTAATATCAGAATAACCTGAACGAATGCCTTTGGTTAGATGTGGCTTCCATTGTATTAGGCAATTACAAGGACCAATTTGAATCAGTGAATTGGGCAAAACTCAGGTAGAGTTTTCATTAGCACAATGTCTCTTTTAAGTGTCAGCTATGTTTTTTTATCTGTCTACATTAACAGAAATTACTGATTAGATTTGGGATATTTTTTCCGTTGGTGAGACTCTTGGATTAATTGCTGCTGTTTTGGTGAAACAGCCATACCAACCTTTCTTTTTTCTGTTTTATCAGAATATTTCACCAAGCATGAAGCTTTGGGGTGTTGTAATCGAAGTTAACCAAAAAGACATTATAGTGAGTCTACCTGGCGGAATGAGAGGGTTTGTTCGCACAGAGGAAGTTTCGGACATTGCTTTGCATGGAAATAGCAAGGTATTGATTTTTTTTGTATCTTCTTGTTTCCAAGGTTTCTGC
The DNA here is from genome assembly GCA_021605205.1 of Aegilops longissima. Taxonomy (NCBI): domain Eukaryota; kingdom Viridiplantae; phylum Streptophyta; class Magnoliopsida; order Poales; family Poaceae; genus Aegilops; species Aegilops longissima. The sequence goes on from CM038676.1 coordinate 60,876,104, forward strand.
AATTATATTTTGCCTGTAATGATGAAAATTTAGTTGTGTTCTCTTCTCGAAGTTGCTATCCAGAAAATGCAATTGATGTTGATGTTGATTTTTGTTATTCTGTTAATCTGTTTGACTGCAGGATAATGAGGGCAGTGTATGTGCTGAAGTTGTTCATGTTGGTCAGCTGGTACCTTGTATGGTTCTGCAAGTTGATGATGATAAGAAAGAAGGAAAAGCACACAAGCGTGTTTGGTTATCATTGCGGTTGAGCCGGATGTACAAGGGTCTTTCTCTGGATGCTATCCAGGATGGAATGGTATTTATATTTGCCTTGGCTCTTGTTGGTTCTAGATATGCATGATACCAGCTTAACTCCTGCTAGGACAGTGAAATGTGTACCTTTTCCTTATCCTTATCCATCTTAGTTCTTGATACGTACAATGTCATAGCCCACAACCGTAGTCTCTGACTACAGATTTACAATTCTAGCATAATGTGTAATTGCTCAGAACTTTGTACCCATGCAAAAACTCACACGCATAAAACAATTACACCCCAACAGAACCGAAACATGCCAGAGCATGCATCCAAGCATGTTCTCGTCCAGCCCTCCCAACAGTCAAAATAGAAAGAAGATGTGAACATCCAATGAGAACTACTGATGCTATCATGGAAAACTCACTGCTCTTGTTTAATTTTCTTTAGGTAGTCAACATTTTGGTCAAACAATGGCAACTTAATGTCACCCTTCGCTCCCACCACCCATCATCCTTTCTATCCTTTCAGTAAAGTAAATGTGGTCGACCTGTTTATAAATTTTGTGTATAAATGAAGGGGTGTTTCGCTGATAGCCAAGATTGGAATTTTGTGTATAAATGAAGGGGCGTTTCGCTTATAGCCAATATTGGCCCCTACTGTTGCTTGAAAGTTTAGTCAGGGCATGAGCTTTTGACTGGTCAGCCACGGGTGAGAAATCCAGGCTCAGCACGTGGTGGCAAACTGGCAATCAACTTGCACAAAGGGTTGATTTTTGAGGTTGCCTTCCTAACTGGGCTGTTGTAATGGCTGCAAACAAAGCATCCTTGCAACTGCTTATAAAAAAGAAAAACTTATGGAACTATGGTTGGTAATTATTATTAAATTATTTCTGCTCACCCAGATCAACAGTCAGCTTGTCGGTGGTCTTTTATGTACGCACTGAAATGGCTTCTTGTTCATTTGTTGATAGTTCTATTAAGGTGCTATTGCACACTCAGTAACATGTACGGTGTCCATAGTCTGCTCAATCGGCTGTCCCTTATCTACCTACACCTATCTTATACCTCTGACAAACTTTGATGTGTTAGATCTGAGCCAACTCTTTTATATTATGTTTCTCAGGTGCTCACTGCTCAAGTGAAAAGCGTCGAGGACCATGGTTACATTCTTTATTTTGGAGTATCCACATTTAGTGGATTTATGCCAAAAGCTGGCAAAGGTAGACATTGCTTAATAAGGTCACAGTTACAATTATTGATTGTTAATAAATTAGACATGCCTAGATAAGTGTGCACTTCATGCCAGTTATTGTTCTACATAGCAGCTTCAGATAGCTGCTAGAACAATGTATTTGTTTACAGACTTATGGCAATATAATTATTTAGTGCTGATAATATCAATAGTCCAATTTCTAGCAATTGCGTTTTGTGAGAAAAAAAAAACAGCTGTCAGGCTGCACCTTTTTTTGTTATTTGGTGTACTTGTAGGTACATTTTTATTAACTCAGACGTATCCTTTTGTTGTTTTAAACTATTATATATGCAGTACCCACACTGTGTACAAAATATAGTTAAATAGGAGGAAATTTGTAAACTTAGCTCGTGCCTAGACTCCTGATTTGGCATATTTGATTATAAGCGTATTTTTCTAATAAATTACTGAACTCAAGGCACGTAGCACAGTAAGACAAAGTTTTCTAGGCTGTCTGCTGGCTTACTACTTAACATTATTTGGGATAGTGTTACTGATGTACTCCCTCCGTTCCTAAATATAAGATGTTTTAGCTTTTATCTATTTTCTGAGATTCGTATGCATCTAGACGCGTTTTAGTGTGTATATTAACCCATTTTTATCCGTATGTTGTCCATATTGCAATATCTAGAACATCTTATAATTAGAAACGGAGGGAGTATGTTTCTGCTGTATTCTTCAAACGATTCTCTTTGACCTCCAGCATTGTAAAATGCTGATCATGATGTTTGTTTTGGGATGTACCTATGAGCTAATCAACTGGTATTCTTTTGTAGAAACTGTGAAGATTGAGAGCGGGCAACTCATACAATGTGTCGTGAAGGGGATTGATAAAGCTCGCTCTATTATTCACTTGAGTTCTGATGAAGACTTGATCTCTAAATCCATTGTACGCTTATCAATTACTCCCTCCGTCCGGAAATACTTGTCATCAAAATGAATAAAAGGGAATGTATCTAGATGTATTTTAGTTCTAGATACACCCCTTTTTGTCCATTTTAATGACAAGTTTTTTCGGACGGAGGGAGTACTAGTCAGTGGCTTTTGAGTTTATTCTGTATCATGTCAGTTATCGCTAATTTATAAGTCTGTTTTTATCTAGATTAAAGATCTGAAAGGCCTTTCCATTGATCATCTAATTCCTGGCATGATGATGAGTGCACGTGTTCATTCAGTCCTTGAAAATGGAGTTATGCTATCATTTCTTACTTACTTCACTGGAACGGTAACTTTTTTCAACACTTCAGTATTTTCTTTTTTAACTTCCCCATGGTTTGGATTTTACTTATTTAATAATTACATTGAGCGTATTTTCCTTATCAGGCTGATATTTTTAATTTGTCGAGCTCCTTCCCTTCTGGTAATTGGAAAGATGATTACAGCAAGAATAAGAAGGTCAGTAATTCTTCCCTATAGATTTGATAATGGTCATGGGCTTGTGGCCATGGAGTCTATAATATTTGCATTAATCGGTCCTAATAATGTCTGCACAATGTTTGTACCTATTTTACATTCATTGACGCTTACTGTGAATTCTCCTTTTATCATCTGTGCGCAGGGTTTTGGGTACTTCAATTGTATCCAAAATTGTAGGGTGGTCGGTTATGATTCCTTGCCAAAAATGTTCCTTTTTCTTGACATTTTACTTATTTCAGATCAGACTTACGTTTTCTCAGATTGTAAACTTGGGGTAGCAATAATAACAATAACAATAATCCGTGAAACTTTGTTTGGTTACTCACTCCTTTACCTCTTAGGCTGCTCATCTGTCTGCGTGGTTCTAGTAAGACAAGAACACTACGTGAATGTGTCCTGTTCCTGTATTCTGTCTCATGTGTTAGAATATGCTCCCTCCAAACCGGTTTACATGCCCCCACTTGTTTTGATCTTAACTTTGACCGATTTATAACCAACAAAAAATAATTTACATGCCACAAAAAGTATATCATTTGATTCACATTTGGAAGAAGTTTCCAGTGATTTACTTTTTGTGGCATATGACTTATATTTTGTTGGTTAAATTGGTGGTCATAGTGAGGCTCAAAAGTCCAGGGGGACTTGTAAACCGGTCCGGAGGTAGTAACGAATGACCCTGTAACACGGCAAAAGTCAACCATCACGTATCACAATGAGTCTAATCATTGAATGACAAGTGACCATGTTGCACATGACTAATGCTATGATAATTTTCTCAACTATGGCGGTACCATTTTTCCCAGAAGATGTAGAACCCCACTTTCCAGGACACGTGGACATGTGAGCATGTCACAAGTTGTCGGTGGTGAACTTAAATGATATGCAAAAGTATATACGATAATACGAATATGGCTTGCTACTGTATGTTTAAATGTGTGAAGCACTGGTGGATGTCTTCAAAGTTATACTTCATGCATTATTTTTATTTGTCCTTTTAAACCTCCGCATAATTAAGTATTTTTTATCACGAGAAGTACTTTATCTTTTCCTAATTTATCTAGCATATAGTTCGGAAAAATGGTCAAAGGCATGTATTGCCGGCCTTTTCAGCATCCGGAAAGAAAGCCGACAATAAACTGTGGCATCATAGCCACGAAAGATTGGCTGGCTAGCCCACTTGTTACCATTCTAATTGGGTCTAAATTAAATAGGGCGTTGCTTTCTTTACCACATTTACCTGAAGTGGATTTTTTGCTAGAAGGCACGTGGTCGACGCTTGTCACAAGGACAGTTTGCTGCTAATTTAATCGAAAAATTAAATTGTCTTGATCTGCATGATGATCCCTCTTCTCTCTTTTGTGTTTCTGTTTGTCCAGTTTTCAAATGATGGTCCTGTTGTTGAAACATATTGTTGGTTATTCTCTTGGACTGTAGGACTTGTGATTTTCTCATTACGCTTTGTGCTACAATTTGCAGGTAAATGCCCGCATCTTGTTTGTTGATCCGTCAACAAGAGCAGTTGGGCTTACATTGAACCAACACTTACTTCGTCTTAATGTACCCCCTATTGTAAGTTTACTGCTTTTGCCTGACCAATTCTTTTGGTACATTCTTGAATATTTTCATTTATGCCTGCATAGTTGGCTTTAGTCTAGTCTATATTCGAAGAGGGGCTTTCCTGTCCTAGTCATTCATTTTTTATTGATGATTTTCCTTATGCAGAATGTTAAAGTTGGAGAAATATATGACAAATCACGGGTGCTGAGGGTGGATAAAAAGGCTGGTCTTTTTCTTGAAATACCTTCTCCAACTCCATCACCTGGATTTGTTAGTGTATGTGTTATTTCAAATATGTTATTGCCTTGGCCTATTCTTGTTTTCAAAAGGGCCAATCTTATGTTGCTATTTGCTTGCCATAACTGAAGGCCTTATTCATTAAGATCCATCTTAATATTTGTGATCCATAGATACACGATGTATCAGACAAGGATGTGAAGAATGTGGAGAAGAAGTTTAGGGAAGGCAGCTTGACACGTGTCCGTGTACTTGGAGTGCGACATCTTGAAGGAGTTGCACTAGGCACACTAAAAGTAATCACATCTGGCCACTTAAGTTTTTATTCTGTGCCTTTGTTTACTTTTGAATATCCATACACTTAAGTACTTAACCCATTTTGATGCTCAGTTTTCCTTCTTAGTTGATACACCCTGGCCTGTGTTACATCCTACCTTTTTTTTTACCCAATATGCTCATTCGATGCTTGAACTCTTGTACCATCTTCTTTATTTAGCAATTATGTATTTATCTAGCAATTATGTTCTGCAAAGGTCGGTTTAAGCTGTACAGTGGAGTTCATATGGTTATAAAAGTTGAGATGGGTACCTGATCCATACCATATGTTAGTGCATGTGTTCAAAACTGAGGTACTGAATGTATCATGGAGGGTGTCATCTGATGATAATTGCTATGTTAGTTTCTGTGGTGCTGCTTAATTTTCCTGGTCACTGTTTACAAGTCACTTCTTTACTTCTTAATTATTAGTTATGATAAAATTGTTTGTGATAGTACTGGGTTTATAATTAATATGATGGCAAGGTATGTTCATTCTCTTTCATTAAAGCATGTGGCTTCTTCTATTCTAGCTCCATTGTTTTGAAATGTGTTAAGTTGGTTCATCTTTATTTTTGACATGCATCTGAAAAATCATTTTGCTTCCAGCTGTTGCATGTGCTTAATTAATATCAAAGCATGCCAGGCAGTCCTGTAAATCAGATTTACCTCCTTTTCTTAAACTAGCAAAAGAGGTTGTTTCTGAGGATCTCCATATCGTATCCTTTTCCAGGACAGTGCTTTTGAAGGTTCTGTTTTCACTCATGCTGATGTCAAACCAGGAATGGTAGTGAGAGCTAAGGTTGTTACTGTTGAGCCTTTTGGCGCAATTGTGCAGTTTTCAAGTGGTGTGAAAGCACTTTGTCCACTTCCTCACATGTCTGAGTTAGATAACATTGTAAAGCCACCGAAGAAATTTAAGGTGCCATTCTGTTCTTTTTCTTCCTCTCTTAATTTCCATTGCATATACCATAAGACTGGTATATATGATTAAGATGCATAACATCTCCACCATTGACACTTCCTCTTTTTTTTGTTAATTTTGTGTAGGCTGGAGCTGAACTACTTTTTCGTGTTTTGGGTTGCAAATCCAAGAGAATAACAGTGACATACAAGAAGTCTCTGGTACCTTAACTGCACTCTCACCCATGAAATGTTTAGTATACTGCAAATTGTACTCCCTCTGTCCCAAAATAAGAATTGTACTAAATCAGCGACACTTATTCACTTATTTTGGGACGGAGGAAGTATATTATATAGAGCATGATGGAATATTGTTCTTCAGATTGCTTTCCTTGCCTCTGGGAGCTGAATAATAAAATTCTGGATTTCCTTCAGGTCAAATCAAAACTTGAAGTGTTGGCCTCGTATGCTGATGCCAAGATTGGTTTAGTGACTCATGGATGGATTACTAAAATAGAAAAGCATGGGTGCTTCGTGAGATTTTACAATGGAGTTCAGGGGTTTGTTAGCAGGTTGACCTCTCATTCTTATGAAGTTCATCAGTTATATGTTCTTAACCTGCATATTTTTCCCACACTCATGTGATGATCTTAATGGTTAAAACATGCTCCTTTTGTCTTTGAAGTCTCTGTCTGTTGAGTTTAATGAATTGAAAATCGGATTTGACTGTGATTTTCTCTCTGAAAGGAGTACCACCGGCCACTGCATCGATTGATGCATATAGCCATGAGTGTGATTTGTCTTATACTGTTCTTGATAGCGACAATGTTTTTATTGAATATATACCTCTGACATATTTCCTTGTTTGTACTAGATCTGAACTTGGACTAGAGCCAGGCATTGAAGCTGAAAGTGTTTATCATGTTGGACAAGTTGTCAAATGTAGAATTGTAAGCGTGGTCCCCACTTCAAGGAAACTATATGTTAGTTTTACAATGTCTTCTAATAGGTGAGTGTTCTCTCTTGTTCTTTTATTGTTTTTTCTGCTCTCTTGCTCATATCAGTTTTTGGTTTACATGGTTACGGGTAACTGGGCCGTCGTTTTTATCCTTGTACGTTCTTAAATATTTTAAAGGTCATTATGTGATTATATTTCCTGTCATCTTTCTATTCTTTTTGAAAGTTTTTTTTAAATAGTCCTTTTTTGAAGAGATCGATGTTAGGTCTTTATTTTGTTCTGATAAGGAGTTGGCTAACAAAGTAACAATGCAATTAATGTTCCGTATAATTGATGTCATTAGGTTCATGCTCAAAAGCATTGTTCAGGAAATCGGTAACTGGTAGCTGCTCGGTCAACTTGGGAGTAACGATTAATTGGTGAATCGGCCTATTAACTGGATTAATCGGTCCACCATTAATCGGCAGATCAAAAAGGAACTTGCCAACATATATCTAGTTTTTTATGTATCATACCATACTCTCATGTTCTCAGCTATGTAATATACCGAAATATGCTACTGTTTGGTCGAACCATAGCTATTGAGGAGCAAGAGGGGGATGGGAGGGATTACGGGGCAAAATTTTGGGCTTTGTTTGCCCACAAGTTAATGGGTCAGCAATGATTAATCGGCCTAACAACCGATTAATCGGTCTGATAGGCCAATTAATTGGCCTCACAAGTTAACGCAATGAATGTGTTATTCGATTCGGCCACCCTACGAGTAGCGATTAACTGGTCCGTTAACTGATTAATTGGATGAATTTTTAATCAGTGCTCAAAAGTACTCGTGAATGTGATGATGTATCACATAAACTGTTAATAGAGTAATTTTTGGTCAAAACCTTGTCTTAACAACACTTTAAATGGAGGGAGTACCATAATACCAACGTTTCTGGATGGAGGGAGTAACAAACAACTTTTATTGGATTTGAAGTACGTTTGAAACTGGCAGTAACACTTTACTGATTAAGATGAGATTAGAATCTGTAATAACAGTTGCGCAGGCTTATTTTTAGCACATCCAATACAACGTTAGTCCACATGCGAACGTATATCTCGAAAGCAAGAGAGGCCACCTTAGCTTTGTCTATTGCTGATGAAGATCTGTTGATTCCGCTCCTTCGACACGTTCCACAGGTGTAGATGAGTTGTCCTCTCCCTTCACAGTGCCAGGTTTTGGTGCAGCAGCCACATGCCATCCCACCATGCATCAACTGGAGTGAACTGAGTATGCGTGGGTGAGCCAGCCTCGCCAAATCTTGAGTCCACACTTTTTGTGAGAGCAAGTTTGATTCACTAAAAAAATCGTAGGTGTTCAGCCCGTATCACAATATCCCATATTCCAACTCTCGCACCATTGATCACACTTTCACTCATTGCACAAAAGAAAGATCTGGCACAGAAGAAATGGCCAGATGCTTTTACACTGCTAGCAGTTGTACGAACTGTACTATCAGATACCTCTACATACATTGGTGTTTTTGAACCCATAATATTATATTTAGCACACAAGGTTATTGCTGAAGCTTTTGCATACATGTTTTTTTTGTGTGGTAAAGGGCAGTTGCATTCTTAAACGCTGTGCTACGGTACTACTCCCTCCGTTCGGAATTACTTGTCACGAAAATGGATAAAAATGGATGTATCTACAACTAAAATACATCTAGATACATTTATTTCTTGGACGATTAATTCCGAACGGAGGGAGTAGATCTCTCCTTTTCCTTCTATGGTCATTGCGAATACTTTCAGTTTCTTGTTGGCTTCTGCTGACACCTAGGAACCGAATTTTAACCAGGAAAGGTCCTGAGCAGATCCCTGCTTGGTTCGTAGACCTGCGCCTGTGTTCTTGGCACACAATTTTCCTTTTGTGTTGTGTAGCTTGACACTAAAATTTTACTTTCTCATGCAGGGTCATTCAAGCTGATACTGCAAAGGTGGGTACAATTGTCTCTGGTGTTGTGGAGCGACTTACTCCTGCAACTGTTGTGGTCAGTGTCAATGGCTTCTCCAAGGGATCTATACTTACTGAACAGTTGGCAGATCATCATGGTATATCCTTGCCTGTGATGTTCAAATATTTGGTTCATTCGGTCTGGACTCCCCACACGCACAGACACAGACACGAAGACAGCTTGCACATCCACAATCCTTTTCCCCGGCTCATCTGTACATCTTTGTTCTGTTCACCCATTTACACCTTTTCTTCTTAATTAGGCCAAGCTGCTCAGTTGAAGAATTTGTTGAAGCCTGGCTATGAGTTCAACCAGCTTTTAGTTCTTGGTAAAGTCATTGAAGTTCTGGCTCTTTTGTTATTCAACGATTTGTATGAACTAATCGACAATTTTCCACCCGCTGTTCAGTTTCTGAGTACCATGTACTAGTAATCATTGTTTATAGGGCGGTAAGGCGACCTATGGCGAGCACATAAACAATGCTAGTAATATTTGTACTTTTATACGACAAAGAACTTTGAGCTGTAGCATAACTCAGTTTGTATATAGTAATTTTCTCACGGAAACTTTTTATTTACATATCCTTCCTGATGCACTTTTGGTTGTTTTACACGTGGATATTACTTTACTTGACTAAGTATTGCCTTTCGTATTATGCTGTTTCAGATACTGAAGGCCAAAATTTAGTTCTCTCCGCTAAACACTCACTTATCCACACTGCAAATGACATTCCATCAGAGATATCACAGATGCAAGCAGGAGCTGTAGTTCATGTATATAGTTCTTCATTTTGTTTCAGTTACATTATAATTAACGAGCAAGTCAGTTGACATTTCTTTTTACCTTAGGGTTACATTTGCAACATCATCGAAGCTGGTTGTTTTGTTCGCTTTCTTGGACATCTAACTGGTTTCTCTCCCAAGGATAAAGTAAGCATGTATTAGCCCTGCTGCTCTCTTTATCTCGGAACAGCCTCTTATCTTGCAAGTTTTGGCTTCGTCGTTCTCTCTGTTTCTGAAAAAAGCCTAACCTTGTGTTTCCTGAAGGCGGTTGACAGGCCGATAGAAAAGCTTTCTGATGTGTTCTGTGTTGGCCAATCAGTTCGTAGTCATGTCCTCAATGTACGTATAACATGGTGTTGTTGATACTTTCGTGTTTGGATACTATGTTGTTTGCTTTACTGAATGGTTCATTATTTGTTATAGGTGAATGCAGAATCTGCTCGAGTAAAGCTTTCACTCCAACAGTCCATGTGCTCTTCACCTGATTGTTCATTTATTCAAGGATATTTTCTTCTCGATCAGAAGGTCATAATATAAATCTATTTGTGTCTTACTCAAAGTTAAATGGCTTAACCTTGATGAAAAAAAGATTAAACGGCTGAAGGAAAGTCTTATCTAGAACCATCCGTTCACAAATATAAGATGTTTCGGATATTTCAATATAGACTACATACAGACTGAAATGAGTGAACATCTTTTATTTGTGTCTATATATATATCCGATTCAGAAAAAGGTTAGAATATCTTATATTTGTGAATGGATGGAGTAGCTGCTAGCAATGTGGTAATTTGGGCTGGGGTCAATAATAAAAGCTTTCGGTGAAACCAGAGACTGGTGAGGTTTGGGTCGAACTTACAAGTGCAACTATTATTTGCTTGTGGAGGCCTGTTTCGCTAAGTTAATGGGCTGTGTGTGTGTGGTGGTGGTTGTGGGGTATGACTTATCCAAAAGCAGACAAATGGTTCAAGTACACTGACAATTAAGTGAACCCTTGTTCTACAATGTGCTTTAACATGTGCACTGACAATTGGTGTTACCTTGTTGTTTGTCCAGATTGCCGCATTGAAGTATTCAGGTCCTAGTACTTCTCATGATTGGGTGAAATATTTTGGCATTGGTAGCTTGGTTAAGGGTGAGGTGGGAGCAGTAGAAGAATATGGTGTTATCCTTAACTTCAAAGACCATCCGGATGTTGTTGGTCTAATTGAACATCATCAGCGTAAGTAACTCATTTTCTCCTTATATGGCATATTAACTATTACTGATTACGATCATTCAGAACTTTTCCTTTTCTGCAGTTGGTGGCGGTACTGTAAAAGTGGGTTCTTCTGTGAAGGGTCTTGTTGTGGATTTATCTGATGGAGTTGTAAATTTATCGCTTAAACCTGAACTAGTTGGCAGTGTCAGCAAGGATGGGAAAAAGAAGGTAATAATTGTAGATGCCCTTCTGTCAGCAATATATGTGTCTATGGTTAGACTGGAGTACTTCTTGCGATTGTGCCCTTCCTATCTACAGCATTGCTTGAAACTGCTCACAATGGGCTAAATATTTAGTAGTGTAGCTTCATAACTTGAAAAAAATACTGTCAACATTTGTGTCTGAAAATCTCTGTTTGCATGTTGTTTGTTTTTAGTTCACCAAATAAAACATCTGCATGGCTACTCCCCCTATTTACAAGTCTTCTAACGGTACCCCAATTGCTTTGACACTAACTTTAGTTATATTGGACCGGTTTGTTTGTTGCACTTCAGAAACGTCACAGAGCTGCGGTTTTGGACTTGGAGCTTCGGGAAGAAGTCAATGCAGTTGTGGAGATAGTCAAAGACAGCTATGTGGTGTGCAAATTACTTATCTGACTAGTTCATTCTTATTACTTCCTTAAAGGTTGACTGCTGTTCTTTTCTCATCATTTTGTTCTATCCAGGTTCTTTCTGTCCCTGAGTATAATCATGCAATAGGCTTTGCACCGTTGATGGATTACAACTCACAATTGCTTCCTCAACATCACTATGATAATGGGCAGTGGTAATCACGTGAACTTACTTGAGTGTATTGCTTTGATTAGTTACTTGTTTGAATGGTCGGGGAGCAAAAGTTGAAGGGTTCATTTTTAGAATTCTAATAATTTCTACAGTATGCCTACTGCAGATCAGGCTTTTTCAGATACAACTGGCAATACTTTATTTTGCCCTTCTGGTTATGATTGTACATGTTATAATTTGTCTCTGGTTTTTGGTTCATAGATACATATTACTCTGAACATACTGTGTTAGTAAACTGTCCTGTCGGCAGGACATGCAAGGCATCTAGGAGCTTAAATGAGTCAAACGTGAGTCAATCTAGCTGAGGCCGTCTTGAACCTGACATTATTATAGATTGAATAAGCTCTAGCTTAGCTTGACTGAACTTGTCAGTGGGTTGACAATGCAAGTATGCAACCCAACATTGATTATTGCGCTCAAGACAAGTTCGCACCTCACTTGAATTAGACTTTCTGCATTACATACTAAATATGTATATATATTCAACCATAATTGACCTTAAGCTTTCTCAATGAAGTCTTCTAGCTCAAGTATTGTATTGCTCGAGCCGAGCTCAAGCAGCTTGTTGAGTCCAAGCTTCTTTTGCACGTACGCACTTGCCTGGTAGAAATGTTGATGCACTTCACATGCCCACCTTTTCCTTGAATTTATAATGTTTGTGAATATTGTATCTGCATTGTTACCATCATTGTTGATCTCACATTGTCCCTTCTTTAAAATGGAAACTCAGTTGAATGATTATTAGTCTAGTCCTATATATGCTTTGCAGTCTGGACTCTCTGATATGGTTTGATAATGTCTTGTGCGGTGAAGCGTTACATTTTCTGTTGTTGCAAGTTCACTTTATTCATGGTAGAAAATGTGTCGAGCCGTATCATCTCATAATATAGGAGCATCTGCCATGTTTGCTGCTGAACAATACAAATTTAGTGTATTATCATGAAAGGGTTAGTATAAAGCAACATTTTATATTGCACCGAACACATGCAAATGACTAGCAGATGTACCATTTGCGATTTTCAAGGTCGGCAGACTATCGAGCCTATATCACTTTGGTGTTAAAATTTAACAACCCTTACCTTCTTTTCTTAGTACAAATGCAGTTACAGTTCGAAGTGCTCTTCTCTTATTTTGTGTTTGTTTTTATTGAAGCATTACCGTTGTCGTTGGAAGTATCCCAAGTTCTGACCCTTCTGGAAGACTTATCCTTCTCCCGAAAGGATCAGCCCAGGATTCTAATATCTCTAGTTCTAAAAGGGCTAAGAAGAAATCAGACTACAAAGTTGGGTCACTTGTTGAAGCAGAGGTGCAACTATTTTCATAGCAATCGTATGATCAGTCGTTTACTCTCTATTTATAGTTTGTGTATAAATATTACTCATGTTTGGTAGCAGATTATTGATATCAAGCCGCTTGAGGTTATTTTGAAATTTGGTGTCAATCTTCATGGAAGGATTCATATTACTGAGGTATATACTAGACTTTATTAGTTTATTTATAGTGATTTTCATAAGTAATTATGGATCAGTAATTGGTATATGTTTCTCTCAGGTCCTTGAAGAAGATTGCAGTGAGCATCCCTTTAGTAAACTCAAAATCGGGCAAAAGGTCCATGCAAGAATTGTTGCACAAGCTGAACATTCAGCAAAAACTGGCAGAAATTTGAAATGGGAACTATCTATTAAGCCATCCTTGCTTAAAGGTAGGCTGTACCAAAATCTCTCTGTTTAGCCTAACCAACTATATACTCTTGGTGCTTCTTGTGACTTGCGATAACTTGGTTTCCTGATGCTGGCCTTTCTTTTTCTGGAACAATTTAACAGCAGACTTGGAAGAATCAACTGCATCTGAAGCTGAATTGAATCACTCAATTAATGACATCATACGTGCTTATGTCGTCAAGGTGGATGCAGAGTGGGTCTGGTTAACTGTATCCAGAAAGGTTATGGCACATTTATTTATTCTCGATAGTTCAGTTGAGCCGAGCGAACTAAAAGAGTTCCAACAGCGTTATAGTGTCGGTCAAGCAGTGAAAGGACGCATTATTGGGGTGAACAGAGAGAAAAGGTTGTTGAGGCTGAAAGCGTTTGATAACCAATGCATGCTCGAGAATATAGATGACACACAAAAAACAGTATCTTCTATTGCTGAACACACGAAGGAAGGAGATGTCATTGGTGGACGCATCCAAAGGATTCTACCTGGTGTTGGTGGGCTTGTCATCCAGATTGGACCTCATCTTCATGGAAGAGTTCATTATACTGAAATTGTTGATTCGTGGGTACCTGAACCCCTATCTGGGATCCATGAAGGTCAATTTGTAAAGTGCAAGGTCCTGGCTGTAAGCCGCCAAGCTGAAGGATCTGTCCGAGTTGACCTATCACTTCGCTTAAGAAAACTTGATTATTCGTAAGTCTTGTCGCTTGCAAAGTATTGTTCATAATAAATACAACAATATTTAGTAGCGTTAAATATGCTTCTTTTTGTCAAAAGTCATATGGGTACTCTATAATTTAAACAGACCTTAGATATAAGTTAACACTAGCTAGTGGCAACTGCTTTTTTGGATGTGGGGTATTGTGCCGTGATCGTCTTCTCAAACAAAATACCAAGACAGTCATCCACATAAATAGGCCTGTTAGAGGTGAATTTTGTACACAATTTTTTAGTTGTCCAGAAAAATATTATGTCTGTCATTCTGTGACATCTTTGTTTTGTAGGACAACTTGCGCTCCCCGGTTTGAGAAGATCAACGATCTGTGCCCTGGTACAGAGGTTAAGGTATTTTCTATCTTCATGCAATTTGGTAATATGAAACTTGGAGGAAGTTCTCTTGAAGCTGTTACAACCGAGCACAAATGCCTTAAATTTCTTTTGGTTTTAGACTTTGAAGTGTTTAAAAAATTACACTGCATGCTCTTAGCCTCAATTTGTTGGGCTGTGAGCCACTGGGCATGTAAATGAGCAGAAATTGTTGCTGATGGTGTGTAAAAAAAGGAAATTAGTTTTTTTTTACTTTCCCCTTTTCTGGATATTTAAGTTGCGACTATGGTGAATTTACGTGATTTTCTTCTAAACATTGTAGGGTTATGTGAAGAATGTGAATCCCAAAGGGTGTTTCATCATGCTTTCTCGAATGGTTGAGGCTAGGATTATTTTGTCAAATCTGTCAGATGAGTATGTCGAAAATCCTCAGAAGGATTTCTCAGTTGGAATGCTTGTACAGGGAAGGTTAGATCTCGCCATTGACAAATGCACATATAACTACAAAAACATCTCTCCCCGATCTAATGGAAAAATCCTGCAGGGTATTGTCTGCGGAACCACTATCAGGGAAAGTTGAGGTATCACTTAGGAAGAGCACTGGTAGCAAATCACAGAAGTTGGATGATGTTAGCTACAGTGACCTGCATGTTGGGGACATCGTTGATGGTCAAGTTAAACGGGTTGAATCCTATGGATTATTTGTGACAATCAAGAGCAGTGAACTGGTATGCTATTGTCCTTTTGAATCTGCAAGTGTTTTATCAGTAATCGGTATGTTAATGTAGATCGTTGTTTTGTAGGTGGGCTTGTGTCATGTATCAGAACTTTCTGATGAACCAGTTCTTGATATCAACGCTTGCTACAAAGCTGGCGATATGGTTAAAGCTAAAATTTTGAAGGCAAGTTCTATCTATGGTTAGACTGGTCTTTTGTACTGCATGTGTGCTAAATTTCATTTTCATTTTCTTCATACAGATTGACGAGGATCGACACCGAGTATCCCTTGGCCTTAAGGAATCTTACTTTGACTCTGATCTGACTGATGATGAAAATGGCAACGAGAATGATGGTGGAAGGGTACCCATGGACATCAGCCGCGGCCCTCAGATGTCTGGAGGTTTTAACAGCACTTTAGTTCTTCCTGGACCTGAACCCAGGGCTTCTGTTCCCCCACTTCAGGTCGCCTTGGACGAATACGAAGGTTCTGACCAAGAGGGTGATCAGAAAGCTCATGAAATTGCTAATGGAAGTGAATCAAATGTAAAAAAGAGCGATAGACGGTTAAAGGAGAAGGCGAGAAAACAAAGGTTTTCACACATTTCATTCTTGTACCTTTAACAGTGGCATCGCAGACTCTTACACCATTTTTTCCCCAGGGAAATAGAAATCAGTGCCTTGGAGGAAAGGGCTTTACAGAAAGATATACCACAGACTCCAGATGAATTCGAAAAGTTGGTGAGGAGCTCTCCAAATAGTAGCTTCGTCTGGATAAAGTATATGGCATTTTTGTTAGACCTTGCGGATGTCGAGAAAGCACGTTCAGTAGCTGAAAGGTACGATTGCAGTATAAGGATAATTGTTTTGAAATTCTGTTCTGACTAATTTTTGACAATAGGAATTTACTGTTCTGAAAAAAAATCCATGAAAATTCCCATTCTTATTAGTCTATTATGCAAAGATATCTATGTTTTCTTTGCTGAATATTTGTTTACTTCGAACCTGTTGCATGGATTGTCATCTTAATGCAAGTGTCCCTCATGTTTGTTAGGGCTTTGAGAACAATAAACATTAGAGAGGAGGAGGAGAAACTCAATGTATGGGTAGCATACTTCAACCTTGAAAATGAGTACGGGAGTCCACGGGAGGTAAGTTGAAAATGACGCTACGTTATGTTTCTTTCTGCTGCTCCAGTTGATGATACTGATCTGCTGTTGGTATATGCAAGGATGCTGTCAAGAAGATATTCCAAAGAGCCTTGCAGTATTGTGATCCCAAAAAGGTGCACTTGGCTCTTCTTGGAATGTACGAGAGGACTAAACAGAATGAACTGGCAGATGAACTTTTCGATAGAATGACCAAAAGATTCAAAACTTCGTGCAAGGTTAGTTTATCACTTTGTTTTTTGTATTTGGAGCATATTTATGACTTCCAAACTTCGTGCAAGGTTAGTTTTTTTTGTATATGGAGCAACTTTATGACTTGCATTATGCAATTGTAGATCTGGTTGCGCCGCATTCAGTTCTCTCTCACTCAAGGCAAGGATGTTGAATACATCAAATCTGTCGTAAACCGTGCGCTTCTTAGTCTGCCACAAAACAAGCGTATAAAGTTTCTCACGCAGACTGCTATCCTGGAGTTCAAGTGTGGGGTGGCTGAGGAAGGGAGATCCAGATTTGAGCTGATCCTAAGGGAGTATCCGAAAAGAACAGATATTTGGAGTGTTTACCTAGACCAGGTAATATTGCATTAGCAAACCGTCACCTGTATCTGTTTATTCTGTCAACTTAATCAGTCATTGACAAGCATGGTCTTTTGTAGGAAATTCGACTTGGTGACACGGAAATTATACGGGCATTATTTGATAGGGTGACATGCCTTAGTCTTCCTCCAAAAAAGATGAAGGTTTGGCTCATTCTTTGTGTATTCTACTCAAAACTCAAACGTCATCTCTCTCTTCCACTGTTATCTGTCCTTCCCTGTATATCTCTTGCTAGTATCTATTCTCTTTCCCCGTGGGATTATAAGTTTGACTGAGGACCTTGCCCTACCTGTTATCTGCCATGCATTAATTTATATGTGTTGTTGTCTGGAAAATGCATTATAAGTCTGACTGAGGACCTTGCCCTACCTGATATCTGCCATTCAGAATTTCATGCCATCATTTGCTTTATTACCGTTCCATGTATTGATTTAAGTTTTTTCATATGATGCTTGCCATTTGCAGTTCTTGTTCAAGAAATACCTGCGATATGAGAAGGCTCAGGGCGATGAAGAAAGAATCAAGCATGTGAAGCAGAAGGCAATGGAGTTCGTTGAGATTTGCAGAGCCTGATGTGCAAAACCTTGCTACACATGCAGGAGGCACTGCTCCTGCTCCTGCTCCTGCAACGCGCAGGAGGCGTCTGCTTGCTGGGGTAAACTATTCATGTGATCTTGTCAGGTGATCTGCAGGCGGGGGGGTCATTCAACTTCTTGAAATGCTGCTAATCAGAGGTCTGCGTTCTTTCTTATTGTGCGATGGGATTGTGGCAGAGAATGTGCCAGTCAGGGCTGCAGCTTTTATTCAGACGTGCAGTCCGCCAATTTTGGTGTTGTTACACTTGTGATATATGTATGGCTATTAATAGCAAAGATAGATCGTTCGATTTTGTGGCAAACACCTCGCTCACTATTCGAGTTGTTTAGGTTTTGTTTTCAATTTGTAAACACTCATCGTTAGAGATTGTGAGTGCAGACTGAGAAGTTCCTTGGCTACAAATGTGTAGTGCTTGGGCATTGTTGACGTTCAAAGTGTCAATGCTACTTCGGTTTCATTCTTTCGGGCTTTTCACGACAGAAATCCGAGGCTTGGCTGGGCTTGGGCTTAGGCGGTTGAACAAGCTGGGCCCACGCTTGAAGATACCTTCTATCACTCTGTTTCTAAATATTTATCTTTTTAAAGATTTCAAATGGATTACCACATACGGATGTATATAGACATATTTTAGAGTGTAGATTCACTTATTTTGCTCCGTATGTAGTCACTTGTTGAAATCTCTAAAAGACAAATGTTGATGAGGCGTTAGGCAAAAAGAGACTGGGCAAAAGGCAACTCGGATAATTTTTGGGTGCATGCAAAACGAACTACTAAACAACCAGGGGCTCCCTTTTAATACTAGAGTTATGCAGCCAATCAAACAAATAGTCTAACAAGAATTAAAATTCATTCACGCAATTATAGAGTCACAAATGCAATAAGATAATCCAAGCAATTAGCTAGTGCAAGGAATAAGATGTGCACCAGCACACATGTGTGAATAGCACTACATAAAAACATCAATATCAACCAGCTAATTATGGCGACGAGGGAGGCGTCAGACCGTGTGTGACCGCTCAAGGGGGAGCTCCAGGTGCTCCTTGGCGGCCTCCGTGACGAGCGGCGGCTCTTCCTCGTCGTAGAGGAGACCATGATCTCCTCGTCCGTCACAGTAGTGGAGGAGGAAGGGCCTGGAGAACGTGGCATGCAGCGCCATGGTCCGCCGGAAGAGTTGGATCCACCCTTCGGCGCTGAAAACCAGCTAATATTTCTAAAATAATACATTTTCTTAATTAAATTTCAGAAATATTACGCCGTAATTATATTTTTTAAATAATACCCAGTCGGCCCACTGCCGGCCGATTGGATCCAGTCGGCCCACTGCTAGCCGATTGGCGGCCAGTCTGCTTCCTCTAGACCGACAGGTGCATGCACCCATTTATCTGTTGAATAGGTATTTAAAAATGTTGAAGAAGTATTTAAAAAAATGTTGATCATGCATATAAAAATGTTAATCAAGCATTTGAAAAAAAATGTTGAACAAGTATTTGAAAAATGTTAAAAATATATTTAAAAACTGTTGAATAGGTATTTGAAAAATGTTAAATAAGTATTTAAAAAATATTGATCATGTATATAAAAATGTTAATCAAGCATTTGCAAAAATGTTAAACGAGTATTCAAAAAAGTGTTGAACACGTATTTAAAAAATATTGATCATGTATATAGAAATATTGAACAATTATTTGTAAAAATGTTGATCATGTATATAAAATGTTGAAAAGGTATTTGAAAAATGTTAAACAAGTATTTTAAAAATTGAACAAGTATTTGAAAAATGTTTAACATGTGCATAATATACATGATCAATATTTTTATATACATGATCAACATTTTACAAATACTTGTTCAACATTTTATATACATGATCAATATTTTTCAAATATTTGTTTAACATTTTTGCAAATGCTTGATTAACATTTTATATACATGATCAACATTTTTGAAAATACTTCTTCAACATTTTCAAATACCTATTTAACAGTTTCAAATATGTTTTCAACATTTTTCAAATATTTTTTCAATTTTTTAAATGCTTGATTAACATTTTTATATGCATGATCAACATTTTTTTCAATACTTCTTCAACATTTTTTCAAATACTTATTCAACAGATAAATGGGTGCATGCACATGTCGGCCAAGAGAAAGCAGACTGAGCGCTAATTGGCCAGCAGTGGGTCGACTGGGGCCAATCGGCCAGCAGTGGGCCGACTGGATCCAATCGGCCGACAATGGGCCGGCTGGGGTCCAATCGAGCAGTAGGGGATCCAATCAGCCAGCAGTAGGCCGACTGGGTATTATTTTTGAAAAATATAATTATGTTGTAATATTTCTGAAATTTAATAAAATAATTATATTATTAAAAAAAGCTGAAAACCAGCCGTTATGGCCATACCCCTATCGTGGAGGAGAGGAGCTCCTCGGATGTGTGTGGAGGGCATATGAGATGTGCTTTGGCCAACGCCCTGCTTAAATAGTTGGGGCATGCGAAGCGACACCGTTTCACTACAACATAGCGTCCGGAGTAGGCTTCTCGGTCGCCGCGTCCGCATTAAAGCGGCGCCACCCTCCCACGCGAACGCGTCTCTCCAATCTGTGTCAAGGCCGTCGAGTCGCGTCCGCTATAGAGCGTCAAACCGGCATCATTTTAGGGCGTGTTTGGTAGACGTGCGCTACAGTACCCGCATTGCATACACTTCTCCACCCAACCTGGCTATGCTCCACCCAACCTAGCTATGCAAATGCAGCCTCAAATGCACCATCTGCATGTTGTTTGGTTGCCTGCATGGCCTCTTGCCTGCATGGGCAGAACCACACTGCCTGGTGTTTGGTTGCCTGCATGTTAGTGGACAAACCCAAAGCATGGTGTTTGGTTGTATGCAACGCCTGATGTGTGGTAATCTCTTTGGCTAGTTGGTGAGGTTACCACCACACTTCAGCAACACACATCATAAGCACAACAGAGTATAAACAGAGCATCAACTAGTATAGTTCAGATATAAGCAGTACCACACTTCATAATAGTTTAACTCATAAACCGTAAACATGTTCAAAGCAGACTCGATAGTACGCTGGAAAGAGGTGGCCCGACCCTACTCCTTGGCGGCGAAGGCTTCGTCGTGCTTCCCGCACTTGTTGACGACCTCAATGCCATCCTCGTCGAAGATGATGACCTTGAGGGTGTCGCGAGTGAGGAGCTTGAGCGTCACCATGTAGCCGATCTTGATCTGATGAACGGCTGCGTAGGTGGCCCAACCCTGATCCAGGGTCATCCAGCCCGTTCATCAGCTTGACCATCACCTTCCAGGAGCAGCCGGTGTTGTTCCTGAGCTTGAACTCCGTCGACACCGCGACGAAGTGCTTGGTGAAGTCCAGGGGCATGGGGATGCACTCAACCTTCGGTGCAAGGATGACCTTGCAGAACTGAGTTGGGCCATCCTCCTGATGATAGTGGTCGTAGTTGCGGTGCTTGTTGCTGGGGGACTCCTCCATGCCCTCATCGTCGCCACCCTCAGGCGTCTTCGGGTCTTCCTCGGCGGTGGGCGGCAGCACAACCTCGTCGGGCATTGGGTGAAGGGGCTGCTTGCCCTTGTTGTCAAGGGCCGGGAGCACCTCCGTGCCCGTCTCATTACTCTCCTCGATCTGCACACAATTCATGGAGTCAAGCACAACACAGAGTTCATGGCTAATTGAAGAGCATGTAGTTAAAACAGCATGATTGTCACTCTTCTCCTCTCCATCCCCCTATATTTACTCGCCCTACCCACCACTACTTACCCACCCCCTCTCTTCTCTCACTGTCAACCTTCCTCCTCCCCATCGTCATGAGCTCTAGCTCCAGCTCCAACGCCAACCCCTTCCCTTGGGGTATTGGCTGGAGGGCCTTCTTCCTCGGGTGGTCGGCTGGTGACCGCACCAAGTTCGAGAGCACCATGGAGGTGTGCTCGAACTTCGGCTCCATGCCGGACATGCAGAACGAATCTAATGCAGTGCTCATGAAGGCCACTAAAGAAGAGCTGAAGACGCTGATTCCTGACCCAGCGAAGGGCGTGATAGCAGTTGACATCATTCGCTGGGCCATGAATCATGCCGTCTCCGACGACGCTAAACAGAGGAAGAAGTGGTGCAAGTACAAGACCTACTGGGCTCCTAATGACCGCCGTGCCGCAGTGTACTGGGAGACGACTATCGCGCCGCCGACGGTCATCGCTGGGGAGCCTAAGGAGGAGGAAGAAGAAGCGGTGCACATGCCAGCGAGGGCGCCGGAGCCAGGCCGTCGTACCTGGCATATCGACCTCGACTCCGCCGAGGACGATGACGACGACCCGCCGGCCCACACGGCGATGAAGAAGAAGATGAAGGCCAGCGGCTCGACCAGCCGCTCCGCATGCCGGTGACGGCCGCCGTGGTCAGCCGGTTCCCGTTGTGTACCCCCTATCCCCCTATCCCCCAATCCCCCTTCTGATCTTGCATGCATGAACTCGTATGAACTAGTATGAACTACCCCTATGCTTATCTACCTCTATTCCCCATTCCCCTCCGCCGTGGATTGAATCTATCGCCGTGGATCGAATCTAGCGTGCATGTCGAAGAGAGAGAAGTGCTTACCGCCATTGATGGAGTCTGGTGGTCCTCTTCCTTTGCTCCGATCCGCCGCCGCCGGTGATGGAGTCCGGTCGTCTTCTTCCTCTGCTCCGATCCGCCGCCGCCGGTGATGGAGTCCGGTGGTCTTCTTCCTCTGCTCCGATCCGCCGCCGCCGGTGAGAGTTGGGAGAGTGGGGAAGAGTGGGGAAGAGTGGGGAGAGGGAGCGGTGAGGGGCGGTGAGGCTAATAACTGCTGGCGCTTCGGGAAGCAACGCGGCTTCTCGAGCTTGGCCGCGCGCGTGCAGCCGCCGCTGCCCACGTGCACCGCTCGGGCCTGGCCTGGAGAAACTGCCGATTCGTTCGTTTCCAGTGAGCCAGGCCCAGAGGTGCTTTAAGAAGCGTGCGATGCAGGCTCAATAGTGTATGCGGGCTACCAAACAGGCTGATCACTTCCCGCGCGGGCCTGGTCGAGGCCTATGCAGGCAACCAAACACGCCCTTAGAGCATCTCCAGCCATTGGCCCCCCAGGGGGCGCCTAAAATCGCCGCCTGGGGGTGAGCCGGCGCAAAAAATCGGCCTGGGCGCGAGTTGGTCCCCAGCCGCCGGCCCCAGGGCCGCCCCCAGGCGCGTTTAGAAAAGAAAAATATATAGCAAATTTCGGCAAAGTTCGGCGAAGTTCGGCTAAACACGACTAAATTTCGGCAAACTTGGGCATATATTAGACATGTACGCGGATTTTCATTACATAGCAAATATATAACTAATCTAAAAGAAATCGGTGAACGCCGAGTAGTCGCCGCTGCCGCCGCCATCCTCACCGCCGTCGCCGCTATCGTCCTTCTTCTTGACGCGGGCGCTGGCGCTCGCTGACCCTCCCGGCGCCGCCATGGCGGATCGGTGGCGGCGGCGCTGTCGTCGTCGATGACGACGACTCATCCTTTGTCGCGGCCCCCGCGGAGTGGGAGGAAGAGCGCGAGGAGGAAGAAGAGGAGGAGCCGAACCTCCTTGGCGCCCATTGCCCGTCGCGTCGACGGTGCGCCGGGGCGGCCGCCCTCGCCGGGGGGTACGCCAACGGCGGGTTGTTGCCGCCCTCGAGGTGCGTCAAGACGCCCTCGAGTGTCGGTCGCGACGCCCACCCAGTGGCGCCGCCGTTCTTCAGCCGCCACCACTGTCGCGCCATTGGTGGACGCAAGCCGCCGCTGCTGATGGCGCTCGAAGTACGCCGCCCAAACCGCGTGGTTGTCGGCGGCGTACCGTGGGAAGGCGAGATGGGCGTCGGTGAGGGAGGCGCGCACGATCTCCACCTCGTCGACGAAGTAGGAGGTGCGCGCCACGGCGTCGGGCAACGTGGGAATGGGGACTCACCGTTGCTGAGCCTCCACCCCGTCGGCCCGGCGCGCATGTCCGGCGGTGCCGGGATGTTCGCTGAACAGAGCCACGACTCTGCTCGCGGGCGTCTTGGCGGCGGCCGTTGGTCGCCGCCGCCTCTCGGGAAACGCTCGGCTATCGGGAGAGGGAGAGGAGAGGAGGGCTCGGTGGCGGTTCACGGAGAGGAGAGGAGGGCTCAGCAATGGCGCGCCGGGAGAGGTAGAACTTCGGCGGCTAGGGCGGGCTGGTGTGGCTGAGGCGAAGCGAGGCCATCGACTTATATAGCCGCGCCGCGCCTGTGTGTCTGCTGCGGCGAGGAGGGCGTCGGCGTGCGCGTCCGTGTGACGCCGCTGCGTGAGGAATCAATGGCAAGGCTGACCGGCGGCAGCCTTGCCATTGATTCTCCGCGGGAAACCGAGGCGCTGGGGAAAGACGAGGCGCGGTGTCGCTGACGCGGCTGGCCCGCGGCTCTTTCACGCCAAAACCGCTCGCCCCGGCGCCACCGGGCGCCCCCCAGCGTGCCGGGTTCGGCCTGGATCCGCCGGCGCTGATTTTGGCCTAGGCCGGCGAAAATCGGGCTCCTGGAGACGTGACTGGACCGTTTTTTCGACGCCGGCACAAAAAAATTGTCTGAGGAGGCCTTTCCAGGGACGCAGCTGGAGATGCTCTTAGAGCCTGACGCATGACGATGAGTTTGGGTGAGCAACCTCTCAGGTTTGATGCTGGTTTGCAGGAATTGCGATTTGAGAGACGGGCGTTGGATGCCTCCTTCTTCTCTGAATGTAACGCCCAAACTTGACATATACTCGTACGTCGCAACGCTGCCAAGATCCCATTCCATAGCCTTTCGAAGAAGAAAAAATCCCATTCCTTAGCGCAGACCTGAATTGAACACGCTCCCGCAACTGTAACGGCTCCCCTCCCGCCCCGAGCGTCCCGCCTCCGCCGCCGCTCATCCTCCTCCTCTACCTGGTCGTCGTCCGGCTTCCACCTCCGCAACCCCTCCTCTCCCTAGCCGACGTCCCTCCGCGGCTGCCCCTCCTCCATCTCGCCGATGTCCCGCCTCCGCCTCCGCCACTGCTCCACCACGCCCATGTCCCGCATCCGCCTCCGCCGCCGCCTCTCCTCTTCCACCTCACGACCCACACCCTCCTGGTCTCCCCGCGCCGCCTTTGCGGCGGCCACGGAGCGCGTCCGCGACGGAACGCTCAGCCCTCAAGACGCACACCACCTGTTCGACGAATTGTTTCAGCAGGCCACCCTGGTCCCCGAGCGCCCCCTCAACGGATTCCTTGCCGCCCTCACCCGTGCCACGCCCTCCGAGGCCTGCAGAGACGGCCCCGCCCTCGCCCTCTCCCTCTTCAACCGTGTCTGCCGAGAAGAAGCCAGCATGCGGGTGGCGCCGCCCACCATCTTCACCTATGGCATCCTCATGAACTGCTGCTGCCGCACGCGTCGTCCGGAACTTGGGCTCGCCTTCTTAGGCCGCCTCCTAAGGACGGGCCTGAAGGCAGACAAGACCGTCACCAACACTGTCCTCAAGTGCCTGTGCTGCGCTAAACGGACAGACGACGCTGTGAAAGTGCTGCTTCATAGGATGACCGAGCTGGGGTGTGTGCCTGATGCCTTCTCATACGCCATTGTCCTGAAGAGCTTATGTGATGATAACAGGAGCCAGCAGGCGCTCGACCTGCTCCGGATGATGGCAAAAGAAGAAGGTGTGTGCTCCCCTGACGTGGTCACATATAACACGGTCATCCACGGCTTCTTTAAGGAAGGAAAAATAGGCAAGGCCTGCAATCTATTCCATGAAATGACGAAGCAAGGGTTTGTGCCTAATGTGGTGACATATAACTCGGTTATCAATGCATTGTGCAAGGCCCGAGCAATGGACAATGCAGAGTTGTTCCTTCGGCAGATGGTTGATAACGGCGTTCAACCGAATAAAGTGACATATACTAGCATGATCCATGGATATTCCACTCTGGGCCAGTGGAAAGAGGCGACTAAACTGTTCAGAGAAATGACAAGCAGTGGTCTTATACCAGATATTGTCACTTGGAACTCGTTCATTGACTCCCTTTGCAAGCATGGAAGAAGCAAAGAAGCTGCAGAAATTTTTCATTCCATGTCTGCAAAGGGCCACAAGCCTGATATCATCTCCTACGCCACTCTTCTTCATGGGTATGCCAATGAAGGAAGCTTTCCTGATATGATGAGTTTCTTTAAGTCAATGGAAGGCGACGGTATTGTAGCCAACTGCCAAGTTTTCAACATATTAATTGATGCATATGCTAAACGAGGAATGATGGACGAAGCTATGCTCATATTTACTGAAATGCCAGGACAAGGAGTCAATCCAAATGTAGTCACCTATTCAACTGTGATAGCTTCACTTTGCAGAATGGGTAGGCTGGCTGATGCAATGAATAAGTTCAGTGAGATGATTGGTACGGGAGTACAACCGAACACAGTTGTTTATCACTCCCTAGTTCAGGGCTTATGTACACATGGTGATTTGGTGAAAGCAAAGGAGTTGATTTCTGAAATGATGAATAAAGGTATTCCTCGTCCAAACATTGCATTCTTCAGTTCAATAGTACACAGTCTATGCAAAGAAGGAAGGGTTATGGATGCGCACCATATCTTTGACTTGGTTAAAGACATAGGGGAGAGATCTGACATCATTATGTTTAATACGCTGATTGATGGATATTGCCTAATCGGTGAGATGGGCAAAGCAGTCAGTGTACTAGATGTCATGATATCAGCCGGCATTGAGCCTGATATCTTTACATATAATACACTTGTCAATGGTTATTTTAAGAGTGGAAGGATCGATGATGGGTTGAATCTGTTCAGAGAAATGTCACATAAGAAAATTAAACCTACAACTGTTACATATAACATCATACTGGATGGATTATTTCGTGCTGGGAGAACCGTTGATGCCAAGAAAATGCTCCATGAGATGATCGGATGTGGAACAACAGTGAGCTTGTCCACATACAACATAATTCTTAAAGGACTTTGTAGAAATAATTGCACCAACGAAGCAATCGTCATGTTCCAGAAATTACACACAATTAATGTAAAGTTCAATATCACAACACTCAATACCATGATTAATTCAATGTACACTGTTCAGAGAAGAGAAGAAGCTAAAGATTTGTTTGCTGCAATATCAGACAGCGGGTTGGTGCCCAATGCCTCTACATACGGCATAATGATACGAAATCTTCTAAAAGAAGGATCAGTGGAAGAAGCTGACAATATGTTCTTATCAATGGAGAAGAGTGGTTGTGCTCCTTGCTCTCGTCTTTTAAATGATACCATTAGAACGTTATTGGAGAAGGGGGAGATAGTCAAGGCCGGAAATTATATGTCTAAAGTTGATGGCAAGAGCATCACACTTGACGCTTCAACTAGTTCATTGTTGTTGTCTCTGTTTTCTGGGAAAGGTAAATATCGTGAACAAATACAATTGCTCCCTGTAAAATACCAATTCTTCGGTGGAGTTAGTTGATGCACTGGAATCAGCAGATAAGTGTTCGTGTGGTTTGGAGCTCCCTCTCAACGGTGTGGACAAGTGCCTCACCAAGATTGAGCTGGGTGATGGTGCCACACTGCCACCATGGTGTTCTGGTCGGTGCTTAGCTGCTGGGCGTGCATCCTATGGACATCGCTCCTAATCTGTGTGCTACCTCCATGCATGGGCCATCTGGTGTGTGATATGTTTGCTAATGGTGGTGAAAGATATCAAAGCTATTTGGAGTTCTCTGAACCTCAGCATATCAAGTGTGTGTTGGGCCGATGGCAGTTATAGTAAAATCAATGAACTATTCTACATTATCAAGCTGCTTGGCGTTCTCTGAACCCCCCAGCACCAGGAGCTTGATGATTTTACTACCTGAACGATCTCGAGGTATTGAAACCTGTGTACATAAAGTTTGAACTTTCATTCAGTCTCCTGTACATCCTCCAGTTTATGATGAATGGATATTTACTCCCAGAAAGGACAGAATGAGCATTGTGTAGTGATCTAATTTTCTTATGGTTTTGCATATATACCTTTAGTTGTAGCACTAGCTAATTAAAAAAAATGTAAGTATGTCCACAGTTTATTCTTGTTATCATTCTATTTTTTTTCCAGGAAGCTTTCCTCACTTGTAGTAGCATTAAAAAACTAGAAGTTCCAGCAACATTATGCATTGACATTTAATTAGATAAAATAATAATAAATTATACCAGCTCCAATAATTTGGTAAAGCTGGATGGACAGCTTCTGAGAAAGACCATCATCTTTTGTAGGCCATCTAACAAAGCTCAAGGTAATTTACATGTCATCCCTGCTAAAACTGAAATCATTCTGAACTCCTTGGGAGAGGCAGATCACATCTCTGAAGTATCTTGGCATACATATTTTAGATTAAAGCCACACACAGGAGTATAAAACATCTCGACATAATAACTGATGGGAGCTCGTTATTTTCTTGCTATTTATACCTTGAGAACATTGTTTTTCATCTTGCTAACTGAACCTGCACATGTTTCTCCAGATGAAGTTTCTGTGAAGAGAAAGTGAATTGGTATCTTGCCATCCAGTGGATTGGTTAGTGAAATTGGCACTTCTGGTCATCTAACGTTGCTCCAACATGTACGTTCTATAAATATATCTTTTCAGACTTCCTCATAGAACATATTCTTGCCTTAGTTGTTAGTCTCTGAATTAACAGTGCTTGCATTTCTGGACATGTATGGCGATTGACCCTTCCCCGGACCCTGCGCAAGCGGGAGCTACATGCACCGGGCTGCCCTTTATGGCCATTGACTGCTCAATGCTCTGTCTCTTTCTAAACTACATTAACAAATTACCATAGGAACTTAAACTACATGCTTGTAAAAAGTTAAAATTATCTTTGTATTTTATTGTTAAACAGTATTTGTCTGACTTTTTCGAACATGGTACGCATGTCAAACCTCGAGTTCAGTTCTTTTTTGTTTTTGAGCTTGAAGTAGTACTCCCTCCGTTCACTTTTGTAAGTCATTTAGAACAGCTGAAATTGAACTGTTTTAGGTGCTGTCTTAAATGTCTAAAACGTCTTCAAAAGTGAATGGAGGGAGTACTAAACATCTCAATGCAAAAGCTCATTGTGCAAATCAAGGGAATTTATTCTATCATACTTAAACCTTTGTTTCTAAGAGCTTCGTGTTACTTTGCATTTCGAGGGATCTATCTCACCTCAATCTCCCAGGATCAATACCTGATTTTTCGCCATCACTTATGTGTATGTATGTGTCCTTCCTGATCTGACTCCGTGTTTCCAAACTGTGCAGCACAGAGCCCCTTAAATATGCTATTTCTTCGTCTGTGATGTAGATTCACCCACAAAGCAGCAGTGTATCAATCATGATTTCGGGAGAATTCGTCATGCTGATATGGTGCCCTAACCAAAGCCAGGCTGTCAGTCTAGTACATCTTATGCATGGGTTGCACCTGATAATATATTTAAGGTCTTAAAAGCTTGTATTATGCAATCTCAATTTTTGTTTAGGAAATAATTGCCAAATTCAGCCCTAGTTACCTACTGCAAGATTTTTATGTTTACTGAGCTAATATGCTCTTCAGAACTATTCTTATTAGGTTATCAAATTGTTCTCTCATGTGATGAGGAAAGTGTTTCTCGTACGAACAAGTATTTGCTTGTCATTGAACTGGAGGATTTACTTATTATTTTTATATAATTTAGCTATTGTACTATATAAACTTTACTCGGCCCTTACCCATAAAAAAAAACTTTACTTGACCCTTTTTTTTCAGACTGATAAATCACGGTGGCTTGATCCAGTATATCCATTTGCTAGCATCTGTGTTTGACAACCCTGCAGGGAGAACGCCATCCTAATCCTATCCTTGCCTTTTCCCCTTTTAACTTTATTTCCCAGTAACTATTGGTTAATGCAGCATTGATCAATTATAAAAGTGAGGGTCATCTCTATACATATTTTCAGGGAGGACAAGCCTCTTTGCCGACCACTTGCAGAAATGCAAAAAATTCTACGTCATGGTTTTATGCTTTGCTTCACAAGTCAGTATTAAGAAGAACAAATTACAAAGGGATGTCTATGAGAACGGATGATGCCATCTAGGCGATTCAGGTCCCTTCGATTGCTCTGAAGTTGAAAGCTTCTGACTCGGGTTTACCCCGACAAGTGGGATATGCTAAAAAAGTGAAAATGATAACATCACTAAGCTAACACGAGCTATTTTTTATTTTATTTTATTTCTGCAGGAAAACACGAGCTATTTTGGGGGACGCATCTTGGAGACCCTAGCTATCGACACATTGCTAAAACTTGTACGATGGGGATCGCGGAGGACTAGCCTCAAAAGTGCTAGAAAAGTCAAAACAGATGGTACTATATCTAAGAAAAGAAAAAGTAGCTCCACAACTCGCCCAAAGAAGAAAAAAGACCCGTTGCTAATGATTTTGGAAATCCATGGTGGCATTATTTCCTTTTTTTAGGAATTTTTGCATTACCATTAAACAAATGTCAAACTACATGAACCCGTGGAAACCACGAGACAATGAGAGAGACACATATCCATGAACATTTGCAGGAAAACTCCTCACAAAAAAAAACTACATTGAAGTCCTTTGAGTTTTCTGCAACCGTCATCCTCACTACTTGCTGACGGGGACAAAGAAGCACCATTGCTCGCGAGGGCTTTTGTGATATGAAGAAGGGGCCCGCTGCAAGGCCATTGTTGTTGTCATGCGTCGACTGGCTATCATCCCCGCGCTCTTTGAAACCTAGATCCGCCGCATGTTGCCAATGTCGTCAACACTGAATGATGGAACTGCCACTCTCGAGCCTCTAATCTTGTTCTTGGACCTTCACCTTTCCCCAAACACGATGCCACACAAAAAAACACTAGATCCATCGCCACCATGGGAATATTGAAACAAGGCTCCAACAGATCCCTCGAGTTCACCACCGGGGGCACCGCCGAGATGGGTTTGGGATCGGGGGAGATTATTCTAAACGTCAGGGTGGAACACACTAGTCCTAACCTTAACTACCCGAGTCAGAGAGGTGGGTTCCCTCACCCTTCAATTGTTGGAGGAGTTAGTCTTTTTTTTAGGAAGAAATGGAGCAAACCGTTTGTTATCTTTCACTTACACCAAACTACTTTCAGCTTATGTGAGATTTGACTCGCCTGGGTCGATGCACTTATTCTGGTGCATCAGTGACGCTTCCATCGTTGTCAATGACATTTCGTGTATCCCGGGATTGATTACAAGCGCAACACAGGCTCCATCAAGAGGACCCAATGTCGCCTTGCTTTGTTCATCTTTGGTCGACAACGTGCTCCAACGTTAATCACTAATGATGACCACAGTTGGTCACACATGAAACCCCCTGGCCGATGATCTCCCTTGTCGTGTAATCCAATTGCTATGACACCGATTCCATCTCGCTCCTGTGCAGCCAATGAGCCACATCTCCACCGTGTTGTGGTTCGGATTTTAAATTCAACGGAAACACGAGGGAATGAGAAGAACAAGGGGAAAGCCCAATTCATTATAGCTACTTACATACTGTACTATGTAGTAAACAGTAAAAATGGACAATTAAATGGTAGCTCCTGCCCCATCTTGCGTGCATCCACCTTGAACTCGAAAAAACATGTGATTCTCATCGAGAGTTGCGGATTGTCGTCGATGAGCTTTGCCCCCAAGGAGGCATCATCGCACTCGACCTTGAGTTGTGCCTTGGCCTTGCAGTGCTCCTTCTCCTCATCTCGAGAGATATCCTTAACGTGAGGCGCGAGGAAGGCCGTGGAGGGAGCGTCGGCGGGGAAGTTGAGTCTGTCCAACTCGTTGTGTCGTATGTGTGCCGACACCTATGTGGTGTTGAAGGTGCCAAGCCACACGCGTGCGCCCGTGTCCGGATTTTGGAACTTCTTAGCATAGTTGATCGATGATTGGTGCCTTACACCCTGGTGCGATGAGGAGGAGCTCATGGGCATGTGACACGAAGGCGGAAGCAACTATACAACTATAACATCCCCTACGGCAAGAAGGAGCTCGGGGGTGGTCGGCATAGACCTTTGTCTGCATGGCCTTCCTGGCCGACGGGACCTTCGTCATGGTTGTCATGGTCCTTCTAGCGACGAAAGGGCATGATGGGCCATAGCAGTTCTGATTTGCCACCACAAGCGAAGCAAAGCTATACTGCTCGGCTTCCTCTGTCGCCACCATGCGCATGCCCATGTCAACAACGGGCGCCGTCCCGATCTGCCCGCGCCTCGCGTTGCCCTTGCCGATGACGAGGGCGGCGGGGCGCAACGAGTTGGCCACCCAATCGATGAAAGAAACCATAGCCGTGTTTCCTAGCACACGAGTTGTGACGAGGAAACTCATTATTTTAGATAATGACATACGGTCTATGTCGGGGATATACCCCGCGGTATGACCCGGCCGGACTTGGCGATTCATTAATGACCCGCCCTGACTGGACGACTCATTAAGTGACCCGCCCGAGCCTGGCGACTTAAGGGTGGCCTGGCAAGCGGATCAGAGGAGCGACAAGACCCGGGGGCTCAGGAGGCTCAAGGCCCAGAAGGCTAGCTTACGTTATGGTAGGCCGGCTTAAGAGGAAAGGCATAAGGAATATTCTTCTACAAAGGAAGCAAGACTAGGATTCCACTTGTAATAGAGTAATCCTAATCCTACTAGGACTAGTCATGTAACCCGCCCCTTCAACATATATAAGGAGGGGCAGGGCTCCCCAAAGAGGGACATACAAGAAGAAACAATCTCTAGGGCTAGACACAAAGAGCCGGCTTACCGGCGACTCCCTCATGATCATAATGAGACCTAGCCACAAACAACATATAGGGTTATTACCGGATGATGTTTCCTGGGGCCCGAAGCTGTCTAAACCCTTGTCTTGTGTCGCGTCTCTCGATTCCGCTCAACCCCTCTCAAGCTACCACATAGATGTGTTGGCCTCGCGACTAAGTCCTCACACCAGGACATCTGCCGTGACAAAACCACGATAGTTAAATGTCTCTTGAGCCGGATTTTTAACCGGAATCTTTAAAAAGACAAATATTTAGGAACGAAGAGAGTGCAAGGCCACTGTGAAAAAAATATTTTGCATCTATACAAGACCACTAACAATAATCAAAGAAAAAATTAATGATGTTTTCTCGTACTAACAACTTGTTTAATACTTGCATGTATGTAGTCATAATAAACACTATTCTACCGGAAATCCTTTTCTGAGCCCGGGCTCATCTGCACCTGTGTTGAATAAAAAATTCAAAACAAATAATAAAAAATTCAAAAAATTCTAATTTTTTTTCTCATGGTAGACAACTTGATACGTGAGGTTCGACCCAATTTTCAATCAATTGGACAACTGAGCAACTCTCGGCAAAAAAGACAAATTTGGGGTCTGTAAAACAGTTTACTGTTTGTGTACTGTTTTGACCCGATTTGTCTTTTTTGTTGAGAGCTACTCAGATGTTCAAATGAGCTAAAATTTGGAGCGAACCTCACGCAATAAAGTGTTTACCATGGGAAAAAGTTTGGAATTTTTGGAATTTTTCTAGTATTTTTTGTGAATTTTCTGTGGCCGGGTGCAGATGAGCCTCGGCACCATATTGCTGCACTCCTATTCTACTTCCTTTTCATTCCTTCCTTGCATGCATATGCTGGCGTATTAATGAACCTGGTTAACGAAGAAGAAAAGTTGACTTACAAATTATTCATTAAATTTTACCTTGGTACCTGTAATCTGAGTTTGTGTTCTTTTATAAGAGAATGGAGGGAGTGATAAGAAGGATCAAAATCCCAAATCCACGGCATACCGTGCCGAGCTTCGCTAGTACTAGCCACAACCTGAGGTGTGTCGCACTGTGTCAAGCTCTGATAGCGAGACTCTCCAGCCTCCTCTTCTCTTCTCCATCGGGTCTGCTCCTCCACAAGGGAGCCACCACCGGCCGCCCCTTCTCCCCACTCCTCCAGCCGCCTCATGCTCCCTTTTCTCTCTCCATAGCACCAGTGCTCTATTCTCCACAAAATCTATTAAAACTGATAGATTTTTAGAGGCAAAAGAGCTCATGATAACACACAACAAATTATTTTTTGACCTATGCAAGAGTGTCGGTTCCGATACTGTCATGCAAGACCCATCACCGACAAGGTTGAAGGAAATATGCCCTAGAGGCAATAATAAAGTTGTTATTTATATTTCCTTATATCATGATAAATGTTTATTATTCATGCTAGAATTGTATTAACCGGAAACTTAGTACATGTGTGAATACATAGACAAACAGAGTGTCACTAGTATGCCTCTACTTGACTAGCTCGTTAAATCGAAGATGGTTAAGTTTCCTAGCCATAGACATGAATTGTCATTTTATTAACGGGATCACATCATTAGAGAATGATGTGATTGACTTGTCCCATTCCGTTAGCTTAGCACTTGATCATTTAGTATGTTGCTATTGCTTTCTTCACGACTTATACATGTTCCTATGACTATGAGATTATGCAACTCCCGAATACCGGAGGAACGCTTTGTGTGCTACCAAACGTCACAACGTAACTAGGTGATTATAAAAGTGCTCTACAGGTGTCTCAGATGGTACTTGTTGAGTTGGCATAGATCGAGATTATGATTTGTCACTCCGATTGTCGGAGAGGTATCTCTGGGCCCTCTCGGTAATGCACATCACTATAAGCCTTGCAAGCAATGTAACTAATGAGTTAGTTGCGGCATGATGCATTACAGAACGAGTAAATAGACTTGCTGGTAACGAGATTGAACTAGGTATTGAGATACCGACGATCGAATCTCGGACAAGTAACATACCGATGACAAAGGGAACAACGTATGTTATGCGGTTTGACCGATAAAGATCTTCGTAGAATATGTAGGAACCAATATGAGCATCCAGGTTCCGCTATTGGTTATTGACCGGAGATGAGTCTCGGTCATGTCTACATAGTTCTCAAACCCGTAGGGTCCGCACGCTTAAAGTTCGATGACGATCGGTATTATGAGTTTATATGTTTTGATGTACCGAAGGTAGTTCGGAGTCCCGGATATGATCACGGACATGACGAGGAGTCTCGAAATGGTCGAGACATAAAGACCGATATATTGTACGACTATATTTGGACATCGGAATGGTTCCGGGAGAGATCGGGAATATACCGGAGTACCGGGAGGTTACCGGAACCCCCCGAGAGGTATATGGGCCTTATAGGGCCATTGTGGGAGAGAGGAGAAGGGAGCAAAGGAGGGGGCGCCCCCAAGCCCAATCTGAATTGGGAGGGGGGCCAGCCCCCCTTTCCTCCCTCCTTCCTCCCCCTTCCTTCCACTCCTAGTCCAACTAGGGAAGGGGGGAATCCTACTCCCGGTGGGAGTAGGACTCCCCATGGGGTGCGCCATAGGAGGGCCGGCCCTCCCCCTCCTCCACTCCTTTATATACGGGGGAGGGGGGCACCCCATAGACACACAAGTTGATCACTCTTAACCGTGTGCGGTGCCCCCCTCCACCATAATCCACCTCGGTCATATCGTCGTAGTGCTTAGGCGAAGCCCTGCGCGGTAACTTCATCATCACCGTCATCACGCCGTCGTGCTGACGAAGCTCTTCCCCGAAGCTCTACTGGATCGTGAGTTCGTGGGACGTCACCGAGCTGAATGTGTGCAGATCGCGGAGGTGCCGTACGTTCGGTACTAGGATCGGTCAATCGTGAAGACGTACGACTACATCAACCGCGTTGTCATAAGGCTTCCGCTTCCGGTCTACGAGGGTACGTGGACAACACTCTCCCCTCTCATTGCTATGCATCATCATGATCTTGCGTGTGCGTAGAATTTTTTTTGAAATTACTACGTTCCCCAACAGTGGTATCAGAGCCAGGTTTATGCGTAGATGTTATATGCATGAGTACAACACAAGTGAGTTGTGGGCGATACTAGTCATACTGCTTACCAGCATGTCATACTTTGATTCGGCGGTATTGTTGGATGAAGCGTCCCGGATCGACATTACGCCAGACGCTTACGCAAGACTGGTTCTACCGACGCGCTTCGCATACGTGGGCTGGCGGTGTCAGTTTCTCCAACTTTAGTTGAATCGAGTGTGGCTACACCGGTCCTTGTGAAGGTTAAAACATCACATACTTGACGAAATATCGTTCTGGTTTTGATGCGTAGGTAAGAACGGTTCTTGCTCAGCCCGTAGCAGCCACGTAAAACTTGTAACAACAAAGTAGAGGACGTCTAACTTGTTTTTGCAGGGCATGTTGTGATGTGATATGGTCAAGACATGATGCTAAATTTTATTGTATGATATGATCATGTTTTGTAACGGAGTTATCGGCAACTGGCAGGAGCCATATGGTTGTCACTTTATTGTATGAAATGCAATCGCCATGTAATTGATTTACTTTATCACTAAGCGGCAGCGATAG
The DNA here is from genome assembly GCA_021605205.1 of Aegilops longissima. Taxonomy (NCBI): domain Eukaryota; kingdom Viridiplantae; phylum Streptophyta; class Magnoliopsida; order Poales; family Poaceae; genus Aegilops; species Aegilops longissima. The sequence continues at coordinate 60,912,106 of CM038676.1, forward strand.
TCGTAGAAGTAATAGTTGGCAAGACGACAATGGTGCTACGATGGAGATCAAGGTGTCGCGCCGGTGACGATGGTGATCATGATGGTGCTTTGGAGATGGAGATCAAAGGCACAAAATGATGATGGCCATATCATATCACTTATATTGATTGCATGCGATGTTTATCTTTTATGCATCTTATTTTGCTTAGTTCGGCGGTAGCACTATAAGATGATCTCTCACTAAATTTCAAGGTACAAGTGTTCTCCCTGAGTATGCACCGCTGCGAAAGTTTGTCGTGCCGAGACACCACGTGATGATCGGGTGTGATAAGATCTATGTTCACATACAACGGGTGCAAGCCAGTTTTGCACACGCAGAATACTTGTGTTAAACTTGACGAGCCTAGCATATGCAGATATGGCCTCGGAACACTGAGACCGAAAGGTCGAGCGTGAATCATATAGTAGATATGATCAACATAGTGATGTTCACCATTGAAAACTACTCCATCTCACGTGATGATCGGACATGGTTTAGTTGATATGGATCATGTGATCACTTAGATGATTAGAGGGATGTCTATCTAAGTGAAATTTCTTAAGTAATTTGATTAATGAACTTTAATTTATCATGGACTTAGTACCTGATAGTATTTTGCATGTCTATGTTGTTGTAGACAGATGGCCCGTGCTATTGTTCCGTTGAATTTTAATGCGTTCCTAGAGAAAGCTAAGTTGAAAGATGATGGTAGCAACTACACGGACTGGGTCCGTAACTTGAGGATTATCCTCATTGCTGCACAGAAGAATTATGTCCTGGAAGCACCGCTAGGTGCCAAACCCGCTGCCGGAGCAACGCCAGATGTTATGAACGTCTGGCGGAGCAAAGCTGATGACTACTTGATAGTTAAGTGTGCCATGCTTTACGGCTTAGAACCGGGACTTCAACGACGTTTTGAACGTCATGGAGCATATGAGATGTTCCAGGAGTTGAAGTTAATATTTCAAGAAAATGCCCGGATTGAGAGATATGAAGTCTCCAATAAGTTCTACAGCTGCAAGATGGAGGAGAATAGTTATGTCAGTGAGCATATACTCAAAATGTGTGAGTATAACAATCACTTGATTCAACTGGGAGTTAATCTTCCGGATGATAGTGTCATTGATAGAATTCTTCAATCACTGCCACCAAGCTACAAGAGCTTCGTGATGAACTATAATATGCAAGGGATGGATAAGACAATTCCCGAGCTCTTCGCAATGCTAGGAGTGGAATATGTCTAGGGGGGGGGGTGATTAGACTACTTGACCAAATAAAAATCTAGCCTTTTCCCATTCTTGGCAGATTTTAGCAACTTTAGAACAAGTCAAGCAATCTTAACACAATTCAAGCAAGCATGCAAAGAGTATATGAGCAGCGGAAAGTAAAGCATGCAACTTGCAAGAATGTAAAGGGAAGGGTTTGGAGGATTCAAACGCAATTGGAGACACGGATGTTTTTGTCGTGGTTTCGATAGGTGGTGCTATCGTACATCCACTTGATGGAGACTTCAACCCACGAAGGGTAACGGTTGTGCGAGTCCACGGAGGGCTCCACCCACGAAGGGTCCATGAAGAAGCAACCTTGTCTATCCCACCATGGCCATCGCCCACGAAGGACTTGCCTCACTAGCGGTAGATCTTCACGAAGTAGGCAATCTCCTTGCCCTTACAAATTCCTTGGTTCAACTCCACAATCTTGTCGGAAGCTCCCAAGTGACACCTAGCCAATCTAGGAGACACCACTCTCCAAGAAGTAACAAATGGTGTGTTGATGATGAACTCCTTGCTCTTGTGCTTCAAATAATAGTCTCCCCAACACTCAACTCTCTCTCACAGGATTTGGATTTGGTAGAAAGAAGATATGAGTGGAAAGCAACTTGGGAAGGCTAGAGATCAAGATTCGTATGGTAGGAGTGGAATATCTTGGCCTCAACACAACGGTAGGTGGTTCTCTCTCAGAAAATGTAAGTTGGAAGTGTAGGTTCGTTCTGATGGCTCTCTCCATGAATGAAGAGGAGGTGGAGGGGTATATATAGCCTCCACACAAAATCTAACCATTACACACAACTTGCCAAACTCGGTGGGATCGAATTGTTAAACTCGTTCGGACCGATTCAACAAATCTAGTGACCGTTAGGATTTTCGGTGGGACCGACATGCAACTCGGTAGGACCGATATGGTTAGGGTTAGGGCATAACGTAATCTCGGTGAGACCGATTACACAAATTCGGTGAGACCGATTTTGGTAATAAGCTAACCAGAGAGTTGGTCAGGTAAACTTCGGTGGGACCGATTCGCTCATTTCGGTGAGACCGAAATGTTACAAAAGGGAAACAGAGAGTTTACATTGCAATCTCGGTGGGACCGATCACTTATCTTGGTAGGACCAAAACGTTAAAAAGGGAAACAGAGAGATTACAATCCCATCTCGGTGAGACCAAGATCCCTATCTATAACGCCCTCGATGCGGCTATATCTCCCACGTGTCGAGGCACGACTTAGAGGCATAACCGCATTGAAAGCAATGTCGCAAGTGAGGTAATCTTCACACAACCCATGTAATAAATAAGGAAAGAGATACATAGTTGGCTTACAATGCCACTTCACACAAAGACATAAGTAAACATCCATCATTCAGAGTACACTCAAGGTCCGACTACGGAACCAAAATAAAAGAAGATACCCCAAATGCTACACAGATCCTCGATCGTCCCAACCGGGCACCACTCTCGATCATCGGAAAAGACACATAGTAACGACCACGCCTCGTCGAACTCCCACGTGAGCTCGGATCGCCACCGCACCGCATCGCCGGCACCTGCAACTGTTTTGGTAGAATCTGTGAGTCACGGGACTCAGCAATCTCACACCCGCGAGATCAAGACTATTTAAGCTTATAGGAAGGACAGAGTAGTAAAGTGGAGCTGCAGCAAGCGACTAGCATGTATGGTGGCTACATCGCAAAAGAGAGCGAGAAGAGGAGCAAAGCACGGTCGTGAAGCTGGTAGCGACCAAGAAGTGATCCTGAACTACTTACGTCAGACATAACTCCAACACCGTGTTCACTTCCCGGACTCCGCCGAGAAGAGACCATCACGGTTACACACGCTTGTTGATGTGTATTTTATTTGAGGTCAACTTCGGTTTTCTACAACCGAGATTAACAAATTCCCATCTGCCTCATAACGCAGGCACGGCTTTGAAAGATATTACCTGCAGGGTGTCCCAACTTAGCCCATTATAAGCTCTCACGGTCAACGAAGGATATTCCTTCTACCGGAAGACCCGATCAATCTCGAATCCCGGACTACAAGACATTTCGACAAAGAATAAAACAAGACCAGCAAAGCCGCCCGATTGTGCCGACAAATCCCGATAGGAGCTGCACATATCTCGCTCTCGGCACATCCGGATGAGACATCCTACGAGTAAAACCAAGCCTCGAAGTTTCCCGTGGTGGCCCCTGATCTACTCGTTTGGGCCAGCACTCAAGGAGCACCGTCCGGGGGTTAAAATAAAGATGACCCTCGGGCTCGCGAAACCCGGGGAAAAGGCTTAGGTGGCAAATGGTAAAACCAAAGTTGGGCCATGCTTTGGGCGAGTCTTATTCAAAGCAAACTGTCAAGGGGGTCCCATAAATCACCCAACCGTGTAAGGAACGCAAAATCAAGGAACATAACACCGGTATGACGGAAACTAGGGTGGCAAGAGTGGAACAAAACACCAGGCATAGGGCCGAGCCTTCCACCCTTTACCAAGTATATAGATGCATTAATTATAGCAGATATATAGTGTGATACCCCCAACAAGTAAACATGTTCCAACAAGGAACAACATCTCCATGTTCCAACAAGGAACAAACTTCACCTTCACCTGCAACTAGCAACGCTATAAGAGGGCTGAGCAAAGCGATAACATAGCCAATCAACGGTTTGCTAGGAAAGGATGGTTAGGGGCTGACATGGAAATATGGGTGGCATGATATAGCAAGTGGTAGGCATCGCAGCATAGGCATAGCAAAAGAGCGAGCAACTAGCATAGCAAAGATAGAAGTGATTTCGAGGGTATGGTCATCTTGCTCGCAATGTTCTCGAGTTGTCGAAAGCTTGATCCTCGTAAGCGTTCTCAACAGGTTCCTCGCTCACGTACTCGCCTCCGGCTCTACCCAAAGCAACAACACAAACAAAGGAACCACAATAAATCACGGTGCAATGCACAATCAACATGATGCAAAACATGACATGATATGCGGATGTGATATGCAATGCGATAAAGGCCCGGAAGGTAAATGATGAACCAGGCATCAACTTGGCAAACCAAGTATGCCACTGAAAGATGAGATGATTTCGTTGAAATCGATATAAAGATCACCGAATCGGATGCACGGTTTGAAATGACAAGCAAAACAAGAATGGCGCAAATCTGCCATTAACAGCATGATGCCACTTAGCAAGCAACAAGAAATTAAGCTACTGCACCCAAACGTACCAACAAAGTATATGGCAGTGATCTACACAAGATGCTCGACAAAAGATGAGCACTGAGCTACGGCTAGTTCACATCATAACAGGTTCAAACAAGCATGGCAAAAGAGCACAAAATATCAGGCTGGACATGGCAAAAACAGCATCAGGTTGCAATGTTCAGAGCAACAAAACTACATGCTACAGGACCTTAAAATAGCAAAACATGGCGTGGCATGAATCTACTCAAAGCATAGAACAAAAGTCCCTTACTGACCATAAGCCAAAAAGGATCAGAAAATATAGCAACATCCATGTTAATATCGAAAGTTTCGTTAACAGATTCAGCAACATGACATGTCAAAAACTGATAACAAGTAGGCATGTTTACAAGCTCAATACACTCACTACAGAGCCTTATATGACAAACTAAGCATACATACATCAAGAAGACATGGCATAGAAGACATACATGGCAAGAACAATAACATAGCCTATACGGATCAACCACAACATCCTAGGCAAAATTGAATAACATGTAAACAATCTGCCAGGAAACATTTGATAGCAAAAGTAGAGCTCGATTGACTCAAGCTATGGCACTCCATAATTGCAAACAAAGGCATGGATGGATAGAGCAAGACATGTTTAACAAAACATCCTTACTGAAGTATCTCAAAATATGCATAGATCTCTCGGTAGCATCAAGTTAACATGGCATCAAAATATCAGCTAAACAGGGCTGAAATCAGCAACATCAGGACACCTACTTTGCATGCTTGTGCTAGTCACCACATAGATCACAAAAATACATGGCATATACCCCTGCAAAGATGGCATGGCATATTACAAAACACATGTAGGACTCAAATTCATAGGGTGCACACATCAATCATGGCAAAAATAACAAAAGTGCAAGTTCTGTTAATAAACAGAAACTAACATCACATAGCACTCTTCCAACAGCATTTCGGGCATCAATATGAGCTCAAATGAAAATGATGCAATGAGATGAAATGATCTACTCTTCGAGGCGAACATTTTGACATATTATACGCGCAAAATGGACCTACAGATGCAAAGATACACTCCGTTGAAAATGCAACAAAATTCATAGATATGAAAAAACTTAGAGAAAAGTGAGGGAGAGAGGTCAACGGCGGCACATGACCGAGGCCGGATCCGCCGGGATCGGACGAGGGCGGCGGCGCACGGCGCAGGCGGGCGCCGGAGGAGGCGGCCGGGGTCGGGGCCGCCGAGGGGCGGTGGCCGCCGGCGGGGCAGCGCCGCCAGCGGCGAGGCGAGGTCGGCGGCGAGGAGGCCGGCAGCAGCGGGCGGCGCTGCACGAGGTGGCGGCAGCGGAGCCGGCCGGTGGCGGGCGGCGGCGGAGCCGGCCGGACTCAGCGAGGCGGAGGAGGCGGCGGGCGCCGCCGGCGCGGGCGTCGGGCGAGGCGCGGGATGGCCGGCCAGGCGGAGGGCTGGCCGTGGGCCTCGTGGGCCATGGGTGATGGCGGCGGGCGGCGGCTGTGGCAGTCGCGATCGGGCGAGGGCGGCGGCGATTTTTGTCCGGGCGGCGGACACGTCCGGCGGGCGCGGACGGATTTAGGGTTTCGGGGAGGAATGATCCGGATTTGGAGGGTTTGCTTAAATAGGCATAGAGGGAGCTAGGAGAGTCCAAATGAGGTGTAGTTTTCGCCACACGATCGTGATCGAACGACGGAGAGCATGGAAGTGACTTAGATGGGTTATTGGGCTGTTTTGAAGGGGTGTTGGCTGCAACTTAAAAGAGGCCTTTATGAGAGTCGTTAATCACTGGAGTACCAAACGAGCTCCAAATGACCAAACTTGACCGTGGTCTAGGGTGGTATACCAAGGCCACTAGACAAACCTCGTCCATTCCGAGAAGGTTTAGTACCCGCACACGGAAAACGTAAAAGGGACCGCCGGGGAGATAGGAGTGCCGGATTGCAAAACGGACAACGGAAAAATGCTCGGAATCATGAGACGAACACGTATGCAAATGCGATGCACATGATGACATGATATAAAATGCATGACATGGACAAAAGCAAAAGGAGAAAAACCCAACCACGGAGGGAATATCATATCACAATGCCGAAAATGGCAAGAGTTGGAGTTACAAATATGGAAAGTTACTTCCGGGTGTTACAACACTCCACCACTACAAGAGGATCTCGCCCCAGATCTAGGACTGAAAGAACTCCGGATACTCGAACGGAGGTGATCCTCGCGCCCCGTGTGGCTTCTCGGTCGGAATGGTGTGACCACTTCACTTTCAGGAATTTGATTGACTTGTTGCGAGTGTTGCGCTCGGTTTCTTCAAGAATAGCAACGGGTGCTCATGATAAGAGAGATCTTCTTGAAGGTCAATCTCTTGAAGTTGATAGTGCGTTCAGAGTCTTGAAGCACTTGCGAAGCTGTGACACGTGAAACACATCGTGCACATTTGCAAAGTTGGATGGAAGCTCAAGTTGATAGGCGAGATCGCCTCTTTGCCAATGATCTTGAAAGGACCCACGATCTAGGGGCAAGCTTCCTTTGATACCGGGCGGCGAGTGCCTTTCATTGAGAGACGCGGAGGTAGACATGGTCTCCGATTTCAAAAGCCACATCACGGTGCTTATCATCATAATAGCTCTTCCGCGCGATTATGCTGCTTTGAGATTCTCACGAATGACTTGGCACATTTCTTCCGCTACGTGATCAAGTCATTGCCAAGAAGTTGGCGCTCACCGTCTCGAGACCAATTGAGAGGAGTACGGCACTTTCGCCATAGAGAATTTCGAATGGGGCCTTGCCGAACTCGCTTGGAAGCTGTTGTTGTAGGAGAACTCGGCATAAGGAAGACAATCTTCCCACTTCATACCAAGGAAATGACACAAGCCCCGAGCATATCTTCAAGGATTTGATTTACTCGCTCAACTTGGCCACTTGTTTGAGGATGGAAAGTCTGTGCTGAAACGAATGTTGGTGCCCATGGCCTTCTCAAAAGAATCCCAAAACTTGGAGGTAAAGATGCTGCCACGGTCTCAAGAGATCACTTGTGGAATGCCGCAAGGAGACAATCTCGAGGTGTATAGCTCGCCAACCGAGCTGCTGTGATGGATTCTTTGATAGGAAGAAAATGAGCCACTTTAGTAAGCTTGTCAATGACAACGAAGATAGCATCATTTCCACGCTTGGACTTTGGAAAACCAGTCACGAAGTCCATTTCAATATGATCAAACTTCCATTCAGGAATAGCAAGAGGTTGGAGGAGACCAGCTGGTCTTTGGTGTTCCTTTCACTCTTCTCGCAGACATCACACTCATTCACGAATTGAGCAATTTCTCGCTTCATTCGAGTCCACCAATATGACTGCTTGAGGTCCCGGTACATCTTCATACTTCCAGATGAATGGATAGAAGCGAATTGTGAGCCTCGCTCATAATGACTTTTCTCGATCACCCTTAGGAACCACAATCCGTCCTCAAAGAAAAGAGTATCTTTGTCATCAACGTGGAAGCACTTGTACTTGAAATGCCCTTGTCGATACCACGCTTCACCTTTTTCACCATGGTATCCGAAGTTGAGCCTCACGAATCTGATCTTCCAAAGTAGGAGAGACTATGAGGTTGGCAAGAAAGCCTTGAGGAACAACTTGAAGATTCAGCTTATGGAAAGCTTCACGAGATCCGGTGAAAGGGCTTGAGGATTAGACTGCTGCGATAAGCCTTCCTGCTCAAAGCATCTGCAATGACATTGGCCTTGCCCGGAGTATATTCAATACTTGGGTTGTACTCTTGAATCATTTCACCCATCGAGTCTGCCCGAGGTTGAGGTTGGGTTGAGTGAAGATGTACTTGAGACTCTTATGATCGGTGAAAATGTCCACTTTCCTTCCCAACAAGAGATGTCTCCATGTAATCAATGCATGGACAACGCCGCCAACTCAAGATCGTGAGTGGGGTAGTTCTTTTCGTTGAGCTTCAATGGCGAGAGGTATAAGCCACAACTCTCTTCTCTTGCATTAACACAGACCGAGACCTTGAAGAGAAGCATCACGAAAACTTCAAATGGCTTGGATTCATCAGAGGAGTCAAGACAGAGCTGTGACGAGTTTCTCTTTGAGAGTATTGAAAGCAACATCACACTCGGAGACCGGACATACTTCACATGCTTCTCGAGGAGGTTGGAAAGAGGCTTTGCAATCTTGGAGAAGTTCTCAACGAATCTTCGCAATAGCTTGCAAGACCAAGAAAATCATGAGAGCTGCTTGACATTCCGAGGAGGTTCCCAATTCACAATTGCGGACACCTTCTGGGATTAACAGCGATGCCCTTGGCGGAGATGATATGACCAAGATAAAGCACTTCATCAAGCCAAAATTCACATTTGGAGAACTTAGATAGAATTGATACTCTCGAGCTTGTCTAGCACCAATCGCAAATGTTTGGCATGATCCTTCTTATTCTTGGAGAAGACCAAAATATCATCAAGATAGACCAAGACGAATTCATTGGTGTAGGGGTTGAAGATGAAATTCATCATCCGAGAGAATGTTGGAGGAGCATTGACAAGGCCGAAAGACATGACAATATATTCATAAGAACCAAAGCTTGTTCTGAATGCTGTCTTGGGAATATCTTGTTCACGAATGCGAATCTGATGATAACCCATACGAAGGTCAAGCTTGGAGAACACTTTAGCACCTTTGAGTTGCTCGAAAAGCTCATTGATGTTGGGAAGTGGATACTTGTTCTTGATAGTCTTCTTATTCAATGGACGGTAATCGACGCACAGTCGGTCCGTGCCATCCTTCTTCCGGACAAAAGAACACCACAACCCCAAGGAGATGAACTCGGTCCGATCAAACCCAGACGCTCTTGTTCATCGAGCTGCTTCTTCAATTCCTTCAGCTCATCAGTCCAAGCTTGTATGGACGCTTGCAAACGGGTTCGATGCGGTGCTCAAGATCGATAACGAACTCAACTAGCCGATGAGGAGGCATACCCGAAGCTCTTACCGAAAGACATCTTGGTACTCACAAACGATCGAATCGAGAGATAGCATTCAGTTCGCCCTTCTCATTGAGAGAAAACAACCAATGGTTTCATCACGAAGCGCATAGATGATCACATCATTAGAAGAGTGAGTCAATTGAATTTCCCGGCAGCACAATCAAGCTGAGCTTTGTCTTTGAGAAAGACATCCATTCCGAGAATAAGATCAATATCCGAGTCACCAAGAACAATTGGTTTAGAAAGAAATCTATAATCGCCCATCTTGATAGAGACATTAGAGCAACCAAACTAGAATTCATAAGCCTTCCGGAGAAACAACTTGCATAACTTTGGACAGAATCTACGTGTCAACATTGTGCTTGATGCAAAAGGATATGACATGAAAGAATGCGATGCACCAAAGATCAAATAAGACTTTTGCAGAATATCATTAATCGAGAGATTACCCATGATCACATCAAGAATCCTCCGCTTGAGCTGCATTCATCATATTGACCTTTGCAAACTTGGGATTATGCTTGACCACCGCATTGCTGGAAGATTTCACAGGAGGAGGAGGCGGAAGACGCCTCTGGTTGAAGCATTTGTTCGCATAGTGACCTTTCTGCTCACATTTGTTGCAAGTCACCTCAGAGAGCGGACGGTGGTAAGGAGCACTTGACCTTGGAGCTTGAGAATTAGACTTGTTCTGATAGCTTGGGTTGGGTGGGTGGGAAGATCCACGGCCACCTGAGTTCTTCTCACGATAAGGCCGACGGAACGGAGGAGGAGGAAGGTAAAACTTCTGCTGCTTAGCTGCCACTTGAGAGGAAGAAGAAGACTGAACTGCATCCCCGATTCTCTTCTTAGAAGCCTCACATTTGAGCTGGGCAGCTTCTTGCTTCAGAGCCATGTTGTAGAAATCATCATACTTATCGGCTCAAAAGCACAAGAGCTAATTGCAGATCTTCTCTCGCACCACCTCTGAATTGATAGATCATACTCTTTTCATCGTGTCGCCTTGCTTAGCAAAACGAGCGAGCTTACGAACTGGATATTGTATTGATAGACAGACATGTTGCCTTGCTTGAGATTGCGGAACTCCTCACGCTTGCTCTCAACAACACTTTTCGAATGTGATGAGCTCAAATCACGGCGAACTCATCCTGTAATGACACGACCTCCTCTGGAATCTTTGTATTGTCGGTACCACTCAAAGAGCTTGATCCTTGAGTTGAAACGATGCAAACTTGACAAAGTCCTCATGTCCGACATTGCTACAATCAAAATGCTTGCAGATGTCCACAAGCCAATCGTCGTCGTCGTGGCCTCAACACGTAAACCGAAAGACTTCGCTGATTAGCGAGGAACCGATCGAGAGTAGCAAAGTGTGGCTGATTGTTGCCTTGACCTTGATTTCCTTGATTGCCTTGCCCGATTACGTTCTTGCAAGAGCTGCAAAATCATCGAGCATTGGCATTGGTGGCTGCCATGATAGCTTGCCGTGCCTCCGGAGGCGGAGGTGGAGGTGGAGGTTCAACCGATCCCCATCATTGCGATCCGGATTCGACGCATGTTGGCGGAGCCATCTGAAGAGGGTGACATCCGTTAGTCCTTTGATAGACAAAAAGATAAGTAGAATCAACGGATAGAAATTGCAACATATAGTCTTCACAATAAACATTCAAACAAGAATGAACGAATGAATTCCAAAGTTAACCATCACACGTCCATTAAGGTGAGAAGCCACTTAGATAAAGATATGGAAACAACATCTGTCTTAGAAACAAATCGAATCTCATAACTGAAAACAAAAGATTGGCTTCTATAATGAGCCGGAACAAACACATGATAGAGATTTCGCCCAAAGTGTTTGTGGTGGGGCCCACACGGACACGACGTATAGCGGACGTCACGAATGACAAACAAGACGCCCTCGAATCAGCATAGCCAAGGATTCTTTAAGACGCCTCGCGACCATCAGAATCGACCGTGAATGGGCGGACCACTAAGCGTTGAACCCCAATCTCAAATCATACATCCGTCGGAAAGATATCCCGTAAGCTACTAGAATTCCCACCTATAAACTCTCGAAACTTTCTGGTTATGCAATCTGGTGTTGGGGATACAGGGACACAAAATATATCACCCAAACTAACAATACCTAGATCCAATTGTATCCATCCGTCAACACATAACCAAGAAATCCTCGAAATCGTGGTACCTCGACCTTCAAAAACATCCGTTATACAACTCATGGCAATACTCCCACTTTTCGCCTCGAGATCGGGCTATCGGGTTATCTCACCAACAACTGCACAAAAGAGATTTCGATGTCGGCAAAACTCGTATTCCAGAATCTGCAACGATAAAATTGTGACGACAACACCTCGGAGCTCAACTCCCGGGACACCGCCACAACCCCTAAATGTCGAGGCACCAAGAACAATGTTCTCGTCACAAAACCATCGAACGATTCCAAGATACCCACGTGATCCTAAATTTTTTTAGTGAAATTTGAGGAGAGAAGAGTCAAAACTCTACGTCGGATACCTCACAGAGCGTATTAAGGGACTGGGAAGTAAAAGAATCCTACTCTCGATATATATAATCCTAAGACTCAAAACATTTTCCATTCTAGACTCAACAACGCCAGAAAACAATCAAGTAGGGGCTCCTAAGTCGGGAAGGCTCGATACCAACTTATAACGCCTCGATGCGGCTATATCTCCCACGTGTCGAGGCACGACTTAGAGGCATAACCGCATTGAAAGCAATGTCGCAAGTGAGGTAATCTTCACACAACCCATGTAATAAATAAGGAAAGAGATACATAGTTGGCTTACAATCGCCACTTCACACAAGACATAAGTAAACATCCATCATTCGAGTCACTCAAGGTCCGACTACGGAACCAAAATAAAAGAAGATACCCCAAATGCTACACAGATCCCCGATCGTCCCAACTGGGCACCACTCATCGATCATCGGAAAAGACACATAGTAACGACCACGTTCCTCGTCGAACTCCCACGTGAGCTCGGATGCGCCACCTGCCCGCATCGTCGGCACTGCAACTGTTTTGGTAGAATCTGTGAGTCACGGGACTCAGCAATCTCACACCAGCGAGATCAAGACTATTTAAGCTTATAGGAAGGACAGAGTAGTAAAGTGGAGCTGCAGCAAGCGACTAGCATATATGGTGGCTACATCGCAAAAGAGAGCGAGAAGAGGAGCAAAGCACGGTCGTGAAGCTAGTAGCGATCAAGAAGTGATCTGAACTACTTACGCCGACATAACTCCAACACCGTGTTCACTTCCGGACTCCGAGAAGAGACCATCACGGTTACACACGCGTTGATGTGTATTTTATTTGAGGTCAACTTCGGTTTTCTACAACCGACATTAACAAATTCCCATCTGCCTCATAACCGCGGGCACGGCTTTCGAAAGATATTACCCTGCAGGGGTGTCCCAACTTAGCCCATTATAAGCTCTCACGGTCAACGAAGGATAATTCCTTCTACCAGGAAGACCCGATCAATCTCGGAATCCCGGACTACAAGACATTTCGACAGCAATAAAACAAGACCAGCAAAGCCGCCCGATTGTGCCGACAAATCCCGATAGGAGCTGCACATATCTCGTTCTCAGGGCACATCCGGATGAGACATCCTCGAGTAAAACCAAGCCTCGAGTTTCCCGTGGTGGCCCCGATCTACTCGTTTGGGCCAGCACTCGAAGGAGCACTGGTCCGGGGTTAAAATAAAGATGACCCTCGGGCTCGCGAAAACCGGGGAAAAGGCTTAGGTGGCAAATGGTAAAACCAAAGTTGGGCCATGCTTTGACGAGTCTTATTCAAAGCAAACTGTCAAGGGGTCCCATAAATCACCCAACCGTAAGGAACGCAAAATCAAGGAACATAACACCGTATGACGGAAACTAGGGTGGCAAGAGGGAACAAAACACCAGGCATAAGGCCGAGCCTTCCACCCTTTACCAAGTATATAGATGCATTAATTATAGCAGATATATAGTGTGATACCCCCAACAAGTAAACATGTTCCAACAAGGAACAACATCTCCATGTTCCAACAAGGAACAAACTTCACCTTCACCTGCAACTAGCAACGCTATAAGAGGGCTGAGCAAAGCGATAACATAGCCAATCAACGGTTTGCTAGGAAAGGATGGTTAGGGGCTGACATGGAAATATGGGTGGCATGATATAGCAAGTGGTAGGCATCGCAGCATAGGCATAGCAAAAGAGCGAGCAACTAGCATAGCAAAGATAGAAGTGATTTCGAGGGTATGGTCATCTTGCTCGCAATGTTCTCGAGTTGTCGAAAGCTTGATCCTCGTAAGCGTTCTCAACAGGTTCCTCGCTCACGCACTCGCCTCCGGCTCTACCCAAAGCAACAACACAAACAAAGGAACCACAATAAATCACGGTGCAATGCACAATCAACATGATGCAAAACATGACATGATATGCGGGATGTGATATGCAATGCGATAAAGCGCCCGAAGGTAAATGATGAACCAGGCATCAACTTGGCAAACCAAGTATGCCACTGAAAGATGAGATGATTTCGTTGAAATCGATATAAAGATCACCGGAATTGGATGCACGGTTTGGAAATGACAAGCAAAACAAGAATGGCGCAAATCTGCCATTAACAGCATGACGCCACTTAGCAAGCAACAAGAAATTAAGCTACTGCACCCAAACGTACCAACAAAGTATATGACAGTGATCTACACAAGATGCTCGACAAAAGATGAGCACTGAGCTACGGCTAGTTCACGTCATAACAGGTTCAAACAAGCATGGCAAAAGAGCACAAAATATCAGGCTGGACATGGCAAAAACAGCATCAGGTTGCAATGTTCAGAGCAACAAAACTACATGCTACAGGACCTTAAAATAGCAAAACATGGCATGGCATGAATCTACTCAAAGCATAGAACAAAAGTCCCTTACTGACCATAAGCCAAAAAAGATCAGAAAATATAGCAACATCCATGTTAATATCGAAAGTTTCGTTAACAGATTCAGCAACATGACATGTCAAAAACTGATAACAAGTAGGCATGTTTACAAGATCAATGCACTCACTACAGAGCCTTATATGACAAAATAAGCATACATACATCAAGAAGACATGGCATAGAAGACATACATGGCAAGAACAATAACATAGCCTATACGGATCAGCCACAACATCCTAGGCAAAATTGAATAACATGTAAACAATCTGCCAGGAAACATTTGATAGCAAAAGTAGAGCTCGATTGACTCAAGCTATGGCACTCCATAATTGCAAACAAAGGCATGGATGGATAGAGCAAGACATGTTTAACAAAACATCCTTACTGAAGTATCTCAAAATATGCATAGATCTCTCGGTAGCATCAAGTTAACATGGCATCAAAATATCAGTTAAACAGGGCTGAAATCAGCAACATCAGGACACCTACTTTGCATGCTTGTGCTAGTCACCACATAGATCACAAAAATACATGACATATACCCCTGGAAAGATGGCATGGCATATTACAAAACACATGTAGGACTCAAACTCATAGGGTGCACACATCAATCATGGCAAAAATAACAAAAGTGCAAGTTGTGTTAATAAACAGAAACTAACATCACATAGCACTTATCCAACAGCATTTCGGGCATCAAGATGAGCTCAAATGAAAATGATGCAATGAGATGAAATGATCTACTCTTCGAGACGAACATTTTGACATATTATACGCGCAAAATGGACCTACAGATGCAAAGATACACTCCGTTGAAAATGCAACAAAATTCATAGATATGAAAAACTTAGAGAAAAGTGAGGGGGAGAGAGGTCAACGGCGGCGCGCGACCCGAGGCCGGATCCGGCCGGGATCGGACGAGGGCGGGCGCGGGCGCAGGCGGGCGCTGGGTCGGGGCCGGCCGAGGGGCGGTGGCCGTCGGCGGGCCAGCCAGGCCGGCGAGTGAGAGGCGGCGGCGAGTGAGGCCGGCAGCGGCCGCGGCGGGCGGCGCGAGGTGGCGGCAGCGGAGCGGCCGGACTCGGCGAGGCGGAGGAGGTGGCAGGCGCTGCCGGGCGCGGGCGAGGGGCGCGTGGCGCAGGGCGGCGGCCGGCCGAGGCGCTGGCTGGCTAGCGCGGCCGGGCGGGCCGGCCAGGTGGCCCTCATGGACCCATGGCCTGCGGCTGGTGTACGTGGCCGCGATCGGGCGAGGGCGGCGGCGATTTTTGTCCGGGCGGCGGCGGACACGTCCGCGGCGAGGGACGGATTTTAGGGTTTCGGGGGAGGAATGATCCGGGATTTGGAGGGGGTTTGCTTAGATAGGCATAGAGGGAGCTAGGAGAGTCCAAATGAGGTGTAGTTTTCGCCCACACGATCGTGATCGAACGAGGAGAGCATGGAAGTGACTTAGATGGGTTATTGGGCTGTTTTGAAGGGGTGTTGGGCTGCAACTTAAAAGAGGCCTTTGCGAGAGTGCTGTTAACCGTTGGAGTACCAAACGAGCTCCAAATGACTCGAAACTTGACCGGTGGTCTACGGGTGGTATACCAAGGCCACTAGACAAACCTCGGTCCATTCCGAGAAGGTTTAGTACCCGCACACGGAAAAACGTAAAAAGGGACCGCCGGGGGAGATAGGAGTGCCGGATTGCAAAACGGACAACGGGAAAAATGCTCGGAATCATGAGACGAACACGTATGCAAATGCGATGCACATGATGACATGATATAAAATGCATGACATGGACAAAAAGCAAAAAGGAGAAAAAACCCAACCACGGAGGGAATATCATATCACAATGCCGAAAATGGCAAGAGTTGGAGTTACAAATATGGAAAGTTACTTCCGGGGTGTTACACTATCGGTGAGACCGATTTGCCTAGGGTTTTGGGAGTGGCTATGACATCTGAAATCGGTAGCGCCGGATGGAAAGAATCGGTAGGGCCGAGTTTGACTTTTGGTTTAGGTCATATGTGGATGTGATAAAGTAGTTGAGGGCTTTGGAGCATATCACCAAGCATTTTGAGCAAGTAAGCCATTAAGCAACACCTCATCCCTCCTTGATAGTATTGGCTTTTCCTATAAACTCAATGTGATCTTGGATCACTAAAATAGAAAATGTAGAGTCTTGAGCTTGAGCCAATCCCTTTGTCCTTAGCATTTTGAGGGGTCCACTTTTCTCATCCATGCCATGCCAATCATTGAGCTTTCCTGAAATATTAGTCTAGAAATAGTGTTAGCTCAATGAGCTATATGTTGTTAGGAATTACCAAAACCACCTAGGGATAGTTGCACTTTCGACTATAACATGCAAGGGATGGATAAGACAATTCTCGAGCTCTTCGCGATGCTAAAGGCCGCGGAGGTAGAAATCAAGAAGGAGCATCAAGTGTTGATGGTCAACAAGACCACCAGTTTCAAGAAAAAGGGTAAAGGGAAGAAAGAGAACTTCAAGAAGAACGGCAAGCAAGTTGCTGCTCAAGTGAAGAAACCCAAGTCTGGACCTAAGCCTGAGACTGAGTGTTTCTACTGCAAAGGGACTGGTCACTGGAAGCGGAACTGCCCCAAGTATTAGGCGGATAAGAAAGATGGCAAGGTGAACAAAGGTATATGTGATATACATGTTATTGATGTGTACCTTACTAATGCTCGCATAGCACCTGGTATTTGATAATTGGTTCATTGCTAATATTTGCAACTTGAAACAAGGACTACGGATTAAGCGAAGATTGGCTAAGGACGAGGTGACGATGCGCGTGGGAAATGGTTCCAAACTCGATGTGATTGCGGTCGGCACGCTACCTCTACATCTACCTTCAGGATTAGTTATAGACCTGAATAATTGTTATTTGGTGCCAGCGTTGAGCATGAACATTATATCTGGATCTTGTTTGATGCGAGACGGTTATTCATTTAAATCAGAGAATAATGGTTGTTCTATTTATATGAGTAATATCTTTTATGGTCATGCACCCTTGAAGAGTGGTCTATTTATATTGAATCTCGATAGTAGTGATACACATATTCATAATATTGAAGCCAAAAGATGCATAGTTGATAATGATAGTGCAACTTATTTGTGGCAATCGCGCTTAGGTCATATTGGTGTAAAGCGCATGAAGAAACTCCATTCGATGGACTTTTGGAATCACTTGATTATGAATCACTTGGTACTTGCGAACCATGCCTCATGGGCAAGATGACTAAAACTCCGTTCTCCGGAACAATGGAGCGAGCAACAGATTTGTTGGAAATCATACATACTGATGTATGTGGTCTGATGAATGTTGAGGCTCGCGGCGGATATCATTATTTCTCACCTTCATAGATGATTTGAGTAGATATGGGTATATCTACTTGATGAAACATAAGTTTGAAACATTTGAAAAATTCAAAGAATTTCAGAGTGAAGTCGAAAATCATCGTAACAAGAAAATAAAGTTTCTACGATCTGATCGTGGAGGAGAATATTTGAGTTATGAGTTTGGTCTTCATTTGAACCAAAGCGGAATAGTTTCGCAACTCACGCCACCCGGAACACCACAACGTAATGGTGTGTCCGCACGTCGTAATCACACTTTACTAGATATGGTGCAATCTATGATGTCTCTTACTGATTTACCGCTATCATTTTGGGGTTATGCTTTAGAGACGGCTGCATTCACGTTAAATAGGGCACCATCTAAATTCATTGAGATGACGCCTTATGAATTGTGGTTTGGCAAGAAACCAAAGTTGTCGTTTCTTAAAGTTTGGGGTTGCGATGCTTATGTGAAAAAGCTTCAACCTGATAAGCTCGAACCCAAATTGGAGAAATGTTTCTTCATAGGATACCCAAAGAAGATTGTTGGGTACACCTTCTATCACAGATCCGAAGGCAAGACATTCGTTGCTAAGAATGGATCCTTTCTAGAGAAGGAGTTTCTCTCGAAAGAAGTGAGTGGGAGGAAAGTAGAACTTGATGAGGTAATTGTACCTGTTCCCTTATTGGAAAGTAGTTCATCACGTAAATCAGTTCTGTGACTCCTACACCAATTAGTGAGGAAGCTAATGATGATGATCATGTAACTTCGGATCAAGTTACTACCGAACCCGTGGGTCAAGCGAGTAAGATCCGCACTGAGTGGTAAGGTAATCCTGTTCTGGAGGTCATGTTACTAGACCATGACGAACCTACGAACTATGAGGAAGCGATGATGAGCCCAGATTTCGAAAAATGGCTTGAGGCCATGAAATCTGAGATGGGATCCATGTATGAGAACAAAGTGTGTACTTTGGTTGACTTGCCCGATGATCGGCAAGCCATCAAGAATAAATGGATTTTCAAGAAGAAGACTGACGCTGACGGTAATGTTACTGTCTACAAAGCTCGACTTGTTGCGAAAGGTTTTCGAGAATTTCAAGGAGTTGACTATGATGAGACCTTCTCACCCGTAGCGATGCTTAAGTCCGTCCGAATCATGTTAGCAATTACGACATTTTATGACTATGAAATTTGGCAAATGGATGTAAAGAATGCATTCCTGAATGGATTTCTGGAAGAAGAATTGTATATGATGCAACCTGAAAGTTTTATTGATCCAAAGGATGATAACAAAGTGTGCAAGCTCCAGCGATCCATTTATGGACTGGTGCAAGCATCTCGGAGTTGGAATAAACGTTTTGATAGTGTGATCAAAGCATATGGTTTTATGCACTTTTGGAGAAGCCTCAGTATTTACAAGAAAGTGAGTGGGAGCTCAGAGCATTTCTAATACTATATGTGGATGAAATATTGTTGATTGGAAATGATATAGAATTTCTGGATAGCATAAAAGGATACTTGAATAAGAGTTTTTCTATGAAATACCTCGGTGAAGCTGCTTATATATATTTGGCATCAAGATCTATAGAGATAGATCCAGATGCTTAATTGGACTTTCACAAAGCACATACCTTGATAAAGTTTTGAAGAAGTTCAAAATGGATCAAGCAAAGAAAGGGTTCTTGCCTGTGTTACAAGGTGTGAAGTTGAGTCAGACTCAATGCCCGACCACTGTAGAAGATAGAGAAAAAAAATGGAAGGTGTTCCCTATGCTTCAGCCATAGGCTCTATCATGTATGCAATGTCATGTACCGCACCGATGTGTGCCTTGCTATAAGTTTAGCAGGAGGTACCAAAGTAATCCAGAGTGGATCATTTGGACAGCGGTCAAGAACATCTGAAATACCTAAAAGGACTAAGGATATGTTTCTCGTTTTTGGAGGTGACAAAGAGCTCGTCGTAAATGGTTACGTCGATGCAAGCTTTGACACTGATCCAGATGACTCTAAGTCACAAACCGAATATGTGTTTATATTGAACGGTGGAGCTGTCAGTTGGTGCAGTTCTAAGCAAAGCGTCGTGGCAGGATCTACAAGTGAAGCGGAGTACATAGCTGCTTTGGAAGCAGCAAATGAAGGAGTCTGGATGAAGGACTTCATATCCGATCTAGGTGTCATACCTAGTGCATCGGGTCCAATGAAAATCTTTTGTGACAATATTGGTGCAATTGCCTTGGCAAAGGACTCCAGATTTCACAAGAGAACTGAGCACATCAAGAGATGCTTCTCAAGTCAAGGAGGGAGACATAGAGATTTGCAAGATACATACGGATCTGAATGTTGCAGACCTATTGACTAAGCCTCTCTCACGAGCAAAACATGATAAGCACCAAGACTCCATGGGTGTTAGAATCATTACTGTGTAATTTAGATTATTGACTCTAGTGCAAGTGGGAGACTGAAGGAAATATGCCCTAGAGGCAATAATAAAGTTGTTATTTATATTTCCTTATATCATGATAAGTGTTTATTATTCATGCTAGAATTGTATTAACCGGAAACTTAGTACATGTGTGAATACATAGACAAACAGAGTGTCACTAGTATGCCTCTACTTGACTAGCTCATTGAATCGAAGATGGTTAAGTTTCCTAGCCATAGACATGTCATTTGATTAATGGGATCACATCATTAGAGAATGATGTGATTGACTTGACCCATTCCGTTAGCTTAGCACTTGATCGTTTAGTATGTTGCTATTGCTTTCTTCATGACTTATACATGTTCCTATGGCTATGAGATTATGCAACTCCCGAATACCGGAGGAACACTTTGTGTGCTACCAAACGTCACAACGTAACTGGGTGATTATAAAGGTGCTCTACAGGTGTCTCTGATGGTACTTGTTGAGTTGGCATAGATCGAGATTAGGATTTGTCACTCCGATTGTCGGAGAGCTATCTCTGGGCCCTCTCGGTAATGCACAACACTATAAGCCTTGCAAGCAATGTAACTAATGAGTTAGTTGCGAAATGATGCATTACCGAACGAGTAAAGAGACTTGCCGGTAACGAGATTGAACTAGGTATTGAGATACTGACGATCGAATCTCGAACAAGTAACATACCGATGACAAAGGGAACAACGTATGTTGTTATGCAGTTTGACCGATAAAGATCTTCATATAATATGTAGGAACCAATATGAGCATCCATGTTCCACTATTGGTTATTGACCGGAGATGAGTCTCGGTCATGTCTACATAGTTCTCGGACCCATAGGGTCCGCACGCTTAAAGTTCGATGACGATCGGTACTATGAGTTTATGTGTTTTGATGGACCAGAGGTAGTTCGGAGTCCCGGATATGATCACAGACATGGCGAGGAGTCTCGAAATGGCCGAGACATAAAGATTGATATATTGGACGACTATATTTGGACATAAAATGGTTCCGGGAGAGATCGAGAATATACCGGAGTACCGGGAGGTTACCGGAACCCCCCGGGAGGTATATGGGCCTTATTGGGCCATTGTGGGAGAGAGGAGAAGGGAGTAAAGGAGGGGGCTCCCCCCCAAGCCCAATCCGAATTGGGAGGTGGGCCGGCCCCCCTTTCCTTCCTCCTTCCTCCCCCTTCCTTCCACTCCTAGTCCAACTAGGGAAGGGGGGAATCCTACTCCCGGTGGGAGTAGGACTCCCCATGGGGCGCGCCATAGGAGGGCTGATGTCTACTATGCAACCTTCTTCTTGTGGACGTTGTTGGGCCTCCAAGTGCAGAGGTTTGTAGGACAGTAGCAAATTTCCCTCAAGTAGATGACCTAAGGTTTATCAATCCATGGGAGGCGTAGGATGAAGATGGTCTCTCTCAAACAAGCCTGCAACCAAATGACAAAGAGTCTCTTGTGTCCCCAACACACCCAATACAATGATAAATTGTATAGGTGCACTAGTTCGGTGAAGATATGGTGATAGAAGTGCAATATGGATGGTAGATATAGGTTTTTGTAATCTGAAAATATAAAAACAGCAAGGTAACTAATGATAAAAGTGAGCGTAAACGGTATTGCAATGCTAGGAAACAAGGCCTAGGGTTCATACTTTCACTAGTGCAACTTCTCTCAACAATAATAACATAATTGGATCATATAACTATCCCTCAACATGCAACAAAGAGTCACTCCAAAGTCACTAATAGCGGAGAACAAACAAAGAGATTATGGTAGGGTACGAAACCACCTCAATGTTATCCTTTCTGATCGATCTATTCAAGAGTCCGTAGTAAAATAACATGAAGCTATTCTTTCCGTTCGATCTATCATAGAGTTCGTACTAGAATAACACCTTAAGACACAAATCAACCAAAACTCTAATGTAACCTAGATACTCCAATGTCACCTCAAGTATCCATGGGTATGATTATACGATATGCATCACACAATCTCAGATTCATCTATTCAACCAACACAAAGAACTTCCAAGAGTGCCCCAAAGTTTCTACTGGAGAGTCAAGACGAAAATGTGTGCCAACCCCTATGCATAAGTTCACAAGGTCACTGAATCCGCAAGTTGATCACCAAAACATACATCAAGTAGATTGATACGTCTCCAACGTATCTACTTTTCCAAACACTTTTTCCCCTTGTTTTGGACTCTAACTTGCATGATTTGAATGGAACTAACCCGGACAGACGATGTTTTCAGCAGAATTGTCATGGTGTTATTTAGTGCAGAAATAAAAGTTCTCAGAATGACCTGAAACTTCACGGAGATTATTTTTGGAAATAATAAAAAATACTGGCGAAAGAATCAAGGCTAGGGGCCCACACCCTGTCCACGAGGGTGGGGGGTGCGCCTACCCCCTGGGCGTGCCCCCTGCCTTGTGGGCCCCCTGGTGCTCCACTGACCTCAACTCCAACTCTATATATTCACGTTCGGGGAGAAAAAATCAGAGAGAAGGATTCATCGTGTTTTACGATATGGAGCCGCTGCCAAGCCCTAAACTCTCTCGAGAGGGCTGATCTGGAGTCCGTTCGGGGCTCCGGAGAGGGGAATCCGTCGCCATCGTCATCACCAACCATCCTCCATCACCAATTTCATGATGCTCACCGCCGTGCGTGAGTAATTCCATTGTAGGCTTGCTGGACGTTGATGGGTTGGATGAGATTTATCATGTAATCGAGTTAGTTTTGTGAGGGTTTGATCCCTAGTATCCACTATGTTCTGAGATTGATGTTGCTATGACTTTGCTATGCTTAATGCTTGTCACTAGGGCCCGAGTGCCATGATTTCAGATCTGAACCTATTATGTTTTCATGAATATATGTGAGTTCTTGATCCTATATTGCAAGTCTATAGTCACCTACTATGTGTTATGATCCGGCAATCCCGAAGTGACAATAATCGGGACCACTCCCGGTGATGACCGTAGTTTGAGGAGTTCATGTATTCACTATGTGTTAATGCTTTGGTCCAGTACTCTATTAAAAGGAGGCCTTAATATCCCTTTGTTTCCAATAGGACCCCGCTGCCACGGGAGGGTAGGACAAAAGATGTCATGCAAGTTCTTTTCCCTAAGCACGTATGACTATATTCGGAATACATGCCTACATTACATTGATGAACTGGAGCTAGTTCCGTGTCACCCTATGTTATAACTGTTGCATGAATAATCGCATCCGGCATAATTCTCCATCGCTGATCCAATGCCTACGAGCTTTTCACATATTGTTCTTCGCTTAGTTACTTTACCGTTGCTATTGTTATAATCACTACAATACTGCTACTGTTACCTTTGCCACTGTTACCATTACTATCATACTACTTTGCTACTAAATACTTTGCTGCAGATATTAAGTTATCCAGGTGTGGTTTAATTGACAACTCAACTGCTAATACTTGAGAATATTCTTTGGCTCCCCTTGTGTCGAATCAATAAATTTGGGTTGAATACTCTACCCTCGAAAACTGTTGCGATCCCCTATACTTGTGGGTTATCAAGACTATTTTCTGGCGCCGTTGCCGGGGAGCATATCTCTATTCTTTGAGTTACTTGGGATTTATATCTGCTGGTCACTATGAAGAACTTGAAAGACGAGAAAACTAAAATTTATCCCTCAACTAAGGGGAGGTAAGGAACTGCCATCTAGCTCTGCACTTGATTCACCTTCTGTTTTGAGTAAGCTTGCGACACCTAAACCTGTTTCTGCTATTAATTCTGATATGTCGCATGTTATTGATGATGCCACTTCTGCTATGCATGATACTTATGATGAAACTACTTCTATGCTTGATAAGACTGTGCCACTAGGTGAATTTCTTGATGAACAACTTGCTAGGGCTAGAGAGAATGAAATTATTGAAACTGATAATATTGATGAAAGTGATGATGAAGATTCTCCCCCTAGATATGAATTGCCTGTTGTGCCTGAGGGTTATGTTATGGATGAAGAAACTGCTAGAGACTTTCTTGCTTGCAATGATAGGAATGGTCTTAAGAAATTATTAGTTAAGCTGAAAGAAAAATCTCTGAATGCCAGAATGAAATATGACCCTGCTTTTGCTACTTCACCTATCTTTGTTACTGATAAGGATTATGAATTCTCTGTCGACCCTGATATAATTACTTTGATTGAATCTGATCCTTTTTATGGCTATGAATCTGAAACTGTCGTGGCACATCTTACTAAATTAAATGATATAGCCACCCTATTCATTGATGATGAGAAAACTTGCTACTACTATATCCTTAAATTATTTCCGTTCTCATTAAAGGGTGATGCTAAGGCATGGTTTAATTCTCTTGATACCTGGTTGTGTGCGTAGTCCCCAGGATACGATTTATTACTTCTCTGCTAAATATTTCCCCGCTCATAAGAAACAGGTTGCTTTAAGGGAAATATATAATTTTGTGCAAATTGAAGAAGAGAGTCTCCCACAAGCTTGGGGAGGCTTCTCCAATTACTTAATGCTTTGCCTGATCATCCTCTTAAGAAAAATGAAATACCTGATATCTTTTATAATGGACTAACCGATGCTTCCAGAGACCACCTGGATAGTTGTGCTGGTTGTGTTTTTAGGGAAAGAACAACTGATGAAGCTGAAATTCTATTGATAATTTGTTGACTAATGAAAATAATTGGACACTTCCTGAACCAACTCCTAAGCCAACTCCGAAGAAAAGGGGTATTCTATTTCTCAGTCATGAAGATATGCAAAAGGCAAAGAAATCTATGAAGGAAAAAGGTATTAAATCTGAAGATGTTAAGAATTTACCTCCTGTTGAAGAAATACATGGTCTTGATTTACTGCCTTTTGAAGAAATACATGGTGTTGATAACCCGACACAGTAAAGGTAAATTCTCTCTATAGATATGATAAAGCTGAAATCCCTCCTACCAAGTTTGCTATCCAATGCTTAGATGAGTTTGATAATTTTATGGTTAAGCAAGAAGATTTCAATGCTTATTTTGGTAGACAATTAAAACACAATGCTTATATGATTGAACACTTGAGTGATTATATGTCTAGAGTTAAAGGTGAACTTAAACTCATTAGTAAACATGCTTCTATGGTTACCACTCAAGTAGAACAAGTACTTAAAGCTCAGAATGATTTGCTCAATGAATTGAATAGTAAGAATAATGACTTTGCTATTAGAGTCGCAACTAGAGGGGGTAAAGTGACTCAGGAACCTTTGTATCCTGAAGGCCACCCGAAGAGAATTGAGCAGGATTCTCAGACAAATAATGTTGATACACCTAGTCCTTCTAAGAGGAAGAAAAAGAAAAAATGATAGGACTTTGCATGCTTCTAGTGAACCTGTTGTTGACACACCTGAGAATCCCAATGATATTTCTATTTCTGATGCTGATACACAATCTGGTAATGAGCATGAACCTAGTGATAACGTTAATGATGATGTTCATGTTGATGCTCAACCTAGTAATGATAATGATGTAGAAATTGAACCCGTTGTTGATCTTGATAACCCACAATCAAAGAATCAACGTTATGATAAGAGAGACTTTGTTGCTAGGAAGCACGGTAAAGAAAGAGAACCTTGGGTTCAGAAACCCATGCCTTTTCCTCCCAAAACATCCAAGAAAAAGGAGTGATGAGGATTTTGAGCGCTTTGCTGAAATGATTAGACCTATCTTTTTGCGTATGCGTTTGACTGGCATGCTCAAAATGAATCCTTATGCTAAGTATATGAAAGAAATTGTTACAAATAAAAGAAAGATACCGGAAGCTGAAATTTCCACCATGCTTGCTAATTATACTTTTAAGGGTGGAATACCAAAGAAACTAGGAGATCCAGGAGTACCCACTATACCATGCTCCATTAAAAGAAACTATGTTAAAACTGCTTTATGTGATCTTGGAGCCGGTGTTAGTGTTATGCCTATCTCTTTATATCGTAGACTTGATTTGAATAAGTTGACGCCTACTGAAATATCTTTGCAAATGGCCGATAAATCAACTGCTATACCTGTCGGTATTTGTGAGGATGTGCCTGTTGTGGTTGCAAACGTTACTATTTTAACGAACTTTGTTATTCTTGATGTTCCCGAGGACGATAGTATGTCTATTATTCTTGGAAGACCCTTTTTGAATACTGCAGGGGCTGTTATTGATTGCAACAAAGCCAATGTCACTTTTCATGTTAATGGTAATGAGCATACGGTACACTTTTCAAGGAAACAACCTCAAGTCCACAGTATCAATTCTATTGGAAAATTTTCATCGATTATTTTTGGAGGTTTTGAATTTCCTTTACCTACTGTCAAGAAGAAATATGATATTCTTATTATTGGGGATGTGCATATCCCCGTTGAGGTAACATAGTGTTATTCGAAATTTCTCTGATTCCATGTCTTGGGGAACATAGTAATTTCAAAATTTTCCTATGCACACGCAGGATCATGGTGATGCATAGCAACGAGAGGGGAAAGTGTTGTCCACGTACCCTCGTAGACCGAAAGCGGAAGCGTTAGCACAACGCGGTTGATGTAGTCGTACATCTTCATGATCCGACCGATCCAAGTACCGAACGTACGACACCTCCGAGTTCAGCACACGTTCAACTCGATGACGTCCAGCGAACTTCGATCTAGCAGAGCTTCACGGGAGAGTTCCGTCAGCACGACGGCGTGATGACGGTGATGATGTTGCTACCGACGCAGGGCTTCACCTAAGCACCGCTACAATATGACCCAGGTGGAATATGGTGGAGGGGGCACCGCACACGGCTGGAATAGATCAATAGATCAACTTGTGTGTCTAGAGGTGCCCCCCTGCCCCCATATATAAAGGAGCAAGGGGAGGCGGCCAGCCAGGAGGAGGGCGCGCCAAGGGGGGAGTCCTACTCCCACCGGGAGTAAGACTCCTCCTTTTCCTTGTGGAGTAGGAGAGGGAGGGAAGGGAGAGAGGGGGAGAAGGAAAAAGGGGAGCGCCGCCCCCCTCCTTGTCCAGTTCGAACTAGAGGGGGAGGGGGCGCGCGGCTGCCCTAGCCGCCCCTCCTCTTCTCCCACTAAGGCCCATGAGGCCCAATTAACTCCCCGGGAGGTTCCGGTAACCCCCCGGTACTCCGGTAAATGTCCGAAACTTCCCGGAACCTTTCCGGCGTCCAAACATAGTCGTCCAATATATCGGTCTTTATGTCTAGACCATTTCGAGACTCCTCGTCATGTTTGTGATCATATCCGGGACTCCGAACTACCTTCGGTACATCAAAACACAAAAACTCATAATACCGATCGTCACCAAACTTTAAGCGTGCGGACCCTATGGGTTCGAGAACTATGTATACATGACCGAGACACGTCTTCGGTCAATAACCAATAGCAGAACCTGGATGCTCATATTGGCTCCTACATATTCTACGAAGATCTTTATCGGTCAAACCGCATAACAACATACGTTGTTCCCTTTGTCATCGGCATGTTACTTGCGTGAGATTTGATCGTCGGTATCTCAATACCTAGTTCAATCTCGTTACCGGCAAGTCTCTTTACTCGTTCCGTAATGCACCATCCCGCTACTAACTCATTAGTCACATTGCTTGCAAGGCTTATAGTGATGTGCATTACCGAGAGGGCCCAGAGATACCTCTCCGACAATCGGAGTGACAAATTCTAATCTCGAAATACGCCAACTCAACAAGTACCTTCGGAGACACCTATAGAGCACCTTTATAATCACCCAGTTACTTGTGACGTTTGGTAGCACACAAAGTGTTCCGACCGTAAATTGGAGTTGCATAATCTCATAGTCATAGGAACATGTATAAGTCATGAAGAAAGCAATAACAACATACTAAACGATCAAGTGCTAAGCTAACGGAATGGTTCAAGTCAATCACATAATTCTCCTAATGATGTGATCCCGTTAATAAAATGACAATTCATGTCTATGGCTAGGAAACTCAACCATCTTCGATTAACGAGCTAGTCAAGTAGAGGCATACTAGTGACACTATGTTTGTCTATGTATTCACACATGTATTATGTTTCCGGTTAATACAATTCTAGCATGAATAATAAACATTTATCATGATATGAGGAAATAAATAATAACTTTATTATTGCATCTAGGGCATATTTCCTTCAGTCTCCCACTTGCACTAGAGTCAATAATCTAGATTACACACTAATGATTTTAACACCCATGGAGTTTTGGTGTTGATCATGTTTTGCACGTGGAAGAGGCTTAGTCAATGGGTATGCAACATTGAGATCTGTATGTATCTTGCAAATCTCTATGTCTCCCACCTGGACTTGGTCCCGGATGGAATTGAAGCATCTCTTGATGTGCTTGGTCCTCTTGCGAAATCTGGATTCCTTTGCCAAGGCAATTGCACCAGTGTTGTCACAAAAGATTTTCATTGGACCCGATGCACTAGGTATGACACCTAGATCGGATATGAACTCCTTCATCCAGACTCCTTCATTTACTACTTCCGAAGCAGCTATGTACTCCACTTCACATGTAGATCCCGCCACGACGCTTCGTTTAGAACTGCACCAACTGACAGCTCCACCGTTCAATGTAAACACGTAACCGGTTTGCGATTTAGAATCGTCTGGATCAGTGTCAAAGCTTGCATCGACGTAACCATTTACGACTAGCTCTTTGTCACCTCCATAAATGAGAAACATATCCTTAGTCCTTTTCAGGTATTTCAGGATGTTCTTGACCGCTGTCCAGTGATCCACTCCTGGATTACTTTGGTACCTCCTGCTAGGCTAATAGCAAGACACGCATCAGTGCAGTACACAACATTGCATACATGATAGAGCCTATGGCTGAAGCATAGGGAACATCTTTCATTTTCTCTCTATCTTCTGCAGTGGTCGGGCATTGAGTCTGACTCAACTTCACACCTTGTAACACAGGTAAGAAGCCTTTCTTTGCTTGATCCATTTTGAACTTCTTCAAAACTTTGTCAAGGTATGTGCTTTGTGAAAGTCCTATCAAGCATCTTGATCTATCTCTATAGATCTTGATGCCTGGTATGTAAGCCGCTTCACCAAGGTCTTTCATTGAAAAACTCTTATTCAAGTATCCTTTTATGCTATCCAGAAATTCTATATCATTTCCAATCAACAATATGTCATCCACATATAATATCGAAAATGCTCTGAGCTCCCACTCACTTTCTTGTAAATACAGGCTTCTCCAAAAGTCTGTATAAAACCATATGCTTTGATCACACTATCAAAACGTTTATTCCAACTCCGAGATGCTTGCACCAGTCCATAAATGGATCGCTGGAGCTTGCACACTTTGTTAGATCCCTTTGGATCGACAAAACCTTCTGGTTGCATCATATACAACTCTTCTTCTAGAAATCCATTCAGGAATGCAATTTTGACATCCATTTGCCAAATTTCATAATCATAAAATGTGGCAATTGCTAACATGATTCGGACAGACTTAAGCATCGCTACGGGTGAGAAAGTCTCATCGTAGTCAATCCCTTGAACCTGTCGATAACTTTTCGCAACGAGTCAAGCTTTATAGACAGTAACATTACCGTCAGCGTCAGTCTTCTTCTTGAAGATCCATTTATTCTCAATGGCTTGCCGATCATCGGGCAAGTCAACCAGAGTCCACACTTTGTTCTCATACATGGATCCCATCTCAGATTTCATGGCCTCAAGCCATTTTGCGGAATCTGGGCTCACCATCGCTTCTTCATAGTTCGTAGGTTCGCTTTGGTCAAGTAACATGACCTCCAGAATATGATTACCGTACCACTCTGGTGCGGATCTTACTCTGGTTGACCTACGAGGTTCAGTAGTAACTTGATCTCAAGTTTCATGATCAATATCATTAGCTTCCTCACTAATTGGTGTAGGTGTCACAGGAACTGGTTTCTGTGATGAACTACTTTCCAATAAGGGAGCAGGTACAATTACCTCATCAAGTTCAACTTTCCTCCCACTCACTTCTTTCAAGAGAAACTCCTTCTCTAGAAAGGATCCATTCTTAGCAACGAATGTCTTGCCTTCGGATCTGTGATAGAAAGTGTACCCAATAGTTTCCTCTGGGTATCCTATGAAGACACATTTCTCCGATTTGGGTTCGAGTTTATCAGGTTGAAGTTTTTACACATAAGCATCGCAGCCCCAAACTTTAAGAAACGACAACTTTGGTTTCTTGCCAAACCACAGTTCATAAGGCGTCGTCTCAACGGATTTCGATGGTGCCCTATTTAATGTGAATGCAGCCGTCTCTAAAGCATAACCCCAAAACGATAGCGGTAAATCAGTAAGAGACATCATAGATCGCACCATATCTAGTAAAGTACGATTACGACGTTCGGACACACCATTACGCTATGGTGTTCCGGGTGGCGTGAGTTGCGAAACTATTCCGCATTGTTTCAAATGTAAACCAAACTCGTAACTCAAATATTTTCCTCCACTATCAGATCGTAGAAACTTTATTTTCTTGTTACGATGATTTTCAACTTCACTCTGAAATTCTTTGAACTTTTCAAATGTTTCAGACTTATGTTTCATTAAGTAGATATACCCATATCTGCTCAAATCATCTGTGAAGGTGAGAAAATAACAATACCCGCCGCGAGCCTCAACATTCATCGAACCACATACATCAGTATGTATGATCTCCAACAAATCTGTTGCTCGCTCCATTGTTCGGGAGAACGACGTCTTAGTCATCTTGCCCATAAGTCATGGTTCGCAAGTACCAAGTGATTCATAATCAAGTGATTCCAAAAGTCCATCAGTATGGAGTTTCTTCATGCGCTTTACACCAATATGACCCAAACGGCAGTGCCACAAATAAGTTGCACTATCATTATCAACTCTGCATCTTTTGGCTTCAACATTATGAATATGTGTATCACTTCTATTGATATTCAACAAAAATAGACCACTCTTCAAGGGTGCATGACCATAAAAGATATTACTCATATAAATAGAACAACCATTATTCTCAGATTTAAATGAATAAAATCGTCTCGCATCAAACAAGATCCAGATATAATGTTCATGCTTAACGATGGCACCAAATAACAATTATTTAGGTCTAAAACTAATCCTGGAGGTAGATGTAGAGGTAACGTGCCGACGGCGATCACATCGACTTTGGAACCATTGCCCACGCGCATCGTCACCTCGTCCTTAGCCAGTCTTCGCTTAATCCGTAGTCCCTATTTCGAGTTGCAAATATTAGCAACAGAACCAGTATCAAATACACAGGTGCTACTACGAGCTCTAGTAAGGTACACATCAATAACATGTATATCACATATACCTTTGTTCACCTTGCCATCCTTCTTATCCGCCAAATACTTGGGGCAGTTCCTTTCCAAAGACTACCGCTTGCGGTAGAAGTACTCGGCCTCGGGCTTAGGTCCAGACTTGGGTTTCTTCTCTTGAGCAGCAACTTGTTTGTTGTTCTTCTTGAAGTTCCCCTTCTTCTTCCCTTTGCCCTTTTTCTTGAAACTGCTGGTCTTGTTGACCATCAATACTTGATGCTCCTTCTTGATTTCTTCCTCCGCAGCCTTTAGCATTGCGAAGAGCTCGGGAATTGTCTTATCCATCCCTTGCATATTATAGTTCATCACGAAGCTCTTGTAGCTTGATGGCGATGATTGAAGAATTACATCAATGACACTATCATCCGGAAGATTAACTCCCGGTTGAATCAAGTGATTGTTATACCTGGACATTTTGAGTATATGTTCACCGATGAACTATTCTCCTCCATCTTACAGCTGTAGAACTTATTAGAGACTTCATATCTCTCAATCCGGTCATTTGCTTGAAATATTAACTTCAACTCCTGGAACATCTCATATGCTCCATGACGTTCAAAATGTCGTTGAAGTCCCGGTTCTAAGCCGTAAAGCATGGCACACTGAACTATCGAGTAGTCATCAGCTTTGCTTTGCCACACATTCTTAATGTCGCCATCGCATCATCTAGACAGGCTGCACCCAATGGTGCTTCTAGGACGTAATTCTTCTGTGCAGCAATGAGGATACCATCATCTTTCAACTTTGCTTTCTCAAGGAAGGCATTAAAAATTCAATGGAACAACAACACGGGCCATCTATCTACAATCAACATAGACAAGCAAAATACTATCAGGTACTAAGTTCTGAAGGAAATATGCCCTAGAGGCAATAATAAAGTTATTATTTATTTCCTCATATCATGATAAATGTTTATTATTCATGCTAGAATTGTATTAACCGGAAACATGATACATGTGTGAATACATAGACAAACTTAAATGTCACTAGTATGCCTCTACTTGACTAGCTCATTGATCAATGATCGTTATGTTTCCTAACCATAGACATGTGTTGTCATTTGATTAATGGGATCACTTCATTAGGAGAATGATGTGATTGACTTGACCCATTCCGTTAGCTTAGCACTTGATCGTTTAGTATATTGCTATTGCTTTCTTCGTGACTTATACAAGTTCCTATAACTATGAGATTATGCAACTCCGCTTACGGAGGAACACTTTGTGTGCTACCAAACGTCACAACGTAACTGGGTGATTATAAAGGAGCTCTACAGGTGTCTCCAAAGGTACATGTTGAGTTGGCATATTTCAAGATTAGGTTTTGTCACTCCGATTGTCGGAGAGGTATCTCTGGGCCCTCTCGGTAATACACATCACTATAAGCCTTGCAAGCAATGTAACTAATGAGTTAGTTACGGAATGATGTATTACATAATGAGTAAAGAGACTTGCCGGTAACGAGATTGAACTAGGTATTGAGATACCGACGATCGAATCTCGGCCAAGTAACATACCAATGACAAAGGGAACAACGTATGTTGTTATGCGGTATGACCGATAAAGATCTTCGTAGAATATGTAGGAGCCAATATGAGCATCTAGGTTCCGCTATTGGTTATTGACCGGAAACAGTTCTAGGTCATGCCTACATAGTTCTCGAACCCGTAGGGTCCGCACGCTTAAGGTTTCGATGACAGTTATATTATGAGTTTATGAGGTTTGATGTACCGAAGTTTGTTCGGAGTCCCGAATATGATCACAGACATGACGAGGAGTCTCGAAATGGTCGAGACATAAAGATTGATATATTGGGCGACTATATTCGACACCGGAAGTGTTCGGGTGATTTCAGAGAAAACCGGAGTGCCGAGGGTTACGGAACCCCCGGAGAAGTAATGGGCCTTATGGGCCTTAGTGGAGAGAGAGAGGCATCCAGGGTGGGCGCGTGCCCCCCCCTCTGGTCCGAATTGGACTAGGAGAGGGGGCGCCCCCTTTCCTTCTCCCTCTCCCCTTCCTTTCCCCTCCTAGTAGGAGTAGGAAGAGGGAGTCCTACTCCTACTAGGAGGAGGACTCCTCCTCTGGCAGCGCCTAGCAAGGGCCGGCCGCCTCCCCCCTTACTCCTTTATATACGGGGGCAGGGGGGCACCCTAGAGACACAACAATTGATCCTTGATATCTCTTAGCCGTGTGCGGTGCCCCCCTCCACCATAGTCCTCGATATTATTGTAGCGGTGCTTAGGCGAAGCCCTGCGACGGTAGAACATCAAGATCGTCACCACGCCGTCGTGCTGACGGAACTCTTCCCCGACACTTTGCTGGATCAGAGTCCGGGGAATGTCATCGAGCTGAACGTGTGCTAGAACTCAGAGGTGCCGTAGTTTCGGTGCTTGATCGGGCGGGCCGTGAAGACGTACGACTACATCAACCGCGTTGTTATAACGCTTCCTCTTTTGGTCTATGAGGGTACGTGGACACCACTCTCCCTCTCGTTGCTATGCATCACCATGATCTTGTGTGTGCGTACGATTTTTTTTGAAATTACTACGTTCCCCAACAGTGGCATCCGAGCCTGGTTTTATGCGTAGATGTTATATGCACGAGTAGAACACAAGTGAGTTGTGGGCGATACAAGTCATACTGCTTACCAAAGATGTCATACTTTGGTTCGGGCGGTATTGTTGGATGAAGCGGCCGCATCCGACATTACGCGACGCTTCGCGAGACCGGTTCTCCGACGTGCTTTGCACGAGAGGTGGCTAGCGGTGTCGGTTTCTCCAACTTTAGTTGAACCGAGTGTGGCTACGCCCGGTCCTTGCGAAGGTTAAAACAGCACTAACTTGACGAACTATCGTTGTGGTTTTGATGCGTAGGTAAGAACGGTTCTTGCTAAGCCCGTAGCAGCCACGTAAAACTTTCAACAACAAAGTAGAGGACGTCTAACTTGTTTTTGCAGGGCATGTTGTGATGTGATATGGTCAAGACGTGATGATATATTTTATTGTATGAGATGATCATGTTTTGTAACCGAGTTATCGGCAATCGGCAGAGCCATATGGTTGTCGCTTATTGTATGCAATGCAATGCCTACGTAATGCTTTACTTTGTCACTAAGCGGTAGCGATAGTCGTAGAAGCATAAGATTGGCGAGACGACAATGATGCTACGATGGAGATCAAGGTGTCGCGCTGGTGACGATGGTGATCACGACGGTGCTTCAGAGATGGAGATCACAAGCACAAGATGATGATGGCCATATCATATCACTTATATTGATTGCATGTGATGTTTATCCTTTATGCATCTTATCTTTCTTTGATTGATGGTAGCATTTTAAGATGATCTCTCACTAATTATCAAGAAGTGTTCTCCCTAAGTATGCACCATTGCAAAAGTTCTTCGTGCTGAGACACCACGTGATGATCGGGTGTGATAGGCTCTACGTTCAAATACAACAGGTGCAAAATAGTTGCACACGCGGAATACTCAGGTTAAACTTGACGAGCCTAGCATATACAGATATGGCCTCAGAACACGGAGACCCAAAGGTCGAACATGAATCATATAGTAGATATGATCAACATAGTGATGTTCACCATTGAAACTACTCCATCTCAAGTGATGATCGGACATGGTTTAGTTGATTTGGATCACGTGATCATTTAGATGACTAGAGAGATGTCTGTCTAAGTGGGAGTTCTTAAGTAATATGATTAATTGAACTTAAATTTATCATGAACTTAGTACCTGATAGTATTTTTTGCTTGTCTATGTTTGTTGTAGATAGATGGCTCGTGCTGTTGTTCCGTTGAATTTTAATGTGTTCCTTGAGAAAGCTAAGTTGAAAGATGAAGGTAGCAACTACACGGTCTGGGTCCATAACTTGAGGATTATCCTCATTGATGCACAGAAGAATTACGTCCTAGAAGCACCGCTAGGTGCCAGGCCTGCTGCAGATGCAACTGACGACGTTAAGAACGTCTGGCAGAGCAAAGCTGATGACTACTCAATAGTTCAGTGTGCCATGCTTTATGGTTTAGAGCCGGGTCTTCAACGACGTTTTGAACGTCATGGAGCATATGAGATGTTCCAGGAGTTGAAGTTAATATTTCAAGCAAATGCCCGGATTGAGAGATATGAAGTCTCCAATAAGTTCTATAGCTGTAAGATGGATGAGATTAGTTACATCGGTGAACATATACTCAAAATGTCTGGGTATAATAATCACTTGATTCAACCGGGAGTTAATCTTCCGATGATAGTGTCATTGACAGAATTCTTCAATCACGCCACCAAGCTACAAGAGCTTCGTGATGAACTATAATATGCAAGGGATGGACAAGACTATTCCCGAGCTCTTCGCAATGCTAAAGGCTGCGGAGGTATAAATCAAGAAGGAGCATCAAGTGTTGATGGTCAATAAGACCACCAGTTTCAAGAAGAAGGGCAAAGGGAAGAAGAAGGGGAACTTCAAGAAGAACAGCAAGCAAGTTGCTGCTCAAGAGAAGAAACCCATGTCTGGACCTAGGCCTGAAATCGAGTGTTTCTACCGCAAGCGATCCGACACTCGAAGCGGAACTGCCCCAAGTATTTGGCGGATAAGAAGGATGGCAAGGTGAACAAAGGTATATGTGATATACATGTTATTGATGTGTACCTTACTAATGCTCGCAGAGCACTGGTATTTGATACTCGGTTCTGCTAAATATTTGCAACTCGAAACAGGTACTATGGATTAAGCGAAGATTGGCTAAGGACGAGGTGACGATGCGCGTGGCTAATGGTTCCAAAGTCGATGTGATCGCGGTCGGCACGCTACCTCTACATCTACCATGGGATTAGTTTTAGACCTAAATAATTGTTATTTGGTGCCAGCGTTAAGCATGAACATTATATCTGGATCTTGTTTGATGCGAGACGGTTATTTGTTAAATCAGAGAATAATGGTTGTTCTATTTATATGAGTAATATCTTTTATGGTCATGCACCCTTGAAGAGTGGTCTATTTTTATTGAATCTCGATAGTAGTGATACACATATTCATAATGTTGAAGCCAAAAGATGCAGAGTTGATAATGATAGTGCAACTTATTTGTGGCACTGTCGTTTGGGTCATATTGGTGTAAAACGCATGAAGAAACTCCATACTGATAGACTTCTGGAATCACTTGATTATGAATCACTTGGTACTTGCGAACAATGCCTCATGGGCAAGATGACTAAAACGCCGTTCTCCGGAACTATGGAGCGAGCAACTGATTTGTTGGAAATCATACATACTGATGTATGTGGTCCAATGAATATTGAGGCTCGCGGTGGGTATCATTATTTTCTCACCTTCACAGATGATTTGAGCAGATATGGGTATATTTACTTGATGAAACACAAGTCTGAAACATTTGAAAAGTTCAAAGAATTTCAGAGTGAAGTGGAAAATCATCGTAACAAGAAAATAAAATTTCTACGATCTGATCGTGGAGGAGAATATTTGAGTTACGAGTTTGGTTTACATTTGAAGCAATGTGGAATAGTTTCGCAACTCACGCCACCCGGAACACCACAACGAAATGGTGTGTCCGAACGTCATAATCGTACTTTACTAGATACGGTGCGATCTATGATGTCTCTTACTGATTTACCACTATCGTTTTGGGGTTATCCTTTAGAGACGGCCGCATTCACGTTAAATAGGGCACCATCAAAATCCGTTGAGACGACGCCTTATGAACTGTGGTTTGGCAAGAAACCAAAGTTGTCGTTTCTTAAAGTTTGGGGCTGCGATGCTTATGTGAAGAAACTTCAACCAGATAAGCTCGAACCCAAATAGGAGAAATGTGTCTTCATAGGATACCCAAAAGAGACTATTGGGTACACCTTCTATCACAGATCTGAGGGCAAGATTTTTGTTGCTAAATTCGGATCCTTTCTAGAGAAGGAGTTTCTCTTGAAAGAAGTGAGTGGGAGGAAAGTAGAACTTGATGAGGTAACTGTACCTGCTCCCTTATTGGAAAGTAATTCATCACAAGAACCGGTTCCTGTGACAACTACACCAATCAGTGAGGAAGCTAATTATATTGATCATGAAACTTTAGATCAAGTTACTACCAAACCTCGTAGGTCTACCAGAGTAAGATCCGCACCAGAGTGGTACGGTAATCCTGTTCCGGAAGTCATGTTACTCGACCATGGCGAACCTACGAACTATGAGGAAGCGATGATGAGCCCAGATTCCACAAAATGGCTTGAGGCCATGAAATCTGAGATGGGATCCATTTATGAGAACAAAGTATGGACTTTGGTTGACTTGCACGATGATCGGCAAGCCATAGAAAATAAATGGATCTTCAAGAAGAAGATTGATGCTGATGGTAATGTAACTATCTACAAAGCTCGACTTGTTGCGAAAGGTTTTCGACAAGTTCAAAGGGTTAACTACGTTGAGACTTTCTCACCCATAGCGATGCTTAAGTCTGTCCGAATCATGTTAGCAATTGCCGCATTTTATGATTATGAAATTTGGCAAATGGATGTCAAAACTGCATTCCTGAATGGATTTCTGGAAGAAGAGTTGTATATGATGCAACCGGAAGGTTTTGTCGACCCTAAAGGTGCTGACAAAGTATGCAAGCTCCAGCGATCCATTTATGGACTGGTGCAAGCATCTCGAAGTTGGAATAAACGCTTTGATAGTGTGATCAAAGATATGGTTTTATATGCACTTTTGGAGAAGCTCTGTATTTACAAGAAAGTGAGTGGGAGCTCAGAGCATTTCGATATTATATGTAGATGACATATTGTTAATTGGAAATGATATAGAATTTCTGGATGGCATAAAGGGATACTTGAATAAAAGTTTTCAATGAAAGACCTCGTGAAGCTGCTTACATATTGGGCATCAAGATCTATAGAGATAGATCAAGACGCTTAATTGGACTTTCACAAAGCACATACCTTGATAAAGTTTTGAAAAAGTTCAAATGGATCGTGCAAAGAAAGGGTTCTTGCCCGTGTTACAAGGTGTGAAGTTGAGTCAGATTCAATGCCCGACCACAGCAGAAGATACAGAGAAAATGAAAGATGTTCCCTATGCTTCAGCCATAGGCTCTATCATGTATGCAATGCTGTGTACCAGACCTGATGTGTGCTTAGCAATAAGCTTGGCAGGTAGGTACCA
The DNA here is from genome assembly GCA_021605205.1 of Aegilops longissima. NCBI lineage: Eukaryota > Viridiplantae > Streptophyta > Magnoliopsida > Poales > Poaceae > Aegilops > Aegilops longissima. The sequence goes on from CM038676.1 coordinate 60,950,888, forward strand.
AAGTAATCCAGGAGTGGATCACTGCACAGCGGTCAAGAATATCTTGAAATACCTGAAAAGGACTAAGGTTATGTTTCTCGTTTATGGAGGTGACAAAGAGCTAGTCGTAAATGGTTACATCGATGCAAGCTTTGACACTGTTCCAGATGATTCTAAATCACAAACCGGATACGTGTTTTTATTAAACGGTGGAGCTGTAAGTTGGTGTAGTTCTAAATAAAGCGTCGTGGCGGGATCTACATGCGAAGCGGAGTACATAGCTGCTTTGGAAGCAGCAAATGAAGGAGTATGGACGAAAGAGTTCATTTCCGATCTAGGTGTCATACCTAGTGCATCGGGACCAATGAAGATCTTTTGTGACAATACTGGTGCAATTGCCTTGGCAAAGGAATCGATATTTCACAAGAGGACCAAGCACATCAAGAGACGCTTCAATTCCATCTGGGACCAAGTCCAGGTGGGAGACATAGAGATTTGCAAGATACATACGGATCTGAATGTTGCAGACCCGTCGACTAAGCCTCTTCCACGAGCAAAACATGATCAACACCAAGACTCCATGGGTGTTAGAATCATTACTATGTAATCTAGATTATTGATTCTAGTGCAAGTGGGAGACTGAAGGAAATATGCCCTAGAGGCAATAATAAAGTTATTATTTATTTCCTCATATCATGATAAATGTTTATTATTCATGCTAGAATTGTATTAACTTGGGAAACATGATACATGTGTGAATACATAGACAAACTTAAATGTCACTAGTATGCCTCTACTTGACTAGCTCATTGATCAAAGATGGTTATGTTTCCTAACCATAGACATGTGTTGTCATTTGATTAATGGGACCACATCATTAGGAGAATGATGTGATTGACTTGACCCATTCCGTTAGCTAGCACTTGATCGTTTAGTATATTGCTATTGCTTTCTTCATGACTTATACATGTTCCTATAACTATGAGATTATGCAACTCCGTTTACGGAGGTACACTTTGTGTGCTAGCAAACGTCCTGGCGTAATGGGTGACTATAAAGGAGCTCTCTGGTGTCTCCAAAGGTACATGTTGAGTTGGCATATTTCGAGATTAGGTTTTGTCACTCCGATTGTCGGAGAGGTATCTCTGGGCCCTCTCGGTAATACACATCACTATAAGCCTTGCAAGCAATGTAACTAATGAGTTAGTTCGAAATGATGTATTACATAACGAGTAAAGAGACTTGCGTAACGAGATTGAACTAGGTATTGAGATACCGACGATCGAATCTCGGGCAAGTAACATACCGATGACAAAGGAACAACGTATGTTGTTATGCGGTTTGACCGATAAAGATCTTTGTAGAATATGTAGGAGCCAATATGAGCATCCAGGTTCCGCTATTAGTTATTGACCGAAACAGTTCTAGGTCATGTCTACATAGTTCTCGAACCCGTAGGGTCCGCACGCTAAGTTTTCGATGACGCTTATATTATGAGTTTATGAGTTTTGATGTACGAAGTTTGTTGAGTCCGGATATGATCATAGACATGACGAGGAGTCTCGAAATGGTCGAGACATAAAGATTGATATATTGGATGACTATATTCGGACACGGAAGTGTTCCGGTGATTTGGAGAAAACTGCGATCTTGGGAGGTTACCGGACCCCGGGAGAAGTAATGGGCCTTATGGGCCTTAGTGGAGAGAGAGAGAGGGGCAGCCAGGGTGGGCCGCGCGCCCCCTCCCCCTCTGGTCCGAATTGGACTAGGAGAGGAGGGGCGGCGCCCCCCTTTCCTTCTCCCTCTCCCCCTTCCTTTCCCCCTCCTAGTAGGAGTAGCTACTAGGAGGAGGACTCCTCCTCCTGGCGCGCCTAGCAAGGGCCGGCCGGCCTCCCCCCTTACTCCTTTATATATGGGGGCAGGGGGGCACCCTAGAGACACAACAATTGATCCTTGAGATCTCTTAGCCGTGTGCGGTGCCCCCCTCCACCATAGTCCTTGATATTATTGTAGCGGTGCTTAGGCGAAGCCCTGCGACGGTAGAACATCAAGATCGTCACCACGCCGTCGTGCTGACGGAACTCTTCCCCGACACTTTGCTGGATCGGAGTCCGGGGAACGTCATCGAGCTGAACGTGTGCTAGAACTCGGAGGTGCCATAGTTTCGGTGCTTGATCGGTCGGGCCGTGAAGACGTACGACTACATCAACCGCGTTGTTATAACGCCCGCTTTCGGTCTCACGAGGGTACGTGGACAACACTCTCCCTCTCGCTATGCATCACCATGATCTTGCGTGCGCCCACGCACTGTGAGACCAAAAGCGAAAGCGTTAGCACAACGTGGTTGATGTAGTCGTACGTCTTCACGATCCGACCAATCCAAGTACCGAACGTACGGCACCTACAAGTTCAGCACACGTTCAACTCGATGACGTCCCGCGAACTCCGATCCAGCAGAGCTTCATGGGAGAGTTCCGTCAGCACGACGGCATGATGATGGTGATGATGTTGCTACCGACGCAGGGCTTCGCCTAAGCACCGCTACGATATGACCGAGGTGGAATATGGTGGAGGGGGCACCGCACACGGCTGGAATAGATCAATAGATCAACTTGTGTGTCTAGAGGTGCCCCCCTGCCCCCATATATAAAGGAGCAAGGGGGGAGGCGGCCGGCCAGGAGGAGGGCGCGCCAAGGGGGGAGTCCTACTCCCACCGGGAGTAGGACTCTCCTTTTCCTTGTTGGAGTAGGAGAGGAAGGAAGGAGAGAGGAGGAGAAGGAAAAGGGGGCGCCGCCTCCTTGTCCAATTTGGACTAGAGGAGAGGGGGCACGCGCTGCCCCGCCGCCCTCCTCTTCTCCCACTAAGGCCCATGAGGCCCAATTAACTCCCGGGTTTCCGAACCCCCCTGCACTTCTGCAAATGTCCTAAACTTCCTGAACCTTTCCTGTCCAAACATAGTCGTTCAATATATCGATCTTTATGTCTCGACCATTTCGACTCTCGCCATGTCCGTGATCATATCCGGACTCAACTACTGTCGGTACATCAAAACACAAAACTCATAATACCGATCGTCACCAAACTTTGTTGCGTGGATTCTACGGGTTCGAGAACTATGTAGACATGACCGAGACACGCCTCCGTCAATAACCAATAGCAGAACCTGGATGCTCATATTGGCTCCTACATATTCTACGAAGATCTTTATCATTCAAACCGCATAACAACATACGTTGTTCCCTTTGTTATCGGTATGTTACTTGCCCGAGATTCGATCTTCGGTATCTCAATACCTAGTTCAATCTCGTTACCGGCAAGTCTCTTTACTCATTCCATAATGCATCATCCAGCAACTAACTCATTAGTCACATTGCTTGCAAGGCTTATAGTGATGTGCATTACCGAGAGGGCCCAAAGATACCTCTCCGACAATCGGAGTGACAAATCCTAATCTCGAAATACGCCAACTCAACAAGTACCTTTGGAGACACCTGTAGAGCACCTTTATAATCACCCAGTTATGTTGTGATGTTTGGTAGCACACAAAGTGTTCCTCCGGTAAACGGGAGTTGCATAATCTCATAGTCATAGGAACATGTATAAGTCATGAAGAAAGCAATAGCAACATACTAAACGATCAAGTGCTAAGCTAACGGAATGGGTCAAGTCAATCACATCATTCTCCTAATGATGTGATCCCATTAATCAAATGACAACTCATGTCTATGGCTAGGAAACTCAACCATCTTCGATTAACGAGCTAGTCAAGTAGAGGCATACCAGTGACACTATGTTTGTCTATGTATTCACACATGTATTATGTTTCCGGTTAATACAATTCTAGCATGAAAAATAAACATTTATCATGATATGAGGAAATAAATAATAACTTTATTATTGCCTCTAGGGCATATTTCCTTCACCTGTTATTCAGAATGAGTTTGTTAACAAGACTTGATCAACCTTTTTAATGGATTCCTTTTGATGAGCATGAGATGGATGAAGTTAGAAAGCACAACCTTCTGTACCCTCCTTTTACTTTCTGTTATTTAGTTGAAATAAAGCAAAAATGGTATTTTCTGTCAGTTTTCTGAATTATCCATGCAACAAAAAATACCCCGAAAATAAAAGTTCTCCAAATGCCCCTAAAATGAAATATGATTTTTTCTGGAATATTTGAGAATATTTGGCACTGAGAGCACATCAGGGGGAGCAAGCACCTGGCCACGAGGGTCCAGGGTGCGCCCCCTGCCTCGTGGGCCCATGGTGGCTCCCCTCCACTTATTCCAGCCACCACACACTTCTTCTTCCTCCCAAAAAAATCGCCAACCAGCTCAAGCACGAGTTCTTGCTCATCTTGCTGCCATTTTCGATCTCCTTGCTCAAAGCACCTCTCACAAAACTGTTTTGGGGGATTGTTCCTTGGTATGTGACTCCTCCAATGGTCCAATTAGTTTTTGTTCTAATGCTTTATTCATTGCAAATTTTGGCTGCCTAGGTGACCCTGTTCTTGAGCTTGCATGTCAAATTCATATGGTCCCAAGTAGTTCTAATGCATCATATAGTCTCTAGGCACTTGTGGGAGTAGTTGCTATCAATTTTGTTGAGTTTGGTTCACTTTTATTTTGAGTTACTAAAATTTTCAGAAATTTTTCAGAGGAAGAAATATGTTTAGAAAAATGTACCAAGGTGGTCCTTCAAGGAAGCAAGGACCCAGGCTCGCAATACACGATGCGGACGATGAACCACTGAGGGAAGCTCAAGTGCGGGCTTGTGAATGGCCGTCAGAGAACTTTATGGATCGAGCAGGAATCAAGGAAGAATTTAACGCATATGCAAAGGGGAGATATGTCATAACCAGGGAGGAGGCGAACGAGTACGAGAGGAGGACTGAGACAGCTCGCCTCCAAGCTGCAGCCCATGATGCAATAGCCGCTGCATCTCAGTACGACCCCAACTATAGCTTTGGATATCCGCCAGGCCAGCCGTGGCAATAGACCAACTTAGGCCAAAAGCCTAAGCTTGGGGGGGGGGTACGTATTTCTCACTGACATTACATTCATGTTCACACACTCATTCTAGTTGTCGGTGCTCATACTCTTTCATTGTACTATCTATGCTAGTTTATTTTCTTTTTCTTGCTTTCTTCTTGTGTGATTGGAAAACTTTAAGAAAAACTAAAAAAACTAGTTCTAGCTTTTAGCTAGTTTACTTTCCATGTCTGTAGTAGTAGTAGTAATTAAAAGAAAACCAAAAAAGATTTCTCGTTCTTCTTTTGCTTGTTGGGAGCTTTCCCGTGTAAATAGTTTTACTTCTTTTCCTTTCTTTGGGGGTCGAGAGGAGAAGACCATAATGAAAATGTTGAAGTGGCTCTTATATGCATTATTGTTGATTTAACCAAGAGCCCATATTGCCTTGTCTTCTCCTGTTTATCAGATGCTTGCAGATTCCAGCTTAGTCCAATGCACGTGCACTATTATAATTATTCACATCGTTTAGTTGTGCAAGTGAAAGGCAATTATGACGATATATGATGGACTGATTGAGATGAGAGAAGCTGGTATGAACTCGACCTCTCTTGTTTTTGTAAATATGATTAGTTCATCGTTCCCGATTTAGCCTATTATGAATAAACATGTTTGCAATGACAATTAGAGATTATAGTTACTTATGCCATGCTTAATTAGCTAGGAGTTTATAATGGTTTACCTTGCGTGCCAACATGCTATTAAAATGGTTGTGATGTGGTATGATAGGGTGGTATCCTCCTTTGAATGATTCAAGTGACTTGACTTGGCACATGTTCACACATGTAGTTGAAACAAATCAACATAACCTTCACGATATTTATGTTCATGGTGGATTATATCCTACTCATGCTTGCACTCAATGTTTATTAATTTTAATGCATGTTCATGACTGTTGTTGTTGTCTAGTTGGTCGCTTCCCATTCTTTTTCTAGCCTTCACTTGTACTAAGCGGGAATACTGCTTGTGCATCCAATTCCATAAACCCCAAAGTTATTCCATATGAGTCCACCATACCTTCCTATATGCGGTATCTACCTGCCGTTCCAAGTAAATTTTTATGTGCCAAACTCCAAACCTTCAAATGAAATTCTGTTTTGTATGAGGGATGTCTGTATCTTCCATGCTAGGCGGGTTATTCTCAAGAGGAGTGGACTCCGCTCCTCACTCACGAGAAAATGGCTGTTCACCGAGATGCCCAGTCCCATGCTTTATGCAAACCAAATCGAAATAATTGCAAACAAAACTCCCCCAGGATTGTTGTTAGTTGGAGGCACTCGTTGTTTCGAGCAATCCACGGATTGATGCTTGTTGGTGGTGGGGGAGTATAAACTTTACCATTCTGCTTGGGAACCGCCTATAATGTGTGTAGAATGGAAGATATCGCCATCTCTCGGTTGTTATGTTGACAATGAAAATATACCGCTCAAAATATTATTTATCTCTATTTCAAAAATAGAGCTCAGGCACCTCTACAAATCCCTGCTTCCCTCTGTGAAGGGCCTATCTATTTACTTTTATGTTGAGTCATCACCCTCTTATTAAAAAGCACTAGCTGGAGAGCACCGCTGTCATTTGAATCCATTACTGTTTATTTATATTGAGTATGACTATGACTGGATCTCTTTTACCATGAATTACAATGTTTAGTCAGTCCTTGATCTTTAAAAGTGCTCTACATTTATGTTTTGCGGTCTCAGAAATGGCTAGCGAGATACCATCTTGTTATATCATATCATGATTGTTTTGAGAAAGTGTTGTCATCCAAAATTATTATTATTGCTCGCTAGTTGATTATGTCATTGACATGAGTAAACATGAGACCTAAGTGTTATTGTGAATATGGTTAGTTCATAATCTTTGTTGAAAACTTGAATGCTGGCTTTACATATTTATAACAACAAGAGCAAACAGAGTTTGTAAAAGTTTTTCTTTATCACTTTCAGTTTGTCAACTGAATTACTTGAGGACAGGCAAATGTTTAAGCTTGGGGGAGTTGATACGTCTCCAACGTATCTACTTCTCCAAACACTTTTGCCCTTTTTTTGGACTCTAACTTGCGTGATTTGAACGGAACTAACTCGGACTGACGCTGTTTTCAGCAGAATTGCCATGGTCTTATTTTTGTGCAGAAATAAAAGTTCTCGGAATGACCTGAAACTTCACGGAGATTATTTTTGGAAATAATAAAAAATACTGGCGAAAGAATCAAGGCCAGGGGGCCCACACCCTGTCCATGAGGGTGGGGGGCGTGCCTACCCCCCTGGGCGCGCCCCTGCCTCATGGGCCCCCCTGGTGCTCCACCAACCTCAACTCCAACTCTATATATTCACGTTTGGGGAGAAAAAATCAGAGAGAAGGATTCGTCGCGTTTTACGATACGGAGCCGCCGCCAAGCCCTAAACTCTCTCAAGAGGGCTGATCTCGAGTCTGTTCGGGGCTCCGGAGAGGGGAATCTGTCGCCATCGTCATCATCAACCATCCTCCATCACGAATTTCATGATGCTCACCGCCGTGCGTGAGTAATTCCATCGTAGGCTTCCTGGACGGTGATGGGTTGGATGAGATTTATCATGTAATCGAGTTAGTTTTGTTAGGGTTTGATCCCTAGTATCCACTATGTTCTGAGATTGATGTTGCTATGACTTTGCTATGCTTAATGCTTGTCACTAGGGCCCGAGTGCCATGATTTCAGATTTGAACGTATTATTTTTTCATGAATATATGTGAGTTCTTGATCCTATCTTGCAAGTCTATAGTCACCTACTACGTGTTATGATCCGGCAACCCCGAAGTGACAATAATCGGGACCACTCCCGGTGATGACCGTAGTTTGAGGAGTTCATGTATTCACTATGTGTTAATGCTTTGGTCCGGTATTCTATTAAAAGGAGGCCTTAATATCCCTTAGTTTCCAATAGGACCCCGCTGCCACGGGAGGGTAGGACAAAAGATGTCATGCAAGTTCTTTTCCCTAAGCATGTATGACTACATTCGGAATACATGCCTACATTACATTGATGAACTGGAGCTAGTTCTGTGTCACCCTATGTTATAACTGTTGCATGAATAATCGCATCCGGCATAATTCTCCATCACCGATCCAATGCCTACGATCTTTTCACATATTGTTCTCCGCTTAGTTACTTCACCGTTACTCTTTATTATAATCACTACAATACTACTATCATTACCTTTGCCATCATTATCACATTATCATACTACTTTGCTACTAAATACTTTGCAGCAGATATTAAGTTATCCAGGTGTGGTTGAATTGACAACTCAACTGCTAATACTTGAGAATATTATTTGGCTCCCCTTGTGTCGAATCAATAAATTTGGGTTGAATACTCTACCCTCGAAAACTGTTGCGATCCCCTATACTTGTGGGTTATCATAGATCACGTGAATATCCCATTGTCACCACAGATAAGCACATGCAAGACATACATCAAGTCTTCTCAAATCCTTAAAGACTCAATCCGATAAGATAACTTCAAAGGGAAAACTCAATCCATTACAAGAGAGTAGAGGGGGGAGAAACATCATAAGATCCAACTATAATAGCAAAGCTCGCGATACATCAAGATCGTGCCGAGTCAAGAACGCAAGGCAAAGGCAGAGAGAGAGAGAGAGAGAGAGAGAGAGAGAGAGAGAGAGAGAGAGAGAGAGAGAGAGAGAGAGAGAGATCAAACACATAGCTACTGGTACATATATACCCTCATCCCCGAGGGTGAACTACTCCCTCCTCATCATAGAGAGCGCCGGGATGATGCAGATGGCCATCGGTGTGGGATCCCCACTCCGGCAGGGTGCCGGAACAGGGTCCCGATTGGTTTTTGGTGGCTACAGAGGCTTGCGGCGGCGGAAGTCCCGATCTAGGTTTCTTTCTGGAAGTTTGGGGTTATATAAGAGGTGTTGGAGTCGGGAACAAGTCAGGGGGGGTCCCCGAGGTGGCCACGAGGCAGGGGGGCGCGCCCGGGGGGTAGGGCGTGCCCCCCACCCTCGTGGTGGCCTCGGGGCTCTTCTAGCCCACTTTCGGTACTCCTTGGGCTTCTTCTGGTCCAAAAATGATCTCCATCAAATTTCAGCTCAATTGGACTCCGTTTGGTTTTTCTTTTCTTTAAAACTAAAAAACAAGGAAAAAACAGAAACTGGCACTGGGATCTGGGTTAATAGGTTAGTCCCAAAAATCATATAAAATAGCATATAAATGCATATAAATCATCTAAGATGGATAATATAATAGCATGGAACAATAAAAAATTATAGATACGTTGGAGACGTATCAGCATCCCCAAGCTTAATTCCTGCTCGTCCTCGAGTAGGTAAATGATAAAAATAGAATTTTTTTATGCGGAATGCTACCCAACATATTTTGTAATGTAATCTTCTTTATTGTGGCAAGGATATTCAGATCCATAAGATTCAAAACAAAAGTTTAATATTGACACGAAAACAATAATACTCAAGCATACTAACAAAGCAATCATGTTTTCTCAAAATAACATGGCCAAAGCAAGCTATCCCCACAAAATCATATAGTCTGGCTATGCTCTATCTTCATCACACAAAATATTTAAATCATGCAAAACCCCGATGACAAGCCAAGCAATTGTTTCATACTTTTGATGTTCTCAAACTTTTTCAATCTTCACGCAATACATGAGCGTGAGCCATGGACATAGCACTATAGGTGGAATAGAATGGTGGTTGTGGAGAAGACAAAAGGGAGAAGATAGTCTCACATCAACTAGGCGTATCAACGGGCTATGGAGATGCCCATCAATAGATATCAATGTGACTGAGTAGGGATTGCCTTGCAACGGATGCACTAGAGCTATAAGTGTATGAAAGCTCAAAAAGAAACTAAGTGGGTGTGCATCCAACTTGCTTGCTCACGAAGACCTAGGGCATTTTGAGGAAGCCCATCATTGGAATATACAAGCCAGGTTCTATAATGTAAAATTCCCACTAGTATAGAAGTGACAACATAGGAGACTCTCTATCATGAAGATCATGGTGCTACTTTGAAGCACAAGTGTGGTAAAAGGATAGTAGCATTGTCCCTTCTCTCTTTTTCTCTCATTTTTTTATTTTTATTTTTTATTTTTTTGGGCCTTCTTTTTTTTCTCCTTTTTTTCGTCCGGAGTCTCATCCCGACTTGTGGGGGAATCATAGTCTTCATCTCCTTTCCTCACATGGGACAATGCTCAATGATAACCATCACACTTTTATTTACTTACAACTCAAGAATTACAACTCTATACTTAGAACAAAATATGACTCTATATGAATGCCTCCGGTGGTGTACCGGGATGTGCAATGAATCAAGAGTGACATGTATGAAAGAATTATGAACGGTGGCTTTGCCACAAATACGATGTCAACTACATGATCATGCAAAGCAATATGACAATGATGAAGCGTGTCATAATAAACAGAACGGTGGAAAGTTGCATGGCAATATATCTCGTAATGGCTATGGAAATGCCAAAATAGGTAGGTATAGTGGCTGTTTTGAGGAAGGTAATGGTGGGTGTATGGTACCGGCGAAAGTTGCGCGATACTAGAGAGGCTAGCAATGGTGGAAGGGTGAGAGTGCGTATAATCCATGGACTCAACATTAGTCATAAAGAACTCACATACTTATTGCAAAAATCTATTAGTTATCAAAACAAAGTACTATATGCACGCTCCTAGGGGGATAGATTGGTAGGAAAAGACCATCACTCGTCCCCGAACGCCACTCATAAGGAAGATAATCAAAAAATAAATCATGCTCCGACTTCATCACATAACGGTTCACCATACGTGCATGCTACGGGAATCACAAACTTTAACACAAGTATCTCTCAAATTCACAACTACTCAACTAGCATGACTCTAATATCACCATCTTCATATCTCAAAACAATCATAAGGAATCAAACTTCTCATAGTATTCAATGCACTTTATATGAAAGTTTTTATTATATCCCTCTTGGATGCCCAACATATTAGGACTAATTTTATAACCAAAAGAAAATTACAATGCTGTTTAAGACTCCCAAAATAATATAAGTGAAGCATGAGAGTTCATCTATTTATTCAAAATAAAATCACCGCCGTGCTCTAAAAGGATATAAGTGAAGCACTAGAGCAAATGACAAACTACTCCAAAAGATATAAGTGAAGATCAATGAGTAGTTGAATAATTAGGTAACTATGTGAAGACTCTCTAACATTTAAGAATTTCAGATCTTGGGATATTATTCAAACATCAACCAAAACAAAATAAAATAAAATGACGCTCCAAGCAAAACACATATCATGTGGTGAATAAAAATATAGCTCCAAGTAAAGTTACCGATGAACGAAGACGAAAGAGGGGATGCCTTCCGGGGCATCCCCAAGCTTAGGCTCTTGGTTGTCCTTGACTATTGCCTTGGGGTGCCTTGGGCATCCCCAATCTTAGGCTCTTTCCACTCCTTATTCCATAGTCCATTGAATCTTTACCCAAAACTTGAAAACTTCACAACACAAAACTCAATAGAAAACACGTAAGCTCCGTTAGTATAAGAAAATAAATCACCACTTTTTGTACTGTTGTGAACTCATTATAAATTCATATTGGTGTAATATATACTGTATTTCAACTTCTCTATGGTTCACGCCCTTCGATACTACTCATAGATTCATCAAAATAAGCAAACAACACATAGAAAACAGAATCTGTCAAAAACAGAACAGTCTGTACTAATCTGTATCAAACGTATACTTCTGGAACTCCACAAATTCTGAAATAAATTGGTGGACATGAGGAATTTGTCTATTAATCATCTGAAAAAAATAATCAACCTAAAAGCGCTCTCCAGTAAAAAATGGAAGCTAATCTCGTGAGCGCAAAAGTTTCTGTTTTTTACAGCAAGATCACATAGACTTCACCCAAGTCTTCCCAAAGGTTCTACTTGGCACTAACACTAACTAAAACATGAAACCACATCTAAACAGAGGCTAGATGAATTATTTATATTACTAAACAGAAGCAAAAGGCAAAGAACAAAAATAAAATTGGGTTGCCTCCCAACAAGCGCTACCGTTTAACGCCCCTAGCTAGGCATGATGGTTTCAATGATGCTCACATAAAAGATAAGAATTGAAACATAAAGAGATCATTATTAAACACATGACAAGAACATTTAAGTCTAACCCACTTCCTATTCATAGGGATTTTATGAGAAAACAACTTATGGGAACAATAATCAACTAGCATAGGAAGGCAAAACAAGCATAACTTTAAAACTTTAAGCACATAGAGAGGAAACTTCATATTATTGCAATTCCTACAAGCATATGTTCCTCCCTCATAATAATTTTTAGTAGCATCATGAATGAATTCAACAATATAACCATCACATAAAGCATTCTTTTCATGATCTACAAGCATAGAATTTTTATTGCTCTCCACATAAGCAAATTTCTTCTCATGAATAGTAGTGGGAGCAAACTCAAGAAAATAACTATCATGGGATTGAAAATTGAAATAAAGATGACAAGTTTCATGGTTATCTTTATTCTTTATAGCATACGTGTCATCACAATAATCATCATAAATAGGAGGCATGCTTTCATCATAATGAATTTGCTCATCAAAACTCGGGGGACTAAACATATCATCTTCATCAAACATAGCATCCCCAAGCTTATGGCTTTGCATATCATTAGCATCATGGGTATTCAAAGAATTCATACTAACAACATTTCAATCATGCTCATCATTCACATATTTTATGCTAAGCATTCTATGTAATTCTTCTTCTAGTACTTAAGCACAATTATCCTTTCCATCATTTCCACGAAAGATATTAAAAAGATGAAGCATATGAGGTACCCTCAATTCCATTTTTTGTAGTTTTCTTTTATAAACTAAACTAGTGACAAAACAAGAAACTAAAAGATTCGATTGCAAGATCTAAAGATATACCTTCAAGCACTAACCTCCCCGGCAACGACGCCAGAAATTGCTTGATGTCTACTACGCAACCTTCTTTTTGTAGACGTTGTTGGGCCTCCAAGTGCAGAGATTTGTAGGAAAGTAGCAAATTTCCCTCAAGTAGATGACCTAAGGTTTATCAATCCATGGGAGGCGTAGGATAAAGATTGTCTCTCTCAAAAAACCCTGCAACCAAATGATAAAGAGTCTCTTGTGTCCCCAACACACCCAATACAATGGTAAATTGTATAGGTGCACTAGTTCGGCGAAGAGATGGTGATACAAGTGCAATATGGATGCTAGATATAGGTTTTTGTAATCTGAAAATATAAAAACAACAAGGTAACTAATGATAAAAATGAGTGTAAACTGTATTGCAATGCTAGGAAACAAGGCCTAGGGTTCATACTTTCACTAGTGCAAGTTCTCTCAACAATAATAACATAATTGGATCATATAACTATCCCTCAACATGCAACAAAGAGTCACTCCAAAGTCACTAATAGCGGAGAACAAACAAAGAGATTATGGTAGGGTACGAAACCACCTCAAAGTTATCCTTTCTGATCGATCTATTCAAGAGTCCGTAGTAAAATAACACGAAGCTATTCTTTCCGTTCGATCTATCATAGAGTTCATACTAGAATAACACCTTAAGACACAAATCAACCAAAACCCTAATGTCACCTAGATACCCCAATGTCACCTCAAGTATCCGTGGGTATGATTATGCGATATGCATCACACAATCTCAGATTCATCTATTCAACCAACACAAAGAACTTCAAAGAGTGCCCCAAAGTTTCTACCGGAGAGTCAAGACGAGAACGTGTGCCAACCCCTATGCATAAGTTCACAAGGTCACTGAACCCGCAAGTTGATCACCAAAACATACATCAAGTAGATCACATGAATATCCCATTGTCACCATAGATAAGCACATGCAAGACATACATCAAGTGTTCTCAAATCCTTAAAGACTCAATCTGATAAGCTAACCTCAAAGGGAAAACTCAATCCATTACAAGAGAGTAAAGAGGAGAGAAACATCATAAGATCCAACTATAACAGCAAAGCTCGCGATACATCAAGATCGTGCCGAGTGAAGAACACGAGAGAGAGAGGTCAAACACATAGCTACTGGTACATACCCTCAGCCCCGAGGGTGAACTACTCCCTCCTCGTCATGGAGAGCGCCGGGATAATGAAGATGGCCACCGGTGAGGGATCCCCCCTCCGGCAGGGTGCCGGAACAGGGTCCCGATTGGTTTTTGGTGGCTACAGAGGCTTGCGGCGGCGGAAGTCCCGATCTAGGTTTCTTTCTCGAAGTTTGGGGTTATATAAGAGGTGTTGGAGTCGGGAACAAGTCAGGGGGGTCCCCGAGGCGGCCACGAGGCAGGGGGCGCGCCCAGGGGGGTAGGGCATGCCCCCCACCCTCATGGTGGCCTCGGGGCTCTTCTGGCCCACTTCCGGTACTCCTTGGGCTTCTTCTTGTCCAAAAATGATCTCCGTCAAATTTCGGCTTAATTGGACTCCGTTTGGTTTTCCTTTCTGCAAAACTCAAAAATAAGATAAAAACAGAAACTGGCACCGGGCTCTGGGTTAATAGGTTAGTCCCAAAAATCATATAAAATAGCATATAAATGCATATGAAACATCTAAGATGGATAATATAATAGCATGGAACAATAAAAAATTATAGATACGTTGGAGACGAATCAAGGGCCGGCCCTCCCCTCCTCCACTCCTTTATATACGGGGGAGGGGGGCACCCCATAGACACACAAGTTGATCATTGATCTCTTAGCCGTGTGCGGTGCCCCCTCCACCATAGTCCACCTCGGTCATATCATCGTAGTGCTTAGGCGAAGCCCTGCGCCGGTAACTTCATCATCACCGTCATCACGCCGTCGTGCTGACGAAGCTCTTCCCCGAAGCTCTACTGAATCGTGAGTTCCTGGGACGTCACCGAGCTGAACATGTGCAGATCGCGGAGGTGCCGTACATTCGGTACTAGGATCGGTCGATCGTGAAGACGTACGACTACATCAACCACGTTGTCATGACGTTTCCGCTTTCGGTCTACGAGGGTACGTGGATGTGACGCCCCCGATTCAATCGTACACTAATCATACACGCAAACGTGTACGATCAAGATCAGGGACTCACGGGAAGATATCACAACACAACTCTAAAACATAAATAAGTCATACAAGCATCATAATACAACCCAGGGGCCTCGAGGGCTCGAATACAAGTGCTCGATCATAGACGAGTCAGCGGAAGCAGCAATATCTGAGTACGGACATAAGTTAAACAAGGTGCCATAAGATGGCTAGCACAAACTGGGATACAGATCGAAGAGGCGAGGCCTCTGCTCGGATCCTCCTAACTACTCCCGATTAAATCGCCGCCGGGCGGCTGCACGTAGTAGTAGGCACCTCCGGGTAGTAGTCGCCATCGACGGTGGCGCCGCCTGGGCTCCATCGTCTGTCGCAGCAACCGTGTAGAGAAAGGGGAAAAGGTGGAACAGCAACCGTGAGTACTCATCCAAAGTACTCGCAAGCAAGGAGCTACACTACATATGCATGGATATATGTGTAAAGGGCCATATCGATGGACTGAATCGCGAATGCCGTAATAAGAGGGGATAGCTAATCCTGTCAAGACTACGCTCGCAGCCTCCGCCTTGCAACATGTAGAAGAGAGCAGTCAAGTCCTCCAAGTAGCATCACATAGCAATAATCCTACCCGCGATCCCCTCCTCGTAACCCTGAGAGAGAGCGACCACCGGGTTATATCTGGCACTTGGAAGGGTGTGTTTTATTAAATATCCGGTTCTAGTTGTCATAAGGTCAAGGTACAACTCCAAGTCGTCCTGTTACCAAAGATCGCGGCTATTCGAATAGATTAAACTTCCCTGCAGGGGTGCACCACATAACCCAACACGCTTGATCCCATTTGGCCGGACACACTTTTCTGGGTCATGCCCGACCGCGGAAGATCAACACGTCGCAGCCCCACCTAGGCACAAGAGAGAGGCCAGCACGCCGGTCCAAACCTAAGCGCACAGGGGTCTGGGCCCATCGCCCAATGCACACCTGCACGTTGCGAGGGCGGCCGAAAGCGGAACTAGCCCCCTTAATACAAGAGCAGGCTTACGTTCCAATCCGGTAGCGCCGCTTCGGGCCAACAAGGCGCCACGGCGTGCTGGCTGATACCACGACGCCGGGATACCCATAACTACTCCCACGTAGATGGTTAGTGCGTATAGACCAAATGGCCGACTCAGATTAAAGACCCAGATCTCGTTAAACGTGTTAAGTATCCGCTAACGCCGACCAGGCCAGGCCCACCTCTCTCTAGGTGGTCTCAACCTGCCTGTCGCTCCACCACAAAGTAACAATGGGGCAGTCGGGAACCCAGGCCCACCTCTACCGGATGGAGCCACCGTCCTTTCAAATTTCCCATCTCCTAACAAGATCACAGATAATGTAACAGTGTAAAGTATATAGTATATGCCCGTGATCACCTCCCAAGTGATCACAGCCCGAGAGTATAGCATGGCGGACGGACAAGAGTGTAGGGCCACCGATGGAACACTAGCATCCTATACTAAGCAGAGAGGATAGCGGTAAAGGTAACAACAAGAGTAGCAAGGACAGGCTATGCAGCAAGATAGGATTAATCAAAGCAAGAATATGATACACTACTCTAATGCAAGCAGATAGAGAAGAGTAGGCGATATCCGTGATCAAGGGGGCTTGCCCGATTGCTCGGCAAGAGAGAGGGGTCGCCGGTGACGAGTCGTCTCGGGCAGCAATGACATCGGTCTCGGTGTCTCAGCGGAAGAAGAGGGGGGGAGGAAGAAACAATGAATACTTAGCAAGCAAGTGCATAACAGGACAACAAGAAGAGCTAGACGTGTTCTAACGCGGTATGAGGTGATACTGGTGAAGGGGGGGAAACATCCGGGAAAGTATCCCGTTGTTCCGTGTTTCCGGACAGATGAACCGGAGGTGAAATGTTGCAGGTTCACTATGCTAGGGACGCGTGGCGATTTAACGGGCTGCGTATCCGGATTCGCCTCGCTGCTCGAGCAACTTTCATGTACAAAGTTTGTCCATCCGAGCTACGGTTTATTTTATATTAATTTTAAAAGATTTAATTCATTTTTAGGATTTATTTAATTATTTAATTTCAACATTATCCGAATAGTGAAAGGTGAGGTCAGATGACACCACCATGACGCCGCAGTCAAATCGACCGCTGATCGGTCAAACCGACCATGGGTCCCATCTTGTATCGATCGAGCTTAGTTAAATAGAATTGATTAGTTTAATTAGTTGATTAGTTTAATTTAAATATGATTAATTAAGTTAACTAATTAATTAATTAATTATTCAATTTAATTATTATACTTTTTTTTTGCGTTCTGGGCGTGGGGCCCCCTGTCATTGGCCCTAGGGGCCATAGCGGGTCGGGCGTTGCGGGCACAGGGCGCGGCACGCCCGAGTGGGACGAGGCCACCGGGCGCCGCGGCCAACCGTGAAGGGGAGAGGGCGTCGGCGCGACGCCGGGCGAGGCCACGCCGAGGCGGGCCGTGGGGCGGCGGCGCCGAAGGAGGACATCGGGCCGTGGATGGTGCGGCCGACCGAAGCGGCGACGGGTCGAGACGGCGCGAGCAGGCGGGGGGGGGAGTAGGGCGCCACGGGCCGGGCGCGGTGACTAACGGCGACGGCGCAAGACGGGCACGGCACGCACGCAAGACGGTGTGGCGCCGCCCGACGCTGCTCGGGCACGAACGGCGCTGGCGTGGGCGCACGGGCGCAGACGGGGGGGGAATAGGACCGGGTGCGCGGGCGTGGTGCGGCATGGCGAGGGCGGCTCGAGCGTGAGCTCCGCACGCGGGCGCCGCGGGGTGGGGGGAGGGAAACGCGCGGGCGGCGAGAGAAGGGAAAGGAGGAGATCACGCCGGGAGTAGGGCACGGGCAGGCGTGGGGCGAGGGGGTGTCGGGACGACGGCGGAGAGGGTGCAGGCGGTGGGGAAGGGCGCCGGCGAGGTCCAAAGGGGAAGGGGCGGGCGATGGCGTTCGGCGGCGACGAGGCTCGGGCGGCGGCGACGAGCCCGATCCGATCCGGATCGGGGAGGGGCGTCGTGGGGGGGGTGGGTGGTGGCGGTTAGGGTTTCGCCACCCGGGGTTAAGGAGTGGGTTAGGTGGGCCGGCCTGCTCGGGCGGCCGGCTGGTCTGGGGTGGCCAGTTGGGCCACCTAGTCCAGGAGAGAGGGGGGTTCCTTTTGTTTCGCTTATTATTTCTCTTTTACTTTTCTTTTCTGTTTTAATTTTAATTCCACATTAATTTTACTTAGTAAAATATGACCATAGCTCCTAAAATAACGTTTCAAAATAACCCTCAGCCACAAAAGGTTTTAACCCAAACTAAAAATAGTTTAGTGTTTTATAAAATACCAAAGGCATCGAAATAATGTTTTTGCTACCGTTTAAACATTTTTAGAGCATTTATTCATTATATAAAAATGTGGATTCTTCATCATAACCATCTATGCATTAACTGGCACAACCCGAACATTTTGTTTTTAATATTTGAAAACTTTTGATGTATGCCATATTTGGAAATTGAATCTCGAATCGGTTTTTTTGAACTAACGAGGAATTAGCAACAGTAAGGAGGTGACGTGGCATCATTAGCAGAGTTTTACTGTAGCCTAATTATCCGGGCGTCACAATTCTCCTCCACTACAAGAAATCTCGTCCCGAGATTTAAGCGGTGGAGTAAGGGGGGAAGGTGTTGGTAGCGAAAAACCTAACGATTCTTTTCGGTCATAGTTGCACTTCTCGAAGTGGTCGATCCAATACATTGATGTCTTCATTTTTCTGCTTCAGGTCATTAAGATGAAGTCGGCATCCTTTCTTTGTAAACTCCATCATACTTACGAAAGAATAAGGGGGTTATTCCGGGAGAACGAACCTCTACAAGGTTGACTATCTGGTCGATAACATCGGGGAAGGTGGCGGAAGGCAACTCTCGAATTGAAACTTAAGTAAATATTGAGAGCAAGTAATGAGGTTTCATGGGAAGTTTCGAGCGAGCAGGCAATCGTTTGATGGCCTTATCAGAAGGTGAAGGGGGTTCAGAACAACGAGAATAAGCATTGCGCTCGATACGAGTAGATCACTTGGCGGTGGCCCGTGAATTACATAAGTCAAGCGAGGAATAACTTTGACATCGAAGGTACAGGAGAGTCAGTTTCGATCCCGTGGAACTGTGGTTATGGGCCCACCATGTGGGTTAAAAGTAGGAAAGGCGGCGTCGTCTTGCACAATCATGTAAGCAAGGCATGTCAGAGGAGAGTCTATGGGTCATGTCGGCAACAACATAGGTACCAAGGGCGAGGGACGAAGAGAACCATTTTTCTGCTTTCGTTGAAACGAGGCGGACCAATAGGCAAGGTTCCGTCCCATCGGTGGTTACCTAATGTCATCAACAATAGTAACAAGGTCTTACCGACAGAGTTGTACATCGAGGTGTTTGCACAAGCAAAGGATTATTACTGCTATATCATATAGATCATAGAAAAGGTTTAAACAAACCAATGGAAGGAAAATATGATCATTAGATTAAACAGAATAATGGAAAGGAAAATATGTTTAAACACATATTTCAAGGGTATATCCTTCCCAAGGACAAGCGAGCAAGATATCCATGACATGATATAAAGTAGAAAACCATTTAGGTAAGGGGGAAGGAATCTCATGATATTACCCATACAACGGTGTTAGGATAAGTGATAAATAAAATTTAGCATCGTGCTTCAAATGTTCTGTTGAAAATCGGAGTACCATTGACATGCTTCGAGATAGCATTGACATGGTCTTCGGTGAAGATCGGACTTTGAAACACGAAGGATCCATCAGAATGACTTGTAGAATAAGTCTTACAATTTCCTCATGGATGAATGGATAACCTTGCTGAAAAGGAATCTATAATGATAGGTCCTCCACCGGGGTGCTAGGCATGACATCATGTTACCGGGTCATCAAAGGATCAACATCATAACTCTTGGAAAGTTGTCCCAACCATCATATCTGACTAAGATCCATATCCAATTGGTGTCATGATACCTCAGACTCAGGGGATCCGAGAGGAAAAGGTGCAACACAAATCGACGAAATGACATTGCAAGATTCTCGAGAAATGAACTATGGGAGCGGGTTTCTGAAGCAATAGTTCATCATTAAACCAAGGAGGGGATGAGAAGGTGGCTGATGGGCTCAGCGACAATTCATCGAGAATTCCAAACGGATGGACTTCCACGATAATGTGAACAAGAAGACGACATTTGTTAGATCAAATGATATAATGGGATATGCTCGAGGAAAACATACATAATTAAACATTGGTTGAACGGTGCACCCGAAATATGGGTTGGGTTGCACGGCCAATGTTAGAATGGTGATTCAATTATTGAAAGACTTAGAATGAACTATCACCCATTCACTTCAAAGCAATAGGGTTGCTAGAAGTTTTGAATTCACACGTCGTAGCTCAATTGTCGGTAATCCGGTTGAAAACAATACGGGGACCAAGGAATGAACGAAGATGGCGAGAAGTAATATGATATCAAGAGTTCTTAAGAGGTGGTGAAATTCTCACCACATTCTTGATAAAAAGAGATGGTAATACTTCCGAGGTAAGGAAGATCAGCTGCTGGGTAGCAGGGATCTCAAGGTTTACACAAAACACGAACAAGTTGTGTTGAACGAAAGGCAATAAAGTGGTAGATGAGAACAGGAATCATCGATGGGCAAGGATGGTATTACCCATCATGAATTCAATTGAATTCCTGGAAGAGCTCATAAGGTTGATGATGATCACGACACAATTGTCGAGAGATCTCATGCAGATGTAATCAATCAAATACTTACATCAAGTCAAAGGAATGATGAAGCAAGAGGTTATTGGAACCACGCTTCGACACAAACTCGAACTTAAGCTTGTTGTTTAAGGTGAAAGGTTATGACGGGAAAATCGACGTAAGCTTAGCTATCGCCGCAAATTGGTGCTCCGAGAATAAGGACCAGGTAGCACAGCTTAGAATCGCACGGCAATGATATAGCCAAACAGGCTAGGAATGGCGTGATCGGGTACAAACTCGTACTTATAGAAGCTATCAAGAGTGGTTGAACCGTAGAGCGGACTCGGTTCAGCTTATCGGTGTCTTTGAGTGTTTAATAACTCAGAGCCCGTGAAAAATTGGAATCAGTGGGAAGGTAGCACTTGATGAAGGACTCATAAGAAGTTATGCAGTTCCATGATAACCTCGAGATACCAGGGGGTAATACTCGACACAAGATCAAAGTAAAGGTTGGACTGGTGTATTGATCCATAGGAGACAATTGTTTTAACTTGTCCGAGAAATGGAATCAAAGAAGATCAATCATGTCGGAACCACGGTTGCAAGGGATCAATTCACAGATACCATATGTTAGTTATCAAGGAAATAGTTATTATTACAAGAAGCTTCCATGATAAGTTCCACATCAGGTCCATGGGCATGAACTCAGAGTTCAAGGTCGACTCCCACTTCTCCAATGCATACCCTTTCATTCACTTCTCGCTTTCGATGAAGTTATAGCGTTGAAATTTTATCTGGCAAAATACCAGAAGAGTACGACTCGTGAAAACTTTCGAGTTCACACATATTAAGGAAGGCATAGGTTCAACCCATCGGGCATCTTAGAATCATATACCGAATCTTTAGAAGTAATTAACTCAAGCTCAAGGCGAGCATGGTTGAGAAAGCGACGATACAATTTACCAAAGGCATTATGTATCGGAGAAAAGGCTCACAAGGTTATTGAATATGAAGGCGTTGTCGATAAAATCCAACAAAGGATCCGTGGTCCACAAGGGATCCGACGTGAGCATCGGTACTCAACTAGAGGAAGCAGATTATAGAAACAATGACTAACTCAATTGTCAAATGCAAAGGAATTATGATTTAAATCAAGGGATCGAAGCAATGCTCGATTAGGGGTGGATAAGTTGAATAGCCTTAGGGTACAATCAAAGACAATTGGATTGGTCGAGAACCAATTCCGCTTAAAAGAATGGCAGCTCAGCCGAAAAGTAATTTATAAGGATCAATGATGATTGCGTGTATTCATGACGTATTGAGTCAACAGACTCAAAATGATAATGACAAGGAATGTCAATATGACCACGAGACTTATGGGATTAACCATAATGCAAGCAAGCAAGAATTTCAAGAGCCAAAGGCCCCAAAGGATTTTCGGAAGATCGAATATTATTTTGAAGACTTTTGTGAAACACATGAACAACTGGGGTTGAGCGGATACTCGACAAGTGCGAGGATTTATTTGAAGGGGTATTCATGTGGCAAAGAACTGCTAGGCAGTAGGCACAAAGTATTCTCGGAACAATAGAGAAACTTGGGGTATCTTGTAATAACAAGATCAATGGGGGATGATCGTATGGATGGCAAGTGTAAGTAGTTATCCATACGGATTTATCGGTGGTCAGGAATAGCAAAAGTGATGGGCACAAAGTCTCGAGAAAACATCAGAGAGTATCTTCGAATCTTCCGATTAGCGTATTTATCATCTCAAGTGAGGGCTCTCCGGAGAAAGTACTTGCGAGAACCTAAAGTTAGTTTTGTTTTTAGAAAATCGCTTAACCCGAATAGAAGAGAGTTCGAATCCCGAGTAAAGATCGAGGAGTAAAAGGTCCTAATACCACCCAATGGCGACGTGGGCCCATGAGCTGCACAACCATGTTAGTAAAAGTTTTGTAAAGTCTAGACTCGACTTCGGCCAAGGAGTTGGAAGGAGGATTCCTACAGGCAGTCGACTCTGATACCAACTTGTGACGCCCCCGATTCAATCATACACTAATCATACACGCAAACGTGTACGATCAAGATCGAGGACTCACGGAAGATATCACAACACAACTCCAAAACATAAATAAGTCATACAAGCATCATAATACAAGCCGGGGCCTCGAGGGCTCGAATACAAGTGCTCGATCATAGACGAGTCAGCGAAGCAAGAATATCTGAGTACGGACATAAGTTAAACAAGGTGCCATAAGATGGCTAGCACAAACCGATATCTGATCGAAGAGGCGAGGCCTCCTGCCTGGATCCTCCTAACTACTCCCGGTTAAATCGCCGCCGGGCTGCACGTAGTAGTAGGCACCTCCGGGTAGTAGTCGCCATCGACGTGGCGCCCGCTCCTGGGCTCCATCGTGCGTCACAAGAACCGGTAGAGAAAGGGGAAAAGGGGAACAGCAACCGTGAGTACTCATCCAAAGTACTACTTAAGCAAGGAGCTACACTACATATGCATGGATATATGTGTAAAGGGCCATATCGGTGGACTGAATCGCGAATGCCGAATAAGAGGGGGATAGCTAATCCTGTCGAAGACTATGCTTCTGGCAGCCTCCGTCTTGCAACATGTAGAAGAGAGCAGATTGAAGTCCTCCAAGTAGCATCACATAGCAATAATCCTACCCGGCGATCCCCTCCTCGTAACCCTGAGAGAGAGCGACCACCGGGTTATATCTGGCACTTGGAAGGGTGTGTTTTATTAAATATCCGGTTCTAGTTGTCATAAGGTCAAGGTACAACTCCAAGTCGTCCTGTTACCGAAGATCACGACTATTCGAATAGATTAAACTTCCCTGCAGGGGTGCACCACATAACCCAACACGCTTGATCCCATTTGGCCGGACACACTGTTCTGGGTCATGCCCGGCCGCGGAAGATCAACACGTCGCAGCCCCACCTAGGCACAAGAGAGAGGCCAGACGCCGGTCTAAACCTAAGCGCCACAGGGTCCGGGCCCATCGCCCAATGCACACCTGACGCTATGCGGGCGGCCGAAAGCGGAACTAGCCCCTTAATACAAGAGCAGCTTACGTTCCAAACCGGCGCGCCCGCCGGTCGTGGCGTCACGAAGTGCCGGTGATACCACGACGTCGGGATACCCATAACTACTCCCACGAGATGGTTAGTGCGTATAGACCAAATGGCCGACTCGATCAAATACCCAGATCTCGTTAACGTGTTAAGTATCCGCGAACGCCGACCAGGCCAGCCCACCTCTCTCTAGGTGGTCTCAACCTGCCTGCTGCTCCGCCACAAAGTAACAATCGGGGCGTCGGGAACCCAGGCCCACCTCTACGGGATGGAACCACCGTCCTTTCAAATTTCATCTCCGACAAAGATCACAGATAATGTAACGATGTAAAGTATATAGTATATGCCCGTGATCACCTCCCAAGTGATCACAGCCCGATCAGTATAGCATGGCGGGCGGACAAGAGTGTAGGGCCACCGATGGAACACTAGCATCCTATACTAAGCGATAGGATAGCGGTAAAGGTAACAACAGTAGTAGCAAGGACAGCTATGCAGCGAAGATAGGATTAATCGAAAGCGAGAATATGATACACTACTCTAATGCAAGCAGATAGAGAAGAGTAGGCGATATCCGGTGATCAAGGGGGCTTGCCGATTGCTCGGCAAGAGAGAGGGTCGCGGTGACGTGTCAGATCTTGTAGGAGCGACATCGGTCTCGGTGTCTAGCGGAAGAAGAGGGGGGAGAAACAATGAATACTTAGCAAGCAAGTGCATAACAGACAACAAGAAGAGCTAGACGTGTTCTAACGCAGTATGAGGTGATATCGGGTGGGGGAAACATCCGGAAAGTATCCCGTTGTTCCGTGTTTTTATTGATGAACCGGAGGTGAAATGTTGCAGTTCACTATGCTAGGGACGCGTGGCGATTTAACGGGCTGCGTGATCCGGATTCGCTCGTCGCTTACGAGCAACTTTCATGTACAAAGTCTTTCCATCCGAGCTACGGTTTATTTTATATTAATTTTAAAAGATTTAATTCATTTAGGATTTATTTAATTATTTAATTTCAACATTATCCGAATAGTGAAAGGTGAGGTCAAGATGACACCACCATGACGTCAAGAGTCAAATCGACCGCTGATCGTCAAACCGACCATGGTCCTCTTGTCATCGATCGAGCTTAGTTAAACGTAATTGATTAGTTTAATTAGTTGATTAGTTTAATTTAAATATGATTAATTAAGTTAACTATTTAATTAATTAATTATTCAATTTAATTATTATACTTTTAATTTTTTTTTATGCTTACAGGCGGGGCCCCTTTCATTGGCCCTAGGGGCCATAGCGGGTCGGGCGTTATGCAGTGGCGCTGCACGCCTGAGTGGACGAGGCCACCGGGCGCCGTGGCCAACCGTGAAGGGGAGGCGGGCGTCGGCGCGACGCCGGCGAGGCTACGCCGAGGCGGGGCGTGGCGGCGGCGCCGAAGGAGGACGTCGGGGTCGTGGATGGTGCGGCCGGACCGAGCGCGGCGACGGGTCGAGACAGCGCGAGCGCAGGCGGGGGGTAGGGGCGCCACGGGCCGCGCGCGACCAACGGCGAGCGCGACGGGCACGGCACGCGTCTTGCAAGACGCTGGCGCTGCCCCGACGCTGCTCGGCACGGAAACGACAGCGTGGGCGCACGGGCGCAGACGGGCGGGGATAGGACCGGGCGCTTGGCGGGCGCGGTGCGGGGCGGCCCGAGCGTGAGCTCCGGCGCGAGCTCCGCGGGGGGGGGGGAGGGAACGTCGCGGCGACAGAGAAGGGAAAGGAGGAGCTCACGCCGGGAGTAGGGCACGGGCAGGGCAGGCGAGGGCGTGTCGGGGACGACGGCGAGAGGGTGCAGTCGGTGGGGAAGGGCGCCGAGGTCCAGACGGGGAAGGGGCGATGGCGTTCAAGCGGTAACGAGATCTGGCGGCGACAGGCCGATCCGATCTGGATCGTGTGGAAGAAGCGCGTCAGGGAGTGGGTGGTGGCGGTTAGGGTTTCGCCACTCGGGGGGTTAAGGAGTGGGTTAGGTGGGCGGCCTGCTTTCGGCGGCTGGTCTAGGGTGGCCAGTTGTGCCACCTAGTCCAGGAGAGAGAGGTGGGGTTCCTTTTGTTTTCTTTTATTATTTTTCTTTTTACTTTTCTTTTCTGTTTTAATTTTAATTCCACATTAATTTTACTTAGTAAAATATGACCATAGCTTCTAAAATAACGTTTCAAAATAACCCTCAGCCACAAAAGGTTTTAACCTAAACTAAAAATAGTTTAGTGTTTTATAAAATACCAAAGGCATCAAAATAATGTTTTTGCTACCGTTTAAACCTTTTTAGAGCATTTATTCATTATATAAAAATGTGGATTCTTCATCATAACCATTTATGCATTAACTGGCACAACCAGAACATTTTGTTTTTAATATTTGAAAACTTTTGATGTATGCCATATTTGGAAATTGAATCTCGAATCGGTTTTTTTGAACAAACGAGGAATTAGCAACAGTAAGGAGGTGACGTGGCATCATTAGCAGAGTTTTACTGTAGCCTAATTATCCGGGCGTCACAGTGGACAACACTCTCCCCTCTCGTTGCTATGCATCATCATGATCTTGCGTGTGCGTAGGAATTTTTTTAAAATTACTACGTTCCTCAATAAAGTTCACTTCGAGGAAAAGACAATATAGCTCTCGTTAGTAATTGCATGGTTTCCATTTATCCCTAATTTTGATTACCAGGAAAAGCCTGATGTCGCTCTGCCAGTTCATCTTGGTCGTCGACGTGCTCCGACATTTAACCCCTCGTGACGATAACAGTTAATTGCCGGTGATGCTCCCGGATGATGATCATCTCCCTTTGCCCCGATCATCTGATATGCCAATGACTCTACTGTCGTTGCTACACCACACATGGCCCATACCTCCGAACGACACGACCCCGTCAATTCCTTTGAGTTTTATTCTTGCGAACGTACTCCCCAGACGGGATACTTAACGCGTTAGCTACAACACTGCACGGGTCGAGTCGCACAGCACCTAGTATCCATCGTTGAGTTTCTTCAAATGGTGGTCTGTAACTACTTCATCTCCTCCTGCCAGCATGCGCAAAGGCATCAATTCCATCATCAGCCTAACTATGTGGCTCATCTGGAAGCACCGCAATGCTGCAGTCTTCGACAGCTATGTCCATCGATCAAAGACCTCGTCAACAAGATCAAGGATGAAGCACCGGTTTGGGCTAGAGTGGGCGCTAAGGATTTGGATACCATCTTTCATGTAACCTGAGATCCTGTTGTATCGATGCCAACAACCTCCTCCTTCTACTTCCATTTGCACCCTCTTTGACGCCGATTTGTGTAAGTACACGAGGGTTGCACCATGTACTTTCTTTTTCCCACCTATCGATGAAATGAAATGATACACTCCAAAAAACTTCCATACTGTATGATATGATTAATAAGCAGTAAAATCGTAAAAAAACAAGATGTACACTCAGCTCACACGGCCTGTCCTGTGCGCGCGCCTCCCCGCCGGCTCACGCGCCGGAGTGTCCCGCATCCGCCGACGCCGCCGCCGCTCACCCTCCTCCTCCTCCTCCTCTACCTAGCCAACGTCCGGCTTGCGCCTCCGCAGCTCCTCCTCTTCATCACGCTGATGTTCAGCGTCCACCTCCGTCACTGCTCCACTATGCCCATGTCCCGCGTCTGCCTCCGCCGCCGCCTCTCCTCCTCCTTCTCCAATTGCACCTCGCCGCCCTCCCCAACCTGGTCTCCCCACGCCGCCTTTGCCGCGGCCACAGAGCGCGTGCGAGCCGGTACGCTCAGCCCGCAAGACGCACACCACCTGTTCGACGTATTGTTTCAGCAGGCCATTCGGGTCCCCGAGCGCTCCCTTGATGGATTCCTTGCCGCCCTCAGCCATGCTACGTCCTCTGAAGCCTGCAGAGACGGCCCCGCCCTCGCCCTCACCCTCTTCAACCGTGTCTGCCGAGAAGAAGCCGGCATACGGGTTGCGCCACCAACCATCTTCACCTACGGCATCCTCATGAACTGCTGCTGCCGTATGCGTCGTCCGGACCTAGGGCTCGCCTACTTTGGGCGCATCCTCAGGACAGGCCTGAAGACAAACCAGATCGCCGCCAACACCGTCCTCAAGTGCCTCTGCTGCGCAAAACATACCGACGAGGCTGTCAATATGCTGCTTCATAGGATGTCCGACCTCGGCTGTGTGCCTGATGCCTTCTCATACAACACCGTTCTGAAGAGCTTGTGTGAAGACGGCAGGAGCTTGCAGGCGCTCGACCTACTGCTCCAGATGGTGTCGAAGGAAGGAGGTGCCTGCTCCCCCGACATGGTGGCATATAGCACGGTCATCCACGGCTTCTTGAAGGAAGGCAAAGTAGACAAGGCATGCAATCTATTCAATGAAATGATGCGGCAAGGGGTTGTGCCTGATGTGGTGACGTATAGCTCGATTATCGATGCATTGTGCAAAGCCGGAGCAATGCACAAGGCAGAGTTTTTCCTTCGGCAGATGGTTGATAACGGTGTTCGAGCGGATGAGGTGACATATACTAGCATGATCCATGGATATTCCACTTTGGGCCGGTGGAAACAGGTGCGCAAAATGTTCAGAGAAATGACAAGCCGTGGTCTTATACCAGATATTGTCACTTGGAACTCGTTCATGGACTCCCTCTGCAAGCATGGAAGAACCAAAGAAGCTGCAGAAGTTTTCTTTTCCATGGCTGGAAAGGGCAGCAAGCCTAATATTGTCTCCTACACTATTCTTCTTCATGGGTATGCCAATGAAGGAAGCTTTGCTGATATGATGAGTCTCTTCAATTCAATGAAAGGCGGCGGCATTGTAGCCAACTGCAAAGTTTTCAACATATTAATTGGTGCATATGCTAAACGAGGGCTGATAGATGAAGCTATGCTCATGCTTACTGAAATGCGGGGACAAGGACTGAGTCCGGATGTAGTCGCCTATTCAACTCTAATATCTGCACATTGGAGAATGGGTAAGCTGACTGATGCCATGGATAAGTTCAGTCAGATGTTTGTTGGTACGGGAGTACAGCCGGACACAGTTGTTTATCACTCCCTAGTTCAGTTCTTATGTACACATGGTGATTTGGTGAAAGCGAAGGAGTTGATTTCTGAAATGATGAATAAAAGTATTGCTCGTCCAAACACTGCACTCTTCAGTTCAATAATGGACAGTCTATGCAATGAAGGAAGGGTTATAGATGCACACCATATCTTTGACTTGGTTATAGACATAGGTGAGAAACCTGATATCAGTATGTTTAGTACGCTGATTGACGGATATTGCTTAGTCGGCGAGATGGACAAAGCATGTGGAGTACTTGATGCCATGGTATCAGCTGGCATTGAGCCTAATGTCATTACATATAGCACACTTGTCGGTAGATATTGTAAACGTGGAAGGATCGATGATGGGTTGATTCTGTTCAGACAAATGTTGCATAAGAAAGTTAAACCTACAACTGTTACATATGAAACCATACTGAATGGATTATTTCGTGCTGGGAGAACTGCTGATGCGAAGAAAATCTTTGATGAGATGATCGAAAGTGGAATAATGGTGAGCATTTCTACATATAATATAATTCTTGGAGGACTTTGTAGAAATAATTGCGCAGATGAAGCGATCGTCCTATTCCAGAAATTACGTGCAATGAATGTGAAGTTCAATATCACAACACTCAATACCATCATTAATGCATTGTACAAGGTTGAAAGAAGAGAAGAAGCTAATGATTTGTTTGCTGCATTACCAGCCAGCGGGTTGGTGCCTAATGCTTCCACTTACGGAGTAATGGTACAAAATCTTCTAAAAGAAGGAGCAGTGGAGGAAGCTGACAGTATGTTTTCATCAATGGAGAAGAGTGGTTGTGCTCCTAGCTCTCGTCTTATAAATGATGTCATCAGAACTTTATTGGAAAAGGGGGAGATAGTCAAGGCCGGAAAATATATGTCTAAAGTTGATGGAAAGAGCATCTCACTTGAAGCTTCAACTAGTTTGTTGTTGTTGTCTCTCTTTTCAGGGAATGGGAAATATCGGGAACAACTACAATTGCTCCCTGCAAAGTACCAATTTTTCGATGGAATCAATTGATGCGCTGGACTTGGCAGATAAGCCTTGTCATGGTTCAGATCTCCCTCTCAACGATGTAGACAAGTCTCTTCTGTGTGCTTGCCAATATTGAGCTGGGTGACGGTGCCACTGTGGTGTTCTTGTCGGTGCTTAGCTGTTTGGTGTGCATCCTATGGTCATTGTCCCTGATCTGCAGGCCACCTCCACAATGGCGGTCTGGTCCATGACGCATTTGCTCATGGTGAAAAGATTACTAATATTTGGGAGCATATGCACATCACGGCGGATTTCATCCCTGAGTTAATCGAGCTGAATTAACAATTTTTTGCATTTTTTGACATGTATGACCATTGACAGCTCAATGCTGTCTCTTTCTAAACTACAGTAACAAATTACCACAGGACCTCAAAGCTATCTTATAAAAAATTAAAATTATCATTTTATCAGTTGATTTTTTATTGTTAAACAATATGTGTGTGACTTGTTCGAACATGGCATGAATGCCTAATCTTGGGTTCAGTTCCTTTTGTTTTTTAAGCTTGAATTACTAAATATCTCAATCCAAAAGTTCATGGGTGCAACACATTGGAATTTGTTCTATCATACTTAAACATCTGTTTGTAAGTGCTTCATGTTACTTTGCATTTCCAGGGATGTATCTCACCACTATCTGTCAGGGTCAGTACCTGATATTCCGAGACCAATGCCATCACGTACATTTATGTATGTGACAATCCTGACCTGACTTCGTTTTTCCAAACTGTGCAGCACGGAACCTTTAAATCTTTTATTTCTTCATCTGTCAAGTTGATTCGTCAAGAAAACATCAGTTGATGAATCAGGACTGGTTGCTGAAACTGAGGTTTGCAAGGCTGGTGTTCTTCTCATCTATTTCCCCTGTTTTTTTGTTTCATTTGAGTTTTATTGTCCTTGCCCCCATCCTTTTTATGCTGATAAATCATGGTAGCTTAATCCCGTGTCTCCATTTGGCAGCATATATCCGTGTTTGACAACCCTGCGGAGAGAAGCCATTGCAGTTGTCATCCTTCTTTTTTAACTTTCTTTCCCAGTAACTAGTCAAAAAGATTGTGGGAACAATAACTAGTATTGTTTGTTTATTGCAGCATTGAAAGATCATATCCACATACAAATTTTGAGGGCACACGAGCCTCTTTGCCGAACCCTCAAATGTACTGTAGCAAATATATCTACATTATGGGTTTTACACTTTGCTCCACAGGTGACTATCCGGCCAATGGAACTTGGACGAACCGGAAGAGCAAATTTGCCAAGGGATATGCATGAGAACTGGCGATGCCATCTGGACGATCAAGTCCTTTCGGTCGCTCGAAATGGATTCTGTGCTTGGGGCTCAAGGATTCAGCGAGACGGTGGCGCGCCTGGGCGGGTCTGTCAAGGGGGGGCCCTCGTCTACTCTCGGCCAGCAGTAAGCTGAGATTCTCAATAGTGCCATCCTCACTTTGCTCCCCCCGGCCTCACCTCTGCCTATTAAATTTGAGCATGATTCCTCGTATGCTCAGCTCATTTTGACCGGTGGCCTGCCCTGACCAAGCACTGCACAAGGCACCGGCTGACACCCGGCGAAGCTCTGGAGAAGGACAAATCGGATGAGGTTCGAGCCTCACCTGTCAGTTTGAAGGAGCGCAGCGTACCGACGACAAGACCTCGATTCGGTTGGTGAAGGCTGGTCCTCGAACAGAACAGAGATGTTGGCGTGGTTGGGTGAAAGTGCTTGGCCAAAGATAATTTGGTGATGTCCAACACGACCCCCTGTGCAGCCTCTGTGGCCGGGATCAGCCTACTCGACCGGATATTCAAGCCCCCTTGACATATCTATATATCTACTATGTAGGTATCTTTTTAGCTGGCCGTTTCTACTGGTATCCATCGCCAGGTTTTCCCCTTGTTTTGCCTTGTGAACCCTTGCCATTGCTCTCTCTTCTTGATGAATGAAATACAGCATTACCCTGTTGTTTCGTCGAAAATTTAATGACCCCCGTGTCAGTTTATCACGCAACGTAAG
The DNA here is from genome assembly GCA_021605205.1 of Aegilops longissima. Classification (NCBI taxonomy): domain Eukaryota; kingdom Viridiplantae; phylum Streptophyta; class Magnoliopsida; order Poales; family Poaceae; genus Aegilops; species Aegilops longissima. The sequence goes on from CM038676.1 coordinate 60,982,967, forward strand.
CGTGGAATTTATTTATGTACAGAACAAGCTGAGGAAGAAGATGAAGAAAAAGAATGCAGGATGCCTGGCTTGTGCACTTGGAGTGTAGGACTCCGGCGCAATGTAAGAGCATCTCCAGCCGTTCGCCCAGCGCCGCTTGGCGGCGAACCGGCGATATTTTCACCGTGGGGGCGATCGGGTTCCCAGCCGCCGCCCCAGGTCCCCCCCAGACGCCCTTTTTGTAAACATATTTAAAAAGACATTCGGCTAAAATTCATTTTTGTAAACATGTTTAAAAAGACATGCCGCTAAAATTCAGCAAACACGACATAGATTCGGCGATATTTAGGCGTTCCACAATTTTTTTACATATAGAAAACATAAAATCTATTAAAAAAAGAAAACAAAGGGCTGCTGCCACGCCTGCCTACAGGTCGAAGAACTTGCTGAATGCGGCGTAGTCGCCGTCATCCTCCTCCTTCTCATGGCCGTCCCTGCTGGACCCCTGCCCGGGGTCGCCCTGGCGGACTGGTTTGACCGGCGACGGCGTGTGGTCATCGCTGTCCTCGAGCACGATGACGCCTCCGTCGTCGCGGCCACGGCGGCGCGCGGCGATCTCCTCCAGGGCGCGGCATAGGCGCTCCATCTCTAGCCGGGCCCAATCCTCCCGCACCCACTTCATGGCGGCCTCGTCGTCGAGCGTGTCATCGTGCTCGCTCTTCACGGTGGCGAGCCCCGGCTCCATCTTTGGCTTGACGAGACGGGGGGAGCCGAGGAGGAGGCACGACCACCCCCGTTGATGATGATGCCGGCGCTGCGGGTGCGCTGGCCGAGCGCCGTTTCCACGAACTCGGCCTTGACGCTGACGAGCGCCGGCGACCCGGAGGATCGGGAGGAGGAGGAGGACTGAGGGAGTCCTGGATTAGGGGGTCCCCGGGCGTCCGAGCTATGTGACATGAGCTGGACTGGTGGGCCGTGAAGATACAAGACAGAAGGCCTTTCCTCGTGTCCGGATGGGACTCTCCTTTGCGTGGATGGCAAGCCTGACGTTCGGATGTATAGTTTCCTTTCTCTGTAAACCGACCATGTACAACCCTAGGCCCCTCCGATGTCTATATAAACTGGAGGGTTTAGTCCGTAGAGGCCAAGACAAATCATACAGGCTAGACATCTAGGGTTTAGCCATTACGATCTCGAGGTAGATCAACTCTTGTAACCCCTATACTCATCAAAGTCAATGAAGCAGGAAGTAGGGTATTACCTCCATTAAGAGGGCCCGAACCTGGTAAACATCGTGTCCCCTGCCTCTTGTTACCTTCGATCCTCAGACGCACAGTTCGGGACCCCCTACCAGAGATCGGCCGGTTTTGACACCGACATTGGTGCTTTCATTGAGAGTTCCACTGTGCCGTCGGCAGAAGGTTTGATGGCTCGATCGATCATCCACAACGATGCCGTCTCGTGGGAGACTTTTCTCCCCGGCCAAATTTTCGTATTCGGCAGCTTCGCACTGCGTGCCAACTCGATTGGCCACCTTGAGCAGATTGACAGCTACACCCCTGGTCATCAGATCAGTTTTGGAAATCTGAACTATGTCGCTGATATCCGAGGATACTTGATCTTCGAAGGGTTTGCGGCCCCAACCGCCGCTCTGGCCTTAGACCCAGAGCAGACTACCTAGTCCGAAGACGGGAGTTTAGAGCCTGCTGGACTCTCTGCAATTATGGAACTTGCTACCGGAGATCTGGAGGGGACTGTATCATCGGCAAACCCGAAGTCGAACCGAGCATGGCCAGGACTCGCCCCTGGATTCCAAATCTGCACTCTCGAAATCCGCGTCGAGCGAGCATTGCCAGGAGGCTCTCAGCCCGGCCAGCTCCGCGGACTCTCCTTTCCCCGTCCAAACCTCGCTCTTAAACGAGGCTCTGGACTTAATGCGATCCCTCGCCATTACAGAGGAATTGCTTCCGAATTGCGCCCAGCCCGGACTAGGGGCTGAGAGCGGGGAATTTTACGTCCCACCCACCACCCACTTCATAGCGACTGTCGAAGATTTAACCTGACATGCTGGACTATGCCTCCAAAGACATTGACGGCATGGACGACGATGCCGGAGACGAACAAGGCCAAGACCCACCATTTACCGGACGTTGGACGGCCACCTCCACATGTGACGTGTGTAACGCCCCGGTTTCGATGCGCCAGGTGTCCGCCAGTTATTTGCCGTCGTTGCCAGGTCATGTGCTTGCGTGTTGCATTTTGCCATGTCATCATCTGCATTTCATATCATGTCGTCATGTGCATTGCATTGCATACGTGTTCGTCTCATGCATCCGAGCATTTTCCCCGTTGTCCGTTTTGCAATCCGGCACTCCTATGTCCCCGGCCCCTTTTACCTCTTTTCATGTGCGGTGTTAAACTTTCTGGAATGGACCGAGGTTTGCCGAGCGGGCTTGGTATAGCATCGGTGACCGCTGTCAAGTTTCGGGTCATTTGGAGGTCGTTTGGTACTCAGCAGTTAACCGGTAATGTCGCAAAAGCCTCTTTGTGTGCAGCCCAACACCCTTCAAAGTGGCCCAAAACCCAGCAAACCCCCTCCATGCTCTCGGTCGTTCGATCACGATCGTGTGGTAAACCGCACCTCATTTGGACTCTCCTAGCTCCCTCTACCTATAAATACACCTCCCCATTCGAAATTCGCGGTGCAACCCTAGCCATTTTCATCCTCGCGCCGCCGGACACGTCCGCCCGAGCCGAACATGTCCGCCGGCCACCTCGCTCCGGCCAATGGCGTCGCGCCACGTCATCACCGCCGCCGTCGGCCAACCCGCAGCCGCCACGTCGCCACCCGGGCGCCCCACTCCACCACAGCCGCCTTGGCCGCCGCCCGATCCGAGGCCGCCCGCTCGCCCGATCCGCCGCCGCCGCGACCAGCAGCGCGCGCGCCGCCAGCGCCAGCGCCCGCCTCCGCCGCCGCCCGGCGACCGCCGCTGCCGCGCTGCCCCTCGTCTCGCCTCCCGCCACCACAGCGCGTCGTCGCCCGCCGTCCGCCGGCGGCCGCCGCCATAAGCGCCGCGCCCGACCTCGCGCCCTCGCGCCGCTTCGCCTCCGCCGGACCTCGCCCGCCGCCCGGCGGTCGCGCCTCCAGCGAGAGCTCCGGCGCCGCCCAGCAGCTCCTCCCCGCCGCCCGGCTCGGCCCGCCTCGATCCACGCGGGATCCCGATCGAGATCCGAAATGTTGACTTTCCCCTCCCGAATTCCACTAAGTCCCAGATTTTTGCACATTATCATGCCATATTCATCATGCCATAACTCTCTGCATATTGCTCTGTTTCGTGCGTGTAATATGTCAAATTGTTCGCCTCGATGAGTACATCATTTCATCTCATTGCATCATATTCATTTGAGTCCATCTTGATTCCTGAATCATCGTTGCAAGAGTGCTATGTGATGTTAGTTTCAGATTCTTATCAGAACATGCACTTTTGTCATTTTTGCCACGATTGATGTGTGCACCCTATGAACTTGAGTCCTACATGTGTTTTGTAATATGCCATGCCATCTTTACAGGGGTGTATGCCATGTATTTTTGTGATCTCTGTGGTGACTAGCACAAGCATGCAAACTAGGCTTCATGATGTTGCTGATTTCAGCCCTGTTCTGCTGATATTTTTATGCCATGTAAACTTGATGCTACTGAGAGATCCATGCTTATTTTGAGATACTTCAGTAAGGATGTTTTGAACATATGGTTATGCTCTATCCATCCATGCCCTTGTTTGCAATTATGGAGTGCCATAGCTTGAGTCAATCGAGCTCTACTTTTGCTATAAAATGTTTCCGGGCAGGTTGTTTACATGTTATTCAATTTTGCCAAGGTTGTTATAGTTGATCCGTGTATGCTATGATGCTGTTCTTGCCATGTATAGCTTCTATGCCATGTCTTCTTACTGTTGTTTGCCTTGCCATCCCATGTATTGCTCTGTGGTGAGTGGTTCAAGCTCACCAACATGCCTACTTATTGTTGTTCCTGCCATGTTTGAATCTGTAATATAACTTGCCATGTTTACATGGGTGCCATCATATTTTCTGTTCCTTTTTGGCTTATGGTCAGTAAAGGACTTTTGTTCTATGTAATTAGTAGATTCATGCCATGTCTTTGTTTGCCATGATAAGTTCCTGTAACATGTTGTTTGATAGCTCTAAACATTGCAACCTGATGTTATTTCTGCTAAAGTCTGAAACTGTTATTATTTGCAATCTTGCCATGTCATTTTGAGCATGTTCTAGTGATTTCTGGAGATATCTCAGTGTTCATGTTTTGTTAGGCTTTACCTGTACATCATGCCCATGCCTTTTGTTTTCTTGTTGAGGTCCTGTAGCATGTTGTTTTGATGCTTGCAATATGCCTAGTTGCTGTTTTGGACAGATTGTTGTCATGCCTTGTATTGTGTGTATGTGTTGAACCGTTGCTCCGTTTTGAGTGTGCTCTATATGAAACTTGCTTGATTTTGCATGTAGTTTCATATTATCATGTTTCATCCATGTTTTGAGGTGTTTGTTTGATGTTTGTATGCATTTAGCATCAATGCCATGTTTATCTTGTTTTGCTCATATCTTCTAGGCCGTAGCTCCGAATCTAATGAACTTTATATGTAACTTGACTAGAATTTCGTGTAGATCATCGTGATGCATTTTAACTTGCTGTTTAACAACTTGAACATAAGGTTTATTCAGATCTGGACCAATTTCGAAATATGCATATGAGGACTTACCGGAATTGTTATATGTTGTTTCCGGCCTCATTTAAACTTGCTTTGATGTGTTGTTCTTGTTGGCATCATCTCTTGCCATGAGTAGCTTCATGTAGTCTTGTCATGCATCATGCTTGTTTGTGCATCATGTCTTGTTCATGTGTGGTGTGTTTACCATGTTGTGTGCTTCTTCTTGTTAGTTCCTGTTTCGTTGCGATCGTGAGGATTCGTTCGTCCACGCTTGGTCCGTCTTCGTGGCTTCTTCCGTTCATCTTCTTCATGGACTCGTTCTTCTTCCTAGCGGGATTTCAGGCAAGATGACCGCTACCCTGGATCTCACTACTATCATTGCTATGCTAGTTGTTTCGTTCTATCGCTATGCTGCGCTACCTATCACTTGTTCCTCAAGCCTCCCAAATTGCCATGTCAGCCTCTAACCTTTTGCACCCTTCCTAGCAAACCATTGTTTGGCTATGTTACCGCTTTGCTCAGTCCCTCTTATAGCGTTGCTAGTTGCAGGTGAAGATGAAGTTTGTTCCTTGTTGGAACATGGAGATGCTGTTACTTGCTGGAACATGTTTACTTGTTGGGATATCACAATATATCTTATTTAATTAATGCATCTATATACTTGGTAAAGGGTGGAAGGCTCGGCCTTATGCCTGGTGTTTTGTTCCACTCTTGCCGCCCTAGTTTCCGTCATATCGGTATTATGTTCCCGGATTTTGCGTCCCTAACGCGGTCGGGTGATTTATGGGACCCCTTGACAGTTCGCTTTGAATAAGACTCCTCCAAAGAAGGCCCAACCTTGGTTTTACCATTTGCCTCACCACCACCTACATTTCCCTTGGGAGTAATTAACCCAAGGATCATCTTTATTCAGCTCCCCGGGCCAATGCTTGTCTAAGTGTTGGCCCGAACCGAGTAGATCATGGGCCCCCTCGTGGAAACTCGAGGTCTGGTTTTACTCAGAGGATGTCTCATCCGGTGTTGCCCTGAGCGAGATATGTGCAGCTCCTATCGGGATTGTAGGCGCATCGGGCGGCTTTGCTGGTCCTGTTTTATTGTTGTCGAAATGTCTTGTAGCCGGATTCCGAGACTGATCGGGTCTTCCGGGAGAAGGAATATCCTTCGTTGATCGCGAGAGCTTATCATCGGCTAAGTTGGGACACCCTGCAGGTATAAACTTTCGAAAGCCGTGCTCGCGGTTATAGGAAGATGGGAATTTGTTAATGTCCGGTTGTAGATAACTTGACACCGATCCGAATTAAAACGCATCAACAAGCGTGTGTAGCCGTGATGGTCTCTTCTCGGTGGAGTCCGGAAGTGAACACGGTTTCGGGTTATGTCGGCGTAAGTAGGAGTTCAGGATCACTTCTTGATCATTACTAGTTGACGACCGTTCCTTTGTTTCTCTTCTCGCTCTCATTTGCGTATGGTAGCCACCATACATGCTTAGTCGCCTTTGCAACCTCACCACTTTACCCCTTCCTTTCCCATTAAGCTTTGCTAGTCTTGATACCCATGGTAATGGGATTGCTAAGTCCTCGTGGCTCATGATTACTACACCAACAGTTGCAGGTACAGGTTTGCGATGATCATGGCGCGAGAGCGATGTTTGCTTGTATTGGAGTTCTTCTTACGCTTCTTCTTGATCGGGGATAGGTTCGGTCGGCAGCTTTGGGCTAGCGAGGTGGATGTCGTTTGAGTTTCTGTTTATGTTTCATCCGTAGTCGGATGTTGATCTTGTATATGATGTGATGATGTATTCGGTGGCATTACGTGCCTTATGTATGTATCCCCATCTATTATGTAATGTTGATGTAATGATATCCACCTTGCAAAAGCGTTTCAATATGCGGGTCTATCCTTGGTGGGACCTTGAGTTCCTTTTGGATAGGGTCGCATATTGGGCGTGATCAAGTTGGTATCGAGCCTCGACCGACCTTAGGAGCCCCTTGATTGATCGTGTAGTTTGGCCGTTGTTGAGTCTAGAAGAAAACTGTTTTCGAGTCTAGTTATATCGAGAGTAGGATTTCTTTTTACTCCTCTGCCCTTAATGTCGCTCGGTGAGGAATCTTGACGTAGGTGTTTTGAATTACTTCTCTTCCCCTTCAAATTTTTCTTTAGGATCACGTGGTTAGTTTCGTGAGTTGTCCATCCTCTTTTGTCCGGTGCATTTTCCCGTCAAGTTGACTCGAGCCTCTTCATCTTTGAGTTCAATCCTCAGTTGTTTCTTTCCCACCCGCCCACCCTTCTTCTTCTTGGAATCGGAGTCCGTAATCGAGTATTCTTCCTACTCGTGTGAAGCCTCTGTATTCTTCCTCAACTATTTCAACCGGTGTTTTCGCTTCTAGCTATTCGTCGATTTCCCCTTCCAAGTTACCTTTGTTTTCCGCCCTCCCACCCTTTTCTTCCCGGAGTTTGCCTCTCTCCCGACCATCTATTTCATTCGTGTGGAGTCTCTTCAGGTTTTCCCTCAATTATTTCAAATGGTGAATTCTCGTCTCGTTCGTCATTCTTCATCCCTTTCTTTTTCCGGTGGATTCAATTCAAGTTTTTGGAGTTGATCACATTCGTTTCCTTGGTTAAAGTGTTTTCCCTGCTCGTTCGCCTCTCGCCAGTTTATCCTTCCGGAGTCCTCAAGACATCTCAGGAGACTCTTCTGTGTTTGAATTAATTCGAGGTTGTCACCTCATTCAAATATTTCAATCGTTCCAGTGCATCATCTATCTCTTCAACAATCCTTTCCAACGGTGCTTTCCTTTAGTGGGCCCTAACCCACGTGTCTTTTCGAGGATCTTACGACTCTTCTGATTTTCCGGAGTTATTCCCAATTCTTTTCAAGTGTGACGTAAGAATGAATATCATCAGTCACTTGCCTTTTCCAAGATCGATTTCGAATCATTTCATTGTTGGCTCAACCTCTCTGTTTTTCTTTCTTCCGGAGTACCTCATTAATTTTGGTGGTGTTTCTCCTCATCATTTGAAGATTGAAGAGAGTTTTTCCTCTAAATCGTGTCCGTTCTACCGGAGATTCGCGGTGCTAGCTCGATGTTATCCTCTCGAATTGTTTTCAATGGTGCAAATTCTTTTCATCCATCCGGAGTATTTCAGGAGTTACTTTCCGTCTAAATCATCCGGAGGCCATCTTTTCAGAAGATTTCGTCGTTCCAAGTTTTCAAAGTCGTTCTCCAATTATTCTATATCCGTGCCCCTTCGTTCGTCTCAATATTCTTCCGGTGCTGCGTTCAAGCATTCGTTAATCAGTTCGCGATCTCTTCGATCTCTTTTCTCTAAATTCCCTCAAGTATCTTCGTGCTTTACTAATTCTTTCCGTCGATCCGTTCTCTTCTCTTTGTTCATTTTCATTTTCACGGTGGTTCGTTCAAGATTCTTTTTCCTTGATTATCATTTTAATTCATTCGTTCTTTTCAATCCTACCGGTGGTTCATGAAGACCTTCTCAAATTTGCGATATGTCATTTCTCAATCCTTTTTCAAGAAGAATAAGTAGTATGCAAAATCCATTGTTTGTCATCAATTTAATTTGATGAAGGATAAGTATACAATAAATCTTATTCTTATTTCATCCAAGTGATTAATCCCTTACTTCGGAGTTTGTTCTTGATGAATAAATTCTAGCTCGAAGTGTTTTCATCTTTTCTTCTCCGGAGTTCAAATCTTCCTCGGCCATCTCGTCGGAATCCTCCATCTAATTCATCGCAGGCTCATCTTATTCTTTCTTCCTTCATTTTATCTCGTCATCCTTTTTGTTACCGGAGTTCTTCACGGTGGTTCTTCATGATTTAATTCATTCTTCAAGAGTTCATCAAGATTCTTGTTCAAGGAGTTCAAGTATCTTTTCTTCTCACGTCTCGAAGTGCAATTAATACTCCGTATTCCTTTGAAGTGGAGTTCTGCATTTCTTTGTTCTTCTTAGCTATCCAATTATTTCCGTTTGTGGCCGGTTATCACCTTATGATCTTGAGATGTTATCCATAAGTCCACAACAAGCTTATTCTTTTCGTTGTTGATTTTCTCAACAACTCCGTTCAAACCTTCCTTCTAAAGATGCTTTCAATTTCATTCGCGGCACAAGTTGTCATTTTCTTCTCCGTTCTTTTCATTCAACTCTTTCAATTCTTTCCGGAGGTTTTGTGTCATGTCTTCATCAAGTATCATTCTATCCTCTGAAGTTCATGTTCTATTCTTTCAATGTTCAGTCAGAGTGCTGCCTAAATCCTTTCAGTCTTATCCGTTCCTTTTCTCATTCTAACCACTCCGGTTAGAACGAGTGCTTTCAGAGTCTATCTTGATTCGGTGAGTTTCGATTCTCGTCATTCTCGTGGTTCCTCTCTTCTTCTCGAGTGCTCTCGATTCTTTGCCTCTTCTCTCTTGCGTTTCTTGTTTCACCTCATCCTTTTTCCCTTCCGTCTCGGTCCTAAGATCTCGGGACGAGATCTCTTGTTAGTGGAGGAGTGTTGTAACGCCCCGGTTTCGATGCGCCAGGTGTCCGCCAGTTATTTGCCGTCGTTGCCAGGTCATGTGCTTGCGTGTTGCATTTTGCCATGTCATCATCTGCATTTCATATCATGTCATCATGTGCATTGCATTGCATACGTGTTTGTCTCATGCATCCGAGCATTTTCCCCGTTGTCCGTTTTGCAATTCGGCACTCCTATGTCCCCCGGCGCCCCCTTTTACCTCATTTCATGTGCGGGTGTTAAACTTTCTCGGAATGGACCGATGTTTGCCAAGCGGCCTTGGTATAGCACCGGTAGACCGCCTGTCAAGTTTCGGGTCATTTGGAGGTCGTTTGGTACTCCAACGGTTAACCGGGTAATCGCAAAAGCCTCTTTTGTCTGCAGCCCAACACCCCTTCCAAAGTGGCCCAAAACGCAGCAAACCCCCCTCCATGCTCTCGGTCGTTCGATCACGATCGTGTGGGCGAAAACCGCACCTCATTTGGACTCTCCTAGCTCCCTCTACCTATAAATACACCTCCCCCTCCGAAATTCGCGGTGCAACCCTAGCCATTTTCATCCTCGCGCCGCCGGACACGTCCGCCCGAGCCGGACATGTCCGCCGGCCACCTCGCTCCGGCCAATGGCGTCGTGCCACATCATCACCGCCACCGTCCCGTCAACCCGCAGCCGCCACGCCGCCACCCAGGCCGCCCCACTACACGCGCGCCGCCCTGGGCCCGCTGAGCCCGAGGCCGGCCTGCTCGGCCGTCCGCCGCCCGCGCGACCATGGCGCTCCCGCCGCCAGCGCCCATGGCGCGCCCGCCTCCGCCGCCGCCCGGCGACCGCCGCCGCCGCCCGCTGCCCCTCGTCTCGCCTCCCGCGTCCACATCACCGCGTCGCCGCCGTCCGCACCGGCCGGCCACCGCCATAAGCGCCAAGACCTCCGCGCCCTCGCACGCTTCGCCTCGCCGGACCTCGACCCGCCGCCCGGCGGTCGCGCCTCCCACAGAGCTTGGCGCCGCCCGGCGCGCTCCTCCCGCCGCCCGGCTCGGCCCCGCCTCGATCCACGCCGGGATCCCGATCGAGATCCGGAAAGGTTGACTTTCCCCCTCCCCCGAATTCCACTAAGTCCCAGATTTTTGCACATTATCATGCCATATTCATCATGCCATAACTCTCAGCATATTGCTCCGTTTTGTGTGTGTAATATTTCAAATTGTTCGTCTCGATGAGTGCATCATTTCATCTCATTGCATCATATTCATTTGAGTCCATCTTGATGCCTGAATCATCGTTGCAAGAGTGCTATGTGATGTTAGTTTCAGATTCTTATCAGAACATGCACTTTTGTCATTTTTGCCACGATTGATGTGTGCACCCTATGAACTTGAGTCCTACATGTGTTTTGTAATATGCCATGCCATCTTTACAGGGTTGTATGCCATGTATTTTTGTGATCTCTGTGGTGACTAGCACAAGCATACAAACTAGGCTTCATGATGTTGCTGATTTCAGCCCCTGTTCTGCTGATATTTTTATGCCATGTAAACTTGATGCTACAGAGAGATCCATGCTTATTTTGAGATACTTCAGTAAGGATGTTTTGAACATATGGTTATGCTCTATCCATCCATGCCCTTGTTTGCAATTATGGAGGTCCATAGCTTGAGTCAATCGAGCTCTACTTGTGCTATAAAATATTTCCTGGCAGGTTGTTTACATGTTATTCAATTTTGCCAAGGTTGTTATAGTTGATCCGTGTATGCTATGATGTTGTTCTTGCCATGTATAGCTTCTATGCCATGTCTTCTTATTGTTGTTTGCCTTGCAATGCCATGTATTGCTCTGTGGTGAGTGGTTCAAGCTCACCAACATGCCTACTTATTGTTATTCCTGCCATGTTCGAATCTGTAATATAACTTGCCATGTTTACATGGGTGCCATCATATTTTCTGTTCCTTTTTGGCTTATGGTCAGTAAAGGACTTTTGTTCTATGCAATTAGTAGATTCATGCCATACCTTTGTTGGCCATGATAATTTCCTGTAACATGTTGTTTGATAGCTCTAAACATTGCAACATGATGTTATTTCTGCTAAAGTCTGAAACTGTTATTATTTGCAATCTTTCCATGTCATTTTGAGCATGTTCTAGTGATTTATGGAGATAGCTCAGTGTTCATGTTTTGTTAGGCTTTACCTGTACATCATGCCCATGCCTTTTGTTTTCTTGTTGAGGTCCTGTAGCATGTTGTTTTGATGCTTGCAATATGCCTAGTTGCTGTTTTGGACAGATTGTTGTCATGCCTTGTATTGTGTGTATGTGTTGAACCGTTGCTCCGTTTTGAGTGTGCTCTATATGAAACTTGCTTGATTTTGCATGTAGTTTCATATTATCATGTTGCATCCATGTTTTGAGGTGTTTGTTTGATGTTTGTATGCATTTAGCATCAATGCCATGTTTATCTTGTTTTGCTCATATCTTCTAGGCCGTAGCTCCGAATCTAATGAACTTTATATGTAACTTGACTAGAATTTCGTGTAGATCATCGTGATGCATTTTAACTTGCTGTTTAACAACTTGAACATAAGGTTTATTCAGATCTGGACCAATTTCGAAATATGCATATGAGGACTTACCGAATTGTTATATGTTGTTTCGGCCTCATTTAAACTTGCTTTGATGTGTTGTTCTTGTTGGCATCATCTCTTGCCATGAGTAGCTTCATGTAGTCTTGTCATGCATCATGCTTGTTTGTGCATCATGTCTTGTTCATGTGTGGTGTGTTTACCATGTTGTGTGCTTCTTCTTGTTAGTTCTGTTTACGTTGCGATCGTGAGGATTCGTTCGTCCACGCTTGGTCCGTCTTCGTGGCTTCTTCCGTTCATCTTCTTCGTGGACTCGTTCTTCTTCCTAGCGGGATTTCAGGCAAGATGACCGCTACCCTGGATCTCACTACTATCATTGCTATGCTAGTTGTTTCGTTCTATCGCTATGCTGCGCTACCTATCACTTGTTCATCAAGCCTCCCAAATTGCCATGTCAGCCTCTAACCTTTTGCACCCTTCCTAGCAAACCATTGTTTGGCTATGTTACCGCTTTGCTCAGCCCCTCTTATAGCGTTGCTAGTTGCGGTGAAGATGAAGTTTGTTCCTTGTTGGAACATGGAATCTTTGTTACTTGTTGGAACATGTTTACTTGTTGGGATATCACAATATATCTTATTTAATTAATGCATCTATATACTTGGTAAAGGGTGGAAGGCTCGGCCTTATGCCTGGTGTTTTGTTCCACTCTTGCCGCCCTAGTTTCCGTCATATCGGTATTATGTTCCCGGATTTTGCGTCCCTAACGCGGTCGGGTGATTTATGGGACCCCCTTGACAGTTCGCTTTGAATAAGACTCCTCCAGCAAGGCCCAACCTTGGTTTTACCATTTGCCTCACCACCACCTACATTTCCCTTGGGAGTAATTAACCCAAGGATCATCTTTATTCAGCTCCCCCCCCCCGGGCCAATGCTTGTCTAAGTGTTGGCCCGAACCGAGTAGACTGCGGGCCCCCCTCGTGGAAACTCGAGGTCTGGTTTTACTCGTAGGATGTCTCATCCGGTGTTGCCCTGAGAACGAGATATGTGCAGCTCCTATCGGGATTGTAGGCGCATCGGGCGGCTTTGCTGGTCCTGTTTTATTGTTGTCGAAATGTCTTGTAGCCGGGATTCCGAGACTGATCGGGTCTTCCCGGGGAGAAGGAATATCCTTCGTTGATCGCGAGAGCTTATCATCGGCTAAGTTGGGACACCCCTGCAGGGTATAAACTTTCGAAAGCCGTGCCTGCGGTTATAGGAAGATGGGAATTTGTTAATGTCCGGTTGTAGATAACTTGACACCTGATCCGAATTAAAACGCATCAACCGCGTGTGTAGCCGTGATGGTCTCTTCTCGGCGGAGTCCGGGAAGTGAACACGGTTTCTGGGTTATGTCTGACGTAAGTAGGAGTTCAGGATCACTTCTTGATCATTACTAGTTGACGACCGTTCCTTTGTTTCTCTTCTCGCTCTCATTTGCGTATGGTAGCCACCATACATGCTTAGTCGCTGCTGCAACCTCACCACTTTACCCCTTCCTTTCCCATTAAGCTTTGCTAGTCTTGATACCCATGGTAATGGGATTGCTAAGTCCTCGTGGCTCACAGATTACTACACCAACAGTTGCAGGTACAGGTTTGCGATGATCATGACGCGAGAGCGATGTTTGCTTGTATTGGAGTTCTTCTTCCGCTTCTTCTTGATCGGGGATAGGTTCGGTCGGCAGCCCGGCTGGGCTAGCGGTGGATGTCGTTTGAGTTTACATTTATGTTTCATCCGTAGTCGGATGTTGATCTTGTATATGATGTGATGATGTATTGTGGTGGCATTCGTGCCTTATGTATGTATCCCCATCTATTATGTAATGTTGATGTAATGATATCCACCTTGCAAAAGCGTTTCAATATGCGGGTCTATCCTTGGTGGGACCTTCGAGTTCCTTTTGGATAGGGTCGCATATTGGGCGTGACAACGTGTATATGGTGGACACACCCAAAGAGGATGATGACGACGGCAAGAAGGATCCGGTTGAGGACAAGCCTGTTGAAGCACCTCCAAAGCATCGGCGTTAGCGGCGCCGCTCAAAATCGCGTCGCAAAACAGACAGCAATACCGGCACCGGAGACAATAGCACTCCGGAGAATGCCGAAGACCCCGAAGCCCCTGTTGAGCCAACATCCGAACAGGATGACTGGGAGGATGGGCAAGTTAACCCCGACGATCCGGTCGGGAACGAGGATTCGGAGGATAGTAACTATCTACCGATCTCCGAGGATGATGTGAGGCTCGACGACGAAGACTTCATCGTGCCAGAGGAACCCCTCGAGCAAGAGCGCTTTAAGCGCCAGCTAATCGCTACTGCGAGAAGCCTAAAAAAGAAGCAGCAACAACTCCATGCCGAACAGGATACGCTCAATGAAAGATGGACAAAAGTCCTGGTAGCCGAAGAATATGGACTTGAACGCCCAACAAAGAGCTACCCGAAGCGCAAACTACTACCGCAATTTGACGACGAGGCCCTCAAGCCAATACCGCCAAAGTATAAAGTTGCTGATGAACCTGACCGACCATCGCGTGGGCGGGACAGAGTGGCTACTCACGCCGAACAATAGCCCGCACCTCCCCGCCGTAGAGGCAAGGAGGTCGCAGCTACGGGCTAGACCTACGACCTGCGTAAAGACCTGGACAATAGAGTCGGTCAGTCCAGATCAATCTACGGATCGAGGGGGCGCGCTCCAACGCAAGAAGACGGTCACCAGGCCCGGCGTGACAACCACAATATCACCCGGGCCGAAAACCGCATACGGACTTCATCCGAACTACGTCGTGACATCGCCCAATACAGAGGCGCCGCACACCCCTTATGCTTCACTGACGAGGTAATGGAGCACCAGTTCTCAGAAGGGTTTAAACCCATGAACGTTGAATCATACGATGCAACAACAGATCCCGCAATATGGATTTAAGATTTTCTTCTCCATATCCACATGGCTCGCGGTGATGATCTCCATGCCATCAAATACCTCCCGCTAAAATTAAAGGGACCAGCTCGACACTGGTTAAACAACCTCCCAGAAAACTCCATTGGTAGCTGGGAAGATTTGGAAGATGCCTTCAGAGACAACTTCCAAGGTACCTATATATGTTCAGCCCCTGGATGCCGATGACCTCAGTCACATAGTCCAACAACCAGGAGAGTTAGCCCGGAAACTCTGGAGAGGTTCTTAATTAAAAAAGAACCAAATTGTCGATTGTCCGGATGCCGAAGCCCTTGCAGCCTTTAAGCACAGCGTCCGTGACGAGTGGCTCGCCCGACACCTTGGCCAAGAAAAACCGAAGTCTATGGCAGCTCTCACCGCACTCATGACCCGCTTTTGTGCGGGAGAAGATAGCTGGTTAGCCCGTAGAAGAAATAGTACCAGTGATCCTGGTACCTCCGAAGTCAGAGACGGCAACGACAAACCACGGCGCAACAAGCATAAGCGTTGAAGCAACAATGAAAATACGAAAGATACAACGGTCAACCTCGGATTCAGTGGCTCTGAACCTGGTCAACAGAAGAGGCCATTCAAAGGAAACAAAGATGGTCCATCCAGTCTGGACCGAATATTAGATCGGCCTTGCCAGATCCATGGCACCCCCGACAAGCCTTCCAATCATACCAACAGAAACTGTTGGGTCTTTAAGCAGGCCGGTAAGCTAAACACCAAACATAAGGGGAAAGGACCGCCCAGCGAGGACGGCGATGAAGAGCCTCGCACAACAAACATAGGGGGGCAAAAGAAATTTCCCCCTAAGGTGAAAACGGTGAACATGATCTATGTCACTCACATCCCCAAGCGGGAGCACAAGCGCGCACTAAGGGACGTTTATGCCATAGAGCCAGTCGCCCCAAATTTCAACCCATGGTCAGCCTGTCCGATCACTTTCGATCGCAGAGACCATCCGACCAGTATCCGTCATGGTGGTTCGGCAACCTTGGTCCTCGACCCAATTATTGATGGATTCCATCTCACGCGAATCCTTATGGACGGCGACAATAGTCTTAACCTGCTTTATCAGGACACTGTCTGTAAAATGGGTATTGATCCATCAAGAATCAAACCCACCAAAACCACCTTTAAAGGAGTGATACCCGACATAGAGGTCTGTTGCACAGGATCCATAACGCCGGAAGTCGTCTTCGGCTCATCGGATAACTTTCGGAGCGAAGTCTTGATCTTCGACATCGTCCTGTTCCGCAGTGGCTATCACACACTGCTCGGACGAACCGCTTTCGCCCGTTTCAATGCAGTCCCGCACTACGCTTATCTAAAGCTCAATATGTCGAGACCGCGTGGCGTTGTAACAGGCAATGGAAATATGGAGCGCTCCCTCCATACTGAGGAGCATACTGCGGCCCTCGCAGCCAAAGTACAGGGTGGCCTCATTAAGCCGAATACTACGTCGGCAGTCAAGCCCCCGGACACTGTCAAGCGAGTCCAGTCTACCCTGCAGAATGGCAGTCCGGCTCATCTAGAGCTAGATTAGCAATTCAGCCTTCGTCAAAGCCCAAACCTGATAGCGGCACACGTACCACGCGTACATAACTACGCATTAAAGATACCATGGGCAAGGACAGAGGCTTACTAAACATAAGGTCCACAATACGGTTCGACCCTATCCGGACCCTCAAATTCTTCTTTTTCTTCTTCCTTTTATTTTTTTAGGTTCTTTACAACCTACATCACTTTTCTGTGGTACCAAGGGCCCTTTTCCAGGCCCCTCACGTATACTCGATTTTCTATCCTCTCAAAGGATCATACAACAAGGTGAAAAGCGGCGCAGACGTGCGGCAGAACGTCCAAAGGATCTTCAAGATCATCTTAGGACCTATATACAGCTTTCCCTTGTACTCGGCATGTAAAATAGCCTTGATGCTTATCACATCCTCTGTAAAAATGTGTCTCAACATACCAATCAGACTATAATGGAAACAGTTTTGCCCAACCTTGTTCGGTATTGGCTTATTTCTTAATCTGTTCTCCTCCTTTACGCCAGATTGGCATGTACACCTCGGTACGACTTAAATCGCCAGGGGCTTTCTTCGGCCATATATATTTGCAAAAACAGAACGTCCGAACACTCTCAGCGTATACTTCGGCGTCCCGAATACTGCATTATATGCATCGGCTCCGAATCTTGTCTTTGGTCAATAGTTGGGTTGCCCGGCTCCTGTGTTTGCTACCTTACGTTCCGCTAGTTCGGCTAAGATAGTAAAGGGAGAGCTACTGCAATTATGTTTCTGGTTCGTCCGGTCAAGCACCTCAGTAGAGAAAGGCGAAAACTGTCTGTGATGATGCGGCGAGAGCTGGTTAGCAATTCGGCGACTTACTAAATCTCTAGCGATTTTTTCCGTATTACACGAAGGACTGGCTCTTTCCAGTTACGCGCTTAAGGCATCTAAGTCCGGGTAGTCGCATACGCACCAGGGGCTACATTACAGTCCCATTGTCAAACTCCTATGGCTAAGTGAAAGTGTTAAAGCCGCATAGTCTGATTGTCTGGTTCACTACGTAAATCACCTCCTTTACGGACCAAGACGTTGGGTCAAGAGTGATTATGTGTTATTCCGAACACTCCCGTAGTATCTACGTGGGGGCTAAAGCCGATGACTGGCAAACTCTCAGGATAATAATATATGGCCGCACAGGAGGAAAAACACTTTAAAGATAAACAACATAAAAATAGTACAAAGCCTTGGTTTATACAACATCCGGGCAGTTCGGATACATTCACTCGAACATGATGTCCTTCGAGCACTGACCCTCTATCAAGCGGGCACCCTCCAGGACGTCTTCAAAATAGCACTCCGGCGTGCGATGGTCCTTGCCTCCAGCGGACCCTCGACTGCCAGGATGGCGGCCTTCATTTTTGCCCAGTGCATCTTGACACGGGCAAAGGCCAGCCGCGCACCTTCTATACATGACGACCGCTTCAATGCAGGGCAACACGTTAATAAGTCGCTGCACCAGGCCAAAATAGCTGCTTGGGACGGGTTCGGTTGGCCGCACCCGGACTATGACGTCCCTCATGGCCAATCGGGACATCCTATGCAGCTTGGGCCACTGCGCCATCTGGTCATGTAACAGCGCTGGGCGCTCCCGCGCCTTGAACTGTGACCAGAATAGCTTCTCCGTCGCATGCCCCTCCTGGGCCCGGAAGAACTGCACGGCATCGGTGGCACTCTTCGGAAGATCCGCAAAGGCGTCTGGAGCACTCCACATTCGAGTGAGTAAGACATATTTCCGGTTGCCGAATTTACTCTGTAAGAGAAAGGGCTTAGCAGCCGCTATTTATCTGGCCTACTTAATCTCCTCGCGCGCCGCTCGGGACTCGGCCCGCGCCTCCTTGGCCTCTTTAAGGGCCTTGGAAAGATCGATCGCCTGGGCTTTACTCTTCCCCTCTAGGGACTCACACTTGTTGGCGGCGTCCTTGAGCGCCTGCTCCACCTCGGTCACCCGCTCTTCGTATTGGCGGCGGATGACCTGTTCGGACTTCAAGTCCTCGGCCGCTTTATCATCAGCCGTCTTGTTCACCCTCGCCTGCTCCTTGGCCTAGGCAAGTTCACCCCTAAGGGCCTCGACCGTAGCAGCGCTGCCTGCAATCATACACATAGCATGCATGAGCTTTGACTCAAAATCTACATATTAATACATGCATGAACAAAATGTTCTGAAACATACCTTGTGCTTCATCAAATCTCTTGTTGATGCGGATGGGATCCTCATCGGCCAGCCCCAGCTTACGCTTAAGCTCGGATACTTCGGCGGCCTGGGCGGTCGCCGCTAACAATGAAGCCCGCGTCTCAACATATACAAGTACATTATCTCTTGCGAAAATTATTGATCCTCTGTTCGCCTATTTTTTTTAAAGAAGACCAGAGTTTCAGGGGCTACTATCTATACATAGGCATCTTTTTTATGTGAAAAGAGGTCAAGAATATTACATCGCCTACCTCGAAGCCCGTTAGCAGGCTAGTAAAGGCTTCGTTCAGCCCGCTTTTAGCAGACTGAACCTTCTCAACCACCACACACTGGTGTGCGTTGGTCCTAAACAAACAATTTTTTACCCCTTTCCGCGATGACATTTGGAACCGTCGCCAAGTGAGTGTGTGCGATAGGGTTTCCTTCTCGCACGACCCAGAAATCATGGGGGATAGGCCCTCCTGGGACCCAGGCTAGGGCCGTGTGCGATCGGGCGAGGCATCGAAACCCAATCATTTCCGTAGGTATGTACATCCCACACGGTAATCCGAGAAAATCATTTTCGTAGGTATGTACATCCCACACGGTAATCCGAGAAAATCATTTCTGTAGGTATGTACATCCCACACGGTGAATCCCAAGAAAATATTTCCGTTCGTATGTATATCACGCACAGTCAATCCAAGGAATACGTTTCCGTTCTTATGTACATCCCACACGGTCAATCCAGGGAAAATGTTTCCGTTCGGATGTACATCCCACATGGTTTTATGTATACGCTCGTGTGTGAAAGTGAAGGAATATGCCCTAGAGGCAATAATAAAGATATTATTTATTTCCTTATATCATGATAAATGTTTATTATTCATGCTAGAATTGTATTAACCGGAAACATGATACATGTGTGAATACATAGACAAACAGAGTGTCGCTAGTATGCCTCTACTTGACTAGCTCATTGATCAAAGATGGTTATGTTTCCTAGCCATAGACATGAGTTGTCATTTGATTAACGGGATCACATCATTAGGATAATGATGTGATTGACTTGACCCATTATGTTAGCTTAGCACTTGATCATTTAGTATGTTGCTATTGCTTTCTTCATGACTTATACATGTTCCTATGACTATGAGATTATGCAACTCCCGTTTACCGGAGGAACACTTTGTGTGCTACCAAACATCACAACGTGCTCGGGTGATTATAAAGGTGCTCTCACAGGTGTCTCTGAAGGTACTTGTTGAGTTGCTGTATTTGAGATTAGGATTTGTCACTTGATTGTCGGAGAGGTATCTCTGGGCCCTCGGTAATACACATCACTATAAGCCTTACAAGCATTGTAACTAATGAGTTAGTTGCGGATGATGTATTACGGAGCAGTAAAGATACTTGCCGGTAGCGAGATTGAACTAGGTATTGAGATACCGACGATCGAACCTCGGGAAAGTAACATACCGATGACAAAGGGAACAACGTATGTTGTTATGCGATTTGACCGATAAAGATCTTCGTAGAATATATGGGAGCCAATATGAGCATCCAGGTTCCGCTATTGGTTATTGACCGGAGATGTGTCTCGGTCATGTCTACATAGTTCTCGAACCCGTAGGGTCCGCACGCTTAAAGTTCGGTGACGATCGGTATTATGAGTTTTTGTGTTTTGATGTACCGAAGGTAGTTCGGAGTCCCGGATATGATCAGGACATGACGAGGAGTCTCGAAATGGCTGATACATAAAGATCGATATATTGGACGACTATATTTGGACACCGGAAGTGTTCCGGGTGATTTCGGAGAAAACCAGAGTGCCGAGGGGTTACCGGAACCCCCCGGAGAAGTATTGGGCCTTAGTGGGCCTGAGGGGAGAGAGAGGGCAGCAGCCCGGGAGGTGGCGCGCCCCCTCCCATGAGGAGTCCGAATTTGACTAGAGGAGGGGGGCGCGGCCCCTCTTTCCCTCTCCCTCTCTTTCCTTCCCCCTTCCCTCTTCCTAGTTGGACTAGGAAAGGATGAATCCTCTTCCTAGTAGGAAGAGTATTCCTCCTCTTCTTGGGGCGCACCAAGGCTGGCCGGCCTCCCCCTTGCTCCTTTATATACGGGGGCGGGGGGCACCCAAAGACACACAAGTTGATTGTTCCAAGCCGTGTGTGGTGCCCCCCTCCACCATAATCCACCTCGATCATATCGTATCGGTGCTTAGGCGAAGCCCTGCATCGGTAGCATCATCATCACTGTCATCACGCCGTCGTGCTGACGAAACTCTCCGGTGAAGCTCTGCTGGACCGGAGCTCGCGGGACGTCATCGAGTTGAACGTGTGCTGAACTCGGAGGTGCCGTGTGTTCGGTACTTGGACCGGTCGGATCGTGAAGACGTACGACTACATCAACCGCGTTGTGCTAATGCTTCCTCTGTCGGTCTACGAGGGTACGTGGACACACTCTCCCCTCTCGTTGCTATGCATCACCATGATCCTGCGTGTGTGTAATTTTTTTTTGAAATTACTACGTTCCCCAACAGTGGCATCAGAGCGAGGTTTTATGCGTAGATGTTATATGCACGAGTAGAACACAAGTGAGTTGTGGGCGATACAAGTCATACTACTTACCAGCATGTCATACTTTGGTTCGGACCGACATTACGCGTACGCTTACGCGAGACTGGTTCTACCGACGTGCTTTGCACACAGGTGGCTGGCGGGTGTTAGTTTCTCCAACTTTAGTTGAACCGAGTGTGGCTACGCCCGGTCCTTGAGAAGGTTAAAACATCACTAACTTGACGAACTATCGTTGTGGTTTTGATGCATAGGTAAGAACGGTTCTTGCTAAGCCCGTAGCAACCACGTAAAACTTGCAACAACAAAGTAGAGACGTCTAACTTGTTTTTGCAGGGCATGTTGTGATGTGATATGGTCAAGACATGATGCTATATTTTATTGTATGAGATGATCATGTTTTGTAACGAGTTATCAACAATCGGCAGGAGCCATATGGTTGTCGCTTTATTGTATGCAATGCAATCGCCCTGTAATTGCTTTACTTTATCACTAAGCAGTAGCGATAGTCGTAGAAGCAATAGTTGGCGAGACGACAAACGATGCTACGATGGAGATCAAGGTGTCGCTCCGGTTACTATGGTGATCATGACGGTGCTTCGGAGATGGAGATCACAAGCACAAGATGATGATGGCCATATCATATCACTTATATTGATTGCATGTGATCTTTATCTTTTATGCATCTTATTTTGCTTAGATCGACGGTAGCATTATAAGATGATCTCTCACTAAATTTCAAGGTATAAGTGTTCTCCCTGAGTATGCACCTTTTTTTTCGTCCGGAGTCTCATCCCGTCTTATAGGGGAATCATAGTCTCCATCATCCTTTCCTCACTTGGGACAATGCTCTAAAAATGATGATAATCACACTTTTATTTAATTACAACTCAATAATTACAACTCAATACTTAGAACAAAATATGGCTCTATGTGAATGCCTCCGGCGGTGTACCGGGATATGCAATGAATCAAGAGTGACATGTATGAAAGAATTATGAATGGTGGCTTTGCCACAAATACAATGTCAACTACATGATCATGCGAAGCAATATGACAATGAGCGTGTCATAGTAAACGGAACGGTGGTAAGTTGCATGGCAATATATCTCGGAATGGCTATGGAAACGCCATGATAGGTAGGTATGGTGGCTGTTTTGAGGAAGGTATATGGTGGGTGTATGATACCGGCGAGAAGTGAGCGGTATTAGAGAGGCTAGCAATGGTGGAAGGAAGAAGAGTGCGTATAATCCATGGACTCAACATTAGTCATAAAGAACTAATATACTTATTGCAAAAATCTACAAGTTATCAAAGCAAAGTATTACGCGCATGCTCCTAGGGGGATAGATTGGTAGGAAAAGACCATCGCTCGTCCCCGACCGCCACTCATAAGGAAGACAATCAATAAATAAATCATGCTCCGACTTCATCACATAACGGTTCACCATACGTGCATGCTACGGGAATCACAAACTTTAACACAAGTATTTCTCAAATTCAAAACTACTCAACTAGCATGACTCTAATATCACTATCTTCATATCTCAAAACAATTATCAAGCATCAAACTTCTCATAGTATTCAACACACTTATAAGATTTTTTTCTTTACTAATCTTGAATGCCTATTATTGTTAAAGCAAACTACCATGCTGTTTTGTAGGACTCTCAAAATAATCTAAGTGAAGCATGAGAGAACAATAGTTTCTATAAAACAAATCCACCACCGTGCTCTAAAAGATATAAGTGAAGCACTAGAGCAAAAACTATATAACTCAAAAGATATAAGTGAAGCACATAGAGTATTCTAACAATTTCCGAATCAAGTGTGTCTCTCTCAAAAGGTGTGTACAGAAAAGATGATTGTGGTAAACTAAAAAGCAAAGACTCAAATCATACAAGATGCTCCAAGCCAAACACATATCATGTGGTGAACAAAAATATAGCTCCGAGTAAAGTTACCAATGGAAGTAGACGAAAGAGGGGATGCCTTCCGGGGCATCCCCAAGATTTGGCTTTTAGGTGTCCTTAGATTATCTTGGGGTGCCATGGGCATCCCCAAGCTTAGGCTCTTGCCACTCCTTGTTCCATAATCCATCAAATCTTTCACCCAAAACTTGAAAACTTCACAACACAAAACTTAACAGAAAATCTCGTGAGCTCCGTTAGCGAAAGAAAGCAAAAGACCACTTCAAGGTACTGTAATGAACTCATTATTTATTTATATTGGTGTTTAACCTACTGTATTCCAACTTCTATATGGTTTATAAACTATTTTACTAGCCATAGATTCATCAAAATTAGCAAACAACACACGAAAACAGAATCTGTCAAAAACAGAACAGTCTGTAGTAATCTGTAACTAACGCAAACTTTTGGAACTACAAAAATTCAGCAAAAATAGGAAGACCTAGAAAATTTGTTTATTGATCAGCATAAATTGGAATCAATATTTTATCACGTTCTGGTGATTTTTAACAATTATTTTCGTGAACATAAAGTTTCTAGAATTTTCAGCAAGATCAAATAACTATCATCCAAGAAGATCCTATAGGTTTAACTTGGCACAAACACTAATTAAAACATAAAAAGACATCTAACCAGAGGATAGATCAAATATTTATTCCTAAACATAAGCAAAAAGCAAAAAAACTAAAAATAAAATTGGGTTGCCTCCCAACAAGCTCTATCGTTTAACGCCCCTAGCTAGTCATAATAGCAAGGATAGATCTAGGTATTGCCATCTTTGGTAGGCAATCCATAAGTGGCTCTCATGATAGATTCATATCGTAATTTTATTTTCTTTCTAGGGAAGTGTTCCATGCCTTTCCTTAATGGAAAAGGAAATCTAATATTCCCTTCCTTCATATCAATAATTGCATCAATCGTTCCAAGGAAAGGTCTACCAAGAATAATAGGACATGAAGGATTGCAATCTATATCAAGAACAATAAAATCTACGGGCACATAGTTCCTATTTGCAACAATAAGAACATAAGTAGTTCTTCCCATAGGTTTCTTAATAGTGGAATCTGCAAGGTGCAAGTTTAGAGAGCAATCATCAAAATCACGGAAACCTAGCAAATCGCACAAAGTCTTTGGAATCGTAGAAACACTAGCACCCAAATCACACAAAGCATAGCATTCATGATCTTTAATTTCAATTTTAATAGTAGGTTCCCATTCATCATAAAGTTTTCTAGGGATAGAAACTTCCAACTCAAGTTTTTCTTCATAAGATTGCATCAAAGCATCAACGATATGTTTGGTAAAGGCTTTCTTTTGACTATAAGCATGAGGAGAATTTAGCATGGATTGCAACAGGGAAATGCAATCTATCAAAGAGCAATTATCATAATTAAATTCCTTGAAATCCAAAATAGTGGGTTCATTAATATCTAATGTTTTGATCTCTTCAATCCCACTTTTATCAATTTTAGCATCAAGATCTAAAAACTCTGATTTTTTGGAACGCCTTCTACGTAAAGGTGCACTACTAGGGAAAAGCCTATACACAGAATCTTATCAGCAGCGCACTTTAAAATAAGGCGCTGCTGCTAATTAGCAGTAGTGAGGTCAAGCTTAACTCACTGCTGAAATAAATATAGCAGTAGCGCGTCTGCCCAAAGACGCGCTACTGCTATAATTCCCACGAGGCCGCCGCGAGGCTAGTTATAGCAGCAACGCGTTATAACGACGAGCACTACTGCTACGGAGCATAGTAGCAGCCCATTTCGACAATAAGCGCTACTGCTAAATTTACTAAAAAAAATAGTCCCACCTCACTCCGTGAAGAGAGTTTATACCACCTTAAATATGTTACTTCTCAAACTTTGACAAGCACTTGGTCTTCATTGAACTCTATATGTAGAATTTGTGGCTGCAATATGAGTCTTCACCGGTTCCTAAACCGGTGAGGACTCATATTGACAAATCAGATTGTACACAAAAAGATCGTTGATGATCAATGTTTTTGATACATTGAACTAAGTCTATTTTTACATGCTGACACATAGCAGTAGCGCTTCTTTGTGAAAGGAGCTGCTGCTAGGTAGTTTAGCAGTAGCGTCTTTCTCTATAGCGCGCTACTGCTAAGCCATTCCATCTCCCACCGCCCTCTCCTCTATCCGGTCCACTCACAGTCACACACTCACTGGATCCCCTCTCAATCTCCCGCGCTGGTCCTCCCCCGTTGCCCCTCCTCCCTCTGCGCCGCCGTCACCTCCTCCTCCTTGCTGGACTCGATACCGGCCTCCTCCTCCGTCCTCCCTCCACTCGCCGCTGGCCGGCCCCTCCTCGCTCCGCCTTCCTCCTCCGTCCTCCCTCCACTGGCCGCTGGCCGGCCCCTCCTCGCTCCGCCTTCCTCCTCCGTCCTCCCTCCACTGGCCACCGGCCGGCCCCTCCTCGCCCCGCCTTCCTCCTCCATCCTACTCTCTTCTCCCTCCTCGAGTCGCCCCTCCTTCTCCCTCCTGCCTGCTACATTTTGATTTAGTAGGCTAGTTCGTATGCAACATTTTGATTTAGGTGATATGATTTAGTTCATTTAGTAGGCTAGTTGATTTAGTTGATTTAGAACATTTTGATTTAGTTGATATGATTTATTTGATTTAGTAGGCTAGTTGATTTAGTTGATTTAGAACATTTTGATTTAGTTGATTTAGTAGGCTAGTTCATTTAGTTGATTTAGTATGCACCATTTTATTGTTATTTTTTTCTGTATTTGGATAGGTACGTAGTTGCTTTTGTTTTTTTAATAAGTTACTTTTTGGCAAAATGTAGGTGGTACCTTGTCATCTAATATGTTACTAGATCTTAGGATTATAATTGTCCATCAAATTGCTTCTCGCGGAAGAACCAAAAATATCACATGCTACTGTTTTTCTTTCCTGTGAAGTGGATCATTAATCCTTTGCTCATATTGCTTTAGGAAAAATGGCGCCACCACCACCACCACCACTATGTCATTGTGCAAGTCAAGGTGCGCCAAAGAACCTTGGCCCAGCAAGTTGTTAAATCATCTACTTCCAGCGAGTTTTAGTCATGCGGTAAGAAATTAGATGAAATGTAATAACTATTTTATTTTTAGTGTTGGCATTACTGCATTGTGTCATTTTGCTTATTTTACACAAATCGTCCCATGCAATGTGAGGTTGAAATTCAACTAGCTGACATGAGACACTATGGCATTTGAGGCTCCTGGGGGGCCGTACACTATGGAGGTCGAGAAAGGACGCAATATGTCGCAGATTGGAGGAGATGGATGGGCCCATTTCGTCGCTCGCATGCGTCTTACTGGTGGTGAGTTGATCAGCTTCTCCTTCAGAGCAGAAAGACCCAAGCTGGCTGTCATTTATCTCAACCTGGTGGAAGATGATGAAGATGACGAAGATGATCAAGATGATGAAGATAATGAGGACCGACTCGGTGACGATGATGAGGACCCACTCGGTGACGATGATGAGGACCCACTTCATGAAGCCATCGTAGCTCAAAGAACAAGGCTGAGTGAGGAGGAGGTGTCCAACCTGTGGGACATAATTCCACAACGTGCTGACTTTGTCGGGGTGCCATTCATGACCCGCCTGACAAATACCATGGTTGATCGACATGATATGGTATGTTATACTTAAAAATGCAAATTATCCGATGAAATACTTAGTGTACAGTCCAATGATATGGTATGTTGTGTGGAATCTAGTCGATGATATGTTTTAGTGTAGAGTTCGATCACATGCTTATTAGTGTAGAATCTAAGGAAACTATTAATAGTGTAGATAATCCATATGTACTTATTTGCGAGGCTATTTATTAATTGATATGTTTTTCTTATTCAGAAATTGGAAAAGAGCATATCATGAGTTATGGTATTGAGCACGATGAAGAAGGCTCAGCTGGACTATGCCTTCTTGCAAGGGGCTCCGTCACAACCTATACTTACCGCGTGGACACGGACGGTCGCACACACTTAAACTCGGTTCGGTGGAAGAAATTCCTCGATGGCAAGAATCTTCGTGTTGGATAGGCCATCCTAATTACTATCAGGAACACCAACCGCCCAGGCTTGAGGATGATGATTGTCTTGATATCATCTAGAACTACATATGTGTGTGGCTATATCATCTAGAACTACATATGTGTGTGTGTGCTATATCATCTAGAACTACATATGATGATTGTCGTCGATATCATCTAGAACTACATATGATGATCGCCGTTGATATGACCTTGTACTGCTTGAGGATGCATGTTGACTATGCATGAAATTTTTATCTAGAACTCCCTTTGTTCCAAATTACTCGTCGTGGTTTGAACTAAAACCACGATGAGTAATTTGGAACAAAGGGAGTACTACCCAGTAATGGTTTATGAATTTGATATCTACTAGCAGTACCTAGTATCTAGTATATGAAAGGGAAACTGAAAGGGAAAGGGGTACGGAGGGAAAATGATGAAATATATAGCAGTAGCGAGGGACTGCGAAATCGCTACAGCTAAGTAATATTAGCGCATTTGGAAAAAGCGCTGCTGATATCGTCATCAGTAGTAGCGCGGGTACAGACCGCGCTACTACTACAAGTTAGCTGTAGCGCCTTATTAGTAGCGTGACCACCCGCGCTGCTGCTAGCCTCAAAACCCGCGCTACTACTAGGGTTTTCCCTAGTAGTGGTGGATCATATTCAGTCCCATCATTATCAAGATTCATTTTGCAAAACAAAGATTTAATAGGGGACACATCAATAACTTTTAGATCTTCATCTTTATTTTCAAAGTTTTCCGGTTTAGCGGCCATCTTATTAACTAAGGTGGCCTGCTTATCCGAAATTTCAGCTATTAACTTCTCAAGATGAGCAATTTGGGATCTCAAGCCATCAAAAGACATATCATCGAGCTCTTTATTCATATAACTCATAAAGCTTTTTTGTTCCTTAAGCTCGTTTCTAAAGAAATTGTTATGTTCAAATTGGAAGACCATGAAACTCCTAACGTTGCTTTTGATCTCTTCTAGCCTTTTAAGGTGAGGATCACCAAATCTTGGCAGAGCCATCGAGATAAACAAGCAATCCAACACACGAGCAAACAAGAGACGGGCAAAAAGAGGCAAACGAAAAAGAGAGGGAAAATAAAACGGCAAGGGTGAAGTGGGGGAGAGGAAAACGAGAAGCAAATGGCAAATAATGTAATGCGGGAGATAAGGGTTTGTGATGGGTACTTGGTATGTTGACTTTTGCGAAGACCTCCCCGGCAGAAATCCTTCTTGCTACCTCTTGAGCACTGCGTTGGTTTTCCCTTGAAGAGGAAAAGGGTGATGCAGCAAAGTAGCGTAAGTATTTCCCTCAGTTTTTGAGAACCAAGGTATCAATCCAGTAGGATGCCATGCACGAGTCCCTCGCACCTACACAAACAAATAAATCCTCGCAACCAACACGATAAGGGGTTGTCAATCCCTACACTATCACTTACGAGAGTGAGATCTGATAGATACGATAAGATAGTATTTTTGGTATTTTTTATGATAAAGATGCAAAGTAAAATTAAAGGCAATAAAAATAACTAAGTGTTGGAAGATTAATATGATGTAAAATAGACCCGGGGGCCATAGGTTTCACTAGTGGCTTCTCTTGAGAGCATAAGTATTTACGGTGGGTGAACAAAATATTGTTGAGCAATTGACAGAATTGAGCATAGTTATGAGAATATCTAGGTATGATCATGTATATAGGCATCACGTCCGAGACAAGTAGACCTACTCATGCCTGCATCTACTACTATTACCCACACATCAACCGCTATCCAGCATGCATCTAGAGTATTAAGTTCATAAGAACAGAGTAACGCTTTAAGCAAGATGACATGATGTAGAGGGATAAACTCATGCAATATGATATAAACCCCATCTTGTTATCCTCGATGGCAACAATACAATACGTGCCTTGCTGCCCCTCATCCTTTGGAAAGAACACCTCAAGATTGAACCCAAAGCTAAGCACTTCTCCCATTGCAAGAAAGATCAATCTAGTAGGCCAAACCAAACTGATAATTCGGAGAGACTTGCAAAGATAACCAATCATACATAAAAGAATTCAGTAGATTCAAATATTGTTCATAGATAATCTTGATCATAAACCCACAATTCATCGGTCTCAACAAACACACCGCAAAAGAAGATTACATTGAATAGATCTCCATGAGAGAGGGGGAGAACATTGTATTGAGACCCAAAAAGAGAGAAGAAGCCATCTAGCTAATAACTATGGACCCGAAGGTCTGAGGTAAACTACTCACACATCATCGGAGAGGCTATGGTGTTGATGTAGAAGCCCTCCGTGATCGATGCCCCCTCCGGAGGAGCTCCAGAACAGGCCCCAAGATGGGATCTCACAAGTACAGAAGGTTGCGGCGGTGGAATTAGGTTTTTGGTTCCGTATCGGGTAGTTTGGGGGCAGGTAGGTATATATAGGAGGAAGGAGTACGTCGGTGGAGCAACAGGGGGCCCACGAGGGTGGAGGGCGTGCTCCCCTACCTCGTGCCCTCCTGGTTTCATTCCGTTTGGACTCCGTTTGATATTCTTTTTCTGCGAAACTCTAAAATAGGCAAAAACAACAATTCTGGGCTGGGCCTTCGGTTAATAGGTTAGTCCCAAAAAGAATATAAAAGTGTATAATAAAGCCCAATAATGTCCAAAACAGAGTATAATATAGTATGGAACAATAAAAAATATTAGATACGTTGGAGAAGTATCAATTTCCCTCTCGAAAGCATTGAACTTCCTCGATGATGGTTCAATTTATGAAGGGCGTGCATGACCACATAAATCAAACCTTCTCAGCTTTTAACCAGGCATGGTGAGGCCATACCATGGCACCATGGCAGCCGTCATGTTTTTCAAGCACATATTTCATTGTTCTATAGTTGATAACCCAGTAAATGACACATTTGTGGTTGACTATTGCCACGCATTCCATTGAAATCCCTGCCCATTCCTTGTAAAAGGCTTGAGAAATTACTAAATACCACGGGTATGGTTTTTCTAGACCGTTCTTGTGCACCCTTTCATGCACCAATTGTTTGAATTTTAATTACGTGCATTAATGCCTACAAAATGCACATAATCCCCTAAATATTGTAAATGAACCCGGAAAAGTGTCAAATTTGAACACGGTGATTAGCAGGGTTTATGTTCATCATAGAAAAAAACTCATGGATGAAGGACAAAGGAAATTTGGATTCCCATTCAATCTCGGTGATTTATTATCGCACACGATTCATCTCCGTCGCCTCTGCGAACCGTGTGTGTTCGCTCACACATGCAAAAGGAAAATAAAACCCTCGCCCACTTCATCCCCACTCACTCGTCGTGAACTCACCGCAACTCTGCACCCTAGGCTCGACGGCTGTTGGCGGCGGGCGTAGGTTGCGCTCCAAACGGCACTGGATTTCGCCTCCACCGCTTTTCGCCGCCTATCTGCACCGACATTCTAGACTCTGGTCGACTGGGGTTTTCTGCGGGATTGGGACGGGGATTTTTCTGATGGAGAAGGTAATCAACTTAATTAGCGAAATATTCACTCATCTCTTATCGCAGTCCGTCCGCCGTTGTTAATCAACCAACAGAAATCGCCGTGGAATCATTTTTGTTCTAGCTAATTCGTGGGTGTTCATTCATGTGTGCACAGTGCGAGCACAAATCGGGCAACTGTGGTCGTGGCCAGTCGGAAATGAAGTTCTATCTCACCATTCCGGATGACTTCAGGGAGCGCTCGGTATGTTCAATCTCAACCTACCATGGTCGGCATGGCCTAAATTTGTGAACATATACCGTCTGTTGCTACATTATCTATATATTTGCATCAAATCTTTGTTACATTATCTATTTTTAATTCTATATTTTTGTACTTTGCTTGCATCTATATATGGATATGTTCTATCAGTTACTCCCATATTTGCATCTTGCTCAGTTATTTCAATATATCTAATTTACTATCTTAATTTTCATTTCAAGCAGTACATCCCTTGCTGTGCAAGAACAGGAGTAGAAGGAAATCTTGGGCTTTACTTTGCTGATTACTCCCAGGATGTCATATTGACAACGCAACATGGATTTACAATGACGGTTAGCGTAAAAATTGATAAAGATGGTCACTCCTATTTTAATGCGGACCTTAGGAGAAAAATGTCTAAGTGTTATGAACTGAAAGCTGGCAATAAAGTTCTAGTGCGTGCACCACAGCCTGGTCTAATTAACATGGATGTTTACTTCCCCAGCGTCATCAGCTGATCAAAGTCTGGTCGAGGTTAGTGTCCTTTCAACTTTCTCCATGCTGTCATATTACTATTTAAGCAACCAATTGATCACTATTTAAGCAATCAATTGTGATATCATATTCTGACTCTGTTCCTAGTCAGTAACAAATTCTTCTGCCATGTTCTGAATAAATAATACATTTCCACCTTTTAAGAAGGATATGTTCTATGCATAGAGAACGACCTGTATGTTACTAAGCGACCAAATTTCACTGGAAGGACATGAAGCATGTCATAAATTTTGTTGATAATCTGACAGAGATAGCACAATGTATGAACGCTGGATTTTGGATGGGATTAATTAGACCTATGGTGCACACACTGAACAAGACCAATTGTGTGCACAAACCACTGGTAAAAAGTCTTATTTTAATGTTGATGCTCATAAACGATATGTTACAATTGTTTTTTATTCTACATGTCAACAGAAATTGCCCCCTGTAGCCGTTCCTGGATTGATTTCCCGACGTGATCGAATTACACTTGTGCCTGCTAATAACGCCAAAGTGATTGCAAGGTACTGCACTTCCTGCAAAAATGGAACCATTCAAATTAACAAGTTCTCGCTTCTCGTGGCAATGCATCCATATTGGAAAATTGTAGACATCGTTCTACTCCTGCTCTACGAAGGCACAGGAGGGCTCTTCCTTTTCATTGACGAGATACCGAGTCGCCGTGATCAAGCTGCTTCTAGTGGATAGTTGTGGTTGTTGGCCCTCAGCCTCTTAAAATGTGCTAGCTGTTACTATATATGTTAAGGATGTAGATATGGACCATATGGTTGTTGGCCCTTAGCCTCTTAAAATGTGATAGTTGTTATACTATGTTAAGTATGTAGATATGGACCATATGGTTGTCAAAACCGTGTTACGAAGATCCTCCTTTTATCGAATAGTGTAACCACTTTATATATGTTACTCAAATGTTGTTACCCAAGTTCATAAATTTTCACGGAAAGTATTAGTATCGTACACAGTCCATTGAGTTTAAGCGTGTGCCCGATGTCTAGAAGGCATTTGCATATTAACTGTCCATATTGCAAATTCACACACATGTTCACATAAGGAAACGTATGTGTAACATACTAATCATCGCACACAGTACTCAGAGGCGCATCATGTGCGATACTCCTAGCCATAAAGCAACTAGTTTGCATTGTTCAAAGTTTTTTGTACACACAGAATCACACACGAAGTAACTGTATTGACCGTCTGTGTTGTAATTTCTCATCACAAACAGCTCATCCGAGTCAGTTGGTTGCCACGTATCACACACATATTGTTTACACGACTCATTTGTGTTCTTTTGGCTCATCCCAAATAGTTCATCCATGTGAACTGTATGCTGCATATCACACACATCTTGTTAAGTTGAACCGTTTCTGTTGTGTTCCCTAATCGAAAACAGTTCATCCAAGTTAACCATATGCCGTATATCGCACACACATTGATATGGCTGCCCGTTTCTGTTGTTCTACCTCATCGCAAACAGTTCGAATGAATTAACCGTGTGCCACACACATTGTTATGGCTGCCCGTTTCTGTTGTCCTGCCTCATCGCAGACAGTTTGAATGGATTAACCGTATGCCGTGCATCGCACACGCAACTAAAATCTTAACCGTGTTTGATGCAACCATCATCACAAATGTTTTGCACCTTTTTTGACGGTTTTTTACACCACCGTTTGCGATTATTGCATCGCACATAGTTTCGGCAAAGGGTCTCTGACCGTAGTGTCGTGTTAGCAGCCTCCTGCAGTAGAGACACCCATCAGGGTTCGGTGCTCCTCCACGATGGAAGCACGTTGCAAGGCCTCCATCAGTATGTTCGGCGCCTCCGGATTAGTAGAGGCCACCGTTGGCGCTCCCCCCTCCCTTGAAGGGGGTTGCTTATTCGGTTCCGGAGCCACTTGGGTTTCCGAAACGGTGTTCGGCTGGGGGCCGAACGGGTCAAGGGCCCCGCCGTCAGTCTCTGTGTGGATTTCATCCCCCGTGTTCTCGGAAGCTGAGGCATTACCCTCCGGCGCCGTTTCGGCGGCCTCCCGTACCGCTTCGTAGCCCGGAGAGGCCCTCTGGGACAACACTTCGGTGTCATCCATGGCGGTTGGCGGGGACGCTCGTGGAGGTGACTCCCTCTCCATCATCCCCAGATCCAAAGAATTCCTCTCCGATGATTGTTGGGGGAGATCGCGGGCCGAACTACACCATACAATGCGTTAAATACCATAATCGCAAAGGCTGGACCTATATAAGGCGTCCTCGGATACTTACGATGCGGCGAGGGGCTTCGAGCTGGGGCGCCACTCGGGGATGGCCTCGGCATCCGAATCCGAGCCGTCTGGGAGGGATATTTTCCCCCTTTTGGGCACTTCCACCATTGGATCTTCGGGGGCCGCCCTTTTCTTCTTCCTCCCCTTCGGGAAGGAGTGCTTTTGGCCTCTTCTCCCTCTTCATCTTCATCCTTCTCAGAGGAGTGAGTCTCGGTCTCCCCGGGCGTCGCGTCCGAATTACCTTTGTGGCGGAGGCCATCTTTGGCCTCCTTGTGCTTCTTCTTGCCCTTTTTCTCCGGCGCCTGATAGGGCGCCGGGACCAACATTATCATTAGAAGAGGGTCAGTTGGATTTTAGGGCAGTGGAGCCGAGCATCTGATCCGCTCCGCCTTCTTTGTCAAGCCCTGTGTACAGGATGGAATTCTCATTGCACACCTCCCCTCTCTTGATTAATGAGCTAAGTTATGTTCGGGAATATAACACTTACCGAGGAGGCCGGATGATTGCAGTCGAAGCCGACGTCCTCGGACGTCTCCAGCCATGACTTTTGAGTCTTGAAGAGCAGCTTCCAGACTGCTTCGTGCATCATGCCGAAGAATCGCTTCAGGGTCCGCGGCCCTTTCGGATTAAACTCCCACATGCAGAGAGGCTGGCGTTGGCAGGGAAGGATTCGGTGGATGAGCATCACTTGGATCACGTCGGTGAGGTCCTGCCCTTCTCTATAATACTTTTGATGCGCTTTTGCAGCATTGGCACCTCGTCGGATGATCCCCAGTCCAGACCCTTGTTGGTCCATGATGCAAGCCGCAGCGGGGGTCCGGATCTAAATGCAGGAGCGGCCGCCCACTTGGTGCCGCGGGGTTCGGTAATATAAAACCACTCCTGCTGCCATATCTTGACAGTCTCCACAAAGGCCCCTTTGGGCCAGATAACTTTGGGGAGCTTGCTCACCATGGCACCACCACAATCCGCGTGTTGCCCGTCGACCACCTTTGGCTTCACGTTGAAGATCTTGAGCCACAGGCCGAAGTGCGGGGGGATGCGGAAGAATGCCTCACACATGATGATAAACGCCGAGATGTGGAGGAAGGAGTTCGGGGCTAGATCATGAAAATCTAGCCCATAATAGAACATAAGACCACGGACAAAGGGGTAGAGGGGAAACCCTAGTCCGTGGAGGAAGTGAGGGATGAACACAACCCTCTCGCCGGGCTCTGGAGTGGGGATAACTTGCTCTCTGGCAGGGAGCCTATGTTTGATCTCCGCTGTCAAGTACCTTACCTCCCGGAGCTCCTTGATGTCCTTCTCCATCACGAAGGAGGCCATCCACTTGCCCCGCGAGCCGGATCCGGACATGGCTGGAGCGTTTGGTGGCGATGGGAAAGATTGAGACTTGGGCGCTGGAGCTCGAGGACGGAAGGGCCGAGGAAGAAGAAAGGCGTGGGGTAAAAAGATGGATTGTTATCCTCTTTTAAAGGTAGTGAATATCAAGTGCCCCCTCACAGGCCTTAACACTCGCCTGTTCCCAAGGGGTCGTGCGAATGGCACGGTTGGATTACCCAACCCCGTATTGATGAGAATCCCGCAATGAGGGGACACGATCTCTGCTTTGACAAGACGTGTCAATAAGGGCCGCGCCTCGAAACACAAAGCGGGAGGCTAAAAAATGGTTCGAAATAGTAATAAGGCCAGGCATAATGTCTCGCCAAAAAAGCTTTCAGTAGACATGACTTATTTTTTTAAGTATTTTGCCCTTGTGGTTGGGGGTTGTAACTGTTATACAAAGCCGGATATAGTTCTCTTGTGCAACTGCTTTGGCGTATTCAGAGGTGGAACCCGACTTGCAATGTCGAAGACAATCTGCGCGCCAGACACATCGTCATTGAAGCCTTGTTCAGGGGCTACTGAGGGAGTCCTGGATTAGGGGGTCCCCGGGCGTCTGGGCTATGTGACATGGGCCAGACTGGTGGGCCGTGAAGATACAAGACAAAAGGCCTTTCCCCGTGTCCGGATGGGACTCTCCTTTGCGTGGATGGCAAGCCTGGTGTTCGGATGTATTGTTTCCTTTCACTGTAAACCGACTCTGTACAACCCTAGGCCCCTCCGATGTCTATATAAACCGGAGGGTTTAGTCCATAGAGGCCAAGACAAATCATACAGGCTAGACATCTAGGGTTTAGCCATTACGATCTCGAGTTAGACTAACTCTTGTAACCCCTATACTCATCAAAGTCAATCAAGCAGGAAGTAGGGTATTACCACCATTAAGAGGGCCCGAACCTGGGTAAACATCGTGTCCCCTGTCGTGGATCTAAGATTGACAGTAGAATGCGGGGTAGGTATGAGGAGGCAAGATCCTAGCTATGGCGAATTTGTACACACGAGTTTTACGAGTTCAGGCCCTTCGCGGAGGAAGTAATAGCCCTACGTCTCGGTGCCCGGAGGCGGTCGACTGGATTATGCATGTGTGTGTTAAAGGGGGTGCGAACCGTTGTCCCAGTGGAGGGCGTGGCTTATATAGAGTGCGCCAGGACCCCAGCCAGCCCACGTTACAGAGGGTTTAAGATACATCAAGAGGGGGCGTTACTGGTAACGCTAGCAATAAAGTGACATAAATGACCATTAAGTCTATGAAGTAAACGTCCGACCGTTGCCATGTAGAGTGACTTTAGATCTTCTGTCTTGTCGAGTGATAGCTGTCTCGGTCGAGTGACTTCGAGTCTTCCTGGGAGTTGAAAATAGAGGAGGAAGAGGAAGAATGGGAATGCACAGTGCGAAAACCCCAGGTCAGCGCCTTATATGGTTCAGGGTTCAAGTGGAGGAGTTGAGAATACCTCCGATTCAAATTTTGCGCTTCGAAAGCGTCTTTCTGGGATCAAATGAACAATCATGATGACTCCAACTTCTTTTTCAGTCGCCTTGATCCATTCTAGGTTTTGTCGAGTGAGCTTTCATTGTTAAGCTTCAAGTGTTGATATGGAAAAAATCTTCAGTCTGACAGATTGCTCTGCTGTTTGCGGATCTCCCGGGATTCGAATTTTGGGAAGCGCACGGGGCGGAGGAGGCCGCAGTAGCCGGGACGGATTAGGCAGGGCTGCCTCGATTCCCGCGCCACCTTTTTTACCACTATCGTGTGCGCGGCTGTTGCGGGATTTGACAGGATCGCCTGGGCCAACGGGTCAGCCACTCGGAAGAGATCTCATATAAGGCGCTGGCCTGGGGTTTTCGCACTGTGCATTCCCATTCTTCCTCTTCCTCCTCTATTTTCTCCGCCACAGCCACCCCTGCTCTCGGCGCCGCCGCTCCATTCGAGCTCCGCCCGCAGCGATGGGGAAGGAGAGGATGGTGGCCTTGGAGCATGCAAAGAAGGCGACGGCGACGGCGAAGGGGAAGAAGTCCAGCCGGGGCGGATCCTCGTCGAGGTCCGGCCTGCCACGCGTCTGGATCCAGGGCGACTGGATTCAATCGACGATCCGTCAGGACGACCTCGACGATTTGGCCGAGGGGGGGATGACCCCCCACTAATCAGCACGACTCCCGAGTACGAGTCCGAGCCGCATCCGCAGGAGGGTGAGTGCATCCTCCTCGCCACCCACGTCAACCGCGGGTTCTCTCTGCCTCCCCATCCTTTCTTCCGAGGTTTCTTGAATTTCTTCGGGGCACAGCTTCATCACTTTTCCCCCAACACCATCGTGTACCTTGCTGCCTTCGTGTCCATGTGTGAGAATTTCTTGGGTTGTCGACCACACTGGGGCCTCTTCAAGCACATTTTCTCGTGTCATTCTCAGTCGGTCAAAAAGGCCAATCCGAGTGATGAGAGGACGCAAGTGATCCAGATGTGTGGGGGTCTTGGGATTCAAATGAGAGGTAAAAGCACGTTCCTAGCCATGATCCTTCCCGAGTCAGCCAGAGGGTGGCAATCGACCTAGTTTTACTGCAAAGACCAGCCGACTCTAGGTCAGTCGACTGGACTTCCCCCCTTTTCCATGGCTCGAGTCGAGAAGCCCTCTGCTTTGAAAGTGACCCCGGAGGAGAGAGCGGAGGTGAAGGTGCTAGTCGAGCAAGTGGTCCAGCTCGTCCGTGATGGCGTGACCGGCATGAATCTGTTGGAGGTTTTCCTCAGACGACGCATTCAGTCGCTTCAAGCTCGCGATCATCCGATGTGGATGTATTCGAGCATTGAAGACACCACTAGGATCCACCCGGAGGATGTCGACGAGGATACAGTGGAAAAGTGGCTGAGGGGTATTACCGGCAACAAGGATAACCCCAGGGGGTCTAGGAGGATCCCTCCACTCGACAACTCGTATGAACCAGACAAGGTCCAGCTCTAAATTGCCGAGTGCTTTGTTGATTAATCATGTAACTGCTTGCCCTCAACCGACAGATTTTTTATTTGCTTGTTGTCTTTCAGGCCCTTACTGAGATGTATTCGATGCCCAACGGGGAGCAGGAGCAGGATCCGGATGGGGAGGCGAGCGGAGGCGAGAGCAGGGAGTGGCACTTTGATGGTGAAGAGGACGAGGAGAGTGACGACCCAAGTGATGAAGAAGAGGTCGACTCACCTCCCCGTAGGGAAAGTCGATCCAAGCACACTCACGATCCGGCAAGCATCCTGACAAAGCGGCTGCTCAGACCGGGCATTTGTCAAAGCGCCCTTGGATGTATTCTCCGGCGCCGACTGAAAAGGCCCCGAAGCAGTCCAAGGTTGTAGCACCGAAGACTCGGAAGGCTCTGCCCAAAATCAAAATCGACATCCCTGTTGCTTCTGCGTGGGTGTTCTGTCTTCGTTTTTTACCCGAGGTTCTATATTGTCTAGTTTTCTCTTAGTTTGACCGGATGAATCTTGAAACCAGCAGTGCCGCTACCTCTGGGACTTCTGCTTACAAAAACGAGTACGAGGACATGCAAGATGCGGTCACTTCCAACCCAGGTATAACCTTCGTACTCTTGTCTTTGTTTTGTCGATTGAACTGCGGTTGACTGAATTCTGGCGACTAATCCTTTTGTAGCTCCTCCCAACGTCATTGATCTCCCAGACGACGACGTGGATGTGCCACTGAGGCCCTTGGGAAGAAGCAGGAAAACGTCCACTGGTAAGACGCCTCAGTCGACGCCGGCGACGAACCCATAATCCAGGAGGTCGGCGATGCCAATCGGACTTCTGTCACCTTCGCCATACCACTGTCGAGTGCTCAGCCTTCAGCGTCAGCCACGCGAACTCCAGCCGATCCACCTTCACTTTTTGCTGCACATCACGTCCCGGAAGACCAGCTGGGTGCTGCCAAAGAGGCTATACGCCAGGCGGGCATTATGATGGAGCAGATGAAGATGGTCCGAGAAGCCAACCAAGCTGCTTATGACGCCAGCTCCGCTCTCCAGAGCAACATCCAGGTTAGCAGATTGCCGACTGACTCTTTTAGCTTGTTGCTTGTTCTGTTAGGATATGCTACCTGAAAACTTTCTTTGAAGGGTCTTTTCATCTATCTGCGTTTCGCATTTGTACACCTAGTGGGTGTTTTTACTTGTCATTGAGAAAATTTGTATCTTCAGTCGACTAGGTTGTGTCGATTGAGTCTTTGAACTAGTGGGGGCACGCTTAGTGCACCCACTGGGTGTAGTCCCCGAGACCATCGTTGATTGAGGGCAGTCGACTGTGGTATGAGAATCTGAATTTTCTCACTCGGCCTGGACGAACCCTGTCAAGTGGAACCTGAACCAGTGGGGGCACGCTAAGTGCACCCACTGGGTGTAGTCGCCAAGACCGTGGGCGACTGCGGGCAGTCGACTATGGTCTAATAACAAAAAAAAATTTGCACTCGGGCTGGACAGACCATGTCGACTGGAAACTGGACCAGTGGGGGCATGCTAAGTGCACCCACTGGGTGTAGTCCCCAAGACTACTGTTGGATGTTTGATTCAGCAGTAGTCTTAGAACTTGTAGAATTTATCAGACTATTGTTCTGAAGTAACCAATCCCTCCATCCGTCGATTGACCGTCTTTTGATTATAGAAATCTTGTGAACTTGGAGCTCGTTTTGCCGATCTGGAGAAGAAGCAGATTCAGCTCAACCTTGATCTGGAGCTGGCCAAGACAAATCTGCAGAAGGCCAAGGATGAGGCCACTGTTAAGAAGAAACTTGTCGACTGATTTGTTTCTGAATCTGGATGTTATTTGCTCTTTCTGAACCGAGTGTTATTTCTTTCAGAAACTCTGAACCAAGCTCTGGCCAAGAAGGATCAAGACCTTGCAGCCACACAGGAAACAGCTGATGAGAAAACTACCCTTGCTGAACAGAAGCTGGCTTCAGTCGGCAAGCTGGAGGAAGAGAATGCTAAGCTGAAAACTTCTCTTGATGAGGCCAACAAGGAGGCGACTCATCTGAAGAAGGACAAGAAGAACCTGACTAAAAAGATGGAAGGCATTGCTCGCAAGTGGAACGATCTGGAGGACTATCTGGGAGGCCTTGCCAAGAAGATGTTCTTCATGCTTGAAGGTGCTTCCTTTTACCCGACTGACTTGTTGCCGTCGACTTGATACATACCCACTGACTCATCGTTGTATTATGTGTGTAGAATTTTTCCAGAACTTCGAGGAAGAAACTGGGCGAGAGACAGGCTTGGACCCCATCCTCTCTCCTATAAAGGACGAAGCTGCTATGAACGTGCTCCAACTAGAATCCCGTGTCGCTGGTGTCGTCGACTATCTTGCTCGACTAAAGGTTGCGGTGTCAAGGATCGATACAACACTCTGGCCAAGGGCGAGGCTTCTGAATGGCCTCGAGTCTTTGATGACTCGACTCAATGAGATCCCCAGACGAGTGCAGGAATGGAAAAAGTCTTCTGCTCGATGCGGTGCTGATGTGGCCCTCTCCCTGGTTCGTGTCCATTGCAAAGAAGTTCAAGAAGAGAAGCTAGCGGCAATCAAGGTGGCCAATACAAAAAGGCACGACTTCCAATCCTTCATGGAAACCTTCATTCACTACAAAAAAAAGACACATCCGTGACATTTTGGGCCGAACGAAATTTTTTTCTGTCATACTTATGACACTTCTATGACAATAATTATGACAAAACACGTTATCATCATAGATGTGGTGGGATCCTACTTCTATGACAAAAAATCATGACAAAAAATGGGCTTCTCGTCCTAGGCGGGCCGGAGACGCAGCTGCATGACATTCTTTGGGCCGTCCATGACGGAAAAAACTGTGGTAGAAGCGAGGGCGAGGAAAATATCGGGTGTTCGATTCACGGTGGTTGGTCGGGCGGCGATGTGCATTTCTCTCATACACGCACGCAGCGTGGAGTGCGAGTGTTGGGCTCTAACTGAACCCGAGCGAGGCGTTGGGCTCTAACTGAACCCGAGCGATTGCACTGTAGGCTACACGTTACTGTGTTGGAAATATGCCCTAGAGGCAATAATAAATTAGTTATTATTATATTTCCTTGTTCATGATAATCGTTTATTATCCATGCTATAATTGTATTGACGAAACTCGATACATGTGTGGGTACATAGACAACACCAAGTCCCTAGTTAACCTCTAGATGACTAGCTCGTTAATCAATAGATGGTTACGGTTTCGACCATGGACATTGGATGTCATTGATAACGAGGTCACATCATTAGTAGAATGATGTGATGGAAAGACAATCCTAAGCCTAGCACAAAGATCGTAGTTCGTATGCTAAAGCTTTTCTAATGTCAAGTATCATTTCCTTAGACCATGAGATTGTGCAACTCCGGATACCGTAGGAATGCTTTGGGTGTACCAAGCGTCACAACGTGGCGGGTGATTATAAAGGTGCACTCTGGTATCTCCGAAAGTGTCATTGGGTTGGCACGAATCGAGATGGGATTTGTCACTCCGGTTGACGGAGAGGTATCTCTGGGCCCACTCGGTAGGACATCATCATAATGTGCACAATGTGACCAAGGGGTTGATCACGGGATGATGTGTTACGGAGCGAGTAAAGAGACTTGCGATAACGAGATTGAACAAGGTATCGGGATACCGACGATCGAATCTCGGGCAAGTACAATACCGCTAGACAAAGGGAATTGTATACGGGATCGATTGAGTCCTTGACATCGTGGTTCATCCGATGAGATCATCGTGGAACATGTAGGAGCCAACATGGGTATCCAGATCCGCTGTTTGTTATTGACGGAGAACGTCTCGGTCATATGCGCATGGTTCCCGAACCGTGGGGTCTACACATAAGGTTCGATGGCGCTAGGGTTATAAAGGAAGTTTGTATGTGGTTGCCGAATGTTGTTGAGTCCGGATGAGATCCCGGATGTCACGAGGAGTTCGGAATGGTCGGAGGTAAAGATTTATATATGGAAAGTTGTTGTTGGGTTAGGAAAAGTTCGGGTTTTTCGGTATTGTACCGGAAGCTTCGAGAAGGTTCGAAGGATTCGGAGGGTCGGAGGTCGGAAAGTGTTCCACCACGTCCAATACAGTAGCATGGGCTGTAGGGGGGCGCCCTAGCCTTAATGGGCCAGGGGCACCAGCCCCCCCAAAGGCCCATGTGCATGGGAGGGGAAAACCCTAAAGGGGGAGGCCTCCACTTGACTTGGGAGGCACTCCTCCCCCCTTGGCCGCCCCCCTTGGATGGGATCTAGGGCTGGCCACACCCCTTGGGGTGGGAAACCCTAAAGGGGGTGCATCCCCCTTCCCCTATATATACTTGAGGTTTTGGGGCTGCCAACACATGAGTTTCTCTCCCTCTATTTGGCGCAGCCCTGCCTCTCCTCCTCCTCCTCTCTTGCGGTGCTTGGCGAAGCCCTGCTGGATTGCCACGCTCCTCCATCACCACCACGCCGTTGTGCTGCTGCTGGATGGAGTCTTCCTCAACCTCTCCCTCTCTCCTTGCTGGATCAAGGCATGGGAGGCGTCACCGGCTGTCACGTGTGTTGAGCAGCGGAGGTGCCGTCCGTTCGGCACTAGGATCTCCGGTGATTTGGATCACGACAATCGACTCCATCAACCCGTTCACTTGAATGCTTCCGCTTAGCGATCTACAAGGGTATGTAGATGCACTCTCCTTCCCTCGT
This sequence comes from Aegilops longissima, assembly GCA_021605205.1. Classification (NCBI taxonomy): domain Eukaryota; kingdom Viridiplantae; phylum Streptophyta; class Magnoliopsida; order Poales; family Poaceae; genus Aegilops; species Aegilops longissima. The sequence continues at coordinate 61,025,687 of CM038676.1, forward strand.
TGCTAGAATCTCCATAGATTGATCTTGGTGATGCGTAGAAAATTTTAATTTCTGCTCGTTCCCCAGCAGTGGCATCACGAGCTAGGTCTATTGCGTAGATTCTTTGCACGAGTAGAACACAAAGTAGTTGTGGGCGTTGATATTGTTCAATATGCTTACCGTTACTAGTCCAATCTTGTTTCGACGGTATTGTGGGATGAAGCGGCCGGACCGACCTTACGTACTCTTCGTGAGGCAGGTTCCACCGATGACATGCACTTGGTGCATAAGGTGGCTAGCGGGTGCCGCCTCTCCACTTTAGTCGAACGGATTCGATGAAAAGGGTCCTTATGAAGGGTAAATAGCAATTGGCATATCATGTTGTGGTTTTGCGTGGGTAAGAAACGTTCTTGCTAGAAACCCATAGCAGCCACGTAAAACATGCAAACAACAATTAGAGGGCGTCTAACTTGTTTTTGCAGGGTATGCTATGTGATGTGATATGGCCAAGAAGAATGTGATGAATGATATATGATGTATGAGATTGATCATGTTCTTGTAATAGGATTCACGACTTGCATGTCGATGAGTATGACAACCGGCAGGAGCCATATGAGTTGTCTTTATTTATTGTATGACCTGCGTGTCATTAAACAACGCCATGTAATTACTTTACTTTATTGCTAACCGGTAGCCATAGTAGTAGAAGTAATAGTTGGCGAGACAACTTCATGAAGACACGATGATGGAGATCATGATGATGGATATCATGGTGTCATGCCGGTGACGATGATGATCGTGGAGCCCCGAAGATGGAGATCAAAAGGAGCAAAATGATATTGGCCATATCATGTCACTATTTGATTGCATGTGATGTTTATCATGTTTATGCATATTATTTGCTTAGAACGACGGTAGTAAATAAGATGATCCCTCATTAAAATTTCAAGAAGTGTTCTCCCCTAACTGTGCACCGTTGCTAAAGTTCGTCGCTTCTAAGCACCACGTGATGATCGGGTGTGATGGATTCTTACGTTCACATACAACGGGTGTAAGACAGATTTACACACTTGAAACACTTAGGGTTAACTTGCGAGCCTAGCATGTACGGACATGGCCTCGGAACACGAGACCTAAAGGTCGAGCATGAGTCGTATAGTAGATACGATCAACATGAAGATGTTCACCGATGATGACTAGTCCGTCTCACGTGATGATCGGACACGGCCTAGTTGACACGGATCATGTAATCACTTAGATGACTAGAGGGATGTCTATCTGAGTGGGAGTTCATAAGATGAACTTAATTATCCTGAACATAGTCAAAAGATCTTTGCAAATTATGTCGTAGCTCACGCTTTAGTTCCTTTGTTGAGATATGTTCCTAGAGAAAATATAGTTGAAAGTTGTGATGGCGATTATGCGGACGGTAGAAAGCTTATGTCCTTAATGCACCTCGATGTGCTGAACCCCAAGCGTCGTTTGTGGATGTCACGAACATCGGACATACACGTTTTGATAACTATGTGATAGTTCGGTTAAGCGGTTTAGAGTTGAGGCACCAAAGGCGTTTTGAACGTCGCGGAACATATGAGATGTTTGAGGGCTGAAATTGGGATTTCAGGCTCGTGCCCACGTCAAGAGGTATAAGACCTCCGACGATTTTCTTAGCCTACAAACTCAGGAGAAAAGCTCAATCGTTGAGCTTGTGCTCAGATTGTCTGAGTGCAACAATCACTTGAATCGAGGGAGTTGATCTTCCAGAGATAGTGATGTTTCTCCAAAGTCATTGCCACCAAACTGCTAGAGCTTCGTGATGAACTATAACAAATCAGGGATAAATATGATGATCCTTGAGATATTCGCGATGTTTGACACCACGAAAGTAGGAGTCAAGAAGGAGCATCAATGGTTGATGGTTGGTAAAACCACTAGTTTCAAGAAGGGAAGGGCAGCAAGGGGTACTTCGTGAAACGGCAAAACAGTTGCTGCTCTAGAGGAGAAACCCAAGGGATGAACCCAAACCCGAAACTAAGTGCTTCTGTAATGAGGGAGCGGACACCGGAGCAGAATTACCCTAGATACTTGGTAGATGAGAAGGCTGGCAAGGTCGATAGAAGTATATTGGATATACATTATGTTAATGTGTACTTTACTAGTACTCCTAGTAGCACCAGGGTATTGAGATACCGGTTCGATTGCTAAGTGTTAGTAACTCAACATAAAAGGCTACGGAATAAACGGAGACTAGCTAGAGGTGAGCTGACGATATGTGTTGGAAGTGTTTCCAAGGTTGATGTGATCAAGCATCGCACGCTCCCTTTACCATCGAGATTGGTGTTAAACCTAAATAATTGTTATTTGGTGTTTGCGTTGAGCATAGCCATGATTGGATTATGTCTATCGCAATATGGTTATTCATTTAAGGAGAATAATGGTTACTCTATTTATTTGAATAATACCTTCAATGGTCTTGCACCTAAAGGAATGGTTTATTGAATCTCGATCGTAGTGATACACATTTTCATGCCAAAAGATATAAGATAGTAATGATAGTACCACTTACTTGTGGCACTGCCATGTAAGTCATATTGGTATAAAACGCATGAAGAAGCTCCATGTTGATGGATCTTTGGACTCACTCGTTTTTGAAAAGTTTGAGACATGCGAACCATGTCTATTGGTGTATCTTGCATGAAGAAACTCCATGCAGATGGATCGTTTGGACTCACTTGATTTTGGATCACTTGAGATATGCAAATCATACCACATGGGCAAGATGACCAAAAGCCTCTTTTGATAAGATGGAACAAGATAGCAACTTGTTGGAAGTAACACATTTTGATGTGTGCAGTCCAATGAGTCTTGAGGCATCTGATGAATATCGTTATGTTCTTACTTCACGGATGATTCGAGTAGATGTTGAGTATATTTACTTGATGAAACACAAGTCTGAATTATTGAATGGTTCAAGTAATTTCAGAGTGAAGTTGAAGATCATCGTGACAAGAGGATAAAATGTCTGATATGATCATAGAGATGAGTATGTGAGTTACGAGCTTTGACACGCTATTAAGACATTGTGGAAATTGTTTCACAATTAATACTGCCTGGAACACCATAGTGTGATGGTGTGTCCGAACATCATAGTTGCACCCTATTAGATATAGTGTGTACCATGATGTCTCTTATCGATTTACCACTATCGTTCATGGGTTAGGCATTAGAGACAACCGCACTCACTTTAATAGGGCACCACGTAATTCTGTTGAGATGACACCGTATGAACTATGGTTTAGAGAAACCTAAGCTGTCATTTCTTAAAAGTTTGGGGCTATGACGCTTATGTGAAAAAGCTTCAGGTTGATAAGCTTGAACCCAAAGCGGATAAAATGCATCTTCATAGGACACCCAAAACAGTTGGGTATACCTCCTATCTCAGATCCGGAAGCAAAAGTAATTGTTTCTTGAATCGGGTCCTTTCTCGAGGAAAAGTTTGTCTCGAAAAGTTGAGTGGGAGGATGGTGGAGACTTGATGAGGTTGTTGAACCGTCACTTCAACTAGTGTGTAGCAGGGCACAGGAAGTTGTTCCCGTGGCACCTACACCAATTGAAGTAGAAGCTTATGATAGTGATCATGAAGTTTCAGATCAAGTCACTACCGAACCTCGTAGGACGACAAGGAGGCGTACTACTTTAGAGTGGTACGCAATCCTGTCTTGAAGGTCATGTTGCTAGACAACAATGAACCTACGAGCTATGGAGAAGCAATGGTGGGCCCAAATTCCGACAAATGGTTAGAAGCCATGAAATCCGAGAAAGGATCCATGTATCAGAACAAAGCATAGACTTTGGTGGACTTGCCCAATGATCGGCAAGCCATTGAGATGAATGGATCTTTAAGAAGAAGACGGACGTGGACGGTAAGGTAACCGTCTGAAGCTCGACTTGTGGCGAAGAGTTTTTCACAAGTTCAAGGAGTTGACTACAAAGAGATTTTCTCATTCGTAGCGATGCTTAAAGTCCGTCGGAATCATGTTAGCATAAGCTGCATTTATGAAATCTGGCAGATGGATGTCAAAACGAGTTTCCTTACCGGTTTTAAATGAGGAAAGGTTGTATGTGATACAATCGAGAAAAGTTTTATCGATCCTAAGGATGCTAAAAGGTATGCTGGCTCCAGCAATCCTTCTAAGGACTGGAGTAAGCATCTCGGAGTTGGAATGTGCGCTTTGATGAGATGATCAAAGATTTTGGGTTTATACAAAGTTCATGAGAAACTTGTATTTCCAAAGAAGTGAGTGGGAGCACTATAGAATTTTTGATGAGTATATGTTGTTGACATATTGTTGATCGAAATGATGTAGAATTTCTGGAAAGCATATAGGGTTATTTGAAAATGTTTTCAAGTGAAAACCTGTATTAAGCTACTTGAACATTGAGCATCAAGATCTATAGGATAGATCAAAACCGCTTAATGGTACTTTCAAATGAGCATATACCTTGACATGATCTTGAAGGTGTTCAAGATGGATCAGTCAAAGAAGGAGTTCTTGCCTGAGTTGTAAGGTATGAAGTTAAGACTTAAAGCTCGACCACGGCGAGAAAAGAGATAGGATGAAGGTCGTCCCCTACGCTTGGACGTAGGCTCTATAGTATGCTATGCTAAGTACCGCACCTGATGTGTGCCTTGCCATGAGTCAGTCAAGAGGTACAAGAATGATCTAGGAACGGATCATTGGACAGCGGTCAAAGTTATCCTTAGAAGAATAAGGAAATATTTCTCGATTATGGAGGTGATAAAGAGTTCGGCGTAAAGGGTTACGTCGATGCAAGCTTTAACACCTATCCGAATGACTCTGAGTAGCAAACCAGATACGTATAGTGGAGCAACCATTTGGAATAGCTCCAAGTGGAGCGTGGAAGCAGCGTTTACAATATGACATAGAGAATTGCGAAGTACATACGGATCTGAATGTTACAGACCCGTTGACTAGAACCTCTCTCACAAGCAAAACATGATCAAAACCCCAGAACTCATTCAGTCTTAATCGCATGATGATGTGAACTAGTTTACAGACACTAGTAAACTCTTTGGATGTTGGTAATATGGCGATGTGACCTATCAGCGTTAATCACATCACGATGTGAACTAGATTATTGACTCTAGTGCAAGTGGGAGACTGTTGGAAATATGCCCTAGAGGCAATAATAAATTAGTTATTATTATATTTCCTTGTTCATGATAATCGTTTATTATCCATGCTATAATTGTATTGACAGGAAACTCAGATACATGTGTGGGTACATAGACAACACCAAGTCCCTAGTTAACCTCTAGATGACTAGCTCGTTAATCAATAGATGGTTACGGTTTCCTGACCATGGACATTGGATGTCATTGATAACGGGTCACATCATTAGTAGAATGATGTGATGGAAAGACAATCCTAAGCCTAGCACAAAGATCGTAGTTAGTATGCTAAAGCTTTTCTAATGTCAAGTATCATTTCCTTAGACCATGAGATTGTGCAACTCCGGATACCGTAGGAATGCTTTGGGTGTACCAAACGTCTGGCGAATCGGGTGACTATAAAGGTGCACTACAGGTATCTCCGAAAGTGTCTGTTGGGTTGGCACGAATCGAGACTGGGATTTGTCACTCCGGTTGACGGAGAGGTATCTCTAGGCCCACTCGGTAGGACATCATCATAATGTGCACAATGTGACCAAGGGGTTGATCACGGGATGATGTGTTACAGAACGAGTAAAGAGACTTGCCGGTAACGAGATTGAACAAGGTATCGGGATACCGACGATCGAATCTCGGGCAAGTACAATACCGCTAGACAAAGGGAATTGTATATGGGATCGATTGAGTCCTTGACATCGTGGTTCATCCGATGAGATGATCGTGGAACATGTGGGAGCCAACATGGGTATCCAGATCCCGCTGTTTGTTATTGACCGGAGAACGTCTCGGTCATGTCGGCATGGTTCCCGAACCCGTAGGGTCTACACACTTAAGGTTCGATGACGCTAGGGTTATAAAGGAAGTTTGTATGTGGTTACCGAATGTTGTTCGAGTCCGGATGAGATCCCGGACGTCACGAGGAGTTCGGAATGGTCCGGAGGTAAAGATTTATATATGGAAAGTTGTTGTTGGGTTAGGAAAAAGTTCGGGTTTTTCGGTATTATGCCGGAAGCTTCGGAAGGTTCGAAGGATTCGGAGGGTCCGGAGGTCGGAAAGTGTTCCACCACGTCCAATACAGTAGCATGGGCTGTGGGGCGCCCTAGCCTTAATGGGCCAGGGGCACCAGCCCCCCCAAAGGCCCATGCGCATGGGAGGGGAAAACCCTAAAGGGGGAGGCCTCCACTTGACTTGGGAGGCACTCCTCCCCCCCTTGGCCGCCCCCCTTGGATGGGATCTAGGGCTGGCCACACCCCTTGCGGTGGGAAACCCTAAAGGGGGCGCATCCCCCTTCCCCCTATATATACTTGAGGTTTTGGGGCTACCAACACATGAGTTTCTCTCCCTCTATTTGGCGCAGCCCTGCCTCTCCTCCTCCTCCTCTCTTGCGGTGCTTGGCGAAGCCCTGCTAGATTGCCATGCTCCTCCATCACCACCACGCCGTTGTGCTGCTGCTGGATGGAGTCTTCCTCAACCTCTCCCTCTCTCCTTGCTGGATCAAGGCATGGGAGACGTCACCGGGCTGTACGTGTGTTGAACACGGAGGTGCCGTCCGTTCGACACTAGGATCTCCGGTGATTTGGATCACGGCAGTACGACTCCATCAACCCGTTCACTTGAGCGCTTCGCTAGCGATCTACAAGGGTATGTAGATGCACTCTCCTTCCCTCGTTGCTAGAATCTCCATAGATTGACCTTGGTGATGCGTGAAAATTTTGAATTTCTGCTCGTTCCCCAACATACTGAACCCGAGCGATCGATCGATGGCTATTAACTGAACCCGATCGAGCAATTTCTTCGCTACTGCTGCTAACTGAAGCCGATCGATTCTGCCTCTGGATGAATAGTGAGCATTGCTGGGGGGGGGGGGGTTTGGATGAACAGTTCCCGGTGGGGGCAGATGAACAGGACCCCGTGGTGTTGCCTTTGGATGAACATGACCCCGATCAATCGAGCCGGTTGGGGCTGGATGAACAGGACCCCATGGAGGGCAGGATGAACAGGACCACCCCGTGGAGGGCAGGATGAACAGGGGACGGTGGAGGGCTAGATGAACAGTAGCCCGTGATGGGGTGGTTGAACAGGAGCCCGTAGAGAGGGCTGGTTGAACAGTAGCCGGTGGAGTAGCACGCCGAAAGCACAAGTGCTCCCTAGGTGGTTTTGGTAATTAATGACAACATATCTCTTGTTGGACTAACACTTTTATCTAGTATGTTTCAGATAAGTTCAACAATGGAGTGGCATGGACTAAAGGATGTGGGAACTCCTTCAAGATGCTAAGGACAAAGGATTGGCTAAAGCTTCAAGCTCAAGACTCTTCATTTTACATTTTAGTGATCCAAGATCACATTGAGTCTATAGGAAAAGCCAATACTATCAAGGAGGGATGAGGTGTTGCTTAATGAGGCTCTTGCTTCATGTGCTTAGTGATATGCTCCAAATACCCTCAACTACTTTCCCACTTCCACACATTTGTCCTAAACCTAAAGTCAAACTCATTGCTGATTCTTTCTATCCGGCGCCACCGAGTTTGGATGTCTTAGCCACTGCCACAAACCCTAGGCAAATCGGTCTCACCGATAGGGATCTCGGTCTCACCGAGATGGGATTGTAATCTCTCTGTGTATGTCCATTATCAAAATCGTTCTCACCGAGTTTGAGCAATCGGTACTACTGAGATTACAATGCAAACTCTCTGGTTAACTTATTATCAAAATCGGTCCCACCGAGTTTGATAATCGGTCAAACCGAGTTTGCCTGACCAACTCTCGGGAAAGCTTATTACCAAAATCGGTCCCACCGAGTTTGTGTAATCGGTCTTAACGAGATTACGTTATGCCCTAACCCTAACCGAATCGGTCCCACCGAGTTGCATTCCGGTCCCACGAAAACCCTAACGGTCACATTATTTGCTAAATCGGTCGACCGAGTTTAACGATTCGGTCCCACCGAGTTTGGTAGATTGTGTATAGCAGTTAGATTTTGTGTGGAGGCTATATATACCCTCCACCTCCTCTTCATTCGTGGAGAGAGCCATCGACTGAACCTACACTTCCAAAGATCCTATTTAGAGAGAACTACCTACTCATGTGTTGAGGCCAAGATATTCCATTCCTACCATATGAATCTTGATCTCTAGCCTTCCCCAAGTTGCTTTCCACTCAAATCTTCTTTCCACCAGATCCAAAACCTATGAGAGAGAGTTGAGTGTTGGGGAGACTATCATTTGAAGCACAAGAGCAAGGAGTTCATCATCAACGCACCATTTGTTACTTCTTGGAGAGTGGTGTCTCCTAGATTGGCTAGGTGTCACTTGGGAGCCTCCGACAAGATTGTGGAGTTGAACCAAGGAGTTTGTAAGGGCAAGGAGATCGCCTACTTCATGAAGATCTACCGCTAGTGAGGCAAGTCCTTCGTGGGCGGCGGCCATGGTGGGATAGACAAGGTTGCTTCTTCGTGGACCCTTCGTGGGTGGAGCCCTCCGTGGACTCATGGCAGTTACCTTTAGTGGGTTGAAGTCTCCATCAACGTGGATGTCGATAGCACCACCTATCGGAACCACGCCAAAAACATCCGTGTCTCAAATTGCGTTTGAATCTTCCAATCCCTTCCCTTTACATTCTTGCAAGTTGCATGCTTTATTTTCCGCTGCTCATATACTCTTTGCATGCTTGCTTGCTATATGTTGTGAATGTTAAACTTGTGCCTAAACTCCACTCAAACTTTAAAGAAACTTAAAACTGCAACTTTGGTACTTAGTGTCTAATCACCCCCTCTAGACACCTCTTCTCAAGGTCCTACAAGTGGAATCGAGCATTGGTCTCCATTGCCTTGGTTTAATCACCATTGGAGGAAGATGGATGAGTCTACTTTGGGGAGTCTTAGACATAGAGTGCCTATTCTTGATGGAGAGTATTTTCGTGAGTGAAAAAATGAGATGCTTGTTATTTTCAATCAATATCATTTTAACAAGTACATTGCTAGCCCTTGTGCACCTTATGTTGATCCTATGCATCCAACCCATGATGAGTCAATTGACATGGTTAGGAATCTTAGAACTGTCGAACTTACCATTAGAGGATTGCCTAGAAACTTGATTAGAATCTTGCCTACTTTTGAGTGTGCCTACACTATATGGAAATTTCTTGAGGAACGATTTCCAGATTATTCCTTGAAAAATCTAGATGAAATTCTCTATAAGTCTATTGCTTTGAGTAAGATGAATACTAGTGATCCTATGTTTGGTGATCGTCTATTTGAGCTTACAAACCTTATGCGTGCCAAAGGAAATGTTGGTATTATTAGTGACATTATTTCCGAAGCTGTAAGAATTCATAGACAAGATTATTGTCAAACTCATTCTAATGAATCACCCTCTCTAGGATTTGATCCACCACATGACGATGTTGAACATGGATACTATGATGAGGATGATGATAGTGACTTCGATCTTGATGATGCAATGAGACATTTTGTTCTTATGGAAAACCTTTGTGGATATATGTCAGGAGGAAAGGAATGGGTTCTTGATAGTGGATGTACCGATCACATGACCGGAGATAAAGACATGTTTCGTGAGCTTGCTGATAATGATACTTCTCGAAAGTATGTCACTTTCGGTGACAACTCAAAGGGTAAGGTGGTTGGCCTCGGTAAGGTGGCCATATCACATGATAGCTCCATACAAAATGTTATTCTCGTTGAATCTCTTGGTTACAACTTACTTTCAGTATCTAGACTTGTTGATTTCGGTTTCAATGTTCTATTTACTGAAGTAGTTTGCCAAGTGTTTCGTCGAGATAATCATAAAATGGTCTTTACTGGTGTGCGTAGAGGTGATCTATACATTGTTGATTTCACTAAAAAGGCTCAACCTAAAACTTGCTTCATTGCTAAATCCTCAAAAGGCTGGTTATGGCATAGACGATTAGGTCATGTTGGTATGCGAGACCTTGACAAGCTTATTAAGGGGAATCATATCCTTGGAGTTAATGATGTCATATTTGATAAGGATAGACTTTGCAGTGCTTGTCAAGAAGGTAAACAGGTTGGAGGAAGGCATCCCGTGAAGAACATCATGACCACGAAGAGGCCACTCGAGCTACTTCAAATGGATCTCTTTGGTCCCAACTCTTACAAGAGTCTCGGTGGAAATTCTTTTGGTCTAGTTATAGTTGATGATTTATCCAGATTGACGTGGGTGTTCTTTCTCGATGATAAATCACAGGTCCAAAAGATCTTCAAAAACTTCGCTAGGAAGGCCCAAAACCAATTTGAAGTGAAGATCAAGAAGGTTCATAGCGACAACGGAGCGGAGTTCAAGAACGCAAATGTGGACACCTTTCTTGACGAAGAAGGGATTTCACACGAGCTCTTGGCTACGTACACACCTCAACAAAATGGAGTTGTTGAGAGGAAGAACCGGACGCTCATCGAAATGGCGAGAACGATGCTTGATGAGTACAAGACGCCGAAGCACTTTTGGGCAGAAGCGGTTGAGACAGCTTGTCATGCAACAAATCGCTTGTATCTTCACAAGCTACTCGGCAAGGCGGCATCTGAGCTACTCACGGTCACAAACCCCAAGTTGGATACTTTCGAGTATTTGGCTCAAAGTGCTACATTCTTGATAAGCATCGTCGTTCTAAATTTGCTCCTAAGTCTAATGAAGGTTTCCTACTAGGTTATGGCTCAAACTCTCACACTTACCGTGTCTACAACAATTTCACCCGAAAGGTTGAAGAGACGGTAGATGTGAAGTTTGATGAATCTAACGGCTCGCAAGTAGAGCAATTGCCAATTGATGTAGGAGACAAAGATCCTTCGGAAGCAATCCTAGACTTGTCTATTGGCAAGGTCCGTCCAACGGAGGTGAAGGAGAGTACTCGTCCGTCCAAGTGGAAGCTTCTACTTCACGACAAGGTGAACCGAGAGTTGATATGGAAGCATCCACAAGTGGGACACGCCAAGATGAAGAAAACGAGGAAGTGCATCAAGATGAACGTCAACAACCTCCTTCTCCACCACGACAAGAGAACGACAACGCCAACAATGAAGAAGGCCAAGAAGAAGAACAAGATAAAGAAGATGTTCAACGAAGACCCAAGCAAAAGCTTTCACGAGTTCGAGCAAGAATTGCTAAAGACCATCCCGTCGAGCAAATCTACAATGATATTAAAACCGGGAGAATCACTCGCTCTAAAACTCGTTTAGCTAACTTTTGTGAAAACTATTCTTTCATCTCTAGCATTGAACCTATGAAGGTCGAAGAAGCATTGGAAGATCCAGATTGGATAAATTCTATGCATGAAGAGCTACACAACTTTGAGAGGAACCAAGTTTGGACATTGGTTGAGAAGCCCAACAACAACCACAACATCATCGGTACCAAATGGGTGTTTCGCAACAAGCAAGATGAAGATGGACAAGTAGTTCGCAACAAAGCACGTCTCGTCGCCCAAGGCTACACACAAGTCGAAGGTATGGACTATGGTGAGACTTACGCCCCCGTTGCTAGACTTGAGTCCATTCGCATCTTACTTGCCTATGCTAATCACCATGATATCACCTTGTACCAAATGGACATTAAAAGTGCTTTTCTAAATGGTGAAATATAGAAGGAAGTTTATGTTAAACAACCTCCCGGCTTTGTTAATCGTAAGAAACCCAATCATGTTTACAAACTTCACAAAGCTCTTTATGGACTTAAACAAGCTCCTAGAGCATGGTATAAATGCTTGACCAAGTTCCTTATTGAAAAAGGCTTTGAAATTGGGAAAATTGATTCTACTCTTTTTACTAAAAGGGTTAATGGTGAACTCTTTGTGTGCCAAATTTATTTTGATGATATTATATTTGGTTCAACTAACCCTCATTTTAGTGAAAAGTTTGGGAAGCTAATGTCGGTGAAGTTCGAGATGTCTATGATGAGTGAACTCAAATTCTTTCTTGGTTTGCAAATTAAGCAAACTAAGGACGGTACTTTTGTCTCTCAAACAAAGTACACCAAGGACTTATTCAATAAGTTCAATATGCAAGAATGCTAAGGTATGACTACACCCATGCCTACTAGTGGACATCTTGACTTAACCAAAGATGGTGAACCGGTTGATCAAAAGGTTTATCGCTCTATGATTGGTTCATTGTTATATCTATGTGCTTCACGTCCCGATATTATGCTAAGTGTGTGCATGTGTGCACGATATCAAGCTGCCCCTAAAGAATGTCATCTTAAGGCCGTGAAAAGGATAGTGATATACTTAATCCATACACCAAATTTTGGCATTTGGTATCCTAAGAGGGCCTCTTCGATCTTGTTGGCTATTCCGACTCGGACTATGCGGAGACAAGGTTGATAGAAAGTCCACTTGGTACTTGTCAATTTCTTGGTAGATCTCTTGTGTCTTGGTCCTCCAAGAAACAAAACTCGGTATCCTTATCCACCTTGAAGCTGAATATATTGCCGCTGGTTCATGTTGTGCTCAATTACTTTGGATGACCCAAACTCTTAAAGATTATGGGATATATGTGAGACATGTTCCATTGCTTTGTGATAATGAAAGTGCTATCAAAATTGGTCATAATCATGTGCAACATTCTCGAACTAAGCATATTGAAGTTCGTCATCATTTCATTCGAGATCATGTTGCTAAGGGTGACATTGATCTTAAGCATGTTCGCACCGAAAAGCAATTAGCGGATATATTCACTAAACCTCTTGATGAGAAAGTGTTTTGCAGGTTAAGAGGAGAATTGAACATCATTGATGCTTCAAACTTGGAGTAGAAACTCCATTGGATACATGCAAGACATGAGCTTATGACTAATCCTTGATATTTCTCTTATGATGAAAAACTTATGTCTTGGATATATTTGTATCTTGCATGTTATCTAACCCATGTAGGTACTTGGTTGAATCAAATTCCATGAGGTTGAAACCTACTCATATCTTGAACAATCTCTACATCACCAAGTCTCTACACAAGGTGGTTGAAGACAAGGAAGCACGAAAAACCATTCAAACATATCCTTTGACAAATTCTATGTTGAGTTTCATGATTGTCATTTTTGGATATACAAGTGCTCTTCCTTGCAAGAACTAACCCATGTAGGTAGATGGACTCAAATTCCAAGTGGTGCTCCAAATTCTTGATGAGCTACATCAACCTTGAGCAACCCACGCAAGTTCAACTACATGGACAACACCACCAACCAAGGTATGTTATTCCATCTTAGAGAAGCTTTACTCCGAATCATGATTTAAAGCAACTCGACAAGATGTGAATACATCAAGATGCTTAAACGAAAAATGGCAACCCCATTTTGAGCTTAAACGATGAGAATGGCCTATGATCAAGTGATCTCACTTGACTCCTAAGTCAATATACTCTAACATAGTGACTTTGTCGCCGACCATCTCTAGATGAAGTTCTCCTGTGTTCTTTTCTGAGTTTTTGCATTTGTCTCATGCATTTGTGTTTCCCCTTTAAAAAAAACTTCATCTAGATTTCTTTCTGTTTTCTCTGCATTTTCTGCATCTAATTCCTTGCATATCTTTCAGTTAATTCCTTGCAAATCTTTGTGAGATCTTACTAGTCTAGTGAGCTGAGGTGACAAGTGTTCTCTCTGCAATGAACTCGGTTACACCAATTTGTTATTTTTGGTCCAACCGAATCTTTTGATCACGATCAAGCATACCACTCGGTGCCACCGATTTCATAACATGAAAAACTTTTTGCCACATATTCTGTGTTTCTTTTGATCCAGCTCCACTCAATGAATCTTGTCCTCTACAAGCATCACATTTTCATCATTGCTTTGTTCTGTGTCTCAAGGACCAAACCCATTCGACAGACTCCAGAAGGCCCTTCTTGGAAATTGATGTTAAAGGGGGAGAGAGAGAACATCAAAGCTTATCATTTGGAGATAGAGAGAAAGAACATCAAAACTTATCACCTTTCTTCTTAAGGGAGAGAGAGACCTTCTAGGGGGAGAGACCCTCAAAGGACGAGAGAGATCTCCAGGGGGAGAGGATACTTAAGTAGAAAGTATTTCTCAAGGATCCCAGATGCTTGGTGTTCAAGAGGAGAGATGTCCACATGTCTTCTTGAGGGGAGAGACATGTTCATATGATCTGTTGTGCTCAATTTTGCATTAGCATACATTAGCTCTGAACTTTAGCTCTGATCATCATTCATATCTTTCAGCTCTGTTTTCCTTCAGCTCTGATTTTCTGTTCCCTATCTTCTCCCAGTATTCCATGTTAGATTTAGGGGGAGCAAGACATCTAAGGGAAAGAGATCATTTAAATTCATTGCATATCTTTACTCTTGGGGACATGTCTAATCCAATGTGGTACTCAGTACTCACTCTCTACATGTCATCCCAGTCTTGGTATTCTTGTGGTTTCTTCTGTTTGCTCTGGCTAGTAGATGCATCTATGTTATCTAATCTTGTTTTCATAGGTTCATTCCATCCTAAGCCAACTCAAGACCACAAGGTAAGTATATGCATCACAATCATGTGTATGAGGAATTCTTGCTGATGTACTGATTGCAAGAAGGACTCATGGGCATGAAGGTATTCTCTTTAATACTTTTTGCTCTGATGCATATAGCCAAGATACATGTAACACATTGCCTGCTCTATCATGGTTATGCTATCACATGCTTCTATATTTCATATTCACATGATTGCATACATGTAGGGGGAGCCTATGCTTGTTACATGTCTTTCCAAAGCTTTACTTGCTATTCCTTATATCTTTATCTAAATCTTTGATGTATGTTGCCATCAATTACCAAAATGGGGGAGATTGAAAGCACAAATGCTCCCTAGGTGGTTTTGGTAATTAATGACAACATATCTCTTGTTGGACTAACACTTTTATCTAGTATGTTTCAGATAAGTTCAACAATGGAGTGGCATGGATTAAAGGATGTGGGAACTCCTTCAAGATGCTAAGGACAAAGGATTGGCTAAAGCTTCAAGCTCAAGACTCTTCATTTTACATTTTAGTGATCCAAGATCACATTGAGTCTATAGGAAAAGCCAATACTATCAAGGAGGGATGAGGTGTTGCTTAATGAGCCTCTTGCTTCATGTGCTTAGTGATATGCTCCAAATACCCTCAAATACTTTCCCACTTCCACACATTTGTCCTAAACCTAAAGTCAAACTCATTGCACCGATTCTTTCTATCCGCGCCACCGAGTTTGTTTGTCTTAGCCACTGCCACAAACCCTAGGCAAATCGGTCTCACCGATAGGGATCTCGATCTCACCGAGATGGGATTGTAATCTCTCTGTATGTCCATTATCAAAATCGGTCTCACCGAGTTTGAGCAATCGGTCTTGCCGAGATTACAATGCAAACTCTCTGTTAACTTATTATCAAAATCGGTCCCACCGAGTTTGATAATTAGTCAAACCGAGTTTGCTGACCAACTCCTGGAAAGCTTATTACCAAAATCGGTCCCACCGAGTTTGTGTAATCGGTCTTACCGAGATTACGTTATTCCCTAACCCTAACCGAATCGGTCCCACCGAGTTGCATTCGGTCCCACCGAAAACCCTAACGGTCACATTATTTGCTAGATCGGTCGACCGAGTTTAACGATTCGGTCCCACCGAGTTTGGTAGATTGTGTGTAGCAGTTAGATTTTGTGTGGAGGCTATATATACCCTCCACCTCCTCTTCATTCGTGGAGAGAGCCATCGACTGAACCTACACTTCCAAATCCTATTTCGAGAGAGAACTACCTACTCATGTGTTGAGGCCAAGATATTCCATTCCTACCATATGAATCTTGATCTCTAGCCTTCCCCAAGTGGCTTTCCACTCAAATCTTCTTTCCACCAGATCCAAAACCTATGAGAGAGAGTTGAGTGTTGGGAGACTATCATTTGAAGCACAAGAGCAAGGAGTTCATCATCAACGCACCATTTGTTACTTCTTGGAGAGTGGTGTCTCCTAGATTGGCTAGGTGTCACTTGGGAGCCTCCGACAAGATTGTGGAGTTGAACCAAGGAGTTTGTAAGGGCAAGGAGATCGCCTACTTCGTGAAGATCTACCGCTAGTGAGGCAAGTCCTTCGTGGGCGACGGCCATGGTGGGATAGACAAGGTTGCTTCTTCGTGGAACCTTCGTGGGTGGAGCCCTCCGTGGACTCGCGCAGCCGTTACCCTTCGTGGGTTGAAGTCTCCATCAACGTGGATGTACGATAGCACCACCTATCGGAACCATGCCAAAAACATATGTGTCTCCAAATTGCGTTTGAATCCTCCAATCCCTTCCCTTTACATTCTTGCAAGTTGCATGCTTTATTTTCCGCTGCTCATATACTCTTTGCATGCTTGCTTGCTATATGTTGTGAATGTTAAACTTGTGCCTAAACTCCACTCAAACTTTAAAGAAACTTAAAAACTGCAACTTTGGTACTTAGTGTCTAATCACCCCCCCTCTAGACACCTCTTCTCAAGGTCCTAGAAGCGCGGTGGAGGCTGGATGAACAGGAGCCCGTGGATGAACAATCGCATGTGGAGGCTGGAGGAGGTCGACGGTGGATGAACAGTAGCCCGTGGAGGCTGGAGGGGGTCGACGGTGGAGATGAACAGTATCCCGTGGAGTCCCGTTTTGCGGTACGCCACACCCCTCCCGATGAATAGGACCCCCGTTTCGACCGTAGCGCTCCAACACAAGTCTGTTTCCTCCGTTTTGCGGTACACCACACCCCTCCCGATCAACAGGACCCCCGTTTCGACCGTAGGAGGTCCATTTCCTCCGTTTTGCGGTACGCCAGACCCTTCCCGATGAACAGGATCCCGTTTCAAACATGGCGGGTTGAAAACAAGGCCGTTTCCTCTGTTCTGCGGTACGCCAGGCCTCGTTTCCATCGGTTGTTCCGTCCAAGCCCTCCCAATGAACACGACGATGCATTCTGTTCCGACCCAGCCGGTTGGCTCCCCATGAACATGACGAGGACGCTGTTTCTCCGTTCCGACCCAGCCATGTACACGAGCCCTGGCCGTACGTATGCACGAGTAGGCGTTCGAGACCCTGCCCGTATGTACGTACATGGCCGTATTTTCTCTCTTGCACACTGGCCGCGGTACGTACGTGTACATGCTACGTGCGCACCTCTATTACGACACGTGCGCGCCTCTACATTGACCAGTATGTATGTACACGTTCGCGATAAGAATGACAATGCTACGTACGCTTCGACCAAGTGGGTCCCGATTGTCAGGCACTTCCTTGCGTGCGAAGATGTAGCTGGTGGGTCCCAGCAGTCAGGGGGCGAAAATCGTTTTTTTTTGCCCAGACGCACTTGCTTGCGTGCGAAGATGTAGCTGGTAGGTCCCAGCAGTCAGGGGGAAACGTTTTTTCGCGAAATACAGTTGCCCGTCCGGTGGGTCCCTGCTGTCAGGTGGAGAAATAATTGTTTTACGCGTAATAAGGAGGCACTTCCTTGCGGCTGCCGTGGACCCAGCTGTCAGCTTCTCCACGACAGTACTCTTCCGATGGAACTCGTTCCTTGACCACGTTGACCACGCCGCGCCGAGAGCACCAGGTCGGTAGACGACGGCGAGGCCTATGAAGGGGACGACGCGGAGCCGGGGAAGACGCGGCAGTGGATGCCCACGCGAGAGAATACGAGGTTCACTTGGTTGGCTGCGGTGTGAGGCTACCGTTGCCGCAAAATAACGGGGGTGTGGGTGAGTAGAGGATGCCACGGTGAAAGTCGTTATATCGACTAGAGGGGGTGAATAGGCGATTTTATGAATTATTCACGAGGAATTTGCGGTGAGGAAATTCCTTAATGAAGAACTACTTGCGGCGAATAAGTACTCGAGTAAGCATAACAGAATCTGAGCATGGTCATCATGATGAAATGAAGACAAGCACAGAGTCTGAGAAAGCGTAATCACAGGATAACACAAGATGAAGACAAGCAGTGAAGAAATTGAGCGAGGAAATTGAGAAAGTCTTCAGTCAAAGTCTTCAAACACAGATATGATGAAGCACTTAACATAGTAATGAGGAAATGAAAGAGTTGAGAAAATAGAACCAGTAAGCTTGGTGAAGACAATGATTTGGTAGACCAGTTCCAATTGCTGTCTCAGTTGTACGTCTGGTTGGAGTGGCTGAGTACTTAAACTCGAGGACACACAGTCCCGGACACCCAGTCCTGAGCACGCAGCTCAGGACACCAAGTCCTCACCATATTCTCCTTGAATTAAGGTCACATAGACCTCATCCAATCACTCATGGTAAGTCTTCAGGCGACTTCCAAACCTTCACAAACTCGGTCACTCGGCGATCCACAATTCCTCTTGGATGCTCTAGACCATGACGCCTAACCTTCTAGAAGAAGCACAGTCTTCAAAGGTAACAAGCGTCGGATCCACGCAGGATCAATCTCTTCAATGATGCTCAATCCCTTTGGGTTTGTAGGTGTTTGGGTTAGGGTTTTCCTCACTTGATGATTTTCACTCAAAGTTCTCGGAGGATGGGATGCTCTCAATTGACAAGTGTCAGTTTCTCTCGGAGCAGCCAACCAGCTAGTGGTTGTAGGGGGCGGTTATTTATAGCCTAGGGAGCAGCCCGACATGATAAGACATAAATGCCCTTCAATGATATGACCGTTAGGTGGATAAGATATTTTGAGACAGCTGGCGCGTAGCACAACAACGGTTGGAAATTTGAGGTTCAAATTCCTCAGGGCTATCATGTTCCTCACTGTGTAGGCAATCCGCACTGGCGAATTCCTAACTCCTCAGTCAGAACAAATTCCTCAGCGACCAGAAGAACTTCGTCTCAGTCACTTGAGGAAATTGACCGAATTGTATGAGATTTCCAATGGCTTCACTCGAAGGGATTGGTAGGTGTAGGATTTTGAGTTGAGCATCACATTGAAATTTTTCCTTAGTATTTCCTCGACCCCCTTTAACAGTACAGTGTTTCCTATGACTCAAGAAAGAGAAAACAAAACTACGAAAACGAAATTCTTCACGCTTTATGTTCCTCAAATGAATACCAAGTCTTCAAGGTCACACCAATTTCTTCACTTTCAAAGTCTTCAGAAAGTCTTCAGAATACCAAAGTCTTCAATCGAAGAACTTCATTTTTTGGGTTCGACTTTCTCTGTAAATATCAAACTCCTCATAGACTTATAGACCTGTGTACACTCATATACGCATTAGACCCTTAACCTATAAGTCTTCAATACACCAAAATCACTAAGGGGAACTAGATGCACTAACAATCTCCCCCTTTTTGGTGATTGATGACAATATAGGTTAAGTTTTCCACGGGGATAAACATATGAAGTGTAAATACTGATATTGAGGAATTTGATTGCAAGATATAGAAGAACTCCCCCTAAAGATGTGCATAGTGAGGAATTTGCTTTTGAGGCAATGCACACTTGAAGAGTTGAATCATGGAGATCTCCCTCTTGTAATTCATACACGCATTTGACATATAATATGAAGAATTTAAAATGCATGATGAAATATGGTGACTGATGTAATTCAGCATGCGTGTATTAATATATAACAAGGAATAAGCATGCAGAAGAACACAACAAAAGTATCAGAGCACGATCGGGTTTAAGATTAGCAAAAAAAACGCCCATATAATAGACCTGCTTGAAGACTAACTCAACTTTCTCCCCCTTTGTCATCGAATGACCAAAAGGATCGAAACTGAGGACTAACATCCCTAAAGAATATCAAGTTGATGGAGGAGCGCCAGCGTTGTCGGGGTCGTTTGTCATAGTAGGGCCTGCCGCAGTGTCGTCCAAGTCTTCATGTTCACCAGTGTCGCGCGATGAAGAATAGGAGCTGGCCACCAAGGAACGAACCTTGACCTTCTTTTATTTCCTCGGTGGAGGTGCAGACCAGTCAAATTCTTCCTTGAGACCCATTTTCTTCAGATATTCTTTGCTGTAGACATGAGAAAAAATAGCCCAGGTACATTTGAAGGTTTCATGGAGGTAGTATTGATTTTTCTTCACTGCATTATGGGTTGAGGTCATGTTGTGAAGAATTGAACCAAATTGACGCTTGACCCATTTATGATTGCGATCAACCTTCTGATGAAGACTGAGGAGAAGCTCATGATCGATCATCACCACAGGTCTTTGTGCCTTGAGGATTTGGCTTGGTTGTGTTGGCGGCGAGTTATGGGTGGCGAGTCATCATTGGTTGAGTAGGATGCAGCCTTGCGAAATTGACCATCCAATGGACGAATGCCTTCATCTATCACAGCAGCGACCTTGCCTTTGTCATCACCGAGGAAAATGTCATTTGAGGACTTCAATCGAGAGGCAAGTAGCTGCGATGATTGAGTATCAGCTTTGTAATTGAGTGAAGACCTTGTTACGATGAATCTCATAATCCAAGGTGCATAAGGCTTCAGCTCAAAAGGTGACATAGTGACATTGGCGAGTCCTCATGAAGAAATCATGGAAGTTGATGAGAACGCCATGAATTATATTGAAAAGCAGATTCTTGATGATGCCAACGACTTCTTCTTCATTCGAGTCGTGGCCTTTGATACGACTCAATGTCTTCGTCAAAATCGATAGACAGTCCGAGGCACATCTGATAATTCCTTGACGAGGAATTTGGTTAAGTGGGGCCTGACACAGCTTCAAAGGTTTCATCAGCACTTGCATGTAATGATTTGTAAGCTCAGGTTCAATGTAGACGCAACGAGCAGCTTCAAGGGGAGGACTGAGTGGTAAGGCACGAAGCAATTCGATGGCTGGTGCCTTGTAGTGAGTGTTTTCGGACATCGAGTCCAGCACCCATGAATTCACATCTTGAATCGCTTTGTGATGTGCAGCGTCATAAAGAATTGAAGAAGGAGTTCTTCATTCCAATCACATATGTCGGTGCAGAAATTTAACAGTCCGGTGTCGTGAAGAACAGAGGACCTGCTCGAAGCCAGCAGACATTCCATGTCCACATGAGGAATGTGTTTATGATCAAAGACTTTGTGTTTGTTGAACATCAACGAGGAATAGAAATTGGCACGGCTGGCCGTCCGAAACGCCTCTTCCTTATGCGAAGCAGAATCATAGGGGTTATGTCTGTGAAGAACACATGCTCGCCAAGAAATCTTCAGCATTGAACTTTTCTTCCTTGATAATGGATCCTTTGGCTTTGGTAGTGGAGTGTCGATGAGTTGCATCACGACTTGAGAATCGCAATCTCAGGTTCTTGGTGAGGAATTTCTGGTTCCTCTTTAGTGGCAGTCTGCGTGTTCAAGTGATCAGCAGCGGCTGTTTCTTCACCACTAGTGGCTGGAATTTCTTCACGTACAGATGAAGTGGGGTGAGTTTCTTCAGAGCCCATTTGAACGGTTGGTGCAGGGGACTGAGGTATTTGCTGTAAAGGGATGAAGAGTGGAGAATTGGGGTGCTGACTTTCCCAAAAGTCATCATTCATCACTAGCGTAGTGCACCCAATATCCACGTCTTCATCTTCCATTTCTTCAACGCCAACCTCTTCAGCTGTGAACTGAGGCATGGGCGGGGAGACAATAGGTGTTGAAGGGATAGCATCCACTTCAATTTCTTCATCAATCTGCTCTGACGAAGCAGCAGAATGATTTTCTTCATCCGATCCGCTAAGGATCACATATTCTTCACCAAAAGGAACAAGGTCCTTTGATGGCATGGTTGAGATCGGAACAACATCAATTGGATTTGCAAATGAACTTGTCATAGGCTTCATTTTCTTTGGAGCTGAGGAATCTGAAGCAGCTGATGCTTTTCTTTTCTTCACAGCTGCACGCTCTGCAGCCTTGGTCTTCTTCACATCTAATGCAGATGTTAGGATTGGATTTGGTGTAGGTGCAGGAGGAGCGGAGGAATCGGTTGATTTTCTTGGTATGGCGATGCGATTGCCTGACTTCTTCATTTTCTTCAGCGCACCACTAGTGGATGCCCTGGCAATGTCTTCAGCGGCTGGATTGCAGTCATCAGCCCTGGAACTAACATTTTCTTCAGCAGTCTAAAAGTCATCAACAGTGCTGGCATGTTCTTGATTCTTGGCGAAGCTTCAGCCTGAGGAATTTCCTGTTGCGATGGAGCTGCAACATTGGAGGTGAATTTCTCGGTCGGTTTAACAAATCTGACTTTGGCACCTTGCCAATCAGCATAGTAGGCATTGAAGTTATTCTTGAGGGCTTTGATTTCAGACTGGATTTTATAAGCTCATCGGTTGTCATAGAGACAACGTTGGTCTTCAAAACTTTTCTTTCCTATCTTGTGCTTTCTTGAGCTGCTGGCCTTCTCATATTTCCATTTTCTTGAGAGATGAAATGGGTCAACATGTGACTTTGGCCAGAGTCAAAT
The DNA here is from genome assembly GCA_021605205.1 of Aegilops longissima. Taxonomy (NCBI): domain Eukaryota; kingdom Viridiplantae; phylum Streptophyta; class Magnoliopsida; order Poales; family Poaceae; genus Aegilops; species Aegilops longissima. The sequence continues at coordinate 61,048,224 of CM038676.1, forward strand.
TGAAATCAGGCATAGGAGTGTCTGGATCCTTGTGCCAGAGATCAATATAATCGAGGATCAACTTAGGATCAATAGCGGTGGCACATTAGTGCCTTTGGCTCTAGCGGCCCCGACTTGCTGTCTCGATGATCTCGAGCAAGTTCTTCATCATCGACCGTCTTCTTGAGACGGTACTTGGAAGGCAACCTGCTTCTTCGAGGACTAGGGCGAGGACCTCGTCCTGTAGTGGCCTTTTTCTTCAGTAGAGACGGACCCGTTGAAGAATTGGGTGCAGCTGAGGAACTAGCTGAGACACCTGAGGCAATGGAGATGCCTGCCGTCCTTTGGCACGTGGCAAGATGCACAGGTGCAGAGGACTTTGTCGGAGCGGACGAAGACTTTGGCGGAGGAGCTGAAGATTCTGGAGGAGCAGGAGCAGCATGAGGAATTGGCCGTGAGGGCTTTGAGGATTCTGGCCGTGAGGGCATTCTTGAGAACTAGGCCTTGAGGGCACCGGAGGTGAAGCACTTGGTTTCTTGGCGGGCTTCTTTGCCATAGATTTCTTTGGCTTGACAGCAGAGGCCTCAGCAGAGGCAGCAGCAGCAGCAGAGTCCTCATTGAATTTCCTCACTGCTTCTTTGGCTTGCCTGGCCAGCTTGGCTTGGCACTTTGCCCATTCATCAGGATAATCCACACCGCGCTTGAGGCTGGTGGGATCTGCTACTTGGCAGTGCCAATGGTGGTCTTGGGCATGGAGGATTGAGTGCTGAATTTCTTCATGTACTTTGGAGTTACATACACTGTACTCCTCCATTCTCTTGCCCATCTCCTTTCTATCCTCTGGATGTGCACCTTGCACTAATTTTTGTTCTCCTTACCAAACTTGGCCTCATCAGGAGTGCAATAGTCTTTGTATATGTCATCAGGGATCTCAAAGGCAGTCATGACCTCAGGCTTCTTTCCTCCTTTCTGTGGCTTCTCATCGTCTGCCATTTTCTTCAGTTGAGGAATTTGAACAATCGAATTCTTTGAAGAAGTATGCAACTTTTCTTCGAGGAACGCTGCAAATGAGTTAAGTTGATGAGAACCTAGTGATTCAGCAGCGGACATGAGTACCTGTGAAAAGAGTATAGTTGCAAGGAATTTGGAGAGGTCATATGCGTTCTCAGAAGGTTTTTCAAAAAGAACAAGTTTGAGGATTTTGATCAGATGAGTCTTGAAGAATTTCACTAAGCGTTCTTTGTCTTAGGTTCCAGAGTTGTATAGATCGAAGATCCACACAATTGAGGAATCTTGAATAAAAATGATGCTTAGAGAAACGAATCAAGAACAGATGACATGTGAGGTGTTTAGTGTGTGAGGATTTGAAGAATAAAACACCTTTGAGGATTTTGTAGAAATCATTTGAATCAAAGAGGGCAGTAAAAGTAACTTTTAATTACCTGACGAAGAACACGACGAACTGTGAGATGGAGAGGTGAAGTTAAATCGGTCAGATCTTCACGCCCTAACTCGGCGGAGGAAGGCGGCTATGGCGGCGGTGGAGTGAAGATTTCCGCGGCGGCGCGAAAGTGACGACGGCGAGAGGTCGAGGCGGTGAAGCTCTTCCTCACCGGCGACGATGAAGTAGCGGCGGCGCTAGGGTTTGAAAGCTCGGCGGGAGAGAGAGCGGCGGAGTAAAGGAAGTGAGGAAGGAGAGGGGTATTTATAGCCACGGTGAAAACTGTTCGCCAAATTTTTGAACGAGCGTGCCTGACCCTTCTCATTCGCATGACATGTGTCACCCACGTCTTGAAAAGTGGAGATCGTGTTAGATCGTGGGTGAATAGATAAGTCTATCGCGGAAGCGGAGCGGTTTGAGCGGCAAAGCGAAAATTTGGATAAGATAAGTTAAAAGTTCCATTCGCAAATACTTCAGCTGACAAGGACACAGTGAAGACTTCAAACGAGTTTCAACTAGAACGCACATGAAGAATTTGAATAGATTGGGTTGAGTATAGCATAGAGGGGGAAAGGGTCCGATCACATTCACTTAGCAGAAGAACAACTTGAAGAAATAGCCATAAGTGCATCTTTGTAGAGGACATAAACCCATATATATATATATATATATATATATATATATATATATATATATATATATATATATATATATATATATATATATATATATATATATATATATATATATAATGAAGAAAAAGCAGCGGAACCAGTGAAGATTTTGCAAAGTTGAAGAATTTCAAAAAGCTGAAGAATTTCAAAGCGAGGAAAAACTCAAATTGAAGATTTTCAACTTTGGTGGTGGCGTGACCCACCGTATAAGAATGATGATTTCAGACACAGCGTACAATTGTCGTGGGGTTACGAGAATCAAATTCTTCATTTATTTCTTCACACTTAGAGTGTTGTTCTTCATTAATTGAAGAAAAACGTTTCTTCATGTGTTGCACATCTAAGTCATCAATTTTGCATAAGTGTTAGGATGAGTGTCCTATTCAAAGAACATTCGAAGATTCTAAGATATTTAGCTCACACCGCAACTTGCTAAATCTCTTTTCATCCAAGGGCTTTGTGAAGATATCGGCTAGCTGGCCTTCAGTCTTCACATACTCAATAGAAATATCGCCCTTCAACACATTATCGCGAAGAAAATGATGACGAATCTGAATGTGCTTTGTCTTTGAGTGCTGAACTGGGTTGTGAGGAATCTTGATGGCACTCTCATTGTCACAGAGGAGAGGCACATTCTTCACGTTGACGCCGTAGTCCTTGAGAGTTTGCTTCATCCATAGCAGTTGAGCACAGCAAGAACCAGCAGCAATGTACTCAGCTTCAGCAGCAGACAGTGATACGAAGTTCTGTTTCTTCGAGGACCAACAGACCAAAGATCGTCCAAGGAAATGACAAGTACCATATGTTGACTTGCGGTCCACACGATCACTAGCATAGTCAGAGTCAGAGTATCCCATGAGATCAAAAGCAGAGCCCTTGGGGTACCATAATCCTAGTGTTGGTGTGTGAGCTAGATATCGAAGATTATGCTTCATAGCCTTATGGTGTGATTCCTTCGGTGTAGCTTGAAATCGGGCACACATGCAAACACTAAGCATTATATCTGGCCTAGATGCACATAAGTACAATAAAGAACCAATCATGGGCGGTATACCTTGTGATCAAGTCAATACCATTTTCATCGATTGCATAGATGGCCATTTGTGGGCATAGGAATTACGATGCCTTTGCAATCTTGCATGCGAATTTCCTCGAGAACATCCTTGAGGTATTTCTCTGAGATATGAATATGCCATTCTTATTGTTGGCGAATTTCAAGACCTAAGAAGATTTTCAACTCTCCCATCATAGACATTTGATATTCTTCACTCATCATATAGGCAAATTCATCACTATAACGTTGGTCAGTATAGCCAAAGATAATATCATCAACATATATTTGGCACACAAATAGTTCACCATCATAAGATTTAGTAAAGAGAGTAGGGTCGAGTGAACCGGGTGTGAAGCCATTCTTCATGAGGAATTCCTTCAAAGTGTCATACCACGCCCGAGGGGCCTGCTTGAGGCCATAGAGGGCCTTGTTGAGTCTGAAAACTTTGTCAGGATTCTTTGGATCTTCAAAACCTGTGTGTAGCCTTGAGCTACAAGTCGTGCCTTATTCCTCACCACAAGGCCATTTTCATCTTGCTTGTTGCGGTAGATCCACTTTGTGCTAATGATATTATGCTTGCGAGGATCTAGACGTTTGACCAGTTCCCAGACGTTGTTGAGCTCGAATTGATGTAATTCTTCTTGCATGGCCTGAATCCACTCAGGCTCTAGAAATGCTTCATCTACCTTAGTGGGCTCTGTGATAGAGAAAAAAGCATAGTGCCCACAAAAGTTAGATAAATGTGAAGCTTGTGAGCGTGTGAGAGGACCTAGTGCTTCAATGTCATCGATGATCTTTTCAACTTGCACTTCTTTTGCAACGCGAGGATGAGCTGGTTGTCATCGAGGAATTTGATCAGCATTTTCTTCAGCACCATTTTCTTCAGCATTTTCTTCAGGTGCATCAGCTCGACATTCTTCACGTTCTGGAATGAATTCTTGACAGATTCTTGATGGGAATGACATCCTCAGTAGCCTTGAACTTGATAGAATCCTCAGGTGTTGGTTCATCTATCACAGAAGATAGGTGCTCTCCTTGCGAGCCATTAGTTTCATCGAACCGCACATCTACAGTTTCAACAATCTTGTGAAGAACATTGTTAAAGAATCTGTAGGTGTGCGAGTCCTTTCCGTAACCAAGCATAAAACCTTCATGTGCTTTCGGTGCAAATTTAGCATTGTGATGAGGATCTCTAATCCAACACTTAGCACCGAAGACTTTGAAATAACTCACATTGGGTTTCTTGTCAGTGAGGAGTTCATAGGCAGTCTTCTTGAAGAATTTGTGAAGATATACCCTGTTGATGATGTGGCACGCAGTGTAAATTGCCTCAATCCAGAAGTGACGAGGCGTCTTGTACTCATCAAGCATAGTGCGAGCCATCTCAACAAGAGTTCTGTTCTTGCGCTCCACGATGCCATTTTGCTGAGGAGTATAAGGAGCAGATAACTCATGAGTAATACCAAGTTAATTAAGATAGTCATCAAGACCAGAATTCTTGAACTCAGTTCCATTGTCACTCCTGATGTGCTTGATCTTCACACCAAAGTTGGTTGAAGCCCTCGAGGAAAATCGTTTGAAGACTTCCCGCACTTCATGTTTGTAAGTAACAATGTGTACCCATGTGTAACGAGAGTAATCATCAACAATAGCAAAGCCATGTAGAGATGCATCATTAGTGACTGCTGAGTAATGATTAGGACCAAAGAGGTCCATGTGAAGCAATTCGAATGGTCGAGTAGTGGTCATGATAGTCTTATTGGATGCTTGGCCTTGGTCATTTTTCCAGCTTCACAGGCCCTGCACAAGTGATCCTTGAGGAATTTGACATTCTCAATGCCAATGACATGCTTCTTCTTCGCAAGTGTGTGCAAATTCCTCATGCCTGCATGACCAAGTAGGCACACGGCTGGTTGAGGTCATGTAGAGAAATCAACAATGTACAAGTCTCCTCCCCTAAAGCCTTCAAAGACTTTGGAATTGTCAGCTTCCATAACCACAACACAACGATACTTGCCAAAGACAACAATCATATCAAGATCACAAAGCATTGAGACAGACATAAGGTTGTATCCTAAGGACTCAACAAGCATGACTTTGTCCATGTGTCGATCCTTTCTGATCGCAACCTTACCTAGACCCAATACCTGACTTTTGCCTTTGTCAACGAAGATGATATGCTTCAGATGCGATGGTGATAAGGGAGCATCAATCAACAGATTCTTGTCAGCAGTCATGTGATTTGTACTTCCACTATCGAGGACCCACTCAGTGGCTTTGGGTTGATAATCATGCAGATGAATTAGTGCAGCTTACGAACTCATATACTTCATCAGTGAAGAATATGATATCAAATTCATCAGATGAATTTCATCAAGCAGTAAAACAGATATAGCAGTATGAGGGCGTGTGAAATGAAATTTCATTTCTTCATGATTAACTGCGTCCTTTCGAGCATTTTGTCGGGCCCCAGCAAATTCTTGAGACATTAAAGCACGTCTGGAGACCTGACCCTGCAGAAGAGACTAGTTCTTTTTCTTCACCACCCACATCTGAAGGGGTGGCAAAGAGTTCATCACTCTACGAGATCCATATGAGAATGGTGGCAAAGAAGCCAGACCATTTCGTTTCACATAAGAGGGGTTAGGGTAAGCATATGAATAAGCAGAGAAATTCTTGGAGGACTTATGAACATAATTGTTTAAGGAATAATGCACATATTCATAGCCCTTAGTTCTACCCTGCGAAACAGAGTTGTTAGAATGATGATAATCATGTGAGGACTTTGATCCTTTTGAGGAATTTGATCCACGTGAGGAATTTGGTCCGTATGAGGACTTGGATCCATATGAAGAATTTGGTCCATATGAAGAGTTTGATCTGGGGTTCCTATTCTTCACAGGTGGTGTCATGAGGACATTCACCAAGACTTTCAAGGCACCTTTGGGAACCCAGATTTTCTTCATAGGGGAACCGTTCTGCGATTAGTGCCAACATATCTAGCAAATACTTCACCATTCTGATTTTTGAACAGTTTATAGTTGAGTCAAATGACTCATCGGAAGAATGAAGAGATTCACATGTAAAGCTAGATAAGTTAGATGGATCAACTCGTGGTCCCTTTGCAGCAACCCATGAGGTTTTGGGGTCTTGCTCGGGCTTCAATATGTACCATCGGCATTGATTTTCCTCTCAAAGGCAATACCCTCTTTCCTAGGGTTCCTATTGAGGATCTGCTTTTAAGCACATCACAAAGAGTCGATGCCCTTTGAGGCTTTTGTACATGCCTGTCATGTACAATTCCTTCAGCCCTGCATCGTCAGTGATACTAGCAATGTCCTCAGATGAGGAATTAGTGATAGCAGAGGCAGGTGAAGTATTTGTAACAATAGAAGCATTTGAACATTCAGGTGAAGAATTAGCAGATTCACGTTCAATGCACTTTAAGCATGGAGGAACAAATTCTTCCTGAGAAGCACTGATTTGTTGAGCAAGTAACGAATCGCGCTCCTTCTGAAGATCTTCATAACTCACTCTTAGCTTCTAAAGATCTTGCTTTCTTTGACGAAATTCATAAGAAAGTTTCTCATGATCAGATAAGAGAGTGTTATGTTGATCTTGAAGGGTGTCATACTTAGTATGAAGTCTCTGAAGACTTTTAGCCAAAGCTTTTGACTGATCCATTTCTTCACCCAACATATCATCGCTCTTATTTAGCATATATTGAACTTTTTCCAAAGCTCTTTGTTTTTTAGTGGCAAGGGAAGCAAGTTTGACATAGCTGGGTCCAAATTCATCACCGATTCATCATCAGTGAGACTTCGGATAGGTAGCATTCAGTTACCTCGAACTTTTGCCATGAGGCATGATGAAGAGGATGATGATTCTGGTTCGAATGTCATCGCTTTGAGAGATTCCTTGAAGTCCTCAAACCAAGGATCATGACGGGTTCGATGACCTTCATAGACCTCAGAGAGACGGTCCCAGATAAGCTTCGCATGATCGAGATGCATGATGTTCCTGAACTGATTTTCAGACAGACAGGAGCAGATGACGTCCTTCGCCGTGAGGTTGAGAAGAGTGTACTTGTGAATATCATCAGCTCCCGCCGTCTTGCACAGATCAGTAAGACCAATCTCAGTGACGGTCCACAATTCACTGTTCATCGCCATGAGACGCTTCTTCATCATGGCCTTCCACTTGGGATACTCGTGACCGTCAAAGATGGGGCATGTAACTTTCTTCATACCTGCGGTCGACATAACTAAAACTCCAGGCGGTTAAACCAAAATCACACAGAACAAGGGAGTACCACACTCTGATACCAATTGAAAGTGTGTTATATGACTAGAGGGGGGTGAATAGGCAATTTTTATGAATTCTTCACTGAGGAATTTGCCGGTGAGGAAATTCCTTAATGAAGAACTACTTGCAGCGGAATAAGTACTCAGAAGTAAGCATAACAGAATATAGGCATGGTCATTATGATGAAATGAATACAAGCACAGAGTACAGAAAGCGTAATCACAGGATAACACAAGATGAAGACAAACAGACTGAAGAAATTGAACTGAGGAAATTGAGAAAGTCTTCAGTCAAAGTCTTCAAACACAGATATGATGAAGCACTTAACATAGTAATGAGGAAATGAAAGAGTTAAGGAAATAAACCAGTAAGCTTGGTGAAGATAATGATTTGGTAGACCAGTTCCAACTGCTGTCTCAGTTGTACGTCTGGTTGGAGCGGCTGAGTATTTAAACTCGAGGACACATAGTCCCGGACACCAAGTCCTCACCGTATTCTCCTTGAACTAAGGTCACACAGACCTCGTCCAATCACTCGTGGTAAGTCTTCAGGCGACTTCCAAACCTTCAAAAACTCGGTCACTCGGCGATCCACAATTCCTCTTGGATGCTCTAGACCATGACGCCTAACCGTTTGGAAGAAGCACAGTCTTCAAAGGTAACAAGCGTCGGATCCACGCAGGATCAATCTCTTCAGTGATGCTCAATCACTTTGGGTTTGTAGGTTTTTGGGTTTGGGTTTTCCTCACTTGATGATTTTCACTCAAAGTCCTCGGAGGATGGGATGCCCTCAATTGACAAGTGTCAGTTTCTCTCGGAGCAGCCAACCAGCTAGTGGTTGTAGGGGGCGGCTATTTATAGCCTAGGGAGCAGCCCGACATGATAAGACATAAATGCCCTTCAATGATATGACCGTTAGGTGGATAAGATATTTTGAGACAGCTGGCGCGTAGCACAGCAACGGTCGGGAATTTGATGTTCAAATTCCTCAGGGCTATCATGTTCCTCACTGTCTAGGCAATCTGCACTGGCGAATTCCTAACTCCTCAGTCGAACAAATTCCTCGTGACGGAAGAACTTCATCTCATCCTTCAAGAAATTGGTGAATCTGTATGAGATTTCAATGGCTTCACTCGAAGGGATTGGTAGGTGTAGGATTTTGAGTTGAGCATCACATTGAAATTTTTCCTTAGTATTTCCTCGACCCCCTTTAACAGTTGGGTGTTTCCTATGACTCAAGAAAGAGAAAACGAAACTACAAAAACGAAAGTCTTCACGCTTCATGTTCCTCAAATGAATACCAAGTCTTCAAGGTCACACCAATTTCTTCACTTTCAAAGTCTTCAGAAAGTCTTCAGAATACCAAAGTCTTCAATCGAAGAACTTCATTTTTAGGGGTCGACTTTCTCTGTAAATATCAAACTCCTCATAGACTTATAGACCTGTGTACACTCATAAACGCATTAGACCCTTAACCTATAAGTCTTCAATACACCAAAATCACTAAGGGGCACTAGATGCACTTACACCTGGCCAGCGGTGGGAGTAGTAGGGGGCGGTGAGGCCTGCATGGGAGGCTGGAGCAGGCGGTCCCGCCGGTGCTGGATTTGGCGGCTGGAGCAAGAAGATCAGATATTGAAGAAACACGACGGCCGTTGGACTGACATCCAACGGTTACGTGTGCTAGAATCGTTTGTTGACGTATATAATAACTAAAAAAATCTTGCATACACGTCAACTTAATAGGCCCATAAGTCATACCATTCCCTCTTTTTTTAATAATTTATATAGCTCATTGCGACTTCTTATGCAATTTATTGCAGTCCGTTTTTTTTGGTTGGCCAGGGCCAATTTCGCATATTTCTGTGGGTTTCAAACTATTTTTAATACCGAAATGTCGACCAGATTTAAAGTACTTTGAAGATATATTTAAATTAGGTTAATGCCCAGTGAAATAGGAATCTGAAAATGTGAAAAAATTCAGAAATTATAAAGTAATTGCCAATTTGTCATTTGTTTTTATATTTACAACCCATTTCATATTACTTTCAAGATTTGCGAGCGTCTTGAAAGAGCCGGCCCATCGTATGTAGAAAAATAAGTAGGCCTGAATTGGGTATTCTTGAGAAAAAATAAACTGGGCTCATTTTCACAAAGAAAAAATAGTTGGGCGGTCACATCTGAACATAAAATATAAACCTGGCTAGGCGGGCCACAGCCAGCTCAAACCCTGCTCCGTCTCAACAATAACAAAAAATACTGCTCGAGCTGCTACATCCTGTGTCGGCCGATCTTGTGCTATTCTCTTGTCTATTGACTATATCGCTCACAATGTCGTGGGTCCCGGATGTCGAGGAAAACACTAGGAGGAAGCATTTTATTTTTCCATACACTGACATGATGGGCCCTAATGTCATCCTCTCCATGTACTTCTGCCGATTCCTGTTGTTTGTTGACCATGTTGACAACGCGAGAGGGTGGCGCCGCGGCGAGCGCACCAAAGCGCGCGGAGGACGATGGCGAGGCCTCGGACGTCGGCGTTAATGATTTAGGAGAAGGTGGGGCGGCGATGCATGCGCTAAGGCGCAGCCAGCCGTGGGAGGCGGAAGCAGGCGGCCCTGCCGGTGCTGGTTTGGTTTTGGCGGCTGGAGGAAGATGGGACTGAAGAAACACGACAGACTGTAAAAGCAGCAGGAGTACTTAAAAACCTTAACTGAAACCAGCAGGGGCACTTAACAACCATAGCCGAAAGCAGTATGAGTACTTATACAGTTCAACCAGTAGAAATACGCCTCGAGCAGTGCTACTTTGCCTCTGATTAACCAAGGGTGAGGCCGCCAAGCCCAGTGACAAGGCCTGGCACCACCCAGCGCATCCACAACCTTCCTAAAGCGACTTCATCTCGCAATGTGGTCAATAAACAGGATATTCATTTTAGATCCATGGAAAAGCAGAACATAATCTTACATACTATTCTCCAAGATGGACGGGCCTTCATTATTTGAGACCACCCATGAATAAGTATCTTTTCACCTCCAAGGGGAATGGAGTAGGTCGACATAAACATCATGTTGTGACCAAGCGCAAGTCTGACCTGACCATGGTCAGGCATCTGTACAGGAAAAATAGAACTGTGCAGTTTCTGTTTCAAGAAGATCACAGCTGTAAAACTGTGTATAAGCAATAGTTTATGAAAAACATATATAACAAAAAATAGCTCGTACCATAAGTTTCTCGACACATTTGTACATGTTCAATGAGTGCAGCAGTGGCACACATATCCCACGTGGCCTTCCACCATTGAAATGCCCCACAAGGACCTCAAGACGATCAATAAAGTGTAGGAACTTGTGGATGTCGTCCCAGTCAACTTCAGTGCCATCAGGAACAGCCGAGTTGTTACAGAATAACAAACAAGAAGCCTGCTTAACTCTGAAAAAACCTACACGTGCCACCAATTAAAAGAAAATATTAGTTAGAAGTAGCATCTTCGTGAGAGATTCGTTGCTACTTGTAAAGTTAAATTGTGATCAGTTAGACATAATAGGCGGATTAAGAAGTAATCGAGGCAACAAGCAAGAACAAGATACAAAACTAACATGGATGAACAATTGGAGCAGCGTCGGGTGGAAGATCGCGGTGAATATGAGACCAGGTTCGCTATTTCCACATTCGATGCGCCAACTTTCGATCGTAACACTTGAGAAAGTTTATCAAGTTCGCCATAAAAAAGCAGCGATCTTCTTGGTTCATGAAACCAACTCAAAACTTATATCCATGGCTTGTCTTCACTGTTACCATTAAACTGGTGTATTCGGTTATGGCAAGGCCGAGCATCTTGAGTACATGTGTTACGGCGAGCAAGGAATGCCTTTGCGAGGAAAATAATATGAGAACACTATGTATTCCCTATATCCAAATCTAGAAATACTTTCCTCCTTCACGTCAGTGTTAACCATGGTACTAGTACCTTTTATCCAAATATAGCAATCCAAATTTCCAAATTAGTCGACATCATGTTCAAAAAACCCCACCCTCCCGGATAGAAAAGAGGATTCTAGGAACATACTGTGCGCGTTTTAAAATCCTTTGTTAGGATGAGAAGGAACAAGTGTGGCGTCTCGCCGAGGGCGCAGAAACCTGTAGGGTCCTCGCTCTTTGGGCACTGCAAATGAAACACACTAGATTCAGTAGGAAGAAAAATGCATCAATGGTGGCGGCTGCCATCCTAGGAGTACCTGCGACCAAGGGACTTGGATTTATCGGGGATGGATGAAGAATTCGTACCAGGTTCTCCCTGAGAAAATCCTATGCAATCACCGAGCGGGGGTTTTCTCTGAACAAGCAGAAAAGAGAGAAGGGATTCAGTCCGAGTGAAATATTGCTGCTTCGTCCGTCCAGCTTACTGCTAAAGCTGGAAAGGTGGGGGTTTTTGTGATTTGATGGCTCATTGGGCATTAATGCAGCGCTACGACCGGGGTGTGTTTACCATGCAGTTGTGCACTCTAATCTGGTGCATATGGCATGTGGACCCGTTCTTTGGATGCCCACATATCAGCACAAGGAAGTAGAAAAACTGGAGTAACTAGTTATTACACATAAATATATTTTTGACAGAGAGATATTCCCTCTGTAAAGAAATATAAAGATCTTTTATATCACAACTTTATACATAAGAAAAATCGAGGGGAATATATATAACATATATAATTATAAAAAACAGAGTTTTTTTAACACGGTATAGACGAGTAGGTGATGATGGTGTGCCTGTCATCCTGCAATATAGGCCGTCCGATTTATATCTGACGGATAGGAAGGAAACTATGGCAATTTTGCAAAAAGGTACCCACACACCTCTCCGCATTTGCAAATAAGGCCTTCCCTCGTTCATCCTTTTCTCTCACAAGATAAAATACTCATACAAATGCATCTTGATGTTACGTGCAACGCACATGCATTATGGGGGTTCAGCTGAGAAATACTCAGACAGGCTCATGGTTCTGGACATTGGGCCATAGGCCGGTGGGCCTGCATGTTTGGGGGCCCATGTATTCTACCTCAGCGCTTTTCATATTGCAAGCGGTCGGTACAGCGCTAGTTTTAGATGCTGTCGCAAGGCGAATACACAAAATTGAATAAAGCACAACAACTGTTGGAATGAAATCAAACGACAGTTCCTAACCTGTAACGCCCGGATAATCATGCTACAGTAATCCCACGCTAATCATGCCATGTCACCTCGGTTACTGTTGCTAACCTCATAATGATTCGAAACCGTTTTGAAATTTAAATTCTAAATATGTCAAACAACAAACGTTTTCAAAAGTTGAAACAAAAATGTTAAATTGGGTGCGAATATTACAAGGGTAATTATAATAAAGAAAACATATTTTTAGAAAGTGCCTGAATATTTTAAAATGAATTAAAACAGAAAAGAGAAATAATAAAAGAAAATGCAAAACAGAAAACAAAACAAAAAAGGAAGAACTGCCCCCCATCGGGCTTCGCCCAAGAGGCCACACCCTCTTGGGCCAACCCATCGGCCCAACCGGCCACCACTCCCTCTCCTTATCCCCCACCCCGGCAAACCCTAACCTGCACCCATGCCCCACTCGCCCCACTCGCTCCCCCCCTCTCCCCCGATTTGGATCGGGATCGATAGGAGGAGGCTGCCGCTCGCTGCCTGAACCACCACGCCGGCGCCCCGTCGCCATCGCCAATCCCGCCGCCCGTCGCCCCACCTCGTCGGTGTAGAAGGCCACCCCACGCCACGGCCTCCTTCTCGCGGCTCCCTGCCATGCTCCGACCCCCCCCCCTCGCATCGCCAACCTCCTCCTCCGCACCCCGCGTCGGACGCCCTTGCCGGAGACCGGCCGTCTCCTCGCAGCACGCCATCGCCTCGAGCACCCAGGCCCCCCTTGCCCGCGCGCCTGCCGCGCCGGGGCTAGGCTCGCCGCCTTGGTGCTCGTCGGCCGTCGACCATCCCGGCCGCCTCATCACCACCGGACCTCGTCGGGGCTCCGCCGGATCGGCCGCATCTACCTCCTCTGCCCCGCCGGTCGTTACCATCAACCCACCACCACCACTGTTTCCTCGTCTCCGTCGGGCGTGCTCCCGAGCTCACTATGAGCTCCCGGTCCTCTGTGGCCTCTCCCCTTTCTCCCCCTCGCCCTGTATCTCAGATGCAGCCGAGTCCGCGCCAACACCGTCGTCCGACGTCATCACCGTGGCCACCTTCGGCCGTCTCCAAGAACGACTCACACCCCTGCGCGGCCGCGCTGCGCTGGTCCTGTGGGTGGTCGCAGACACCCATTTGGTCACCGGAGTCAGGATCCGCGTCCTACCGCCGCCCCTGTAGATCACCATCGGTGCTTGGTCTGTTTAGGCCGGCCCTGTCTTAATGACAGGTGGGCCTGGCTATTTAGTGTTAGCACTAATTAAACCAGAACAATGGGCACTGACGTGTAGGGCCCCTCCCAGTTAATAATCTACTAAAAATGCCCCTAATGCTAACTGTGACTATGACCCGTGGGGCCACCTCCTTAATTAATTAGTTTGGTTAAATAAAACTTTGTTAAAAAAATTGACCCACTCACAGTCTGGCCCCACCTTTAAGTTAAACTAATTCAATGTTAAAACTCTGACAAGTTAGACTCTGTCACTGACAACGGGCCCCCACTGGTTAGTTGATCAGTCAAACCTGCTGATTGGGTAGTCCGATCGGTGGTGTGGGACCCCTAGGCCTTTGACTTTGTTGACGGTCAGTGGTCAGCAGATTATTGGGCTGACTCAGCCCCTGACCCCCATGTTGGACTTAGTAGCACATGTGTGGGTACACTTCTGTGTACCCATAGTAATTTCACTTTTATTTTCGATTTAAATTAAATTTAGAGAATGAATAAAACTTTGAAAATTAATATAAATTTAACGGTAGCTTGGATGGAAAAACTTTGTGCATGAAAGTTGCTCAGAACGATGAGACGAGTCCGGATACGCAGCCCGTTCGTCCGCCACACATCCCTAGCATAGCAAACATGGAACTTTCCCCCTCCGGCCCGTCTGTCCGAAAACGCGAAACACCGGGAATACTTTCCCGGATGTTTTCCCCCTTCGCCGGTATCACCTACTACCGCGTTAGGGAATACCTACGCCGCGTATTGCCTCGTTATGTTTTGTTATGCTTTGTTTGCTCCGTATTCTGTTTCTTCCCCTCTTCTTCTCCGGTAGACCCGAGACCAGCGCTGATGCCACCGAAATGCGACTACGTCACCGACGACCCTTCTTCTGTACATGCAGAGCTTGAGGCAAGCCCCCCTTGATCACCGGATATCGCCTATTCTTCTCTCTGCTTGCATTAGAGTAGTATAGCATATTACCGCTTCGATTAATCCTATTCTGCTGCATAGCTTTGTCATTGTTGCTACTGATTGTTACCCTTACCTGCTATCCTCTTGCTTAGTATAGGATGCTAGTGTTCCATCGGTGGCCCTACACTCTTGTCCGCTCGCCATGCTATACTCTTTGGCGTGATCACTTCGGGAGGTGATCACGGGCATATGCTATATACTTTATACGGTTACATTACTTATGATACTGTTCGGAGATGGGGGCTGAAGGGGCAGTGGCTCCATCTTGGCACCGGTGGGCCGGGGTTCCCGACGGCCCCCGACTGTTACTTTGTGGCGGAGCGACAGGGCAGGTTTAGACCACCTAGGAGAGGGTGAGCCTAGCCCTGGTCGGCGTTCGCGGATACTTCAATTAACACGCTTAACGAGATCTTGGTATTTGATCTGAGTCTGGCCACTGGCCTATACGCACTAACCAACAACGCGGGAACAGTTATGGGCACTCGACGTCGTGGTATCAGCCGAAGCCTTCGTGGCGTCGGCGATCGGCGGCGCGCGCCGGATTGGACCGAATGCACGCTAGGCTAGGTCGCTTCCGGCCGCCCTCGCAACATGCAGGTGTGCAATGGGCGATGGGCCCGCACCCTGCGCCATAGGATTTAGACCGGCGTCTTGACCTCTGTTGTGCTTAGGTAGGGCTGCGGCGTGTTGATCTTCGAAGCTGGGCATGACCCGAAAAAGTGTGTCCGCCAAATGGGATCAAGCGTGTTGGGTTATGTGGTGCACCCTGCAGGAAGTTAATTTATTGAATAGCCGTGATCTTGATAACAGGGCGACTTGGAGTTGTACCTTGACCTTATGACAACTAGAACCGGATACTTAATAAAACACACCCTTCCAAGTCGACATACAACCCGGTGATCGCTCTCTAACAGGCGGACGAGGAGGGATCGCCGGGTAGGATTATGCTATGCGATGCTACTTGGAGGACTTGATCTACTCTCTTCTACATCTTTGCAAGACGGAGGCTGCCGAAGCGTAGTCTTGACGAGGATTAGCTATCCCCTCTTATTACGGCATTCTGCATTCAGTCCACCGATATGGCCCTTTACATATACCCATGCATATGTAGTGTAGCTCCTTGCTTGCGAGTACTTTGGATGAGTACTCACGGTTACGTTGTTCCCCCTTTTCCCCCTTTCTTTACCCGATTGCTGCGACCAGACGATGGAGCCCAGGAGCCAGACGCCACCTTCGACAACGACTCCTACTACACTGGAGGTGCCTACTACTACGTGCAGGCCGCTAACGACGACCAGGAGTAGTTTAGGAGGATCCCAGGCAGGAGGTCTGCGCCTCTTTCGATCTGTATCCCAGTTTTTGCTAGCCATCTTATGGCAACTTGTTTAACTTATGTTTGTACTCAGATATTGTTGCTTCCGCTGACTTGTTTATGTCGAGCACTTGTATTCGAGCCCTCGAGGCCCCTGGCTTGTAATATGATGCTTATATGACGTGTTTTACTTTTAGAGTTGTGTTGTGATACCTCCCCGTGAGTCCCTGATCTTGATCGTACACGTTTGCATGCATGATTAGTTTATGATTGAATCAGGGGCGTCACAAGTTGGTATTAGAGCCGACTGCCTGTAGGAATCCCCGTTCCACACTCCTTGGCCGAAGTCGGGTCTAGACGTTGCAAAAAAAATTCCTAACATGGTTGTGTGTCTTACGGGCACACGTCGCCATTGGGTGGTAGTAGGATCTTTTATTCCCCGACCTATACTCTAGGACTCTGACATCTCTTCTATTCGGGTTAAACGATTTTACTTACTCGGACTCTAGGTTCTCGATAATACTTTCTACCGGAGAGCCCCTTCAGTCCGGATGATCGCCGGCTGCACCAGAAGATTTCGAAGATACTCTCCGATTTCCTCTCGAGACCTTGTGCCCGTTGCTTTTTCCATTCCCTTCCACCAAAATATCCCTATGGATAAATACTTACACCTGTCATGCTTACTTTTATTCCCAGTCGATCTTGTTATTACAAGATACCCCGAGAATATTTTGTGCCTACTGCCTTGCAGTTCTTTGCCACCTGAATACCCCTAAGAATAATTTCTCGCACTTTCCGAGTATTCGCTCATCCCCAGTTGTTCAGATGTTTCACAAAAGTCTTTGAAATACTATTCAATCCTCCAAAAATCTTTAGCAGCTTTATTGCTCTGCAAATACTTGTCTACTTGCATTATGGATGCTTCCCATATATCTGGCAATATTCACTAGTATCTTTTGACACCGTCATTTTGATCCTATTGATTCAACATGTGTGCGAATGCACACAATCATCTATCAACCCTTCTAAATTATCTTTCCGGCTCAGACATCATTTTTGAACATGAGCTGGTTCTCGACCAAACTATTTGTCGTCAATTGTGCCTCTGGTCTATCCAACTTATCCATCCTTGATCAGAGCGACTGCTTCTGATCCTTTGTTTTGGAAATCGTAATTCCTTTGTTATCTAAGCATTGAATTATTTAGATGTTCTATAATATGATGCCCGTGCATTCTTCTTCCTCTGGTTGAGTACCGATGCTCACATCAGATCCCTTGTGGACCATCGGTTCCTTTGTTGGATTTTATCCGACAGAGTCCTTCATATTGAATAACCTTGAGAGCTGATACGTCTCCGTCGTATCTACTTTTCCAAACACATTTGCCCTTGTTTTGGACTCTAACTTGCATGATTTGAATGGAACTAACCCGGACTGACGCTGTTTTCAGCAGAATTGCCTTGATGTTGTTTTATGTGCAGAAAAAAAAAGTTCTCGGAATGACCTGAAACTCCACAGGATGTCTTATAAAAAATAATAAAAAATCCTCGCCGAAGATGAAGACCAGGGGGCCCACACCCTGTCCATGGGGTGGGGGGCGCCCCCCCCCTAGGGCGTGCCCCCCTACCTCGTGGGCCCCCTGGAGACCCTCCGACGCCAACTCCAACTCCATATATTGGCTTTCGGGGAGAAAAACATCAGAGAGAAAGTTTCATCATGTTTTACGATACGGAGCCGCCGCCAAGCCCTCATCTCTCTCGGGAGGGCTGATCTGGAGTCTGTTCGGGGCTCCGGAGAGGGGGATTCGTCGCCGTCGTCATCACCAACCATCCTCCATCACCAATTTCATGATGCTCACCGCCGTGCGTGAGTAACTCCATCGTAGGCTTGCTGGACGGTGATGGGTTGGATGGGATTTATCATGTAATCGAGTTAGTTTTGTTAGGGTTTGATCCCTAGTATCCACTATGTTCTGAGATTGATGTTGCTATGAATTTGCTATGCTTAATGCTTGTCAGTAGGGCCCGAGTGCCATGAATTCAGATCTGAACCTATTATGTTTTCATGAATATATGTGTGTTCTTGATCCTATCTTGCAAGTGTATAGTCACCTACTATGTGTTATGATCCGCAACCCAAGTGACAATAATCGGGACCACTCCGGTGATGACCATAGTTTGAGGAGTTCATGTATTCACTATGTGCTAATGCTTTGTTCCGGTTCTCTATTAAAAGGAGGCCTTAATATCCCTTAGTTTCCAATAGGACCCCGCTGCCACGGGAGGGTAGGACAAAAGATGTCATGCAAGTTCTTTTCCATCAGCACACATGACTATTTACGGAATACATGCCTACATTACATTGATGAATTGGAGATAGTTCTGTGTCACCCTATGTTATGATCATTACATGACGAACCGCATCCGGCATAATTATCCATCACGATCCGGTGCCTCTGAGCTTTCCATATCTTGGTTCTTGCTTATTTACTTTTCCGTTACTCTTGTTACAATCACCACAAAATACCAAAACATTACTTTTGTTGTCTTTACTTTTATTCTTGTTACCGCCACTATCATATTACTTTGCTACTAAACACTTTGCTGCAGATACTAAGTTTCGGTGTGGTTGAATTGACAACTCAGCTGCTAATACTTGAGAATATTCTTTGGCTCCCCTTGTGTCGAATCAATAAATTTGGGTTGAATACTCTACCCTTGAAAACTGTTGTGATCCCCTATACTTGTGGGTTATCAAGACCTTTTTCAAGCGCCGTTGCGGGAGCATAGCTCTATTCTTTGAGTCACTTGGGATTTATATCTGCTGGACACTATGAAGAACTTGGAAGGCGCTAAGACAACAATTTATCCCTCAACTACGAGGGAGGTAAGGAACGCCATCTAGCTCGCACTTGATTCACCTTCATTATGAGTAAGCTAGCGACACCTAAACCTGCTTACGCTATTAGTTACGATATGTGCATGTTATTGATGGTGCCACTTCGCTATGCATGATACTTATGATGAAACTACTTCTATGCTTGATACTACTGTGCCCCTTGGTGAATTTCTAGATGAACAAATTTCTAGGTCTAGAGAAAGAGAAAATATTGAAACTGAATACAATGATGAAAGTGATGATGAAAATATGCTTGCTATTCCTAAGGGTTATCTTTTTGATGCTGAATCTTCCGCAGCTATTTTTGCTTGCCAGGATAGATATGAACTTAAGAGGCTGCTAGTTAAATGGAGTAAAGAATCTCTTAGAGATAGGATGAGACTTGACCCTGCTTTTGCTACTTCACCTATCTGTGTTCCTGATAAGGATTATGAATTCTCTGTTGATCCTGATATAATTACCTTGGTTGAATCTAATCCTTTTTATGGCTATGAGTCTGAAACTGTTGTGGCACATCTTACTAAGTTAAATGATATAGCTGCCCTGTTTACTAATGATGAGAGATCGCGCTACTTTTATATACTCAAAATATTTCCGTTCTCATTAAAGGGTGATGCTAAGATATGGTTTAATTCTCTTGATCCTGGTTGTGTGTGTAGTCCCCAGGATATGACTTATTACTTCTCTGCTAAATATTTCCCTGCTCATAAGAAACGAGCTGCTTTGAGGGAAATATACAACTTCGTGTAAATTGAAGAAGAGAGTCTCCCACAAGCTTGGGGAGGCTTCTCGAGTTATAATGCTTTGCTGATCATCTTCTTAAGAAACCTGAAATACTTGATATCTTTTATAATGGACTAACGATGCTTCCAGAGATTACCTGGATAGTTGTGCTGGTTCTCTTTTCAGGGAAAGAACACCGGATGAAGCTGAATTTTTATTAAATAATATGTTAACAAATGAAAATAATTGGGCACCTCCTGAGCCAACTCCCGAGCCAGCTCCTGAGTCAATTACTGAGCCTATTCCTAAACCAACTCCGAAGAAGAGAGGTGTTCTATTTCTCAGTCCTAAAGATATGCAAGAGGCAAAGAAATCTATGAAAGAAAAAGGTATTAAAGTTGAAGATGTTAAGAATTTACCTCCTATTGAAGAAATGCATGGTCTTAATTTACCGCCTGTTGAAGAAGTGTATGATCTCAATTCTTTATTCATTGAAGAAACTCCTGATCCCGATATCCCGACACAGGTAGTAAAGGTAAATTCTCTCTGCAGATATGATAAAGCTGAAGTCCCTCCTACTAAAATTGCTAGTCAGTGCTTGGATGAGTTTGATAACTTTATGTTTAAGCAAGATGACTTTAATGCTTATTTTGGTAGACAATTAAAACATAATACCTTTATGATTAAACGCTTGAGTGATTATATGGCTAATATTAGAGGTGAACTTAAACTTGTTAGCAAACATGCTTCTATGGTTACCACTCAAGTAGAACAAGTACTTAAAGCTCAGAAAGAAGTGCTTGATGAAATTAATAGTAAGAAAAATGATTATGATGTTAGAGTGGCTACTAGAACTGGTAAAATGACTCAGGAACCTTTGTATCCTGAAGGCCACCCTAAGAGAATCGAGCAAGATTCTCAGAGAAATAATATTGATGCACCTAGTTCTTCTAAAAGGAAGAAAAAGGAAAATGATAGAACTGTGCAAAATTCTAGTGAACCTATTGTTGAACCACCTGAGAATCCAAATGATATCTCTATGTCTGATGCGGAAACACAATCTGGTAATGAACATGAACCTAGTGAAAATGTTAATGATGATGTTCATGATGATGCTCAACCTAGTAATGATAATGATGTAGAAGTTGAACCTGCTGTTGATCTTGATAACCCACAATCAAAGAATCAACGTTATGATAAAAGAGACTTCGTTGCTAGGAAACATGGTAAAGAAAGGGAACCATGGGTTGAAACCCATGCCTTTCCTTGAAACCATCCAAGAAAAAGGATGATGAGGATTTTGGCGCTTTGCTGAAATGATTAGACCCATCTTTTTGCGTGTGCGATTGGTGATATGCTCAAAATGAATCCTTATGCTAAATACTCCCTCGGTTCCTAAATATAGGGTGTATAGTTTTGGCACGAAAATTAAAGAAGCATAAGTGGAGGAAAATTTCACAAGTTTTGAGCGATATTACTCGACTATTTGACATGAGAAAATAGAGGAGATTACCTAATATAAGGAAATGTAATCAAATCCCTTAAAAATTTATCCAAACGAGTGGTGCAATGCGATACACCTTATATTTTGGACTTTTTCTCAAAAATCTATACACCTTATATCAAGGAACGGAGGGAGTATATGAAAGATATTGTTACAAATAATGGAAAGATACCGGAAGCTGAAATTTCCACCATGCTTGCTAATTATACTTTTAAGGGTGGAATACCAAAGAAACTTGGAGATCCAGGAGTACCTACTATACCATGCTCCATTAAAAGAAATTATGTTAATCTTTGCTTTATGTGATCTTGGGGCGGTGTTAGTGTTATGCCTCTCTCTTTGTATCATAGACTTGACTTGAATAAGTTGACACCTTTGAAATATCTTTGCAAATGGCTGATAAATCAACTGCTATACACTGTCGGTATTTGTGAGGATGTGCTGTTGTGGTTGCAAGCGTTACTATTTTAACGGACTTTGTTATTCTTGATATTCGAGGATGATAGTATGTCTATTATTCTTGGAAGACCTTTCCTTAATACTGCAGGGGCTGTTATTGATTGCAACAAAGGCAATGTTACTTTTCATGTTAATGGTAATGAGCATACGGTACACTTTCAGAGGAAACAACCTCAAGTTCATAGTATCAACTCTATTGGAAAATTTCCATCGATTATATTTGGAGGTTTTGAATTTCCTCTCCCTACTGTCAATAAGAAATATGATATACTTATTATTGGGGATGTCCATATCCCCGTTGAGGTAACATAGTGTTATTCGAAATTTCTCCGGTTCCATGTTAGTCGGAATGAGTTTGTTAACAAGACTTGATCAACCTTGTTAGTGGATTCTTTTTTATGAGCATGAGATGGATGAAACTAGAAGCACAACTTTCTGTACCCTCTTTATATTTTCTGTTACCTAGTAGAAATAAAGTAAAATAGTATTTTTCTGTCTGTTTCCAGATTTATCCGTGCAATATAAAAATATCCTGAAAATAAAAGTCTTCAGAATGCCATGCCAATTTAATATGATTTTTTCAGGAATATTTGAGGATTTTTAGTGCAAAAATTACATGGGGAGCTGCCACCGGCCACGAGGGTGGAGGCGCGCCTACCCCCTGGCGCGCCCACGACTCGTGGGCCCACGGTGGCCCTCCTCCACTTATCCCTGCACCCATCTTCTTCCTCTGCCTCGCACAAACCCGAAAAACCAACTCAAGCTCGTGTTCCAGCCACTTTTGCTGTGATTTTCGATCTCCTTGCTCAAAGCACCTCTTGCAAAACTGCTTGGGGAGATCGTTCCTTGGTATGTGACTCCTCCATTGGTCCAATTAGTTTTTGTTCTAGTGCTTTATTCTTTGCAAATTTGTGCTGCATAGGTGACCATGTTCTTGAGCTTGCATGTCAAATTTATATGGTTCCAAGTAGTTCTAATGCTTGATATATGCTCTAGGCACTTGTATGAGCAGTTGCTATCAGTTTTATTGAAGTTGGTTCACTTTTGTTTGAAGTTACTAAAAAATTCAGTTTATTTCGGAAATAATGAAGAGAATTTTGAGGGGCTCGTCGAGCCGAAGCTCGAGGAAAAAACAAAAGGAAGAAGAGCAGAAGCCCAAATTTAATTTGCCTCACACCGCAGAGGTCCGGCCGTGTGAATGGCCTTCCGATGACTTCTTGAGGAGAGCCGGGATTTATGAGGATTTCCATCTATTAATTGAGAACGCCGGCCTCACCGACTTCCTCCGCGACCAATGTCATCGGTATCTCTTACTCACAAATACTTTTGTGCAGAACTTCTACTTTTTCCCTAAGAAATCACCTCCAACAGTAGAGTTCCATTTATATGACGTTGTTAAGGAGATGACATTAGCTGAATTTTGCGAGGTTTGTAAAGTACCTTTTGAGGGCACCTTGGATGAACCACACCGTAATGAAGTGGAAGCTTTTATTAACACTATCACTGTGGGAGAAACCAGGAAGGTTTCTGATGCAAGAATTACTAGCATACATTTCCCTGTTTTAAGCTACTTTGCCTTATTTGCTAGTCGTTGCTTGATTGGTCGCGGGAACTGTGGAAACCTTAGCATTCTTGATATTATCATTTTGGTCCATGGTTTATACCGCAATAACTCTGTTAGTATGGGTGGAATTGTTGCTAGACGGTTAAGTCTGAACCGTACTAAGGGCCCCATCTTTGGAGGCATTTATGCTTCACGCCTAGCTGAATATTTTGAGATACCTATTAGGCATGAGGAGAAAGAAGAAACAACATTGCCCCGTGCTTATTTAGATTATAAGAGCATGGTAGCGCATGATTTTCTTGTTAAGAGTCGCGAAGGGGAGCTCAAATATAAATTGTACTTTGATGAACATCACCCTGAGACTATTACTTTGCCTGCTCCCTCTTTGTTTAACTTGTCTATAGGTCCTTACATTGTTCCGTGGGCGGCTGTTCAAGCCTATCAGAATCCTGCACCAGCCCCGAAACCGGAGCCACAAGATGAGCCTCCACGATAGTCTGTTTATTCTTGGGATCCTGAGGCGGTTGCCGCCGATGGCGATCGAGTCCTCTTCCTCACATTATGATCCCAACTATTCTTCATCATGCGATCGACCCGGCTACACCTACGGGTATCCGCCAGGCTATCCTCGGCAATAGACCAACAGGCCAAAAGCCTAAGCTTGGGGAATCGTATTCTCATCGACATTACATTCATGTTCACACACTCATTGCTAGATGTCGGTGCTCATACTCTTTCACTGTAATATCCATCCTAGTTTATTTTCTTTTTCCTGCTTTCTTCTTGTGTGTTTAATAAACCTTAAGAAAAACCAAAAAAATAGTAGTAAATTATTTTTCCTACTGTAGTAGTAATAATTAAAAAGAAAACCCAAAAATATTTCCCGTTCTTGTTTTGCTTGTTGGGAGCTTTCCCGTGTAAATAGTTTTATTTCTTTTCTTTTCTTTGGGGTCGATAGGAGAAGATCATGATTAAATTGTTGTAGCGGCTCTTATATGCATCATTGTTGATTTAACCAAGAGCCCATATTGCCTTGTCTTATCCTGTTTATTGAATGCTCGCAGATTCCAGCTTAGTCCAATCCACGTGCACTCTTATTATTATTCACACTGTTCGGTCGTGCAAGTGAAAGGCAATTATGATGATATTTGATGGACTTACTAAGATGGAAAAAACTGGTATGAACTCGACCTCTTTTGTTTTTGTAAATATGATGAGTCCATCGTTCTTGATTCAGCTTATTATGAATAAACATGTTTGCAATGACAATTAGAGATCATAGTTGCTTGTGCCATGCTTGATTAGCTATGAGTTATAATGGTTTACCTTGCGTGCCAACATGCTATTGAGATGATTATGATGTGGTATGATAGGGTGGTATCCTCCTTTGAATGATTTAAGTGACTTGACTTGGCACATGTTCACGCATGTAGTTGAAACAAATCAACATAGCCTTCACGATATTTATGTTCATGGTGGATTATATCCTACTCATGCTTGTATTCTCGTTTATTAATTTTAATACATGTTCATGATTGTTGTCGCTCTCTAGTTGGTCGCTTCCTAGTCTTCTGCTAGCCTTCACTTGTACTAAGCGGAAATACTGCTTGTGCATCCAATCCCTTAAACCCCAAAGTTATTCCATATGAGTCCACCATACCTTCCTATATGCGGTATCTACCTGCCGTTCCAAGTAAATTTGTATGTGCCAAACTCTAAACCTTCAAATAAACATTCTGTTTTGCATGCTCGAATAGCTCATATATCAACTAGTGCTGCCCTTATCTTCCGTGTTAGGCGGGTTATTCTCAAGAGGAGTGGACTCCGCTCCTCACTCACGAGAAAATGGCTGGTCACCGGGATGCCCAGTCCCATGCTTTATGCAAACTAAATCAAAATAATTGCAAACAAAACTCCCCCTGGGACCCTTTGAATGTTGGAGGCACTCGTTGTTTCAAGCGAGCCATGGATTGATGCTTGTGGAGGAGGGGGAGTATAAACTTTACCATTCTGTTTGGGAACCGCCTATAATTTTTTTAGCATGGAAGATATCGTCATCTCTTAGTTGTTATGTTGACAATGAAAGTATGCCGCTCAAAATATATTAATCCTTATTTCAAAATCGAGCTCTGGCACCTCTACAAATCCCTGCTTCCCTTTGTGAAGGGCCTATCTATTTACTTCTATGTTGAGTCATCACCCTCTTATTAAAAAGCACTAGCTGGAGAGCACAGTTGTCATTTGCATTCATTATTGTTAATTTATATCGGGTATGACTGTGATTGGATCTCTTTTACCATGAATTACAATGTCTAGTCAGTCCTTGATCTTTAAAGGTGCTCTGCATTTAAGTTTTGCGGTCTCAGAAAGGGCTAGCGAGATACTATCTTGTTATATCATATTATGATTGTTCTGAGAAAGTGTTGTCATCCGAGATCTATTATTATGACCTGCTAGCTGATTATGCCATTGATATGAGTAAACATGAGACCTGAGAATTATTGCAAATGTGGTTAGTTATAATATTTGTTGAAAAGTTGAATGTTGGCTTGACATATTTACAACAACAAGAGCAAACAGAGTTTGTAAAAGTTTTTCTTTTTCTCTTTCAGTTTGTCAACTGAATTTCTTGAGGACAAGCAAGGGTTTAAGCTTGGGGGAGTTGATACGTCTCCGTCGTATCTACTTTTCCAAACACTTTTCCCCTTGTTTTGGACTCTAACTTGTATGATTTGAATGGAACTAACCCAGACTAACGCTGTTTTCAGCAGAATTGTCATGATGTTGTTTTATGTGGAAAAATCAAAAGTTCTCGGAATGACCTGAAACTCCACGGGATGTCTTATAAAAAATAATAAAAAATCCTCGCCAAAGATGAAGACCAAGGGGCCCACACCCTGTCCACGAGGGTGCCCCCCCTAGGGCACGCCCCCTACCTCGTGGGCCCCCTGGAGACCCTCCGACGCCAACTCCAACTCCATATATTGGCTTTCGGGGAGAAAAATTCAGAGATAAAGTTTCATTGCGTTTTACGATACGGAGCCGCCGTCAAGCCCTAATCTCTCTCGGAAGGGCTGATCTGGAGTCTGTTCGGGGCTCCGGAGAGGGGGATTCGTCGCCGTCGTCATCACCAACCATCCTCCATCACCAATTTCATGATGCTCACCGCCGTGCGTGAGTAATTCCATCGTAGGCTTGCTAGACGGTGATGGGTTGGATGAGATTTATCATGTAACCGAGTTAGTTTTGTTAGGGTTTGATCCCGAGTATCCACTATGTTCTGAGATTGATGTTGCTATGACTTTGCTATGCTTAATGCTTGTCACTAGGGCCCGAGTGCCATGAATTCAGATCTGAACCTATTATGTTTTCATGAATATATGTGTGTTCTTGATCCTATCTTGCAAGTCTATAGTCACCTACTATGTGTTATGATCCGCAACCCAAGTGATAATAATCGGGACCACTCCGGTGATGACCATAGTTTGAGGAGTTCATGTATTCACTATGTGCTAATGCTTTGTTACGGTTCTCTATTAAAAGGAGGCCTTAATATCCCTTAGTTTCCAATAGGACCCGCTGCCACGGGAGGGTAGGACAAAATATGTCATGCAAGTTCTTTTCCATAAGCACGTATGACTATTTACGAATACATGCCTACATTACATTGATGAATTGGAGCTAGTTACATGTCACCCTATGTTATGATTTACATGACGAACCGCATCCGACATAATTATCCATCAACGATCCGGTGCCTATGAGCTTTCCATATCTGGTTCTCGCTTATTTACTTTTCCGTTGCTACTGTTACAATCACCACAAAAATACCAAAAACATTACTTTTGCTGTCTTTACTTTTGTTACCGTTACCGCCACTATCATATTAATTTGCTACTAAACACTCTGCTGCAGATACTAAGTTTCCAGGTGTGGTTGAATTGACAACTCAGCTGCTAATACTTGAGAATATTCTTTGGCTCCCCTTGTGTCGAATCAATAAATTTGGGTTGAATACTCTACCCTTGAAAACTGTTGCGATCCCCTATACTTGTGGGTTATCAAGAGCCTTTCCATGGGTATATAATGCATTTGGTAAATTGTATCATCTGTTGTTGAACAATGCTCTACCTTCGAGCTTGTATTATTTACCCCGAAGTTTGTGGTATATGTTCGTAAGATGCCCTGATGGGTTGAACCTATGCCTTCCTTAATATGTGTGAACTCGGAAGTTTACGGGTCATACTCATCGGTATTTCACGGGTAAAATTTTCAACACTAATGCCATTATCAAAACGAGAAGTGAATGTAAGGTTATGCTTTGGAGAAGTGGGAGTCGACCTTGAACTTTGTGTTCATGCCCATGGACCCGAGGTGGAACTTATCATGGAAGCTTCTCGTAGTAATAATAATCCTTGTTATAACTTCTTCTCTTATCTATGCTTGGTCTTTTGCAACCGTGGTTTCGACCATATTGTTCTTCTTTGATCCCATTTCTTGGACAAGTTGAAGTGCTTGCCTACGCAAATGATTTCACTTGTCCAACCTCTATCCAGCTCTACCCTTGAGTATACCCTTTGGTACCTTGAGAATATCATTGAACTACATAACTTCTTATGGGTTCTTCATCAACTGCTATTATTTCTCACGATTCCAATTTTCACAGGTTACGGGTTGTCGTCAACGAGAACAACGATAAGTGAATCAATTCCGCACTTCGATTCAATAAATCTAAGTACTCTTCATTGCTTATGAGTTTATTAATCCTTCAAGTCATTGCTAGCCTGATCGGCTATATCATTATCGTGCAACTTTTTAAGCTGTGCTACTGGCCCCTCTTTTGAACCTGATTTAGATGGTAAGCTAATCTTCCTTGATCTTCCTCGTCATATCATTTCTCCTTGAACAGACTTGATTTTGAGTTTGTGTCGTACCCATGGTTCCAATAACCTTTAAGCTTCATCATTCCTTTGACTCGATGTAAATCATTGATTGATTACATCTTCATGAAATCTCTCGACAAATGTGTCGTGATCATCATCAACCTTATGAGCTCTTCCGGGATATCAATCAGTTCATGAAGAGAAATACCATCCTTGCCCTTGATGAGTCATGTTAGCATCGGCCACTTTATTGCCTTCCCTCTGACACAAACTTGTTCGTGTTTTGTGTTATACCTTGAGTTCGTTGCTACCCAGCATTGTTCTTCTTTACATTGGAGTATTACCATCTTTTATGTCAAAAATGTTGTGAGGATTTCACCACCTCTTAAAAAATTCTTGTTACAGTGATGCTTCTCGCCATCACCATTCTTTTCTTGGCCCCCGTGTTGAGTGAACTCTGTTGTGGGAATTTGATATTTCTAACAACCCTATTGTTTTGAAGTGAATGGCAGATAGTTTCGTTATCGAATCACCATTCTAACTTTGAACGTCCTACTTGGTCCATATTTCCAGGTGCATTTTAGTTCAATATTTAATTGTGGAAATCCATCCTTTGGAAATCTTGATGAATTCTCATTGAGTCCATCAGCCACATCCTCTTCCTCTCCTTGGTTTAATGATGAACTCTTGTTCGGAACTCGCTCACACAGTTCAATTCCCGAGAATCTTACAATGTCATCTCGACAATTGGTGTTGCACCTTTCTTCTCAGGCATCGTGAGTCTGAGTTATCCTGCCACCTATCCGAACTGAATCTCGGTCTGATATGATGGTTGGAACATAATTCCAAGAGTTATAACGTTGGTCTTTATATGGCCCAGTAAGGTGATGTCATGCCTAGCATACCTAGCCGGAGGACCTATTGTTATAGTTTCCTTTTTGGCAAGGTTAGTCGTTCTTCCGTGAGGAAATGGTAAGACTTATTCTATAAGTTGTTCCTGATGGATCCTTTTGTTTCCAAAGTCTGATCTTCAACTGTTGACCATGTCAATGCTACCTCGAAGCATGTCTGTGGTACTCTAATCATCGATAAGAACATTTGAAGCGCCATGCTAAATTTCCTTTATCAATTAGTCAAACACCCTTGTTTGGGTAATGTCATGAACTTCCTCTTCCCTGACCTAAATGGATTTCTACGTTATATCCTGTCATGGATATCATGCTCTGTTTGTCCTTGGGAAGGATATACCCTTGAAATATGTGTTTAAATACATTTTCCTTTCCATTGCTCTGTTTAAATTTGGTAATCATGTCCTCCTTTCCATTGTTTGGTTTAACCTTTCTTGTGATCTATATGATCTAAGCAGTAATATTCTCCTGCTTTTGTAAACACCTCGGTGTGCAACTCTGTCAGTAAGAACCCGTTACTATTGTTGATGACATTCCGGTATCCACTATGGATGAGAACTTTGCCTAATGGTCCGCCTCGCTCAACGAGCAGGAAAATGGTTCTCTTCGTCCCTCGCCCTTGGTACCGATGTTGTTGCTGACATACTGACAGGCTATCCTCTGGCATGCCTTGCTTACATGATCGTGCAATCGTCACCGCCCTTCCTACTTTTAACCCACATGGTGGGCCCATAACCCACAGTTCCACAGGATCGAAACCTGACTCTCCTGTACACCTTGTTGACACAGTTATCCCTTTCTCTTGGTTTCGTAGGTAATTCGCGAGCCACCTTCCTAGTGCTCTATTCTGGTATCAGACGCAATACTTACTCTCGCTACTCTGAACCCCTTTCTCACTCTGGTTCAGACTTCGAGCAACTATCTATCCGCTTGGAACCTCTTATTGTACCTTCGTACCTTACTCTCGATGTATGTTATATGTTCAACTCGAGAGATAATCTTATGCTCATTCATGGGTTAACCCTAGATTGTTTCCCTCAAAAGCATTCTGTCATAGCTGAGCTGCCCCTTATCCTTTCGTAAGTATGATGGAGTTTTCGAAGAAAGGATGTCGTCTTCATCATGATGACATGAAGTAGAGAAATGGAGACATCAACATAGCGGTTCGACCGCTTCGAGAAGAGCAACCAAGACCGAGAAGATCCGTTAGAATATCGTAACCAGAACTTTCCCCCTTACTCCCCTCTTAAATCTCGGGAGGAGATTTCTTGTAGTGGAGGAGATTTGTAACGCCTGGATAATCATGCTACAGTAACCCCACGCTAATCATTCCACGTCACCTCGGTTACTGTTGCTAACCTCGTAATGATTCGAAACCGTTTTGAAATTTAAATTCTAAATATGTCAAACAACAAACATTTTCAAAAGTGGAAAAAAAATGTTCGGTGGGTGCCGAATATTACAAGGGTAATTATAATAAAGAAAACATATTTTTAGAAAGTGTCTGAATATTTTAAAATGAATTAAAACATAAAATAGAAATAATAAAAGAAAATGCAAAACATAAAACAAAAAAAAGGAAGAACTCCCCCCCCCCCACTGGGCTCCGACCCAGCAGGCCATAGCCCTACTGGGCCAACCCACCGGCCCAACCGGCCACCACTCCCTCTCCTTATCCCCCCACCCCCGCAAACCCTAACCTGCACCCACGCCCCATGTTGGGGATATAACTACTGAGTGTAAACCACCCAGGAGGGGCCGGTTCACCCTCAACTATATTGAAGCCCACAAGACTCAGAAGATGGCATTTTACTATGAAGTTTAGAGGCCCAGAGCCCAAAGGAGGATTAGGGCCCGTAGTGGTAAACCGCCATAGTCATGTAACTTGTGTTGTATGATAAGGAAAGGAGAGACCGAGCCGAACACTTGTATGAGTCGGCCTCAGGACTCTGTAGACCGGCCGTGTGTCAACCCATGTATATAAGGGGACGACCCGGCGGCGGTTCAGGGACAACAAACAACAACTCGAGGCTCAGGCAAGCGTATTTCGCTCCCTGGTCATCGAAACCCAATCAATCCCATCACAACTAGACGTAGGCTTTTACCTTCATCGAAGGGGACGAACTAGTATAAACTCCCGTGTCCCTTGTCCGGTTTAACCCCTTCAAGCTAACCCGTTGCGATGGCTCCACGACTAAGTCCTTTCATGAGGACATCTGACGTGTTAATTCCACGACAGTTGGCGCCCACCGTGGGGCTATCGCACGATAGTGTCGAGTTCTTGAAGGGCTGCTCTGAAGGACTTAAGGGATACGTGATTGGCCGGACGACCAAAAGTCGTCGCGGCAAGCTCTACATCGACGACGAAGGATGGGGCCCCGAGGCTGGCTCGATCGAGTACGGGTGCGGGTCCCCTTGGTGAATTCATGTCTTCATCGGCAAGATCGGCGAACCGGGCCCTGAGCCGGACATCTGCACCGACCTCGTCGAGACGGCTCAACGCGCGAGTCCATCCTGGGTTAAGCCCGCCATGAAGTGTGCGTTCGTAGGATGTGTCAATGGGATCGGATCTGAACCGGTGTCTGAAGGCGAGACGGCCGTATACTCCGACGGCGAGTCATCCACTGGCGAAACTGAGTCCTTGTACCAGGTTCATAGCGGTGTGTTGAAGGATATTCCGATGGCAACATATTCGGACCTTCTTGAACTGCCAAGTCGGGTTGCTGTTTACATGGCCGGAACACAGCCCACGTTGCTGTCTTCATCCACCGCAGCGATGAACACTGGATCAGCAGCCGCGGCGAGAGTCGGTAGCGCCGTCCGGCGCAAGTCCTCTCGGTTTAATGGATGCTGGCGACCTTATTGACCGCAACATCACCCGGAGATGCGGGATCAGCACAATCACGGACGTTGCGAAGGTGATGGACCAAATAGCACGGTGAAGAAGCGGGCGCTCTGGATGCTCAATCACAGCGGATCTGAGCCGCAATTACCAGCTCATCTGGATCGGACCGCATGAGAGGATGTAATGCGAAGGAAGTACCGTCACGTCTGCGCCCGGTTTACGAAGGTTAAATCTCTTTCGAGGCCGGTGCTGGGCGAGCAATCCGGTAGCAACAAACCGGACGGGCGCCTAGGACAGTTCGGATCAACCACGGATAACGGAGCCACCCGGCGAACAGATAACCCGCCGCAATACGTGTCTACACCACGGGTCACTTCTCGAGCCCTCTGGATAACATGATTGCCGCAGCTTCACGCTGGCGGCCATTCCGATGGAAGGTGATTCAATAGCAGCGGTTGAGGCGGCGGGCGAGAGATCTTCTCCAAACCGTCGTGGTGCGATGGCGAGCTTATTCATATAGTCGGGATAGAATTCATTCAACCCCTCGTCCGAGCCCAAGTTATAGAAGGTGTATGGATGAACGGAGGTGTCTAGCAGCGCTGACATCGCAATGCTCAAGATGTGGTGGATCATGGCGGGGCACGAAGGATGCCGCTTTGGTCGTTATCAACCTGCCCGAGTTCAGCCAGCAGCGTCGATTGAGCGAGGCACGGGCTTGCCTTCAGTTCATGGGGAGTGCCGTGCCTTATTCCGGCTCTCCGTAATGTGCGTTTGCCCAAAGATTTCAAGGGTCCACGCAAAGTGCCTAACTACACGGCGGATCAGCCACCTGAGGCGTGGGTCGAGAGTTATGAGATGGCAATGGAGATGCTAGATGTAGATGAAGCAGCTTGTGCAAAGTACTTCACGATGATGTTGGAGGGAACAGCCCGTACTTGGTTGAAAAATCTGCCAGCTAATTCCATCGAGTCATGGGATCAGTTGAAAGCCCGGTTTATAGCCAATTTCAAAGACACGTGCAAGCATCACATGTCCATTGTGGATCTGGATGCTTGTGTTCAAGAGAAAACGAGTCTACAACTCATTGGGTGCGCGGGTTTGAAGTTTTACACTCGTCCGACCGGATTAACGTTGGTCAGCGATTATCACCTTTGGGCGCAATTGCGGTTTAAGTCACTGAAGATGAAGTTGGGGCGGCTCAAGCGCCCTTTGCGGTGACATGGGAACCCTCATGGCAGCCTTGGTAAAGTATGCGATTACGATAATACCAAGGATCCCGATTCTGATAATGAGAAACCGGAGAAGGGAAAGAAGAATGGCGGTGCGAAGGGACAGCAGCACAACCAAGGAGGCCATGGGAATAATGGTAAGCGTAAAGCGGATTCAGATTTTGTGGCTAAAGCTAATGTGCAGCGCCGAAAAGGTAAACCGCCCTAGTGCGGTGGGGCGATGAATCTGGAGCGTTTGTTGAATCAGCCCTGTCCGAAGCATGGAACCAAGGAGGCTCCTGCAACGCATCTCTGGAAGGATTGTCATATTATGAAGGAGTTCAAGAACTCTGATCTTTTCCGGTATGATCAGGGTCCGTCGGGCGGTTCAGGTCCAAGTTTTCATGGTGGCGGCGGTTCAAACTCTGGGTTTCAGAGTAACTATGGCAACCAGAACAACCAAGGTGGTAATAACCAGCAGAATAATCAAGGGAATCAGCAGCAGTCGGGTTACCAGGGTCACCCAAAGTAGTTGAATGGTGGGCAGTATCATGTGTTCACCACTAGTACGTACAGCGTGATCGGAAGCTTCACAAGAGGCGATCAATCTTTGTTGAACCGGCGGTTCCACGTTATCTGCGGTGGTCGGAACAGCCTATTGTGTGGAGTAGGGAGGATCATCCGCCCCGGGTTGACAATCCGGGTCAACTAGCTCTGGTGGTGGCACCTCAGGTGGGAGGTTATAAGTTCACCAAAGTACTCATGGATGGAGGAAGCAGTATCAATATTCTGTATTATGAGACATTCCGTCGCATGGGGTTGACAGATAAGAATCTTAAACCTCCCAACATTGTTTTTCATGGTGTGGTACCAGGTAAATCGGCGTATCCCGTAGGTAAGATCGCTTTGGAAGTTGTGTTTGGTGATGAGCATGATTCTAGGTGCGAGACATTGACCTTTGAGGTAGTAAGAATCGAGCCAGTATCATCGCGCTGTTTGGGCGGCGGCTTATGCAAAATTCATGGCAAGGCCTTGTTATATTTATTTGCAGCTCAAGATGCCGGGTCATAAAGGGACTATCACGGTTCATGGAAGTCGAAAAATCGCGTTGGATTGTGAGGAGGGTGACGCGGCTTATGCTGAGGCGGTTTGTGCGACAGAAGAGCTGAAGTTTTATAAGGAGAATGTTGATCCGGCAGATATGACCCCTCTGAAGAAGCCCACCACTGAGCATGACCCAACTCTACATTTCAAACCGGCTCGCGAGACTAAACTTGTTGACTTCGTACCCGGCGATTCGTCCAAGCATTTCAGTATCAGCACCAATCTGGATCCAAAATAGGAAAGCGCGCTCATCGAGTTCATCCGTGAGAACCGGGACATTTTTGCATGGAAGCCTTGACATGCGGGTGTATCGAGGAACTCGCTGAGCACACTCTTAATATTGATCCGAAGTTTAAACCAGTCGAGCAATTTCTTCATCGCTTTAATGAAGAAAGACGCAAGGCAATTGGTGAAGAGGTAGCCCGGCTGTTGGCTGCTGGTTTTATCGTCGAAGTGTTTCATCTGAATGGTTGGCTAATCCGGTGCTGGTTCTTAAGAAAAGCGGCACTTGGCGTATGTGTGTGGATTACGGACTTGAATAAGGCTTGCCCAGCTGATCCCTTTGCTCTCCGCGTATTGATCGGATCATTGATGCGACGGCGGGTTGTGGCGCTGAGTTTTTGGATGCTTATTCAGGATATCATCGGATCAAGATGGCGATTAAGGACCAGGAGAAGACAACCTTCATCACTCCTTTTGGAGCCTTACGCTATGTTCCTATGCCCTTTGGGCTCGAGTGCTCGAGCAACTTATCGGTGTTGTGTGCAAAGTTGTCTTCACCGCAGATTAGGCGTAATGTTCATGCTTATGTGGATGACATTGTGGTAAAATCCAGGAAGAAGGACACACTGATCGATGACCTCCAGGAGACGTTTGACAATCTTCGGATTTACATGATGATGCTTAATCCGGATAAATGTGTTTTTGGTGTTCCGGCAGGCAAGCTTCTCGGGTTTTTGGTATCCAACATGGGCATTGAGGCCAACCCAGAAAAAATTAAGGCAATCACATCCCTGGCTAAACCAAAGTGTATCAATGATGTTCAGCGTCTCGATGGTCGGATTGTAGCCCTTAGCCGGTTTATCAGCCGTTTGGGAGAGAAGGCAATTCCTTTGTATCAGATGTTGAAAAAAGCGGATGATTTAAATGCAGGTAACACAGCCAATGCAGCCTTTGAGGAGCTAAAGCGGCGATTGGTTGAACCGCCGGTTCTTGCAGCCCGATTGATCATGAGCCTTTACTTGTTATCGTGGCTGCCAATGCCCGGCGGTCGATGTGGCAATTGTGGTTGGCGTAAAGAAGCTGGGAAGAATATCCGGTTCAACGACCATATACTACATCGGTGAAGTCTGATCGAGTCAAAACAACGCTATCCACATTGGCGAAGTTGGTGTCACGGGGTTTTTATGGCGGTCGAAAACTCAAGCAATATTTTCAAGGCCATCCAATCACAGTGATTAGTTCTGCTCCTTTGGGCGATATAATTCAAAACAGGGAAGCCACTGGACGGGTTGCAAAGTGGGCAATCGAGCTTGGGCCATACGGTTTAAAGTATGTACCTCGAACAACCATCAAGTCTTAGGCTCTTGTGGATTTTATCAATGACTGGACCGAGCTGCAAGCACCAAAAGATAAACCGGATAATACGTACTGGACCATTCATTTTGATGGATCCAGGCAGTTGGAAGGCTCGGGGGTTGGAGTTGTCCTTACTTCCCCTTGAGGGGATAAAGTTTGCTATGTCTTCCGCTTGATGTTTCCTTGTACTAACAATGCAGCTGAGTACGAAGCTTTACTCCATGGTCTCCGTGTGGCCAAAGAGATGAACTTAAGTCGAGTTCGTTGTTTCGGAGATTCTGATCTGGTGGTTCAGCAAGTTTCTGGTACTTGGGATTCTAAGGATTCACTCATGGCAGCTTACAGGCGTGAGGTGGATATTGTGGCGGGACATTTCAAACGGTATCAGGTTGAGCATATCGATCGGTGCAAAAACGAAGCAGCAGAAGCTTTGAGCCGGCTTGGATCTCAGCGTAAACCGGTACCTCCTAACACCTTTTAGATATCTTGCATAACCCGTCATTAAGGTGCCTCTGAAGAAGATTTGGCTGTCCGGATCCGAAGGCTCGGTTGGTGGCCGCTTTACACGTTATACCAGATTGGATGGTTCCATATCTGGCGTATATGAGCAGGGGCGAGTTACCAAATGATAAAGTCCTGGCTCGGCAGATAGTATGGCGGTCCAAGTCAATGGTTATTCACAATGGCGAGTTACACGCTTGTAGCATTTGAGCGTATTTCAGTGTTGTGTTTCTCGGAAGAAGGCCAAGAGATCCTCTGGGAAATTCATGAAGGGATTGTGGTTATCATGCGGTTCAAAGTCCCTGTTGCAAAAGCTTTTCATCATGGGTTTCTTGGTTGACAGCTCATCTTGATCGAGAGGATGTGGTAAGCGATGTGATGCTTGCCAAAAAATTCACCTTGAGCTCATATTCAGCGTAGGAACTACGGATGATTCCCATTACTTGGCCTTTTGCTACTTGGGGGCTTGATATGGTGGGACCCTTTAAACGTTCCCAAGACAAGAAGACCCACCTGTTGGTGGCAGTTGATAAATTCACCAAGTGGGTTGAAGCGGAGCCTGTTAGCAAGTGTGATGCAGCTACGTCGGTTCAATTCCTCAAAAATATTATCTTCCGTTTTGGCTTTCCACACAGTATCATCACGGACAA
Organism: Aegilops longissima; assembly: GCA_021605205.1. NCBI lineage: Eukaryota > Viridiplantae > Streptophyta > Magnoliopsida > Poales > Poaceae > Aegilops > Aegilops longissima. The sequence goes on from CM038676.1 coordinate 61,085,179, forward strand.
TGGTACCAACCTTTCCAAAGGTGAGATGGAGGATTTCTGTCAGAGAGAGCACATCCGGCTTGACCTAGCATCTGTGGCACACTCTCAATCCAACGGTCAAGCGGAGCGAGCTAATCAAGAAATTTTAAAGGGTCTTAAACCCCGGCTCATGATTCCCTTGCAGCGGACGCCGGGTTGTTGGGTGGAAGAATTACCTTACGTGTTGTGGAGTATCAACACCACCCCAATCGCTCAACAGGTTACGCCTTTCTTTATGGTATCACAGGGCGGGCGGTTCTCCCAAGTGATATCGTCATGACTACGCCCGGGTTGCTAATTATATTGAAGCGGACAACGAGCAAGCTCGCCAAGAGGCCTTGGACCTGTTAGATGAAAAGCGGGATATGGCTCGGCTCGATCGGCGGTTTATCAACAAGATCTCTGGCGTTATCACAGCCGCGGGTTAGGACAAGAACCTTTCAAGAAGGTGACTTGGTGCTCCGGCTCATCGAGGATCGAGACCGACATGCACAAGTTATCCCGCCTTGGGAAGGACCCTTTGTGGTCAGCAAGAATCTGCACTGTGGATCATACTACCTCATTGGCGTTCGAGACAACTCACACAACTCTGAGGAGGAGACCCGGCGGCCATGGAACATAGCTCTCCTCCGGCCTTATTACACTTGAGCCATAGGCTCCTCTTATGTATATATTTCGATAATGTATATATTATGATCAATAAATAAATTAGCATCCTTGCTCTAAGCGGGGCTTCTGCTATTTTTTCTCAAATATCCTTTGAGTTACATGGGGGCTTCAGCTAACAAAGTGGAGTACTACCTGTTGAACCAGCTATCAAGCCACAAAGCTTGGGAGCTTCACACCCAAGGGGCCAAAGAGAGTCTGGATGCTATGCACAACTCAAACATAGGCACCCAATGAGCACAACTCATCACATTACTTGGGGGCTTCTTGTGTCAAATACTAAGGAGTTTGAATGGACCCTTGTAGCTGGGTATCGACCCACGGCTTGGAAGCCTGGTATATTTACCTAAAACCCCGGGTTAATCTGCCTTCATCAAGTAAGACACTCCTATCCAGGTCATCGACACGACCCTCGAGCGTTTGTGATTACTCTCATTGAGACCACGAACTTGTCAAAGTTAAAGCGGTGATTAGTTAGTTGGAGGTCCATCTTAAAAGGCTTTGTTAAATGATTCAACTCAGCGGCTGGCAGCCCACAAAAAGCCTCGAATTTGGGCCTGGCAGCCCTCAAAAGGCCTTGACTACACGGTTTTATTTGCGTGTTGCTGAATTTTATGTTAAACTAATTTTTCTTGGCCTGGTCAGTCATTTTATTAGCCCGGTATTCTTTAAACAGGCTTGTTTTGCAACTACACGTTGACAGACCTTATTCTTAAACGGAGTTTGTTAACTCGGCCTGGCGTTGACACCAGTCACCAGCTTTGATCATCTGGTGTGTATCATCACCCGGTATGACTTACTATACAACATCAGTACATGATAGGGTTGTATAAAGAATTTCAGATTCGGGTTTTCACCCTTACTACAATCAAAGTTAACCAGCCAACTAAACAAGGATATTGCATCACAGGTATGAATCATTTCATATTTTTACGGTTTGATTATCAATCAGCCCTTTTCTTGGGCATTATGACCCGTCCGGCAGTAAACCGCCAGGACCCTGTTTTCTTTTTATGCACACACTGGAGTTGCATATTATGATGGCAGCATATCTGAACCAAACTTGGCATTGACATGGCGGATCACATAAAGTATATCCTTCTGCATGATGGCAGCAAATCAAAATAGTTTTTACTACAATATTACAAGGCATTAAGAGACCCAAAATATGGAAATGTTTCACAACAGACAGTTTCTGATGTATCAACCGACTTGACGGATTAAGCTTCATCGCCGGGTTGATGTGAAGTAGATGGGTCATCTGGCATCGGTTCAGCCTCCTCTTCCCCATCCAATGGCCGGAAGTCATTGGTGGTCCAGTCAATCCTTAAAGCCTGAAAGACAGCCTCTTCATTTATAAGCTCAGCCGAATCAACGTCAGGGGCGTAAGTGTGCTTATGGATTGGTGGAACCAAGTTCTGCACTTCAGGAATAGCAGCTTCAACCCGTTTGTTGTTTGCGTCATAGAAAGATCGGTGAACCGTTAGGTTAGCCTCTTCTGCCAACTGACTCGCCAGAGGACGCATCTCCCTTGTTACCTGTTTGAGGGCGTCGTTGTCAAATACTTCGCCGTTTTCACATGCCTTTGGGAAGCCCTTGGCTATATCGGCGGATCAAGATCAGCTATCCATGCCTTGGCTCGAGTCAGTGCTAGTAAAGTGCCAGCCCGGGCAGCGGATCGCTTCAACTCTTCTATCTGCGATGGCGTCATAGATAGCCGGTCCAGCATGTCCTTGATCAGTGTTGGAGCCGCATTGTCATACGAAGTGGCACAAATAACCCGTTGTACGCCGGTATATAACTGTTCAATCAGTATATACGCGGCCTTGAGTTTCTTCCGTATATCAGAACCCAGATGAGCAATGCGCCTGCCTATAGCGGTTCAATAAGTTCATGTTAAACCAGAGAAAATTTCAAAGCGGAATATTCATAAAGCCTTGGTAAACAGTGCTTACCAAATATTGCAGATGTCATGGCATGGACTTGGCGCTTTAATCCAGTAAGCTCTTCCGTCACCGGTTTAAGAGCTGATTCAGCGTCTTCCGCCGCTTGACAATCCAGCCTTTTCGGTATCCCAGTTGGCCTGTTCAGACTTGTACCATTCCTTGAGCTGCTCCATGGTGGTTAAGGCGGTTTCAATTCATCCTTGGCCTTGGTGGTTTACGCTTGTTGGGATTTCAGATTTTCTTGAAGGTCACAATTTGTGAGACTTGTTGGCTTATCTCACTCTGCAATGAAGAGAGCATGTTAATATCTTTGTTAAAGTCCCAAGCATCTAACCAGTTATACACTTGGCACTTGGGGGCTAATGTGGATCATTTTATGTTGATTATTGAAGTCCCAAGGATTAATACAAGTTTTAATCATGGCACTTGGGGGCTAATGTGTGTTTGATCAGAAATACAAAAGGAAATCTCATAAAGTACAATATGGAATATACAAAGTCGGTTTGACTTTCTAAAGACAAACCGGCCCTTAGAGACTACAATGCAATGAAGGTCTGAGCAAAGAGCAAAATTGTTTACCACATAGTGCCCCTTCATCAGATTTACTAAACCGGCTTCATAATCACGGCTTGTGTAAAGCGGTTCAAAAGCGGAGTGAAGCTCTTGAGCAGAAAGATCGACATAAGCTGACCAATCAGTTTTCTCCTTCCCCTTGCTCATAGCAGCAAATTCATCCTTGGCAGTGTGCTTTGATAGAACAACTGGATTACCAGGGGCGGTATATGCAGTACCAATAACAACAACATCATCATCTTTGGCCGGACTGGATGAACTGACATTCTTAACAGGGCTTGGCGCTTTGGTAGCAGGGCTTGGCGGATCAGCAGTTGAGCCCCGCTATTCCACTGTTGGACTTGGAGGAGCAGGAGGATGTGAAGTATTAACCTCTACATTCGGTTCAACCTCTGGCGGGTTAGCATTAGCATCTTGGTCTTTCCCAGCAGAGCTGTCTATAGCAACTTTAGGGTCTTTGCCATGATGCTCTGGAGTCTTCTCTAGATCAACATCAACAATAGGGTCGCTGGTCTTGGCTTTCTTACTTAATCGAGCCTTGGCACTACAACATCAAAGGTTAGAATATGGTAAACCGACAAATAAAAGACAAATTAAGGAGTAATATGCTTACCCAGCGACGAGTTTGAGGGGAGGAAGCTGAGTGGTTGATGAACCGCCAGACGAGTTGGAAGAAGCCTGGTAATTCGGGTTAGACGGATTGAGAGGGCATCGGAAGAAACCTTTCAAGGATAGCGCTTTTCGGAGAACAAGTCACCTCGGGGCGGCGTTTACGGGTTGGCGTATCGGCTAAACCGGACAATGTGATTTGTTGACCGCTATGCGGGTTGTGCGAAGTTCTTCAACTTCTGTGTCTCAAAGAAAAAAATTTTGGATCCAAATGAGCAAGGGGTGAGATCGTTTTACTTTCGGGACTGTGCGGCGAATTCTTTGAACCGGTACAAGATCTGAATCGGAAGAAAGAAGGATTACCTCAACATGTTCTGCACGGCTGGCCTCAGCATCATCCTGAGAATAGTAATTGTCAATAAGATGGATGAAAAAGGAACCAAGTGAGTCAAAGTTCTACCTCAGCGTCGAATTCTTCCTCTTCTGGCGGATCAGAAGACTCGGTGGTTTTCTTCTTGCCAGCTTTCTTGGTGGCCTTGGTCTTTGCACGAGGAGCCCGGGCCGGTTTAGTCCGTTTCCAAAAGGAGCTGTTAGCCTGAAATTAAGACAAGGAAAGGTTAGTACACAGTCAATACGGAAGCAAATCAGTAAAGTACTTAGATGAACTTTACGCTGGCGGTTTATTGGAGGCATAAAATGGAGCCAACCGGTTTGGCTACATGCGAGATCGGTTCATCAAGCATTTTCTTCACCGATTCATAACTTCAAGCTCGGTTATTACTATTTCATGATATCGTTGAGGTCTTTGACATCACCGGTATATTCATGCATCAATCCGGGCGGCGGCTTAAAGGTAAAATGGCCCAAGAAACCCAGCAGCGGACAAGATCAATGCCAGTTAAACCGTTGGCCATCAGAGCCCGGAGCTTGGTGAGTTGATGTGCAAAATTCTTCCGTTCTGCGGCGGTCAAGCGTAAAGGTAATGGGTGGCCGTTGCTAAGCCGGTGAGGGCGATAACCCGGCAAAGGATTTTCTCCATCAGGGGCAGTGTTCCGGCAGTAAAACCAGGTTTGATTCCAATCTTTGGGATGGTTGTGATGTTTTGCATGAGGAAGTCAACTTCTTTTCTTTTCGAATTGAAAGCATACCACCAAGCTACGTGTTGGGACCATCGAGAATTCCGTCGGCGGTTCAAATGAAAGAAGTCCCGAAATAGCTCCACGGTTGGCTCTTCTTGAAGATAGACTTGAGAAAACTTGAAAGTTGCATATATTGGACACGAATTGGACCAATATCTTGCGGATGGAGTTGGAAGCTTGCGAGGACATCCGGAAAAATTTTGATCGGGCGGACTGAATCCCGGTCTAAGTGTTGCATAAAACAATCACCTCTCCTTCTTGAGGTTTAGGTGGACATTCGATTCGGAACTTCGCCCGATGGAGAACACTTTTGAGGCTAAAACACCAATGGTGACATAACCGTTGATTTGTGTTTCCGTGATCCGGGATGAACAATTGCAAGCATAGATTTGTTTCATCATTCGGAAGGGGCTGAAAGGAAAAACAAGTGCCGGTTTAAGAATTTACGGTTTAAGGTGTACAATTCAGTGTTAAACCGGAGAAAAATACTATGTAATGTTCAATTGGCGGTTTAAGCGAGGGCTAATGATATATGGCGGATTGGCTATCAAAAGTTAAACCGCCCGGGGCGAAGGGCTAAGATTCAAAATTTCTACTAAGTGTTGCAAAAACAAGTTTCACAATATGACAGTGTAATTTCAGATCTACCGAGGATGACTGAAGAAAATGTTTCTGAGCCCTACAATGGCGCTAAAGAGGAACAGAGACGAACTAGGCGGAGTTTATTCAGAAGCAGTAAGATGCTACAGTACGGTGAACTAACGGAATAGATCTAGCTGCAGTTCAAACCTATCAGGCACATCTGTATACCCTTAGTACAAAGACTAGAAGGAGGAACATAGAAGAACTGATGAACAGCGGCGGACATGGATGAACTCGAAAAACTTTAACAAAGATCTAGGGTTACGAGACGTGAACTTACCAGGGCCACTCGGCGACGGAGGAGCGCGGCAAGGTCTCTGGAGCAAACAGGTTGATGCAGCGGCCTTGGTCGGTGCAGATCCGAAGAGCGACGGCGGCGGCGTCACGGAGGTCCTTCGGGTCGCGAGGAGGAAGATGAGAAGAAACAGGAGAAAAATGGAAAGGCCCGTCAAGCTTATTTAGAATAAGGCAGAGGATAAGTGACAGGCGCGAGAATCAAGGAGTCAAAAGAGGCAAGTGGCGTAGCTGTCGCCTCGATTTCCGGGATGACATTAAATGAAGGGAATCTTTTTATTCGTTTTTTACAGAGATGACGTCATGATGATCCGTTGCTGTGTCCTGAGGATGACGTCACGGCGGTTTAACAAGATTTATAAAGGGAAGATATCATGGCGGTTTATGAGAAGTGAAGGAAGATATTTACAGGATTTTTCTAAGTGTTGAAGATTGACATGAACAGGTTCAAATCAATCTGGGGCCTAATGTTGGGGATATAACTACTGAGTGTAAACTGCCCAGGAGGGGCCGGTTCACCCTCAACTATATTGAAGCCCACAAGACTCAGAAGATGGCGTTTTACTATGAAGCTTAGAGGCCCGGAGCCCAAAGGCGGATTAGGGCCCGTAGTGGTAAACCGCCATAGTCATGTAACTTGTGTTGTAAGATAAGGAAAGGAGAGACCGAGCTGAACACTTGTATGAGTCGGCCTCGGGACTCTGTAGACCGGCCGGGCGTCAACCCATGTATATAAGGGGATGACCCGGTGGCGGTTCAGGGACAACAAACAACAACTCGAGGCTCAGGCAAGCGTATTTCGCTCCCTGGTCATCGAAACCCAATCAATCCCATCACAACTAGACGTAGGCTTTTACCTTCATCGAAGGGGCCGAACTAGTATGAACTCCCGTGTCCCTTGTCCGGTTTAACCCCTTCAAGCTAACCCATTGCGATGGCTCCACGACTAAGTCCTTTCATGAGGACATCTGACGTGTTAATTCCACGACACCCCACTGGCCCCACTCTCTCCCTCCTCTCCCCTGATTTGGATCGGGATCGAGAGGAGGAGGCTGCCGCTCGCTGCCTGAACCACGACGCCGGCGCCCCGTCCCCATCGCCAATCCCGCTGCCCGTCGCCCCACCTCGCCGGCGTAGAAGGCCACCCCACGCCACGGCCTCCTTCTCGTGGCTCCCTACCATGCTCCGACCCCCTCGCATCGCCAACCTCCTCCTCCGCATCCCGCGTTGGACGCCCTTGCCGGAGACCAGCCGCCTCCTCGCAGCACGCCATCGCCTCGAGCTCCCAGGACCCCCCTTGCCCGCGCGCCTGCCGCGCCGGGGCTAGGCTCGCCACCTTGGCGCTCGTCGGCCATCGCCCATCCCGGCCGCCTCATCTGCCCCGTCGGTCGTCACCGTCAACCCACCACCACCACTGCTTCCTCCTCTCCGTCGGGCGTGCTCCCGAGCTCACTGTGAGCTCCCGGTCCTCTGTGGCCTCTCCCCTTTCTCCCCCTCGCCTCGTAACTCGGATGCAGCCGAGGCCGCGCTGTAACGCCCTCGATGCGGCTATATCTCCCACGTGTCGAAGCACGACTTAGAGGCATAACCGCATTGGAAGCAATGTCGCAAGTGAGGTAATCTTCACACAACCCATGTAATACATAAGGAAAGAGATACATAGTTGGCTTCGATCGCCACTTCACACAATACATAAATAAACATCCATCATTCAGATTACACTCAAGGTCCGACTACGGAACCAAAATAAAAGAAGACTACCCCAAATGCTACAGATCCCGATCGTCCCAACTGAGCTCCACTCTCGATCATCGGGAAAAGACACATAATGTGACCACGTTCCTCGTCGAACTCCCACTTGAGCTCGGTTGCGTCATCTGCCGCATCGTCGGCACTGCAACTATTTTGGTAGAATCTGTGAGTCACGGGGACTCAGCAATCTCACACCAGCGAGATCAAGACTATTTAAGCTTATAGGAAGGACAGAGTTATGAGGTGGAGCTGCGACAGCGACTAGCATATATGGTGGCTACATTTGCAAAAGAGAGTGAGAAGAGAAGCAAAGGCACGGTCGTGAAGCTAGTAGCGATCAAGAAGTGATCTGAACTACTTCGTCAAACATAACTCCAACACCGTGTTCACTTCCGGACTCCGCCGAGAAGAGACCATCACGGTTACACCTTGATTGATGTGTATTTTAATTAAGGTCAACCGGGTTTTCTACAACGGACATTAACAAATTCTCATCGCCTCATAACGCGGGCACGGCTTTGAAAGATAATACCCTGCGGGGTGTCCCAACTTAGCCCATTATAAGCTCTCTCGGTCAATGAAGGATATTCCTTCTACCGGAATACCGATCGATCTCGGAATCCCGGACTACAAGACATTTCGACAACAATAAAACAAGTCCAGCAAAAGCCGCCCGATTGTGCCGACAAATCCCGATAGGAGCTGCACATATCTCGTTCTCGAGGCACATCCGGATAGGTCAGCCCTCGAGTAAAACCAGCCCTCGAGTTGCCTGTGGTGGCCCCTTGATCTGCCCGTTTGGACGGCCACTTTCGAAGGAGCACTGGTCCGGGGGTTAAATAAAGATGACCCTCGGGCTCGCGAAAACCAGGGGACAAGGCTTAGGTGGCAAATGGTAAAACCAATGTTGGGCCTTCTTTGGAGGAGTCTTATTCAAAGCGAACTGTCAAGGGGTCCCATAAATCACCCAACCGTGTAAGGAGCGCGAAATCAAGGAACATAACACCGGTATGACGGAAACTAGGGTGGCAAGAGTGGAACAAAACACCAGGCATAAGGCCAAGCCTTCCACCCTTTACCAAGTATATAGATGCATTAATTATAGCAGATATATTGTGATATCCCCAACAAGTAAACATGTTCCAACAAGGAACAACATCTCCATGTTCCAACAAGGAACAAACTTCATCTTCACCTGCAACTAGCAACGCTATAAGAGGGGCTGAGCAAAGCGGTAACATAGCCAATCAATGGTTTGCTAGGAAAGGATGGTTAGGGGTTTGACATGGCAATATGGGTGGCATGATATAGCAAGTGATAGGCATCATAGCATAGGCATAGCAAAAGAGCGAGCATCTAGCAAGCAAAGATAGAAGTGATTTCGAGGGTATGGTCATCTTGCCTGCAAAGTTCTCAGAGTTGTCGAAAGCTTGATCCTCGTAAGCGTTCTCAACAGGTTCCTCATTCACGTACTCGTCTCCCGGCTCTACCCAAGCAAGAACACAAACAATGGAACCACAATAAATCACGGTGCAATGCATAAGCAACATGATGCAATACATGGCATGATATGCGAGAAGTGATATGCAATGCGTATGCGGGCTCCGGAAGGAAAATGATGAACCAGGCATCAACTTGGAAAACCAAGTATGCCGCTGGAAAGGTGAGATGATTTCGGTTGAAATCGATATAAAGATCACCGGAAACGGATGCACGGTTTGCAAATGACAAGCAAAACAAGAATGACACAAATCTGCCATTAACAGCATGATACCACTTAGAAAGCAACAAGAAATTAAGCTACTGCACACAAACGTACCAACAAAGCATATGGCAGTGATCTACTCAAGATGCTTGACAAAAGATGAACACTGAGCTACGGCTAAATCACATCATAACAGGTCCAAACAAGCATGGCAAAAGTGCAAAATATATCAGCTTCACAGACTAGTGAAAATACTAACATGGCAGAAACAGCATCAGGAAGCAATGTTCAGAGCAAGCAAACAACATGCTACAGGAACTTATAATAGCAAAACAAGGCATGGCATGAATCTACTCAAAGCATAGAACAAAAGTACCTTACTGACCATGAGCCAAAAAGGATCAGAAGATATGATGGCACCCACGTAAACATAGCAAGTTTCGTTACAGATTTCAGGAAACAGGGCATGACATTGACAGAATTAAGTAGGCACCTTCGCGAGCTTGATGCACTCACTATAGAGCATTTCATGATAAACTAAGCATACACGGATCAACTACAACAACCTTGGAAAAATTGAATAACATGTAAACAATCTGCCAGGAAACATTTTATAGCAAACGTAGAGCTCGATTGACTCAAGCTATGGCACTCCATAATTGCAAACAAGGGCATGGATGGATATAGCATAACCATATGTTCAAAACATCCTTCTGAAGTATCTCAAAATAAGCATGGATCTCGGTAGCATCAAGTTAACATGGCATAAAAATATCAGCAAAACAGGGGCTGAAATCAGCAACATCATGAAGCCTAGTTTGCATGCTTGTGCTAGTCACCACAGAGATCACAAAAATACATGGCATACACCCCTGTAAATATTGCATGGCATATTACAAAACACATGTAGGACTCCAGTTCATAGGGTGCACACATCAATCATGGCAAAAATGACAAAAGTGCATGTTCTGATAAGAATCTGAAACTAACATCACATAGCCCTCTTCCAACAGCATTTCGGGCATCAATATAAGCTCAAATGTAAATGATGCAATGGAATGAAATGATCTACTCTTCGAGGCGAACAATTCGGTATGCTATATGCCCGAAACGGAGCCACGAGTGCAAAATTATGGCATGATGAAATTGCAACAAAATATATCACCGATAAAGACTTAGAGGAAATCGGGGGGAGAAGAAGTCAACCGTCTCGGTGGATCTAGATCGAATCGAGTTCGCCGGAGAAGGAGGCGCTTGGAGTCGGCGGGTCGGGCCGGGCAGGCAGGCGGCCAGCCGGGCGGCAGGCGGCCTTGGGCGCTGGGCGGCCGGGCGAGGCCGAGGCGGCGGGCGGCGCCGGGGACGGCAGCCAGTGTGGTCCGGCCGGCGCCAGCGTGACGGCCGAGGCCAGGGCGCGGGCGGCGGCCGGCCGGCGGCGGGCGGGCGCGCCGGGCGCCTGTGGCGGGCGGCGAGGCCGGAGGGCCTCCAGCAGGCCTGCGATCGACGGCGGCGGCGATGTGGCGCTAAGACACGTGGCGCGCCCAGTTGGCCGGGCGGCGGGCGGGCGTGTCCGCCCGAATCGGACACGTCCGTGGCCCGGGGAGAGGAGCGGGGCTAGGGTTAGGGATGGAGTGATCCGGGATTTGGAAATGGGGGTCTTTAAATAGAGGTAGAGGAGGCTAGGGAGCTCCAAATTGAGCGGTTTTAGCCCTACGATCGTGATCGAGCAGCGATGGACATGGAAGTGACTTAGATGGGTTATTGGGCTGTTTTGGAGGGGTGTTGGGCTGCAACTTAAAGGAAAAAGTCCAAAACAAACCCTAAACTTGTAGACGAAAGCTAAATCGAACCCTGAACTTCAAATCCCTGAAATCAGCACACTAAACTATCTAATCCCGGTCTATTTTAAACCTTGAGTGCGTTCCCAAACAGGGATCGTCGACGTGGCATGTTGAACCCGGGATGGTTGGCTGCGGCCAGACTGGGCCGGCCCCTAGACTGGGCCGGCCTATAAGGAAGGGCCGAAGCTTGTTTTTTCTTTTTGCAACATTTTTCCGAACCGCGCTACGTAAAAAGTTGAATAAGAAGTGCCCTGCGAATCAAACTTGCGACATGACGCTCGTCAAGTCTTCCTGCTAGCCACTTTAACAGCTGGTTGTTGGTAGCGTAGGTGAAGCACGATAATATTTAAACACACGCAGCATGGAGGTTTGAAAACATTTTTTGTAATATTTCGAAACATTTCCTTGAAAATTGCCAACAGTTTTGAAATCCGAATATTCTAACAACCAATTTTTTTAAATTCCAACATTGTTTTAAAAAATTGAACAATTTCTGGAGTTACGAACAGTTTTTGAAAAACATACATTTTTTAAAAAAAAACCTGAACCATTTTTAACGCCCCGAACATTCTTAAGAGTGTGAACACTTTTTGGCGAAAAATAACAAATTGCTCAAAACACGAACGATTTTGAAACCTGAACAAATTTTCCCATTTTAAAGTTTTTTAGAAAGTGTTCACGTTCTAAAATATTGTTCAGGTTTCCAAATTTGTTCCCATTTTTTCAAAATATGTTTATCTTTAAAAATGTTTATGCTTTAAATTTTTTTTTTCACTTTAAAATTTAGTTCAGGTTTCAAAAATTGTTAGTGAATTGAAAATTTCGTTCACGTTTAAAAATGGTTCATGTAGAAAAATTATTCAGGGATTTAAAAAAGGTTCACGTTTGAAAATTTCATTGTGTGTTTTTTGAATCGCAATTCCAAAAATTGTTTAAAAAATTGCAAAACATGTTTGGAGCTGGAAAAACTCTTTGTTGCTTTTAAGAATATCCGAATTTAAAAAATGTTGATCATTTTCAAGAAAATGTTTAAAATTCTAAAATGTTTTCAAACCTCGATGCTATGTAGTCTGGTTAAATACATCCGCGCTTCACACTTGTCGGTTAAAGTTACCTGGTGGAGTGGCTACACGACGAGGTTAGCAGCGCCGGATCTAAAGTTCGGATCCCCGTGAGTATCGTCTTTTGCTATTTTAAAGTCGAAAAACACGTTTTGCATTTGGTGGGCCGGCCCAGTCGCCAACGATCCCGGTTCGACTCGCTCAAGGTTTAATATAGACCGGGATTACATAGTTCGGTGTGCTAATTTCAGGGATTTAAAGTTCAGGGTTCGGTTTAGCTTTCGTGTACAAGTTCAAGGTTTGTTTTGGACTTTTTCCCAACTTAAAAGAGGCCTTTGCGAGAGTGAGGTTAACCGTTGGAGTACCAAACGAGCTCCAAATGACCCGAAACTTGACAGGTGGTCTACCGGTGGTGTACCAAGGCCACTTGACAAACCTCGGTCCATTCCGAGAAAGTTTAGTACCGCTCACGGAAAAATGTAAAGGGGCGCCGGGGACATAGGAGTGCGGATTGCAAAAGCGGACAACGGGAAAATGCTCGGAATCATGAGGCGAACACGTATCGAATGCGATGCACATGATGGCATGATATGAAATGCATGACATGGACAAAATGCAAAAATGAAGAAAAACCCAACCACGGAGGTAATATCATATCACAATGCCGAAAATGGCAAGAGTTGGAGTTACAAATATGGAAAGTTACATCCGGGGTGTTACACGCGCCGACACCGTCGTCCGACGTCATCACTGTGGCCACCTTCGGCCGTCTCCGCGAACGACTCACACCCCTACGCGCGCCGCGCTGCGCTAGTCCTGCGGGTGGTCGCAGACAACCATTTGGTCACCGGAGTCAGGATCCAGCGTCCTACCGTCGCCCCTGTAGATCACCATCGGCGCTTGGTCTGTTTAGGCCGGCCCTGTCTTAATGACAGGTGGGCCCGGCTGTTTAGTGTTAGCACTAATTAAACCAGAACAGTGGGCACTGATGTGTAGGGCTCCTCCCAGTTAATAATCTACTAAAAATGCCCCTAATGCTAACTGTGACTATGACTCGTGGGGCCACCTCGTTAATTAATTAGTTTGGTTAAATAAAACTTTGTTAAAAAATTGACCCACTGACAGTCTGGCCCCACCTTTAAGTTAAACTAATTCAATGTTAAAACTCTGCCAAGTTACACTTTGTCACTGACAACGGGCCCCCACTGGTTAGTTGACCAGTCAAACCTGCTGATTGGGTAGTCCTAGTCAGTGATAGGTGGGACCCCCTAGGCCCCTTTGACTTTGTTGACCAACAACTGGTCATCAGCTTATCTGGCTGACCCAGCCCCCACCCCCCATGTCGGACTTAGTAGCACATGTGTGGGTACACTACGTGTACCCATAGTAATTTCACTTTTATTTTTGATTTCAATTAAATTTAGAGAATGAATAAAACTTTGAAAATTAATATAAATTTAATGGTAGCTCGGATGGAAAAACTTTGTACATGAAAGTTGCTCAGAACAACTAGACGAATCCGATACGCAGTCCGTTCGTCCGCCACACATGCCTAGCATAGCAAACATGGAACTTTCCCCCTCCGGTCCGTCTGTCCGAAAACGCAAAACACCGGGAATACTTTCCCGGATGTTTTCCCCCTTCGCCGGTATCACCTACTACCGTGTTAGGGCATACCTACGCCGCGTATTGCCTTGTTATGTTTTGTTATGCTTTGTTTGCTCCGTATTTACTATTTCTTCCCCCTCTTCTTCTCCGGTAGACCCCGAGACCAGCGCTGATACCACCGAGTACGAATCGTCACCGCGACCCTTCTTCTGTACAATGAGCTTCCGCAAGCCCCCCCTTGATCACTAGATATCGCCTATTCTTCTCTCCGCTTGCATTAGAGTAGTGTAGCATATTCTTGCTTCGATTAATCCTATTCTCTGCATAGCCTATCATTGTTGCTCTGAGCTTGTTACCCTTACTTGCTATCCTCTTGCTTAGAATAGGATGCTAGTGTTCCATCGAAGGCCCTACACTCTTGTCCATCTGCCATGCTATACTCTTTGGCAGTGATCACTTGGGAGGTGATCACGGGCATATGCTATATACTTTATCTTGTTACATTACTTATGATACTGTTGTTAGGAGATGGGGGCTTTGAAGGGCAGGTGGCTCCATCCCGTAGAGGTGGGCTGGGTTCCCGACGGCCCCGATTGTTACTTTGTGGCGGAGCGACAGGGCAGGTTGAGACCACCTAGGAGAGAGGTGGGCCTGGCCCTGGTCGACGTTCGCGGATACTTCAATTAACACGCTAAACGAGATCTTGGTATTTGATCTGAGTCTGGCCACTGGCCTATACGCACTAACCAACTACGTAGGAACAGTTATGGGCACTCGGCGTCGTGGTATCGCCAAGCCTTCGTGACGTCGGCGACGGCGGCGCTGCCGGATTGGACCGAACGCTGCTAGGCTAGGTCTGCTTCCGGCCGCCCTAACGTCTTGGTGTGCAATTGGCGATGGGCCTGCCCTGCGCCATAGGATTTAGACCGCGTGTTGACCTCTCTGTTGTGCTTAGGTAGGGCTGCGACGTGTTGATCTTCCGAGGCCAGGCATGACCCAGAAATGTGTGTCCGGCCAAATGGGATCAAGCGTGTTGGGTTATGTGGTGCACCCCTGCAGGAAAGTTAATCTATTCGAATAGCCGTGATCTTCGGTAACAGGATGACTTGGAGTTGTACCTTGACCTTATGACAACTAGAACTAGATACTTAATAAAACACACCCTTCCAAGTGCCAGATACAACCTGGGGATCGCTCTCTAACAGGGCGACAAGGAAGGGATCGCCGTGTAGGATTATGCTATGCGATGCTACTTGGAGGACTTCAATCTACTCTCTTCTACATGCTGCAAGACGGAGGCTGCCAGAAGCGTAGTCTTCGACAGGATTAGCTATCCCCCTCTTATTCTTGCATTCTGCAGTCCAGTCCACCGATATGGCCCTTTACACATATACCCATGCATATGTAGTGTAGCTCCTTGCTTGCGAGTACTTTGGATGAGTACTCACGGTTGCCTTGTTCCCCCTTTTTCCCCCTTTATTTACCCGATTGCTGCGACGAGAGACGAGGGAGCCCAGAGCCGAGCGCCACCTTCGACGGCGACTCCTACTACCTAATGGAGGTGCGTGCTACTACGTGCGGTCACGTGACAACAACCAGGAGTAGTTTAGGAGGATCGAGCGGGAGGCATCGCCTCTTCGATCTGTATCCCAGTTTGTGCTAGCCATCTTATGGCAACTTGTTTAACTTATGTCTGTACTCAGATATTGTTGCTTCCGCTGACTTGTTTATGTTGACCACTTGTATTCGAGCCCTCGAGGCCCCTGGCTTGTAATATGATGCTTATATGACTTGTTTTACTTTTAGAGTTGTGTTGTGATACCTTCTCGTGAGTCCCTGATCTTGATCTTACACGCTTGCGTGCATGATTAGTGTACGATTGAATCGGGGGCGTCACATAACCAGCAATCAGAGTTGCAATTCTATCAATGATACTATCGTACTACTTATACACACAGGACACTTGTTTCACCATGCCAGAGTATTACATCAAAATCTCTCGGCGGATAGATCAGTTCGGCAGTACTGAAGAATTTTAAAGTTGATTTTGACCAGCTCTCCTTGCCGAGAAAGTTCGATTTTGACATCATCCCCTACCACAAGATATGATTTAGATTTGAACCTTGACCATCCTTTAGCATCAATCATCATGCGACCATCCTTTGTACTTACGGTATATTGAGCAGGTTCATTCACACCAAGGTTGCGCATGGTAAGAGAAACTTGGCCGCCGTCGCCCGGATTGTTGAACGACTCCCTCGTTGCTCTAGGAATTCTCTATTTGCAAACAAGAAGACATACCCAAACAGTTAGATCAACATAGTGAATCATGCGAAACAACATGGAAATAAAAAAGAACGAAACACTTGGGCGGCCAATGCTTACCAAGAAGGTGGACATGTCGGTTTTTGTAAGGACTTTGGTATATGAAGTGAGAACTGCAGCCTAGTTTGTTGCCGGTGCAACTGCTCGTTGATTTACCGCTGCACGGGCGGAGCAGATGCAAGTGCAAGTGTTGGTGCAGGTGCGAAGCTGCTGCTCGCTTGCGGAGATGGTGCTCCTTGTAGAGTCTGGTGCGGTGTCGGGGCAGGTGCCGGTGTCAATGCCCGATCCTCTGGTAGATCAGCCTGATCCGCTGACACGGTCGGTGCCCAATCCTCACCGGATCGACCGAGTTGCTGCCATTGTCGATGCTAGAGCAATTGCGGTGCTCGATCCGTTCTTTGAAGGTGGTACCGATGTGCGAGATAGCGGCGATCGTGTGCAGTCCGGTATGATCAGCTTTCTAACTTGACTAGGCTTCGTGGACCGTGATCCAGTTTTTTTCTTCATTTCTTTTAAGCGCGAGAAGGACTAATTGTGGCGTTTTGTTAAACCAAACTGCAGTTCATCATAGGGATTCAGCTTGTACTCGATACAACAGGTGATCCAATTTTTTCTAGTAATATAAGTGATGGACAATGCCTTCGTTACTGACACGACATAAGAAGTGAAACCTGCAAAAATAGCCATTGTAGAGCAAACCAAACGGTTTATTCTGTGATGCATGTCACATGGCAAAACCTGCATCTTAAAATTGCAGGAAAAGAAAGAAAACATGACATTAAATCAATAAGATTTAGATAGTAAATCAATAAGATTTACTTGATGTGACACAAGTGAATCCTTACCAGGAAATCACTATGTTGAAGTACTAAACAGAAGATTGATCGTCCAACTATGGGTGGCATGCAGGGGCCCCGCCTACTCCCACAAGCAGGACAGTCCAAAGGTCATGACAAATCGTATGGACCGAACATCCATGGGACTGGAAATCCTGGTGGGTGCGATAAACCCTGCAATGCATACAGATATTGGAGTGTAACCATAATTGATAAACCGTCCTCACAAAAAAGATGATATGGATACTTCAAAATATCTGATGAATTGAGTGGATGACATTAACATAGACCGTTCTCGGGACTGACCACACACCAAAAGCGGCAAGACTAATAAACAATACAGGTTCACAAACACAAATCAAGTCTTGAACAATAGTACTTACTACGCACAAGCAAAGTTGCACTAATTAAACTCTGCAGACTATTCTTGCCACCGACCTACGGATGAACCCCGCATAACCGACTAGGCCATGGACTTACGTGAGATGTCTACCGCACCATCACCATCTTGTCAACCTTGGAGAACCTAACAGAGTGGTCTTTCCACTCATAAACATGATCATGAAGACAGGCTGCATCAGATTTGTTGGGAAGCTTTACAAGAACCACACCCTTCGTGATCGAAGGCATAGCCAGGAAATTGTTGTGGTCAAGTACAGAATCGAGAACACGCCTGACAACAATGCTACAGGAAAACACTAGTTCAGGACACGTGGCGACAAGGACACAGCAGCTAGATAGTTTAGCAGTAGAACTCATCCTCAGGTCTTCCAGTTCACACGGCATGACTTTGAGAACTTCATCTCCACCGCGGACCTGGTTCTAATTCAAACAGAAACCATATTTTATTACTACCTCCATTCAGAAATATAAGATGATTTTCGATATTATACTCCATATATGACTACATATGCGCACAGAAATGAGTGAACAAAGACACTAGAACATGTCTTCAAAGGCATGAGAGTAGAGGGATTACTTGCAATATCCATAACACGAGTTACTGAGGCAAATATACCCTCTTCAAAGGTAGCATTGATGTTCATAAAGTACTCCCTCCATCCCAAAATTCTTGTCTTAGATTTGTCTAGATACGGATGTATCAAGTCACATTTTAGTATTAGATACATCTGTATCTAGACAAATCTAAGACAAGAAATTTGGGACAGAGGGAGTAGTTGAAAGTAATCTATAAGAAATCAGTGTCAACCTCTCGCATGTCTTGGTCAAAAGAGGAATTTAGAACCGTCATTTGGCACACAAAAATCACATGCAAGATCAACCAGAAAGTTGTACTACTAGTACTAGTACTGCGTGTTAGATGAAAAAACATGATCAAGATCAAGAAAAATATCGTCAAGAAGAGATATTACCTAGACTTGCTTAATGAGGGATCCCGGAGAGGGGGGGCTTGGACAGGGCGATGGCTTTGAGCTTGTCTGCGGTAGTCTCGGCGAGGTGCTTGTGCTTCTTCGTACCATGAGCCTCGACGGTTTTGGCGAGAGCCATAGACATCGCTTCGGTCCGTGCTCCAGCGTCCATCAAGAAACTGTCAAATAGAAATAAAAGAAAAGAAACCATAATCACAAACCCAAAAGAATAAAAGAGAGGGAGTTATAGGATCAGTTTCGGGGTTGCAAGACCGGGCCTTGGCCAGAATCAACACCATTGATGTGCTCACCTTTCCTTCTTTCAATGGCAGATGCAGGTCGGGGTTTTCTTGAAGAAATGAGGAACAAGATGAGGGAGAAGCGAGGGCTGGGTAGAGAGGAAGCTGAGAGAGAAGAGTGAAATGATGGTTGCTTCGTCCCTCCAACTTACTGCTGGAAAGGAGGGGGTTTTGTGATTTGACGGCTCATTGGGCATTACAATGGCGCTTCGATCGGGGTAGTCTACCATCACTCTACTACGGAGTAATTTAGTGCATGGTTGGTGGACCCTGATGCTGGCTGTCCCACACGTCGGCGAAAGTGAGTAATTTAGTGCATGGCTGGAGGAGGATACGCACGGTAGAGGCGTGTCCACTGCTTTTCTCCTCAAGAAAAAAATGATTACAGCAAGCGTTTCCACTCTTACGATGCAGGAGTGCGAAACACGGCAGCCACTTGAACATACACAGTGCTCCTACTACTAGGCATGTGCAGTGGTTCATACGTCAGTACTACATAATCTTGTTGCTAGTGTAGTAAGATATTGTTGGGGAACGTTGCAGAGAATAAAAAAAATTCCTACGGTTTCACCAAGATCCATCTATGAGTTCATCTAAGCAATGAGTCATGTGAGAGAGATTGCATCTACATACCACTTTGTAGATCACGAGCGGAAGCGTTCAAAAGAACGGGGATGAAGTAGTCGTTCTCGTCGTGATCCTATCACCGGAGATCCTAGCGCCGAACGGACGGCACCTCCGTGTTCAACACACGTACGGAGCGGATGACGTCTCCTCCTTCTTGATCCAGCAAGGGGGAAGGAGAGGTTGAGGAAGATGGCTCCAGCAGCAGCACGACCGGCGTGATGATGGTGGAGAGCGATCTCGGCAGGCTTCGCCAAGCACTCAGCGGAGGAGGAGAGGTGTTGGGAGGGAGGGCTGCGCCTTGAAGTGTGTTGCAGCCCTCCTCGCCCCTCTATTTATAGGGGAAGGGAGAGGGGGGCCCCCTCTAGATGGGATCTAGAGGGGGCGGCGACAAGGGAGGGGCTTGCCCCCAAGCAAGGGTGCCCCCTCGGGTTTCCCCAACCCTAGGCGCATGGGCCCTAGGGGGGAGTGGCGCCCCAGCCCACTTTGGGCTGGATCCCTTCCTCATACAGCCCATAAGGCCCTCCGGGAGAGGTGGCCCCTCCCGGTGGACCCCAGAACCCTCTCTGGTGGCCCCTGGTACAATACCGATATGCCCCAAACCTTTCCGGTGACCGTATGATGACTTCCCATATATAAATCTTTACCTCCGGACTATTCCGAACTCCTCGTGACGTCCGGGATCTCATCCGGGACTCCAAAGAACATTCGGTAATCACATACAAGTCTTCCTAATAACCCTAGCGTCACCGAACCTTAAGTGTGTAGACCCTACGGGTTCGGGAGACATGTAGACATGACCGAGACGGCTCTCCGGTCAATAACCAATAGCGGGATCTGGATACCCATGTTGGCTCCCATACTCCTCGATGATCTCATCGGATGAACCACGATGTCGAGGATTCAAGCAACCCGTATACTATTCCTTTGTCGACGGTATGTTACTTGCCCGAGACTCGATCGTCGGTATCCCAATACCTCGTTCAATCTCGTTACGGCAAGTCACTTTACTCGTATCGTAATGCATGATCCGTGACGGACACTTGGTCACTTTGAGCTCATTATGATGATGCACTACCGAGTGGGCCCAAGTGATACCTCTACGTTATCTGAGTGACAAATCGATCTCGATCCATGTAAACCCAATGTACACTCTCGGAGATACATAGTGTACCTTTATAGTCACCCGATTCGTTGTGGCGTTTGGTACACCCAAAGCACTCCTACGGTATCCGGGAGTTACGATCTCATGGTCTAAGGAAGAGATACTTGACATTGGAAAAGCTCTAGCAAAACGAACTACACGATCTTGTGCTATGCTTAGGATTGGGTCTTGTCCATCACATCATTCTCCTAATGATGTGATCCCATTATCAACGACATCCAATGTCCATAGTCAGGAAACCATGACTATCTATTGATCAACGAGCTAGTCAACTAGAGGCTCACTAGGGACATATTGTGGTCTATGTATTCACACGTGTATTACGATTTCCGGATAATACAATTATAGCATGAATAAAAGACAATTATCATGAACAAGGAAATATAATAATAATCCTTTTATTATTGCCTCTAGGGCATATTTCCAACAGTCTCCCACTTGCACTAGAGTCAATAATCTAGTTACATTGTGATGAACCTAACACCCATAGAGTTACGGTGTTGATCATGTTTTGCTCATGGAAGAGGTTTAGTCAGCGGATCTGCGACATTCAGATCCGTATGCACTTTGCAAATTTCTATGTCTCCATCTTGAACATTTTCATGGATGGAGTTGAAGCGGCAACTTGATGTGCACTGGTCTTCTTGTGAAACCTGGGCTCCTTGGCAAGTGCAATAGCTCCAGTGTTGTCACGAAAGAGTTTGATCGGCCCGACGCATTGGGTATGACTCCTAGGTCGGTGATGAACTCCTTCACCCATATTGCTTCATGTGCTGCCTCCGAGGCTGCCATGTACTCCGCTTCACATGTAGATCCCGCCATGACGCTACGCTTGCAGCTGCACCAGCTCTTCGCTCCACCATTCAACATATACACGTATCCGGTTTGTGACTTAGAGTCATCCAGATCTGTGTCGAAGCTAGCGTCGGCGTAACCCTTCTGACGAGCTCTTCGTCACCTTCATAAACGAAAACATGTCCTTTGTCCTTTTCGGTACTTTAGGATATTCTTGACCGATGTCCAAGGTCCCTTGCGGGATTACTTTGGTACCTTCCTACCAAACTTACGGCAAGGTTTACATCAGGTCGATACAGCATGGCATACATAATAGATCCTATGGCGAGGAATGGGGATGACGCTCATCTCTTCTTTATCTTTTGTCGTGGTCGGACATTGAGCCGAGCTCAATCTCACACCTTGCAGTACAGGCAAGAACCCTTTCTTGGACTGATCCATTTTGAACTTCTTCAAAATCTTATCAAGGTATGTGCTTTGTGAAAGACCTATGAGGCGTCTCGATCTATCCCTATAGATCTTGATGCCTAATATGTAAGCAGCTTCTCCAAGGTCCTTCATTGAAAAAAATTTATTCAAGTAGGCCTTAATGCTTTCCAAGAGTTCTATATCATTTCCCATCAAAAGTATGTCATCTACATATAATATGAGAAATGCTACAGAGCTCCCACTCACTTTCTTGTAAACGCAGCTTCTCCATAAGTCTCAGATAAACTAAACGCTTTGATCATCTCATCAAAGCGAATGTTCCAACTCCGAGATGCTTGCACCAGCCCATAAATGGATCGCTGGAGCTTGCATACTTTATTAGCATTCTTAGGATCGACAAAACCTTCCGGCTGCATCATATACAGCTCTTCCTTAAGATAACCGTTAAGGAATGCCGTTTTGACGTCCATCTGCCATATCTCATAATCATAGTATGCGGCAATTGCTAACATGATTCGGACGGACTTAAGCTTCGCTACGGGAGAGAAAGTCTCATCGTAGTCAATCCCTTGAACTTGCCGATAACCCTTAGCGACAAGTCGAGCTTTATAGATGGTGACATTACCATCTGCGTCCGTCTTCTTCTTAAAGATCCATTTGTTTTCTATCGCTCGCCGATCATCGGGCAAGTCTGTCAAAGTCCATACTTTGTTTTCATACATGGATCCTATCTCGGATTGCATGGCTTCAAGCCATTTGTTGGAATCTGGGCCGCCATCGCTTCTTCATAGTTCAAGGTTCACCGTTGTCTAACAACATGATTTCCGTGACAGGGTTGCCATACCACTGGGTTTGGAACGTGTCCTTGTGGACCTCTGAAGTTCAAGAGCAACTTGATCCAAGTACTTTGATCATCATCATTAATTTCCTCTCCGGAGGTGTAGGCACCACAGGAACATTTTCCTGAGCTGCACTACTTTCCGGTTCAAGAGGTAGTACTTCATCGAGTTCTACTTTCCTCCCACTTACTCCTTTCGAGAGAAACTCTTTTTCAAGAAAGGATCTGTTCTTGGCAACAAAGATCTTGCCTTCGGATCTAAGGTAGAAGGTATACCCAATGGTTTCTTTGGGGTATCCTATGAAGACACATTTTTCCGACTTGGGTTCGAGCTTTTCATGTTGAAGTTTCTTGACATAAGCATCGCATCCCCAAACTTTTAGAAACGACAGCTTAGGTTTCTTTACAAACCATAATTCATACGGTGTTGTCTCAACGGATTTAGATGGTGCCCTATTTAAAGTGAATGTAGCTGTCTCTAGTGCGTATCCCCAAAATGATAGCGGTAAATCGGTAAGAGACATCATAGATCGCACCATATCCAATAGAGTGCAATTACGACGTTCGGACACACCGTTACGCTGAGGTGTTCCAGGCGGCGTGAGTTGTGAAACGATTCCACATTTCCTCAAGTGTGTACCAAATTCGTGACTTAAATATTCTCCTCCACGATCTGATCGTAAGAACTTTATTTTTCGGTCACGTTGATTCTCTACCTCATTCTGAAATTCCTTGAACTTTTCAAAGGTCTCAGACTTGTGTTTCATCAAGTAGACATACCCATATCTACTTAAGTCGTCTGTGAGAGTGAGAACATAACGATATCCTCCACGAGCCTCAACGCTCATTGGACCGCACACATCGGTATGTATGATTTCCAATAAGTTGGTTGCTCGCTCCATTGTCCCGGAGAATGGAGTCTTGGTCATTTTGCCCATGAGGCATGGTTCACATGTGTCAAATGATTCATAATCGAGAGACTCTAAATGTCCATCAGAATGGAGCTTCTTCATGCGCTTGACACCAATGTGACCAAGGCGGCAGTGCCACAAGTATGTGGGACTATCGTTATCAACCTTACTTCTTTTGGTATTCACACTATGAATATGTGTAATATTACGTTCGAGATTCATTAAGAATAAACCATTGACCATCGGAGCATGACCATAAAACATATCTCTCATATAAATAGAACAACCATTATTCTCGGATTTAAATGAGTAGCCATCTCGCATTAAACGAGATCCTGATACAATGTTCATGCTCAAACTTGGCACTAAATAACAAGTATTGAGGTTTAAAACTAATCACGTAGGTAAATGTAGAGGTAGCGTGCCGACGGCGATCACATCGACCTTAGAACCATTCCCGACACGCATCGTCACCTCGTCCTTCGCCAGTCTCCATTTATTCCGCAGCTCCTGCTGTGAGTTACAAATATGAACAACGGCACGGTATCAAATACCGGGAGTTACTACGAGTACTTGGTAAGGTACACATCAATTACATGTATATCAAATATACCTTTAGTGTTGCCGGCCTTCTTGTCCGCTAAGTATTTGGGGCAGTTCCGCTTCCAAAGCCCTTCCCTTTGCAATAAAAGCACTCTGTCTCGTGCATGGGTCCATTCTTTGACTTCTTTCCGCAACTTGCTTGCAGGCGCCGCAACATCTTTGCCGTCCTTCTTGAAGTTCTTCTTACCCTTGCCCTTTTTGAACTTAGTGGTTTTATTGACCATCAACACTTGATGTTCTTTCTTGATTTCAACCTCTGCTGACTTCAGACATTGAGAATACTTCAGAATGGTATTCACCATCCCACGCATATTGTAGTTCATCACAAAGCTCTTGTAGCTTGGTGGGAGCGATCAAGGATTCTGTCAATGACCGCCTCGTCCGGGAGGTTAATGTCCAGTGGGACAAAGCGGTTGTGCAACCTGCACATTTTGAGTATGTGCTCACTGACAGAACTGTTTTCCTCCATCTTACAACTATAGAACTTGTCGGAGACTTCATATCTCTCGACCCGGGCATGAGCTTGGAAAACCATTTTCAGCTCCTCGAACATCTCATATGCTCTGTGTTGCTCAAATCGCTTTTGGAGCCCTGGTTCTAAGCTGTAAAGCAT
This sequence comes from Aegilops longissima, assembly GCA_021605205.1. Classification (NCBI taxonomy): domain Eukaryota; kingdom Viridiplantae; phylum Streptophyta; class Magnoliopsida; order Poales; family Poaceae; genus Aegilops; species Aegilops longissima. Next base: position 61,109,838 of record CM038676.1, read on the forward strand.
GCCGCACTGAACGAGGGAGTAATCATCAACACGAGACTGCCAAGCATTCATAATGTCTTGGTTCTCTGGGATGGGTGCATCACCTAGCGGTGCTTCTAGGACATATTGTTTCTTGGCTGCTATGAGGATGATCCTCATGTTCCGGACCCAGTCCGAATAGTTGCTGCCATCGTCTTTCAGCTTGGTTTTCTCTAGGAACGCGTTGAAGTTCATGGTGACATGAGCGTTGGCCATTTGATCTACAAGACATTTTGCAAAGATTTTAGACTAATGTTCATGATAATTAAGTTCATCTAATCAAATTATTTAATGAACTCCCACTCAGATTTGACATCCCTCTAGTCATCTAAGTGTTACATGATCCGAGTCGACTAGGCCGTGTCCGATCATCACGTGAGACGGACTAGTCATCGTCGGTGAACATCTCCATGTTGATTGTATCTTCCATACGACTCATGTTCGACCTTTCGGTCTCTTGTGTTCCGAGGCCATGTCTGTACATGCTAGGCTCGTCAAGTTAACCTAAGTGTATTGCTGTGCAAAACTGTCTTACACCCATTGTATGTGAACGTAAGGATCTATCACACCCGATCATCACATGGTGCTTGAAACAGCGAACTTTAGCAACGGTGCACAGTTAGGGAGAACACTTTCTTGAAATTGTTATGAGGATCATCTTATTTACTACCGTCGTTCTAAGTAAACAAGATGCATAAACATAATAAACATCACATGCAATTATATATAGTAGTGACATGATATGGCCAATATCATATAGCTCCTTTGATCTCCATCTTGGGGCTCCATGATCATCTTGTCACCGCATGACACCATGATCTCCATCATCATGATCTCCATCATCGTGTCTTCATGAAGTTGTCACGCCAACGACTACTTCTACTTCTATGGCTAACGCGCTTAGCAATAAAGTAAAGTAATTTACATGGCGTTCTTCAATGACACGCAGGTCATACAAAAATAAAGACAACTCCTATGGCTCCTGCCGGTTGTCATACTCATCGACATGCAAGTCGTGATTCCTATTACAAGAACATGATCTCATACATCACAATATATCATTCATCACAACTTCTGGCCATATCACATCACATGACAATTGCTGCAAAAACAAGTTAGACGTCCTCTAATTGTTGTTGCATCTTTTACGTGGCTGCAATTGGGTTCTAGCAAGAACGTTTTCTTACCTACGAATAACCACAACGTGATTTTTTCAACTTCTATTTACCCTTCATAAGGACCCTTTTCATCGAATCCGCTCCAACTAAAGTGGGAGAGACAGACACCCGCCAGCCACCTTATGCAACTAGTGCATGTCGACCGGTGGAACCGGTCTCACGTAAGCGCACGTGTAAGGTTGGTCCGGCCGCTTCATCCCACAATACCGCTGAAGCAAGATAAGACTAGTAGCGGCAAGCAAGTTGACAAGATCTATGCCCACAACAAAATTGTGTTCTACTCGTGCAATAGAGAACTACGATAGACCTAGCTCATGATGCCACCGTTGAGGAGCGCTGCGAGAAAATAAAAAATTCCTACGGTTTCACCAAGATCCATCTATGAGTTCATCTAAGCAACGAGTCATGTGAGAGAGATTGCATCTACATACCACTTTGTAGATCGCGAGCGGAAGCGTTCAAAAGAACGGGGATGAAGTAGTCGTTCTCGTCGTGATCCTATCACCGGAGATCCTAGCGCCGAACGGACGGCACCTCCATGTTCAACACACGTACGGAGCGGATGACGTCTCCTCCTTCTTGATCCAGCAAGGGGGAAGGAGAGGTTGAGGAAGATGGCTCCAGCAGCAGCACGACGGCGTGATGATGGTGGAGAGGCAGTACTCCGACAGGGTTTCGCCAAACACTCAACGGAGGAGGAGAGGTGTTGGGGAGGGGAGGGGTTGTGCCTTGAAGTGTGTTGCATCCCTCCCCTCGCCCCTCTATTTATATGGGAAGGGAGAAGGGGGGCCGGCCCCTCTATATGGGATCTAGAGGGGGGGCGGCGGCCAAGGGGAGGGGGCTTGCCCCCCAAGCAAGGGGCGCCCCCCCTCGGGGTTTCCCCAACCCTAGGCGCATGGACCACAGGGGAGGGCGCCCAGCCCACTTTGGGCTGGATCCTTCCTCATACAGCCCATAAGGCCCTCCGGGAGAGGTGGCCCTCCCGATGGACCCCGGAACCCCTCCGTGGCCCCAGACAATACCGATATGCCCCGAACCTTTCCGGTGACCGTATGATGACTTCCCATATATAAATATTTACCTCCGGACTATTCTGAAACTCCTCGTGACGTCCGGGATCTCATCCGGGACTCCGAACAACATTCGGTAATCACATACAAGTCTTCCTAATAACCCTAGCGTCACCGAACCTTATGTGTAGACCCTACGGGTTCGGAGACATGTAGACATGACCGAGACGGCTCTCGGTCAATAACCAACAGCGGATCTGGATACCCATGTTGGCTCCCACATACTCCTCGATGATCTCATCGGATGAACAATGATGTCGAGGATTCAAGCAACCCGTATACTATTCCCTTTGTCGACGGTATGTTACTTGCCCGAGACTCGATCGTCGGTATCCCAATACCTCGTTCAGTCTCGTTACCGGCAAGTCACTTTACTCGTATCGTAATGCATGATCCCGTGACCAGACACTTGGTCACTTTGAGCTCATTATGATGATGCACTACCGAGTGGGCCCAGTGATACCTCTCTGTTATACGGAGTGACAAATCCCAGTCTCGATCCGTGTCAACCCAACAGACACTCTCGGAGATACCTGTAGTGTACCTTTATAGTCACTCAGTTACGTTGTGACGTTTGGTACACCCAAAGCACTCCTACGGTATCTGGGAGTTACACGATCTCATGGTCTAAGGAAGAGATACTTGACATTGGAAAAGCTCTAGCAAAACGAACTACACGATCTTGTGCTATGCTTAGGATTGGGTCTTGTCCATCACATCATTCTTCTAATGATGTGATCCCGTTATCAACGACATCCAATGTCCATATTCAGGAAACCATGACTATCTATTTGATCAACGAGCTAGTCAACTAGAGGCTCACTAGGGACATATTGTGGTCTATGTATTCACACGTGTATTACGATTTCCGGATAATACAATTATAGCATGAATAAAAGACAATTATCATGAACAAGGAAATATAATAATAATCCTTTTATTATTGCCTCTAGGGCATATTTCCAACAGATATGACGATGACAAATGATGTTATGCGCATGTGAACTATATGAATAGTAATGTAGTAACATAGTACCGCTTTCTCGACTGTCCGGTCAAGAATGAACGGTGAGATCAATGTTAACAGAACTAGGTCTACAGCGCACAGAAAGTATGGTGCTACAGTACTCCAAGAAACATCAACCATATGAAGCACGAATAATGTTTGGCAGGGTGTATGAAGGGTGCACGGGATGGGAGAAAAAGTTTCCTTCTCGACCCACTTTTGGGTGTTTGGCAGAGTGCATGAAGGGTGCATGAGTCCACACTAGTAGGTTAACACAAATACACAAAGAGGAAACAACTACTCCATCTAGGTGTGTAAGTCATCTTACATTGTGCAGTGCAACCAAGGAGGAGAGGAAAACGAGAAAACTTAATGTCTTTTTGCTAATTAATAGCATTGCATGCAATGAACTAACCACTGCATGTCATGTTTATTAGTCTCAAGTCACTGAAAGCATGCACGGCCCACGTCTCTTATTGGTTGATATGTCACAAAACAAGAAACGGGGAGGGAATTAATGTTTTGGGATTATTTGGTTTTCGTAATGTGACTTACACACTATATTGAGATGAGAATGCAACCAAACACACACACACGCTTTGTGCTACAGTGACTGATCTGCACTGTCTGAGTTTGATCCAACGGTCATGTTGCGCCGAGACATGGACATGCCCATGCAGAGGGCGCCTAAACACCACCGAAGTCCCTCTGCTTCTTGAGGCGCACGACGTTGGTGATGCAGGGGGCGAAACGGCTGAAAGGCAATGCAATCTACGGGAAGGCGGAGGGAGCCAGCCGAGGAGCAGGGAATCTTTTCTTTTTCACCATGGTAAAACACCAGTTGGCGACTTCTCACATCAGGGAGCAGTGGGTTTTACAGGCGGAGTCATCGTGACTAATTGCTGCCGCGCCTGCTCCCGTCAATCAAAAAATTAAAAATTCTGCCGCGCTTGCTCCCGTCAATCAAAAAATTAAAAATCCTGCCGCACTCAAACACCAGAGAAATGCCGCGGTGGATGTATAAATTTACCTGCCGGCAAGTAGATAAAAAAGGGGTGAAAAAACAAATGTGGCGGCGGCCTAGCTAATCGGTCGAACTAGCCCAACTAGCTAGCCACCGTGCTTCACTGATGTACTCGGCGGGAAAAGTGGTCTTTCGTGATTTGACGACTCATTTATTTACTTGCTTCGGCGAAAACGCGCAGTAGGACGTCCCACGTCAGGAAGAATATATGTGTGCACCACCCGGGAGGACCCCGAAACTGCGCGGTAGGGTGTGCCATGTCTCGGCACGGAGGAAAAATGTGTGTGTAAAAAATTACTGTATCAAACGTAGTACCTATGGTTCGACCTCGGACCCAGCCAGTTGGTCGAAAACACCCCACTAGCCACACAGCTTCATCATGCTAACATGGCACGGAGGATAGGTGTGGTTAGCTCCGTCTCGACCAGCCACAACGTCTCTTGTTCTAGGCGATTCTTCTATTTTCCAAGCCTTTTTTTAGTTGTAATAACACCACGACAAGCTAGCGTCGCTCTTCGTGTGTACCCGTGCAAAGGTTAGACGATGGAGAGAAGAGAGAGATCGCAGACCTGGGACCCACCAGTAAGTGAGTCAACGGTCATGCACGTAGACGAGGCACTCCTCTACTCTACTCAACGTAATACTGTATAAAATCAAGTTATGGGACAAAGCCAACAACCATTGTTGTTTCAGGCTATCGACTTACGCTTTGTAGTATAGGTTGCCAGTTCGAATCTCGTCTTTCAGATTTGTTAGTTTTAGGTCCAAATTTGATTAATGACAAGTGGGACCCCCATGTGTTGTTCCGATATTTCAGTGTAGGATGGTTTTTTTAACAAACACTTTGCGCGGTTAGACAAGTTACACGTATTTTGCAAGTTTACGAACAAAAATGACGGTGGCATAGAATATCACATCCACCCCGCAGCTTAGATGCTATGGTGATACGAGTTTTTACACCGTTGGAAGTGAGATCCAATGGCTTGGGAGTAGTCTTTGTAATTATGCGCAATTTCCAAACTCTCCAAAGGTTTTTTTGCAAATAAAACATTCAGGCCTCGTGTGTACCGCTGCATCTTGGATCCACCGGCTCCCCGTTGCTCATATTAGGTGCTCCCCGTAGCTTAATTACCCGCTACAGTGATATGAGCATCTAGATCGTATGATCAGTGATCAGATGGCACATGCGTCATACTTGTACTTTCTGCGCAATTCCCAAACTCTCTCAGCCGTATATTGCAAGTTCAAACCTCCTACTGTGGGCCGTTAGATCTCCGTGAACTCGTATCACCATAGAATCTACGGTGCGGGAGCACCTCATATTCTCCCGTGCGAGAAAACATAAGGTGCTCTCGCAGCTTGGATGCTACGGTGATACGAGCTTCGAGGTCGTTTGATCTGAGATCCAATGGCATCTGAGCAGTCTTTGTGCTTGTAAGCAGTGTCCGAACTCTTTGGGGGCTTTTCTGCAAAAAAAACCATTTGAACCACCGAGGAGGCATTGGGTCACAAATCCAACGGCTCCGAAGAGCTTGTATCACCAAAGCATCTAAGGTGTGGTAGCACATGATATTCTTACATACATGAGAATATGATGTCCTCCTTCATCTTAGATGCTACGGTGATACAAGCTTCGAGGTCGTTGGATATGGGTTCCAAGGGCATCTGAGTAGTTTTTGTACAAATTGTGTGCAATTCTCAAACTCGTCAAGGTTTCCTGTAAAAATATTAAGACATCATGTGAGCTGCTATATCTCAGATCTACAAGCTCCAAGCAACTCGTATCGGCATATAGCATCTAAGGTATGGGGGCACATGATATTCTCCCGGGGAGGAGGGGTGGGGGTGCACAACCAATCGATGGTTGGGAGGGTGGGGACAAATATAATCTAAACAACCCTAAACAGAGCTTCACAATTTTATCTAAGGTCGAGGGGGTGACCCGCGACAATCATAGCTCCGCCTAATTAAACACATCAATTGCATGTACTGTAGTACTAGACTTAATATTTGTGTTTCAGTTTCATGTTCGTTTTAAATATTGAATTGAGGACCATGCATGTCTTACATTTTACTCCCTTCGTTCCTAAATATTAGTCTTTTTAGAGATTTCAAGTGGACTGGCACATACGGATGTATATAGACATATTTTAGAGTGTAGATTCACTCATTTTGCTCCGTATGTAGTCGCTTGTTGAAATCTCTAAAAGACTAATATTTAGGAACATAAGGGGTATTTTTGAATTCGTGTCATACATGCATGGTTTGGAAAAATAGATGCACTATACTTATTGGATTGTTGTTGTGTTCGTGTGTGGGTGTCATTTGCATTGAAAAACTTAGCAGGGATACCATAAAATGTGAAATCCACGTTGAGATCACTATATCACAAACTCACTCTAATTCAACAACTCGTCATAAATCAATTACCACGTTGAGATTAGTATTTGCAAGGAAAATACGGGCATTGGAATACACATAGATTCGTTCGGCAACTTAAAAGGTTCCTTTCGTATTCTCGAATGGTAGGACCCAATGGCGTACCAGCCGGACCTTGGCTCGTGTTGATCCTAAAAAAATAAAAAATAAAAAAACCAGGCTCGTGTCCTTCTGGTGGCGTGCGTGGTACGCACATTAGGCAACCCCAACCCGTCAAGCCTCCGCGTTTCGAGTCAAAATATCTGGCGGCCAGAATTCCAGCCGTAGGAAGTTCCCCTCATATCCCCGGTCCATAATGACTGCCGATGAACAACGAAGGGATGCTTTAGTAACTAGACAACGTTGTGTTAAAAAAAAGTAACTAGACAACGTTACCTACCGTGCCGAGCACGGTTCAATTCCCTCGTCGCCGCCACACAAGGTCACCATCAATCTGCATTGCCTAGTAGTACTACTACTACTACACCAGGATGAGCACAGAATTGAGCCCGTTTGTTCGTGCCTAGTACTTGAGTTAATATATCAGGCAATGCACTAGTACAGAGGGATTATCCTTTTGCTCTGCATATATAACTTGTCTGAAGTCTAATTAAGCAAAATATTTGACCAAATCCTTTCTTAAGAAATACAACAGGACAGATGTATGGCTTGAAAATTTATTGCATGATGCAGGTTATGATATTGTTTTGAATCCTGGATCTTAAATTTCAGAAAATCCAGAAGTGACCATAAATTCTTGAAACTGAGCATGGTCACGTGATATGGCACAAATATTACTTCGTAATTTTTTTCTTCAATTTGAGACAAGTTGCTTATGACAAGTTGCACAAATGAAGAGCCAAGGTATTTTGGAACAAAGACCTGTCACGTTAAGGTGGACGCTTTCACTATTGAAACCGTGGGCGTTTACGTGCCGCCACGAGTCCCGCTTCTCATCGGCAGTGCCGTCCCGAAACAGCGTGTGAGTCGACGGGAGGCGTGAGAGAGATCCGCTGCGCTGGGTGACAGGAGGCGTGGCGAGCAGACATCACTGCAGCGAGCTCACCGGGGCGAGCCTTTGACCAGGCTCCGCTGCCCACCTTCGTCCCAACTGCTCCCACATTTAATGTCGCCGGCGCCGCAGTTTAAAATCAACCCCGCACTACCCGGTATCGCTACAATCTTCTCTCTTCCTCTCCGATTCTCCTGTCGTCTACCTCCAACCAGCCTGACCTAAACGTACGCCATGACGCATCACGATGGTCTGCCCTTAGTCTTCCAGTTTCCTGAGGAAGACACCCAGCCGGAGTCTCAAGAATGTAAGGCGCTTTGGGACGAGCGAATGGCCTTGCGGGAAGGCGCCGCGCCTGTCCCCGCTCCTATTCCGGCTCCCGTCGCCCCGACTGCGCCAGCGCCCATCCCTGTGGCATTGATGGGCTGGGAGCCGCACATTGTCGCCGAGCTTGATGCCACGGGGTTCCATGAGGTCCTCGCCGACTTTCATGCGCCCGTGCACCTGCCAGTGCATGCGCCTGCGCGTGCACTAACGCGCACGCCCGTGCCAATGCCCGTGCACCTGCCAGCGCATGCGCGCTATGTCTGCAGCGTCGACGCAAGCGTGTGCAAGCGCCGATGCACACGAATGTCTCGACGCGCGCTGATAGCGCTTTGTCCTCAGCGCTGGTGCGGTGCCCCTCAGCGGCATGGATGGCCACCATCGACCGCTTCCTTGCACCAACGCCAGTTGCCTCCTCCCGCCAGTTGACTCGCTCGTGGAGATCGAAGTCCAGAACATTGTGGCCTTCCTTGAAGCTAGGGCCAACGTCCAGGAGTACGCCAACAACGGCGCAAGACACCGCCATTGTCGTCGGTCAGTGGCCCGACGACACACAGAGCATGGCAGAGGAGCCGCTTCCCACCGCAAGACGCCCCCCGCCGCCACCATGTAATCTAAATTTGCCATGAAAAATGTTCGGATTGCCATGCTCAAAATCCGAACGTTTATCATTTCCGTTTATTTTAGATCGATCATCGTATAATTTAAAGTTGGAGTCAGACTGAATGAAATATATGGTTTGATCGATTGAATGTTCTGCTAGAGCCGTATCAAATTAAATATAAAACATCATCAAGCCACATGTATTCCTTATCATCCAACGACTTAGACTGCTTCAATGTCGAGCGCTCAACACGTTTAGCGTGCAGTTAATTTCATGCCAAAAATAGTGCTAATCACATAATAACACGCAAATAATATCCAACTTAATATCCGCATGCACTTAATATACTTCCAAATTAACGTGCATTGCACGTACACGCTGACTAGTGTTGCTAGCACGTGAAACTGGTGCCGTAACTTATGAATGCGTCCAGATATGGTCAACGGTAACATCGCCCGCGAGTTCTTCGTGTATGCCTGTGCGTCTAAACGCAGAAGGGGGGGAGAGAGAGCACACATGGAACCCACCAGTAAGTGAAGGCGAATAGTACTAAAAATAATATTACGTGTTATCAATTAAATAGGCTGTGGTAATATAAAAACATTATGTGAACAAAGAGAGGTACAACAAACATTGTTGTTCTACGTATGTTGCCTATTGACGTGCGGCTTGAAGGCCCTGGTCGCATGTTCGATCCTCGTCCTTTATTTTTTAGTTTGTATATGGGTCCAAATTTGTTTCATGACATGTGGGCTCCTCGGTGTGTAGTTTGTAGCACTTTAATTTGTGGGTCCAAATTTGTTCCATTCCAAGTGGACTATCGATGTGTAGTTTTGTAGCTTATTTATAATAATTAAAGAGAACAACAGAGTTTTTTGCAATAATACCATGGTCCGATGTTGAAGCCGAGAAAGGACGTGCGAGAGAGCAATGACCGAGCCAGAGGGAAATCAACTAGGGGAGTTGCGGGGGTTGCAACGGTGTTTCGAGTAGTTGTGGGTCGAATGCTACGAAAATATAATCTAAACCGACCGGAATAAATGCCTACACAAATTAATCCAAGGTTGGAGTGCCCCTTGCAATATAAATAGCTCGGGCTTTGCGAGGGATGGAGAGGTAGCTTCAATGTGTGGAAGATACAGCGTGAGAAAGCGAGGTCAATCGAGAGACATATAGATAGAGAGACAAAGTGAGTGTGGTCCCACATTCATGGAACAAATATATATGCTCTAGAGAGATATTGTCCAATTGAGCTTTTGGCAAGGGTGAGGGCTGTAAGATAGAGCTTGAGAGATGATCCAGTCACAGACGTGTAGATATATTTTGTGCGTGGGAGGAAGCAAGGTCGATCGATCACATAGGGTCGTCGTGCGATTGAAAGTGTGAGACAGGTTGGAGAGAGTGACCTAGATAGACAATGTGCGTGAGAGAGTATACAATGTGAATAAGTCGAATTGGGCTCAAACATGGTGATATATCGTTTTTGTCCGAGAAAGTGCGAGGTCAATCGAGGCATACAAAGAGAGAGAGAGAGGGGGAGAGAGAGAGAGAGAGAGAGCGTGGCCCTCCATGAGGTTGAAAGAGTGGGGGCGGCTTCGATGGACTGACCTATATAGACAATCTGTGTGAGAGAGTATAGAGTGTGTCGATCGAGGACCGAACAAGGAGATATATCATTTGTGTGTGAAATAAAACAAGGTTAAACGAGACTCTGATAAAGAGAGCGAGATTGAGCGAGTGTGGCCCGCCGTGTGGAAGAAAGAGTGATACAGCCTCGAGGGAGTGACCTAGATAGACAACGTGCGTGCGTGCGCATGATAGGTTGGGGGCTAGATAGGCAATGCATGTATTTAGCGCGAGAGGGTGAGAGGGAGAGAGAGAGAGAGAGAGAGAGCTCGGCATGGGGTGCAATGGCGGGTGTGTGAGGTAAATACATTTCGTAACAGAGTGGAAAAAGGGGGTTGTGTAGTTGAGAAAGTTAGAGATCGAAACATGGAGAGAAAGAATGGATGTGTGTTGGAAACCGATAGCTTCCTAAGGTGGTTAGGAGAGGAAGATTGATCGATATAGGAAGAATGTAGCGTGTGTGCGGGGGGGGGGGCTAAAAACAACATTTGAATGTAGATAGTACGAGACTTAATATCGATGTTTCAATTCAGTGTACAATGTAAGATTTGAACTGAGGACCATGCATATGGGTAATTATTTCGAATGCGTGCCATACTAGGTTTCGAAAAGTTGACATTGGCTCGATTTGTTGTGCTATTTTGTAGGTCATATGTTTGAATCCATCCAAAAGTTTTATCACTACCATGGTGTTCATCATATACATATGAATTTGTATTTAAAAAGTAGCGTGCATACAGTGAAATGCCAAATCCACGTTAGAATTGGAGATGGCTATGTGACACACACTCTAATTCAAATAACTAATTATGTGACACACACTCTAATCTACGTTAGCGTGGATACCGTTTCGATTTTTTTCAAATAACTCCTCATTAATTAATTTATAGTGTCTCGTTTTGAATGACTAATTATTGCAAGGAAAACACGGGCATGGTAATACATACAGATTCGTTTGCAAATGAAAGAAGATTCGTTTGCATTCTCAAATGTAGGCGCACCAGGGTCATGTTGTGGTGGTCACGTGTGTCGGACGGACGCGTAGCACCCAGCCACCCACCCCCCTCCCCTCCCCCCCCCCAAAAAAAGGACGACGACAAAATAAGTTCGCTCTTCCATGTTTCGGATTGAAATATCTGGCGGCCCCAATTCCAGCCCTGCAAAATCTCCCTTCTCCACCGTCCCCATCCGTGCCCAGATTGCTCAAATCCCTAATTCGCCGCCAACCCAAGCAAAGTTCGAATCGCCCCTCGTCTCGTCTCTTTCCTCACCTCTGTGCCGGACGACAACGACGAAGACGACGGTCGCGCTTCACCACCGCACCGGAGCTACCTCATCTACACCCTCGTCCACCCCACCGGGTGGTCCACCGACAACGTCGGCCCGCCGCAACCGACGTGCCTCACAGACACCGACTTCCACCGCATCAGGTGCGCTTCACCGACGTCGTCTCCCAGCTCACCAGGGCTACTCCACCGAGCACATCATCGCGCCTCCGCCCCCCAAGGCCGTTGGGGCTTCACCAACGGTCTCGTACACCGCATCGTAGCGCTCCGCTGCCACTCAAGATATGCATCCGTGCGTAGCCAGCCAACGCCAGCGCATCACCCTCAACGGCTCTGAAGTGACCCGCACTCTAGCTAGGCGAGCATGCCCAAACGCCGGCCCAAACTAGGTATCCACACATCACTCCCTTCATTGTTCCGACGATGTTTGGATATCCTTTCACTGCTCTCTTAGCTTACACGCCTATCCAACTCTGACTTTAACTCTTGTTTCTTCTGGAGATATCATCTGAAACAAGCAAATCCATTTTTTAGCGAAGCATGACTGCGCTACGGGATCTGGTACCCATCCTGCAGACCCATATAACCTTGTAAGTATCTGTCCTCCGGTACAATAGCAAGGTCGATTCCTCTTATTTGATCAGCCATTCGCCGTGTCAAAAATGCAGAGGGGGATGCAAGGAGCACAAGGCATGCACATCCAAGCAAGTGGTAACATGGACTTGTACATGGAATATCCCAAGCGCAAGCAGAGCTGCAGTGAGCCTGTACAACGAGCTAGCGTAAATCCCTGCATTTCATTTAATTCGTACTGGCATTCATGTATGATTTGTGTGCAGTGGCGGATCCACGAATTCAAGTTACCAGGGGCGAACATTTAACTTCAAAAATACGAAGGCACTTGCACTCCGGAAATCAACATAACTTGAGAAATGTGAAGCTACATGCACTTTGAAAACCAGCTAATGATCCAAAGTAGTTCAGATTATAAACACTAAATGATGCAAGCACCAAAAAACACAAAATGCAACATGGTGTAGAAGGACTACAAACATGGTCTGTACGCTTGAATTATTCGTTCTCCGCTGAAAATATCAAGTGTAATTGCACCTATAACCAGGTCATAAACTGCATATCAATATATCTATCCTGCACAAGTATGCCAATAGTTTCAAACAACAGATTAGAAAAGTAATTATGCTACGTTGTCATGATACGAGGACTATCTGGTAGATGGCCTCGACGTTTCCTCAAGCCATGAAAATGCACTATAATTTGCTTGTCATCAATGCCTGTAAATCTCTATGTCTCTCTCAACATAGCAGATCATCATTAGACACTAAATCCTTCAATGGGAGCTTGGAAAATGCTTGCATTAGATGCCTCATTAGACACTATATGTTCATCACCAGGAGCATGTCAAATGTTTGCATCAAATCGTTCATTAGCAGTCTGTTCATTAGACACTTCAGGCTCAAGAACAACATGAGCTTGGATGTTTGCACCGGAAACTTGATTAGATACATCAGATTCAGTCAGTTCAGTATTGATTGGGGGAGTTATAAAATAAGTAGAAATTGGTTTCATTTTCTCATAGATTCCCTACATACAAGCAGTTTTACAACACCGTCAGGTTTTAACTATTGGCCAGAGATTGAAGAGTTGAATTAGATATAATCAGGGCTGTGATGCACCTGTTCGTTGCGCGTGCTACTCTTGCAAGCTACGATTGTCCGTTTGCGCAAGCTCGATGCCATGCCCGTGTTGCCGCCGCTGCCTCCCACGCAGGTTACACCCAAGGTTGGATCTTCATCTTCTTATCCTTCTGTTCGCTTGAAGCCCGGCGACCGCCCTCCAACGAGGGCGCGAGGAAGTGCTGTGTCGGTCTGTCCAGCGGCGGCTAGGTTAGGAGCGAACCAGACTGGAGGCTGGAGCGGATGAATTGGGATTTTCCCTGTTGTCGATCGATATGGGAGGCGCTTGTTTGGGCCGTGAGCCTGCTATAGGGCCTGCCTTGCACTTATGTTATTGGTCTATCCAAATTGAAACATTTTTCTTCATTTTTTTACATTGCCTGCTCGTGCATTGGGACGAACAAAACTAGCCTTGGCCAACCTAGACGACTCAAACTAGGTGCACACTTTCGAGCCACCCGAGGCGTCCGCCCATACCAGCCCCTATGGTGGCGCGCCCCTTTTTGCGTGTATGATAGGGTTAGTGAAAAATATTCCAGTGTCGCTTTTGATTTGCCCACAGAATGGTTGAATTGCTTGTTTCTATGAACTGAGTTCGCCAATAATGTGAAGGATGCCAGTCTTTTCATCCTATTGTAGATTGCTTAGATCTCGATATGCCAAAAGTAATCGCATGAAATATATAGTAAAAGCCAGTGTGATGTGTGTGGCTACAACTAGTCTGACTACACGTCCTCATATAACATATCAAGGACGCACCATCTTACCAGATTAACCATTCGACTTACCAATGCAGTGTGGGAAGAAAGAAGTATTGGGACTGCATATCCAAGCAATAGATGCCATGGACTCCTTCGTACAACCTTGTAAGCGAAAAAGAAGTTGCAGTGTGCCTGTACAAAGAACTAGCGTAAGTTCAGTTACCTGCTTCTCGGAATTTTAGTTAGCCACTTGTTGCAAAATTGTTCAATTACTTTGCTTGGCTTAATTTAGTTTGCTACTGATTACATAATGCCACAGCCTGTTAATCCTATTATAGACTGCACCTATCTATGTGTTTGATACTTACTGTTAAGAATTACCTGTTTACCTGAACTTAAATAGCTACTTGTTTGTTTAACTGCTTTGCTGCTGCAACAACGGGTTACAATGATGTAATAAACTCTTTAATTCCTTGTTTGTTTAACTGGTTTGCTGTTATAACTCCCAGTTGAGATGTTTTGCTAACTTCAACTTTTCTGAATCCAATCGGAACTTTAATGGCAACAGGTTAGCCCAAGATCAAAGAGTGAGGTCCCCATTGACGTTGTATCATCCCACAGCAGTGGCACCGGCCCAATCGTGCATTATGAATTGCCAACTGCTGATGTACTAGAGGCTAAACTAGTGGTAGAAAGAGATTCTGCTTCTGCACTTAGAGATGAAGTTGACATGTTGAGGAAGCAAAAAGCACAATCAGTAGCAGTACTCAAGACAACCATTAAATATTTGGTGGATTTCAAAACGAAGCAAGCTGAGACTCACCACATTGTTAAGGTCCTGAAGGAAAAAGGGAAATTAAATTCCCACTTGGTAAATCATAGGTGAAATGTTCTTTCCATCGTTGAATAACCTTTGTGTTGTTTGTTCATGTAATCAATCAAACCATTTCTTTTAGAGATCATGTAATAATTGTTTTTTGTTTTTTTTTTGGTTTGTAATTTTATTTGAGCACAAGTCTGTATTAATTGATAAGACTCGGAGACATTTCATTTTGATTGCTGTGCGAGACCTACAAATATGCCAATCGGGCTGAATGTGCATTCAACAATAATAGTAGTATAGATGGACCATAAGTGGCACGCATCGGAAAGGGCCAAGATGTTGTAGTAGCTTGACTAAAACAAGGATGCTGTTGTAGCAAAGAAAAGTACAGCGGCCTGGCTTATGTATGTTAGTTGATATTATTGATCCATATACTCTATAAGTGTTTATATGTCTGTTAGTTCTGTACATTCTTGGTTGATTCACCCGGTATTTGAATCTTGATACATCGCTTGTGTACATATCTAAATGGGAGTACACATTATGCTACGTGTGACATTTGAGTTGGACATGAAGTGTTCCAAATATTCGAATTCACCTTAAACTGGATTCTAGCTTCTGAATTTGAGTATCGGCATTTGTAAACCATATTCATATATGACAGTGGAATACATCTTTGTCGTCCTTTTGAAGATATATAAAAACACATAGAATGATTTATAAAGATTTGTATAGGAATACAAAATGGATTCGAATTTAGTTGCCAGGGTAAACGTGGATGCTTATTGTCCCAAAATTCGAAAGAAGCGGCAAAATGTCCACTCCCACGTCGGCTGCCCGAAGCCAAGTGTTTGGGAGATGGAAATTACTGTCTACCCATTACACGGACAATCCATCGGCCCGATTTCCACTGCTCTAGATAGGGGTAGGATAGTAACTTCAATAAGACGTGACACGACCGCCTCTGAGCCTATTCCGACATGGTGGGTGCCAAACATGGGCGGCAAAACACATTTGATTCAAGCTCATCCGAAAGACCTTTGTTTCTCCCTCCATTTCCCCATTCACACACGGTGGGCGGCAAAACAAACTCGACTCGGCCGAAATTGATGTAGGCAAATATTTTCAATAGGGGCAGGTTTGTAACTTCACTCAGATGTGACACAACCGCCCTACCTGTCAGCCCCGTTCATACACCATGGACACCAACCATGGGCGCCAACCACCCTCTCCTCGCCCGAAATCGCTCTGGGCAAATATTGGCGAGATGCGAGATTACCCTCGTATCCCCAACCGACGAGACGTCCAAATTTTAAACGGGAGCTAAGTTCGTAACTTTCCCATATTTTAGACAGGCGCGTCCCAAAAACATGGTTCCCCGTACCTCTCCCTCCATTTTCCCATTCATACACCGTCCGCGCTAGAACACCATCCCCACACCAGCCTCCGTCCGCCACCCCATCCATCGCCGCCGTCCTCCACCACATCCATCACCACCGTCCTCCACCATGCGAGAGCGCCTACCAAGACCGCGTCGTCCACTGCTAGAGATGGACGTTTCTCATCCACGGCGACGGATCAAGAGCCTTGCATCACGTCCTCTCGCTTCATCGGTGCCGTCGTCCTCTTTGTCGGGGCCGCTCACACGACCTTCTCTTCCACCGCAATGGGACTTATCCCCCGATGCGCTCGTCTACCGTCGCAGATCTGCTTCAACGCCACCGACAGCCATCGCACCCCCGATGCCTACACGGCACCGCAAGAAAGGTGGTACTTCATATCTCCTCAACTTTTTGATCTCAACCAGAAAATAGATCTTAACTTGGTTACTCTACTTTCTTTTCAGCTCATAGAATTTAGTTCTTAGTTCAAAGCAAACAATGGCTGCTAAATATCATTTCTCCGGTTTCCCCCTTTTATGATCACTATACGATCAGAATATGTGCTTCATGTCATAATAGCACTGCTCGACCCATCAAGCTAAACAAGCTTAGTTGTTCAAATATGAATCTGATATTATTAAAACAGATTTGTTTAATTGGTCAGCTAAATGTTCCTAAATTAGTTTCGAAAATGCATGTTTGCCGCTCGGGTGTGTATCTCTACAGGGTGCCCATGGTGGGCCGGCCCACCCTGGGATTTTGGGTCGTCGCAGGCCCCGATTCCCCTCTGTTCTGCTCGCGCTTCCGATCTCTACTCGCCCCCAGCCGCCTGCCTCGCCGGCGACTTGCCGTCCCCGGACGGCATGACTCTAGGAGGAGACGCCGGACTAACAGGAGGTCAGGAGCCGCTCGCCCAACAGCGTCACCGCTGCCGGGCGCGCCACTGTGCCTACCTTCCCAGTCCATTCAGGGCTCAGGCGTGCAGCACCCACTAAGCCAACCCGATTTATCCTGAGATAAGTACTTAACACTCAGCAGCCACTCCTCATCGCCCGTTTTCTAATTGATTCATTACTCATTAGGCAGGACTGTCATTAGGGTTTGTTGTGTGCTCAGTGCTACCTACACTTAATAATTCAGATGTATTTCGGTAATCTTTAGTACCTGTAAAGTTCACAGGGTTTTCAAAATCCCGGCACTAGGAACAGACACTAGTCATTTTGGATTGTTGGTCGTAGTGACATTGACTCAGATTACTACTACAAGCCAAGTTTGTTGAAAATTTTACTTGTCTTTCTTACTCATTCGACATAATATCCAATTATTCACGTCGATTAGTTGCAAAAATAAGTGCTAGACAAACTTCTTGATTCAGATTTTGGACGGTCTCTTACTGCAGTTACAGTTCTGCATACTTGTCCTAGTGACTCACAAGTAAATGATTGATTCACTACATCTATGCTTGCCTTGTCATATTTGTTCTCAATATTCTTTTAGGGTGGACCATCCTGTTTCTAAATACTGCAACCGTAGACATGAGTGAATAGTATTTCTCTATGTGATCTCTTCCATCATGTGTGGGCAACGAACACTACATTGTATAGAAAGAAAGTGTCATTTCCAGCTTTTACATAGGCTTCGGTCTTTTACAGGGAATACAATCTGCCTATTTGCTTTGTGTCTCACTACCAACACTCCACCCTTGAAGCTAAACATATGCCACTCATAATTCCTTAGTTTATTTGTTCAAATATGAATTTCATATAATTCTAATGTTCCTACTTCAGTTTTGAAATGTGTGTCAGCCTGTTATAGAGACATAAGGGTTTGTATTTCGTGTGTGGTCCGTCAAGACTGTTGGGGGTGAACTTTGCATATGCAGGGGTTTATAGGGAGACACTCTTCGAGTTGATTCCGCAATGCATTCCATAGATAATCTGACTACTTTTATGTTTTCATGAATCTCAGATTCTGAACAGCATCATAATGATTATGAGCTTGCGCGCCTGAAAATAATAAAGCAGAACAATGCCATGGCTGTCAAACTTGGCATTAAGGGACTGAAATTAAGTCTGGATGCAATGCAATACAAACGCTCTCCACCTACAGATTCATGCTCAAAATATGATTCTAACAGTGATTCTGAGCTAGAGGGAGACCTAAGTCAATGTAGCTCCCTAGTGGAGGAGTCAGAGGAAGATGCCCTATCTTATTCACCCATCAAGGTGCTTGCTCTAACTTTCCAAGGTTATATTTGTAGCACATGTCTTGCAACTGATGATTTGCATTGCTTCTACTTTGTTGAACTGCCATTAGCTTAGTTTACACATCGTGTATGTGAATACGGCCTGCCTATCCATTTTCAGTACATATTCCATCTGTCATCATACCATATTTATCCATTCAAATGTTGTTCTTGTGTATCAGACGTTCAAAAGGAAGAGGGCGATTGCTGATCGTGGAGGAGCACAAGCAAAGTATTTGGAAAAGGTAGTGACACCTGATAAATCAAATAGCACATTAGGTGTAGTTGCAATATCACTTGACCCACAAAACACCCCAACTCTAGCAGACTCTAGCCCTACTACACTGGTCATTTCTGATGCCCCAACTTAGCAGACCCCAACTGCAGCAAACATTATGACTATACCAGTTGACATAGCACTAGCTCTACGATGCAAAACCCCCCATTCCAGCAAAGAGTACACCAAATCCAATTGCCAAATCCCTTTTCGAACCAGAGAGAGCCCCAATTGCAGCAAATAGGACCCCTGTTCCATTTCTTCCCAGTTTAGAAGACAAAGCTTATATTGTTGTCAGGAACTTCGTGCGCATCTTTCCTTCATGGAAAGATTATACCGCAGACACAGAACAATTTCCAGTCTTCCTCCGCAACTTACGCGTAAGTATTGTACTAATGTTATTCATGGTCATTACTGCATATGTTTCTGCTGACAGAAGACACAAGATTTCATTCTTTTAAATAGGCGAGGACCAAACTGGGTTGTGAAGACGAGCAAGGGTTGGTTGCGCTTTTCAAGCACTCGTTAATGAAGTATCGTTCCTACCTGAGGCAAGCGCACTTCGATGGCAAGCCTCTAAACGAAATTTCTGTAAAGTCTCCGGTGCTACATTTATCCGACGGTGACTGGAATAATCTTGTTACACATTGGTCTCGGCTGCAGCGTAAGGTACTATCTATGATATCACATCACAATTTGAACTACATTTCTGCATTTGCCTTAACGTCTCACTTGTACGAAAATCATTAGCGTAAGAACATTCGTTCTCAAGGGACCACAGAATCTCGCAACTATACTGCACACTGCATTGCTCTTGTGAGTACCTCTTGCCCTGTATGACCATACTTACTTTCATAGCTGTTTGATTATGTAGCATCACTGCACATGTTAGCCTCGTTATCGTCCATTTGGTGGACATTATAAGATCTGAATGGACTCTTACATAAATTTGGAATCAACCCAATTCTTTTGAAGAGGTTTAGCTCTGCAGTCCTCTTGTAAGGACTGAACGTCATCTATGACTGTACTTACATTAACATCTACTCCCTCCGTCCCATAATATAAGAACGTTTTGTACAAGACACGGTGTTCAAAACACTCTTGTATTATGGGAAGAGGGATTGTTCATTGTGTAGCATTCTCGCATCTTATCTCCTCGCCCACCATTTACTAAAAAGATCAGATCTATATTTAATCTTACCAAAAGTAGAATACATGCACAATGCCGGTCGTAAGTGTAGCCCGTTGCTCTTGTCAAGACATTTTGTCCTGTAATGCTTGTACTTCCAGGGATTTCTAGTTGATTATGTAGCAGCAATCTGCATCTTATCTTCATTCCAGTATTATCATATCTATAATTACTCTCTACAAAATGGAGAGTACAGGCAATGCTTATGAAGAAGATTATGTGCTAAAATTCTTGAGTTATCCTTCCCTTGACATGGAGAAGGGCATTATAAAGCCGGTGTTAACTGTTAATGTAATTCAGTCCTTCTAAAGCCTTTATCCTCAATTGCTGTTTAATTTTCTCATACTCCCTATCGTTTACTGCTATTTAGTTTGCTGTTTCTACCAAAATGCATGTTCGCAAGAACCGTAAGTTCTAAGTTTTACTTGTAAAACCAAATTCCTTATTCATACCATGCACATTACTCAATGCTCCCTATATGTATGCTTGTTTTTGTGGATCTATAATCCAGTGTGTGGTGAAGCAGCCCACGTTTGCACCTTGTCATCTCCTGTTTTATCTTACTGATGTGGATGATGATATGAGCAACATGCCATGCACATTAACCAAAATAGATACAATGATTTTCTTTGTCCTTCATCTATGCTTGTTATGTTGACATGGTAATCCAGTAGTGTGGTGAGGCTCCCCGCATTATGAACAATGCCAAATTATGCTATTGATATTTTGAACTTACTCTTTATTTTCTAATTTGAAATTGGATGGAATTGATAGCACAGTTATCAACTTTGTTTATACACGTGTAAAACCTGTCATCTCTCTGCTTTGTTTCAGGGTTATATGCCTGATGGCATGCACAAGTCTGCTGAAGGTTGTGCGACAAACCCAACATATATTGCAGCAAAGAAGGCAAAACATCTTGAAGATAGCGAGACAACCCCAAAGTCTTGTCTTGATGCAGTGTTCAAGTTTCTTGAGACTAGCAGTCAGACAAGCTCACAGAATTCGTTGTCTGAATCAGTTCAACTTCTTCAGTCCCAAGTTCTAGCAGAAAGGCATTCTGCAACTCAACTTCGACTTGAAGCCCTATCTCTAAGAAAGATTGCGGAGAACACCAATGAGAACCTCATCGCTAAACAGCTACACCTGGAAGCTATGACCGACATGCTAGGCCGGTCTCACAGCCTTGCTCAGCAGCTTGCGCAGCAGTTCCCGCTCAAGGCTAACCTTTCTTGAATTGTCTTGGAAGTGGTCTCGGTTCAGTATTATTTTGTTACGCTGCAATGGTGCCCAGTTTTTGTAATCTGCTTCTTTGTTGCGCTTTATGATCACTGGTGGTGAACTTCGATGCCTAGTGGATGTAATATACCATAAATCCTGTATTTGTATAGTGTAGGTTTATTCTTAGTTACTATGTCGTAATTTCTTTATTGTATAGAGTAGGTTTGTTCTTAATTCCTACTAGTTATTGCCATCATTCGCTATCTGGAAAAAAAATCAGATGTAGTCGACCGGGCCGAAACATTCGCCTCTAACGGGCTTGGTGTTTAGCGGGCCACAATTGGGCCGGCCTGCATCATTCTTGGGCCCGAATGATTGGGGCCTTCACACTGCGCGAGGCCCACAACTTGCACCGGCCTATATTTTAGTTGGGCCTTTTGTGGACCCAGCGCTTAGTTTGGCCTAGGTAGTGTTGGGCCATTAACAGTGAATATTGTATCACACATTACGCCCACATGAAACCATGGGCCTTTAGCAGCCGAAATGCATATTGGGCCTCAATTTTCACTAGTCGTCGACGGGCCTTCAAAGAGTGAAATGTAAACCGGCCTTTTGGGCCCGTTATATCACGGCGCTACTAGGCTAAAACATATCTCGGCCTTAGTTGGCCCATCGATATCATGGGCCTTTAAGAGGCCGAAGCTCAAGATGAACATCAACGGGCGAATTATGCGACAGCCTTTAACAGCCCAAAGTCACGTTGAGCTTAACTATTGCCACCTTTATCACGGGCCGTTAGTGGGCCCGATGTCCCGTCGGACCATATATGGCCCATTGGCAGCACGGGCCATTCCCAGGCCAAAAGTCACACCGGGCTGAAATGGGCCCATGTCTACATTGGGCCTCAAACAGGCTGAAAGTCACTGGGCTGTAATTGGGCCCAAATATTCGACGAACAATTAACGGGCCAGAACTGGCTTCGGGCCATAAATGGGCCCAAATATTCGGCGAACAACTAATGGGCCAGATCTAGCTTCGGGCCATAAATGGGCCTTTATTAAGCAGGCTGTTATTGGGCCGGCCCACTAGTACCTGAGTAAGTACTACGGGCCTTTGACTCGGCCGACCTTTTTAACCTATATGGGCCTCTGTTGGGCCGTGCCACGTGTTGACGTATCATAGGCGCTTTGGGTCCAATGAGTGGATGACATCTGTCCCAACGATGAGCCGACACGTGTTTCCTCTAGCCAATGATGATTTTACACGTGAAAATCCCCATTGGTCGGGGCTATTAATGGGTTATCGGATCCAAAACCGGACCAGATAGCTTAACGGCGTTCCGTTACGGTGGATGCCACGTGTCGGTCACCCTTGACGAAAGCACTTCTGTGACGCGCGATTTATCATCATGGAAGTGGACACTTCCGTGATGATAATTTTGGTAATGTCATGGAACACTTCTACGACAAAGACAGTATGACTATCTTGATTCTGTCATAAATTTGTCATGGATGTACATGCATGACAAAAAACGTGACCTACTATGACAAACACGTATCATCACGGAAGTGTATTTTTTTGTAGTGATTGCTGCTGCCACTCAGATCGCTGACGGAATCGACCTGGACGAGTTCGTTGAGCCTGCTAGCCCTCCTCCTGCGGAGTGAACAAACTTTATGCCTCGCTTTAAATTTGCCTCGGGATGCCGAGTGATTTTGTAACCGTTAAACTCCTTCGGGCTTGGTGCCCAAGTACTTTATTTCGCGGTCCGGAACTTCAGGATTTATCCGAACTTGGTTTATCTCTGCGTATGCCTGTGTTTGCCTTCGAGTGGAAATTGTTCTTCACTCGGAATAGTCTTTGTACTTGAGATGCAGCTTTGAGGAGGAGGTCGTCGACCTGCACCTCATCGACCTTGCGGATCAGGACGGGGAGCACATTGTACTTGTGGTGCAGCTCTGGGGAGAAGGTCGCAATCGACCTGCACCTCGTCGTCCTTGCGAATAGGGATGGAGCACACGTTGTATTTGTGGCGTAGCTCCGAAGAGAAGGTTGCAGTCGACCTGCACCTCGTCATCCTTGTGGATGAGGATGGAGCACACGTTGTATTTGTGGCGCAGCTCCGAAGAGAAGGTTGCAGTTGACCTGCACCTCGTCGTCCTTGCGGATGAGGATGGAGCGCATGTTGTATTTTTGGCGCAGCTCCGAAGAGAAGGTTGCAGTCGACCTGCACCTCGTCGTCCTTGCGGATAGGGATGTGCTTCAAACTTAAGCGAGTGCTGGACTACAGCTAAGCCTCCGAGTGTGAGGGTCGCTCACCACTCGGTAGGATTTTTTAAACTTAGGCGAGTACGGGACTGCAGCTAAGCTCCCGAGTGTGAGGGTTTCTCACCACTCGGTAGGATTTTTTAAACTTAGGCGAGTACGGGACTGCAGCTAAGCCCCCGAGTGTGAGGGTTTCTCACCACTCGGTAGGATTCTTCAAACTTAGGCGAGTACGGGACTGCAGCTAAGCCCCCGAGTGTGAGGGTTGCTCACCACTCGGTAGGATTTTTTAAACTTAGGTGAGTACGGGACTGCAGCTAAGCCCCCGAGTGAGAGGATTGCTCACCACTCGGTAGGATTTTTCAAACTTAGGCGAGTACTGGACTGCAGCTAAGCCCCCGAGTGAGAGGCTTGCTCACCACTCGGTGGGATTTTTCAAACTTAGGCGAGTACTGGACTGCAACTAAGCCCCCGAGTGAGAGGCTTGCTCACCACTCGGTGGGATTTTCAAACTTAGGCGAGCACTGGACTCAGCTAAGCCCCGAGTGAGAGGCTTGCTCACCACTCGGTGGGATTTTTCAAACTTAGGCTAGTCTTGGACTGCAGCTAAGCCCCGAGTGAGAGGCTTGCTCACCACTCGGTAGGATTTTTCAAACTTAGGCGAGTCTTGGACTGCAGCTAAGCCCCAGTGAGAGGCTTGCTCACCACTCGGTAGGATTTTTCAAACTTAGGCTAGTCTTGGACTGCAGCTAAGCCCCGAGTGAGAGGCTTGCTCACCACTCAATGGATTTTTCAAACTTAGGCTAGCATCGACTGCAGCTAAGCCCCAGTGAGAGGCTTGCTCACCACTCGGTAGGATTTTTCAAACTTAGTTGAGTACTGGACTGCAGCTAAGCCCCCGAGTGAGAGGCTTGCTCACCACTCGGTAGGATTTTTCAAACATAGGCGAGTACTGGACTGCAGCTAAGCCCCCGAATGAGAGACTTGCTCACCACTCGGTAGGATTTTTCAAACTTAGGCGAAACGGATTCGCAGCTAAGCCCCCGAGTGAGAGGCTTGCTCACCACTCTGTAGTATTTTTCAAACTTAGGCGAAACGGATTCGCAGCTAAGCCCCCGAGTGAGAGGGTTGCTCACCACTCGGTAGGATTTTTCGAACTTAGGCGAAACAGATTCATAGCTAAGCCACCCACTGGGGGATTTAGAGAATAAAAAAAGGAACAACAATCATTTGATTGCAAAAAACTGTGTCTTTAATAATCAAACTAGAAGGTATTTCTTATTACATCTCAAGAGTCTGAAAGCTTAAGTGTAAAAGGGGCAGAGCAGCTCCGCATTCCAGGCGCGTGGCTCATCTTTCTCGTGCTCGACGTTATAGAGGCGATACGCTCCATTGTGGAGTACTTTGGTGATGATGAAGGGACCTTCCCAAGCAGGAGCGAGCTTGTGCGGTTTCTGCTGATCCACTCGAAGAACCAAGTCTCCCTCTTGAAAAGGCCGACCCCTCACGTTTCTGGCATGGAATCGACCCAGGTCTTGCTGATAAATGGTCGACCGGATCAGGGCCATCTCTCTTTCCTCTTCCAGGAGATCAACTGCGTCTTGCCGAGCCTGTTCTTCTTCATCTTCTGAGAAAAGTTCGACTCGGGGTGCATTGTGAAGCAAGTCACTCGGAAGTACAGCTTCAGCTCCATAAACCAAGAAGAATGGAGTTCGGCCAGTCGACCGATTAGGAGTTGTCCTCAGACACCAAAGCACTGACGGAATTTCATCAACCCGGGCGCCTGCTGCATGCTTGAGATCATGCATCGGTCGGGCATTCAGTCCTTTGAGAATCAATCCGTTTGCTCTTTCAGCTTGTCCATTCGACTGGGGATGGGCGATTGAAGCATAGTCGACTCGAGTGCCTTGGGAAGCACAGAAAGCTCTGAACTCATCAGAATCGAAGTTCGATCCATTCTCAGTGATGATGTTGTGCGGAACACCATATCTGAATGTTAACTCTCTGATGAAGCTGACAGCAGTACTGGCTTCAAGATTTTTGATAGGCTTGGCTTCAATCCATTTGGTAAACTTGTCGACTGCCACGAGCACATGAGTGAAGCCGCTCCTGCCAGTCCTCAGAGGTCCGACCATGTCCAATCCCCAAACAGCAAAGGGCTAGACGAGTGGAATGGTCGTCAGAGCTAATGCAGGTTTGTGAGACATATTGGAGTAAAACTGGCAACCTTCACATTTGTCGACTATTTCTTTCGCCATTTCATTTGCTCGTGGCGAGTAAAATCCCGCTCGGTATGCTCTGGCCACAATGGTCCGAGAGGACGCATGGTGACCACAGGTCCCCGAGCGTATGTCGTTGAGGATCACTCGACCTTCTTCTGGTGTTATGCATTTCTGGCTGACTCCAGTTACACTTTCTCTTAACAGCTGTCCTCTTATCACAATAAAGGCTTTGGATCGACGGACGATCTGTCGAGCCTCTTCTTCATCCTCTGGGAGTTCCTTCCTCAGAATGTACGCGATGTACGGTACTGTCCAGTCGGGAGTGATGACCAAAACCTCCATGATCAAGTCGACCACGGCTGGGACTTCGACTTCAGTCGAATCAGTGGCACTCTTTGGTTGTGGGGGCTCATTAGTGAAAGGATCTTCCTGAAATGAAGGTGTATGAATATGCTCCAAAAACAAATTGCTAGGAATGGCCTCCATTTTGGAACCTATCTTTGCCAAATCATCAGCTGCTTGATTTTTCAGTCGGGGTATGTGATGGAGCTCTAACTCTTCAAACTTCTTCTCTAACTTTCTCACTGCGTTACAATAGCCAGTCATGGCTAGGCTTCTGACGTCCCACTCCTTCATTACTTGATTAACCACAAAATCCGAGTCATCGTAGACCATGAGGCGACGGACGCCGAGTGAAATGGCCATACGCAACCCGTACAGAAGTGCTTCATATTCAGCTTTGTTGGAGGAGTCAAAATGAATCTGGAGAACATAGCTGAGTTTGTCACCTTGAGGGGATACTAATACCACCCCAGCACCGGAACCATTCAGCATCTTGGATCCATTGAAGAACATGGTCCAATGCTCCGAGTGAATCTGAGTCGGCAGTTGCTGTTCGACCCACTCAGCGAGGAAATCTGCTATTGCTTGGGACTTGATAGCTTTCTTTGCCTCAAACTTGATATCCAAGGGAAGGAGTTCAATCGCCCACTTTGCCACTCGACCGATTGCATCTCATTGTTCGGGATCTCGACAATGGTGCGTCGTGGCGACGAATCGTAATGGAGTGATCAGAGAAATAGTGTGCAACCTTCTTTGTGGTCATGTAAATTCCATAAACAAGCTTCTGATAATGTGGATATCTTTGCTTGGATGGAGTCAGAACTTCAGAAACATAGTATATTGGGCGCTGAACTTTATAGGCTTTTCCTTCTTCTTCCCGCTCGACCGTGAGTACTGTACTGACAACTTGTCTAGTGGCTGCAATATAAAGCAGTAAAGGCTCTTTGCTGATTGGGGCAGCGAGCACCGGCTGGGTGGAAAGCAGGGCTTTGAGTTCTGCAAACGCTGCATCAGCTTCAGGAGTCCACTCGAACTTATCAGATTTCTTCATCAGTCGGTAAAGAGGCAATGCCTTTTCACCGAGGCAAGAAATGAATCGAATCAAGGGGCTAAACAACTAGTAAGCTTCTGGACATCATGCACACGCACAAGGCGTTTCATCCGGAGTATAGCACCAACTTTCTCTAGGTTAGCGTCGATCCCTCGTTCGGAAACGAGGAAGCCGAGTAACTTCCCGCTAGGAACTCCGAATGTGCACTTTGATGAATTAAGCTTGATATCATACCTTTTGAGGTTGGCAAAGGTTTCAGCAAGGTCAGCCAGCAGGTCGGAACCCTTACGTGACTTGACCACAATGTCATCCATGTATGCTTCCGCATTCCGACTGATTTGAGTGAGCAGACACTTCTGAATCATCCTCATGAATGTGACTCCGGCGTTCTTCAAGCCGAATGGCATGGTGACATAACAGAAGCATCCGAATGGAGTGATGAAAGCCGTTTTTATCTCATCGGGTCCATACAGTCGGATCTGATGATACCCGGAATAGGTGTCCAAAAAAGACAATCGCTCTCACCCCGCAGTCGAGTCAATGATTTGGTCGATGCGGGGGAGAGGAAAATGATCTTTCGGGCAGGCCCGGTTGATATGCTTGAAGTCAATGCACATGTGAAGTGAGTCGTCCTTCTTGGGGACCATGAAAACATTGGCGAGCCACTCGGAATGGTAAATCTCTCAGATGAACTCAGCTGCCAGGAGCCGAGCCACTTCCTCACCAATTGCTTTCTCTTCTATACGGCGGACCGTCGAAGATGTTCCTTGACTGGTTTTACTTTCGGGTCGACTCGCAAACGATGCTCGGCCAGTCCCCTTGGTACACCCGGCATGTCAGAAGGCTTCCATGCAAAGATGTCCCAGTTCTCACGGAGGAACTGGATGAGCACTTCTTCCTATTTGCTGTTGAGTGATGTTGAGATATGAGTAGGAGCAGCATTAGGATCGGTCGGGTGAATATGAATCGGCTTGGTTTCACCGGACAACTGAAATGCAGAATCTGTGGCAGACTTCTTGGAACGCAGCAAATCACTCGGGTCTGCATTTTTTTGGTATTCTTGCATTTCGACTGCTGCCATTTGTGCATCAGCAATTTTTGAGCCCTTCTGGAAGCACTCTTCTGCCTTCTGTCGATTGCCAGTGATAGTGATCACTCCTCTGGGACCAGGCATTTTTTAATTTGAGGTACACGTAACATGGTCGAGCCATGAAACGTGCATAGGTAGGCCTACCCAGAATAGCATGGTAAGCACTCTGGAAATCCACTACTTCAAATGTCAACTTTTCCTTGCGGTAATTCTTGGAATCACCGAAAACCACATCAAGGGCGATCTAGCCGAGTGATTCGGCCTTCTTGCCAGGTATAACAGCATGGAAACTCATATTGCTTTCACTGAGCTTGGACATCGGAATGCCCATTCCTTTCAAGGTTTCAGCATAAAGGATATTCAGGCCGCTGTCACCATCCATTATCGCTTTGGTCAGTCGAGTGCCCTCAACAACTGGGTCGACCACCAACGCTTGCCTCCCAGGGGTGGCTATACGCGCTGGGTGATCAGACTGGTCGAATGTGATGGCAGTCTGAGACCACTTCAAATAAATGGGTGTTGTCGGAACAACCATGTTTACTTCTCTGTTGATAACTTTCAGTCGACTTTTGCTCTCTACGTCGGCAAAAATCATCAGAGTGGAATTGACGTTGGGAAAACCATCGTCATCTTCTTCCTTATCCTCATCCTTGTCCAACTCCTTTTCCTTATCATTGGGATGCTTTTCTCGGAACTGCTGGATCAAAACTCGACACTGTCGAGTGGTATGTTTAGGATAAATCAGATTACCCTCCTCATCCTTCTTGATGTTAATGTGGCATGGCAAATCCAACACATCATTTTCGGCTTGATCTTTTACTTTCTTGGGGTTCCAGGGTCCTTTGGGCTTCCCCTTGAACTTTCCTTGAGCCATGACTACGGCTTCACTAGGAGCAGCTGGCTCGGCCTTGCGCTTCTGTTTCCGACTGGAATTCCCTCCTCTGGTTTCCTGCGCGACTGTTTTGTGCTTGCCACTCCGGAGTCGGTCTTCCTCTTTGTCGTTAGCGTATTTGGTAGCAATCTCCATCATCCGAGTCGGGGACATATCCCCTGTCCGACCGAATTTCAGACTCAACTCTTGATACTTAACGCCTTCCTTGAAGGCACAAACTGCTTGGTGATCTGACACATTCTCCACTGTATGGTGTAACGTGATCCATCTCTGGATATAGTCTCTCAGGGTTTCATTCAGCTTTTGCACACTGTGCTGCAATTCTGTCAACCCTGCTGGCCGTTTGCAAGTACCCTCAAAAGTTCTAACAAACACTCGGGCTAGTTCTTCCCAACTAAATATGCTGCCAGGTGCTAGCTGAGTCAACCACGCTCTGGCCGAGCCTTCCAACATCAAAGGAAGGTGCTTCATGGGCACTTCATCATTGCCACCACCAATTTATACAGCCACTCGGTAGTCTTCAAGCTAAGTGTCAGGCTTAGACTCACCGGTGAACTTGCTGACTCCAGTTGCCAACCTGAAGTTGGGAGGAATCACTACGGTCCTGATGGCTCTGTTGAAGCACTCTGGACCTGAAACATGCACTCTGCTGCCAGTCGGGTAATCTCTGTCATGGCCTTCTCTGTGTGCCCTGTTCCTGTCAACCAGACCTTGAAGGAGAATAGACCTCGCATCAAAGCCCGGCTCCCTTGGGTCCACCGATACTCTTCGCTCGCCGCTGTGGGGGCGTCTGTCATCATGCTGCCGAGGCACATACCACCCACTCCTCGGAGGAGGTGTGGGCACTCAACGACGGTCATCGTGACCGAGTCGGTGATCATACTACTCGCGGTTTCTGTACTGATCTTGCCGGTGCCCACGTCCCTCACGCCGCGGAGGCGATCTTGGGCTGTGAGCCGACTGGACTATGTCCGCCATCACAGATCTGCTATGAATCATATTCCGCGACTGAGATATTGTTGTGTTCTGCTCGCTAGCTGCCCGGAGCAAAGCCCGGATCTGCATCAAACCTCTGCCAGCTTCTGACTGGGAAGGCTGAATTGACTCTGCTATTCGGGCCGCTGCTGTGAGATTTTGGATCGGAGTGCGGTATACCTGAGGTTGAGGCGGAAAAAGCTATCGTCGACTGGACTCAGGGATCCACTGCCGAGCGCGCTCGTCGAGTGCGTGCTGCAGGTTCTCCAGTCGAGTAGGCTTAGCCAAGTTGGCCAAGCGCGCCTCCTCCGAGGCTCGGGCCTCGGGGGTTTCTCCAACGATAGGAGTGTGAAGTGCATCCATATTACGGCGGCGAAGCTCTTCCCTCTGCTGTGAAGAAAGGGGCTCGGGGCGGTACTCCTCGTGAGCGCGCGAAGGATCGCCGCCGCCATCAGCACCGTCGTCACGGGGGAAGCCAGGAGGACTGCGTGGTCTGTTGACCATCAAGACTTCTGCCGCGGGATCGCTGCTGTCGCACTCGGATGTAGTCTCGACGGAGCTAGTCGACATGTCGAACAGGCCGTAGAGAGTTTCGTCGGGCTCGATTGCTGCGACTTGTGGGGTGGCCGACTGATAGGCCACCGCGTGTCTCACCCATCGCTGGAGCCGCGATCGACCGGAACGCTTGCGTCGGCGAACAGCCGAGGGCGAGGACACCACGGGAGTCGACCGATACTGAGTCGACGGCTGCCGAAGGAGGACGCCGCGGACGCACGCGCGAAAGTGCGTCGCCCCGCGGACAGGGAGCGGCTCGACGTCGAGAGGAGCTTCTTGAAGCCAGGCCGAGTCATCGGCGACGAAGACGAGTGCGCCGAGACGGATCTCGTGGCCCTCAGCCAAAACACCGCCGGAAACCATGATGAAAGGAATCGGAAAAATCGCAACTTCACCACAAAAGTCGCTAAGACACCTGCCCCACAGTGGGTGCCAACTATCGTGGATCTAAGACTGACAGTAGAATGGGGGGTAGGTGTGAGGAGGCAAGATCCTAGCTATGGCGAAGTTGTACACACGAGTTTTACGAGTTCAGGCCCTTCAGGAGGAAGTAATAGCCCTCGTCTCGGTGCGGGAGGCGGTCACTGGATTATGCATGTGTGTGTGTGTGTGTGTGTGTGTGCGCGCGCGCGCGCGCGTGTGTGTGTGTGTGTGTGTGTGTGTGTGTGTGTGTGTGTGTGTGTGTGTGTGTGTGTGTGTGTGTGTGTGTGTGTGTTACAGGGGGTGCGAACCATTGTCCCAGTGGAGGGGGCTGGCTTATATAGAGTGCGCCAGGACCCCAGCCAGCCCACGTTACAGAGGGTTTAAGATACATCAAGAGGGGGCGTTACTGGTAACGCTAGCAATAAAGTGACATAAATGACCATTAAATCTATGAAGTAAACGTCTGACCGTTGCCATGCAGAGTGACTTTAGATCTTCTGTCTTGTCGAGTGATAGTTGTCTCGGTCGAGTGACTTCGAGTCTTCCGAGTGGAATGCTTTGTCGGTGGAGTGGATGATGCTATCCCTCGGATGCTTCTGGTTTTAGGGTGATGTCCTGGGGGAGGGTGTCTAGGTCAGGCCTATGATCCTACCCTAGGTATATAGCTTCATCATCCCCTGCCTCTTGTTACCCTTCGATCCTCAGACGCACAGTTCGGGACCGCCTACCCGAGATCAGCCGGTTTTGACCGACAAGGACCCGCCCAGCATTCGCCTCGGCAACCACGGGCCGCCATTCCGGCGGGGGACCGGGGCCGCCAGGTACTCGAGCGCCGGATCGTTGCTACCCTCGAGGTACTCGAGGACGGCGTGAAGCATGCGGCAGGGGGCGCCCCACCACAGGCAGCGGCCATCGCTGTTGTTGCGCCCCCGCACCACCGGCGCGTTGTTGATGGAGGCGAGCCGCTCCGTCTGCCGGCGTTCGAAGTACGCCGCCCACGCCTCGTGGTTGCCGACGTCGTACTCCGGGAGGGCCCGCTCCTCCTCCGACAGGGAGGCCCGCACACGCTCGATCTCAGCGTGGAAGTAGCCGGGGTGTTCGACGTCGGGCAGAGGGGGGGCGGGGATGCCCCCGGCGCTGAGCCTCCACCGCCCCGACGCGCGCATGTCGGGGGGCACCGGGTAGTTCACCTCGTGGAGGAGGTTGGCTTCCCACTCGTGCAGAGGGCGGCGGCCGAAGCCGTTGGCCACCGCCGCGTCGCCGGGAACCGTTCACCCATCGGTTGTGCGTGCACGCGGTGGCTAGACGGGGAGAGAGGGAAAGAGAGGGCGTCGGCGGAGAGGGGGGGGCTGGGGTGCTCCCACCAACGAGGAGGGGCGGTTTTATAGCGGTCGGGGAGGAGGGACAATGTGTGTGCGCCAGAAGCGAAGAAGCGCGTCGCCGCCTTCGCGCCGCCCGTGAGGAATCAATGGAAGGCTGACAAGCGGTAGCCTTGGTATTGATTCCCCGCGGGAAACTGAGGCGATGAGGACGATGAGGCGCGGAGGGGTCGCTGACTCGGTGGGCCCGCCGTTCTTTTGCGCCAAAAACGATTCGGCGCCCCCAGCGTGCCAGGTTCGGCTTGGGTATGTCGGGGCCAGTTTCGGGCCTAACCGGCGAAAAATAGGCTCCTGGAGGCACGACTGGGCCATTTTTTCAGCGCCAACGCTAAAAGATGGCCCTGGGGGGCCTGGCTGGAGATGCTCTAAGTACACAGGAGAATCAACCATTTGTGAGACTTTAGTGACCTTTCTACCGCTGCATGTGACTGTTCAAAACAAAACAAAAAAAGGGCATCCACTAGACGCGCCATCTGTTTCCTGTCCAAGCAACAGCACGATCACTCACTCAGGTAACCTATGAACATGTGACCCTAGCTACAAGGAAACCGGTTGTCAGTATCAAAGATCATCACTGCTTTATAAACATCTCATAATCAAATCAAACGCTGATAGCATGGCTCTACCACGAGCCACCCAGGGGTTTCCGGATCCCGACGCGTCTCTGGTGCGTGCTTTCTGTCACCGCAAACGTACTTTCACATCCGAGATAAGCGAAGCGAAGAGAAAACACCTCAGGAAAAGGCAGGCCTGCGTAAACCGATCCACCATTACTCAATCAGGTCACTGAAAAAGAAGAGAAAATCTTTAAAGTATGCGGTTAGCGGCGCCACATTTGTCATTAGAGCAAATCGCTTTAAGCTGATTGGCCGTGGTATCCTGATTGATGAGCTTATCCTGCCCAAAGAGAATACACAAATCATCAAAGAGAAAGAAAGAAAGAAAGAAAGGTGGCGAGCAAAGGATGAAAAGCGGATGCATTATGCATACGATGCAACGCTTTCCATTTGCCACTGATCCGGGCAGCAAGACGACTGGCTTAGGGCCCTCCTTCCATCTTTTCTACTTGCATGCAAAGTGATACTGGTTGTCTCCTATATTATGGCTATAAAGCAAAGCAGGCCTGCTTCGTGCACTCTGATGTAAGGAGGAGAAGAAAGAAAGAAAGGGCCATGGTCGTCCAGAAAGCCGGAATCCGGATGCCCGGACCTATCTCCTGTGTTTATGTTTTTTTTTGCTTCATGATTAAGCATCCGGGCAGCGGCTAAGGCACCCCGCACATCAAGGACGATGCCGCGCCATAATTCCGATGCTTTTTGGCAATGGAGAATCGATGCCAAACATGGCAATCTGTGGGAGGTTTTATTCTTATTCCAGCAAATAAGAAAACAGACAGATATATATGCTTCTCTCAAATATATACTATATCCTTGTTTATTGGTATTATTACAAGGCCTGATGCTCTTGAATTCTTATCCTGTGGACTGGCTGAGCTTCAATGGATGTGGAATGCCGTCCATCTTACTGTAAAATGGTATTTTTGCGAGAAAGACAGAAATAGGCTGCTAAGGCGGAAAACACGGCGACGGGTTGAAACCATACACGTAGCGCGAAAAAAAGCGAAAGTTCGAACCAAAACAAAGTAAATAAAGGCAAGGGTAGGCGCCTCAGATTTCCCAAAACCACCACGGCATTATTAAAGAACGGCCTCCACAAAGGCAAAGCCAAAGCCAGCATTAGAATGCCCACAAGTACGCCGCATTGCAGGGACGCACACAAGCACAGTCACCAGGATGCAAAAGTAGTTCTCCAAGGCAAGAAGAAAGGCAAAGCTTGCTTTGCACCAGGCCGCTCCAGGACACACTACCACCACCCCAATCAGTAGAAGAGAGAGCGAGAGCGAGAGTGAGACAAGCCAAATCAAATTTAGGGCAACAAGAGCCAAGAACACCGTAGCCAGCCGTATCATATAAACCAAACCAAAGGCCAGCAGCAGTGCACATAAGAACAGAGAAGGAGCAGGGGAAGGAGCAGGAAGAACCTGAGCAGGAGCAGGAGCAAGATGAGCGGCATGTACTACCCTCAGCGTTTCAGCAACATGATGATCGGCTACCTCAACCTGGCCACGCTCCTGGCCTCCATCCCGGTCATCGGGGCGGGGCTCTGGCTCGCCAAGGGCTCGACGACGACGTGCTCGTCCATGCTGCAGACGCCGCTGCTCATCGTCGGCTTCATCGTGCTCCTCATCTCCCTCGCGGGGTTCATGGGCGCCTGCTTCCACGTCGCATGGGCGCTGTGGCTCTACCTCTTCGCCGTGATACTCCTCATCGGCATGCTGCTCGGGCTCACCATGTTCGGGTTCGCCGTCACGGCGGGGGGCGGCGGCACGCAGGTGCAAGGGAGGCCGTACAGGGAGTACCACATCTCGGACTACTCCTCGTGGCTCCAGAAGCATATGCAGGACATCAAGTACTGGAAGCCCGCACTGGCCTGCGTCGTCGGGTCCAAGACCTGCCCCAAGATCGCCAACTGGACTCCCATGGATTACCTCCAGCATGATCTCACGCCAATACAGGTTTGCACTTCAGCCACCGGTCCATTTTCTTCCATGTTTGCTCCTCTTGCTATTTGTCGCCACTGCTTTCAGCACTTGTAGTTGTAGTACAACAGAATTCATAATCTGAAGTATAGCCGCCACGAACATAACAAATTGTCAAAGAAATGGTAACATAAAAAATAGCTAGACAATTTATTGATCCAGTTCACTATATGTTCATTGTCTATTTGGACAAATCATCAAATTTAGTGACCACCAAGATTCAAAACCCAGTAAAGAATGTGACTTGAGGACAAAGTTTGGACCCATTTTCAGATAAACTAAACAAACTAGGTCTACTAAATCTCTAGCTCAGAGCATCTTCAGTGCTCCTGCACCTCTGCTACTTCAATACAAGTTGTAGTTCTAACTAATAGCTTTGCTGCTAAAATTACTAATGGAACTATGCACTATCATGCAGTCTGGGTGCTGCAAGCCACCAACATCATGCACATACAGCGGGGGGATGCCGGTCGGAGCGCAGGACGAAGACTGCTACCAGTGGAACAATGCCCCAAACATCCTGTGCTACCAGTGTAACTCGTGCAAGGCCGGCGTGATGGAGCAGGTGCGCCAGGACTGGCACAAGATCTCCGTGCTAAACGTCATCGTGCTCGTCTTCCTCATCTGCATCTGCGCCTGCGGATGCTGCGCCTTCAGAAACGCCCGCCGCTCCGTCTCCGAGTACCCATACGGGGTAAACCGCATGTCCAAGATCAACCCACGCTGGGACTACTACTGGTACTTTCAGCCAAAAATAAAAAACAAAATAAAATTGTCACACCATTTCTGTTTGATTGCTGCTTTTCATTGGCATTTCTTTTCTCTTCAGATGTTTGGTTTCAGCCCCAAAAATGCATTTCCAGTCTCATGATTAAATCGAAAAAATGGATTAGTTTATTTCTGAATAATTTCTGAATAGTGCTTATTCAACAGAAAGGGGGGTTCCTTCTATTCTGTTTTCACAA
Organism: Aegilops longissima; assembly: GCA_021605205.1. Classification (NCBI taxonomy): domain Eukaryota; kingdom Viridiplantae; phylum Streptophyta; class Magnoliopsida; order Poales; family Poaceae; genus Aegilops; species Aegilops longissima. The sequence goes on from CM038676.1 coordinate 61,145,694, forward strand.
CTGCATAATCATGCTTCGCTGCTTCTTCATTAACGAAATTCTTTGCACACATAAAAAAAGTAATGATGACACTGGCAGTATAACGCAATTTCAGTTTGTAGCCATCCATTTGCTGTGATCTTCTAACACTCCTTTATGATTTTCGCTACAGGTGGCGATGGTTCCGCGATAGGAGGGAACAGATGTACTAGGCTAGCCATCGGAACTCAACTCATGTATAATATTTTCTTGATGGTAAATGGCCGAGGGGTTGGGTCAGTTCTTCATAGCATTCTGGTAGTGACCAATAATTAATCTTCTGTAGATATTCAGTATGAGGAAAGTGCAAGATGGTGAAGTGGAAGGCATGTGTAGTTTATCCAGTATTGGTAGAATGCTTTGCATATTGTAGCATACTTAGTTAGAGAATTCAGAAGAGAAGAGACTTCATGTCTATGGTGGGAAATCCAGTCAGCTATATATATGACCATATCAGCACATGTACTGTTGGTGTGACTTCTATTTCCCACGTTTTGGTCATGCCTACCTTCTGATATGATATCAGTAGACCCATAGAATGCGGCTAAATCTAAGACAGGCTCTCCATCTTTAGCACTCATGGCATGGACCGTCGTATTTTGAAGTGATTTGAAAGCAATTTAGATAGTGGATACAGCTCATCGATATTTCAAAAAGAAATACGTTCTAACTAAAGGAAAAAATATAATAATGAGATGACAAACAAATGAGAAAAATCAAATAATTTTATCACAAAAAAGTGCAGTGATCATCTACAATTAGTATTGGCTACAACAGCATATATTCCTATTAACCTTTCTCCACTATGGTAGCCAAAGTGTTTTACATTTCTTTTAGTACATATCTAATTGGTGAGTTCAAAAGAGAAGTGATGTCATGTCTATCGAGTAAAATCCAGAGTGAGCTATATGATATATCAGCACATGTACTGTTGGTCTGACTTCTATAGCTGTCATGTTTTGGCCTGTCTACCTTCTGATATGATTACCCCTAAACTGAGGCTAAACCTAAGACAGGCTCTCCAACTTCAGCACCCATGGACCATGGTAAGGAAACACTTTACAGCTCAGCAATAGTTCAGAAGGCGCTTCTAGTTCAAGGCAGAATAATGTAACGATAAGACAAACAACTGATAAGAACGAATAACAGTATCACAAGCAATGTGCAGTGATCATGTATGATTAGCATTGGTCAGAATAGAATACACTCTCATCGACTTTTTTCACATAAAACTTGATGCTGGATAGACGGTGCAGCAACATCACCAATAAGAATAATACTAGATGGAATCTCAAAAGGTGCTAAGTGATTACTGGAGTGCAGGTGTTCTGAGTTTTGGGACAATCTGTCTCTAGGAAGCAAAGTATCTAGCGTCCCGTGTCACCTATGACTGTCTAACAAGATGCTGATTCAATGCAAATTCTGGAACACAACACAAGCAAAGAGACAGTCTGAAATGAACTCACCTCCTTGCAACCCAGGTAGCCTCCAAGTGGAGAATGATTCCGAGAAGTAAGAGTCCGGGGGAGACTCAGCGCTAACCAAACTCTTAATCTCAACCCGCAATGAAGCCATTCGGTGATTTTAGTTGAGTATCATCAAATTCCACTAGAACAGGTCATCTGAGTGGCCCCCTGTTGAAGATTCATGGACTCTCATTATATAGGGATTATAACAGCAGCAGTTGTTCCTTCAAGGAGCATTCTTCCAGTAGGGGAGGTACCCTGCAACAACAGGGATCGTTGTGCATCCACTGCAATTTGCATGTTTGGAAGCACAATTGCCAGGCAACTAAATCTGCAGAAACAGGGTCATAGTGCCCAGGACAGGAAAACGGGCCACCTGGAATAGCAGGGATGGAGAAAATGTCTGACAAAAAAACAAGGAAGCAATGGGAGGCTGGAAGCTATGGAAGAACGATCTGCATCTAATTCATAGATGCTTCTCTAGAACTGTGACATTTATGCAATATTCTGCAACACAACATAAACTGCTCTTTCAGGACATCAGAACTGAGGGGGTGGAATGCAAAGGGAGGCAAGGAACATGAGCAGTAGATCAATAACAATCACTAGTAGTTCCAATACTGACTCCGTACGAATTTCTCTACCATAAATGTGACAGAAGGTTGCACTCATTTGTCATTTCTGATTACCAGCACACAACTAAGATCATTTGGTTTATTCTAAATACAACACAGAACCGATATCTCATTACAATGAAGACAAATTTGAGAACATCATATCAAAACAAAATCTGCCACTTTGGGATGGCTGTTGAGGGGACGGATACAGCCAAAGGTTCACCCAGAAGGGTTGTGGTATTGTTGACAGCTGTAGCACAGAACATATTCAAGCTATCTGGAAAAAAATAGGAACGAAACGGGGCAGCAGAAACGAGTTAGACGCCTTGCCGTTTCCAGAGGAGCTCCTCAAGCCATTGCAGCTTTCTTTTCTGCCTCTATCTGCTTTAGCTCTGCCAACCTTTCCACCCATGCCCGGTCTCTTGCCACTGCAGCCATCTTTCTTTCTGTCCGTTCTGCCTCCTTCCTCTTCACAGCAACAGAATACTGTGCTTTGCGCTTCCTCTTCTCAGCCTGCAGAACCAAGATGGATGAATGTAAGGAATAATTATAAATATAAAATTCAGGTCTGGGTAATTATTAGACATATGGACAGAGCATAAGTGAACAGCATAACAGAAGTTCGGTATCATTATAACAAGACAAGTTTTTGAATCTGTGAAGCATGAAGGTAAGCTGCATGATACTAAGTATTGACGCAGTTCAAACTTATAGCTTCAAGCCCATGAGAAGAACATAAAAAGGAAAAAAGCAAGAAAGAACGAAGAACAGTGGGTTAGTAAAAATGTAAGTGTTTGTATTAGCACAATACTTTCAAAATGCCTACTCGACTACTCGTCTAAACTATGATTAGCTAGTTCCAATTCTAATATGATATTTAGCACTGCTCAGTAGCATGAAAAAATTACTTCTATTCAGGATTTCACCACCCTGTTAAAACTGCCTATGTTCTCAGGATTCAGTCTGTTAAAACTACCTATGTTCTCAGAATTTCAACGGCCTGTTACTTTTTCCACTCCAGAAGACACATACAGATTTTGATAACCTTGCATACACCCATCACACAATTAAAACAAGCATTGCAGGGAACTGAACAAATGCACACCATGATGAAGTCCTTGCGCTGCTTGATCCGCTTCTTCTCCTTCCTCCCCTGCACGCTGCCCTTGTTCGGCTGGCTCGAAGGGATAGGCTCCCCCGGCGTGCACTTCACCCAGTAGTGCGGACCTGCCAACCAATAACAGCAGCATCAGCAGTGTTAACCAGACTGAAACTGCAAGATCGGCGCGCGGATCGAACGAATCGCATAAATCGGCACAGCAGCGACGCACAATTAAAAACGATGATAATCCGAAACGAATTGCGCAGATCGTCGCTATCTCTAGACTACTAATAAGCGCGAAACGGGAGAGATCACCGTACCTTTGGGTCGCAGGCTGGCCCTCTTGCGCCGGGACACGAACCCCGGGCGCCGCTTGGGGAACCTGGTCTCCGTGAGCCCTCTGAAGAGGCTGGCCCCCATTTCCGGCGCCCGCGCGACGGCGGTGGCGGTGGCAGCCGCGGCGGAGAACGGCCGGAACCCGATCGGATCCAGGAGCCGGAGAGGACGGGGAGGGAGCGCAGGAGGACCTGGGGCGCGCCGGGAAAGAGGCGCCGCCGGCGAGTAGAGCGGCGGGAGGGCTCGCCGGAGAGCTCGGAGGAACGCCATTGAGGAGAAGGTTCTAGAAGGTTGCTGCGTGGCGTCGGGCTAGGGTTTTAACGGAGGGAGAAGGCGAGCTGCGCGGCGTGCGCTCTCCAGCGCTAGAGAGCCCAGCTGGTGTAGAATAGTTGAAGGCGCCCTTAAGAAATTACGTAATCAGGAGGGGATTGTCTAAAAATGAAAGGCGTAATCAGAGGGGGTCTACGTAGTAGTCAACGGAAAGACAACATGACACAAAACGACCAGCAAAAATAATTTCTGATGAGATGACCCTCAAGCGGCGCCACATCAAAGAAATGAGTCGATGTAGAGTGTGCTTGGCCATGGATGAGGATATACAGCATGCCCTCATGCACCTCTCCCATGCGAAGAGATTCTGGGCAGAAGCAAGGCCGATGTTTGACATTTAGCTGCCCAGACTACATCATGCTACTTGGTCCAAGGATATTTTATATGACCAGCAATTCACGGATAGAGAAAGGGCGATCATTGTTTCCGTTATGTGGTCTATCTGGCATTCGAGAAATGGCATTACCCATGACCAGAAAAAGATCGATCTGGCTACATCCGTGAGACTCACGAGAGAAGCCCTTGCGCTTTTAGATGTCCACCGACAGTATTTAAAACTTATGTCGGGGCATGGCTGGAGACCCTCAGAGAATAATAGAGTGAAAATCAACTCCGATGCATTAATGTTTGGAGCATGGTATAAGCCACTTCCTGGGGTCTCTGATCTAATCATCACCGAGGCACTCGCCGTTCGTGAGGGCGTCCGTGTTGCTAAACTTCGAGGCTATGAAGAAGTGGAGATGGAGACTGATAACATGGAGATAGTTAATCTCTGGACAACTCGCCATAATTCCCGTTCGATTGTGGCACCTACCTTTCAAGAAACAGACGAGCTTGCCAATAGTTTTCAATTTTTTTCCATTGAACATGTAAACAGATCAGCCAATTATCCGGCTAACTTTTGTGCTAAGCGTGCTTGCACAATAGTTGTAGTTGAAAGTTGGCTTGATGAGACACCTGGCTTCCTAGTATGCAGCCTATTGGCTGATTGCTCAGCGAATGCTTTTATTTAAATAAAGCTCGATATTCCCTGCAAAAAAGACCAGCAAAAAATGAAATACGTCAAAAATCATCTCGGCCGTATTTCTTTCAATCATAAGCCACCAGCCGGAGATTTAAAAAAGGTAAGAAAAAGGGACACCGCAATCGCCCTCGTCATGCCAATCTTTTAAGACAACCTATTCACTCATCTCTAAAAACGATATGCTATCTGCTAAAAAAATATCGGTTGAAGTATCGCCCCACGCAATACAGTCTTGCAATGGTTTATCATCAGTCTAGAGGGTTGGAGAAACCTGGCCAGCCATAGAGCAACTCGAAATAGAAGGCCAACCGAGTTGAACAGTGCAAAGGGCACATCTAAACTAAACAATATGCAGGCTCCAGACAACAAAGCACCGAAATCACTGATTAAAGGGACCCCTTGCAAAGGTCCCTCTTACATTCTCTGATGGTGACAAGTGGTGCACCACATGCATGTCAATTATCGTAACCTCGAAGCTTTTCCTTTTTTTTCCTAGATTTATTTTTTTCAAAATATTTTATCTCTTGAACCATGCGTTCAAATCATGAGCCGTTGAATTTCTTGCATCGAGACTTTGAAACTAGATCCCGTGTTAATAGGTTTCGACGAAGTTTTTTTACGAGAAAAAAACCAGGAATCAGAAAAAACTGAAACTGAAATAAAAACAAAAACCAAAGAGACAAAAAGGGGGAAATCAAAACTAGAAAAAAATCAAAACCCAGAAGCAGAGTTGTGCTTTTTTCAATTTTTGGAAACACAACTATACTTTTCACTTTTTAGAAAGTGTATCTGTGCATCTCATAGAAGCACAAGCTGTGCTTTTCTCTTTTTCGGGAAACACAATTGTGCTCATGGTGAAAGCATAGGTTGTGCTTTTCCTAATTTTTTTTAGGAAGCATACTTCTGCTTTTCCTTCTCGGGACGCACAGTTGTGCTTCTACGAGAAGAGAAACTTTGTTTTTCCTTTTAGCTCGCAGAAGTATAATTGTGCTTTTCCTTTTCCTGAAAGCACAAGTAATGCTTCACGCGAGGAAAAATGGTAAAAATACTAGTTTTTTCCGACAAAAACATAGAAAAACCGAGCATAATTCAAAACCCCAAAAATGTGTGCAGAAAAGAGAAAACATCATGCACCCGCGGGGTGCACCCATTGCGCGACACATGGCGGCGGCTGGGAGCTTGTGTGCCGCCTCGAAGGAGCAACTATCAAGGGGTACCGCTTCTGGGGAACCCAACGGGCACTTTTGGTGGGCTGGGAGTCAAAACCCCAAAAATGTGTGCAGAGAAGAGAAAAAGGCATGCTCCTGCGGGGTGCATCCAGCGCAAGACACGTGGCAGCGCTGGGAGCTTGTGCGCCGCTTTGAGGGAGCAACTAATTAAGGCGCTCCTAGCCCACCAAAAGTGCACATTGGGTTCCCCCAAAATGACACCCCTTATTAGTTGCTGCGCACAAGCAACATATAATACCAAGCGCTCGTGGGCCATGACCCAGTAGAGAGAGGAGGGGAGGCTGGGCTGAACGACATGTGTTACCTGTGTCAGTCTTTCTGACATTTCAAACCCTTCAACTCTAGAAGCACTCACCTGATGAGAAGCCCTAGCTCTTGCACTTGATCTATCTTTGGATCAAGGTTTTATTGCATTTGATTGCAAACTAGTTGTTTCAGAGATAGCAAATGGAACCGATGGAAGATATGGCATGATTATTAGAGAAGTCATTACTTGGGCAAGAGAATTCACTAGCTGCTAGTTTATATTTGAAGGTCGAGCCATGAACTGTGAAGGTAACAATTTAGCCAAATTTTCGTCTTCTTTAGATGTGGGTCGCCACATGTGGATGGGCATCCCTCATTACCCTTTTGTGATTCCTATAAACCTTACAATTGAGTAATAAAGTTTAGTTTAGCGCACAAAAAAACTGTGTAGGTCTTTGGATCATGTTGTTTGAGCCCTTAAATTGGACAACACACATTGCGCTCACTACATATATACTTTCTATGTTAGATAGGAAACACAATTGTGCTCATCGTGAAAGCATGGTGATAGCCACTTCATATTATATGAGGGGTAAAAGAGACTATCTATGAGCAATTTCACATCATTAGAAGAAAAAATGGATGAAAGTGTTATAAAGGGCATAAAATTTAGACTCGATATTAGATAGGGAAGAAAAAGTTTTTCAGTGTCAAGTAAGGAAACGAAATTTAAGATAGTGTTAAATAAGGAATTCTTTCTACAACTAAATAATCAATCATAGGAGTAGTTTCACAAATAAGGACATATAGAATGGGCACAAATGAATCTCATTTATCCCTTACATCTCTCACGTCTATGTGGAATTACTCACGCGTGAGAGGGGAATAACCAATAAACATGCACGTAGATTAAACAGGGAGGAATCATATCGATAACATCGCAAAGTCAGGGCCGGTCCTGAGATTTTGGGGGCCCGGGGCGAAAGTAAAATCTGAGGCCCCTTAATATACACATCAAAACATAACGAATGTATATTGTGATATAGTGGTGCAAAGCTATAATCCATAAAGGTAATAGATTTCAATATAAGCTTATCGATCATTAGTCATATTCACAAATAATTTGTTTCCCAATATTGTCTATCCCTAAACCATGGTCAACAATGAAGACGCAATACTAATCATCATTTATAAGTATTTATCAATCAGACGTTAAAATCGCGTAGGACATATCTACCTATAACGGATCCACATTTCATCAACCAAACTAAAAATAGGTTAGGAGAATGATGAAACAGATCCTGAGTACATACCGAAAGAGAAAACTGATGCTTGAAGTGCTCATACTAACAAAGTGAGACAAATGATGCAGGAAAATCATTATGCATATTTGGACCAACGTTATCCAAACATGTATACGAGGCACAAATTCTTCTACAAAATCTGAGATCAGCCATGCCAGGTCACTTACTACTACTAGTACTAGTGTACCACGTTCACTTGATTTGGGTAATCGTAAACAATAGGCACACTAGAAATTCTAATATACCCCAATTAGTCGCAGGCGGCTACGTATCAGCGGGCCTCTCGAGTTACGCAGCTGCACTAGATATCTAAGCCCACTACATGGCACAACCGGACGTGGGGCCCCTGCCCCCCTTAGGGACGGGCCTGCGCAAAATACCACAATAGTATGAATGATCGATCCGATCTCAATCTCTGGATAACCAACTAAATGGCCTATGATCGTCCTCTCTTTTTCACGAAAGTTATTTGGATAGATAAAGGGACACGATGATGGCTTGTATGATCGCTGGTATGTCATGCTCATAGGAGATGTCGTCTTCTTCTCTGGTGCGCCAAATGACAGTTTACTCAAAAGGGAAGTTGCACCAAATTGCTTCAGTGACATGGGTATTGGTTGATTTCCTTCCAAAAGTGTATGGTTCTCAAAAAGTTTTTTTACCGGAGCCAGGAGCTACCGGTGACCACTAGCCAATAGCAGTGCTCCAGCTGTGACGTATCTGAATCCTTCCCTGTCGTATTTGATTCCTTTTCTGATTTTTTTATTTGTATTTTCTTTACCTTGGGACCCATGCATGGAAGGGACAGTACTGACACATGCATCACTTTTTCTACACATAGTACAGTACACATTGTCTATTTTCTCTTATACAACTCATGGCTTTTAATTTCCTGTTGATAATTTAGATGGTTCATATTTTTTAAACCAAAATTTAAATGTTGAAACTTTGTATATACTTGAACTCATGATTTCAAGATCTTTAGAACAGGCTTAATTTTGGATACTTTTTGAACACGTTTGAATCCATTTATTTCACACAATATGTTTCAATTATTTCAGAAGAACTATTTATTTCAGTTATTTTGAACCACTAATTTCCATTGATTTTTTTAAATACAATTTCAATAGTTGTAAAATGCCTATTTCACACATTAGAAAACATATATTTTCAGTCGTTCCAAAAGAATTGGCTCCCTAATTTCTGAAAACCAATTTCACTCATTTCGAAAAGCTCATTTCCTTATGTTCAAAATATCAATTTTACTCATTAGAAGAATGTGACGCCCCCGGTTTAATCGTACACTAATCATGCACGCAAACGTGTACGATCAAGATCAGGGACTCACGGGAAGATATCACGACACAACTCTAAAAATAAAATAAGTCATACAAGCATCATATTACAAGCCAGGGGCCTCGAGGGCTCGAATACAAGAGCTCGGTCATAGACGAGTTAGCGGAAGCAACAATATCTGAGTACAGACATAAGTTAAACAAGTTGCCATAAGATGGCTAGCACAAACTGGGATACAGATCGAACGAGGTGCAGGCCTCCTGCCTGGGATCCTCCTAAACTACTCCTGGTCGTCATCAGCAGCCTGCACCTAGTAGTAGGCACCTCCGGTGTAGTAGGAGTCGTCGTCGACGGTGGCGTCTGGCTCCTGGGCTCCAGCATCTGGTTGCGACAACCAGGAAGAAAGGAAAAGGGGGAGCAAAGCAACCGTGAGTACTCATCCAAAGTACTCGCAAGCAAGGATCTACACTACATATGCATGGGTATATGTGTAAAGGTGCCATATCGGTGGACCGAACTGCAGAATGCCAGAATAAGAGGGGGATAGCTAGTCCTGTCGAAGCCTACGCTTCTGGCAGCCCCCATCTTGCAGCATGTAGAAGAGAGTAGATGGTAAGTTCATCAAGTATCATCGCATAGCATAATCCTACCTCGGTGATCCTCTCCTCGTCGTCCTATGAGAGAGCAATCACTGGGTTGTATCTGGCACTTGGAAAGGTGTGTTTTATTAAGTATCCGGTTCTAGTTGTCATAAGGTCAAGGTACAACTCCGGGTCGCCTGTTACCGTGGACACGGATATTCGAATAGATCAACTTCCCTACAGGGGTGCACCACATTACCTGACACGCTCAATCCCTCCGGCGGGCACACTTTCTGGGTCATGTCCGCCTCGGAGATCAACAGTCGCAACCCTACCTAGGCTCAACAGAGAGGTCAAGACGTCGGTCCTAAATCTTATGCGCCGCAGGGTCCGGCCCATCTCCCATTGCACACCGCACGCTATGTGACGCTGGCCGAAGCGCACCTAGCCCCTTAATACAAGCGTGGGCTTACGGTCCAATGCGGCGCGCGCCACTCAGTCGCTGACGTCAAAAAGAGCTTCGGCTGATACCACGACGCCGGTTGCCCATATCTTGTCCCACGTGGCGGTTAGTGCGTATAAGGTCAACGACCCAACTCAGATCAAATACCAAGATCTTGTTAAGCATGTTATTATGAAATAACCGCGGACGCCGACCAGGGCCAGGCCCACCTCTCACCTAGGTGGTCTCAACCTGCCATGTCGCTCCGCCACAAAGTTACAGTCGGGGCCCGTCAGGAACCCAGGCCCACCACTACCGGGATGGAGCCACTTGTCCTTTCAACCCCCACATCGGAATCACTTGCGGGTACTCTCCGAGCCGAGCCGACTTTAGTCACCACATGTATCATATAATATGTATGTAAGTATATACCCGTGATCACCTTCCGAATGATCACGGTCCGGTAGTATAGCATGGCAGACGGACAAGAATGTAGGGCCACTGATGGAATACTAGCATCCTATATTAAGCATTTAGGATTGCAAATAAGGGTAACAACTGTAGCAACAATGACAGGCTATGCAACAGAATAGGATTAACCAAAAGCAGTAACATGCTACACTCCTCTAATGCAAGCAGTAGAGAGAAGGAATAGGCGATATCTGGTGATCAAATGGGGGGCTTGCCTGGTAGCTCTGGCAAGAAATAGGGGTCGTCAACTCCGTAGTCGATCGGGGCAGCAGCGGCGTCAGTCTCGTAGTCTACCAGAGAGAAGAGGGGAAGAAACAATAAATATAATGCAAATATAAGCATGACGATGCGTGACATGACAATGAGCAGTGTTAGGTGTGCTCTAACGCGGTAGTAGGTGATACCGGCGAAGGGTGGAAACATCCGAGAAAGTATTCCCGGTGTTCCGCGTTTTCGGACAAATGAACCGGAGGTGGATTGTTGCAAGTTCGTTGTGCTAGGGACGTATGGCTGACAAACGGACCACGTCTTTGGGTTCATCTCGTTGGTCTAAGCAACTTTCATGTACAAAGCATTTTCATCCGAGTTACGGTTTATTTTTTATGATTTATCAAAAATTTATGCATTTTTTGAAATTTATTTAATTATTTAATTCGAACATTATCCAGAACAGTGAAAGGTGACGTCAGCATGACATCACCATGACGTCAGCAGGTCAAACCCACAATACGCTAGGAAGAAACCCCGCGGGGCGTAGCAGTTGGTGGGGAGGTTGCTGTACCGCTAGCCCATATTCTGGCACCGATACGATGTCCTTTCGAGGAAGTGGTTCAATCAGAAATAAGGTGCGCGGATCAAAGCTGACCAGAGTCAAACCTGGCATGTGGGTCCAGTGGGACCCACCTGTCATAGACTAACATGTTAATTAGGGTTTAATTAAGCAGGATTAATTACATTTATTTATTTATTTTTTTATATTTATAATAACGTTCCAGTGGGGTGGGGCCCCTTTATCATAGGCCCAGGGGGCCTATCGGGCATAGCCCAAACGGTTGATGCGGGCGCAACCGCAGCCCGAGCGACGGCCAAAGACGTGGGGGGTACGGCGCTGCCCTGTGCGCGAGCAGAGGGGGGGGCAAGGGGCAGGGCGTGGCAGGCGCGGCAGATGTTGGGGTGATACGCTCCAACGTATCTATAATTTTTATTGCTCCATGCTATATTATCTACTGCTTTTGGACAATATTGGGCTTTATTTTCCACTTTTATATTATTTTGGGACTAACCTATTAACCGGAGGCCCAGCCCAGAATTGCTGTTTTTTGCCTATTTCGAGTTTCAAGAAACGGAATATCACACGGAGTCCAAACGGAATGAAACCTTCGGGAACGTGATTTTCTCAACGAATATGATCCAGGAGACTTGGACCCTACTCAAGAAATAAAGGAGGTGGGCACGAGGTAGGGCACGCCCCCCCCAGCGCGCCCTCCACCCTCGTGGGCCCCACCTTGCTCCACCGACGTACTTCTTCCTCCTATATATACCTACGTACCCCCAAACGATTAGATGCGGAGCCAAAAACCTAATTCCACCGCCGCAACCTTCTGTACCCACGAGATCCCATCTTGGGGCCTGTTCCGGAGCTCCGCCGGAGGGGGCATCTCCCAAGGAGGGCTTCTACATCATCACCATAGCCTCTCCGATGAAGTGTGAGTAGTTTACCTCAGACTTTCGGGTCCATAGTTAGTAGCTAGATGGCTTCTTCTCTCTTTTTGGATCTCAATACAATGTTCTCCCCCTCTCTCGTGGAGATCTATTCGATGTAATCTTCTTTTTGCGGTGTGTTTGTTGAGACCGATGAAGTGGGTTTATGATCAATATTATCTATGAACAATATTTGAATTTTCTCTGAATTCTTTTATGTATGATTGGTTATCTTTGCAAGTCTCTTCGAATTATCAGTTTGGTTTGGCCTACTAGATTGGTTTTTCTTGCAATGGGAGAAGTGCTTAGCTTTGGGTTCAATCTTGCGTGTCCTTTCCCAAAGGATGAGGGGCAGCAAGGCACGATTGTATTGTTGCCATCGAGGATAACAAGATGGGGTTTTTATCATATTGCATGAATTTATCCTCTACATCATGTCATCTTGCCTAAGGCGTTACTCTGCTTTCTTGAACTTAATACTCTAGATGCATGCTTTGGATAGCGGTCGATGAGTGGAGTAATAGTAGTAGATGCAGGCAGAGTCGGTCTACTTGTCTCGGACATGATGCCTATATACATGATCATACCTAGATATTCTCATAACTATGCTCAATTCTTTCAATTGCTGAACAGTAATTTGTTCACCCACCGTAAAATACTTTTGCTCTTGAGAGAAGCCACTAGTGACATCTATGGCCACCGGGTCTATCTTCATCATATTAACCTTCCATCACTTTACCATTGCCTTTGCTTTTTTACTTTGCTTTTATTTTTACCTTGCATCTTTATCACAAAAATACCAAAAATATTATCTATCAGATCTCACTCTCGTAAGTGACCGTGAAGGGATTGACAACCCCTATTCGCGTTGGTTGCGAGGAGTTATTTGCTTTGTGTAGGTACGAGGGACTCGCGCGTAGCCTCCTACTGGATTGATACCTTGGTTCTCAAAAACTGAGGGAAATACTTACGCTACTTTGTTGCATCATCCTTTCCTCTTCAAGGAAATCCAACGCAGTGCTCAAGAGGTAGCAAGAAGAATTTCTCGCACCGTTGCCGGGGAGTCTACGCAGAAGTCAACATACCAAGTACCCATCACAATCCCTTATCTCTCGCATTACATTATTTGCCATTTGCCTCTCGTTTTCCTCTCCCCCACTTCAGCCTTGCCGTTTTATTCGCCCTCTCTTTTCTGTTTGCCTTTTTCTCGCTTGCTTTTTGTTTGCTCGTGTGTTGGATTGCTTGTTTGTCACGATGGCTCAAGATAATACCAAATTGTGTGACTTTACCAATACCAACAATAATGATTTCCTTAGCACTCTGATTGCTCCTCTTACCAACACTGATTCTTGTGAAATCAATACTCCTTTGTTGAATCTTGTCATGAAAGATCAATTCGCCGGCCTTCCTAGTGAAGATGCCGCTACTCATCTAAATAGCTTCGTTGATTTGTGTGATATGCAAAAGAAGAAAGATGTTGATAATGATATTGTTAAATTGAAGCTATTTCCTTTTTCGCTTAGAGATCGTGCTAAAGCTTGGTTTTCATCTTTGCCTAAAAATAGTATTGATTCTTGGAACTAGTGCAAAGATGCTTTTATCTCTAAGTATTTATCCTCCCGCTAAGATCATCTCTCTTAGAACGATATTATGAATTTTAAGCAACTTGATCATGAACATGTTGCACAAGCTTGGGAGAGAATGAAATTAATGATACGTAATTGCCCTACTCATGGTTTGAATTTGTGGATGATTATACAAAAATTTATGCGGATTGAATTTTGCTTCTAGAAATCTTTTAGATTCGCCGCGGGAGGCACTTTTATGGATATCACTTTAGGAGATGCTACTAAACTCCTAGATAATATTATGGTTAATTATTCTCAATGGCTGACTGAAAGATCTACTAATAAAAAAGTGCATGCGATAGAACAAATTAATGTTTTGAGTGGAAAGATGGATGAACTTATGAAATTATTTGCTACTAAGAGTGTTTCTTCTGATCCTAATGATATGCCTTTATCTACTTTGATTGAGAATAATAATGAATCTATGGATGTGAATTTTGTTGGTAGGAATAATTTTGGTAACAACGCGTATAGAGGAAACTTTAATCCTAGGCCTTATCCTAGTAATTCCTCTAATAATTATGGAAATTCCTACAACAACTCTTATGGAAATTTTAATAATATGCCCTGTGAATTTGAGATTAGTGTTAAAGAGTTTATGAATCCACAAAAGAATTTTAATGCTTTGCTTGAAGAGAAATTGCTTAAAGTTCATGAATTGGCTAGGAACGTTGATAGAATTTCTCTTGATGTTGATTCTTTAAAGCTTAGATCTATTCCTCCTAAGCATGATATCAATGAGTCTCTCAAAGCCATGAGAATTTCCATTGATGAGTGCAAGGAAAGAACCGCTAGGATGCATGCTACGAAAGATGCCTTTATTAAAGCATGTTCTTCCAATTTCCATGAAAATAAAGATGAAGATCTAAAAGTTATTGATGTGTCCCCTATTAAATCTTTGTTTTGCAATATGAATCTTGATAATGATGGGACTGAATATGATCCACCTTTACCTAGAAGGCGATCCAAAAAATCGGAGTTTCTAGATCTTGATGCTAAAATTGATAAAAGTGGGATTGAAGAAATCAAAACACTAGATGTTGCTAAACCCACTATTTTGGATTTCAAGGAATTTAATTATGAAAGTTGCTCTTTAATTGATTGTATTTCCTTGTTGCAATCCGTGCTAAATTCTCCTCATGCTTATAGTCAAAATAAAGCGTTTACTAAACATATCGTCGATGCCTTGATGCAATCTTATGAAGAAAAACTTGAGTTGGAAGTTTCTATCCCTAGAAAACTTTATGATGAGTGAGAACCAACTATTAAAATTAAGATTAAGGATCATGAATTTTATGCCTTATGTGATTTGGGTGCTAGTGTTTCCACTATCCCTAAAACTTTGTGCGATTTGCTAGATTTCCGTGATTTTGATGATTGCTCTCTAAACTTGCACCTTGCGGATTCCACTATTAAGAAACCTATGGGAAGAATTAATGATGTTCTTATTGTTGCAAATAGGAATTATGTGCCCGTAGATTTTATCGTTCTTGATATAGATTGCAATCCTTCATGTCCTATTATTCTTGGTAGACCTTTCCTTAGAACGATTGGTGCAATTATTGATATGAAAGAAGGGAATATTAGATTCCAATTTCCATTAAAGAAAGGCATGGAACACTTCCCTAGGAATAAAATAAAATTACCATATGAATCTATCATGAGAGCCACTTATGGATTGCCTATCAAAGATGACAATACCTAGATCTATCCTTGCTTTTATGCCTAGCTAGGGGCGTTAAACGATAGTGTTTGTTGGGAGGCAGCCCAATTTTATTTTTAGTTTTTTTTGCTTTTGATTCTGTTTAGGAATAAATCTTAGATCTAGCCTCTGGTTAGATGTGTTTTTATGTTTTAATTAGTGTTTGTGCCAAGTTAAACCTATAAGATCTTCTTGGATGATAGTTATTTGATCTTGCTGTAATTTCCAGAAACTTCCTGTTCACGAAAACAATTGTTAAAAATCGCCAGAACGTGATAAAATAGTGATTCCAATTGCTGCTGATCAATAAACAAATTTCCTAGGTCGTCCTAATTTTTCCTAATTTTTGGAGTTCCATAAGTTTACGTTAGTTACAGATTACTACAGACTGTTCTATTTTTGATAGATTCTGTTTTTCGTTTGTTGTTTGCTTATTTTGATGAATCTATGGCTAGTAAAATAGTTTATAAACCATAGAGAAGTTGGAATACAGTAGGTTTAACACCAATATAAATAAAGAATGATTTTATTACAGTACCTTGAAGTGGTCTTTTGTTTTCTTTCTCTAACTGAGCTCACGAGATTTCTGTTGAGTTTTGTGTTGTGAAGTTTTCAAGTTTTGGGTGAAATCTTTTGATGGATTATGGAACAAGGAGTGGCAAGAGCCTAAGCTTGGGGATACCCATGGCACCCCCACGATATTCTAAGGACACCAAAAAGTCAAAGCTTGGGGATGCCCCGGAAGGCATCCCCTCTTTCGTCTACTTCCATTGGTAACTTTACTTGGAGCTATATTTTTATTCACCACATGATACGTGTTTTGCTTGGAGCGTCTTGTATAATTTGAGTATTTGCTTTTTAGTTTACCACAATCATCCTTGCTGTACACACCTTTTGAGAAAGCCATACATGAATTGGAATTTGTTAGAATACTCTATGTGCTTCACTTATATCTTTTGAGCTATATAGTTTTGCTCTAGTGCTTCACTTATATCTTATAGAGCACGGTGGTGGATTTGTTTTATAGAAACTATTGATCTCTCATGCTTCACTTAGATTATTTTGAGAGTCTTAAATAGCATGGTAATTTGCTTAATAATCTTAATATGCTTGGTATTCAAGATTTATAAAACTTTCTTTTGAGTGCGTTGAATACTAAGAAAAGTTTGATGCTTGATAATTGTTTTGAGATATAAAGATGGTGATATTAGAGTCATGCTAGTTGAGTAGTTGTGAATTTGATAAATACTTGTGTTAAAGTTTGTGATTCCCGTAGCATGCACGTATGGTGAACCGTTATGTGATGAAGTCGGAGCATGATTTATTTATTGATTGTCTTCCTTATGAGTGGCGGTCAGGGACGAGCGATGGTCTTTCCCTACCTATCTATCCCCCTAGGAGCATGCTCGTAATACTTTGTTTTGATAACTTGTAGATTTTTGCAATAAGTATATGATTTATTCATGACTAATGTTGAGTCCATGGATTATACACACTTTTCTTCCTTCCACCATTGCTAGCCTCTCTAATACCGCACACTTTTCGCCGGTATCACACACCCACCATATACCTTCCTCAAACAGCCACCATACCTACCTATCATGGCATTTCCATAGCCATTCCGAGATATATTGCCATGCAACTCTCCATCGTTCCGTTTATTATGACACGCTCCATCATTGTCATATTGCTAGCATGATCATGTAGTTGACATCGTATTTGTGGCAAAGCCACCGTTCATAATTCTTTCATACATGTCACTCTTGATTCATTGCATATCCCGGTACACCACCGGAGGCATTCATATAGAGTCATATTTATCGAGTTGTAATTGTTGAGTTGTAAGAAAATAAAAGTGTGATGATCATCATTTTTAGAGCATTGTCCCAAGTGAGGAAAAGGATGATGGAGACTATGATTCCCCGACAAGTCGGGATGAGGCTCCGGAAGAGAAAAAAAGAGGCCATAAAAAAAGAGAAAAGGCCCAAAAAAATGAGAGAAAAAGAGAGAAGGGACAATGTTACTATCCTTTTACCACACTTGTGCTTCAAAGTAGCACCATGATCTTCATGATAGAGAGTCTCTCATTTTGTCACTTTCATATACTAGTGGGAATTTTTCATTGTAGAACTTGGCTTGTATATTCCAATGATGGGCTTCCTCAAAAAGCCCTAGGTCTTCATGAGCAAGCGAGTTGGATGCACACCCACTTAGTTTCTTTTGTTGAGCATTCACATACTTATAGCTCTAGTGCATCCATTACATGGCAATCCCTACTTACTCACATTGATATCTATTGATGGGCATCTCCATAGCCCGTTGATACGCCTAGTTGATGTGAGACTATCTTCCCCTCTTTTTGTCTTCTCCACAACCACCATTATATTCCACATATAGTGATATATCCATGGCTCACGCTCATGTATTGTGTGAAGATTGAAAAAGTTTTGACAATGTCAAAAGTATGAAACGATTGCTTGGCATGTCATGGGGGTTGTGCATGATTTAAATACTTTGTGTGGTGAAGATAGAGCATAGCCAGACTATATGATTTTGTAGGGATAACTTTCTTTGGCCATGTTATTTTGAGAAGACATGATTGCTTTGTTAGTATGCTTGAAGTATTATTATTTTTATGTCAATATTAAACTTTTGTCTTGAATCTTTCGGATCTGAATATTCATACCACAATTAAGAAGAATTACATTGAAATTATGCCAAGTAGCACTCCGCATCAAAAATTCTGTTTTTATCATTTACCTACTCAAGACGAGCAGAATTAAGCTTGGGATGCCCGATACGCTCCAACGTATCTATAATTTTTGATTGCTCCATGCTATATTATCTACTGTTTTGGACAATATTGGGATTTATTTTCCACTTTTATATTATTTTTGGGACTAATCTATTAACCGGAGGTCCAGCCCAGAATTGCTATTTTTTTGCCTATCTCAGAGTTTCGAAGAAACGGAATATCAAACGGAGTCCAAACGGAATGAAACCTTCGGGAACGTGATTTTCTCACCGAATATGATCCATGAGACTTGGACCCTACTCAAGAAAGAAAGGAGGAGGGCACGAGGTAGGGGCACGCCCTCCCCCCCCCCCCAGGCGCGCCCTCCACCCTCGTGGGCCCCACCTTGCTCCACCGACGCATTTCTTCCTCCTATATATACCTCACGCACCCCCAAACGATCAGATACGGAGCCAAAAACCTAATTTCACTGCCACAACCTTCTGTACCCACGAGATCCCATCTTGGGGCCTGTTCCGAAGCTCCGCCGGATGGGGCATCCACCACGGAGGGCTTCTACATCATCGTCCTAGCCTCTCCGATGAAGTGTGAGTAGTTTACCTCAGACCTTCGGGTCCATAGTTAGTAGCTAGATGGCTTCTTCTCTCTTTTTGTATCTCAATACAATGTTCTCCCCCTCTCTCGTGGAGATCTATTCGATGTAATCTTCTTTTTGTGGTGTGTTTGTTGAGACCGATGAATTGTGGGTTTATGATCAAGATTATCTATGAACAATATTTGAATCTTCTCTTAATTCTTTTATGTATGATTGGTTATCTTTGCAAGTCTCTTCGAATTATCAGTTTGGTTTGGCCTACTAGATTGGTTTTTCTTGCAATGGGAGAAGTGCTTAGCTTTGGGTTCAATCTTGCGGTGTCCTTTCCCAAAGGATGAGGGGGCATCAAGGCACGTATTGTATTGTTGCCATCAATGATAACAAGATGGGGTTTTTATCATATTGCATGAATTTATGCCTCTACATCATGTCATCTTGCGTAAGGCGTTACTCTGTTTTCTTGAACTTAATACTCCAGATGCATGCTGGAGATCGGTCGATGAGTGGAGTAATAGTAGTAGATGCAGGTAGGAGTCAGTCTACTTGTCTCGGATGTGATGCCTATATACATGATCATACCTAGATATTCTCATAACTATGCTCAATTCTGTCAATTGCTCAACAGTAATTTGTTCACCCACCGTAAAATACTTATGCTCTTGAGAGAAGCCACTAGTGAAATCTATGGCCCCCGGGTCTATCTTCATCATATTAATCTTCCATCATTTTATTATTGCCTTTGCTTTTATTTTTACCTTGCATCTTTATCACAAAAATGCCAAAAAATTATCTATCATCTCTGTCAAATCTCACTCTCGTAAGTGACCGTGAAGGGATTGATGAAGGAAATATGCCCTAGAGGCAATAATAAAGTTATTATTTATTTCCTTATTTCATGATAAATGTTTATTATTCATGCTAGAATTGTATTAACCGGAAACATGATACATGTGTGAATACATAGACAAACATATAGTCACTAGTATGCCTCTACTTGACTAGCTCATTAATCAAAGATGGTTATGTTTCCTAACCATAGACATGTGTTGTTATTTGATTAATGGGATCACATCATTAGGAGAATGATGTGATTGACATGACCCATTCTGTTAGCATAGCACTTGATCGCTTAGTATATTGCTATTGCTTTCTTCATGACTTATACATGTTCCTCGTAACTAAGAGATTATGCAACTCCGTTTACGGAGGAACACTTTGGTGCTACCAAACGTCACAACGTGAATCGGGTGATTATAAAGGAGTACTACAGGTGTCTCCAAAGGTACATGTTGGGTTGGCGTATTTCGAGATTAGGTTTTGTCACTCCGATTGTCGGAAAGGTATCTCTGGGCCCTCTCGGTAATGCACATCACTATAAGCCTTGCAAGCAATGTAGCTAATGAGTTAGTTACGGAATGATGCATTACGTAACGAGTAAAGAGACTTGCCAGTAACGAGATTGAACTAGGTATTGGATACCGACGATCAAATCTCGGGCAAGTAACATACCGATGACAAAGGGAACAACGTATGTTGTTATGCGGTTTGACCGGTAAAGATCTTCGTAGAATATGTAGGAGCCAATATGAGCATCCAGGTTCTGCTATTGGTTATTGACCGAGAATAGTTCTAGGTCATGTCTACATAGTTCTCGAACCCGTAGGGTCCGCACGCTTAAGGTTTCGATGACAGTTATATTATGAGTTTATGAGTTTTGATGTACCGAAGGAGTTCGGAGTCCCGGATGAGATCAGGGACATGACGAGGAGTCTCAAAATGGTCGAGACGTAAAGATCGATATATTGGACGACTATATTCGGACTTCGGAAAGGTTCCGAGTGATTCGGGTATTTTTCGGAGTACCGGAGAGTTACGGGAATTCGCCGGGAGAAGTATTGGGCCTTATTGGGCCATACGGGAAAGAGAGAGGGGCTGCCTAGGGCAGGCCGCGCCCCCAAGGCCTAGTCCGAATTGGACTAGGGGGAGGGGCTGCGCCCCCTCCTTCCTTCCCTTCTCCTTTCCCTTTCCTTCTCTCCTACTCCTACTAGGAAAGGAGGAGTCCTACTCCCGGTGGGAGTAGGACTCCCCCCTTGGGCGCGCCTCCTCCTCTTGGCCGGCCCCCTCCTCCTTGCTCCTTTATATACGAGGGCAGGGGGGCACCCCATAACACACAAGTTGATCTACGTGATCGTTCCTTAGCCGTGTGCGGTGCCCCCCTCCACCATATTCCACCTCGGTCATATCGTCGCGGAGTTTAGGCGAAGCCCTGCGCCGGTAGAGCATCATCATCGTCACCACGCCGTCGTGCTGACGGAACTCATCCCCGACACTTTGCTGGATCGGAGTCCGGGGATCGTCATCGAGCTGAACGTGTGCTGAACTCGGAGGTGCCGTACGTTCGGTACTTAGATCGGTCGGATCGTGAAGACGTACGACTACATCAACCGCATTGTCATAACGCTTCCGCTTACGGTCTACGAGGGTACGTGGACATACACTCTCCCCTCTCGTTGCTATGCCATCACCATGATCTTGCGTGTGCGTAGGAATTTTTGAAATTACTCGTTCCCCAACAAAGGGCATCCGAGCCTGGTTTTATGCGTTGATGTCATATGCACGAGTAGAACACAAGTGAGTTGTGGGCGATATAAGTCATACCGCTTACCAAAGATGTCATACTTTGGTTCAGCGGTATTGTGAGATGAAGCTGCCGGACCGACATTACGCGTGACGCTTACGCGAGACTGGTTTCACCGCTTGAGCACTCGTTGCTTAAAGGTGACCGGCGGTGTCTGTCTCTCTCTTTAGTTGAACTGAGTGTGGCTACGCCGGTCCTTGCGAAGGTTAAAACAGCACCAACTTGACAAACTATCGTTGTGGTTTTGATGCATAGGTAAGAACGGTTCTTGCTCAGCCCGTAGCAGCCACGTAAAACTTGCAACAACAAAGTAGAGGACGTCTAACTTGTTTTTGCAGGGCATGTTGTGATGTGATATGGTCAAGACGTGATGCTATATTTTATTGTATGAGATGATCATGTTTTGTAACCGGTTATCGGCAATCGGCGGGAGCCATATGGTTGTCGCTTATTGTATGAAATGCAAAGCCATGTAATTGCTTTACTTTATCACTAAGCGGTAGTGATAGTCGTAGAAGCAATAGTTGGCGAGACGACAACGATGCTACGATGGAGATCAAGGTGTCGCGCGGTGACGATGGTGATCACAACGGTGCTTCGAGATGGAGATCACAAGCACAAGATGATGATGGCCATATCATATCACTTATATTGATTGCATGTGATGTTTATCCTTTATGCATCTTATCTTGCTTTGATTGACGGTAGCATTTTAAGATGATCTCTCACTAAAATTATCAAGAAGTGTTCTCCCGAGTATGCACCGTTATGAAAGTTCTTCGTCTTTGAGACACCACGTGATGATTGGGTGTGATAGGCTCTACGCTCAAATACAACGGTGCAAAACAGTTGCACACGCGAATACTCAGTTAAACTTGACGAGCCTAGCATATAACAGATATGGCCTCGGAACACGGAGACCGAAAGGTCGAGCGTGAATCATATAGTAGATATGATCAACATATTGATGTTCATCATTGAAACTACTCCATCTCACGTGACGATCGGACATGGTGTAGTTAATATGGATCACGTAATCACTTAGAAGATTAGAGGGATGTCTATCTAAGTGGGAGTTCTAAAGTAATATGATTAATTGAACTTTAATTTATCATGAACTTAGTCCTGGTAGTATTTTGCAAATTATGTTGTAGATCAATAGCTCGCGTTGTTGCTTCCCTATGTTTGTTGCTTTCATATGTTTATTTTAATATGTTCCTAGAGAAAACTGTGTTGAAAGATGTTAGTAGCAATGATGCGGATTGGATCCGTGATCTGAGGTTTATCCTCATTGCTGCACGTAAGAATTATGTCCTTGATGCACCGCTAGGTGACGACCTATTGCAGGAGCAAATGCGACGTTATGAGCGTTTGGCTAGCTCAATATGATGACTACTTGATAGTTTAGTGCACCATACTTAACGGCTTAGAATCGGGACTTCAAAGACGTTTTGAACGTCATGGACCATATGAGATGTTCCAGAATTGAAGTTAATATTTCAAGCAAATACCGAGTTGAGAGATATGAAGTCTCCAACAAGTTCTATAGCTAAAAGATGGAGGAGAATCGCTCAACTAGTGAGCAAGTGCTCAGATTGTCAGGTACTACAATCGCTTGAATCAAGTGGGAGTTAATCTTCCGATAAGATAGTGATTGATAGAATTCTCTAGTCACCATCACCAAGTTAGTAGAACTTCGTGATGAACTATAGTATGCAAAGGATGACGAAAACGATTCCCGAGCTCTTCGTGATATTGAAATCGACGTAGGTAGAAATCAAGAAAGAGCATCAAGTGTTGATGATTGACAAGACCACTAGTTTCAAGAGAATGGCAAAGGGAAAGAAAGGGAACTTCAATTAGAATGACAAGCAAGTTGTCACTCCCGAAGAAGCCCAAAGCTGAACCTAAAGCACTGGCCGAGTGCTTCTCTTGCAAAGGAAATGGTCACCGGAAGTGGAACTACTCCAAATATTTGGTGGATAAGAAGGATGGCAAAGTGAACAAGGGTATATTTGATATACAGGTTATTGATGTGTGCTTTACTAGTGTTTATAGTAGCCCCAGTATTTGATACTTGTTCGGTTGCTAAGATTAGTAACTCAAACAGAGTTACGAATAAACAAAGACTAGTTGAAGGGAAGTGACGATGAGTGTTGGAAGTAGTTCCAAGATTGATATGATCATCATCGCACACTCCCTATACTTTCGGGATTAGTGTTAAACCTAAATAAATGTTATTTGGCGCTTATGCTGAGCATGAATATGATTTGATCATGTTTATTGCAATTGGTTATTCATTTAAAGTCGAGAATAATTGTTGTTCTGCTTAAATGAATAAAACCTTCAAATGGTCATACACCCAATGAAAATAGTTTGTTGGATCTCGATCGTAGTGATACATATTCATAGTATTGATGCCAAAAGATGCAAAGTTAATAATGATAGTGCAACTAATTTGTGGCACCGCCGTTTGGTCATATCGATAAAGCGCATGAAGAAACTCCATAAAGATGGATTTTGGAATCACTTGGTTATGAATCATTTGATGCTTGCGAACCGTGCCTTTTGGGCAAGATGACTAAAACTCCGTTCTCGGAACAATGGAACAAGCTACCGACTTATTGGAAATAATACATACCGATGTATGCGATCCAATGAGTGTTGATGCTCGTGGCAAGTATCGTTATTTTCGACCTTCACAAGATGATTTGAGCAGATATGGGTATATCTAGTTGATGAAACACAAGTCTGAAATAATTGAAAGGTTCAAAGAATTTCAGAGTGAAGTGGAAAATCATCGTAACAAGAAAATAAAGTTTCGCGATCTGATCACGGAGACGAATATTTGAGTTACTGAGTTTGGTCTTCAATTAAAACAATGTGGAATAGTTTCACAGCTCACGCCACCGGAACACCATAACGTTATGGTGTGTCCGAACGTCAGAACCGCACTTTATTGGATATGGTGCGATCTATGATGTCTCTTATTGATTTACCATTATCGTTTTTGGGGTTATGCATTAGAGACATCTGCATTCACGTTAAAAGGGCACCATCTAAACCGTTGAGACGACACTATATGAACTGTGGTTTAGCAAGAAACCCAAGTTGTCGTTTCTTAAAGTTTGGGGCTACGATGCTTATATGAAAAGGTTTCAACCTGATAAGCTCGAACCCAAATCGGAAAAGTGTGTCTTCATAGAATACCCAAAGGTAACTATTGGGTACACCTTCTATCACCGATCCAAGGCAAGTTATTCGTTGCTAAGATGGATCCTTTCTAGAGAAGAAGTTTCTCTCGAAAGAAGTGAGTGGGAGGAAAGTAGAACTTGATGAGTTAATTGTACCTTCTCCCTTATTGGAAAGTAGTTCATCACGTAAATCAGTTCCAAAGATTCCTACACCAATTAGTGAGGAAGTTAATGATGATGATCATGAAACTTCAGATCAAGTTGCTACCAAACCTCGTAGGTCTTCCAGAGTAAGATCCGCACTGTGAGTGGTACGGTAATCATGTTCGGAAGTCATGTTACTAGACCATGATGAACCTACGAACTATGAGGAAGCGATGATGAGCCCAGATTCATGAAATGGCTTGAGGCCATGAAATCTGAGATAGGATCCATGTATGAGAACAAAGTATGGACTTTGATTGACTTGCTTGATGATCAGCAAGCCATGTTAAATAAATGGATCTTCAAGAGGAAGACGGACAATCGATAGTAGTGTTACTATCTACAAAGCTCGACTTGTCACAAAAGGTTTTCGACAAGTTCAAGGTGTTGACTACAATGAGATTTTCTCAACTATAGCGATGCTTAAGTCTATCCGAATCATGTTAGCAATTGCCACATTTTATGAAATCGGCAAATGGATGTCAAAACTACATTCTTTCATGGATTTATTAAAGAAGAGTTGTATATGATGCAACCGAAGGTTTTGTCAATCCTAAAGGAGCTAACAAAATGTGCAAGCTCCAATGATCCATCAATGGACTGGTGCAAGCATCTCGAGTTGGAATATATGCTTGATGATTTGATCAAAGCATATGGTTTTATCTGACTTTTAGAGAAGCCCAGTATTTACAAGAAAGTGAGTGGGAGCACTACAGCATTTCTGATAAGTATATGTGAATGACATATTGTTGATCGGAAATAATGTAGAATTATTCTGCAAAGCATAAAGGAGTATTTGAAAGGAGTTTTTCAAAGAAGGACCTCGGTGAAGCTGCTTACATATTGAGCATCAAGATCTATTGAGATAGATCAAGACGCTTTATAAGTTTTTTCAATAAGTATATACCTTGTCAAGATTTTGAAGTAGTTCAAAATGGAACAGTCAAAGAAAAGTTCTTGCCTGTGTTGCAAAGGTGTGATATTGAGTAAGACTCAAATCCTGACCACGACAGAAAATAGAAAAGAGAATGAAAGTCATTCCCTATGCCTCATTCATAGGTTCTATAAAGTATGCTATGCTATGTACCAGACCTATTGTATACCTTGCTCTGTATTTTGCAAGGGAGTACAATAGTGATCTAGGATTAGATCACTGGACATTGGTCCAGAACATCCTTAGTGAGGACTAAGGAAACATTTCTCGATTATGGAGGTGAAAAAAGAGCCCGTCGTAAAGAGTACATCGATGCAAGCTTTTTACACTGATCCAGATGACTCTAAGTCTCAATCTGGATACATATTGAAAGTGGGAGCAATTAGCTAGAGTAGCTCCATGCAGAGCATTGTAGACATAGAATATTTGCAAAATACATACGGCTCAAATATGATGACCCGTTGACTAAAATTCTCTCACGAGCAAAACATGATCATACCTTAGTACTCTTTGGTTGTTAATCACATAACGATGTGAACTAGATTATTGACTCTAGTAACCCTTTGGGTGTTGGTCACATGACGATGTGAACTATGGGTGTTAATCACATACGATGTGAATATTAGTGTTGAATCACATGATGATGTGAACTAGATTATTGACTCTAGTGCAAGTGGGAGATCAAGGAAATATGCCCTAGAGGCAATAATAAAGTTATTATTTATTTCCTTATTTCATGATAAATGTTTATTATTCATGCTAGAATTGTATTAACCGGAAACATGATACATGTGTGAATACATAGACAAACATATAGTCACTAGTATGCCTCTACTTGACTAGCTCATTAATCAAAGATGGTTATGTTTCCTAACCATAGACATGTGTTGTTATTTGATTAATGGGATCACATCATTAGGAGAATGATGTGATTGACATGACCCATTCCGTTAGCATAGCACTTGATCGTTTAGTATATTGCTATTGCTTTCTTCATGACTTATACATGTTCCTGTAACTATGAGATTATGCAACTCCGTTTACGGAGGAACACTTTGGTGCTATCAAACGTCACAACGAATCGGGTGATTATAAAGGAGTACTACAGGTGTCTCCAAAGGTACATGTTGGGTTGGCGTATTTGAGATTAGGTTTTGTCACTCCGATTGTCGGAAAGGTATCTCCGGCCCTCTCGGTAATGCACATCACTATAAGCCTTGCAAGCAATGTAGATAATGAGTTAGTTACGGAATGATGCATTACGTAACGAGTAAAGAGACTTGCCAGTAAAGAGATTGAACTAGGTATTGGATATCGACGATCAAATCTCGGGCAAGTAACATACCGATGACAAAGGGAACAACGTATGTTGTTATGCGGTTTGACCGATAAAGATCTTCGTAGAATATGTAGGAGCCAGTATGAGAATCCAGGTTCCGCTATTGGTTATTGACCGAGAATAGTTCTAGGTCATGTCTACATAGTTCTCGAACCCGTAGGGTCCGCACGCTTAAGGTTTCGATGATGCTTATATTACGAGTTTATGAGTTTTGATGTACCGAAGGAGTTCGAGTCCCGGATGAGATCAGGGACATGACGAGGAGTCTCGAAATGGTCGAGACGTAAAGATCGATATATTGGACGACTATATTCGGACTTGGAAAGGTTCCGAGTGATTCGGTATTTTTCGAGTACCGGAGAGTTACGGAATTCGCCGGAGAAGTATTGGGCCTTATTGGGCCATACGGGAAAGAGAGGGGCTGCCTAGGGCAGGCCGCCCCCCCAAGGCCTAGTCCGAATTGGACTAGGGGGAGGGGCTGCGCCCCCTCCTTCCTTCCCTTCTCCTTTCCCTTTCCTTCTCTCCTACTCCTACTAGGAAAGGAGGAGTCCTACTCCCGGTGGGAGTAGGACTCCCCCCTTGGGCGCGCCTCCTCCTCTTGGCCGGCCCCCTCCTCCTTGCTCCTTTATATACGAGGGCAGGGGGACACCCCATAACACACAAGTTGATCTACGTGATCGTTCCTTAGCCGTGTCGGTGCCCCTCCACCATATTCCACCTCGGTCATATCGTCATGGAGTTTAGGCGAAGCCTGCTACTGTAGAGCATCATCATCGTCACCACGCCGTCGTGCTCCCGGAACTCATCCCCGACACTTTGCTGGATCGGAGTCCAGGGATCGTCATCGAGCTGAACGTGTGCTGAACTCGGAGGTGCCGTACGTTCGGTACTTGGATCGGTCGGATCGTGAAGACGTACGACTATATCAATCGCATTGTCATAACGCTTCCGCTTACGGTCTACGAGGGTACGTGGACATACACTCTCCCCTCTCGTTGCTATGCCATCACCACGATCTTGCGTGTGCGTAGGAAAATTTTTGAAATTACTATGTCCCCCAACAATTGACAACCCCTATTCGCGTTGGTTGCGAGGAGTTATTTGCTTTGTGTAGGTACGAGGGACTCGCGCGTAGCCTCCTACTAGATTGATACCTTGGTTCTAAAAAACTAAGGGAAATACTTACGCTACTTTGCTGCATCATCCTTTCCTCTTCAAGGAAATCCAACGCAGTGCTCAAGAGGTAGCAATGGTCGGCGGCCAGGCGCTGGTCGAGCAAGCAAGCGGCGAGTGTGCAGCGACAGGAGGCAAGCGGGGAGGCACGGCGCGCGCAAGGCACAGAGCGAGATGGCGGACGGCGAGCGGCACGACCGCAGCTCAAGGAGCGAGCAGGGCGCGGGCGGAGCGAGGGCGGCCGGCGAGCCGGGAGGGCAGCAGGGCAGCGGCAGCTGCATCCGACAGCGGAGGCAATAGCGGCATCAGGCAGCCGTGGGGTTAGAGCAACAGCGAGCGGGCGGCACGGGGAAGAGGACGACCAGGGTGGCAGCGGACGAGCCAGACGGGGCAAAGTGCGGTGTTAGGGCGCCGGGGTTGTGGCCGGCGCGGGTGCGGTCGGTAGCGTGATGGAGCAGCAGCTGCAAGGTAAAGCGAGGCGGGGCTCGGGCACACGTGCGCAGGGGCGCGGTGACCATGCGGGGCGGAGGGAGTGCAAGGAGAGGGGAAGCTTACGGGGGCCGTAGGGACTGAGGCAACGGGGCGCGGGGAGGAGGACGGGGACGACGTGCGATGGGGAGGCAGTCCGGTGAGGTGGCTCCAGCGTATGGACGAGCGGCGCGGGCTCCGGGTGGTGTCCTGGACGAGGGTTCGTTCTCCCGATCCAGATCTGGATCTGGAAGGGGGAAACGTGGGGAGCGAGAGGGGGGAGAAGTGGTGCGGTTAGGTTAGGGTTTGGGCTAGCGGGGGGGATGGGGGGATTATGGGGGGAGTGGGTGGCCGGTTGGGCCAGGTAGGCCGGCCTGGCCTATGAGCTGGGTCGAAGCCCGTTGAGGGGGGCTTACCCCTTTCATTATTTTATTTTATTTTTAATTTTGTTTTCTGTTTTTGTTCTTTTCCTTTTTCTTTATTTTCTTTTCTGTTTTCTCTCATTTCCTAAACATTTCAGTTTTGAAAAAATACATAGGTTGCACATAGTTTAGTAAACTTAATTATGTCACATTTCAAACATTTTAGTTTTGATATTTGAAAGCTTTTATTGTTTGTCAAAAATTCAAATTTGATTTTGAAACATTTTGATCTAACGCGAGGTTAGCAACAGTAACAGAGGTGACGTGGCATCATTAGCAGAGGTTACTATAGCTTGATTATCCGGGCGTCACAATTCTCCTCCACTACAGGAAATCTCTTCCTGGGATTTAAGAGGTAGAGAGGGGGAAGATCTAGTTACGAAATTCTAATGGAACTTCTCGGCCTTGGTTGCTCTTCTTGAAGAGATCAATCCATTACATTGATGTCTTCATTTCTCTGCTTCAGGTCATCATGGTGAAGTCGTCCTTTTCTTCGGGAACTCCAACGTACTTATGATTAGGTAAGGGACAGCTCGGCTACAATAGAATGCTTATGAGGGAAATAATCTGGGGTTAACCCATGAATGAGCATAAGATTATCTCTCGAGTTGAACATATAAAATACAACGAGAGTAAGGTACGAAGGTACAATAAGAGGTTCCAAGCGGATAGATAGTTGCTCGAAGTCTGAACCAGAGTGAGAAAGGGGTTCAGAGCAGCGAGAGTAATTATTGTGTGTGATACCAGAATAGAGCACTAGGAAGGTGGTCCGTGAATTAAATACGAAGCCAAGCATGGGGAATAACCATTAGAAACAGGGTTGTACAGGAGAGTCAGGTTTCGATCCTGTGGAACTGTGGGTTATGGGCCCACCATGTGGGTTAAAAGTAGGAAGGGCGGAGACGTCTTGCGTGATCATGCAAGCAAGGCATGTCAGAAGGGTAGCCTGTCAGTTATGTCGGCAACAACATCAATACAAAGGGAGAGGGACGAAGAGAACCATTTTCCTGCTCGTTGAAAGAGGCAGACCATAGGCAAAGTTCTCATCCATTGGTGGTTACCAGAATGCTATCGACAAATGCGACAGGGTCTTGCTGACACGGTTGTACACCAAGGTGTTTACATAAGCAGAAGAACATTACTGCTTAGATCATATGGATCACAAGGGAGGTTAAACAAATCAATGGAAAGGAAAATGTGATCATTAGATCAAACAGAACAATGGAAAGGAAAATGTGTTTGACACATATACCAGGGGTATACCCTTTCCAAGGACAAGCAGAGCATGATATCCATGGCAGGATATAAAGTAGAAAACCCTTCAGGTAAGGGGAGAGAAATTTCATAACATTACCCATACAACGGTGTTTGGATAATTGATAAAGAAATTTTAGCATTGTGCTTTAAATGTTCTTATCTAAGATTGGAGTACCACAAACATGCTTCGAGATAGCATTGACATGGTCTTCTAGCAAAGGTCGGACTTAGGATACACAAATGATCCATTAGGAAAACTCATAGAATAAGTCTTACAATTTCCTCATGAAAGAATGGATAACCTTGCTAAAAAGAAAACTATAACAATAGGGCCTTCGGCTAGGTGTGCTAGGCATGACATCACCTTACCGGGTCATAAAAGACCAGTGTTATAACTCTTGGAATTATGTTCCAACCATCATATCTGACCGAGATTCAGATCTGATTGGTGTCAGGATACCTTAGACTCATGATGCCTGAGAAGGGAGGGGTGCAACACAAATCTACGAGATGACATTATAAGATTCTCTAGAAATGAACTATAGCAGCAAGTTCCAAAACAAAAGTTCATCATTAACCAAGGATAAAATGAGGATGTGGTCGACGGAGTCAGTGACAATTTATTGAGATTTCCAAAAAGATGGAGTTCCACAGTTCCACAGTTAGTCAGATCTGATGATATAATGATGTATGCTCGAGGGAAACATACACAATTTAACATTGGTTGAAAGGTGCACCCGAAATATGGGCTAAGGTAGTACAATCAATGTTAGAACTGTGATTCGATAACCAATGGCCTAAGAATGAAATGTCGACCATTAACTCCAAAGAAATATGGTTGCTAGAAGTTTTGAATTCGCACATCATAGTTCAATTGTCGGTTTTCCGGTTAGAAACAACATGGGGACCAAGGAATGAACGGAGATGGTAGGAAGTATCACATGTACTGAGAATTCATAAGAGGTGGTGAAATTCTCACGACATTCTTGGCATAAAAGATGGTAATACTCCAAGGTAAAGAAGAACAATTGCTGGATAGCAAGGATCTCAAGGTATAACACAAAACACGAACAAGTTTGTGTTGAACGAAAGGCAATAAAGTGGTCGATGATAACACAAATCATCGAGAGCAAAGGGTGGTATTTCTCATCAAGAATTCGATAGATATCTTGGAAGAGCTCAGAATGCTACTGATGATCACTACATAATCGTCGAGAGACTTCATGAAGATGTAATCGATTGGCGATGACATCAAGTCAAAGGAATGATGAAAGCGAATGGTTATTGGAACCACGGGTACGACACAAACTCAAAATCAAGTTTGTTGTTCTAGGAGTAATGATACGACGAGGAAGATCGGCGTAAGGTTATCCCATCGTCCAAAATTGTGCTACGGGAAGGACCAGGTAGCACAGTTTAAAATTTTGGCACAATAATGGATATAGCCGATCAGGCTAGGAATGACGTGATGGAGTACTAAACTCCTCAACAACAAATTACTAGAAGGTACTGAATTGTAGTGCAGATTCGATTCACTAATTGGCGTTCTCGATTGACGACAACCCAGAACCCGTGGAGTGATTATGACAGGGAAAGGTACTACTTCATCAGAAATTCATAAGATGGAGTGCAATGGGTTGATATCCTTGAGATACCAGGGGGTAATACTCGAAGGTAGAACAAAATAGAGGTTGGGCAGGCGTACTGATCTGCAGAAGACAAGTTGTAGCAACCATACCTCAAACAGTCTGATCTCTGTGCTCAGGTGTCATCCCTGGATCAGTAATGTTGACACCACACAGTACTTGAAGGATTTCTAACAGAGTAGCAATCACACACTTATTACATCAAAAGTCTCAAAAGAGAACTTATTACAATAAATGTGGCTTAAGGCCATGTAATAACGATAACAACGGAAGACTTGGAAGATAAGTGAGTCCATCAACTCCAACGACATCACTGAGTATAGAACCACGACCTAAAAGCACCTTACTCGTCGTCTGAAAAATCTGCAACATGAAACGTTGCAGCCCGAAAATGGGTCAGCACATGGCATATGCTGGCAATGTAACACATAGAGAGTGATGAAAGAATAAGCCTATACTACATGCATATATGGCTGGTGGAAAGCTCTATGGTTACAGTTTTTGTGTAAAGCCGCTTTTCCCTCACCGCAAAGGAATAAATTTTATTTAACTATCATGGTGGTTGTTAAACATTGAGAATGGTTGACAGCATCCTCAATCCCAATTAAAGTAATCATCATTAAAACCCAACAATATTAATTTAAGTAACATGATGAGATTCACATGATAATCCAAGTACTAGATACTCAAACGTCCATAACCGGGACACGGCTAATCATGATTAGTTTATACACTCGCAGAGGTTTATGACTTTTCCCCACAAGACTCGATCACCTCCATTGGATTTCTCGCACTACATGGTGTTTGAGAAACGGATGACCGAGACACAGTCTTTCAAAAGCGCTAGCACCTTACGATGGATAGACCGTTACACCTACTTTCCCCTACATCTGCTAGTCTACCCTGTAAGATTTCGCACGACTTAATCAACTATGCTAGAGCCCATAATAGCTTGTGGCTGCACACGGAAGTTTCTAGTATGAAAAATCTCATGATCCCTTTGGGCCTGGGTGGCGGTGCATAAAGAAAAACAACAGGCAATCATGGAATACCCAGGTACCTCAATCCACCAAGATGTGTGTTTAAGTTGCCACCTTAGATAAACCATTAATTAACAAACTCACATCTATCATGGATATCTCTCACCCAATCCACGTCTACTTGCATAGCAAGGCGTAATAAGCAAACGTAGAAGTAACTCCCAAAGGTTTGATAATACAACATGTAATAGGTACTACCTCAACTACTTCCCATCCCACAATTTAATTAGATCCTAATCATGTAATGTTTGAGGATTGATCTAATGCAACAAAACTGGGTAGTAAAGAGGTATGATCAAAGTGTTACTTGCCTTGTCGATGATCCGCAAACCTAGAGATTCAAGTAACAAAGCGCGACTCGTATTCTATCGCAGACAAACAAACAAGCATACAATAAGTATTAATCTAATGCACAGGTAAAACTCAAATAATACATCTAACCAGAAAGTTCAACTTAAAAAATCCGGTTTGCAAAAAAAATCAAATCAAACGAAGCAACGAAAGTCAAACGGCGAAAGAAACAAACTTTGTTGTACTAATCTGGATCTAAGTCAAATTTATAGAAGCAAAAACTTGTTTAAGTTGGTTAAACGGATAGAGGGTTTCGAGACGAAACTCTAGGCGCTTGAATCGCCTGATTCCGATAAACGAGCGAAAAGTTATACTAAAACAAAAATCGGATCAGAAATCGCGATCAGAAAAATCACGGAATAAATCCGAGAAAAAGAAAAACGACGAACAGGTTAACGAATGAACGTTCGTTATCTGGATCTAAACGACGAATACGTTCGTTAAAACGAACGAACGAGCGAATGCTCGCTAAATAAATAAACCGGGAAAAAAACCGATCTATAAAGAAAAATGAATCTAAAAAAAATAAACCGCGTTTTTAAAAAAAAATTGACGGCGAAAACGAGGTTGACCTCGGGCGGCGGTGGGTCAAGCGGCTCGGGCGGCGGGCGGCATGCACGGGCTAGGGTTAGGGTTTGGCTGGTGGGTGGGCAAGGCGGCGCCGATGGGTGAGGCGGCTCGGGTGGGCGCTATTTAAAGGTGCCCCGATGAGTCCCGCTGGTACTACCAAGTCGGTTCACGTTTTTTTAAGTAACGCGCAGAAAAACAAATAAAAGAAATACTAAACGGACTTCAAAAATCCCGAAATAAAATTTCCCCGACTTCTAAAATCAAGCCGGACAAAGTGAACATTTATTTGGGACCTAAATGCAATTTTGAAAAACGCATATTTTTCCTAAATTCAACTTAAATATCGAAAAACTCCGAAATAAAAATCTTATTTGATTTTATTATTAAATCCTCAATATTTCTTTATTTTGGGAAAGTCATTTTATTCCCTCTCTCATATTTTTGTAACAGAAATAATTGATAATAAAATAATTAAAATCAAATGATCCTATTCTCAAAATTTGAGAAAACTCAAATATGAAAATAACGAAATCCCCAACTCTCTCCGTGGGTCCTTGATTTGCGTAGAATTTCTAGGATCAAAACCAAAAGCAAATAAAATATGATATGCATAGATGATCTAATGTATAACATTCCAAATTGAAAATTTGGGATGTTACAAACCTACCCCCCTTAAGATGAATCTCGCCCTCGAGATTCGGGTTGGCTAGAAAATAGGTGAGGGTGGTCCTTTAGCAAATCTTCCTCTCGCTCCCAGGTGGCTTCATCCTCGGTGTGGTGGCTCCACTGAACTTTGCAAAACTTGATAACCTTGTTGTGGGTAACTCGGTACCGGCAAACTCGAGAATCTTAACCGGTTTCTCCTCATAGGTCAAATCGTTATCCAACCAATCGCTTCCAATGGCATCAGATTCTTAGTGGTATATCGCCCATCTCGCATGGCACTTCTTCAAGCGGGAAACGTGGAATACATCATGAACTTCTAACAATCCTTCGGGCAATTCCAACTTGTAGGCCACTTCTCCCATACGTTCCAAAACACGATATGGTCCTACAAAACGTGGTGCTAACTTTCCCTTAACTCCAAAACGCTTAATTCCTCATAGTGGAGATACTCGAAGATAAACTCGGTCTTCGACTTCGTAAACTGTCTCCTTGCGTTTAGAATCTGCGTAGCTTTTCTGCCTGGACTGGGCTACCTTAAGCCTACCGCGAATCAACTTCACCTTCTGTTCAGACTCTTTAATCAAATCAGCTCCAAACAACTGGCAGTCTCCAACTTCATCCCATGACAACGGTGTCCTGCACCTCCTTCCGTACAAGGCTTTGAAAGGGGCCATCTTTAAACTGGATTGATAGCTGTTCTTGTAAGAGAATTCTGCATATGGCAAATTGTCGTCCCAACTAGATCCATAATCTAGTGCACAAGCTCTCAGCATATCCTCCAAAATCTGATTGACTCTCTCGGTCATCCATCCATCTGCTCATGGATGGAAAGTCATGCTAAACTCTAGCTCGGTACCCAAAGTTTCATGCAACCGATTCCGAACTTTGAGGTAAACTGTGTTCCTCTATCGACACGATACTCCTCGGAACTCCATGTAAGCATACGATTCGGTCATGTATATCTTTGCCAACTCAAGACTTGGTGTAAGTGGTCTTTACCGGATGACATGAGCCACTTTCATCAACCGATCAACTACAACCCAAATCGAGTCATAGCTGAACGAGTCCCGGTAATCCGTGATAAAATCCATGCCTAGCTTATCCCACTTCCATTCGAGTATCGGCAATGGTCAGTAATAATCTCGCCGCTTCGATGCTCTTCCTTTACTCTCGACATACATCACAAACTGCTACATACTCCGCAATATCTTTCTTCATTCCGGTCCACCAGAAAGTATCCTTCAAATCCAAATACATCTTGGTATTTCCTGGGTGAATCGAATATGGTGAATCGTGTGCCTCTTACAGAATCAACTTCCTGATCTCTGGGTCATTGGGCACATAAACACGGTCTTCAAACCATAGGGTGTCATGCTCATCCTCACGAAATCCTTTAGCCTTTCCTTCGCCCATTTTATCCTATATAGAGGCAATCTCCTTGTCAGTCTTCTGAGCTTCTCTGATTCTATCCATCAAAGTTGACTGAATCTCCAATGCTGCTACATAGCCTCTCGGAACTATTTCCAAACATAGCTCACGAAGATCCTCGGCTAACTCCTTTGGTATTTCTCCCGTCATTAGTGTATTGACATGGCTCTTACGGCTCAATGCGTCAGCTACTACAGTAGCCTTTCTGGGATGGTAATGCAATCTCATATCATAATCCTTGATGAGCTCCAACCATCTCCTTTGTCTGAGGTTTAACTCCTTTTGCGTGAAAATGTATTTCAAACTCTTGTGATCCGTGTACACCTCACAATGGTTCCCAATGAGGAAATGTCTCCATGTTTTCAAAGCATGCACTACGGCGGCTAATTCTAAATCATGTGTGGCATAGTTCAATTCGCGAGGTTTCAGTTGTCGTGAAGCATACGAAACAACTCTTCCCTCCTGCATGAGCACTGCTCCAACTCCTCGACGTGAAGCATCGCAATACACCTCATAATCCTTGGTCTGATCTGGCCGAAATTAACACTGGTGAGGTAACCAAAAGTTTCTTCAACTCCTGGAAACTAGCCTCACACTCCTCAGTCCATATGAACTTGGTATCCTTCTTCAACAACTCCATCATAGGTTTTGCAATCTTGGAGAAATTATTAATAAATCTCCGGTAGTATCCTGCGAGTCCAAGGAAACTCCGGATCTCTCCAACTGTTGTTGGTGCTTCCCAATTGGTCACAGTGATAACCTTTGTGGGATCAACTGCTATTCCTTCTCCGGATATAAAGTGTCCGAGGAATCCTACTTCCTTCAACCAAAACTCACATTTGCTGAACTTGGCATATAACTGATGTTCTCTGAGCTTCTCAAGTACCAATCGCAAATGTTCCTTATGTTCCTCTTCATTCTTCGAGTAAACCAGAATATCATCAATGAACACCACGACGAACTTATCCAAAAACTCCATAAAAACTTTGTTCATCATGTTCATAAAATAGGCAGGTGCGTTAGTCAGACCAAATGACATAACGGTGTACTCATACAACCCATATCATGTGGTGAAATCTGTCTTAGGTATGTCCTGCTCTCGAATCTTTAGCTGATGGTACCCTGATCGCAAATCGATCTTGGAAAACACTTTAGCTCCTTGCAATCGATCAAACAGATCATTGATCATTGGTAATGGGTACTTGTTCTTGACCGTTACTTCATTCAACCCACGATAATCAACAACCATCCTTAACGATCCATCCTTTTTCTCCACTAGAAGTACTGGTGATCCCCAAGGCGACGAACTTGGGCGAATGTAACCTTTATCCAGTAACTCCTTAATCAGCTTTTTAATCTCCTCCAAATCCTTTGCGGGCATCCTGTATGGTTGCTTCGATATTGGCCCTGTGCCTGGAAAAAGCTCAATCAAAAACTCAATATCTCTATCCGGTGGCATGCCTGGCAACTCTTCTGGAAATACGTCAGGGAAATCCTTTACCACTGGTACTTCCTCCTGCACAACTCCTGATAAGGAATTTACTTGCGTCCTATTTGGCGCATGCCGGGATACATACTTGATCCTTCTTCCTTTTGGCGTCGTAAGCAAAATTGTCTTACTGGCGCAATCGATGTTTCCCCCATACATCGACAGCCAATCCATACCGAGAATTACATCCAAACCTTGGGATTCCAGAATAATTAAATCCGTTGGGAAAATATGCCTTCCTATACTTAATGGCACTTGGAAACATCCTTGATCGGCCATATACTCGCTCTGGTGAGCTTACTAGCATAGGTGTTCTAAGAACCTTAGTGGGCAGGTTATACTTATCCACAAATCCCTTGATATGCATGAATGCGATGCACCAAGATAAAAAGAACGAGTCAGATAAATGACTTCACCAAAACTTACCTATTACTGCATCAGGTTGGGCTTCAACCTCCCCCACATTAACGTGGTTCACTTGTCCCCTGCTGAAAGGGTTCGGCTTCTTCCCAGAGCTTCCATTGCCATCCTGGCCTTCAGGACATTCATTGGCATAATGTCCGGTCTTCTGACACTTAAAGCAGGTGACTTGACTCAGGACTCTCTTGGTTGGGGTTGATGGGGTGGTACGGTTCTGGCCGTTGCTTCCTCCATTCCCATTACCATTCTTGGGGCCATTATGGTTGTGCGAGCTACCTCCTCCATGGGTATGCTGAAAATGAACTCCCGGTTTAGGGGTAAGACGGGCTTCACGAGCTCCGAATTGTACTTCCCCTGTCCATACTTCCTCTTGCGGTTTTCAATCTGCTGCTGCTTCCTCAATCATAAGAGCACGATCTACCAACTCCTGGTAGTTGTTGAAGCTTGCTACCATCAATCGCATACTCAGCTCGTCATTCAGTCCTTCCGTAAACTTCTCCGCTTAGTCGCATCCGTAGCAACGCTATCCGGGGCATAACGTGCTAGCTTACTAAAGTCATCCACATCTTGCCAACCGTCTGTCCTCCTTGGCGCAAGTTGCGAAACTCACGCTTCTTCATGGCCATAGCTCCTGCCGAAACATGGGCAAGTCGCAAAGCTTATCAAACCGATCCCATGTGACAAAGTCTCACAGGTAAGTGGTCAGTAAAATTCTCCCACCATCTTGCGGGGGTCCTTCAAGCCGATGTGCGGCAAATTTCACCTTTTCCCCATCTGTACATCCTGCGGTGGTCAACTCCCTCCCCATCTTACGGAGCCAACCATCTGCCACTATCGGCTCGGTGCTCTTTGGAAAACACCGCGGATTCAGCCTAAGAAAACGGGTTAAGTGATCAGCAATGGTGGAGGTGGTGGGGTTGTTGTTGTTGTTGTTGTTGTTCGTTCGGACTAGCAATCGCATCAACGCATTCTCTTTCTTTGGATCAACCGAGTGAGCTCCGGTGGGAAAGAAAATCCATTGTCACGTCTCGGAGGGATCTGAGGGTTTTTAGAAAAGACGAGAGTTAAGAATAGAATGATGTCTAAAGAGAAAACACTACCCAAATGCACATGAGACAAAAGCACACATAATCACTTCATTCAATCAAATAAGGGCATACAAGCGGTCTAGAACTATCGCAAAAGTGTGGACTATACTATGTACATGGTGGAACACTACTCTTTATTATGGTAGTCTACTAGAAAAACTGCTCCGATGAAGACTCCATGATATCTGCTCCAGACCGTCTTGAAATCATCATCACTAGGATCGGAATCGGTGTCGCCGATGATGATGTAGTTCTCGGACAGTGCAATCTTCATCTTCTCCTCCGGTGCTGAATTCCCCATGAGTTCTTCAATCTTCTCCTTAAGATCGTCGTTTTGTCTCACTAGAGATACAATCTCCTCCATGTAGTCCTTGCGAGTGGCCTTCAGTTCTCCTTCTAGTTCGATAATCTTGGCTTTTGCTTTCTTCAACTCCATCATGTCTACGCACATCTGGTTCTCCTGGCGTCGAATGTGCTTATTTAACTCTTGGATGAAAGTTGCAATGGATCGATCCTTCTTAGTTCTAACTATCTCCCATTGTTCATCTCGGCGTCCGCAAATCTGGTAGATAGTATCCTTGAGGTCATCTTGGTAAACTTCTCCAATGCGTCCCATGGTTATGTGAGCTGCCATGCTCTTTCCTGCACTCTGTGTTGGTGCATTAAAACACACTCTATGGGCTCCGTGGATCGGCGCGAACGTCCTTCCGGAACTTGAGCTTGAATCTTCCAAAGACTCCTCTTGGGTAAAGTGGAATTGTAGGTCCGGTGAAGCTTGGTATTCGATGTTCAGTACTTAGTGACTTCCTTCGTGTCGTCCAAAGGGTGTATCTTCATCCGGTGGGTGAACTTGATCCTCGCTTAGTCATCCTAAAAGAGTAGAAAAGATGAGGAGTCAGAAATGAGAAGAGAGTAGTGATCTAGGGCTTTAGCTTAGTGGTCGTGTCCTACAGTCAGCGTGTGCTCTGATACCATCTTTGCAGCGACCATACCTCAAACAGTCGATCTACGTGCTCGGTGTCATCCTCGGATCAAGAATCTCGACACCACATAGTACTTGAAGGATTTATAACAGAGTAGCAATCAGACACTTATTAAATCGAAAGTCTCAAAAGAGAACTTATTACAATAAATGTGGCTTAAGGCCATCTAATAACGATAACATCGGAAGACTTGGAAGATAAGTGAGTCCATCAACTCCAATGTCATCACTGAGTATTGAACCATGAACTAAAAGCACCTTACTCGTCGTCTGAAAAATCTGCAACATGAAACGTTGTAGCCCGAAAATGGGTCAGCACATGGAATATGCTGGCAATGTAACACATAGAGAGTGATGAAAGAATAAGCCTATACTGCATGCATATATGGCTGGTGGAAAGCTCTATGGTTACAGTTTTTGCGTAAAGCCAGTTTTTTCCTACTGCAAAGGAATAAATTTTATTTAACTATCATGGTGGTTGTTAAACATTGAGAATGGTTGACAGCATCCTCAATCCCAATTAAAGTAATCATCATTAAAACCCAACAATATTAATTTAAGTAACATGATGAGATTCACATGATAATCCAAGTACTAGATACTCAAAACGTCCATAACCGGGGACACGGCTAATCATGATTAGTTTATACACTCTGCAGAGGTTTATGCACTTTTCCCCACAAGACTCGATCGCCTCTGTTGGATTTCTCGTTTTACATGGTGTTTGAGAAACGGATGACCGAGACACGTCTTTCGAAGCGCTAGCACCTTACGATGGATAGACCGTTACACCTACTTTCCCTACATCTCGCTAGTCTACCTGTAAGAGTTGACACGACTTAATCAACTATGCTAGAGCCCATAATAGCTTGTGGCTGCACACGGAAGTTTCTAGTATGAAAAATCTCATGATCCCTTTGGGCCTGGGTGGCGGTCCATAAAGAAAAACAACAGGCAATCCTGGAATACCCAGGTACCTCAATCCACCCAGATGTGTGTTTAAGTTGCCACCTTAGATAAACCATTAATTAACAAACTCACATCTGTCATGGATATCTCTCACCCAATCCACGTCTACTTGCATAGCAAGGCATAATAAGCAAACGTAGAAGTAACTCCCAAAGGTTTGATAATACCACAGGTAATAGGTACTACCTCAACTACTTCCCATCCCACAATTTAATTAGATCCTAATCATGCAATGTTTGAGGATTGATCTAATGCAACAAAACTGGGTAGTAAAGAGGTATGATCAAAGTGTTACTTGCCTTGCTGATGATCTGCGAAACCTAGAGATTCGAAGTAACAGGAGGCGCACTCCGGGTATTCTATCGCAGACAAACAAACAAGCATACAATAAGTATTCATCTAATGGACAGGTAAAACTCAAATAAGAGATCTAACCATAAATTTCAACTTAAGAACTCCGGTTTGCAAAAAAAAATCAAATCAAACGAAGAAACGAAAGTCAAATGGCGAAAGAAACAAACTTTGTTCTACTAATCTGGATCTAAGTCAAATTTTACAGAAGCAAAAACTTGTTTAAGTTGGTTAAAAGGATAGAGGGTTTCAAGACGAAACTCTAGGCGCTTGAATCGCCTGATTCCGATAAACGAGCGAAACGTTATACTAAAACAAAAATCGGATCAGAAATCGCGATCAGAAAAATCACGGAATAAATCCGAGAAAAAGAAAAACGACGAACAGGTTAACGAACGAACGTTCGTTATCTGGATCTAAACGACGAATACGTTCGTTAAAATGTACGAACGAGCGAACGCTCGCTAAATAAATAAACCGAAAAAAAACCGATCTATAAAAAAAGAAACTAAAAAGAATAAACCGCGGTTTAAAAAAAACCGGGCGGCGAAAACGAGGTTGACCTCGGGCGGCGGGTGGGCTGGCGGCGGCGGGTGGCGCGCGACTAGGGTTAGGGTTTCGGGCGCGGGTGGGCTGGGGCGGCTCGGGTGGGCGCTATTTAAAGGCTGCCCCCGGGCGGAGTCCCGCTCAGGTACGGCCCGAAGTCGGTTCGCGTTTTTTTTAAGTAACGCGCAGAAAAACAAATAAAAGAAATACTAAACGGACTCCAAAAATCCCGAAATAAATTTTTCCTGACTTCTAAAATCAAGCCGGAAAAAGTGAACATTTATTTGGGACCTAAATGCAATTTTGAAAAACTTATATTTTTCCTAAATTCAACTTAAATATCGAAAAACTCCGAAATAAAAATCTTATTTGATTTTATTATTAAATCCTAAATATTTCTTTATTTTGGGAAAGTCATTTTATTCCCTATCTCATATTTTTGTAATAGAAATAATTGATGATAAAATAATTAAAATCAAATGATCCTATTCTCAAAATTTGAGAAAACTCAAATATGAAAATAACGAAATCCCCAACTCTCTCCGTGGATCCTTGAGTTGCGTAGAATTTCTAGGATCAAAACCAAAAGCAAATAAAATATGATATGCATAGATGATCTAATGTATAACATTCCAAATTGAAAATTTGGGATGTTACACAAGTACTTTAACTTGTCCGAGGAATGGTATTTAAAAGGAGAACATGGTCGGAACCACGATAGAAAATGGCCAGATCCCAGATATAAGATGAACTTATACCAAGGGAATATTTAATTGAAGAGAAGCTTTAATGATATGGTCTACATCGTGTCCATGGGCATGAACACAAAGTTCAAGGTCGACTCCCACTTCTCCAATGCATAACCTTTCATTCACTTCTCATTTTCGAAGAAGTTGTAGTGTTGAAATTTTATCTGGCAAAATACCAGAAGAGTATGACTCATGAAAACTTCCGAGTTCACACATATTAAGGAAGGCATAGGTTCAACCCATCGGGGTATCGTGGAAACATATACCACAAGCTTCAATAGTAAATATCACCAGCTCGAAAGCAGAGCATGGTTGGCCAAATCAGAGAATAGGATTTACCAATGTATTATGTATCAGGGAAAAGAACTTCTCATGGTTCTCGTATGCGAAGGACACTGTTGGATGATAATTCAACAAAGGATCTGACGGTCCATAACGGAGCTAATCTGAGCATCGACACACAATCAGAGGAAGAAATAATGCAAGGACATTGGATTATAGAAACAACTAACTAATTCAAAGATCAAATGTAAAGGAACTATGATTCTCAAATCAAGGGATCAGAAGCCAACGGTCTGATTAAGAATGAATAAGTTGAATAGACTTAGGGGTACAATCGACGGCAATTTGATGGGTCGATAACCAGCTCATGTTCAAAATGACATCTAATACGTCCATTTTTGCATCATGCTTTTATATCGATATTTATTGCATTATGGGATGTTATTACACATTATGTCACAATACTTATGCCTATTCTCTCTTATTTTACAAGGTTTACATGAAGAGGGAGAATG
Organism: Aegilops longissima; assembly: GCA_021605205.1. Lineage (NCBI taxonomy): Eukaryota > Viridiplantae > Streptophyta > Magnoliopsida > Poales > Poaceae > Aegilops > Aegilops longissima. Next base: position 61,189,258 of record CM038676.1, read on the forward strand.
CCGACAACTGGAATTCTGGGCTGGAAAAGGAGGAAATATTAGAGACCTATTCTGCACAACTCCAAAAGTCCTGAAACTCCACGGAAGTTATTTTTGGAAATAATAAAAAATACTGAGCAAAGAAAATACCAGAGGGGACCCACACCCTAGGTACGAGGGTTGGGGCGCGCCCCCTGCCTCGTGGGTCCCCTGGTGGCCCTCCGGTGCCCATCTTCTGCTATATGAAGTCTTTCGTCCAAGAAAATCATAAGCAAGCTTTGGGACGAGACTCACGCCACGAGGCGGAACCTTGACGGAACCAATCTAGGGCTCGGCGGAGCTGCTCTGCCGGGGACACTTCCCTCCGAGGGGGAAGTCATCGCCATCGTCATCACCAACGCTCCTCTCATCGGGAGGGGGCCAATCTCCATCAACATCTTCACCAGCACCATCTCCTCTCAAACCCTAGTTCATCTCTTGTATCCAATTCTTGTCTCTAAGTCTGAGATTGGTACTTGTAGGTTGCTAGTAGTGTTGATTACTCCTTGTAGTTGATGCTAGTTGGTTTATTTGGTGGAAGATCATATGTTCAGATCCTATATGCATATTAATACTCCTCTGATTATGAACATGATATGCTTTGTGAGTAGTTACGTTTGTTCCTGAGGACATGGGAGAAGTCTTGCTATTAGTAGTCATGTGAATTTGGTATTTGTTCGATATTTTGATGAGATGTATGTTGTCTCTCCTCTAGTGGTGTTATGTGAACATCGACTACATGACACTTCACCATTATTTGGGCCTAGAGGAAGGCATTGGGAAGTAATAAGTAGATGATGGGTTGCTAGAGTGACAGAAGCTTAAACCCTAGTTTATGCGTTGCTTCGTAAGGGGCTGATTTGGATCCATATGTTTCATGCTATGGTTAGGTTTACCTTAATACTTCTTTTGTATTTGCGAATGCTTGCAATAGGAGTTAATCATAAGTGGGATGCTTGTCCAAGTAAGGACAGCACCCAAGCACCGGTCCACCCACATATCAAATTATCAAAGTACCGAACGCAAATCATATGAACGTGATGAAAACTAGCTTGACGATAATTCCCATGTGTCCTCGGGAGCGCTTTTCTCTATAAGAGTTTGTCCAGGCTTGTCCTTTGATACAAAAAGGATTGGGCCACCTTGCTGCACTTTATTTACTTTTGTTACTTGTTGCTCGTTACAAATTATCTTATCACAAAACTATCGGTTACCTATAATTTCAGTGCTTGCCGAGAATACCTTGCTGAAAATCGCTTATCATTTCCTTCTGCTCCTCGTTGGGTTCGACACTCTTAATTATCGAAAGGACTACGATAGATCCCCTATACTTGTGGGTCATCAACATCTGAGCCGGAAAGATAATTTAAAAGTATCAACCGATGATTGCGTGCACTCGCACTGATGTTGAATCAATAGGTTCAAAATGACGGTGTCAAAAGGAGACTAATGGATATTGCCAGACATATGGGAAGCATCCATAATGCAAGTAGACAAGTATTTGCAGAGCAATAAGCTGCTAAGGATTTTCGAATGATCGAATAGTATTTCGAAGACTTTTGTGAAACATCTGAACAACTGGGGATGAGCGGATACTAGGTAAGTGCGAGGAATTATTCGTAGGGGTATTCATGTGGGAAAGAACTGTAAGGCACTAGGCACAAAATATTCTCAGAACAATAGAGAGAATTTTAAGGTATCTTATAATAATAAGATCAACGAGGAATGATTGTATGAATGACAAGTGTACGTGGTTATCCATAAAGGTCTATCGATGGATGGGAATTGCAAAAAGCGATGGCACGAACTCGAGAGAACATCATAGAGTATCTTCGGAATCTTCTGGCGCAGCAGATGATCATCGATAATAAGGTGCTCTCCGGGTGAAAGTGACCACGAGATCCTAATGTTAGATCTAGTAAAATTCATTTGACCCGAATAGAAGAGAGATCGGAGTCCCAGAGTATAGACGAGGAGTAAAAGATCCTAATACCACCCAATGGCGACGTGGGCCCGTAGGACACACATCCATGTTAGTAAAAGTTTTTTTTAGTGACTAGACTCGACTTCGGCCAATGAGTGTGGAAGGGGGATTCCTATAGGCATTCGGCTCTGATACCAACTTGTAGACGCCCCGATTCAATCAGACACTAATCATGCACGCAAACGCGTAATGATCAAGATCGTGGACTCACGGAAGATATCACAACACAACTCTAAAAATAAAATAAGTCATACAAGCATCATATTACAAGCCAGGGCCTCGAGGGCTCGAATACAAGAGCTCGATCATAGACGAGTCACGGAAGCAACAATATCTGAGTGCGGACATAAGTTAAACAAGTTGAAATTAGATGGCTAGCACAAACTGGGATACAGATCGAACGAGGCGCAGCCTCCCGCCTCGATCCTCCTAAACTACTCCCGGTCATCATCGAGCCCGCACGTAGTAGTAGGCACCTCCGATGTAGTAGGAGTCGTTGTCGACAGTGGCGTCGGCTCTGGTTCCAAAGATCCGGTTGCGACAACCGTGAAGAAAGGAAAAGGGGAGCAAAGCAACCGTGAGTACTCATCCAAAGTACTCGCAAGCAAGGATCTACACTACATATGCATGGGTATATGTGTAAAGGCCATATCGGTGGACCGAACTGCAGAATGCCGTAATAAGAGGGGATAGCTAGTCATGTCAAGACTACGCTCGCAGCCTCCATCTTGCAGCATGTAGAAGAGAGTAGATGGTAAGTTCACCAAGTATCATCGCATAGCATAATCCTACCTCGGCAATCCTCTCCTCGTCGTCCTATGAGAGAGCGATCACCGGGTTGTATCTGGCACTTAGAAAGGTGTGTTTTATTAAGTATCTGGTTCTAGTTGTCATAAGTCCAAGGTACAACTCCGGGTCGCCTGTTACCGTGGACACATCTATTCGAATAGATCAACTTCCCTATAGGGGTGCACCACATTACCCGACATGCTCGATCCCTCTGGCCGGGCACACTTTCCTAGGTCATGCCCGGCCTCGGGAGATCAACACGTCGCAAACCTACCTAGGCTCAACAGAGAGGTCAGCACGTCGGTCTAAATCCTATGCGCGCAGGGGTCTGGGCCCATCGCCCATTGCACACATGCATGTTGCGTCTGTGCCGAAGCGCACTCTAGCCCCCTTAATACAAGCGCGGGCTTACGGTCCAATGCGGCGCGCGCCACTCAGTAGCTGACGTCAAAAAGAGCTTCGGCTGATACCACGACGCCGGTTGCCCATATCTTGTCCCACGTGGCGGTTAGTGTGTATAAGGTCAACGACCCAACTCAGATCAAATATCAAGATCTCGTTAAGCGTGTTATTATGAAGTAACAACGGACGCCGACCAGGGCCAGGCCCACCTCTCACCTAGGTGGTCTCAACTGCCCTGCCGCCTCCGCCACAAAAGTAACGATCGGGGCCGTCAGAACTCAGCCCACCACTACCGGATGGAGCCACCGTCCTTTCACCCCCACATCGAATCACTTATGGTACTCTACGAGCCGAGCCGACTTTAGTCACCACATGTACCATATAATATGTATGTAGATATACCGTGATCACCTCCCGAGTGATCACGGTCCGTAGTATAGCATGGCGACGGACAAGAATGTAGGGCCACCGATGGAATACTAGCATCCTATACTAAGCATTTAAGATTGCAGATAAGGGTAACAATCAGAGCAACAATGACAAAGCTATGCAATGTAATAGAATTAACCAAAGCAAGAATATGTTACACTACTCTAATGCAAGCAGTAGAGAGAAGGAATAGGCGATATATGATGATCAAGGGGGGGCTTGCCTGATAGCTCTTGCAAGAAAGAGGGGTCGTCAAGTCCGTAGTCGATCGGGGCAGCAGCCGCGTCAGTCTCGTAGTCTACCGGAGAGAAGAGGGGGAAGAAACAATAAATAAAATGCAAACATAAGCATGACGATGTGTGACATGACAATGAGCGGTGTTAGGTGTGCCTTAAAGCGGTAGTAGGTGATACTGGCGAAGGGTGGAAACATCCGGGAAAGTATTCCCGGTGTTTTGCGTTTTCGGACAGATGAACCGGAGGTGGATTGTTGCAGGTTCTCTATGCTAGGGACGTGTGGCTGACAAGCGTACTGCATATTCGGGTTCGTCTCGTCGTTCTGAGCAACTTTCATGTACAAAGCATTTTCATCCGAGTTACGGTTTATTTTCTATGATTTATCAAAGTTTTATGCATTTTTTGAAATTTATTTAATTATTTAATTCGAACCTTATCCAGAACATTGAAAGGTGATGTCAGCATGACATCGCCATTACGTCAGCAGGTCAAACCCAGCTGACCAGAGTCAAACCTGGCATGTGGGACCCACCTGTCATAGACTAACATGTTAATTAGCACTACTAGGGAAAAGCCTATACACAGAGGTATAGCAGTAGCGCTGGTTAAAATAGGGCGCTACTGCTACTTTGTAGTAGCGCGTTCCAGGAAAGCGCGCTATAGCTACAACTATAGCAGTAGTGCGTGTGCAACAAAACGCGATACCACTATAAATCCCACCGTGTTGGCGGTAAGCTAGGAAAAGTAGTAGCGGTTCCACAGGAATCGCGCTACCACTATGGTCGTTGTTGCAGCGTGTTTCCTGCGTAGAGCGCTACTGCTAAGAAAGAAAAGAAAAATGAAAAAAATAGAAAAGTAAATGAAAATGAAAGAAGTAGGAAACAGAGAAATGAAAAAAAATAAATTGTAAGGATAAACAAAAGAAATAACTGCTTGCCATAGCAGTAGCGTTTTTGTCTAAAACGCGTTATAGCTAACTTAGCTATAGCGCGTTTCTTTAAGAGCGCTACTGCTAGTTCGACTTAACCACCCGCGGGCTCAAAATTTTGCTAAGTCCTCCTTCCCCCTGTTCCCTAACTCCTCCTGTCACGCCCGAGCCCGAGCCTGCCTCACACCGCCACCCGAGGCCGCCTCAACCTCACCGCCGCCCTCACTGCTCTCGACCTCACCGTCGCCGCCCTCGACCTCACCGCCGCCCAAGCCTGCCCAAGACCGCCTCCCGATCCCGAGCCCGCCCTCGCCGCCCCTACCTCCGTCGCCGAGCACCTCCCATACCGCCTCCCTCTTGTAAGCCCCCACCCCCCCCCCCCTCTCTCTCTCTCTCTTAGTTAGTAGATGTTTTTAGTAGTAGTAGATGTTAATTTAGGGTTCCCAGATAATGATTTTTAGTAGTAGTAGATGTTAATTAGTAGTAGTGATGGTACTAGTTAACTAGGGCAGTATGGTTAATAGTAGATGTTTTTTACTATTGTATAATGTAGTTTTTTTACTGTTTTTAGTAAGTGTTTAAAATAATTAGTAAGTAAATTAATAAACTAGTTGAACTAGTTTAATTTTAGTTGGACTACTTTATTAAGTAAATTAATAAACTAGTTGAACTAGTTGATTTAATAGAACTAATGTACTTTTAGTAAGAAAATTAATATAACTAGTTGAACTAGTTTATTTTTAGAAAGAACTAGTTTTTTTCTATTTATAGTAAGTTTATATTTAGTAAGAACTAGTTAAATTAATAGAACTAGTTGAACATGTCATATTTGTTGTTATTTTTTTGTTTAAGCAATTATTCAGGATGTATTAGTGATAACTTATAGGGTTTTTGTTTTTGCAGAAATCAAGGAGCCCCTCCATCATCCCCGCCGTCGTCCCCGTCATCGACCTCGAGGTGAGACCAGCCAAATCTCCATGTCAATATGAGTCCTATAAGATATGATGTAGATAAAAACATGTATATCTTGTGTTGCTCAAATAGGATATGTGGTTGCCCAAGTGGCCGATCATGTTCAGGTTACACCTCCGAGTGGCCTATGTTTTGCCGGAGTGTTGATTAATGTCCGTTCGGGCAAATTTCAGGCGCTCGATATGTCCTTTTTTAGCAAAGGTCATGCCGGATTTTTCCGTGAATTCTGGCATGACTTGTGCTAGAATATGTAGGAAATATCGAGTGGCCTGGATTTTCTCAAAAATTAATTAAACGATATTTCGGGTTGACTTTAAGTCTGTTGAGACTCCACCATATATGAGAGGACGAAGAATCCCGACTGTTGTCGTGGGGGTCGTTTCTCCTTCTTCTCCTTCTGCTAGACCTTTGTTATGCACTAGGGGAAGGAGGAGTAACGACCATCACCGACGGTCGCAAATGTCAGAGAGGAATCAGTGAGGGAGAGTCTCTACCATATATGAGAGGACGAAGAATCCCGACTGTTGTCGTGGGGGTAGCTTCTCCTTCATTCCTGTGTGCTAGACAATTTGGTGTAATGCACTCGGGAACGGAAGGAGGAGCTACCATCACCGGCGGTCGAATATATACACCACGTGAGCTGAGAGTTTTCAAGAAAAGACTCGACAGACCGATAGTCAACCCGTGATGAATAATAATGATCTAATTTAGATTTTTTAGTACATATATTTAATCCTACAAGTTTAATCTTTGAATTATGAACGTAGAAAATGTCGTACTCGGACGACGAAAGTCTCCCGGGGGAGTGCAGCTGGTGCCACGACGATCGAGGTCTGCGGCGACGTGCCTCACTGGATGAAGATCGGCGCTTGAAAGATTAAGTTCGAGGAGACCTTCGATGTTGAAACGGTACACAACGACGACAAGTGTTTTTTTCGTAATTAAGCACGACTTCAACTATTTCAACGTCTAATTTTCATCTTTTACAATTCGACTAGCTTATCCCATGCTATGCAAGACGCTATGTCTTGGAGAGAATGGGTTTTGAAGACCATGAAAATTTTCAAACAAAGAAAATACACCTAAGGACCCATCATGATATGGATTTTGAAGTAAATCTGTACAATTCTGAGAGAGTAACTCATTTTGGTTGCCAAAATTGGGAAGCACATTGCAAGATGTATGGTTTTAGAGGATATGATTGTCACCATGGATCTTGGTGATCCTGACATCGAGCAAGACAATATGTAGATTTGGGTCCTTGTTGATACACTTCCGATTCTACCGCTATGTGAGTTTCTCAAACATAGTTATTAACTAATTTTTATTGTTTATTTCAAAATAGTTGACAACTTATTTCCATTGACAGCTTATTTTCATTCTTCAAAGAATGTGCGGAAGATGGTAGACAAAACCCACTACACCGATGGCTCCGAATTAACTTATAAGGAGAAAAATCATCTGATCGCATTTTGTACTGATCTTGAGAATTACAACACCTATTATCGAACTCCTCCAAACTATGGTGAATACGTGCCACTAGTGCACGTGTTGAACCACAGTAACTTCTATGGAGATACCCTGGTAAGATTTTTTACTATTACGACATCCGTGCAACTTTTGCATACTTCTAAAACTAGTACATCATTGCTAACTACGAAGTTATTACTTTGTTTTTCAAATGAAAATCTGATGGATTGTGTGCCTCATCCGATGTATCGAAATGGTCGCCTTGATGTTCGAACATACAACCAAGTCATCCTACGGATCTCACCTGCATATCGGATTTCTAAAACCGTGAACACATGCTAATCAAAGAATGGAAAAAGTGTTTGGACAATCGTAAGGAGGTTCTTGGAAGCAACATTGCTTAAAGGCAAGAATTGGAGACAGGATAATCTCCATTCTCCATAATGGAGAGTCAGGGGCTATCTTGTTTTATGCTATTTTACCTTAGAGAATATAGTAGGTCCTAAGAGAATGTAGTAGGTCCTATGAGGTACAATATGTTTATTATGTGGTACAATGTGTTAGAGTTGATTATGAGGAGTAGTTGTGATTATGACTAGTGACCAACTTGCTATGTGATGTCTCATTGATGAAAACGATGATCATGAGGAGGTTTTATATGACAATGATGTATTATGATGATAAGTTGTTAATGATATGATGATGATGATATTTACTATATTATTGGGTGAAAGAACCGCGGATTAGTTTCAAGTGGATGTCCATCCACTTGAAACTAGTCCACGGTTCTTTCCCTGTGATGTAATAACTCATTATGATGTAAAAACAATCTCTAAATTGCTGCTGTATGAAAACTTGTATAAAGGTGTATGAATACAATATGAAATAAAAGTAAAATACGGAATAATAGTAGTAGCGCGGGCTGCGAGAAGCGCTACTAGTAACTACCAGTAGCGCTCTTTGATGAAAGCGCTGCTACTAGGTCGACATAGCAGTAGCGTGGGTTAACAGATGCTACTGCTAACCTTTAGCTGTAGCGTCTTACTAGTAGCGCGGTACCCAGCGCTACGGATAGGCATTATACACGCGCTACTGCTAGGGTTTTCCCTAGTAGTGTAGGGTTTAATTAAGCAGGATTAATTAAGTTTATTTAAACTAGATTTAATGGGTTAATTAATCAATTAATTAACTAAATAATTGTCATTTATTTATTTTTATTATTATTTTATATTTAGAATAACGTTCTAGTGGGGTGGGGCCCCTTTGTCATAGGCCTAGGGGCCTATCGGGCGTAGCCCAAACGGTTGTTATGCGGCGCAACCGCAGCTCGAAGCGACGGCCAACAGCGATGAAGCGGCACGCGGCGCAGCCTCAGCGCGAAGCGAAGGGAAGCGCAGGCAATGGTCAAGCGGCGAGGCGCGCGCCGGCCGGCGGAGAGAGCAAGCGGCAAGGCGCGACAGCAAGCAAGGCAACGGCAGCGAGGAAGGCAAGCGGGGAGGGCACGAAGGCGAGCGTGAGGAGGCACGGGAAAATGGCGGGACGGCGAGCGGCACTACCGCAACAAGAGGAGCGAGCGGTGCGCGGGCGGAGCGAGGGCGGCCGGCGAGCCGGGAGGGCAGTAGGGCAGCGGCAGCTGCGTCCGACGGTGGAGGCAATAGCGGCATCAGGCAGCCACGGGGTCAGAGCAGCAGCGAGCGGGCGGCGCGGGGATGAGGAAGGCCAGGGGCGGTAGCGGACGAGTCGGACGGGGCGAAGAGCGGCGTTAGGGCGTCGGGGTTGTGGCCGGCGCGGGTGCGGTCGGCAGGATGATGGAGCAACAGCTGCAAGGCAGAGCGAGGCGGGGCTCGGGCGCGCGTGCGCGGGGGCGCGGTGACCGTGCGGGGCGGAGGGAGTGCGAGGAGAGGGGAAGCTCATGGGGGGCGTAAGGACTGAGGCAGTGGGGCGCGGGGAGGAGGACGGGGATGACGTGCGATGGGGAGGCAGTCCGGTGAGGTGGCTCCAGCGTGCGGACGAGCGGCGCGGGCTCCGGGCGGCGTCCTGGACGAGGGTTCGTTCCCCCGATCCAGATCTGGATCAGGGAGGGGGAAACATGGGGAGCATGAGGGGGGAGAAGTGGTGCGGTTAGGTTAGGGTTGGGGCTACCGGGGGGGTTATGGGAGGAGTGGGTGGCCGGTTGGGCCAGGTAGGCCGGCCTGGCCTGTGAGCTGGGCCGAAGCCCGGTGAGGGGGGCTTGCCCCTTTCATTATTTTATTTTATTTTTAGTTCTGTTTTTTGTTTTTGTTCTTTTTCTTTTTCTTTATTTTCTTTTCTGGTTTCTCTCATTTCCTAAACATTTCAGTTTTGGAAAAATACATAGGTTGCACCTAATTTAGTATACTTAATTATGTCACATTCCGAACATTTTAGTTTTGATATTTGAAAGCTTTTATTGTTTGTCAAAAATTCAAATTTGATTTTGAAACATTTGATCTAACGCGAGGTTAGCAACAGTAACAGAGGTAACGTGGCATCATTAGCAGAGGTTACTGTAGCTTGATTATCCGGGCGTCACAAAGAAACTGATGTCACTAATTTCACTCAGTTGAGAAAATAGATTTCACTCGGTTTAAAAGAATGATCTCGCTCATTTCAGAAAAAGATTTCACTCACTCCAAAAAGTATGTTTCACTATGTTAAAAAAACAGATTCCGCTCATTTCGAAAGATGGATTTATCCTAATTCAAAAAACTTATTTCACTCATTTCAAGAAATATATTTAAATCATTTCAACACAGTTGATTTCACTAAATTGAAAACACATATTTCACTCAGTTTGACAGAATGATTTTATCATTTCAAAAAATGATTTCACTCGTTTCAAAAAGTGATTTCACTCATTTTAATAAACATGTTTCACTCATTCAAAACACTAGTTTCACTCATTCCAAAAAATATATTTAAAATATTTCAAAATGGTTGATTTCACTAAATAAAAAACATATTTCACTCAGTTTAATAGAATGCACTAAATTGAAAAAACATATTTCACTCAGTTTGACAGAATGATTTTATCATTTCAAAAAAACCATTGCACTCATTTCAGAAAGTGATTTCACTCATTTTAACAAACATGTTTCACTCATTCAAAACATTGGTTTCACTCATTCCAAAAAATATATTTAAATCATTTCAAAACGGATGATTTCACTAAATTGAAAAAAAAATCACTCAGCTTAATGAGAATGATTTCTAGCATTTCAAAAAAAAGATTTCAGTCATTTTAACAAACATGTTTCACTCATCCAAAACACTGGTTTCACTCATTCCAAAATATATATTTAAATCATTTCAATACGGTTGATTTCACTAAATTGGAAAAATATATTTCACTTAGCTTAATAGAATAATTTATATCTTAACATGTTTCACTCATTCAAAACATTGGTTTAGCTCATTCCAAAAAGTATGTTTCGTTGTGTTCAAAATACAGACTCCGCTCATTGGAAAACTTATTTCACTCGTTTCAAAAGTTGGATATAACTTATTTCAAAATGGTTGATTTCAGTAATTTGACAAAATGATTTCACTCAATTTAACAGACATATTTCGCTAATTCCAAAATACAGATTTCACTCATTTCAGAAAATGGATTGCACTCGTTTCAAAAGGTGGATTCCACTTGCTTCAAAAACAGATTTCACTGATCAATATATATTGAAATGGGGATATGATTGAAATAACAAAACTCAAACTAGACGAAGTATATTCAAGATTGGCCTTGTTTTAAAGATCTGTGCGCCAAAAGTTCAAATATATAAATAGTTTCAAAATTAAATTTTTGGTTTAAAAGATATAAATGATTTAAATTAGCAAAGGTAAAATAAAAAATGTGAATTTGTTGTCTAAGAGAGGAGAGAGACTGCACATGTACTTTTGCTGTCATGCATGCGTCCTACAGTACTCCCTCCGTTCCGAAATAATTGTCTTTCTAGCCATCTCAAATGGACTACAACATACGGATGTATGTAGACATGTTTTAGAGTGTAGATTCATTCATTTTACTCCGTATGTAGTCACTTGTTGAAATCTCTAGAAAGACAATTATTTCGGAACGGAGGGAGTACATGAGAGAGAGGAGCATGCATGCATCTAATCAAAGGTAGGCCCATGTAATAATTTTGGTGGGGTTCATTCACTGTATTTTGTCAGGTATAGATGTTGTATAGCAGAAACTGGAGATAAATACGTGGCAGCTGCATGAATCTTCAGGCACCCAATGGCCTTGTTTGGTTCAGCTTTTATTGACGGATTCCGCTACCGCGCAGCAAAATCTGAACCAAAGAGCGAACCCAGCAAAATCCGATTTCAGAAATCCGCTGCCAAAATCTGAACGAAAAGCGGAAGCAGCCCAGGATGTGCTTTCCAAAATATGATTTCGTTGCGGGCCAAAATCTGAAAAAGTTGTATCAGCTGGTTTGCCAAATGACCTACATCTTTTTCACATCAGATTTTTCACAGCTGTTTTTCCACAGCAGATTTTTCACAGTTGCTTTTAGAAATCCACATCCGAACCAAACAGGGCCAATGGATGATGGATTACTAACCGGTACATCCCGGTTCCGGTAAAAAGAGCTTTGCGCATTGGGTTCTACACATCAAGTAGGAAAATAAGGTTTATTTGTTCTTGATCGATTATCGTTAGTAAAAAGGGGCGAGAACAATAAAAACCCTTCAAAAAACCAAATAAATACTCAGGGCCGTCTTTAGAAATTCGGGGCCCCGGTGCGAAATGCAAAATGGGGCCCAAAACTATAGAAACATAATATAGCTAAGTATACTCTTGGATAATTGTATAATTTCAAATGAGTGATATTTTATATGCTATTTAGTAATAATATATTGAATACTAATGCTGAAAGAGTAAAGGTAGTAGTAAAGCAAAATTTTGACCTCATCTTCTTGCAAGAACGGCCAACCCCCTTGTATTTCTCGAAATGAAGATTTCACTTATATCTTAATTCTCCTCAAGATATCATTTTCCACTGTTATTGTCGTGAATACATTTGGTTTTTCTTGAAATGAAATATGCTAGTACAGCTATCTAGTACACAAGTATGAAGAATTGGTACTGGAATTAAAAAATGGCTTACGGGCAGGGTATCACATCAATCTTATTAATTTGATTAGAACTAAGTACAAACCTAACTGAGTAGTACTACTGTACTATTAGGGATGGCGTCTGATTTGGCACTAAAATACTGAAAGATTCAGAAATAGAATGATTGTATAAAAAATTAACCTAATGCATTGTTCATCACCCATCGATTTAGATTAAACCCTATGACTTGCGGCTTACTTGGGATATATTTGGGGATGACGCGACGAGGTGCTGCAGTGGCAAAGCCGGCAGCGACGGCCAGATGCACGGTTGACTCGCGAAGGCGACCACGATCTATCTCGACGCCGAAACAGGCAGGCGGCGCCTCGCTATTCTCGCCCATGACCTTGAGGAAGAAGAACGTGTTTTTTTTTGTTTTTGAGTATGAGAAGATGCCCGTGCTTTGTGGTGTTTGTGGCTTAGTCAGTCATGTGACGAAGGAACATGGAAACGGTGTGCATGCAGCGAACGACGTCATATACCCAGTGCGGGCTTATGGCGGCCGAGCACCAGGCAGGCCTTTATCTTGCGCGTTCATTTGGGCCTTGGGATGTACAATCCGTCAGTTCGGGCCAGGTTTGTGCCAGGCCTATAGGATGAAATACGGTCCGGCATACGCCTAGCTCCCACATAGGTGTATTCTGTTCGGCCCATTCCTGAATTCTGTTTCCTGGTTCTGCCAATGATCACATGACCTGCACCAGGGAAATTTGGCCCATGGGCTGGTTCGAAACAACACAGCTCGTCCTAATTGATGACCCCCCTCGCCGCTACAGGAAATCTAGTGGATCAGAGCGGCGCCACGGGACAGAATCCCCATTCCATCCCCTTCCTCTACGCACCCGCCTGCGCCAACGACGGCGCCTCCTCAAAGCTGTTCCGGCGGCGCCTCGAAGCTGTTCTGTCGCCATGTCTACCAATGGCTTAGAGTTAAAATGGGTACGCGTCTTCTCCTCCACCAATTTTTCCCCGGCGAGCATCTTCGCACCGATGGCGGAGCGTCGCTTGCCATGGTAAGATCTGGACTCATGTAGCTAGATTCGATTTTTTGCAGGGCCATTGACGGAGATGCGGCGTGGAGCTCTCCGGTACTGCCGCTGGAGTCTCAGGATTCCATGAGCACTGTAGGTGTGGAGGCGGTCGCCGCCGGCGAGCCACAGGCCGTCGGAAAGGGAGCCACAGATGACGTTTGCTCCGAGGCGACCAGCGGCTGGACGCGAAGGTTAGTCAGGGGGGCACCACGTGCATAAGAATTTTTTTCCTCGTCTATTTGGCGATTGTTTAGCACGAACCTTGATTTGTTTTGCCAGACTATGACTATATTGTTCGATCCGGCGGTTAGCACACCTGCCTTGGATTGCTGTGCAGTATAGATGGCAGTTGTTTTATCTTGTGAGATGTAGATATTAGAAAGTAACATGTATTTGGTGTCTAAATAGGGTCATGAGATGGAAAAAATGTGCAAGCCTAGGTTAATTCTGTTTTGCTTGGGGGATTGACTTCGACAGCATAACAAGTTCGTTGGTTTGTAGATGCGTTAGTCTCTAGTCAATTACCTATTTATTGTGGCATCATAATGCGTTTTGTTCGTTTGCCAAGTTGAAACTGTTATCTCAAGTCTTTTAATTTTCATACTGAAGGAAGTGGTTTCGGGCCTACATCCATTAGCCAATTACTGATTTATTTGTGTCATTTTTAGCGAGCTGGATTCGTTTGTTTCACGCAGTGGTGATAGCACTATAGATAAAAGAGTTTTAGTTTATAGGAGTTGGGTCGCTGCGCGAGCTGTGTGTTCTGTTTTGGATTTTTGTTTCGCTGTTCGTGTGGGATAAAAATGAATCCATGGCATATGTATGTGTTGTTTTTATGATTTTGCAGGTGAATTAGATTTTTAGAATACTGGGATCTGTATTCTGTAGTTTCAATTTATATGATTTGTTTGAGCTAAGTTTTTAGGTTTGTTAGATGGATGGATGTAGCGATTGTGCCTGACGTTCTTGGTGTTGATATATTTTTGTTTCGAGTGTAATTGAGCATTTTCATCCATGTGTTTTTCCACAAAAACACTGTCTGCAGGGTTAGGATTGGGAAGGCACCTGAGGAGAGGGAGATGAACTCTGATAGGAAAACAGCACTTGAATTGTCAGTTCGCGCTTATGCAGAGACAAAATCTGGGCCAATCATCAATCCAACAATTGGCACATCTTTTGACTCTTTGGATGAAGCATATGAGTTCTACAACCTCTATTCATGGGAATATGGTTTCGGCGTGAGGCTTGCGAAAAGCAGACTGAATGTTAATCGGAAGAGATGTATGCAAGAAATACTGTGTGCTTGTGCGGTATGTGCACTCATATGTCAATAATTCAGTATGGCATTAGTTATTTTTTCTTCTATGATTCGATCTGTTATTTTGTTACAGTATTGCGCTAGATAACCTAGGGTAATCTCTAGCTAACATTTGTTTTGTACTTGCTACCGTGTCTGCAGGGCAAACCAATGAGGGAAAACAGTCGATCATCAAGGTGCGGGTGTGAAGCCATGATTAGATTGCTCCGTTCAAATGACAATGGTTGGTACATATCAGAGTTCAAATCTGGCCATAACCACCCGCTGTCTGTGACATGTGGAGAAAAAATGCATTGGAAGTCACACAGGCACATCGATAGGTACACAAAGGATCTGGTGAAACAACTCCGCGATTACATTTGACACAACATACAGGACCAACCTATATGACATGCCGTTTGGTCTCTTCGTTGGTGTCAACAATCACTTTCAGAGTATAATCTTTGGAGGGGTCATGATGAGAGATGAGAAAGAAGAATCTTTCAAGTGGGTGTTCCGAGAGTCCATACGTATGGTTGGTGGGAAGCATCCACAAACTATACTTACAGATCAAGCGCGCTCTATGGAAATTGCAGTCGAGGCAGAAATGCCAAACACAGTACATCGTTGGTGCAAGTGGCATGTCTCTACTCCTATAAAAGACTCAGTTGGTGATGATGGTGTGTCTGCCATCCTTCATTTCCGACCATCAGATCTGCATCTAACGACTATGATGCAAGTCGTGGCATTTCTGCAACAAGACCCCACTTCTCTGCTACAATTTGCAGAAACCCCTTAGTATCTTGAAACCAACCACATCCCTCCCCACCTATCAAAACAGCCACAAGGAATATATTTTGAGTGAAACCTCATACGAGTATATTTTTAGTGATATATACATCAAACTAGAGTGTTTTTCTTTCAAGTTTGTGAACATGTATTATTCTATTTTGGATCCGTTGCAACGCACGAGCACATTGCTAGTCCTGAAAAAAGCGAAAGAGTCAATGGGTGTGCTTTGGAGCAAGAACAGTGAATTCAAAATGGAGTTTCACAAGCTTGTTCATCACATGACCACGGAAGAGGAATTTGAGCAAGGATGGCAGCAGATGTTGGACAAGTACTCACTCAAGAAACATCCGTTTCTGACGCAGATATACGAAGTCCGGCATAAATGGGCTAAACCATATTTTATGGGTGTCTTCTGTGCTAAAATGACCAGCACCCAAAGAAGTGAGAGCGCAAATCACCTTCTGAAGGGGTACGTGCCTCCAGGGTGTCCAATGCATCTGTTCCTCAAGCAGTTTGAGAAGCTTCAATTTGACCGGCAATCTGAAGAAAGCTTCCAGGAGAAAAGAACATCACTGGTAAAAAAACTCGATACGTTGCCCGTACATGTTGTGTTCATTGAAAACGATTATTTAAAATGTCCTAGCTTCTCTGTAAGCCTTCATACATGAAAATGGATGTCATCCTAACATTTTTTATGTGTGTGTGTCTATTCCCGTTGCAGAGTGGTGTATCTCTTAGATTTAACCTTCCGTTGGAGAGGCATGCTAGCAAAGTTTACACGAGGGCCATGTTTGAGAAGTTTGGTGAAGAGTTGTACAAATGTGGTGCACATGTACTGGATGAGATTGTTCCTAGGATGATTTATAAGTCGACACATGTTGAAGCAGCGAGCAGAGAGAAATGGAGTAAAGTCGAGTTCAAAATTGAAGTCAATGAGGATGAAAGTTTTTTCAGCTGCGAGTGTGGCATGTTTGAACATTCTGGCCTAGTGTGCTGCCATACTTTGCAGGTTTGTATCCATTGTGGTGACTAAAAAAATCACGTTGTCGCTTCGTTTGTCCATATGACACTAGTTGGTTGATGTCCGGTATAATATTATGCAGGTGATGGTTCACTTCTGTCTGGAAAAAATACCTGAGAAGCACATAATGAAGCGCTGGACAAGACAGGCTCGTGACATTCTCCCGGAACACTTGGTCAGGTATCAGAGAGACAGAGGGCCTCCTGCTAGTGATACATTCAGGCATCACACTATGTACATGAAAGCTCTTGAGTGTGTGTTGCTTGGTGACAGCAATGTTCAGTGTTATGAAGTTTTCATGAGTATGATGAAGGAGGTCCATGCTACTCTGCTGCCTTTGAGTGTGGAAAAGGATGGTTTAGGGCTGGCAGAGCGAGAGAAGCAGCAACTTTTGGTTGCCAGTGCTGCAAAGGGGGGATCCAGGTAAATGGTGGTGGTGAAGATGCAGATAATGCAGATGGTGATTCAAATTGTTCAGGTGTGGGGGTGCATCAGAAAAAATGGCAGAGGGGGAGACCAACGACAAGTCGAGACAAAGCTCCTTATGAGAATCATCTTAAGAGGTCCAGATTCTGTACAATTTGCAGATTGCAAGGTCACAAATGCACAACCTACCCAAAGAGAGGAGATTTGCCAAAGGCTCCAAGGAAATTGCCGAAGTGTAGCAACTGTGGGGTGGTTGGACATCGACGGAATGCCTGCGGCACCAAGAAAAGTGCGCCGTTCGAGCCTAATTTCTTAAGTCCATGTGACAAGATTATTTGCTCGGCTATAGGCTTGCTCACAAACGTAGCATTATTTCGTTAAGGGGTATATTGTGTTGGCTGATTTTGGTAATTGATGGATCGTCCGCGTGGTTGCCATGTCGCTCGTACATGCGCCAGTGTTTTTTTGTCAAGTTTTTTGTGTACTCCCTTCGTTCCTAAATAATTGTCTTTCTAGAGATTTTAACAAGTGACTATATACGGAGCAAAATGAGTGAATCTACACTCTAAAACATGTCTACATACATCCGTATGTTGTAGTCCATTTGAGATGGCTAGAAAGACAAATATTTAGGAACGGAGGGAGTACCATGCATGGGCACAGGGTGCATTTTTTTAAACTAGCAGGGGCGTGCTTTGATTGATGATGATCCTGACAAGGCATTGCTATAGCTTTCGTAGGGGCCTCCATTGCTTCGTCGGCGGGATGGATGGGAGAGCACGCCTCGCCTGTCGAGCACAGATGTTCGTGAGGCAGGGTACAACAATTAAACCAGCAGAGGCACTGCGTGTGGGATGGTGCAGAGATCCATGGCGAATCAGCCAGCATGCTAGTGCCATCTTTTGACTTAGTGTTTTTGAAGATGCAAATAATCATCCAAGGCAAGCTTTAGTGTTTTTTTAATGATTGTTTATGGAAAAAATCAGTGCTTGATATACTGATGGCATGTAGGAAGTAAGCATTAAGAATTTCCCATTGTACATTTAGTCTGGGGGTGGGACGAACAGATGGGCTGCGAGGAGGTGGCGGGAGCGTTCCTGGGCAAGTGTGGCTGCTCACGACGACTCACGTTGTGTTGTCAAGTGACAACTGATGGGAGCACTGTTCCCGAAACCTTTTCCTCGTTCATCATGACGCTACTTTTTCGCTCACCCACGCGATGGCAGATGATTGACAAGATAGGTGCACAGATGCACCGCCCGGCCCACCCTGAAAAGAGAACCAGGATGCGCGGCGAAAAGTTGATGCTGCGTAGCGGGCATCACGCATAATAATTGAACTGGCTAATGACATCTCTATGGTTATTAGCGGCCGTCACACCTAAAACCTGAACGCGTCGTCTACTTGCAATGTTCCAGCCAAGTGTTTAACTTGTGTTAGTTAACCATCATCACATGACATGCATCATGGCAAATGTACTGCACGCACGGGGCACATCTTACTAACCCAGACACTTGTCAAAATCATGGGCAGTACCTGAAAATTAGTGAAACAAAACAACTTGTTTGGTTCAGTACGGCGAACTGTACCTAAAGGAAATCAACTTGCGTGTTAGCTGGTCGTCAGAATGCCACGTCGTCCCGATTGAAGAAAATTGTGGCTGTGAATCAGCAACGTTGCTCCATAGGGGAAATGCACTTCGCACATGTCTCCGCCGTCCCTGGTCGAACATGTACATCTGCCCAGAGTTCTGGTCGTACATGTCAGCTGCGAGACAGAAGACTATAGACTTTTGCTGGGACCTGGCTCATCCAATACAGGCCAAAAATAAATGAAATACTCGAGGGATACGCGGCGAGCGGGAATCCACATGGCGTTTGCACGGCCTAGATACAGGCCTGCCTGGTGCGCGGCCGCTGTTCGCATTTTCCGAACCCACCTACTTTGATCGCCACTGATTTTCGCCGGGATGAGTACTTTACAAGTGGAGGCGGCAATAGAGGAGGACGTGCTACTCGTGGCAAAGATTATGATGCGGGTGGCCGAGGTATACACATGACAAAGGAGCATGATTCACAGGATGATGATCTGAAGGGTACCGTGTCGAGCCCTGTTAGAACCCCAAGCAGCGTGGACCCTTCTTACGAGTTCCTCAAAGAGGCGTTTGGGGTCTGAGAATCAGGACGGAGTACAGGTGCCAGGAGAGTTCCTAATGATTACTGATGGAAAGATGATTGTTCCTGTTGATCCCGCGTTTTCTAGTGAGAAGGAGGATGGGGATGACACCTTACAGGAAAGTAAGAGGCACAAGACGAATGAAGCAATAACAATGGACCTGGCAAATTTGGCGGGCGCCGCCAGGCCCAATGAATCACTTAGTGTGGAACTGCCGGGGTGGGGAACCGCCGGACAGTTCGTGAGTTGTTGGGGCTCGTTCAAGCCAACGTCCCAAAGCTTGTCTTCCTCTGCGAGACTAGACAAGTTGCTTGCCGTGTGCAAAGATTAAGAGAAAGACTGGGTTTGAGGGGCTTTTCTGGTGTTGATAGCAATGGATTGAGTGTGGAGGCCTCGCTTTGTTCTGGGATCGATGAGTCCCTGCAGGTGGATGTGTTAGATAAATGTGACCGATACATTGACGTTTTAGTGGTGGATCGTGGCCGTGGCAAGAGTTGGAGGTCAACTTATGTGTATGGTGAACCAAGAATCGAAAATAGACATTTGATGTGGGAACACCTTGCCAGATTGAGAGCCGTATCGGCTAAACCATGGCTTGTATGTGGAGACTTTAATGGGGTCATGTGGCAACATGAGCATTTATCAAGGTCTACTCGAGCTGAGAGTCAAATGAATGCATTCAGAGATGTGTTAGAGACTTGCGAACTATTGGACTTGGGCTTTTCAGGAGCACCTTTTACATATGACAATGGCCAACACGGTTACCGCAATGTCATGGTTAGATTGGATCGAGCGTGTGCCGATGATGCGTGGAAGGTTTTGTTTCCTCTTGCGCAGGTCGTGCATCTCGCGACCTCTCGTTCTGATCATAGTCCATTGCTGGTGCGTGCGCGTGCGACACAGGATAATTCTCGGCGTACTGCAAGCCCTCGTTACCAGATTTTTTGGGAACGTGACTCAGTGTTGGCGGAAATAGTGCAACATGCTTGGAATAAAAGGAGGCCAGCTGCAGACCTGGGCGCTGTTGCTACCTCCCTTAAGGGGGTAATGTCAGATCTGAAGAGGTGGTGGTGCAGTCAAATTTGGCAATGTTCTTGAGGATATTGAAAAGCTCCGACATGAGCTAGAGGAGATGCATGCATCACATGCTAGCATGGAGGTGATTCGTGCAAAAAACTATGAACTGGATGAATTGTTGTACCGGGAAGAGATGCTCTGGCTCCAAAGATCTCGGATTACTTGGTTGAAAGAAGGGGATCAAAATACCAAATATTTTCAAAGACGGACAGTGTGGAGGGCACGAAAAAAATCATATTCAGAGATGGTTCATGGTGCTCTGTGCCTTCGGAGATGGAGCGTATGGCAGCCTCATATTACAAGGAGGTCTTCATCAAAGACCCTACCTTGTCACCGGACATGGTGTTAGATTGTATCGATCCTAGAGTGACAGATGCGATGAATAATATTTTATGTGCTAAATTTTCTGAACAGGAAGTGTCTGATGCATTGTTCTAGATTGGGCCTCTTAAGGCTCCCGATCCAGATGGTTTTCCTGGAAGATTCTACCAGAAGAACTGGACTTGTCTCAAGTCAGAGATTGTTGCGGCGGTTTCATCCTTCTTTGATTCAGGTGTTACGCCGGCTGGGGTTAATGACACCTCCATTGTTTTGATTCCTAAGGTAGACCATCCTTCTGATCTCAAGGATTTTCGCCCTATCAGCTTATGCAATGTCATTTATAAAATTGTTTCGAAGTGCCCGGTTAATAGGCTTCGGCCTCTACTTGATGTTCTTATTTCACCGAACCAAAGTGCTTTTATTCCGGAAAGACTTATCTCTGACAATGCAATCATTGCTTTTGAGTGTTTTCACTATATTGATTCCATCTGGGGTGATGATGTTCCATATTGTGCTTACAAGCTCGACCTTTCGAAGGCCTATGACCGTGTTGATTGGACTTTTTTTGGAGAAAGCTCTTCTGAACTGGGGCTTTGCACCGACATGGGTTTCTATTGTTATGGAATGTGTTTCATCAGTGAAATATTCTGTTAAGTTGAATGGCAAACTTCTTGAGCAATTCTCCCCATCCCGGGGTTTATGTCAAGGTGATCCGTTGTCACCATTCTTGTTCTTATTTGTGGTTGATGCTCTTTCTGCATTGTTGAACAAGTCAATGGCGGACTATGATTTGGAGCCGGTGGTTATTTGTCGGAATGCGCCGACAATATCCCACCTACTATTTGCAGACGATTCCCTCTTATTTTTTTGTGCAAGTGCTGAGCAAGCTACAATTGTGAAGGATGTTTTGAGCATGTATGCGTCGGCTACTGGGCAATTGATTAATCCATCAAAGTCTTCCATTCTTTTCTCTGGGAATTGCCCTAGCACGGTTTCACAAGTAATGGGTATTTTGGAGATCATTCGGGAAATATTTGATTCTAAGTATCTTGGGTTGCCAGTGCCTACGGGCAGAATGCATAAAGGACGGTTTCAAACTATTCAAGCGAAACTAAGTAAGAGGCTGGTTGACTGGAGCGAGAAATATATGGCGTCCTATAGCAAAGAGATTCTTATTAAATCAGTGGCTCAGGCGATTCCCACTTATGTGATGAGTGTCTTTAAACTCCCTTATTCAGTTTGTGACGATCTTACAAAAATGATGCGTCAATACTGGTGGGGAGTTAAGAATGGTCGAAGGAAGATGGCATGGGTTGCTTGGGACAAGCTTACTCTTCCAAAGCAGAAAGGAGGCCTTGGTTTCAGGGATATGAGGGCCTTTAATCAAGCACTCCTGGCCAAGCAAGTATGGCGGTTGATTGTGAAACCAGATAGTCTATGTGCTCGTTTGTTGAAGGCTAGATACTTCCCTAATGGTAATTTGGTTGATACACTATTTTCAGGGAATTCTTCTGCAGTTTGGAAAGGCATTGAGCACGATATGGTGTTGCTGAAGAAGGTCTTATTTGGAGGGTGGGTAATGGAAGGTCAATTCGTACATGGAGGGACCCGTGGATTCCTCGAGGAACTCCGTTTCTTCCCATTACCCCTAAGCGGAATTGTAGACTGAACAGAGTGTCAGACTTTCTTGATGGCAATGGTGTTTGGAGGGCGGATTTGTTGAGTCTACATTTGTTTCCCCTGTTGATGTGGCAACAATACGACATATTCGGACATCACCAAGGTAGCAAGAGGATTTCATTGCATGGCATCCCGACCCGAAAGGGTGCTTCTCCGTTCGTAGCGCCTACAGACTTGCTATGGAGGAACATGATATTGTCTTTGCGCCGGCAACCTCTAGTTCCAACCCGGACAGCAACCAACGAGTGTGTAACTTGATCTGGCAGGTGGCCGTGCCGCATCATATGCGTACAATAGCATGGAAGACCATTTCAGGGGCACTAGCCACCGCGGTGAGCAAGCATAAGCAGCACTTGGCTCACAGGGCGACTTTGTACAATCTGTGGTAAGTATGATGAGGACTCGTTGCATGCACTTGTCACATGTGATAATGTGGCCACTCTTTGGGATACTATGAAAGAGGTTTGGTCCATACCTAAAAAGGAGCAAGTTGTGCACACGGGGGATGAGTGGTTGTTGAATCTATTGGATCAAAATACTAGTGAGGTACGGGATATGATCATCATGCTACTATGGAAGATCTGGTACTTGCGGAATGAATTGTCGCATGGTAAAGAAATCCTCCAGCTGAAACGTCTAAGACATTTCTGTGTAGCTATCTTAGTTCTATTCCGCAATGTAGCCAATCTCACCACAGAGCAAATTATCAAAGGGGAATCGCCTCTGGAGGGTGCATTGCAGCCAGTACCGATCAAGGCAGTGCCTCCAGATACACCATGGCAGCCACCACCACCTGGCTGGCTTGCCTTGTCAGTGGATGGTTCTTATTTAGCGGAAGAGGGCTCGGCGGGAGCAGGCATGATTCTACGGGATAACTTGGGCTCTGTCATTTTTTCAACATGTCAACTATTATTCTACTGTAACAATGCACTCGAGGCGAAAATTCAAGCTATTAAGATTGGAATGTCTATGGCTATCGAATGGCCTAACCTTCCGGTCTTAGTACAATCAGACTCGATGGTGGCCCTTTCTTCTATGACTGATGCCTCATTTGATAAATCACCCAATGGTCAATTGGTCAGGGAGATCAAGAACTACATGCCGTAGAGGGAGTTTAAACCAGTGAAGATCCTAAGATCACAGAATATGGTCTCGCATTGTCTTGCTAATTATGCCCGAACGGCTCGTAGCACCGCTTGTTGGTTGCAACGGCCACCCCCGTTCATTCTTAATCTTGTATTAGCGGACTGTAAGCCTGTTACTTTGGAATAAACTACTTTAAACCCGCAGAAAAAAAATCGTGGAGACACAAGCGCCAATTTAGCTAGTAGGCTTGCGTTCGTTTTCTTTATCTGGTTTTCTACCAACAGGCCCAAAGAGTGGGGCACCGATACTGGGCTAACTGGGCTCGTACTGCCTTTTTATCGGAACGACCGGCCACGGTTTTCTCTCTTGATCGTGTGAATCAGGGAGCGGCAACGCACCTAGCAACTGACGAACCGGGACGGCTTTCAGAATTTTTTCTCCATGTTCGGGGCCCCTCCTATTTTGGGGGCCATGTGCGATCGCACCGCTCACACACCCTTGTCAACGGGCCTGTAAATACTCATGTGAAAGTGTCAAAATATTGAGCCATCACCCGCAGGATGGAGCTCACCCTAGACGAACGCCTGTAACATGCACGCGCTCTTCCCGGTCGATGCCAGTTTTAGCTCCGGTAGGGCTGCATCCTAGCACTCGCCGATCACGCTTGGTCGACCAACTCGCTTAGTGAGGCGGATGGTGGTGTCATCGTGGATGAGCTCGACCAAACCGGGAAGTCAATGACGAGGGCAGGGATTATGGGACGGTGGAGTAGTATTTAACTTCTTAAAAAATATCTTACGTTATGGGATGGAGAGAGTAGTATTTAACTCCTTATAAAATACATTTTTTTCATCAAATATAGGATTGGGGGAATCCCACGTTCTTTTTTTCTCATATACACTCTACATCACTATCTAAAACAAAGAATTTTAGGACAGTGGTAATACGGAAGGTCCTGTATGTACCTTGAGTTACAGTGAGTCATTACAGTTCTTAGTCACAGTACAAAATTACAATGGAGTCGTCGCCATTAGCGGTAGCTCGACCTCGTGCGCCCACTCGACGCACCTCGTCTCGAAATGACGGCTCCTCACCTCGTTGGGCAGGTAGCTCAGCCAGACCTTGAGCCCCAGGCGCCACCGCATGGTCCTCCCCTCCGCCTCCCGCCCTACTCTCCACGTCACCTCCTCCGGCAGCTCGTCGCCGGCCACCACCAGCCCCCGCATCTTGCTGAACGCTCGCCCGGGACCCCCGTACCGGCGCCTCATGCCGCTGCGCGGGTCGGCCTCTCTGCTGCCCGGGCGCCACGCCGACACCTCCGTCCCGGTGGCCGGGTCGCACAGCACGCCCTCGAACACGCCGGCGCTGCCCTCCGCCTCCTGCTCCCACCGCCAGCTCTGGTTCCGTGCCCGCGACGACGAGCGCATCTTCGCCTTGACCTTCGTGTCGCCTCCGAGCTTGGTGGCGCCGGAGAAGGCGCCCTTGACGGTGCGCGTCGTCTCCACCTCCCGCTCCGGGTTCCCCGTCGACCGGCCCAGGCTCGGGCCCGTGGCGTAGGACGAGCCGAACCTGGGGCCGACCCAGAGCCGGATACGCGACGGGAAATGCCTCTCGCCGTCCAGGACATGGTCGTCGTCGACGTCGTCTTCCTCGGTGCCGGTTTCGCTCTTCTTGCCGTACCCGAGCCGCACGACGCGCACCCGTATGTTGTCGACGCGCACGCCGACCACGATGAAGCTATCGCCGCGCGCGGTCACTGCGTACTCCACCTGCGCCACGGCCTCCAGCTGCTGGTGCACCAGGCCGTACCGCAGCGCCGGCTCCTCCGGCAGCTCATGAGGCAAGGCCGTGATCGTCGCCGTCGATGTTGCGCCAGCGATGCGGGGGATGGCGAGCACCGGCGCGTACCCTCTCAGCACCCAGAGGCGGTGCACCTCCGTGGCGTACGACAAGCACGCGACGTCGGGCTTGGCCGACGGCTTGGGCGCCGACTGCATCTCCCGCAGCAGGCACCACTTGGCCAGCATGTAGCCGAGCGACCGCATGAACCGCTCCTCGACGTCCGGGCCGACGGAGAGCAGGAGCGCGCCGAGCGCCGCCGGGGCGCAGTCGGCGAGGGCGCGCTCGATGTCTGTGCCAAGAGCTTGGAAGAAGAGGAACCCGAGGTCCGCGGGGGCCTCCATAGCGCACAGCCAGAAGAGGCGCATGAGCAGCGCCAGCGAGAAGAAGGGGGAGCCATCGGTGCCCGCGGCCGCGATGACGGCAGACACGACCTCCTCATCCAGCTTCCACTCCGGCGGCGACGTGTCCGGCGTTCTGCTCAGGGAAGGGATGGACGGCGAGAGCGCGGTCACCTCGTCGAGCAGCTGGGCCAGAAGCTGCGACCGCGGGGCGACCTCGGAGGCCGCCGCGAATGCCTCGGACGTCCAGAGCACGCGGCGCGCCACGCCGTTGGCACTGTCTACGGCTATGGAGAAAGCGATGACGGCGGTGGTGGTGCAGTCGGCCTGCAGGACGATGGAGGCGCCCTCGGCCTCGGGGGAGGCGGCGAGGGGGATGGATGCCGTGCCGTTGCCGTTGCCGGCGCCGGGAGGAGGGAGCGTGGCCAGCCACGGCCACACCTCGTCCATGGGTTGTGGCTAGGAGGAGGACCGATACGTGGGCGTGGTGGCGCGCCGCGGGCTGTGTACTTCTGTGGTGTGCCGTTGTTCGGTGTAGCTTCTGGCACGAAATCGAGGTTTGGTTGGTTTGGAATGTGGAGGCCCGGTTGCCCACATAGGGTACGACGTGGACTAGCAGAAGTGACCAACCGCCTTACACCTGGCTTTTTTTTTTTTTGGCAGTAATGCTAGACCCACGTAATGCTAGCTACGTAATATTCCTTCCGTTTCAAAATAGATGACTTAACTTTGTACTAACTTACAAGTGTGATTTTCTTGGTCATGTCGACAAGTTTTGCAAGGTCCAGGTGCAGAGGGGGGAAAGGAAACAGTTTGGTCCATGGCTGCGAGCATGCATGGACAAGAGGAGGGTGGGGGTTCGCCAAAACTACGTGGGAAGGGGACAGGGGTCGAGGAGTACAGGGTCTTGGAAGGGGAAAGCATCTTCGGGGAGTGATGCCCCATCCTGGCGAAACAAACCAAGTGGTGCTGCAGGGGAGGAGGAGGAAGAGCAAGACCAGGAAGTCACAAATCCTCTAAAGCAAGTGGAGGGGGGAAGCAGGGGAGTTTCAAAGAAGAAGCTTGTTTTTGATGAAGCTGGAGTACAGTCCGCATGTGAGTGTGATCAGGCAAAGATTGTGGTAAAGGAGAAGGAGAAGATGGAGGTTGGGGCAGGCACGGGGCATTCGGGCCCATGTGGCAAGGTGGTGGGGACCGGGGAGAAGGGGGATGGGGATGGGAGTGCGGAGGTTCGTAGCCAACTAACGGTGCAGGTGGAGGTGGGGGACCAGTCAGGTCAGTTTACACCAGGGGGAGGGCCCCAACCACAGCAAGTCTCAAGTCTCAGATACGGTGACCGAGGCTAAAGGAATCCATGCACAGGACACGAAAACCGAGGCCATGCATACGGACATGCAGATCGGCGTGAGTAGCTCTAAGGCCACTGTTGGTGTGGTGCAAACTAGTGATAATAGCAGGGAGGACGGGGGCAAGGGAAGCAGAGGCACTTTCAAACGTGTGAAGGGGAGGATGCTACCCGAAGGAACTAGTGGCTTAATCACCGTGTTAGGGGGGGAAGAGAGGCCTGCCATTAGTGGAGGATATGGGTGATCAGGAGGAGGGTAGGAAGAAGTCAAAGAGGGTGGTGATGGAAGAGACTGTATCACATGATGTCGTGAACGCCGGGCTGCAAGTACAGCCTGGCGGGCAGCAATGAAGGCTATAGCCTGGAACTGTCGGGGTTTGGGAAATGGCCCGGCAGTTCGTGGTCTTCTGGCCCTCCAGAAGAGGGAGGATCCCGACATTCTTTTTCTGTCTGAAACACACTTGGATAAGAGGAGAATGGAAAAGTTTCGAGGTCGTTTGGGGATGCAAAATCTTTTAGTCAAGGATTGTGTGGGGAAGAGTGGTGGCCTAGCTTTGTTCTGGAAGAAGGGCATTGACGTGACACTCAGGTGGATGGGGAGGATGCATATTGATGTCATTATTCAGGAGGAGGATGGTTTCAAATGGCGGCTTACGGGTATATATGGAGAGCCGTGTATGGAGAAGAAGGTGGAGACTTGGCGGCTCATGAGAACTCTAAACCACCAATCTAGCCTGCCCTGGGTTTGCCTTGGAGATTTTAATGAGATTCTGTTCAACCATGAGAAACAAGGAGGGGTCCCTAGAGCGCACTCCCTAATGCAGAATTTCCGGGATGCTTTACAAACATGTAATCTCAATGACCTTGGCTTTGAAGGTGACGTTTTCACTTGGCGAAACAACAACTTCCGTGTTGATGGGTACATCCGGGAGAGGCTGGATAGGGTGGTGGCTTCGCCGTCATGGTGCGCTCGGTTCCCTTACTACAAGGTGGTGAATGGGGATCCGCACCACTCAGATCACAGACCCGTGGTGTTGTGGCTCCATGGCACGAGGAGAATGAGGGGAGGACAGTGTGGTCCACAGGCAAAAATGTTTTGAAGCGCGCTGGCTTCTTGAGGAGGGGTGTGATGAGCTGGTGCGGGAGGTGTGGGAAGGAGCACAGGGACCATCAGTGGCGAGCAAGTTGGGAGCCGTTAATAAAGCCCTCCACACTTGGAGACGTGACATGCTGGGAGATCTCCAGAAGAGGGCTAGGAAACTAAAGGATGAACTTGAGCAAGTTCGGCGCCAACCAATCTCACAAGCCCAGCTTAGAAGGGAGCTGACAGTGAAGTATAGAATGGAAAAGTTGGAGGATCAACTAGACCTGGTGTACCGACAGAGAGCTCATGCGGACTGGCTATCAAACGGGGACCGAAATACAAAATATTTCCAGGCTTTTGCGTCTGAGAGAAAGAAAAAGAATACGATCCACATGTTGAGGAGGGAGGATGGAGTGGAGGTGTCAGGGGAGGAGGGCTTGAAGGCCCTCGTTACTAACTATTTCTCTGACTTGTTTACCCCCGTGGCAGGTTCGGAAACGGCGGAAATTTTGGCAACATTGTCCCCAAAGTCACGCAACAGATGAATGCTCACCTCCTTGCTGATTTTACGGCTGATGAAGTAAAGGAGGCGTTGGATAGCATTGGCGACCTTAAAGCACCTGGGATGGACGGCCTTCCGGCCATTTTCTATAAACACTATTGGCATTTGATTGGAGAGGATGTTGTTCGCGAGGTTTTGCACGTGTTACAGGGCGGCAGTATACCCGAGGGATGGAATGACACCCTAGTAGTGTTGATCCCAAAGGTTCAGAACCCAGAGAGATTAAAGGATCTACGCCCGATTAGCCTCTGTAGCGTTGTGTACAAACTGGTGTCCAAGGTGCTCGCCAACCGTCTGAAGAGTATCCTAAGTGAAATAATATCGCCCAACCAAAGTGCTTTCGTCCCAGGAAGGCTGATCTCGAACCAAAGTGCGCGGGAAGGCATGATTTGGAGAGTGGGGGTGGACAGCAGATCCGCATGCGGGATGATCCATGGCTGTCGTCGGGACCAGTACGTTTCCCGCGCACTCCACGGGGTGCAAACCTGCTGACGAGGGTTTCGGAACTGATAGACCCTGCCACGCACACTTGGGATGAGCAGTTAGTGCAGCAGACTTTCAGGCAGGAGGACGCGGCCGTGATTTTGCAGATTCCTATATATGAACATCATGAGGATTTCGTGGCCTGGCAGTTTGACAACAAGGGTCTGTTCTCGGTCAGATCGGCCTATCGGGTTTATACTGACATGATCCATAGACAAAGACCACAACCGCGTGGGGAGAGCTCGTCCGGGGAAAACGAGGAGAGGAAGATGTGGCAGAAGCTCTGGAAGGTCAATTGCCCGGGGAAAGTACATCGTTTCATGTGGAGGCTTGCCCATAACAGCCACCCTCTATTGCGGAATGTGGAACGGATCGGCGTTCAGCTGGATACAAATTGTGTGGTTTGCCACCGACTCCAGGAAGATGGAGGACACCTCTTCCTTCGTTGTAAGGAGGTGAAGAAGATGTGGAGGGCTTGCGGGCTGGAGCACACTAGGCAGAAACTGTTATCATGTCAGTCACCACGCCAATTTCTGAACCTCATTATGTCTATGCCTGAGGATGAGAAGCTACATACGATATGCCTCCTGTGGATGTGGTGGACGGAAAGGAACAAGGCAAATCACAACACGCAGAGAGCCTCGACCCAAGAATTTGGTTTCACAATGGCAAAACACATCGCCGAATGGCGTATGTACTTTGGGGAACATAACAGGAACAAAGCCAAACCAAAGCCCGTTTGGACTTGCCCGGCCACGGATGTGGTCAAGATAAACTTCGATGGATCTTTCGACCCGGTGTCCAAACACGCGGGATGGGGATGCATCGCCCGTGACCACTTAGGAGGGGTGATCTTCGCGGCAGCTGGGAAGTTGGCACACATGAGCGAAGCCCTGCATGCCGAGGCGTGTGCCCTCATGCATGCAATGAAGTTAGTAGAAGACCAGGGAATGGGACGGGTTGTTTTTGAAACCGACTGCACCGGAGTCCAGCAGGCCGTCACATCTACCACACTGGATCGGTCCAACCTGGGCACCCTTTTTCGTGAGATCAAATACCTCCTCCAAATGGGCTTTATTGACTGGAAAGTCACGCACTGCCCACGCCTATGTAATGCTCCTGCCCATGAACTAGCTGCTATTGGTAGGCGGGACGACACTGCGGCCTCCATGTGTGGACGGTAAACCTCCCTAAAGTTGTAACCGATGCGGTGACCGCCGATATGGCTGGTCCACGGTGATTTTATTGGAATGCAAGGTGTTCCATTTCAAAAAAAAAACTTTAGTATAAAATTAATATAAAATTAGGTTATTTATTTTGAAACTGAGGGAGTAGACTACATGAATGATTTGGATTGGATGGAAGGGGGTGGGCACAAAAATGCTACACTTACGTAATGTGTTTACATTCTTAAACTTCCTTTCTAACTAATCAATCAACCCCCCTATTTCTCGGGTGGGCCTGCGTCCCACTAATCACCAGTTAAAACTGGCTATGTCTTCTATGTAAGCAAATCACCACGTAACATTACGTGGGTGTACTAAAGCTCGGGCGGGCAGGGGCCCATACCCGTAAAAATCAGGGGGAGGGGAGGGAAGGGGCGAGAGAGTTTGTTAGGCAGGTCACGTAATTTTTTGTAAGAGCTTTCGTAGATATAGGATTATTTTTTTTGGGTGAGGCTACACTTCACTGACTTTTTTAAGTTGGGTCAGTTGCTGAATGTCCGATCGACATCCTATGGCGCCCAGCCGTTCTTCTACCTCAATCTCTTCTCCTTCTTCTCCAGATCGCCGCCTGCACCGCCGGCCAAACCCCCTGCGACCACCACCCCGCGGCCGGCGGTGCTCTCGCGCAGTCTCGCCGCCCGCCCTCCTCGAAACCGCCCCCCACGGCCGGTCTAGCCGCCGGCCCGCCTTCCCCGAAACCGCCCCCACCGCCGGTCTAGCCGCCGCCTCCGGCCATCCCTTTAGGCCCGCCCGCGTTCAGGTTTTTTCTCCTGGGAAGTGCACCACCGTCCCCACCCTGAACCCTAAGATAGATACTCGGGTAGCCCTCCGGCGAGCCCCTTCCTTCTCCTTCCTTACTATTCACACACGAACACGTCATCGTGTACCCTTGACGGCGGGGGTGATGCCCCACAGCTCACGTCGAAGAAAATTGTCTGGCAGCGCGATACACAGGACAACAGGCAGATGCTTTTGAGAACCCGAAACCCCACACGCCCAGGAGGGACCCCGTCCGACGCGTGGTGGCTATGGGCTGCCCTAGGTAGATTCGCTCACCCCTAGGGCCTCGAGGTTTTCTGCCCTCCAATCTTGAAGAACGACGAAGAACGAGAAGCAAGATACAAGGGTAGGTGAGATGAACACGAAAAAGTAGTAGATATGTTTGTTCGGTTGTGTATTGTTTCAATCGGCCATCACCTCTCATCTATTTATGAGGCGGCTGGACTTTTTGTACAAGAAAAGGACTCCAAATCCCATCCAAATCTTTCCAAAATTAACCAAACTCGGATTTAGGTAAGTCTGAGACATCAGTTCGGTTTTTGGGTCTCACGGCCACAAATGACCTCAGATGAAGATGCGTCCAAAAGCAAATTTAGTTTCGATGAGACGAACAACTTTTATGTTAAACGCTTTTCGATTCGACGCCATCTTGAGGGCCGAATCTCTCACGCAAAATAGTCAATTGGTGGCGCTAAGACACGTGTCTGGTGGGGCGCGTCATATTTAGCCTCGTGGCAGGGCTGCATTTTGATAGCTCTAACTTTTGCATACGAACTTGGATTGGGACGATTTTTATATCAAAATCGACCGTTTGGATGACACGCACAAGTTTGGTGTTGAAACATTTTCCACGAAGGCAATCTTAATTGAGTTTCATGCCATTATTTAGTCTGGTGTCAACATGAGCATCTCTGAACTTGTCATAACCATGGCAAAAGAGCTCCATTTTAGACCATGTTCATATCCATTTAAATCTTCTTAAAGAGCGCCATCGGGGGTGACCTTCAATCATAAGTTTGATTTAGTCTTGATATAGCCTAAGCTAATTTTATGACTGTGCCACTTTTGAGCGTCAACACATGCCCCTTGTTTTTCGTCATAGCTAGCGTGCCGAAAAATAACTTGTACAAAGTTTGTTCTAAGGACGATGTCAACACTCCATCGGCCATTTTGCATGTGCTTAGGGCGATAAGTATATATCGACCATTACTTGTTTGAATCCTTGATGCAAACTTGAATGAAAACTTCTCAACGTCTATAACAATCCGGTGATAAAGTTCCATAGATATGTATCTCAAAGCCATCCTCCGAACCACATAGTTCACCCTTTTGCTAGGATTTTACAGATAATCACGAATGAACTTCTTCCAATCCTTGCTTCGCCTGCATAAAAGTTTCATTAGTGGTCGAAGCGACGAGCTCTAATTTGGCCTTATCTACGTTGGCGAGAATAAGCATCGGCTATCGATAGATATATGCAATACACCACAATCAACATAGTAGCTGGATGCTTGTTGTGCCAACTCATTTGCTCTTCAATTGCCATGTCTAGATATATGAGCAGTATTAAAGCAACCCAAGGTAAAATTTACATGTACACATACCTCAAGATAAATTATAAGTGATTCGTTAAAACATTGATAACCCTTGGATATTTATTGCACTTCACATAATGAATCGCCGAACGCCTCAATATGTGTAGCACCTATGGCAACCAAAGGCTTGTCTCGCTTTCCAATCAAACTAAGGATGATGTTCGGATACTACACCTGTTGGGGAACGTAGCATGGAAAAACAAAAAAATTCTATGCACATGCAAGATCTATCCATGGAGATGCATACCTACGAGAGGGGGAGAGAATCTACATACCCTTGTAGATCGCTAAGCGGATTTGTCAACGCGGTTGATGTAGTCATACACCTTCACGATCCGTCTCGATCAAGTACCGAACACACGGCACCTCCGCGTTTAGCACACGTTCAGCTCGATGACGTCCTCGCCTTCTCGATCCAGCAAGAGAGGCGAAGTAGTAGATGAGTTCCGGCAGCACGACGGCGTGGTGACGATGGTGGTGAAACTATCCGCAGGGCTTCGCCAAGCACAACGGACGTGGACGGAGGAGGAACTAGAACTAGAGGGAGAGGGGGCGCCGCACATGGCTTGGGGAATGTGGTATGTATTGCCCCTCTCCTCTCTCTCTCTCTCTCTCTCTCTCTCTCTCTCTCTCTCACACACACACACACACACACACACACACATATATATATAGGGTAACGCTATTCTAAGCGTGAGTGTAGAATAGCTTATTCTACACCCCCTAGTAACGCTATGTACAAAATCTAGTAAAACGGTGTACAAAATGTAGTAATTTGGAAAATATTTTTTTTATCATCTAAGTTTGTAATTTACTACACTTTTACGAAAATTACTATATTTTACATAGTGTGTTACTGTATTTTGTATGTACCGTTACTGGGGTGTAGAATAAGCTATTCTACACTCACGCTTAGTTTAGCGTTACTATATATATAGGGATTGTCTATTCGTCACCCTGGGTGAGTAATAGTTATTCTTCACCCCCCCCCCCCCTCTATTTTACCATCAATGCACCGTAATTTTACGTTTCGTAAGTTTTGTCTTATTTTCGACATAAAAAGAGACCGTAAGAAAATATATAATCATCGTAAAAATATTTTATGTTATGTAAAATTAAAAGCGTAAAAACATAGTGCAAAATACACATAAACTACAAATTTTCTTGTCTTATGACCTATATTTTATTTTCTTATGTCAAATATTACGTAGTGAATGAATATGAATGTAACTATTTGAATTCCAAACATAATTTAATTATGAAATGATCGTAAAATTACCTCGGTGAAGAATAAGTTATTCGCACTTGGATGATGAATAGCATCACTATATATATATATATAGAGAGAGAGGGGGGGGGGGGAAGAGAAGGCTGCCTAGGGAGGCGCCCTCCCCTTCCTTCCTAGGCGCATTGGGGGGGGGGGGGAGGCAGGAGGGGAGCCATGAGGTGGGGGCGCATCAGCCTCATGCGGTCAATACAATTCTAGCATGAATAATAAACACTTATCATGATTAAGGAAATATAATAATAACCATTTTATTATTATCTTTAAGGCATATTTCCGTCATAAATACAAATCTAACGAGTATGAGCGAGTGCCTGTGCAAATGTATGAGCATCTGTGTCTATACTGTATTAAAAAAATACAGATCTAACGGACTGTAGTATTCTTCCTCCTCCTCCAGTGCCGTTCTGTCAACCCATCCTCCGAGACTCTGACACCGGCTTCCACCTTCCATGGCCAATGGTGTTGTTGTATGTGTCTCTCTGCCTCGTCTTGCCTGAGTCGCTACCACTCAGCCTTTCTTTCAACTCCCACCGTACTCCACGCCGATGGCTACCCCGCAACCGAACCAATCTACAACTATGTCGTTGCCCGTTTTTGATGGCGTTCCGTCAGGGCTGCGCTTTGTTGTCATTCGACTGAGCGCATAGAAATTTTCAGGTGACTGCAGAGGGACGCACTATGGGTAGTTACCTGAAAATGATTAGGGGCATATTCACTTTTTACTATTGCTACATGCTGGATCTTGGAGTTGACACGCCATGACGGCCCATCTTGGCAGCAATAAGCGACATGAATGCAAGTTTTGCATGATGGGTGATCCTACTACATAAGCAAATCTTGCCTTGAGATTCATGATGAAACGATGTTCTTTAAATTTCTAATATAAAATTTAATAGTGTCACTTGATCATACCATAGGCGAAAATTAAATAATACAACAGCTTGACAGGAGCCTGCATTTTTTTTGGGCATTTAGTCAAATCGCTATCCACCACCCGATAAAGATCCAAAGGCTCGTCCACCTTCTACTTTCTCTAGCCATCTTAGTCCGACTATAATAATACAAAATTAAAAAATAAAGTTTTTCAAGAAAGAATGAATTAGTGGCATTGTATTTTGTATTACACTTAAGTAAGAAAGGAAAGGGGAAATGACAAAATTTGTGCAAACTCAGAAAACTGTGCTTTTTATGCAAGCCATATAATAGTGGATTTTTCATAAAAAAGAAAGGAAATTTTCTAAGAAGGGATGAATTAGTGGCATTGGTATCACACTTAAAAAGAAAATAAATGAAAACTAAAATAAAATCAAAATGATAAATTTTCTACAAAAGAGTGAATTAGTGGCATTGGTATTATCTTTTAAAAGAAACAAAATAAAAAAGTTGCACAAAAATTTACACTAAAACTCAACTTTTAAATATGCAAAAATAAGTACATGATAGTGCAATTATGGTACTCTAGCATAATTTACACACATATTGAATAGTACTTGTGTGTATATTTCACACAAAAAATGATTTTTCTAAAAATAATAAATTAGTAGCATTGGTATTACCCCTAAAGGACAAAGAAAATAAAAATAAAAAATGACATAATTTGCACACACTTTACACATAAATTATCTTTTATGATATGCAAGAATAACCAGATAATAACAATAATAAATTTGCAAAAAGAAGTTAAGAAAGAATGAATTAGTGGTATTGGTAATTTGGTATTGCCTCTAAAAATGAAATAAAATTAAAAAACTCAAAAATAAAGTTTTCTAAAGAAAACTGAATTAGCGGCATTAGTATTATCATTTAAGAAGAAAGAAACTGCACAAAAATTTGTACTGAAATTACACTTTTGTAATATACAGAAGTAAGCATATAATACTGCAATTTCACATTTTAATATATACACATATTGTATAGTACTTGTGTGTGTGCATTTACACACACACACACACACACACACACATCTAAAATATACTCATAAAAACAAAAAAGGAAATGACTAAAATTGAAAAAACTAAAGCAAAAACACATTTTTTTAGACAAGCATAAACACATAAAAAAAGAAGAAAAAAAAGGCAATGGGCAAACGACTTCAAGCCCAATAAGCAAAAACAGGGGCTAGTCAAAAATTCAGCCCAGGAAGTCATGAAATAAGGGAAGAAGAAAACAATACACGAATCTTGACAAAAGATTGAACGGTCAAAGAATCTATTGGTCCAAAATTTTAAAACAGACAACTTGTATATAGCTAAAGTGGACTGCAGAATACTAGCTATGGCACTTGTTTTGCTTAATTAACAGTGTAGTTATACCTAGGCATAACTCAGGCCGGGCTGGGCTTCAGGCCATGCCTAACAAAGCCCGATGCAGAAAACCTAGGCCTGGGCCCGGCCCGCCCGTCAGGCCTAGTTTTCAGGCCCAAGCTAGGCCCATCAATCATAAAGCCCGTCAGGCCTCAGACCTTGGGCTGGGCCTCTTCCTTAAATTGCAAATACTCCAAGACCGAGCCTAGCCCGGCCCGGCCATCGGGCTCAAAATCTAGGCCCAGATCCGGCCCATGGCCATGGTCGGGCCGGGCTGCCCATGGCCAGGTACAAGTGTAATCCGGACATTTGACAAAAGGATTAATTGCGCGTTGATTTTCATCAATTAAGTAGACTATCCATTGCTTAATTACATGATGATTTCACGAATTAATAGCTGGATTACTTGCCACATTATCTGCCGGTAACTTTCACTCTTGTTCAATACTACAATGAGCGAGCAATCACTTCAATATGTCTCGCTCAATCTAGGCACTTTGCCCTGCTTCGGAAGCTCTAGGCAATCTACAGTTCCAAATTCATACAAAAACAAAAATGCATACTCAATTTGATATGCATTTTACTCCCTCCGATCCATATTAACTGTCGCTGATTTAGTATAAAGTTGACAATTAATATGGATAGAAGGGAGTAGACTATTTGAGTAAATCGTTCTTTGCGTAGCACATTTGTTGAGCTTCAAATGCTCAGCAGATAACCCCCCAAAAGGAAAGGAGAATTGCACATTATGAAAGTGTCACACGCTCAACAACTTCGTGCAAGTGCATGCTCAGTGCCATGGGAAATGAAAATAAGATGTGGGGCCTGGAGAGTGGCAATAGAGCACACGAGCTCGCTTGCTCCTGTAAGCTGGACCAGTAGAACAATCACACGTGGGTACATGTATTAAGTGTGGGTGTGGAAAACAGGGAAGGTTACACAGCGTCCACAGTAGCATACGGTGGCAGGTTTCGTTTAATGTGACGGCACAAAGACGGTAGGGCATGCAACGAAAGATGCACATATATTCCGTCGGTACAACATGCTATTTAGTATATATATTTTGCAAGAAATGCTATTTATTATAATCAGAGAAAAAATTATTTTTCGTCCATCAACTCTTGTCGGATTCTAAATTTGGCCACGTAACTTCGAAACCGGACAATTTGCATCCTCAACTATTGAAACCGGACAAATTTCACCCCGGTTTTGACTGCGCTGACTCCGATTCACGTATTATTTTCAAATTCGTGAATGTTTGTAAAATTCACATACTGTTTTCAAATCTACTTACTTTTCCAAGTTTTCGCAAGCTTTCCAAATAGGGGTAGTTTTTTTTTTCAAATCTCTGTACTTTTCAAATCCATATACTTTTTCCATGTCTGGGTATTTTCTTAAAAGAATCACATACTTTTTTTTCAAATTCATGAACTTTTTCAAATCTATGTACTGTTTTCAAGTACACATATTTTTACTTTATTAGGAAAATTCATGAATTTTAAAAAATTCTGAACTTAAAAAGGTATGCGGATCTGCGAAAGTATGCAAATTTGGAAAAAAATACACGGGTTTAAAAAACACTTGAACTTTAAAAAATTAAGTGGATTTAAAAACAGTATGCGGATTTGAAGAAAGTATGCAAATTTGAAGAAATTATGGGAACTTAAAAAAGTATGTGAATTAAAAGAAATGCCGCTCGACATTACCATCACTTCATACCTTGGACACTTACCTTGCACATGTTGATATAGAAAACCGAAAAAACGTCTCTGATGCATGGACGCCCATCGCTTTGTGCCGTACTAATGCTGCATCTTCGGTCCATAGTATACGCATTAAATAAGCCCATAACCCCAAGCGAAGCGACGTCTCACGATTCCCTGATCAGGCGAGCTATTCGGCCAATCATGCTCTTATGCCTGATAAATTTAATTTGCCTGTGGGAATTTATGCAATGTGACAATGTGTTAGAACAGCCTAGATTTCAGTTGTTGATGTGTTGGGCACGGTGTCATGAAACGAAATGGAATTCAGACATATGGTGCGCGAGGACGAGTTGCTGTTTAAAATTGAAATGAACGGAGGGCCGGCTGATAATTCATGAAGTGTTGCAGCAATTCAAACGAAAGTGTGTTCCAGATGCACTAGATGACTCTCCCAACTAGCCATGCCCTTATCTGATGTACCGATAGATAGACTGAAACTTACTTTTTCCTGCTGCAGCTCGTCTTCGTCTTCTTTTTGGGGAAACAATGGTGGGTAGATAAGCAGTACTACACTGTTGCCTTGGATGCCTCGTGAAAGGATAGTAACTGGGCTCTCGCAGCCTACGACCTGGCTGCGGGTACAAAACGGAGCTTGCCGTCAACCACTGTTACCATGGATCAACGTTAACTGCATTAGTTGGGCCAACTGGCAGCGTCTACTGTATCAGCGAGCATCCCTTTAGCAAATCTCAATGATGTCTGACGGTGTACGATACCGTGACTAGACGAGGACGGGCACTCCTTTGAGTTTTCGGTGGGGCCTGTGCAAACATGTTGCGGTTGTTGCCTGGATTATCCCTGAAGATGATTTTTTTTTTCTTTTTGGGCAGGCTAATGAGTTGAAGAAAAGCTCTTGCGCAAGTAACAATGTATCTCCATCTGTGTGGGAAATACCCTGGAATTTTTAGAATAAACTTGACTTTCTTTTGCACTAGTATGTAATTTTCCACCAACCAAAACCCAGCGTTGACTTCAGGGCGAAAAAGACAAAAAAATTGGTCAAATACTGTGAATAGTATCTTGGTAATAAATTATTTTCCCCAGAAGTCTTGGGTTTTGGTTGATGAAAAATTACATACTGGTGTAAAAGAAAGTCAAGCTTATTCAAAAAATACTTCTGATTTTTTTTACTTTTCTTGTAATTATTAAAAAAAATCAATTCCTGGGTATATATACTACCAGGAAGCAGGAACCAAACGCCCGCACCTATACCTGGCCAGGGCAGCCCGGCCCGACGCTGTTCCTAGGCCGGGGCCGGGCCTAGATTTTGAGCCCGAAGGCCGGGCCAGGCCCGGGCCTTCCATTTTTTGCAATTTACCAAAGGGGCCTGGACCAAGGCCTGCCGGGCTTTTACACATGTGGGCCGGGCTTGGGCCTAATTTTCTAGGCCTGATGCCCGGGCCAGGCCAGGCCCGGGCCTGGGTTTTCTACGTTGGGCTTGGCTAGGCCCGGCCCAAGGGATGGCCAGGTGTATAACCACACCCCATGTGTGTACTCTTTTGTTGAAAATTGCATGAAAAAAAAAGACGTGCTTTACTTGACGAAGATGATCTCAGTCAAGTGTTCCCAATGTGTGGAAGCAGCGGAAAATCTTAGGTTCTGCTCCTGAAGAAGAGCATTGCAGATAGATGCCCATGTGTTTTTGCACTCAGAAACCAAATATACCACCTATTCAAATTCATATCAAAGTATCTCGGTTTTATTTAACTCAACCCATGATTGAAGGAAGAACTAGATCAAAGCATGATCAGTACAAGTAATAATCAGAGAAAAAGGATTCAAATTTCATATTAGCAACAGAATTGGCAAAATGGCAGTCAACAGCATCTGGGCATTTGCACAACAAAACGGCGGCATCTGTATCAAGGAATTTGAAGATGCCTCAAAGCATAGTTTAGCACACACACAAAAAACATGGCAACGAAAGCATATAGCTGAATTCAATTAGCAAGCATGCTCCCATCCCCCAATCCCCCAATCTTGCCGCCGGCAACCATATTTACAGACAGAACAGCTGCAGCTAGCAGCAACAAGACTCAAAAGCCACCACAAAACTACTCCATTGTTACCTGGCTGGTCATACTATTAGACTAATTTCTCATGACATCCAAAAAATTCTCAGGACATCTACCAAAAAGTTAACAACATTACCAGAAGTTGAAGACTAGAAGTTGCAGAGCAGGATCATCTGCATAACTTAGCTGCAGAAGATTTTCCAGTCCTAGTGATGGCAAAGGCTACTCAGTAATCTCTTCTCCCTGTCAAAACTTCACTGCAACCTTGTAGTAGTCAGACGGCGAGGTTGCCGAACGGCGCCCGGTGCGGGATGCCCTTGCGCCGGTGTGCAGGCGGCGGCGGCGGCGGTGGCGTCGAGGCATGGTCGGCGGCATTGCGCGGCGGGGAGGACGGGGAGGAGGGGGCGTTGCCGTCGTGGCGGCAGCCGGGGAACTTGCAGCTGAGCGAGCAGAAGCGGAAGGCCTCGAGCAGGCCGCGGCCGCAGCCGCACTGGTTGACGAAGCTCCAGGCGCTGCGGGCGTGCCTCTGCTGCGGGCCGCGCTCCCTGAGGAAGACGACGCGCGCGCCGTTGATGACGTAGGTCTGCACGCCGTCCACGTCCAGGAGCCCCCGCACGTCCGCCACGATGAGCACGCTGCTGTAGGTGGAGCGGCGGACACGGATGACGCGGTGGCCGCGGTGGCCCTGGTCGGCGCACAGCGAGCAGAGCGCGCCGGCGACGTCGGCGCAGTCGAGGCAGAACATGGCGCGCACGCCGCCGCGGCGCGAGTCGGGGTGCGTCTTGCACGGCGAGTAGAAGCGCGCCGACATCATGGGGCGCAGCCACCGAGGCCACCGCTCGCCGTCCGCGGACGCCACCTGCTCCTGCTCCTGCTCCTCCGCCTCCGCAGACTCCTCAGCCTCCTCCTCCTCGACCTCCGCAGACTTCTCAACCTCCTCCTCCGGCTCAGGGCCGTCATCATCCTGCAGATGACACCAGCAAGATTGTTCAGAGAGATTGCCCTCCTTGAAAATGGAAACCACCAGGGAATGACCATGCACGCAACGTGTTCGTCCGTGGGAATCCGCCGAAGGAGAAGCAAATTACGAACAGATTAACCACCCGGCCAGGATTTCATTTCGTTCATTCCGAACCGACGCAACCAAATGCTGTACTACCTACCCATGAAAAACCGCAAGAACGAAAATCGAACCCCTGGAAGGGGTGGGTGAGGACAAATGAGGGTTTTTGAAGGAGATGGAAAGAAAACACCAATCTTTCCGAGATGGCGAGATCGATCTTCCATCCATCGCCATTTCACTGCCCCCGGGATCCGCCCAATGCTTTCGACACCAGAAATCGGCCCAATGCAGCAGTAACGCACGGAAAAGGAAGGAGGAGGATAATGACAGATCAAGAAACGGTTTCGTTCTATCCCGGAGTGGAGCAC
The DNA here is from genome assembly GCA_021605205.1 of Aegilops longissima. Classification (NCBI taxonomy): domain Eukaryota; kingdom Viridiplantae; phylum Streptophyta; class Magnoliopsida; order Poales; family Poaceae; genus Aegilops; species Aegilops longissima. The sequence goes on from CM038676.1 coordinate 61,230,587, forward strand.
GAGGGATCAAGAACGCGGAGCAAAGGGGGAGAGGAGCACGCAAGAAATGGGGAATGGCGTGGCGGGAGGGTAGGGTAGGGTTTTACCATGCTGCGGCGGTCCTTGGGGAGGAGCTCCTTGCAGGGGGAGTCGTGGTCGATCGCCATGGCGGCTGGGCGTGACACGCGCCGCGCGGCGAGGGCGGAGGAAAAGGTGGGGCGCCGCGGGGGGGAATCCAAGAGCCCGAAGGGTTGGTGGGTTGGGTTGGGTGGACTCCGGAAGGAGAGTGGCGGCTCGGCTGGCTGACTTGTAGAGGAGGTGGTGGGCCGGGCTTGCATTGATGGGCTCTCTCTTTCTTAAGTGGACCAAGGGCAGTGTGAGCGAAGCTTGACGCCGCCTCTGGTCCTTCAAAACATCATCCAAGTTAGGAATGTTGTTGAAGGAATGATTGGGTTGTCGTCCACAAGTTCATGAAAAACATGTCCTCGTCCCGGAAAAGAAGGCGGTGAAAAGGGTTGGACGACCATCCTAGATCTAGTCAGGCGTGTCAAAGAAAAGAGGGTGGCTAGGTGCGGGGGAGCAACGACGCAGTCACTGTTGCACAGGAGGGGAAGAGCATGGCAAGAGCAACTCTATCAGAGTCGTGTATCGTCTCGATCGGCATAATAACTATCAGTATGATGATTTTGGGCTAAAATGACGCTCTACCAGAGTCGCCGCATGGGTGTCGATCGACATAGTTTATGCAGCTCGCTACATAAACGACCTCGTGGCCTTCATATTTGAAGTTTGGGGAGGCTAGCATGGAGCTCGCTCCATAAAACAACCACCGGCCTGGAGGGAAGTTTCAGCTTCTACTTCCTAGCCACGGTCGAGTTTGAAGCGCGACACCATACACGCATCATTGTGTCTCGATTAATCACCGGTGAGTGGGCGACGTGACCAATAGCAAACGATCCATCAATGGCATCCACCGCTCCCCCCAATTCCTCAAGACGGTTGTTCGGATGGCCATGCGACTTCGTCCTCGACTATAAAAGCCTGTTGGCAAGGCGTCCCCATCACAAACGTTCTGGCACCCATCCCACCTCCTCCTCACAGCCTCCTCCCCTCCCAAATCCTCATTTCTCAACGACGATGTCGACACGCTAGAACGCAACCTACTGGCTGAATGTGGTGGCGAAGTGGAAGGTCTCATCGCCGATGTTGCGCAACCGCGGGGCGAACTCTCTCCACGACGCACTAGCTATGGAAACTGTTGGCTCCTCCTCCCGCACCGGCGGCCGACCTGGCAGTCACTCAGTAGCATACATAGTATAGGTAGCAATGTCGCTACTCAAATAGCGGCATTGCTCAGGTTAAAATTGTAAGCTTTGGTATGTCTAATCTGAGCTTAAATTACCCCTCCATTTTTTTAAATGACAAGAAATTAAAAAAATGAGAACATATGGAAGCAGAATTATGACAACTCTGTGTTTATGCCCGCCCGCCGTGGTTTCTATGTCCATATGGACCACACAAGCATCTTCTACCGCATGCTTAGTCTTAAACCCTCTGTGGCTGATGTGCTTGTACCCTGATGATTGTTCATTGCAAACTTTCTATAAACTGTAAATCCCTTGAGCCTTCCCGATGAACACCGCATACCACTTGTCCTAGCAGTGCACAATAGTAATAGTTGAAGCAACAAGCAACGGAGCACAAAAACAGCAAGCAATTGAGCACACAAACAACAAGCAATGGAGCAGAAGAGCAGTAGTAAGCATGCATGATCATACGGCATAGCAGGTTCAACCTAGCACTACTATGGTGTCATCCTACCACCACATTCAAAAAAGGGTGTAATTCTACCAGTGCAAGTTCACCATCATCATGAGGGGTTAGTATACACCACCTCAAAAAAAAAATATACCATCAAATAGTTTTCAAGCCCTAACTATACAAAATGTACGGTGTCATCATCATCATCATCACCATCTTTGTCGCCGTCGAGGATCATGCATGTGGTAACCAGAGGCAGCACGACATCTAGTGGTAGTGCTTGCACAGCCAGCTCCTGAGCCATAGCCCCCTGTAAGCGTTTGTCATGGCAACTGTAAGTGCATCAAGTGCCCTCTTAGTGGTTTTGGAGTATTAAAGACAAATGGGTTAAGGGACTAATGTATTTGTGAGTGTACACATGAGTTATAGTCCTTGAAGATTTGGTTTAACCCATGGAAGACGACCCCTAAAAATGTATTTCTTCAAGTGAAGAACTTGGTGATGAAATTGGTACGCCGTTTGAAGAAATTGACGTGAAAACTTGGAAGCCTGAAGACTTCTGTTTTCATAGTTTTTTTCTTCTTATTTTCAATCATAGGAAAAATCATACTGTTAAAGGGGGTCTAAGTGAATCATTGTTCAAATTTTCAAAGTGATGCTCCAACCTATACATACACAAGCCGCTTCGAGTGAAGCCTTTGAAAATCTCCGGAATAGCTGACGAATTAGCTAGCGACAGTGACGAAGTTCATCTGGTCCCTCACGAAATGGGTCAGGCTGAGGAGTTAGGATTTCGCCAGTGCGATCTGCCTATCGTGAGGAAATTGAGTGCCCCGACGAAATTGAGAGTTTAATTTTTTTTCGACCGTTGCTGCGCCGCGTGCCAGCTGTCGAGTGCATCCTTATCCTTACAACGGTCATGTCTGAAAAGTGTATTTATGACAACTCATGTCGGGTTGCCCCTGGCTATAAATGGCCGCCCCCCATAACTACTTGTTGGTTCGCTGCTCTACAGAGAACTTGACACTGTCATTTGAGAGCAACCCATCCTCTAACGACTTTGAGAGAATCGTAAGAGAGAAAAACCCCAACCAGAGCCAAAGTGATTGAGCACCATTGAAGAGATTGATCTGTGTGATCCGACGCCTGTTACCTTTGAAGACTGTCATTCTTCCGGACGGTTAGGCGTCATGTTCTGAGCACCCAAGAGTCATTGTGGTGTGCCGGTGAACAAGTCTGTGAAGGTTTTGAAAGTTTACCTTCAAGACTTATCACGAGAGATTGAGCGAGGTCGAAGTGACCTTGGCTCAAGAGGAATATGATGAGGCCTAAGTGTCCTTTGAGTTCGTCTCAGCCGCCTCAACCAGACGTATAGTTAATACAGCAACTGGAACTGGTCTATCGTGTCTTCACCGAGCCTATATCGTTTGAAATTCTTCATCCCTAACTTTACTTTATTCCGCTGCTGAAGAATTTGTGATCTACCTTCTGATGAATTTGAACCGAAGACTTTTATCATGCTGTCTTTAATTTCTTCAGTTCATCTTCCTCATGCTTGTATACCTGTATGATTGCATGTTCTTCACCTATATGTATCTTGTATGCATGATTCCCGTTGTTGTGATGAATTAGTTGCCTCGCATTTCTATTTCTTCACTCTGATATTCATCAAATTCTTCAGAGTTCGAGAAGTTACTATAAATCTCTCATTCAACTCCCCCCCCCCTCCCCCCGAGTTAACATGCGCTTTCAGCAACAAACCCAACACCTTGGTTCTTGTTGTCCAGCAGGTGGCTCATAGCAGCCATCAGAGCCTCCTGGCTGAAGTCACCTTGGTCCATGACGACCGTGTATAACTCAGGGTGCACGTCGAGGGACTTGCTCTCCCTGATGACAGTTGCCACCTTCTTCACGGCCTTAGTCATGCTGGTGAAGACACTGATCTCCTCCATCAAGCCGCCCCTTTTCCTCTTCTATCAAGCACAGGGACGTGCTCAAGAGGGCTTGTTAGGGCCATGAAGGACTGCCTCTATGTCTGGGGTCTCTGGAAACTCAGGCATAGGCGAAACAAGAGGCTCACTGAAGCCCATGGCATGCGTGCCGGTTGCCGGCCCAAGAAGAAGATGTGCTGGATCTGGTTGTAGTTCTGGATAGCTGTGTTGATGAACTCAACGTCTTTGGGGTGGTCCTAAGAAAGAAACAAAGCGTTGTTAGTTGCGGGAAGCCAATGGTTGACAATGTGAAATACAAGGGGGCGTGAGCTAACCACAACGTGGCCAGTGTAGTGCTCTGCCTTCAGAATGATCGAGCAAGTGTTCTAATCCCATGAGGCGCCGCTAACGCTAAGGTCTCGAAGCTTGGACACTATGATCCATCGAGCTCTCCACTTCATGAGGCAGTTGTAGACCTGGATGAAGGTCACCTCCTGACAACAGAACTCGAACACCTGCTTCGCAACAGTATTCAAGTGTACCTCCTTGAAGCTCTTGTCAGTCCCAACCCCACTAGATGTGCATCTTGTTAAGCACGAACGTGGACACGAACGGCTGCCACTTCATGTTGCCCCTACCATCCTTATTTGCCTTTGTTGACGTCGTTTGTGCAGCGGCAACATCAGCAGCAGCAGCACTTGGCCGAGCGAGCACAAAGGTTGTAGGCACAAAAAGAGGACATGTGCCTGAAACCTCGAACACATCTGAATCAGCAGGCATCTGTTCATCGAGTGGTCTGGGAGTCCTCGGCATAGGATAGAGGGAACTGGCTCTCGGACAGGACAAGGGTCTGACTAAGATCTTGCGTTTGCGTGGTCATGTCCTACAATCGCAGCACACATTGACAATGAGCATGGCACACACTACCGGGTAATCTAGCTCAGCATAGCATGATATGAGAAGCATACATCACTACTAGCTACCATTCCAGTGTATTCAACACTACCCTTGTTGGAAATATGCCCTAGAGGCAATAATAAATTAGTTATTATTATTATATTTCCTTGTTCATGATAATCGTTTATTATCCATGATATAATTGTATTGATAGGAAACTCAAATACATGTGTGGATACATAGACAACACCATGTCCCTAGCAAGCCTCTATTGGCTAGCTCGTTGATCAATAGATGGCTACGGTTTCCTAACCATGGACATTGGATGTCATTGATAACGGGATCACATCATTAGGAGAATGATGTGATGGACAAGACCCAATCCTAAGCCTAGCACAAAGATCGTGGTTCAGTATGCTAAAGCTTTTCTAATGTCAAGTATCATTTCCTTAGACCATGAGATTGTGCAACTCCGGATACCGTAGGAATGCTTTGGGTGTACCAAACGTCCACAACGTAATCGGGTGGCTATAAAGGTGCATTACAGTATCTCCGAAAGTGTCATTGGGTTGGCACGAATCGAGATCGGATTTGTCACTCCGGTTGACGGAGAGGTATCTCTGGCCCACTCGGTAGGACATCATCATAATGTGCACAATGTGACCAAGGGGTTGATCACGGGATGATGTGTTACGGAACGAGTAAAGAGACTTGCGGAAACGAGATTGAACTAGGTATCGGGATACCGACGATCGAATCTCGGGCAAGTACAATACCGCTAGACAAAGGGAATTGTATACGGGATCGATTGAGTCCTTGACATCGTGGTTCATCCGATGAGATCATCGTGGAACATGTGGGAGCCAACATGGGTATCCAGATCCCGCTGTTGGTTATTGACGGAGAACGTCTCGGTCATGTGCGATGGTTCCCGAACCCGTAGGGTCTACACACTTAAGGTTCGATGGCGCTAGGGTTATAAAGGAAGCTTGTATGTGGTTACCGAATGTTGTTGAGTCCGGATGAGATCCCGGACGTCATGAGGAGTTCGGAATGGTCCGGAGGTAAATATTTATATATAGGAAGTCTGTTTGACCATCGGGACAAGTTTGAGGTCATCGGTATTGTCTGGGACCACCGGAAGGGTCCCGGGGTCCACCGGTGGGGCCACCTATCCCGAGGGTCCCATGGGCTGAGATAAGAAGGATCCAGCCCAAAGTGGGCTGGGCGCCACTTCCCTAGGGCCCATGCGCCTAGGGTGAAGGGGAAACCCTAAAGGAAGATTCCCATAAGGGAAGGCACCTCCTAGGTGCCTTTGGGAAGGACTCCTCCACAGCCGCCGCCCCTTGGAGATTGGATCTCCTAGGGGCTGGCGCACCCCCTTGGGACCCCTATATATAGTGGGGTAGGAGGGCCTCTCAAACACACCTTTTGCCTTTGGTGCAGCCCCTCCCTCTCTCCCAAGTTCTTCTCCTCTTCTGCGGTGCTTGGCGAAGCCTGCTGGGATAGCCACGCTCCTCCATCACCACCACGCCTTGTCTGCTGCTGGATGGAGTCTTCCTCAACCTCTCCCTCTCTCCTTGCTGGATCAAGGCGTGGGAGACATCACCGGGCTGTACGTGTGTTGAACGCGGAGGTGCCGTGCGTTCGGCACTTGATCATCGGTGATCTGAATCACGACGAGTACGACTCCATCAACCCCGTTCACTTGAACGCTTCCGCTTAGCGATCTACAAGGGTATGTAGATGCACTCTCCTTCCCTCGTTGCTAGTTTCTCCATAGATAGATCTTGGTGACACGTAGGAAAATTTTGAATTTCTGCTCGTTCCCCAACAAAGGCATCATGAGCTAGGTCTATTGCGTAGATTCTTTGCACGAGTAGAACACAAAGTAGTTGTGGGCAATGATTTTGTTCAATATGCTTACCGTTACTAGTCCAATCTTGTTTCGACGGTATTGTGGGATGAAGCGGCCCGGACCGACCTTACACGTACTCTTACGTGAGACAGGTTCCACCGACTGACATGCACTTGGTGCATAAGGTGGCTAGCGGTGCCGCCTCTCCACTTTAGTCGGAACGGATTCGATGAAAAGGGTCCTTATGAAGGGTAAATAGCAATTGGCATATCACGTTGTGGTTTTGCGTAGGTAAGAAACGTTCTTGCTAGAAACCCATAGCAGCCACGTAAAACATGCAAACAACAATTAGAGGACGTCTAACTTGTTTTTGCAGGGTATGCTTTGTGATGTGATATGGCCAAGAAGAATGTGATGAATGATATGTGATGTATGAGATTGATCATGTTCTTGTAATAGGATTCACGACTTGCATGTCGATGATTATGACAACCGGCAGAGCCATAGGAGTTGTCTTTATTTATTGTATGACCTGCGTGTCATTAAACAACGCCATGTAATTACTTTACTTTATTGCTAACGGTAGTCATAGTAGTAGAAGTAATAGTTGGCGAGACAACTTCATGAAGACACGATGATGGAGATCATGATGATGGAGATCATGGTGTCATGCCGGTGACGATGATGATCATGGAGCCCGAAGATGGAGATCAAAGGAGCAATATGATATTGGCCATATCATGTCACTACTATATAATTGCATGTGATGTTTATTATGTTTATGCATCTTGTTTACTTAGAACGACGGTAGTAAATAAGATGATCCCTTAGAACAATTTCAAGAAGTGTTCTCCCTAATCGTGCACCGTTGCTACAGTTCGTCGCTTCTAAGCACCACGTGATGATCGGGTGTGATGGATTCTTACGTTCACATACAACGGGTGTAAGACAGATTTACACAAAGAAAACACTTGGGGTTAACTTGACGAGCCTAGCATGTGCGAGACATGGCCTCGAACACGGAGACCGAAAGGTCGAGCATGAGTCGTATAGTAGATACGATCAACATGAAGATGTTCACCGATGATGACTAGTCCGTCTCACGTGATGATCGGACACGGCCTAGTTGACTCGGATCATGTAATCACTTAGATGACCGGAGGATGTCTATCGAGTGGGAGTTCATAAGATGAACTTAATTATCTTGAACATAGTCAAAAGACCTTTTGCAAATTATGTCGAAGCTCGCGCTTTAGTTCCACTGTTTAGATATGTTCCTAGAGAAAATATAGTTGAAAGTTGAAAGTAGCGATTATGCGGACGAGAAAGCTTAGGTCCTTAATGCACCACTCGGTGTCTTTGAACCCCAAACGTTGTTTGTAGATGTTGCGAACATCGGACATACACGTTTGATAACTACGTGATAGTTCAGGTTGAGCGGTTTAGAGTAGAGGCACCAAAGACGATTTGAAACGTCACGGAACATATGAGATGTTTCGAGGGCGAAATTGGGATTTCAAGCTCGTGCCCACGTCAAAAGGTATGAGACCTCCGACGATTTTCTTAGCCTGCAAACTAAGGGAGAAAAGCTCAATCGTTGAGCTTGTGCTCAGATTGTCCGAGTGCAACAATCACTTGAATCGAGTGGGAGTTGATCTTCCGGATGAGATAGTGATGTTTCTCCATAGTCATTGCCACCAAGCTGCTAGAGCTTCGTGATGAACTATAACATATCGGGGATAAATATGATGATCCTTGAAGTATTCGCGATGTTTGACACATGAAAGTAGAAATCAAGAAGGAGCATCAATTGTTGATGGTTGGTGAAACCACTAGTTTCAAGAAGGGCAAGGGCAAGAAGGGATACTTCATGAAGCGGCAAATCAGCTGCTGCACTAGTGAAGAAACCCGAGGTTGAATCCCAAACCGAGACTAAGTGCTTCTATAATAAGGGAACAGCCACAGGAGCAGAATTACCCTAGATACTTGGTAGATAAGAAGGTGGCAAGGTCGATAGAAGTATATTGGATATACATTATGTTAATGTGTACTTTACTAGTACTCCTAGTAGCACCGGGTATTAGATACCGGTTCGGTTGCTAAGTGTTAGTAACTCGAAACAAAAGCTATGGAATAAACGGAGACTAGCTAAAGGTGAGCTGGCGATACGTGTTGGAAGTGTTTCCAAGGTTGATGTGATCAAGCATCGCACGCTCCCTCTACCATCAAGATTAGTATTAAACCAGAATAATTATCATTTGGTGTTTGCGTTGAGCATAGACATGATTGGATTATGTCTATCGCATGTCTGATTATTCATTTAAGGAGAATAATGGTTACTCTATTTATTTGAATAACACCTTGATGGTCTTGCACCTAAATGAATGGTTTATTGAATCTCGATCGTAGTGATACACATTTTCATGTCAAAGGTATAATATAGTAATGATAGTACCACTTACTTGTGGCACCGCCATGTAAGTCATATTGGTGTAAAAGCATGAAGAAGCTCCATGTTGATGGATCTTTGGACTCACTCATTTTGAAAAGTTTGAGACATGCGAACCATGTCTATTGGTGTATACGCATGAAGAAACTCCATGCAGATGGATCGTTTGGACTCACTTGATTTTGAATCACTTGAGATATGCAAAACATACCGCATGGGCAAGATGACCTGAAAAGCCTCGGTTTCAATAAGATGGAACAAGATAGCAACTTGTTGGAAGTAACACATTTTGATGTGTGCAGTCCAATGAGTCTTTGAGGCATCAAATGAATATCGTTATGTTCGACTTCACGGATGATTCGAGTAGATATTGAGTATATTGACTTGATGAAGCACGAGTCTGAATTATTGAATGGTTCAAGTAATTTGAGTGAAGATTGAAGATCATCGTGACAAGAGGATAGAATGTCTATGATATGATCATAGAGATGAATATCTGAGTTCTGAGTTTTGGCACACAATTAAGACATTGTGCAAATTGTTTCACAATTAATACCGCCTGGAACACCATAGTGTGATGGTGTGTCCGAACATCATAGTTGCAACCTATTGGATATGGTGCGTACCATGATGTCTCTTATCGAATCACCACTATCGTTCATGGGTTAGGCATTAGAGACAACCACACTCACTTTAATAGGGCACCACGTAATTCCGTTGAGATGACACCGTATGAACTATGGTTTATAGAAACCTAAGCTGTCATTTCTTAAAGGTTTGGGGCTGCGGCGCTTATGTGGAAAAGTTTCAGTTGATAAGCTCGAACCCAAAGCGGACAAAATGCATCTTCATAGGACACCCAAAACGGTTGGGTATACCTCCTAATTCAGATCCGAAAGCAATAGGGATTGTTTCTTGAATCGGGTCCTTTCTCGAGGAAAAGTTCGTCTCGAAAAGTTGAGTGGGAGGATGGTGGAGACTTGATGAGGTCATTGAACCGTCACTTCAACAAGTGTGTAGCAGGCACGGGAAGTTGTTCCGTGGCACCTACACCAATTGAAGTAGAAGCTTATGATAGTGATCATGAAGTTTGGATCAAGTCACCGGCGTACCTCGTGGGGTGACAAGGATGCGTACTACTTGAGTGGTATTGTAATCATGTCTTGAAGGTCATGTTGCTAGACAACAATGAACCTCGAGCTATGGAGAAGCGATGGTGGGCCCAAATTCCGACAAATGGTTAGAAACCATGAAATCCGAGGTAGGATCCATATATCATAACAAAGCATGGACTTTGGTGGACTTGCCCGATGATCGGCAAGCCATTGAAATAAATGGGTCTTTAAGAAGAAGACGGACATGGACGGTAATGTCACCTTCTATGAAGCTCGACTTGTGGCAAAGAGTTTTCACAAGTTCAAGGAGTTGACTACGATGAGATTTTCTCATCCGTAGCGATGCTTAAGTCCGTCGGAATCATGTTAGCACAAGCTGCATTTATGAAATCTGGCGATGGATGTCAAAACGAGTTTCCTTACCTTTACGTAAGGAAAGGTTGTATGTGATACAATCGGAAAAGTTTTGTCGATCCTAAGGATGCTAAAGGCATGCTAGCTCCAAATGATCCTTCTAAGGACCGGAGTAAGCATCTCGGAGTTGGAATGTGCGCTTTGATGAGATGATCAAAGATTTTGGGTTTATACAAAGTTTATGAGAAACTTGTATTTCCAAAGAAGTGAGTGGGAGCACTATAGAATTTCTGATGAGTATATGTTGTTGACATATTGGTGATCGAAATGATGTAGAATTTTCGTAAAGCATATAGGGTTAAAGTGTTTTCAAGTGAAAACCTGGATTAAGCTACTTGAACATTGAGCATCAAGATCTATGAGGATAGATCAAAAACGCTCAATAGTACTTTCAAATGAGCACATACCTTGACATGATCTTGAAGGTGTTCAAGATGGATCGATCAAAGAAGGAGTTCTTGCACGAGATGTAAGGTATGAAGTTAAGAGTTAAAGCTCGACCACGGCGGAAGAGAGAGAAAGGACGAAGGTCGTCCCTATGCTTCGAGACATAGGCTCTATAGTATGCTATCTTTGTGTACCGCACCGGAAGTGTGCCTTGCCATGAGTCGATCAAGGGTACAAGAATGATCCAGAATGGATCATTGGACAATGATCAAAATTGTCCTTGGAGTAAATAAGGACATGTTTCTCGATTATGGAGGTGGTAAAGAGTTCGGCGTAAAGGGTTACGTCGATGCAAGCTTTAACACCTGTCCGAGTGACTCTGAGTAGCAAACCGAATACGTATAGTGGAGCAACCACTTGGAATAGCTTCAAGTGGAGCGTGTTTTATATTATGACCTAGAAATTTGCAAAGCACACACGGATCTGAAAGGTTCAGACCCGTTGACTAAAACCCGTTGACTAAAACCTCTCTCACAAGCAAAACATGATCAAACCCCAGAACTCATTGAGTCTTAATCACATGATGATGTGAACTAGTTTACAGATACTAGTAAACTCTTTGGGTGTTGGTCACATGGCGATGTGACCTATCAGTGTTAATCACATGACGATGTGGACTAGATTATTGACTCTAGTGCAAGTGGGAGACTGTTGGAAATATGCCCTAGAGGCAATAATAAATTAGTTATTATTATTATATTTCCTTGTTCATGATAATCGTTTATTATCCATGCTATAATTGTATTGATAGGAAACTCAAATACATGTGTGGATACATAGACAACACCATGTCCCTAGCAAGCCTCTATTGGCTAGCTCGTTGATCAATAGATGGTTACGGTTTCCTAACCATGGACATTGGATGTCATTGATAACGGGATCACATCATTAGGAGAATGATGTGATGGACAAGACAATCCTAAGCCTAGCACAAAGATCGTGGTTAGTATGCTAAAGCTTTTCTAATGTCAAGTATCATTTCCTTAGACCATGAGATTGTGCAACTCCGGATACCGTAGGAATGCTTTGGGTGTACCAAGCGTCCTGGCGAATCGGGTGGCTATAAAGGTGCATTACGGTATCTCCGAAAGTGTCATTGGGTTGTACGAATCGAGATCGGATTTGTCACTCCGGTTGACGGAGAGGTATCTCTGGCCCACTCGGTAGGACATCATCATAATGTGCACAATGTGACCAAGGGGTTGATCACGGGATGATGTGTTACGGAACGAGTAAAGAGACTTCTTGGAAGCGAGATTGAACTAGGTATCGGGATACCGACGATCGAATCTCGGGCAAGTACAATACCGCTAGACAAAGGGAATTGTATACGGGATCGATTGAGTCCTTGACATCGTGGTTCATCCGATGAGATCATCGTGGAACATGTAGAGCCAACATGGGTATCCAGATCCCGCTGTTGGTTATTGACCGGAGAACGTCTCGGTCATGTTCGCATGGTTCCCGAACCCGTAGGGTCTACACACTAAGGTTCGATGGCGCTAGGGTTATAAAGGAAGCTTGTATGTGGTTACGAATGTTGTTCGAGTCCGGATGAGATCCCTGACGTCATGAGGAGTTCGGAATGGTCCGGAGGTAAAGATTTATATATAGGAAGTCTGTTTGACCATCGGGACAAGTTTGGGTCATCGGTATTGTCTGGGACCACCGGAAGGTCCCGGGGTCCACCGGTGGGGCCACCTATCCGGAGGGTCCCATGGGCTGAGATAAGAAGGATCCAGCCCAAAGTGGGCTGGGCGCCACTTCCCTAGGGCCCATGCGCCTAGGGTGAAGGGAAACCCTAAAGGAAGATTCCCATAAGGGAAGGCACCTCCTAGGTGCCTTTGGGGAAGGACTCCTCCACAGCGCGCCCCTTGGAGATTGGATCTCCTAGGGGCTGGCGCACCCCTTGGGACCCCTATATATAGTGGGGTGGGAGGGCCTCTCAAACACACCTTTTGCCTTTGGTGCAGCCCTCCCTCTCTCCCAAGTTCTTCTCCTCTTCTGCGGTGCTTGGCGAAGCCTGCTGGGATAGCCACGCCTCCTCACCACCACCACGCCGTCTGTCTGCTGGGATGGAGTCTTCCTCAACCTCTCCTCTCTCCTTGCTGGATCAAGGCGTGGGAGACATCACCGGGCTGTCGTGTGTTGAGCGCGGAGGTGCCGTGCGTTCGACACTTGATCATCGGTGATCTGAATCACGACAATACGACTCCATCAACCCGTTCACTTGAACGCTTCCGCTTAGCGATCTACAAGGGTATGTAGATGCACTCTCCTTCCCTCGTTGCTAGTTTCTCCATAGATAGATCTTGGTGACACGTAGGAAAATTTTGAATTTCTGCTACGTTCCCCAACAACCCTAGCATGCTACAAGATCACAGTCTCACAGATCGGCACCCAAATACAACATTGGCATGCTACGAGATGCTCACTGATCAAACCCTACCACAAGCTCAAACATCAAACCCTACCACACGGTCTCAGATCTAGCAGCAAGTACAGAGAAGGGGGTGATTCTCACAGAGGTCATCACTGCAACTCAAGGGAGACGCCGAAACAGTCGGAGAAGATGAGGTAAGAGTCGCTGCCGCGTGGACTGCCGGACGAGGAAGGAGCACCGCTTACCTTCTCGTCGGTGCTGATGCGCGTGGACAAGGAAGCTCGAAAGGGGGGAGTAGGGTGACGGAAGTTTCGGCGATGAGGCGGAGGGGGCTATATAGGGCGATAGAATCGGTGAGAGGTGAGCTGAAATCATCCCGCCGATTTTTAAGACGCGCGCGAGCTCGCACCATCTCCATGGTCGCACGAGCTCAGCGCCGTATTCCCCTCCCCTTCCTCGGCCGAGTTTGGCTCACTAGAAATTGCCTATTCGGCCGTTCCTAGCAGACCTGGCTAGAAGGTGCTTTAATGTTTGTGCTAAACAGTGTATGCGGCCAGCCAAACGGCCCATTTTCGTTCCAGGTGGGCCTGGTGGGCCTGGTTGGCCTCTAAGCGGGTTACCAAACACACCCTTAACCTGTGGAAACAGAAATTTTAGAGGAGCCAACGGTTTTGAAGGAACCAGCTAGAGACGTGGTGATAATAATATCTGGTAATATACTGGGTTCTTGGGGGTGAAGCTAGCAAGCACATGATGTGCCTGCCATTCCTGGCAAACCATATGACCCTACACTAGTACACACCGCCCTAGCATCTTCCGCCTTCACTAGACGCTGCGTCCTCGTGTTGACAGACTGCCAGACTGGCGAGAAACCTGAGATGCGCTGTTCATCTCCGGTGTCAAACAGGAGGCGGTTTAATAAGCAGCGGCACAGACGGAAGCATCACAGTGACCCAGTAAGGGACTGCCCATCATTCACGCTGCTCATCTCTTGGCCTCCCCTACGTTGCCTCCTCCGTAGGTCCATCGTCCAGACTATCCGAGGTGAGATTGAGCTTGGTTTACAAGGCCCTCTTCCTCTGGCATAATCACAATCTGTTCTTCACAATCTCATCTACCATGGATAGTTAGTTCTTCGTCAAAGCACCATACCCGAATCCAGGCACGGCAGACCGTGGACTGGAAACGGGAGAGGCCAGCAAGATAATTGCATTGCATGGATCAGAAACAGGAAAGCACGCTGCTGTCAACTTCACCCAGCGCTCACACCGTTCATACCGGGAGCGCAAACCCACCAGAACTGACGGCGATCTCCAGCGACCAACTACGAGAAGAAAGAATTGCGCAAACCGTTTTAGCCCGCTGCAAAAACTCCCATGCCATGCGGGGTGCGCCCCTCGGTTCCGCAGCCGGTGCTGCTCATGTCCAACATGACAGCAAAGTGAGCACATTGCATTTCCCTGCAGGCAGGAGCTGGTTAAAGTGATAAAAGGGGATGTTACAGAACAATTATGATCATGATCAGAAACACAAAAGCAAAACAAGGCACCAATTAACCAAAACTCCAGCAGGAGAGGAAGCTGCTGAGTTGTGCTCATCATCAACATTACCATATTACAATCATCTGTCTGTGAGGTTTCTGCATGCATGCATAAAACTGGATACATAAATAAATAACAAAGCCCTACCGACAAACCGCCTTTGTCGCCTCTAGCAAACCTACAGCCACTGCTGGCAACATCCAAAAAAAGAACTAAATTAAGTATGATGATGGAAGCTGCAGAAAAGAGTTAATCCCACGACAAAAGAAAGCCCTACGACGACACGACGATATGGACAGGAAAGCCATTCGCTTTCCCTGCTGTTGTTTTAGTTCCTTCCATCCCAAGTTACAAAAACTAAATATGGTACAGGGAGAGAGCAAAAGAAAAGCATGCACTATTTGCCCGCCTAATGCTACTACTGGTGGCTGCTGCTGCTACCTGTTTCCTATGTCTTTCCAGGGGTGGTCGGCGTCCTTGCCCAGGAACTTCGAGCTCGAGCCGTACTGCGCCTTGAGCGCCGCCACCGGGTCCGACACGGGGCTCACGAGGATGCCAGCTCCCCCGAGCCGCGCGGCTTTCCCGGGCTGCTGCTGCTGCTGGAACCCTGAGATGAGCTCTATTCCGTTCCTCTTCTGGAGGTCGGCGTAGCTTTCCAGCCGCTTCGGGTCTGATGGAAGCTGCTGCCGCAAAGGCTGTTGGTACTCCGCAAATACACCCAGTGTGCCATTTTTAGCTGAGTAAAATGGCACGCTGGCCAATGATGATCTCTGGCACTTCGCCACCCTGAACAAAGACGACTCGGGCTGTGCTGTGCTCCCATCCAGGTGAGTGTAGCTCCTCACCACTCGCTCGTCCTGCCCAAAGTGGGCAGTATTTGTGGGCCTAGATGAATAAACCATGCGATCCATTCCACTGCCCAACAATCCAGCTGCTGTCGTTGGCGGGGGAGGCTTGCTTCTCGTTACATTTGATGATGAGCCAGAACTTTGCAAGGATGATTGATGGCTCAGAATTTTCCCAAATAACTTGACATCACCTGGGCGCTTCACCTGATCACAACTCTCAGTGCTTGCCTTGTGGGAACATGGCTTCAACTGACCTTCCCGCAATTCTTTGCTGCTCCCATTCATCAGAAACCCAGCAGATGTGCTTGAGAGACCTGAGCTGCCCGACCTGCCATTCTGGTATTTGGTTATTGTGAACTGATCCGGATGAGAAATTCCCACACTGCCACTTACAGTGCTATCAGAAAAAGCGGGTATATCAACTGCCAGATGATGATTCCGTCTGTGCTGCAAGTATCCATCAATATTGCGGAACAGAACATCATGCTGGCTCCGAGATTGTTCATTAAACACTGGGAACTTGTTCATGTCCTTGGGCCCTGGAGTATTGCTGACTCTGTTGGCATGATCACCAAAATTTGGTGAAGTTATGGAGGCTATGCCCTCAAAACGAATTGAGGTAGGATCAGGAAGGTCAGAACTAAACTGAACAGGCATCAAATCCTTTGGAGTAAGAGGGGTAACCTGTGATTTTGGCTTTGCTGGGAGCAGATCTGTTGGCACACTTTGCTGATAACTCGAAGTAAATGCAGGCCTAATACAGGAAACACCGGCCATGTCCGGGAAATGGGCGACATTTTCCTTGCTGCCACTTTCTCCAGGTAAGCAAACAGAGGGAGCCAAATTTCCAGCTTTCACGTGTGCACTCTCAGGTGCATGTTTTGAGGGTCCTTCGATACTGGATACCTTACTACACTGTTCCCCAGGTAAGCAAACAGAGAGGGTCAAGCTTCCAGCCTTCATGTGTGCACTCAAAGGTGCTTGTTGCGAAGGTCTTTCCACACTGGATTCCTTGGTGCAAATCCCTTCATACACATTGCTCGACTGGATGACTCCAGGTAAGAAAACCGGCGTGGTTAAATTTCCAGCGCTGCTGGGTGCACAACTCTCGGGAGCATGTTCCCTGCTGGATACCTGAGTGCAAATCTTTTCAGACGCCTTGCTCGGCTCAATAACTTCAACATTGTGCAGACTGGAGCTGATTTCCAGGTGTGCTCCCACAGACTGCTCAGTTGAAGAGGCCATGGCTCCGTTGCCATGCACACTCACTTGGTTACTGTGCTCTCTGTTCTCCATACTCCCTGTGCTCTCAGAAGAATTGATATCGATAGGAGCACATGAAGGTGTTGACTGATGAGTGGCTTCACTTGACTGTCCATGATGAACAGGAATGTTACAATTATTAGTATCCTCTGCCTTGATCTCACCTTCCTCAAATGTTAGGTCCACAATATCTGGCCCATCTGATCTATCAGTTTCTGACTGTTTAAAGGTGATACCAGATAGAAGATGCCCCTGAAGGGTTTTATCAGCAGAAGCACAAACTTCCATCTCCATTTCCACAGGAGACTGTGTGCTACAAATAGGAGAATCCATCTCAGCAGCACATGCCTCGTCAGTATCACTCCTACCTCCACTGGCATCACCTGTCGGTAAACCAGCATCGGTAGTCTGCTGATAGATCAAATCCAAACCAAGTGAAATGCGAGCCTTGCTGAAAAATACCTTGCACTGCTCATATGACTTGCTCTTCACATATGAGGAGATTCGAGCAAAATCCTTCCCATGGTTATTCAGAGCCTCAATGAACAGTGACTTCTCATTGTCGTTCCAATCAACTGAGTCAACTTCGCATTCCTGGTCTGAGAGATCGTCTTCCTCATCAAAGCTCTTGTCTGCCTCTGGAGTTGCTATAAGATACTCCATTCTTGTGGCACCTATCTTTTGGCCATGATCAGCAGAACTGGTAATGCATGAGCCCATTCCTTCAGGGGAGAGAGTTCCACATATACCTGCCAAGACATCAGCAGCTACAGATTCCCTCTCGTGCAGAGATACATTAGCAATGCCATCCTTATCCAAAGATCCTTTGGCCACAGCCAAAACATCAGACCTACAAGAAGTCCGAATGATAGACTTTGCAGTATCTTTCTCCACTCTGTTTGCATAATCAAGACCATGGGCCGCCACGACTGATGCAGCATTTCCAAGCATATCAAGAGATGCAGCATTCTCAGGATTCCATTTCTTTCCAGATTTTGTTCCTAGGTAATTGCCAGTGGGTTGTTGCTGCCGAAGATCCAGAAGTTTCTTAACTTCTCGGAAACTGTCAGATTTATGGTGCTTGTAGTAGAACTCAACACAATCAGCTGTTGTCTTGTGCTGTAGAAAATTGGAGATTTTAGAGAAATTCTTGCCAAATGAAGCAAGCATCTGCATAAAAACTTCCTTCTCTTCATGCGTCCATGGATTTATCACTGACCGCTCCTTCTCAACTGAAACAGGATCCTCAATCAAACCATTCTTGCTGACAAAGCTAGCACTTTCTTTCTCTTTTTCATCTATAATTAATGCTGGCATTTTCAAGTAATTTCTGCAGCGCTTAAACTGAAATTCTGTAAACATCTTGTTTGCAACATCTGATATTTCTGTGGTAGGAAACGTACTCAGATTACCAGCTGTAAACGAAAAGAACACCAAGTCAAATAGGGCACAAATACAAATGGTTTGAAATTGCATGCATATCATAGATACTCATAAGTAAATAACACAACAGTGGTGAGTAAATGCATAAGAGCGGCAAAGGTGGATAGAAGTAAGACAAGATAGTTGCAAACAAAAGTATATTCAAAGGCACATCGAAGACATGCAAAGGCAGTGCAAAGAGAAAAGAAAGCAGAACATTGGAAAACTTGTATAACATACCCCTTATGTCTATCATCATGCCATAAAGTATCGATCTGAATTCACTAAGGCATCCTTTATACAGACATTAAGGCAATACAAACATTAAGGCAATAAGGCCTACTGCAGTAACTTGGTAGGAGGTAGCCAAAAGTATAATATGTTCTAAAACCAACTCATCCATGTGTAGATTTCAAGAAATTATTCCATACATAGTAGATTTGCAATTTTGTATATCTGATAAAGACAAAATGGTAGATACTAGTTACATTTTGATGACAGCTGGGGTCATCGGTTTCTAGGAAAGACTCTTTTCCAAGAATTCCCATACGTCCAAGGGACTAAATCTGTGACATATTATCAAATATCATCGTCCACAACTTTTTATGCATGAATTGCTTTTCTCTGAAGTGCCACAGAAAAATGTGTGGCAGCTTCAACAAACAGGAAGGCAGGGTATATATTAGCATAATACCAAAACATTCAGAGGATGTTCCCTTATAGCTTATCTATCATAGCACATTTATTTGATTGACGGCTAAACACCACACAGAACTTTTGAAAGGTAAAAAAAGCACCGCTGAAACTATATTTTCTACAAGTAAATAATGGGATAATATGTACTTTGAATAAGTAGAGGGAAATACTGACCAGGCATTCCCAGTCGAGAGCGATTAGACGAGCGTTGCCTCTGAGATCCACTCTGTGATGCACGGTTGGTCTGATCAGTGCGTTTATTAGACTTTGGGCGCTGCTTTCTTACAGAGAGGAGCCGCACATCCTCTTTCCACAGGTGTCGCAGCACCTTGAACTTGAAGGTAAGTGCTTGCTCTTTGAATCTTAGTCTATTTTTATGTGTGCCAAGCTTCTTTCTGACACTCAGGTCATTCTTCATTTGACTGGATAAACCAAGACATGGTTGACCAGCAGGCAGAGGTTTGAAAACCAGTTCATTAAATTCTTTTGTTATATCATTGTTCACAGCAATAATTGAAGGGATTAAATTACGGCTGTCGATATGGTGTGAGCACTGCCTGGTTGATAAGGCATTGCTGTCATCTGCTTTCATAGAACTAACATTATCATGGGACAAACCAGGCTCCTGCCTCAGACAGTGGGCATCAATTTCAGACCCAGTTCCTTCAGAAGGCTTCAGTGGGGCCACATCTGCAGCTACAGCAACCTTAGCTTCAGCAACAACTCCAGGACATGCAACACTCTCTACCAATGAGACTGCTGTTACACTGCGAACAGGAGCTGTCACAACATCCATCAAGTCTACACTGTTAGCATCAGCTTCCTGCTCCACAGAAAGCTTGCAAGGAGTGAGCACCCCTTGTTCTTTAGGGGAAGATGATGTTCCACAGATGTCAGGCATGGCTAGAACTTTTGATGTCTCAGGCTTGGCTAGAACTTTTGATGCCGCAGGCTTGGCTAGAATTTTTGATGTCCCACTAGAAGGTGAAGGATTTTGTGCATCTTCAAGAGCCTTGTTTTCCGATTCAGTACTCACTGATTTAAGTTCACATTCCAACGAATCAATCTCAAGCTCAGTCTTCTCAAGCTCCCTGGCTATGTTTTCTTTCAGTAGCAATAACTTACTACTATTTGTCAGTCTTCTCGAATCCCCAGAACAAGAATCTTCATGTTGAAGTAGCTCAGCAAGGACGTTGGCAAGGGAGCCAATGCGATCGCCATCAAGTTGACCTAACTTAATGGGGATTTCATCGTTGTAAGCCTGGACCTCCGCCCCAGGGATGTCTTTATTGGACACTGTGACTGTATTTGTCGTCAGTTCATAGGATTTATCTTCAGGCACTGCAGTTAAACATGAAGATAACAGTCAGTTTTCAAGACATTTGATGTGCATGGTCTCTCCCGGCTCAGTTCCATTATAAACATGAACAAAGTATCTTAACGTAGCATGACAAAATGAAGATGTTGAGGACCAGCAATTAATGTACTGTCGCAACAATATAAATCTAACAGGAAGGTGTCTATTAGTGGATGGAACAGACATACTGTGGATATGGTGAATGCAAAACCAAGGGTAAAAGATGTGTTGTGGAGGACCATTTGTTTTTTTGTTTTTGTTTTCTGTGTGTGTGTGTGGGGGGAAGGGCAATCGAGCAAGATGAATGAAGTACAAATGCTATCTCATGGGCACATATATGAAGTTCAAGCAGAGCATTGTTTTCATATAAACTATACTTTTTCCATTCATTCCTAACAAAACTGATTTATCAACAGCATACTGACCTAGATTAAAACAGGAAAACTAGATGGTCAAAACAGGGTTGCATACCAGGAGAACTAGATGGAGGTGCAGATGGTGCTGCCGGTGCCGCCACTGGAGATGCACAAAGTGCAGGTGCAGATGGTTGTGCAGCCGGTGCGGCCACTGGAGATGCACAAAGTGCAGGTGCAGGTGCGCCTTCAACTTCCTTCTGTTCAACACCGCCTGGGCTCCCTTCAGCAACAGGTTCAGCAGATTCTGAAGAACCAGGCACCTTCTGCTTCTCATATTTGGCCAAGCCTTGCCCCCATCCAAGCCGGGGCTTCTTCCTGGGTGTCTCCTCCTCGGCCGACTGTGAATCTGCCACAGCCGCAGACTGCGATGGGGCGTTCTTCTCTGAAGCCGCCCCTGCAGTAGTGCTCTGACGAGCTGACAAAGGTCCAGCACCAGCTGCGTCTGCAGCGTCAGATCTGCTCTCCCTCCGGCGCAGCGGCCGCCAAGGAGTCGCACGGGGTTGGTGTTCTCTATCCTCCCTGTCAGCCCTATCACTGGGAGGGTCGTAACAGATCGGCACAGCAACTGACCTCAGAGGAGACCTCCTCAGCGGTGGAGGAGGCGGGGGCTCCTGGTGGCCTCTTGGGAAGTCGCCTCCGTAGCTCCTAAACGGAGACCTCCGGTAGGATCCCCGAAGGTCACGGCCGTCCCTCCGGCCGCCGCCGCCACCATAGCGGCTGAAACCCTTGTAGCCGGCGGGAGGGTCTTCCTCCAGCCAGTAGCGGTCGGAGCGCGAGGGCGTGTAGCCCAGCGGCTCGTCGGGGTAGGAGCGGTCATAGGCGCCGGCGCCCTGCCTGTAATAGCCCTCTGAAACAGCAGAAGGGGTGGGGGGAATCAGCGGGGCAGGAGGAGAGGCGTTGCGGCACGGCAGCGGAGGTGGCGGCCGCATCAGATCTGAGGGCCTGGGGGGCGGAAACCTACCTGAGGAGGCCGAAGACGCGGTCCTGCGGGGCGAGGGCCGGGCGTGGTCGCGCAGGGGCGGCGGCGGCGGCGGCGGGTGGTAGGGAGAGTCCCTCCAGCGCGGCGTGGTGGGGGGCGCCGGCAGGAGGGGGTCCCCGGCGGCCGCGTCGTGCCTGCGGCCGTCCCTGTAGAGGAACTCCCTCCGATCCGGCGGAGGCGGAGGCATCCACGGCGTCGTTGCGGTCGTCGTCCCAGCGGCGCGTATCCCCAGCTCCGGCGGGCGCCGCAAATCACATACGCCCGGCAGAGCAGAGCCCGCAGCGTCGCCGGCCTCCTATCCAGGAGCAACCTGCACGAGGACGGGCACGCAGGTCAGGAAAAAAAACTCCTGGCCGGAGACGGCCGGCGGCGAGGCGGATTCAGAGGCGGACGACTTACAATCCCGGCGGAGGCGGCGGTCAGCGGGCACCAGAGGTCACAGGGCGTCGGTACCCAGAGAAGTAGCACCACGCGGAGGCTCCAGGAACGGGGCGGGGAAGGGGAGAAGGCCGTCGAGGGCCGCCCGCCGGCGTGGAGGCGGCGGAGGGGAGATGCGAACCGTAGCGGAGGCCCGGCGCCCGGAGTCCCACGAGCAGGGAGGCGGGGGCGGGCGGTCAGGGCGGGGTGTGATCTGCGGAGGCGGGCCGGAGGAGGCGCGGCGGTGGCGGAGGCGGGCGGGAGGGAGAGAGAGAGAGGGGAGGAGGTGGGGGGAAGAAAGAGAGACGAGAGAAAGAGAGAGAGGCGGAAGGGAAGGGAAGGGAACGGAGGCTGTGGCAACGTGAGCCGATAAAGCGGACGCAGCCGGGACTTAACCCCATTTGATTCGCACCCCCCCTCGCGTCCGCGTGCCCCACCCCACCCCGCCCTACCCCAGAGGGAGGGGGTGGAAAGAAAAAAACAAATCTTTTTTTCCCCAGGCCCGGAAAATCTTTTTTTATTGGCTTGCTCCACTAATTTATTGCACGGGGGAGGGGGAGAAAAAAAAGGGTGAAAAGGAAAGGATAAACGAGAGAGAGCGGGAGGCAGTCTGCGACGCAAGCAACTGGCCTGGTGCCAGCCGGGCGTGAGCGGGGTTACCTCGCCTGCCCCTGCCTTGCCACGGGATTTACGGGGGCTGCCACCGACCCCGCGTGGGCCCCGGCTGGCAGCGGCCGTGACCGCCACGGGCTCCCACCGCAGCAGTCCGGATCGGGGACGACGCCATCGGCATCGACATCTCTCCCGAACGACGACGGCGGGGACGAGGACGGCCGTCTCCACCGCGGTGGACGCCGGCGACGAGAAGCGAGCGATCCGGGTCCCCCACCGGCGAGGCCACGGCCGATCTCCGCATGCATTAAGCAGCGAGCGAGCGAGCCGGAGCAGATCGATCGGAGTTGAGGGGGGAGAGAGCGAGCCGGAGCAGATCGATCGGAGCTGAGGGGAGTAGCGGGCGGTCGATGGATGGACGGATGGAGTCTGGTCTGGTTAGGCAGCGGTGGTGAAGCTCGGCGAGAGAGAGGAGCAGGAGATGGACACCGCGGGCGAAGAAGCATCGGCCATGTTTACCGAGAAATTTCCACCGCCGTGACAGGGGAGGAGCAGGATCAGGGTGGATCTGGACGCTCGGTTCGGCAACGGACGGCTAAGATGAGGCCCCTGGCAGGGGGAGAAACGAACAAACCCGGGGCCGGGGGTGGCGTAGCAACGTAGGCAGCGCTGCGAGCAAAGCGATGGATGGGATATTTGGTAACGGAGGCGATCCGGGGGTAGGTTCTGACGACGGATCGGGCTTTGCGGCGAGATTAGGAGAAACCTTTTTTTTTGGTTGGTGGCCGCTCGCTCATGGACGTGGCTTTCGTGGGCCCCGCCGCCTTGATGGCTTGTTTGTTTACTCGCTCTGCTCTGGGCCTGGAACGTTCTACTGCTCGTTCCAAATAGTAATATTCGCATTTTTTTTCTGAAAATTATTCTTGTGGCGTTGTTTGGGAGCACGTAGGAAGTTTTGGTTCCAGTTTAGAACAGTAGCTGCATTGCATACACATCTTAATCCAGTCTGGCTTTAAAAAAACAGCCTCATATGCGACATCAGCGAGTTGTTTGGTTGTCTGCATATAGACTCCCTGCATTAGAGGATCAACTTTGGCATGTTGTTTGGTTGCCCGCATGGGGTATGATTAAGAGTTAGCACTTGCACTTAGCACACAGGGCTAAGAGCTAGCAGAGGAAGGAGGAGAAGAAATGCAGTGTGCTCGGACCATGGCAACTGCGGTGGATAGTGGCCATGGCGCCGTGTCCGACATGACGAGCATGGAGTCGTGGACGAGCAACCCCGCCGACGGCACGACGAGCGACACCGTCGGTGAACTAGTTGCGGTACTCGCGCAAAAGACGATGGGATGAGAGGAGGAGAATGCGATTGCTTTCGCGCCATGATATCGTCGGTCAAAGGGGCGAGAGAGGAAGCGAGATGATCGGCGGAAACGACTCCGGTGTAGTAGGGGCGAGAGAGAGGCGAAGATGATCGACCCGTCGGCGGCGCGGCGAACTGCAGTGTGCACGCAGCGAGAGGACACAAGAAAGCGGCGTGTGCGCCATTGCAAGATCGGTCAAGATGAAGGACGACGAGAGTAGACCGAGATGAGCGGCGCCGGAAACGACTCTAGTGTAGTAGCACGCGGGCAAGGAGATCAAGGGGAAGGGCTTCGACGTCGAGAGGGACGAATAGGAGGGCTCGGAGCAGAGGACAGAGGAGCTCGACATGGCGGCGTCAGTGCAGTAGACTGCTATTGAAAGAAAGATGAAGCTACGATCGTCGAAACCAAAACCTTACAACACGAATGTTGTGAGGGACTGCGAGAGTCAAAGGAAATTTCAAATGGTCGATCGTGCGCGACGAATCTGACAAAATTCATCCAAAATAGCTCCAAAAGGGAACACGAGATCAAGAACTTACGGCCGACGAAACTACGAACCGATCGCCTGAATGAAACCGTAGCATCGAGGTGCATCTTTTTCGTGTAGAGCTTACCTCGAATCGAAGCACCGTTGTGTAGATCAGAGGGAGGAGATTAGATAGGAGCTTACGGGAGGTTGAAGAAGAACTCACGTAATCACCTCGCATCCCTCCCGTCTCCACTCGTGCAAGGCCCACCGGCTTGTGCTCGCCTCGGCCTGGCTCGCGAGAAACTACCGATTCCTGGATTTTCAGTGAGCCAGGCCCAGATGTGCTTTAAGTTTCGTGCTATGCAGGCCCAACAAAAAAACCAGGCAACCAAACAGCCCGTTCTTTTCCCGCACGGGCCTGGTTGGGCCTCATGCGAGCAACCAAACAGGCCCGTAATGTTCCACATGAACAAGTTCGATTCTCCTGAGAAGGATTTGGAGGAATCTATATGTTCATTCATACGAAGTCTTCTCGGTGAGGGAGGGATGGACAAATGTGCAGAGATACAGAATCTACACGGTGTTTCACTGTTGAAAATTTGCTTACTTTTTGGACCTAGGGAGTAGAAAATATAGAAGCTGTTTGGATTGTGACTATGTTTGCCTTATGTTGCCACATTATTTTTGCCACGCTTGCTTAACTTGTGTTGCTCAAATTGTTAGCCACACTTTGGCTTGCCTAAGAGAATCTTGCCACACTTTTTATGTAGGGTTCACTGCTTATAAAAAAAATCTTGCCTTAGGTGTGTCTAGAAACAAACATCCACCTAACTTGGTCAAACCTGCCTAAGATAAGGTGTGGCAAAGTGTGGCAATATGTGACTGGAAACCAAACAGCCCCATAGTAATATTGTCACAGTCCTTTCTTTTTTTTTCGAATACGCACGAGTGTGCGTATCATATATTAACAAATGAGGGGGGAGCCCCTCCACCAATGGTTTACTAGCTATGATTACAAAGTGAATCACACCCCACTCCACGCTCTAAAAACTACAGGACTACTCGCCTTGCACCCACTGTATTGCTGCCTACGAAGAGAGCCTCCAATGGTCCCTCTCCTCGCAGCAGTCCCCCTTGTTGCCATACATTACACTCGCTCGTAATCCGACAGGGTACCTCTCTCACCCATGGTGATCCCCCATCAAACACATATGGCCTTTCGATGCTTCCACAGCTCCCACATGGCCAGTAGACATACGGTGTGCACCATCTTCGTGCGGCGTCCTTGTTGTCCGTGCCTAGCGCACCTTTTCGAGAGTGATTCCCTCACACGCGGATCGCCTTGCACCACACCCAACGCCTGGAGGATCCTGGCCCGTAGATCCCGTGCAAAGATGCAATGCAGGTGTACATGGTCAATTGTCTCCTCATGCTGGTCGTAAAATGGGCATGACTCCTGATGCGACAGCCTCTGCGCGCCAACCTATCTGAGGTCCAACATCGGTTCTTGGCCGCAGGCCAAGCGAAGAACCGTCATCTTAATGGGGCTCGTGATTTCCGTGTGAACGGCAGTTGGTCACAGTCCAATATTGTGATAGATATTTGTGATTTGCGCGATACAAAGCAAGAAATACGAGTCAAGACGAGTTGGCGGGGTGCCGACTCGAGTAATTGTGGTGGACAGTATGGCGGTAAAAGGCGACAACGGGCCGTTGCCACATGCCCATCGACAATGGTGGTGGCTAGGGGAGATGCGGCTAGATAGGTGCTGGACAGGAGAGCTCATTCTGGAGTTAGGGTTCCATGAGCATGGCCTTATCCTCTTGGCCCAAACACCGGTCGATGTGCCCCTCTTACAAAAGGAAGTTGCTCGACGCAAAAATCTCGACTGGTTAGGTTAGTCATTGGCTGATTGAGTAGTCGATCGGCTACCTCTATGATTCGAGTCGAGACACCTAGTCGACAATCATGTTACGATTGGATGACTGTAACATAACTATATCGACTAGCTGCTCGACACATATTCCATGCTAGAAGGTCACAATAATTATTCTAGTGTGATGGAAACTTGAATGTGCATAATATGAAAATAGTATGATTACCTATACTTGTTCAACTATTTGAGTTATAAAAAGATAGGGTTGTGTGCGTCTTCTTGTGCCAAAAGTTAGTGTGAAGGTTGAGCGTACCTGTATTGTTTCTAGGTTTGTCTTGATCACTTGGAGACTCCAATTATAACTCACTCATTTGTCACTTAGCATGTTTAAGTTGTTTCTACTCTGTCTTTCATGAAAACATGGCTCCTGGTTGAATTATTTGTGAAAGTCTACGTTGGACATCTTTTTTGCAACATAGGCAATTTATTTATGTGGCATATGAAGATTACAGGTTGCAACATATTTTCCCGCTTCAAAACCTAAAGCCTGTATATTTAGTCTGAAGACAAACTTTATAACGTATGATCAAGTTTGAAGAAAATATGTCAACATTTGCAATATCAAATCAGTATTGGTAAATCTGTCCATCGTCAAATATTTTTATATTGTATTTATTTTTCATTGGTGAGGTTGGCTTCACCCATAAATTGGTTAAATTGTATGCATACCTTTGTCTTGCGTTAATCCACCTAAACTTGATGGCGACATCAATCTTTGCTCCAAGTTGGAAGCCTTCTTCAGGTCACAATCAAATGATGAACACCTTCAGTTTTGTCCATTCATCTAACAATATGGAAAGCCTTTTCATTTAAGCCCATCTCCGCTTGGCCACTATCAGAAAATGTATGCGTGCTTCAAGCCTATATTTTTATCAGGGTGAATATCTTGAATTTCCTCTTCGCAACCTCGATGACATGGGTGATTGAAATCATCCTTTCTACACAAGTCCATGGGTGGTACCTGACCTTCAACCACATTTTGTACATATGTTGAGTTAGTTTAGAGAGAATAACTAAAATTTGCTTAGACCTATAGATTGCTTGGTCTCATGTGACACATTAGTGCTTACCAATTTTGAATGATCAAACATTGTCCTCTTAAGCCCTACCTGGATCTCCTAAGAGCCAATTAATTTTTCTTCTTGAAACACCTAACAAAGCCTTGATTGTCAATATATAAACTCATAAACTCAAACTTTACATTCCTTGAAGATATTTAGTCACTCTCTTGTTTTCTATTGCTTAAGTTCTTGTTTTTTCACGTCTTGGCTCATGATCTCTCCAATCATGACCATCTTTCAGTCATACCTTGTATTTTGCTTTGGTTGTTTTTAATATTCCCTATAATTTCACCTTCATCATATTTCATTCATCCAGTTAACTCAATCTTGGTATTTTGCATTTCACTCCATGTGTTTATTCTTGATCATAATAAACTTATCTCTTCACTTTAGTGACACTGATACATATATAGACCTAATAATGTTCATCTCTTAAATCCATATGATATTCTTCATGGATTACCTATATAAACATAACTTTGTATATGACTCAACAAAATACTAGTCAACAAAAAATGCTATTCATCTAGTAATGTCGAGATGCGCCATTAAATCCCCTAATTAGGTTTCAATGGTTAACAAAACACAAGAGTATCTCCCCAAGAGCATGCCAAAAGAACATTCAAAGCTCACCTTGGTCGTTGTGCTCCACGTATTCCTTCACTCATGGGAGCTTCCACTCGGGAGGCTTGTAGGCCACAAGGTCTAAAGCATAACCCACCCTTCCATCGACCTCTTGACATAGCAACCATGCTGGGGAGCCTCGACTAAGTGGTAGGTGGGGCGTTTGTCAGTAGATTTTGAGTGTGTTTTGGAAGGTCAATTAGGTCGATATGCCACTAGCCTGAACTCCCATGTGTGACTCATGTCAGACTGGCCAGGAAAGTTTTTTGGATGGTTGAATCATTAATGGAGAGGGAGCAATCTGTCATTAAAGATGGTAGAGGGAGCGCTCTTTCATGTGACATTGCAAAGCTTGGAGATGTGAAATGTAGGAGATAAGAAACGAGCAAACAATTATAATCGGTGCAATAAGACACATCTAGATAGTTTACACCATCGTATAATTTGGATGTGAGATGGTAAGTACACTAATGTTTGGAAGAGATGTATAGTAAATCAAGTTGTCACACACCCGACTAAAGTTGCTTTCGAAAATGAGGTAAATAAGTCATTTCCCAAAAATAATAAGTGTGACCAAATAGTAAGCCATATCAGAACTAACAAAGAAATGAAAATGTGATCAATACGTAGAAATTGTGGTACAAGGACATGCAACACACGAGTTTTTTTACCACGACAAGAAAAGGTAAAAATAACCGAATTACTAGCTTCTAGAGTACTTCACATGTGTCCAAGAACAGACTGTCACTCATGCATGGTTACAAGGAAAAGGTCTTAGCAACTTTCTTTTGTGAGTAAGGATGATACGTCAGATTTGTCACATACAATGGGAGATATATCACATAGTGAACATGTTCACCAATGTCTTACATCAATAAAATACATTTTAATGGCATGACTTGATAACTCTACTACACCTACTTCGTCAAAGAAGTTTTGATCATGTGGGTACACAATATGGACTAATGATTCTCACTTTTTAGTTTGAAAGCCAGTTATGATGATTTTCAGATCCCCTAAAACTTCCCATGCATGAAAGAAACAAAACATATATTCACATTAGCTCATTCATCAAATGAACATGCAAAGCTCACCTTAGTCATTGTGATCCATGTATGACCTCACTCAAGAACATTCCACTTCAGACGATTTGCCCACAAGATTTGTAGCATGACTCCACACCCCCTCTGCCGACCTCTTGATGTAGCAATCATGGTGGGGAGGCTCAAGTAAGTGGTGGTTTGGCTGTTTGCCGCTAGATCTAGAGAGTGTTTTGGAAGTTCAATCTTGGGCGCCACTTGCCTAGACTCTTGTGAAACCGGCGTGACCCATGTCGGAAGGGAGCCTACCCCGCCATGGAGTTTTTGCATAGGGAAGCCTCATTAGGATGGAGAGGGGGCGGAGGAGGATTGCTCTTTTATGTGACAAGGTGGAGATTGGGATGCAAAAGGAAAGAGATAAGAAACTGACAAGGATAACCAACACGACGAGACACGTCTGGATGTTATACACCATTATGTAATACAGCTGTCGGTTGGTAAGTACATCAATGTCTAGAAGGCGTGTATACTAAATCGAGTCGTTGGATGCCCAACGAAAGGTGCTTTCGAAACGAGTGTCACACAGACATAGAATACATGAGTGTCGTTCACACAAGAATAAAAATTAAAATCAATCGAATTGCTAGCTTGTACAAGGCTCTTCACATATGTCCTAGATAGTGAAGGTTGATACGACTCTAGCGATCTGTAATATTTTTTTTTCATGCTATTATATTATTATTTTTATATGCTTTATATGCCATTTTATATTATTTTTATGGGCTAACCTATTAACTTAGTGCCAATGTGAGTTCCTATTTTTTTGCCTATTCTTTGTTTCGCAGAAAAACCATACCAAACAAAGTCCAAACACGATGAAACTTTACGGTGATTTTTTAGACTACAAGAGGTCCTACAAGCTTCGGGGAGAGATCAGAAGACGTACGAGGGAGCCACAAGCTCACACGACGCCCATGGAGGGGCCTATAAATTCCCTAATATTGCAAAATCCCCGAAGCGATACCCAAAATGGTTTTATCGCCGCCGCAAGCTCTCTTCTTCCGTGATCCCATCTGGAGGCCTTTTTTCGATACTCTGCCAGAGGGGAAAACCATTGGGGAGGCAATCTTCATCAACCTTGCTGCTTCCATGATGATGTCTCGGTAGTTCCTTCAGGACCTACAGGTCCATAACAGTAGTTAGATGGCCTACAACCAAAGGGCCTATCCATCTCACGGGGTTGCCTTCATAATTAAGATTGAAATAATCAGACAAGAGATTTGGACGTTTAGTGACTACACCTCTTGAATCCCCAGAGATAGGATCCGTGTTTACCGTACTAAACCCTTCTGTCATTGGTGTTCAGAATAACACTTCATGATCTCCCTGCCCTTAGCCTCTCAGTGGCTTGCTCTCCATAATCCTGGGCGCCTGCAGGGATGAAGAACGCACACGAGACAAGAAACATCTATGGAACAATTTTATTTCACACATACAGGATGTTAATTCAAAGCACTCTGATTGATCCCCACAACAAATATAGAGGGTTGCAAGGCTCTTGCCTCAACCCATACCTTACCGAACAGATCACACGAAGAATACATCATGGAAATGGGCTGATTGATAATATGTCTTACAATGAATGCCATGTGGATGCATGATTACAAGTATGATCTAGTCGAAGAAGAACTATGGTGGTAATGGTGGCTATGGAGATGGAAAAGGCGGCGACTAGGGTTGATGGAGATGGGTGACGATGACTCTATTCTGTCTTCCCTCGCAGATGTTCTGTTGATATTTCGGCCTCGGACCCTCTATAAAAGTTGTTTAGCTGGACGAGAGGCCTCGGTTTCCACACATACAGCCACTTATGTGAGTGGTCGCGGTCGCATGGAGCACCTTCTTTTGCTCTATGGCTTCTTGTGCGCCTCCTCTGATTTCTTCTATCTCCTCCACTCCTTTGCAACGCCACCACATGCTATCAATTCTAATTTGTCGCAAGTTATTGATGATGCTACTTCCACTATGAATGATGCTTATGATGATGCTAGTACCTTGCTTGATAATGATGATGTGCCACTTGGTGATTTTCTTGATGCACAAATTGCTAGAGTAATATAACATGATGTTGTTGAATCTGATGATGAGCTTGAAACTGAAACTCCTGAAACACCTGCTAGAACTAGCCTTCCTAGATATGAATTGCCTAAGGTACCGGAAGGTTATGTTATGAATGAGGAGACAACTAGAGATATTCTTGCTTGTAAGGATAGAGATGATCTAGATAAATTATTTATGCAAGTATAAAGAAAAATCTCTGAATGCTAGAATGAAATGTGATCCTAAGTTTGCTAATTCACCTATCTCTATTGATGAGAAGGATTATGAATTCTCTGTCGACCCAGAGTTAATTACTCTGGTTGAATCTGATCCTTTCCATGGTTATGAAACTGAAACTGTTGTGGCACATCTTACTAAGTTGAATGATATATAGCCACCCTTTTTACTCATGCTGAGAAAACTCGCTATTACTTTATTCTCAAATTATTTGCTTTCTCACTAAAGGGTGATGCTAAAGCTTGGTACAATACTCTTACTCCTGGTTGTGTGCGTAGTCCCCAGGATATGATTTATTACTTCTCTAAAAAATATTTCCCTGCTCATAAGAAACAAGCTGCCTTACATGAAATATTTAACTTTGTGCAAACTAAAGAAGAGAGTCTCCCACAAGCTTGGGGAAGGCTTTGCCAATTACTCAATGCTTTGCCTGATCATCCTCTTAAGAAAAATGAAATACTTGATATCTTCTATAATGGACTAACCGACGGTTCTAGGGACTTCCTAGATAGTTGTGCTGGTTGTGTTTTCAGGGAACAAACTGTTGGGCAAGCTGAAGAATTATTGAATAATATATTGAAAAATTATGATGATTGGACTCTTCCTGAACCACCGGCTAAACCCACTCCGAAGAAGAGGGGTATATTATATCTCAATCATGAGGATATGCAAGAGGCAAAGAAATCTATGAAGGAAGGGGATGTTAAAAATTTACCTCCTATTAAAGAAATACATGGGCTTAATACACCACCACTGCCTAAGGTGGTAGAGGTAAATTCTCTAATGAAATTCAATGATAATGACAATCCTCACAATATGCATCCTAGTCAATGCCTTTATGAGTTTGAAAACTACATTAGAAAATAAGATCACTTCAATGCAAATGTTATGAAACAATTGAAATATAATTCTGATATGATTGCTCGCCTGAGTGACTTGTTATTTAGAATATCAAATGATGTTAGAGGTGTTGGAAAGCATGCTTCCATGGTTCAAACTCAGTTAGAACAAGTTTCTAAATCTCAAAGAGAGTTGCTTGATGAAATGAATAATAATATACATGACTTTGTTGTTAGAGTTGCAACTAGAGGAGGTAAAATGACTCAGGAACCACTTTATCCCGAGGGACACCCTAAAAGAATTGAACAAGATTCACAAAGAAATAATATTGATGCACCTAGTCCTTCTAGAAAGAAAAAGAAAAATGATAGGACTTTGCACACTTCTAGTGAACCTGAAATAGGGAAACCTCCTGATAATGATAGTGAAACTTCTATCTCTGATGCTGAAACTCAGTCTGGTAATGAACACTCACCTTCTGATAATGAAAAAGATAATGATGAGGTTCATGAAGACTCTCAACTAAATAATAAAGAACCAGACAATGATGTTGAGATAGAACCACCGGTTGATCTTGATAACCCACAACCTATGAATAAAAGGTATGATAAAAGAGACTTCATTGCTAGAAAACACGGTAAAGAAAGAGAATCGTGGGTTCAA
Source organism: Aegilops longissima (assembly GCA_021605205.1). Classification (NCBI taxonomy): domain Eukaryota; kingdom Viridiplantae; phylum Streptophyta; class Magnoliopsida; order Poales; family Poaceae; genus Aegilops; species Aegilops longissima. Next base: position 61,263,709 of record CM038676.1, read on the forward strand.
AAACCTATGCCTTTTCCACCCAAGTCAACTAAAAAGAAAGATGATGAAGAATTTGAGCGCTTTGTTGAAATCTTTGAGGCCGATCTTTTTATGCTCGCTTGACTGACATCTTGAAAATGCCTCCTTATTGAAAGTACATGAAAGACATCATCACTAATAAGAGAAAAATACCGGAAGCTGAAATCTCCACCATGCTTGCTAATTATACTTTTAAAATAAGGATGGAGTACCTAAAAAACTTGGAGATCCGGGGATACCAACTATACCTTGCTCCATCAAAAAGAATTATGTGAAAACTGCTTTATGTGATTTAGGAGCCATTTTTAGTGTTATGCCTTTCTCTTTATATAAAAAACTTGATTTGAATAAACTCACACCTACTGAATATCCTTGCAAATGGCTGACAAACCAACTGCCATACCTATCGGTATCTGTGAGGATGTGCCCGTTGTTGTTGCTAATGTTACTATTTTGACTGACTTTGTTATACCTGAGATGCCCGAGGATGACAACATGTCGATTATCCTTGGTAGACCCTTCTTGAGTACTGCAGGGGCTGTTATTGATTGCAATAAAAGCAAGGTCACTTTTCATACCAATGGTAATAGCATACGTGCATTTTCCGAAGAAACAATTCCAAGTGAATGGTATTAATGTTACTGAAAAATCTCCGACAATCACTATTGGAAGTTTTCAAATACCTCTACCTATTGCCAGAAAGAAATATGAAATGCTTATTGTTGGGGACATTCATATCCCCATTGAGGTAACTTAGTGATTTACGAAAGTTCTTCGGTTTCATGCTAATCGAAAGTGGTTGTTAATAAGACCTAATCAACCTTATTAGTGAATCATTTTTGAGTGTTATGGAGTTGATGAATTTAGTAAGCACTACCTTATGTCCTGACCCTTTCTTTTCTGTTTTTATTAGTTAAATAAAATAAAATGCCATGTTTTGTTTGTTTTCTGAATTTCCCGTGCAATAAAAAGACGACCCAAAAATAAAAGTTATCAGAATGCTCTGAAAATTTAATAAGATTTTTTCTGAATATTTCTGAATTTTTGGTGCAAATAGTATCAGAGGGAGGTGCACCAGGTGGGCACAACCCTCCTGGGCGCGCCAGGACCCCCTGGCGCGCCCTGGTGGGTTGTTGTCCTCACGTGGGCCCCTCACTTATCTCTTCATCCCACATCATCACTTACCTCCAGAAAAAATCTCCATTGCTCTATCTCCCGTGTTCTTGCTCTCAAACCCGCGGATTTCGATCTCTTTGCTCGAAGCTCCGTTTCCAAACTATTTCGGGGGGTTGTTGCTTGGTATGTGACTCCACCTGTTGTCCAATTAGTTTTTGTTTTATTGGTTTATATTTTGAATAATTAGCTACTATTGGTGCTGCTGTAGATGAGCTTGCATGTTAAATTCTTAGAGTTCTAAGTAGCTTGAATGCTTGCTATGGCTTCTATGTATCCCTATGAGTAGTTGGTATCATTTTTGTGAAGTTTTTTGAGAAAATTTTGTGGGCTAATAAATTTCAGAATTTTGTTCATAGGAAAATCATGAATATCTTTAGGAAGTTTGGCTCTAAGAAGAACTCCAAGGGTGTCATTGGGGAGTCCTCTGATAGTGATCTCCATCCTCGGAGGTTGGCGGAAGCACGACCGTGTGAATGGCTGCACACCCCGTTCCTGGAAGAGGCTGGAATCCTTCAAGAGTTCACACAATATGCTGCTAATGCCGGCCTCACCGACTTCATCGCAGATGAGTGTGAACAACATCAAATCCTCACAAACATCTTTGTTCAAAGATTTACTTTCCTGCCTAGGAATAATCCCCCTGAAGTAAGTTTTGATTTATATGCTGGAAACCATCAGATACCACTTACTGAATTTTGTGACATATGCATGATCCCTTCTGATGGGAGCTTAGCCGAGCCTAGGCCGGCTAGGTTTGAGGCCTTTTATCGCACTTTGACAATGGGAGATGAGAGAGGGGTGTCAGCTACCACTGCCGCTGGCTTGCATTTTCCTGTTGTTCATTACTTTGCACTTTTCTTTACAAAATGCTTGCTTGCAGGGGAGAAGGTGGGTGCACTTAGTTCACCAGACCTTGCTGTTTTACTCGTGCATTAGAGGGCTACAACACTTATAGCTTGGGGGCTATTGTGGCTCGCCGCCTCCACCTTAATAAATCCCCGGGTAAAATACATGGTGGGATTTATGCTACTCGTTTGGCGGCTCACTTTAATGTTGAGATATGCCCTCATGATTACCCTTTGACCAAAGTTTACCTAGACCACACAGCCATGGAACACCATCATTTTCTTGCACGAGATTATCCTAACATTCCTATTCCTTATAACCTGGTTTTTAGCGTTGAAACTCGTGATATTATTCCATTGCCTACTCCTACTTTGTTTGATTCTGTTGCCAGGGGCGGATATAGGATTTTGCCTGCAGACGTCATCGCCTACCGGAACACTCAGGCTGCTGCAGAGGCAGCACGGGAACCTCAACAATGGGATGAGTGGATGCCCGCTCCTCATCACCCCTACTACCATCCAGGCTACTGATCGACTACCAAGCTAGGCCAAAAGCCTAAGCTTGGGGGAGTACATGTTCTCACCAAAATTACATTCATGTCCACTTATTTTCATTTGTCAGTGTTCACACTTTTTCATTGTATCATCCATGCTTAGATTAATTTTCTTACTTTCTTCTTGTGTGTTTGAAAAACTTTAGAAAAACCAAAAACAATAGTTGTAGTAGTTTACTTGCTATGCATGCTTAGTAGTAATATTAAAAAAGAAAACCCAAAAGGATTTCCTTGTTCTTCTTTTGCTTATTGGGAGCTTTCCCGTGTAAATAGTTTTTCTCATTTTTGCTTTTCCCTTTTATTTCCTTGTTCAAGAAAACCAAAAACTCCAAAAATATTTGAGTGTGTTTCTCTGAATTTCCTTTTTTTCGAGTTGTACCGAGGAGAACACCACGATGAAAATGTTGAGTGGTTCTCAAATGAATAATTGTTGAACTAATAAAGAGCACATTTTACCTTGTCTTCTCCTGTTGAATAAAATGTTTGCAGATTCCAGCTTAGTCCACAGCACTCTTGCACTATTATTTTTTTCATATTGTTCGGTCGTGCAAGTGAAAGGCAATAATGACGATGTTCGGTTAACTGGCCGTGGCGTAGAGAAACTGGTATGAACTCGACTTGTTCTGTTTGTGAAAATATGTTTAACCTAGTATCCATGATTCAGCCCATTATGATTAGACATGTTTGCAATGACAATTAGAGATTATAGTTTGTCATGCCATGCATAAGTAGCTATGAGTGGATAATGATTTATCTTGGATATCAACATTGCGTTAAAATGATTGTGGTGTAGTATGATGATATGGTATCCTCCTCTGAATGTTCGAGTGGCTTGACTTGGCACATGTTCTGTCACATCCCTAGCCTTACCTTGCACTAGGCTAGCATTTGTCTGTTGCATCATGTTTAAATTCTTTTGAAACTTGAAATGGGGATTGCCTAAACCCTAGCATCAAAGAAATTCACTAGGTTCAACTAAAATAATTTCAGTGAATCCAAATGGCTTTCAAAATTGTTCATCATTCCTGGAAAATGCTGGAAACATTAACCAGAGGTGTTGCACATTTTTCCATGACATATTTGGGCTCTGGATTAAATCATACTCTATTTGCATTTGGGCATTTAAATGCTATTAAATATTTTAAGTGCCCAAATAATCATAAACTGAAATGTTTACTGTAGAATATATTCCCAACAGTGGACATGAACAGTTTCATGATTTTTGGGATTGATCTAGTATTTTTAGTAAAGCCACAAAGTTGCAGAAAATAGAGAACATGAAATAAAAGAGAGAGAGAATTACAGCTAACTTACATGCTCGCCCAAAGATCGCATGGTTGGCTGGCCGTGGCGGCCTAGCCCACCAAGCCACCCCCTCTTGTCGTCTTCCTCCCCCTCGCCCCAAAGCAGCTCAGTGGCGAGCATTGTCGTTGTCGTGGCCTCCTCCCTGCCTGCTTCCCCCCTCCCCGACCCTTCTAGCGATGCCACGGGGACGCCCCGTGACCCCTCTCTCCTCCCCCTCGCTCCCTGGCCTCTCTCCTCCTCTCTAGTCCCTCCCTTGAAGACCACCGAAGCAACCGACGCCGCCGACGCTGCTTGTCATGCCAGGGCCACCACCGATGACCCACAAGTATAGGGTATCTATCGTAGTCCTTTCGATAAGTAAGAGTGTCGAACCCAACGAGGAGCGTAAGGAAATGATAAGCGGTTTTCAGCAAGGTATTCTCTGCAAGTACTGAAATAAGTGGTAACAGATAGTTTTGTGATAAGATAAATTGTAACGAGCAACAAGTAACAAGAATAAATAAAGTGCAGCAAGGTGGCCTAATCATTTTTGTAGCAAAGGACAAGCCGGAAAAAACTCTTATAATAGGAAAAGCGCTCCCGAGGACACATGGGAATATCGTCAAGCTAGTTTTCATCACGTTCATATGATTCGCGTTCGGTACTTTGATAATTTGGTATGTGGGTGGACCGGTGCTTGGGTGCTGTTTTTACTTGAACACGCATCCCACTTATGATTAACCTCTATTGCAAGCATCCGCAACTACAACAAAAGTATTAAGGTAAACCTAATCATAGCATGAAACATATGGATCCAAATCAGCCCCTTACGAAGCAACGCATAAACTAGGGTTTAAACTTCTATCACTCTAGCAACCCATCATCTACTTATTACTTCCCAATGCCTTCCTCTAGGCCCAAATAATGGTGAAGTGTTATGTAGTCGACATTCACATAACACCACTAGAGGCTAGACAACATACATCTCATCAAAATATCGAACAAATACCAAATTCACATGACTACTAATAGCAAGACTTCTCCCTTGTCCTCAGGAACAAACGTAACTACTCACAAAGCATATTCATGTTCATAATCGAGGGGTAATAATATGCATAAAGGATCTGAACATATGATCTTCCACCAAATAAACCAACTAGCATCAACTACAAGGAGTAATCAACACTACTAGCAACCTACTAGCACCAATCCCGGACTTGGAGACAAGAATTGGATACAAGAGATGAACTAGGGTTCGGAGATGAGATGGTGCTGGTGAAGATGTTGATGGAGATTGCCCTCTCCGATGAGAGGAGCGTTGGTGATGATGATGGCGATGATTTCCTCCCTCCGGGAAAGTGTCCCCGGCGAACAGCTCACGGAGCCTAGATTGGTTCCACCTCGTGGCGACGGAGTCTCGTCCCTAAAGGTTGCCTCTGGTTTTTTTCTCGTCGAAAGACTTCATATAGGAGAAGATGGGCATCGGAGAGCCACCAGGGGGCCCACCCTCGTGAGCAGGGTGTGGGCCCCCTGGCCTTCATCTTTGGCGACGATTTTTCTTTATTTATTTTAAGATATTTCGTGGAGTTTCGTGGACTTTTGAGTTGCATGAAATAGGTCTCCAATATTTGCTCCTTTTCCACCCGAATTCCAGTTGCCGGCATTCTCCTCTTCATGTAAACCTTGTAAAATAAGAGAGAATAGACATACGTATTGTGACATAACGTGAAATAACAGCCCATAATGCGATAAATATCGATATAAAAGCATGATGCAAAATGGACGTATCACCGCCACGCCTCTCCAACGCACCAAGGAGCTCCGCCATGACCTGCCTTTCGTCTCCGCCGAGCCAAACGACGCCGGAAGGCCTTCTCCGTCGCCTTCGAGCTTGCCACTGCCGCATCTGCTCGCCGGCCGTCGCTATCGTTCGCGCGCCGGAGGTCGTCCCCGAGCCCATTGAGCTACCCTGCTGCCTCCCTGTGAGCGCCCGCTTCGACCTCCCCTCTTCCCCGGCCTCTTCTCGTACTCTAGCCACAACTTCTGTCAAGGCCGAAACCCACCGCCGCATGAGCTCGACGCCGGCGTCACTCCGGTGACCATTTGGTCACGCGCCAGAGTCCAACGAGCTCGTGGCTGCCTATAGAGCTCGGCTAGCGCGTTAGTTGGTTCATTTGCGAGCTGCAACACCAAACCCGCAACCCACCCGAGCTCCGGCCGCCGCCATGAGCTCGACTCCGGCGAGCTCCGGCCACCCCAGCTCCTGGCACTTGCTCCAGAAGATGCGCCACACCGCCAGCTCACCGTAGCCGCAAACCACGCACGAAATGGTGCTCCGTAGCGCCAGCCCGAGCAACTCCGGCGCACCACCGCCGTGTTTTTGCTCGCTGGCGTTGTTGGCTGACGTGGCGCCAGATTAGTTAGCACTAATGACCTTGCTAATTAACCCTAGAGCCACTAACAGACGTGCCCCACCAATTTAACTAAGCAGCTAAAGGAATTAGTTAGGGATAATCTAATCTGACTGGGCCCACGCATCAGTTTTGACCACGCTGACGTGGCCGTTGACCAGGCCCACCTGTCTGTGACCCTAAACATCACAGGTCATCGACGAAGGACCCCACCGTCAGTTTGACCTGGTCACCGCAGATTGACCTGGTGACGTCCGGTGACGCTTCACGACGCAGATAAATGTTTTCTGGAATTTAAATACATCTTAAATGATTTATTATTTTCAGAATATGTCCTAAACTTCTAAAAATTATAGAAATTCAACCGTAACTCCAAATGAAATAAGTTATATATGAAAAATGATCAGAAAAATCCAATCTATCCATCTGCACTGGTTTCATGCATGTTAAAGCAACTTAAACCTGCTTTTTATATCAAAACATGATAATGCACTTTATTAAGTCATTGTTTTAATTTGAACTTGAACCTTGGGTTCAAACTAACTCAAAACCATCTGATTATAGTTGCATTAGACCAACACACTCATTTTGCCATGTCATGATCATGCATCATATTGTGCATTGCATTGATTGTGTTCCTTTCTGTGTTGCCGGTATTTGTCCCCTCTCGATAGACGTGATACCGACGATGAGATCGATGACACTGATGAAGAACTATACTATCTTCAGAAGTGCCAGGCAAGCAAAACCCCCTTGTTCATTCCGATACAATCCCACTATCTCGCTTCTGCTCTCTTTTACTGCATTAGGACATCAACGATTCAACTGTTACATGCTGCGGTAGTTGAACCCCTTATCCTCTACATGACCTGTCATTGCCACAGTAAATAGATGAAACCCACTAGCATGAGTAGGAGTTGCTTGAGCCCTAATGTGCCTACTCATTCATGTTTGTTGTCATGCCTGCTACTGCTTAGAGTTGAGTCAGGTCTGGTTCATCGGGGATGAACTGGAATGTTGTGAACATGTCCTACTGTGTGTGAGCTAAGTGTGTGAACACGATTTGGTAAAGGTAGCGGTGAGAGGCCATGTAGGAGTACATGGTGGGTTGTCTCATTGAAGCCGTCCTCAGGAATTGAGTTATGTGTTTGTGATCCATGAACAACTACTACCACACATTGGAATGCTTAAGTGCCCCTCTCGACTTATTAATCAACTCGATCTCTGTCCAGGAGTTGCAACTAGTTTCTGGTGTTTGTAGGTAGTGCTAGTAGTCTACCAAGTGGCACCCGGTACAGGTGGGCTTGGGACAGACTAGGCACCGTGGCACGGTGTACCATGCGTAGATCCACCCGTCGAGGTGGGCTTGGGAACCCTGCACACATCGTTTGGGGCCGTGAGCGACACAATGCAAAAGTATGAATCAGAAACCTTATTGAGCACCAACAAATTATAACCTCAGTCATTGAAGCAATTGCAATTTATCATAACATCGGGAAGAGTATATGTCAGAGCTTAAAAGCAAGTCCACATACTCAACTATCACTTAGTCCTTCATAATTGCTAGCACTCACGCAATACTTGTGGTTACGGAGTTTTAATCGGACACAGAGAAAGATAGGGGCTTATAGTTTTGCCCCATAACCTTTTACCTCAAGGGCAATGTCAACAATAACAATTCATGCTCCCCTACATCCAATTAGATATATATATCATGTTCTTTCCAACATGTTGGGCTTGTCAAAGGATAAAATGAAAAAGGAAAGGTGAAGATCACCGTGACTCTTGCATAAGGTAGGAGATAATAATAAAAGATAGGCCCTTCGCAGAGGGAAGCAGAGGTTGCCATGCGCTTTTATGGTTGGATGCACAAAATCTTAATGCAAAAGAACGTCACTTTATATTGCCCCTTGTATGTGGAACTTTATTATGCAGTCTGTCGCTTTTATTACTTCCACAACAAGTTCGTACAAAGCTTATTTCTCTGCACCAATAAGTCATGCATATTTAGAGAGCAATTTTTATTGATTGCACCGATGATGACTTACTTGAAGGTTCTTACTCAATCCATAGGTAGATATGGTGGACTCTCATGGCTAAACTGGTTTAAGGGTATTTGGAAGCACAAGTAGTATCTCTACTTGGTGCTGAGAATTTGGCTAGCATGAGGGGGAAAGGCAAGCTCAACATGTTAGAGGATCCATGACAACATACTTTATCTCAGATACAAGAAAACATAACTCATTATGTTGTCTTCCTTGTCCAACATCAACTCTTTAGCATGTCATATTTTAATGAGTGCTCCCAATCATAAAAGATGTCAATGATAATATATCTATATGTGAGACCTCTCTCTCCTTATTACTTCCTATTAATTGCAACGATGACCAAAGCTATATTTGCCAACTCCCAACAACTTTTAATCATCATACTTTTTCTATGTGAAGTCATTACTCTCAATAAGATCAATATGAACTCTTTGTTTCTTTTTATTCTTTTTATTTTATTCACCCAAGATCATGGCAAAACAATCAAGCCCTTGACTCAACACTAATCTTTATTATATATAGCTCACGGACTCGATTACATAGAGGGATCATAAAGCAAAACTTCAAAACTAGATCATGCCATGACTTTATTCTACTAAATCAAGATACTACTAATAGGATCGAACTAAGAAAAACGGTAAAGATAGGAGTTGTGATGGTGATACGATACCGGGGCACCTCCCCCAAGCTTGGCAGTTGCCAAGGGGAGTGCCCATACCCATGTGATTATATCTCCTTCTTTGTCGGTGAAGGTGGAGGTGTTGGATAGTCGCACATCGAGCGTAAGAGGTCCTCCAACTTGCGGATAATGCCCTTGAGTGCAACAATATGCTCCTTCAACAAAATATTTCACTTTGTGAGATACTTGTTTTGAATACGAGCTAACTCAATCATCTTGAAAGCTTCAATTTCAGTTGGGGTGAGAAAGTTGTGATCAAGTTGGAGGATGTCTTCTGCTGCCGGAGCTTGGTCCTCCGTGGCCTCCTTGATCCTTTCATCCTTGTTGATCTTCGTGGGTTCCTCCCTCTTCAGCTCTATCTTCATTAGCCAAGCATCTTTGTCACCATTGTCGGAGGAGGGGGACGACATGATGCCTGGCCTTGACATCCCTGACAGAAAATAGCTTGAAACAAGAATAGGAGGATATTTGCGTGATACGGGAGTCAAAACCTTCGGGAGAATATATAATAAATTTTTACCGACCAAAATACGTATCGTGCAAGAAAACGGAGTCCGGAGGGCACACGAGGTGCTCACGAGGTAGGGGGCGCGCCCTCCACCCTCGTGAAGGCCTCGTGTCCTTCCGGGACTGCCACTTATTTTTCTATTTTTCTAAATATTCCAAAACGGAGAGATATTGCCTTAAAAATTGTTTTGGAGTCGGTTTACTTACCGTACCACATACCTATTCCTTTTGAGTCCAAACGGTCCGAAAGTATCCCTTATGTATTCCTCCGGTTACGGTTTCAATAATATTGGTTTCAACATTTATGGGATTACCGAGATATAATGTTTGATTCTTTGACCGCTTACCACCTTCGGTTTGTGCCTTCGGGTTGTTGATTTTCATGGCATCGAACGATAGACCTCCTCGATAACGTAGGGACCTTCCCATTTAGAGAGAAGTTTTCCTGCAAAAATCTTAAACGAGAGTTGTATAGCAATACATAATCACCTACATTAAACTCACGCTTTTGTATCCTTTTGTCATGCCATCTTTTAACTTTTCTTTAAACAACTTGGCATTTTCATAAGCTTGGGTTCTCCATTCATCAAGTGAGCTAATATCAAATAACCTTTTCTCACCAAGCAAGTTTGAAATCATAGTTGAGCTCTTTAATAGCCCAATATGCCTTATGTTCTAGTTCGAGAGGTAAGTGGCATGCTTTTCCATAAACCATTTTATACGGAGACATACCCATAGGATTCTTATATGCGTTCTATAGGCCCATAATGCATCATCAAGTTTCTTGGACCAATTCTTTCTAGACCTATTAACAGTCTTTTGCAAAATTAATTTGAGCTCTCTATTACTCAATTCTACTTGACCACTAGACTGTGGGTGATATGGAGATGCAATTCTATGATTAACGTCATATTTAGCAAGCATTTTACGGAAAGCACCATGAATAAAGTGTGAACCACCATCAGTCATTAAATATCTAGGGACTCCAAACCTCGGAAAAATAACTTCCTTAAGCATTTTAATAGAAGTGTTATGATCAGCACTACTAGTTGGAATAGCTTCTACCCACTTAGTAACGTAATCAACAACAACTAAAATATGTGTATATCCATTAGAGGCAGGAAAAGGTCCCATATAATCAAAGCCCCAAACATCAAATGGCTCAATAACAAGTGAATAATTCATAGACATTTCTTGACGTCTACTAATATTACCAATTCTTTGACATTCATCGCAAGACAAAACAAACTTACGGGCATCTTTGAAGAGAGTGGGCCAATAAAAACCGGATTGCAATACCTTATATGCAGTTCTATCTCCAGCGTGGTGTCCTCCATAAGCTTCGGAGTGACACTTGCGTAGGATATGTTCCTGTTCATGCTCAGGTACACAATGTCTAATAAAACCATCTACTCCTTCTTTATAAAGATGTGGATCATCCCAAAAGTAATGTCTCAAATCATAAAAGAACTTTTTCTTTTGTTGGTATGTGAAGCTAGGTGGTATAAATTTAGCAACAATATAATTAGCATAATCAGCATACCATGGAGTGCTACGAGAAGTTCTTATGACATTTAATTGTTCATCAGGAAAGCTATCATCAATAGGTAGTGGGTCGTCAAGAACATTCTCTAACCTAGATAAGTTGTCTGCAACGGGGTTCTAGCTCCTTTTCTATCAACAATATGCAAATCAAATTCTTGCAGCAAGAGAACCCATCTAATAAGTCTAGGTTTAGTATCTTTCTTTTCCATAAGATATTTAATAGCAGCATGATCGGTGTGAATTAGTTACTTTAGAATCAACAATATAGGGTCTGAATTTATCACAAGAAAATACAACTGCTAAAAGTTCCTTTTCGGTAGTAGCATAATTTCTTTGAGCACTGTCTAGAGTTTTACTAGCATAATGGATAACATTTAATTTCTTATCAACTCTTTTCCCTAGAACAGCACCTACAAAGATAATCACTGGCATCACACATAATTTCAAAGGGTAAATTCCAATCGGTGGTGAACAACAGTGCGAGATACTAATGCTTTCTTAAGTATTTCAAATGCTTCTACACAATCATCATCAAAGACAAATGGTACATCTTTTTGTAATAAATTAGTCAGAGGCCGAGAAATTTTTGAGAAGTCCTTAATGAACCTCCTATAAAACCCGGCGTGACCAAAACTTCTTATACCTTTGATGTCCTTGGGACATGGCATCTTTTCAATAGCATCAACCTTGGCTTTATCAAATTCAATACCTCTTTCAGAAACTTTGTGCCCCAAGACAATACCTTCATTAACCATAAAGTGGCACTTTTCCCAATTCAAGACAAGATTAGTTTCTTCACATCTCTGCAAAACTCGATCAAGATTGCTCAAGCAATCATCAAAAGAGGAACCATAGACGGAAAAATCGTCTATGAAAACCTCACAAATCTTTTCACAAAAATCAGAGAATACAGCCATCATGCATCTTTGAAAGGTAGCAGGTGCATTACATAAACCAAAAGGCATATGTCTATAAGCAAAAGTACCAAAAGGGCATGTAAAAGTAGTCTTTATTGATCTTTAGCCATACACGTATTTGAGAGAAACCGAATAACCATCTAGAAAGCAATAATGTGTATGTTTGCATAATCTTTCTAGCATTTGATCAATAAAAGGCAAGGGGTAATGATCTTTCTTAGTAGCTTTATTTAATTTGCGGAAATCGGTTACCATCCTATAACCTGTGATAATTCTTTGCGGGATCAATTCATCTTTATCATTAGGGACAACAGTAATACCTCCCTTCTTAGGGACACAATGGACATGACTTACCCACTGACTATCAGCAACGGGATAAATTATACCTGCCTCTAGAAGCTTGAGTATTTCTTTTCTTACCACTTCTTTCATTTTAGGATTCAAACATCGTTGAGGATCACGAACTGGTTTGGCATCCGCTTCCAAATTTATTTTATGCTGACATAGAGTGGGACTAATGCCCTTAAGATCATCAAGAGTATATCCAATAGCGGCACTATGCTCTTTCAGAGTTTTCAATAATCTTTCTTCTTCATGCTCTGAAAGGTTAGCACTAATAATAACAAGATATATTTTCTTTTCATCAAGATAAGCATATTTAAGACTATCAGGCAACGGTTTAAGCTCAAACACGGGATCGCCCTTGGGTGGAGGAGGATCCCCTAGGATTTCAACAGGCAAATTGTGTTGCAGAATAGGTTCCCGTTTAAAGAATACTTCATCTATTTCCCTTCTTTCATTCATGAACATATCATTTTCATGGTCTAGCAAATAGTGTTTAAAAGGATCACTAGGAGGTACGACAATAGAAGCAAGACCAATAATTTCATCCTTACTAGGCAATTCTTCCTCACGATGTTGTTTACTAAATTTAGAGAAATTAAACTCGTGAACCATATCATCCAAGCCAATAGTAACAACATTCTTTTCGTAGTCTATCTTAGCATTAACAGTATTCAAGAAGGGTCTACCAAATATAATGGGACAAAAGCTATCTTGTGGAGAACCAAGAACAAGAAAATCAGTAGGATATTTAGTTTTCCCACACAAGACTTCAACATCTCTAACAATTCCCACTGGTGAAATAGTATCTCTATTGGCAAGCTTAATTGTGACATCAATTTCTTCTAACTCAATAGGTGCAATATCATGCATAATTTGTCTGTATAAGTCAATGGGTATTGCACTAGCTCTAGCGCCCATATCACATAAGCCATGATAACAATGATCTCCTATTTTAACAGAGATAACAGGCACACCTACCACAGGTCTATGTTTATCTTTAGCACAAGGTTTAGCAATTCTAGCAGTTTCACCACAGAATTGAATAACATGCCCATCAATATTATCAGACAAGAGATCTTTAACAATAGCAATATTAGGTTCTACTTTAACTTGCTCAGGAGGTGTATAAGTTCTAATATTGCTTTTACGAATAACAGTTGAAGCTTTAGCATGATCCTTTACTCTAACTGGGAAAGGTGGTTTCTCAACATAAGAGGTGGGAACAATAGGATCATTATAAGTGACAGTCTTTTCTTCAACTTTAATAGGTGCAACTACTTTTACTTCTATGGGAGGATGATATTTAAACCACTTCTCCTTAGGGAGATCTACATAAGTAGCAAAAGATTCACAGAAAGAAGCTACTATCTCAGAGTCAAGTCCATATTTAGTGCTAAACTTACTGAAAATATTAGTATCCATAAAAGATTTAACACAATCAAACTTGGGCGTCATACCTGACTCCTTACCTTCGTCGAGGTCCCAATCTTCAGAGTTGCGTTTAGTTCTATCCAATAAGTTCCATTTAAATTCAATAGTCTTCATCATAAAAGAGCCAACACAAGAAGTATCGAGCATGGTGCGATTGTTATCGAAAGTCGAGCATAAAATTTCTGAAGAATTGTCACTCTTGAGAGCTCATGATTGGGGCATGAATATAACATTGATTTAAGCCTCCCCCAAGCCTGAGCGATGCTTTCTCCTTCGCGAGGCCAAAAATTATATATATAATTGCGATCACGATGAACAAGATGCATAGGATAATACTTTTGATGAAATTCCAATTTCAATCTTTTATAGTTCCATGATACCGTATCATCACATAGCCTATACCATGTCAATGCGTCTTCCTTCAAAGATAAAGGAAAGACCTTCTTCTTAACAACATCATCGGGTATACCGCAAGCTTAAATAATCCACAAACTTCATCCACATAGAGTAGATGTTCATCAGATGCTTTGTTCCATCTCCGTAAAAGTATTAGCCAGCAGTTTTTCCATCATACCCAAGGAACTTCAAAAGGAGTTTCATTTTCAATAGGTTCAGAGGGTTGAGGAGCAAATATTTGTTTCATCGGACGGGTGAAGATACCCTAACAAGTCCCTCGAGAATTACTTTCCATAGTAACAAGTGACAGAAAATTTCAGCACACTATATAAATTTTTCCTTACCAAATTCCACTTACCAAAGGCGCCACACTCCGCGGCAACGGTGCCAAAAAAGAGTCTTGATGACCCACAAGTATAGGGTATCTATCGTAGTCCTTTCGATAAGTAAGAGTGTCGAACCCAATGAGGAGCAGAAGGAAATGATAAGCGGTTTTCAGCAAGGTATTCTCTGCAAGTACTGAAATAAGTGGTAACAGATTGTTTTGTGATAAGATAAATTGTAATGAGCAACAAGTAACAAGAATAAATAAAGTGCAGCAAGGTGGACCAATCCTTTTTGTAGCAAAGGACAAGCCGGAACAAACTCTTATAATAGGAAAAGCGCTCCCGAGGACACATGGGAATATCGTCAAGCTAGTTTTCATCACGTTCATATGATTCGCGTTCAGTACTTTGATAATTTGATATGTGGGTGGACCGGTGCTTGGGTGCTGTTTTTACTTGAACAAGCATCCCACTTATGATTAACCTCTATTGCAAGCATCCGCAACTACAACCGTTATGCTGTCCGAGTCATCCCAGGTTTCTAAACAATCCGATGCACTTGCAAAATCCTTTCCCTCTGGTTTCGATGTTCCTCTAAGCCAGATTAATCACACTAATTGCTGAGTTGAGGTACTCTATTGCCTCGACATACATGTTGGAGTTATTATTATGACCCTAGGTGTCTTAGGGGATCATCTAGTAATCTAGCCATGTTTTGTGTTCCAGTGTGATGATTCTGGCCATCATTCTCGAAAGCATCCCGTGATGCCATTTAGTTGGTAGGTATTCTATTCCTGGGCTCTTGAACCCGAGATTCACTCTACCTACTTCATGTTGTTAGTGTTTGCCAGCCTTTAGGTTATTAGTGACCTTTGCATTTGTCCTCGAGGTCCGTGGTATTTCCTTCTTCTAAATACCATGAAATGCTTATGGCAGAAGTTCCTCGCTGATCGAAAGATCATAACCGGAGTGCTCTTGATGAGATCTCGATTCTATATTGTGGCTCTGCCAGTCCTACCTTTCTGCATGGGTTATCCAGAAGAAATATGTTGAACTCGTTCAACATGCTAATCTATGCACCCACAACTCAGAAAATCATATGTTCCTTCGAGTTGTCCCTCTTTAGTTGTCTTCTAGCCCTCGTCTATCAATTGATAGTCAGGAGTAGTTATGCATTCGTGTTATCGATGCCTGTTATTTCTGTGGTCCGTCAAATCATTCTATTCCGGAATGACTAGGAGAAACAAACTTCAGTACCTTGTCCATTTCTAGGATTTGGTCAAAGCAGTTGTATTCTGCGGATCAACATGCCAATCCAGCTTTTGTTCTGTTCTACCTCGGTGTATCACCCTCTTCCATAGCAAGAGTATCGTGAGATTTGCACACCCTTTTAAGAATTCTTGATGCAGTGATACTTCTCTCCATCATTCTTCGTTCCTCGGTTCCTGTGTTGCCAGAATGCCGACAAGTGAACCATGATGTCTGAATTCAATACTCCTAGCAACCTTGTTGCTTGGTAGTTAATGGACAATAATTTCATTCTTAGCGTGTTGGTTCTTGAAT
Organism: Aegilops longissima; assembly: GCA_021605205.1. Taxonomy (NCBI): domain Eukaryota; kingdom Viridiplantae; phylum Streptophyta; class Magnoliopsida; order Poales; family Poaceae; genus Aegilops; species Aegilops longissima. The sequence continues at coordinate 61,279,754 of CM038676.1, forward strand.
CATCATTCTAAGATAGATTGTGCTGCCTAGTCCTTATTTCTGGTGCACTCCTCGATCAATGAGTTAGAATTGTGTCAATCTCTCGCTCTTCTGGTCATATCGTCTTGCCTTGAAAAGCAAGATTGTTCTCGAGCTTAGTAACATATCGGTGGTTCGTGATTCCCCGAATGTCTTCTCGGAGGTATCACTAGGTTGTCACCTGACCGCTATGTTGAGCTCGTGATCAAGCTGGTTTTTGAAACCACCCTTTCTCCAAGAATCCGTGTTAGATACCCTGAGCTAGTTGGTTAAGCTAAACAACAATTTGGAGAATTGGAAGATAAAGCTTTGCCTAACCTAGTTCATTTCAAAGGGATATCTTTTGTGTGTGTGTTGAAGAAAGATGATACCTTCCTCGATTTATCCTTGCGATAAATTGCTGGAGCTATTGTCCTACCCAAACTTTGATCTGAGTGTGGGCTATCCTCAAATCAAGTCAGAACCAACGATGTTCGTAATGTTTTTTTACTCGTGGTTGATTCTTCGAGCATACACCATTACATCTTTTGGTCTGACCAATACTATCACATTGTTCACATAATGGTGGAAGTCTAGTGATATGGAAATTCCGATGAGTTCCTGTTGAGCCCATCAGCAGCATTTTGTCCCCTCCATGATTCATGTTGAACATCAAGCTAGTGTTGGAAACTTTTGTAAGCATTATCTTCATGTTCCATTCATGAAGCCTAGGTTTGGATGAAAGAAGTGAGTCCCTCTAATTCAGGTGCATTTGATGCAAGTTGCCATCGTGAATTCGAGAAAGTTATTTTTGCCTCCTCCGGAATCATCCCAAGTCAGTCAAGCATACGTGCGAAGTATTCTATGGTTTGGAGACTTGCAACCTTCATCCCATATGTATTCCCTAGCACCCCAAGCCACTGATTGATTTGTTCAAGGAAAAGGAGTTGATGTGCGAATACTAGTTCATGCACAAGACTTAGATATCCTCGTTGATGGTTCCCCACCTGAACTCGGTAGTGTTTTGTTGTAAGACTACCATGTGGTCGTGTTTGTCTAGGACAACATGTTCACATGTTTGTAGCAGAACCAACTCATGTTTTGGAGCTTGCTATCGCAGTTCATTTCCCGAGAATCTTGCAACGTCATCTCGTTGATTTGTGTTGCAAACTTTCATCTTTGTTTCTAGACTTGATGAGTCTGGAATATTCTGACACCAACCAGATCTGAATCTCAGGCAGATATGATGGTTGGAACATCTCCCAAGAACTATAATATTGGTCTCTCGATAACCGGTAAAGTGGATGTCGTGGCCAACGCACCCAGCCGGAAGACCTATTATTGTAGTATCTCGATTGAAGAAAGTTGGCCACCTTCCCATAGGGATTTCGTAGGATTTACTCCCTAGATGTCCCTTATGGATTTTTGTGTTTCCGAAGTCCGACCTTTACTTGATGTTCTAGATACGAAACCATTTCAATAAATGGGTTACGATAGCACTTCAAGGATAACATAGAAGCGGAGTGCTAAATGTCTCTTGGTCGATCGTCCAGATTTTGCCCCTTGGCCCCGCCAAGGTGAAATATGAGAAAGTGTTATCTTCCTTTGCATCTGCATCGTCCATCGCTATTCATCATGGTAGTATGTTGTATTGTCAGCACCCTTGACACGGATGTTGGTAAAACCTTGATGAATATGGAAATGCTCAAGGTCTTGAGAGCACGCGCAAGCACTAGGTGTTATCACCGACACTAACTGGGATTTCCCTCAGTTTCGTCGGTTATGCTATAACTTTTCAACAGCGGATTCACTCTCTACTGTCGAGCCTCTCCCCAGTTATTAGAATCATTCCCAGCATTTGCATTCCGTTCCCAGCTTGCACCATCATTGTGCCATTCTACCTTGGGTCCCACCCATTTCCCGTGATAAGCAAAATCACCCTTGTGTTGTCTTCAACAAGGTAATTGATACGTCTCCAACGTATCTATAATTTTTGATTGCTCCAGGCTATATTACCTACTGTTTCGGGCAATATTGGGCTTTATTTTCCACTTTTATATTATTTTTGGGACTAACCTATTAACCGGAGGCCCAACCCAGAATTGCTGTTTTTTTGCCTATTTCAGTGTTTCGAAGAAAAGGAATATCAAACGGAGTCCAAAAGACCTGAAACTCCACGGAACCTATTTTTGGACCAAAAGAAGCCCATTGAGTACAAGAAGCTCACCAGGGGAGTCCCGAGCTGCCCACGAGGGTGGGGCACGCCCACCCCCCTGGGGCGCGCCCCCCTACCTCGTGGCCAGCCCGGAAGTCCACCGACGTCCTCCCTGCACCCATATATACTCGCACCCTAAAACTTCCGAACGGAGATTAGATCAAGTTCCGCTGCCGCAAGCCTCTGAGCCACGAGAATCAATCTAGGCCCTCTCCGGCGCCTGCCGGGGGGGCCATCATCACCGGTGGCCATGGAGGAGTATCCCGAGGGGCCATCATCACCATGAAGGCCAAAGACCGAGGGTGGAGGCCATGGAGGAGGAAGCACAAGGGAGAACCTCTCCTCCTCTCTTCCGGTGGCGCCGGAGTGCCATCGGAGGGGAATCATCGCCACAGTGATCGCCTTCATCAACATCACCATCATCATCACCATCCTTATCTCTTTTACGCGTCCACTCTCCCGCACCCCGCTGTAATCCCTACTTGAACATGGTGCTTTATGCCACATATTATGATCCAATGATGTGTTGCCATCCTATGATGTTTTGAGTAGATATCTTTTGTCTTTGGGTTGATTGATGATCTAGATTGGTATGAGTTGTATGTTTTACTTTGGTGCTGTCCTATGGTGCCCTACGTGTCGCGCAAGCATGAGGGATTCCTGCTGTAGGGTGTTGCAATACTTTCATGATTCGCTTATAGTGGATTGGTGAGTGACTGAAACACAAACCCGAGTAAGAGGGATTGTTGCGTATGGGAATAAAGAGGACTTGATGCTTTAATGCTATGGTTGGGTTTTACCTTAATGATCTTTAGTAGTTGCGGATGCTTGCTAGAGTTCCAATCATAAGTGCATATGATCCAAGTAGAGAAAGTATGTTAGCTTATGCCTCTCCCTCATATGAAATTGCAATAGTGATTACCGGTCTTGTTAACAATTGCCTAGGACAATTCCGCACACCGATCCACCATTATTCCACACTCGCTATTTATATTATTTAGTAATATATTCTAAATTTATGATAACAACACCTACTTTTATGTTTTAGCTCTCCGTTACCATGCAAAGTTATCCTCTTCATACCCACAACATAGTTTTATTTCTCGTTGCTAGTTGGAAGCAAACGTTCGGTGCACGTAGAGTCGTATCAGTGGCAGATAGGGCTTGAGAGAATATTGATCTTACCTTTAGCTCCTTGTGGGTTCGACACTCCATACTTATCACTTCCATCTTTGGAATGTGCTACGATGATTCCTTGCACTTGGGGATTATCAAGCTCTTTTCTGGCGCCGTTGCCGGGGAGCAATAGCGTGGGGTTGATATTCTCGTGTGTGCTTGTTTGCTTCCTTCACTAAGTAGATTTTGTTTTTCCTTTTTGTTTCTATTTAGTTGTGGGTGAAACATACAAAAAAAAATTAAAATGAAAATACAAAAAAGAATTACTTGCCTTTCATGCCTAAGAAGTTTTTCAAAAAGAGAAGTGATTGGAAGGTTTTGCATTGAAGAAGTGAGGGTCGACCTTGAGTACTTGTGCTCATGCTCACGGAAACAACGTAGAATTTTTCATGGAAGTTTCTATGTAAATAATTATCCCCTTGTATATATTCATTGTATTATAAAAATAATGTGCCAAGGCTTGGTTTTAGGATGATTAGATTGCTTGTTTACTATGGCAAAACAAAAACAGAAACGTTGGCTGTAGTGCGTGAATTTTCAGTTTTTTACTGGAAAGTCAAATGGGTCTGAAACTTTTTGCACATTACTTCTGTACAAAATTTTCAAATTTTCAAATTTAGTTTATAATTTTAGGAGTTACAGAAGTTTTCCAAACTTCCAGATTACTACAGATGGTTCTGTTTTTAACAGATTCTGTTTTGCATGTGTTGTTTGCTTATTTCGATGAATCTATGGCTAGTATTGTTGGGTATGAACCATAGAGAACTTGGAATACAGTAGGTTTAACACCCATAGAAATAAAGAATGAGTTCATTACAGTACCTAAAGGTAGTGATTTGCTTTATTACACTAAGGGATCTCACAAGTTTTTGTTAAAGTTTTGTGTGGATGAAGTGTCCGAAGGTCGAGGAGCTATCAATATGAGAAGAATAAAGAGAGGCAAGAGTTCAAGCTTGGGGATGCCCAAGGCACCCCAAGTAAATATTCACAGGGATACCCAAGCATATAAGCTTGGGGATGCCCCGGTTGGCATCCCATCTTTCTTCTTCAACAATTATCGGTATACCTCGGGTTCTGTTTTGTTCACATGATTTGTGTCCTTTGTGTTCTTCTTTTTCTAGAACCATGCTAGCATGAGATATCCCTTCATTGATTTATAGAATACTTCATGTGCTTCACTTAAATCTTTTAAGTATGATCTTATAGAATTACTCTTTGTGCTTCACTTAAATCTTTTGAGTATGGTTTTATAGAATGCTTCATGTGCTTCACTTATACATTTTGAGCTTGTATATTGGTCAGTTGTAGAATTCTCCATGAACTTCACTTATACCTTTTGGAGTATGAATAATACTATCATTTAAAGTGGGTTTGGAAGAGTGTCAACTTTAGGAATTAGTGATCCCACTATTTTGGAGGATGTTGAATCTTAGTGTGATATTTATGAAAGTGGATTCGGAAGAGTGTCAACTTTAGCTAGTAATGATTCCACTATTTCGGAAGAGGTTCCAATTGAGTATAAGAACAAAGTTGCTATCCATGATACTACTGAAAATTATTTTGAGGGAGGAATACATGCTTGTAGGAGTTGCAATAATATTAAGTTTCCTCTCTATGTGCTTAAAGTTTTGAAGTTATACTTGTTTTGCCTTCCTATGCTAGTTGATTCTTGTTCCCATAAGTTGTGTGCTCACAAAATCCCTAGGCATAGGAAGTGTGTTAGATTTAAATATGCTAGTCATATTCTTCAAGATGCTCTCTTTGTGTTTCAATTCCTATCTTTAAAGTGAGCATCATTGAAATCATCATGCCTAGCTAAAAGGCATTAAAGAAAAGCGCTTGTTGGGAGACAACCCAATATTTACCCTTACTGTTTTTGTGTGTTTACATGATTAAGCTGCTGTAGTAATCATGTTTTATATCTTTTGTTTCAATAAAGTGCCAAGTAAGACCTTTGGGAAGACTCGGGTGAAAGTTAATGTGATCTTGCTGTAAAAAAACAGAAACTTTGCGCTCACGAGAATAGATGTCATTTTTTACAGAAGAGTGATTTTGAGTTGATTCTTTTTACAGAAGATTAATAGAAAAATTCCTCACGTCCACCAGTTTATTTCATAATTTTTGGAGAATCAGAAGTATGGTTATTGTTCAGATCATTACAGACTGTTCTGTTTCTGACAGATTCTGTTTTCATTGCATAGTCTGCTTGTTTTCTAGTTTCTATGGCTTATATTTATCAATATAATTTGTAGAAATGATATGTTACATTAGGAATTGTGTTAAAACAATTATGAACCTTGTCTTTGTCAGTACCAAAGTGAATGGTTTGCTCTTTACCATACTAACCTATCTCACGAAGTTTGGCTAAGTTTTGTGTGATTGAAGTTTTCAAGTTTTGGGTGAGATATCGATATGAGGAGAATAAGGAGTGGAAAGACCATAATATTGGGGATGCCCAAGGCACCCCAAGGTAATATTCATATAATACTCAAGCTCCTAAGCTTGGGGATGCCCCGGAAGGCATCCCCTCTTTCGTCTTCAAAACTGTCGGTACACCTTACTCGGAGCTATATTTTTATTCGTCACATGATATGTGTTTTACTTGGAGCGTCATTTTATTTTGTTTGTATTTGCTTGATGTTTTTTAGAATAGTGTTTTGCATCTTTATTTTCAATAAAAATGTCAAGGATAGCCTTTACCATGCTTATTTTGCTAGTATGCATGTTGCTGTTTGAAAACAGAAAGTTTACCGCTGTTGCAAAAATTCCCTAGAAAAGTCAGAGAGTGGTATAATGTTGATTCTTTTTGCATATTGAGATCTGATAAATTTATTACAGTGGGAATTTTAGTTCATAATTTTTGGAGTTAGGGAAGTGTTGATACTCTTGCATTCTTTACAGACTGTACTGTTTTGGCAGATTGGTGTTATGTTTGCATTATTTGCATATGTTTGCTTGTTTAATGATTCTATTTGAGGATAGGAGTATTAAATATGCAGAGGCATTTAGTATTAAATGTTTAATAATAATGTTAGTGATTTGTTATAGTAGAAAATTATAAGGTTTTGCATTGGTTTATACTAACCTATCTCACGAGTTCTTGTTGAGTTTGTTGTGGATGAAGCTTTTGATAAAAAAAAGGGGGGGAGAAACCATGATATGAGAGGAATTAAGGAGACACAAAAGTTCAAGCTTGGGGATTCCCAAGGCACCCCAAGATAATATTTCAAGAAGTCTCAAGCATCTAAGCTTGGGGATGCCCCGGTAGGTATCCCACCTTTCTTCTTCAACAACTATCAGTTAGTATCGGTTGAGCCTAAGTTTTTGCTTCTTCACATGAGTTGTGCTATCCTTGCAATGTCATTTATTTTGTTTTAATTGCTGTTTGAATAAAATCATTGGATCTGAAATATTGAATGAAAAAGAATCCTCCCATGGCTAGTTAATTATTTGACTACTCAGTGCTCTTCACTCATATCTTCTGGAGTAGTTTGTCATTTGCTCATGTGCTTCATGTATATCCTATGAGTAAATGGTTGAATAAATTGAATGTCATAAACCTGAATTTATATAGGTTTCATTTGCTTATAACATGGTTAGTGATGACTTCACACATAGAAAGTATGAGGCATAAAAGTTGTTGAGAATTGGCAAACGTAGTTTTGGTCATCGTTGCAATTAATAGGAAGTAATAAGGAAAGAGAGGTTCACATACAAATATATTATCTTGGACATCTTTTATGATTGTGAAGCACTCATTAAGTATGACATGCTAAAAGAGTTGACTTTGGACAAGGAAGACAACGTAATGGTTTATGTTTTCCGACATCTCAGTTAAAGTATATTGTCATTGACCTTCCAAACATGTTGAGCTTGCCTTTCTCCCTCATGCTAGCCAAATCCCTTGCACCAAGTAGAGATACTACTTGTGCTTCCAAATACCCGTAAACCCAGTTTTTCCATGAGAGTCCACCATACCTGCCTATGGATTGAGTAAGATCCTTCAAGTAGGTTGTCATCGGTGCAAGCAATAAAATTGCTCTCTAAATATGCATGACTTATTAGTGCAGAGAAAATAAGCTTTGTACGAACTTGTTGTGGAAGTAATAAAAGTGACGGACTGCATAATAAAGGTCCACATACAAGGGGCAATATAAAGTGACGTTCTTTTGCATTAAGATTTTGTGCATCAACCCTAAACGCGCATGACAACCTCTGCTTCCCTCTGCGAAGGGCCTATCTTTTACTTTATGTTTTTACTTTATGCTTGAGTCAAGGTGATCCTCACCATTCCCTTTTTCATTTTATCCTTTGACAAGCTCCTTGTGTTTGAAAGATCATGATATATATATATCCAATTGGATGTAAGTTAGCATGGGATATTATTGTTGACATCACCTAAAGGTGAATACGTTGGGAGGCAACACAATAAGCCCCTATCTTTCTCAGTGTCCGGCTGAAACTCCATAACCACAAGTATTGCGTGAGTGTTAGCAATTGTAGAAGACTATATGAGAGTTGAGTATGTGGACTTGCTGAAAAGCTCTATTCTTGACTCTTTCTGATGTTATGATAAATTGCAATTGCTTCAATGACTGAGATTATAGTTTGTTAGTTCTCAATGAAGTTTCTGAACCATGCTTGATATTGTGAATAGATTGTTACTTGATCATGAAAAGTTTTATGAGATAAGCCACTATTATGACACATATTGATGCTAGAAAAGTGATTGGAATTATCATTGATCAAACTTAAGCACTTACTAGCATTCCGCATAAAAAATATCTTTTATCATTTACCTACTCGAGGACGAGCAGGAATTAAGCTTGGGATGCCTCGATACGCTCTCAACGTATCTATAATTTTGATTGCTCCATGCTATATTATCTACTGTTTTGGCAATATTGGGCTTTATTTTCCACTTTTATATTATTTTTGGGACTAACCTATTAACCGGAGGCCCAACACAGAATTGATGTTTTTTTTGCCTATTTCAGTGTTTCGAAGAAAAGGAATATCTAACGGAGTCCAAAAGACCTGAAACTCCATGGAACCTATTTTTGGACCAAAAGAAGCCCATTGAGTACAGGAAGCTCACCAGGGAAGTCCCAGCTGCCCACGAGGGGGGGCGCCCACCCCCGGGCGCGCCTCTACCTCGTGACCGGCCCGGAAGTCCACCGACGTCCTCCCTGCACCCATATATACTCTCGTACCCTAAAACTTCCAGAACGGAGATTAGATCAGAAGTTCCGCCGCCGCAAGCCTCTGTAGGCACGAGAAATCAATCTAGGCCCTCTCTGGCGCCCTGCCGGAGGGGGCCATCATCACCGGTGGCCATGGAGGAGTATCCTGGAGGGGCCATCATCACCATGAAGGCCAAGGACCAGAGGGTGGAGGCCATGGAGGAGGAAGCACAAGGGGGAGAAGCTCTCCTCCTCTCTTCCGGTGGCGCCGGAGTGCCATCGGGAGGGGAATCATCGCCATGGTGATCGTCTTCATCAACGTCCACTCTCCCGCACCCCGCTGTAATCCCTACTTGAACATGGTGCTTTATGCCACATATTATGATCCAATGATGTGTTGCCATCCTATGATGTTTTGAGTAGATATCTTTTGTCTTTGGGTTGATTGATGATCTAGATTGGTATGAGTTGTATGTTTTACTTTGGTGCTGTCCTATGGTGCCCTCCTTGTCGCACAAGCGTGAGGGATTCCCGCTGTAGGGTGTTGCAACACGCTCATGATTCGCTTATAGTGGGTTGGTGAGTGATCAAACACAAACCCGAGTAAGAGGGATTGTTGCGTATGGGAATAAAGAGGATTTGATGCTTTAATGCTATGGTTGGGTTTTACCTTAATGATCTTTAGTAGTTATGGATGCTTGCTAGAGTTCCAATCATAAGTGCATATGATCCAAGTAGAGAAAGTATGTTAGCTTATGCCTCTCCCTCATATGAAATTGCAATAGTGATTACCGGTCTGGTTAACAATTGCCTAGGACAATTCCGCACACCGATCCACCATTATTCCACACTCGCTATTTATATTATTTAGTAACTATATTCTAACTTTATGATAACAGCACCTACTTTTATGTTTTAGCTCTCCGTTACCATGCAAAGTTATCCTCTTCATACCCACAACGTAGTTTTATTTCTCGTTGCTAGTTGGAAGCAAACGTTCGATGCACGTAGAGTCGTATCGGTGGCAGATAGGGCTTGAGAGAATATTGATCTTACCTTTAGCTCCTTGTGGGTTCCACACTCCATACTTATCACTTCCATCTTTGGAAAGTGCTACGATGATTCCTTGCACTTGGGGATTATCAGTAATCCACATCATCCATACTAGTCCGAGTGTGCCATTCTACCGAACTCCTCCAAACGATCGCTCGAGATTTCCCTAGGCTGGTATAGAGAGTCTCAATGATCTCTATATCAAAGGTAATTATTTTTGCCACTTAGGGTAATAATTCTGCGAATCACCCTCCTCCTAGATGTCTCATTATGGTATCATGGCAACTCAACTCCTCGCTACGTTGACAACTGTCCACCACCTTCTCAAGTGTGGAATTGTTGCCTACCTAGTGAACCCTCGTCATATGTTCCACTCCATTCCTTTAGATGTGTGCTTCATGTCTCAGCTTGAGAGATGTTGCTATGACTCACCCCGTGAGTTGATCCTAAGTTGTATGATCTTCGAGAAGATCGATCCTTTTAGAGTTTTCCCTTTCCTCTCGTCATCATGTTAGTTGGAGTTCTCAGAGCATGACTTCGAGACAATGATGGTCATCGAATCAACGTTCTTATGAAGTGCAACCTGGATCGTGAAGATTGTATTAGTTTGCATTTCCCCTTCCATCTTACCCTACACTTGAATCTCGGGACGAGATTCTTGTTTAGTGGGGGTGAGTTGTCACATCCCTAGCCTTACCTTGCACTAGGCTAGCATTTGTCTGTTGCATCATGTTCAAATTCTTTTGAAACTTGAAATGGGGATTGCCTAAACCCTAGCATCAAAGGAATTCACTAGGTTCAACTAAAATAATTTCAGTGAATCCAAATGGCTTTCAAAAATGTTCATCATTTTTGGAAAATGCTGGAAACATTAACCAGAGGTGTTGCACATTTTTCCATGACATATTTGGGCTCTGGATTAAATCATATTCTATTTGCATTTGGGCATTTAAATGCTATTAAATATTTTAAGTGCCCAAATAATCATAAACTAAAATGTTTACTGTAGAATATATTCCCAACAGTGGACATGAACAGTTTCATGATTTTTGGGATTGATCTAGTATTTTTAGTAAAGCCACAAGGTTGCAGAAAAATAGGAAACATGAAATAAAAGAGAGAGAGAGAGAGAATTACCTGGCTAACTTACCTGTTCGGCCCAGCACTGCAGCTGGCTGGCCCAGCCCACCAAGCCACCCCTCCCCTCGCCTTCCTCCCTCGCCCCAAAGCAGCTCTGTGGCGAGCGTTGTCGTCGTCGTGGCCTCCTCCCTGCCTGCTTCCCCCTTCCCCGACCCTTCTAGCGATGCCACGGGGAGCCCCATGACCCCTCTCTCCTCCCCCTCGCTCCCTGGCCTCTCTCCTCCTCTCTAGTCCCACCCCACAGCACCACCGAGCATAGCCGACGCCGCCGACGCCGTTTGCTGCGGCCAGGGCCACCGCCACGCCTCTCCAACGCACCAAGGAGCTCCGCCATGACCTGCCTTTCGTCTCCGCCGAGCCAAACGACGCCGGAAGGCCTTCTCCGTCGCCTTCGAGCTTGCTGCACAGATCTGCTCGCCGACTGTCGCTATCATTCACACGGCCGGAGGTCGCCCCGAGCCCATTGAGCTACCCTATCGCCTCCCCCCGTGAGCGCCCGCCGACCTCCCTCTTCCCGGCCTCTTCGCATTTCTAGCCGCAGCTTCACAAGGCCGAAACCCACCGCCGCATGAGCTCAACGCCGGCGTCACTCCGGTGACCATTTGGTCACGCGCCAGAGTCCAACGAGCTCGTGGCTGCCTGTAGAGCTCGGCTAGCACGTTAGTTGGTTCATTTGCGAGCTGCAACACAAAACCCGCAACCAACCCGAGCTCCGGCCGCCACCATGAGCTCGACTCCGGCGAGCTCCGGCCACCCCAGCTCCTGGCACTTGCTCCAGAAGATGCGCCGCACCGCCAGCTCGCCGTAGCCGCAAACCACGCACGAAATGGTGCTCCGTACGCCATCCCGAGCAACCCCGGCGCACCACCGCCGTGTTTTTGCTCACCGGCGTTGTTGGCTGACGTGGCGCCAGATTAGTTAGCACTAATGACCTTGCTAATTAACCCTAGAGCCACTGACAGACGTGCCCCACCAGTTTAACTAAGCAGCTAATGGAATTAGTTAGGGATAATCTAATCGACCGACCCACGCTGGGCTTTTGACCATGCCGACGTGGCCGCCGACCAGTGCCCACCGTCTGCGTGACCCTAAACATCATCGGGTGATCGACGAAGGACCCCATCGTCAGTTTGACCTGGTCACCATAGCTGACTCACGACATCACAAAGGACGCATCGCTGACGCAAAGAATGTTTTCTTAAATGATTTATTATTTTCAGAAAATATCCTAAACTTCTAAAAATCATAGAAATTCAACCGTAACCCCAAATGAAATAAGTTATATATGAAAATGATCAGAAAAATCCAATCTATCCATGTGCACTGGTTTCATGCATGTTAAAGCAACTTAAACCTGCTGTTTATATCAAAACATGATAATGCACTTTATTAAGTCATAGTTTCAATTTGAACTTGAACCTTGGGTTGAAACTAACTCAAACCCATCTGATTATAGTTGCATTAGCCCAACACACTCATTTTGCCATGTCATGATCATGCATCATATTGTACATTGCATTGATTGTGTTTCTTTCTGTGTTGCCGGTATTTGTCCCCTCTCGATAGACGTGATACCGACGATGAGATCGATGACACCGATGAAGAACTATACTATCTTCAGAAGTGCCAGGCAAGCAAAACCCCCTTGTTCATTCTGATACAATCCCACTCTCTCGCTCCTGCTCTCTTTTACTGCATTAGGACATCAACGATTCAACTGTTACATGCTGCGGTAGTTGAACCCCTTATCCTCTGCATGACCTGTCATTGCCACAGTAAATAGAAGAAACCCACTAGCATGAGTAGGAGTTGCTTGAGCCCTGATGTGCCTACTCATTCATGTTTGTTGTCATGCCTGCTACTGCTTAGAGTTGAGCCAGGTCTGGTTCATCGGGGATGAACTGGAATGTTGTGAACATGTCCTACTGTGTGTGGGCTAAGTGTGTGAACACGATTTGGTAAAGGTAGCGGTGAGAGGCCATGTAGGAGTACATGGTGGGTTGTCTCATTGAAGCCGCCCTCGAACCGAGTTCGTGTTTGTGATCCATGAACAGCTACTACCACACATTGGAATGCTTAAGTGCCCTCTCGACTTATTAATCAACTCGATCTCTGTCCGTGAGTTGCAACTAGTTTCGGTGTTTGTAGGTAGTGCTAGTAGTCTACCAAGTGGCACCCGTGCATGTGGGCTTGGGATGATTAGGCACCATGGCACGGTGTACCAAGCGTAGATCCACCCGTCGAGGTGGGCTTGGGAACCCTGCACACATCGTTTGGGGGACGTGAGCGACACCCCGGCCGGATCTCCTTGCGGATGGAACCCGAATAGGCAATAAACCTGGACTAGAGACTTGTGTGGTTAGTCAGGTCGTGGCCGACTCCCTCGCTAGGCTTCCGCTTGAAGGTTGTCAAGATACACGATGTGTACATGGTGGTAAGTGGCGAGAGCGTGTGTGAAGAAGTACACCCCTGCAGGGTTAACATTATCTATTCGAATAGCCGTGTCCGTGGTAAAGGACTTCTGGGTTGCCTGTACAGTTCATAGACAAGTGAAAGTGGTTACTCTAAAATACGCAAGATAAGCGTGAGTGCTATGGATGGCGTTCTCGTAGGGAGACGGGAGCGGATCCATAGTGGTGTATTGATATGGTGAATATGTGGACTCGTGTGCACCACCTCAAAAGAGTTACTTGCAGTCGTAGTTCAGGATAGCCACCGAGTCAAAGTTGGCTTGCTGCAGTTAAACCCCACCATCCCCTTGTTGATAATGATGCATATGTAGTTAGTTCTGATGTAAGTCTTGCTGGGTACATTTGTACTCACGTTTGCCTATTTTATGTTTTTGCAGAGAGACTTCAGTCTCGCTAGTAGTTCCGTGTGGACTTCGACGATTAGCTTGTTACCTCAGCCACGATCTTGTGCCTCGACAGATCGGTAGATAGTCGCTTCTCACCTTTTTCATTTATAGATGTCTCAGACTCGCACATGTTAAGCTTCCGCTTGTGCTTTGACTTGTATGTTATGAATGCTGGGTCGAGAGACCCATGTTTGTAATATCTCGCCCTCGGAGCCTATTGAATAAATACTTGAGTCTGAGAGTCATGTTGTGATGCCATGTTGTATTTGCACATATCGGCATATTGTGTGTATGTTATTGAAATGCTTGGTATGTGTGGGATCCGACTATCTAGTTGTTTACCCTTGGTAGCCTCTCTTACGGAAATGTCTCCTAGTGCTTCCATCGAGCCCCGGTAGCTTGCTACCGCTCCTAACACTTAGGCTGATCGGCATGTGTCCTTCTTCGTTCCTGTGTCTGTCCCTTCGGGGAAATGTCACGCGGTGCCTACCGGAGTCCTGCTAGCCCAGTTGCTACAGCCCGGATTCACTCGCTGATGATCGACACGTTCGTTGCTGGGTCATGTATGGCTGTCCCTGTAAGTTAGTGCCACTTTGGGTTCATGACTAGCCATGTCAGCCCGGGCTCCTTGTCATATGGATGCTAGCGACACTATCATATACGTGTGCCAAAAGGCGCAAACGGTCCCGGGCCTGGTAAGGCGACACCCGTGGGAATACCGTGCGTGAGGCCGCAAAGTGATATGAGGTGTTACATGCTAGACGGTGTGGCATTGAGTCGGGGTCCTGACATGTTCATGCATGTAGTTGAATCAAAACCAACATAGCCTCTATGATATTTATGTTCATGGTGTTCATATCCTACTCATGGTAGTATCCAATGTTACTTATGCATAATGCATGTTTATGACCGTTGTTGCTCTCTAGCTGGGCGCTTCTCAATCTAATTGCTAGCCTTCGCCTATACTAAGTGAGAAGTCTGCTTGTACATCAAAAACCCTGAACCCAAAGTTATTCCAGATGAGTCCACCATACCTACCTATATGCGGTATTACCTGATACGTCTGCAACGTATCAATAATTTACGAAGTATTCATGCTGTTATTTTATCATTCTTGGATGTTTTACAATCGTTTTAGAGCAACTTTATATCATTTTTTGGGACTAACCTATTGACCCAGTGCCCAGTGGCAGTTGCTATTTTTTGCTTGTTTTTTACATCGCAGGAAATCAATACCAAACGAAGTCTAAATGCAACGAAACTCGACGGAGATTTTTTATGGACCAGAAGACATCCATTAGACCAAAGAAGCACTTGGGAGGGGGGGATGCCCGAGGGGGGCACAACCCACCAGGGCGCTCCAGGGCCCCCTGGCGCGCCCAGGTGGGTTGTGCCCACCTCGTTGGCCTCCCGCACCCCCTCTTTGCACTATAAATTCCCAAATTTTCCGAAACCCTTCGGGGTTAACCTAGATCAGAAGTTCTGCCGCCGCAAGGCTCTATAGCCACCGAAAACCAATCTAAACCCTTTCCGGCACCCTGCCGGAGGTGGGAATCATCATCGGTGGCCATCTTCATCATGCCGGTGGCTACCACGATGAGGAGGGTGTAGTCCACCCTCGGGGCTAAGGGTTTGTACCAGTAGCTATGTGTTTTATCTCTCTCTCTCTCTCTCTCTCTCTCTGTGACGCCCGGATAATTAGGCTACAGTAATCCCACGTTAATGATGCCATGTCACCACGGTTACTGATGTTAATCTCGTGTTAGTACAAAATCAATTCGAAATTCAAACTTAAAATAAAGTCAAACGGTAAAGATTTTCAAAGGTTAAAACTAAAATGTTGGGGTGTTGCCAAATAATGCATATGTAATTATTGTGGAGAAACCACCCTTTTATAAGATGTTTAAAGGCTCTAAAGTAATTAAAACAGCAGCTATGACAATTAATTAAATGCCTTTTAAAAAATAATAATAATGCAAACTATTTTAATTAGGTGTCAAACTTTTTGGGGCAGTAGGTTAAATTATGACATTAATTTAGGAGATGTATTTATATTTTATAAAACAGAAAATAAAAGATTAAAATAGAAAAGAAAAGAGAAAAAGAAAAGAAAACAGGAAAAAGAAAATACATAAAAACAAAAACTGTGAAAGAAAAATAACTCCCCCCCGAATGGGCCTTTGGCCCAGCTTGGTCAGTGGGCTGAGCGGCCTGTCGGCCCACCCCGCTACCGCCTACTAGACTCCTCTCCCAGAAACCCTAACCCAGAACTCCACTCCCCACGCCTCCTCCTCCTCTCCCCACCCCATCTGGATCGACACCGGGCAACCGAGCCTCAACCTGCCGACGCCGCCGCCGAGGGCTACCTCGCCAGACCTCCCTCGCTGGATCTGGATCGGCACCGAGCCGATCCAGGCAAGCCGCCTCGCCGCCATTCACCGTCACCACGCTGGCCCTCGCCGCCGCCTGTCATGGAACCTTCCCACGGCTCCGCCTCCTCCTCATCGACGGCTCGCTTCTCCGGCGCCGCTGCCCCGCCGCCGCCTCCTCACGCCCGTTGCCTCGACCCCTTCTCCGCTGTTGTGAGACCCCGCTTCTTTCTCCCGTGCTCCAGTCATACCGCCGCCAGATGACGGCGCGGGCGCCGCACCTCACCTTCGACATACCAAGGCCCGCTCGGAGCGCGACTGAGACCCACCGCCCGTCCGCAGCCGCTTCCCCACACCGCTTCTCTTATGCTGCAGATACGGTGTTGCTTGTCGGCGCTTTTCTCACAGGTTCGCGTCGGAGTTCGGCCTTCGCCCATCGACCACATGCGCTGCCGTGGGCCGGCGATCGACGTCAGCAGCTCGCCCATGACTCGCCCGCTGGCGGCGCGCTACCACTGCTAGGCTATTGCCGCTGCCTCAAGGCGTGGCGCTTCTGGTCTGGCGCTTCGCAGCGCCCTACCAAGAACTCCGCTGATCACAACCATAGGCCCTCCAGGCAATGACCAAAGGGACCCGCCTGAAAACGATCACAAAATAAATAAATAAATAAAATAAAATAAAATTAATTAATTAATTAATTAATTAAGTTAACTAAGCTGCTTAATTAACTTAACTTTAGTTAACTCGATAGTTAACTAATTAAAATATAATTAGGTAAGTCGAGAATGACAGAGGGTTTCACTCTGCTGACCACCAAACTTTGACCGGTCAATGGGACCCCTTTGGCCCACATGTCACCTCTGGTACACCTATGTGTACACGTAACTGGTACCTGTAGCATTTTAACTTCTTTTTCAATTAAAATAATTTCGTAAACCGATTAAAACTTTGAAAATTAATATAAATTAAACCATAACTCGATGAAAATACTTTGTACATGAAAGTTGCTCAGATCGACGAGACGATCCGGATACACAATCCGCTCGTCCGCCACACATACCTAGCATAGCAAACACGCAACTTTCCTCCGGATCATCTGTCTAAAACGCTAAACACCGGGATACTTTCCTGATGTTTCCCCTTCACCCAGATCACCTCATACCGCGTTAGGGCACCCTAGCACCGATACTTGTCATGTCATGTATCGCTATGCATCTGTTTGCTTAAGTATTTATTGTTTCTTCCCCCTCTTCTCTCGCTAGACACCGAGACAGACGCCGCTGCTACCCAGTACGACTACGGAGTTGGCGACCCCTCCTTGTCTAAGCAACCAGGCAAGCCCCCCCCTTTGATCACCAGATATCGCCTACTCTTCTCTATACTGCTTGCATTAGAGTAGTGTGTCCTATAGCATGTTACTGCTATATACTTCTTGTCTGTAGCATGTTACTACTTTCAATTAATCCTATACTGCTGCATAGCGTGTCCTTGCTACTACTGTTGTTACCTTTATCTGCTATCCTACTGCTTAGTATAGGATGCTAGTGTTCCATCAGTGGCCCTACACTCTTGTCCGTCTGCCATTCTATACTATCGGGCTGTGATCACTTCGGAGGTGATCACGGGCATATACTATATACTTTACATCGTTACATTACCGTGATATCGTTCGGAGATGGGGCTGAAAGGACAGTGGCTCCATCCCAGTAGAGGTGGGCCTGGGTTCCCGACGGCCCCGATCGTTACTTTATGGCGGAGCGACAGGGCAGGTTGAGACCACCTAGGAGAGAGGTGGGCCTGGCCTGGTCGGCGTCATGGATACTTAACACGCTTAACGAGATCTTGGTATTTGAACCGAGTCTCGCCATTTGGTCTATACGCACTAACCATCTACGCGGAGTAGTTATGGGTATCCCGCGTCGTGGTATCACCAAGCCTTCATGACGCCAATGATCGAGCGGCGCGCTACGATTGGACTGAACGCTGTTAGGCTAGGTTCTGCTCGCCGCCCACGCAACTGCAGTGTGCATTGGGCGATGGGCCTGCACTGTGCGCTTAGGTTTAGACCGGCGTCTGGCCTCTCTGTTGTGCCTAGGTGGGGCTGGGGCGTGTTGATCTTCCGCGCCGGGCATGACCCAGAAAGTGTCCGCCAAATGGGATCAAGCGTGTTGGGTTATGTGGTGCACCCCGCAGGAAGTTAATCTATTCAATAGCCGTGATCTTCTGTAATGTGATCTACTTGGAGTTGTACCTTGACCTTATGACAACTAGAACCGGATACTTAATAAAACACACCCTTCCAAGTGCGGATACAACCCGTGGTCGCTCTCTCTCGTGGTTACGAGGAGGGATCGCGGGTAGGATTATGCTATACGATGCTACTTGGAGGACTTCACCGCTCTCTTCTACATGTTGCAAGACGGAGGCTGCTGTAGCGTAGTCTTCGACGTGATTAGATATCCCCTCTTATTCCGCATTCTGCAGCTTCACCATCGATATGGCCCTTTACACATATATCCATGCATATGTAGTGTAGCTCCTTGCTTGCAGTACTTTGGATGAGTACTCACGGTTGCCTTGTTCCCCTTTCCCCCTTTCTTTACCCGACATCGCAACCAAATGATGGAGCCCAGAGCGACGCCACCGTCGATGACGACTACTACCCCGAGGTGCCTACTACCACGCAGCCCTACCGACGACGCACCGTGAGTAGTTAGGAGGATCTCAGTCGGAGGCATGCGCCTCTTCGATCTCAGATCCCGCTTTGTGCTAGCCATCTTATGGCAACTTGTTTAACTTATGTTTGTACTCAGATATTGTTGCTTCCGCTGACTCGCCTATGATCGAGCACTTGTATTTGAGCCCTCGAGGCCCCGGCTTGTATTATGATGCTTGTATGACTTATTTATGTTTTAGAGTTGTGTTGTGATATCTTCCCGTGAGTCCCTGATCTTGATCGTACACATTTGCGTGCATGATTAGTGTACGATTGAATCGGGGGCGTCACAAGTTGGTATCGAGCCGATCGCTGTAGGAATCCCCTTTCCAACTCCTTGGCGAAGTCGAGTCTAGACGTTGCAAAACTTTTACTAACATGGTCAGCGCCCATGGGCCCACGCCGCCATTGGGTGGTATTAGGATCTTTTACTCCTCGACCTTTACTCGGGACTCGATCTCTCCTCTATTCGGGTTAAATGAATTTTACTAAATCTAACATTAGGATCTCGTTATCACTTTCACCCGGAGAGCCCCTTATTATCGATGATCGCCGGTCGCACTGTAAGACCTCAAGATGCTCTCCGCCGTTAACTCGAGAACTTGTGTTCATCGCGCTTGCAATTCCCTTCCACCGTAAACCCTTATGGATAACTACTTGCAGTTGTTATTCTTACATTCATCCCCAGTTGGTCTTGTTATTACAAGATACCCCGAAACACTCGTCATTGTTTGATAATCCTTTGATCTTACCGCCTTGCTGTTCTTTGTCACCTGAATACCCCTACGGTTAATTCTCGCACTTATCGAGTATCCGCTCATCCCACAGTTGTTCAGGTGTTTCACAAAAGTCTTCAAAATAATATTCGATCTTCCGAAAATCCTCTAGGGCCTTTGGCTCTTGAAATTCTTGCTTGCTTGCTTGCATTATGGTTAATCCCATAAGTCTCGTAGTCATATTGACATTCCTTGTCATTATCATTTTGAGTCTGTTGACTCAATATGTTTGCGAATACACGCAATCATCATTGATCCTTATAAATTACCTTTCCGGCTGAGCTGCCATTCTTTTAACTGGAATTGGTTCTCGACCAATCCAATTGTCGTTGATTGTACCCTAAGGCTATTCAACTTATCCACCCCTAATCGGAGCATTGCTTCTGATCCCTTGATTTGGAAATCATAATTCCTTGCATTTGACAATTGAGTTAGTCAGTTGTTTCTATAATATGCTTCCTCTAGTTGAGTACCGATGCTCACGTCAGATCCCTTGTGGACCACCAGATCCTTTGTTGGATTTTATCTGACAACGCCCTTCATATTCGATAACCTTGTGAGCCTTTCCTCTGTTACATAATGCCTTTGGTAAATTGTATCCTCTGCTTTCTCAACCTTGCTCTGCCTTCGAGCTTGAGTTAATTACTTCTAAAGATTCTGGTATATGATTCTAAGATGCCCCGATGGGTTGAATCTATGCCTTCCTTAATATGTGCGAACTCGAAAGTTTTCACGAGTCATACTCTTCTGGTATTTTGCCAGATAAAATTTCAACACTACAACTTCATTGAACGCGAGAAGTGAATGAAAGGTTGTGCATTGGAGAAGTGGGAGTCGACCTTGAACTTTGTGTTCATGCCCATGGACACGATACACATCTTCTCATCGAAGCTTCTTTTAAAATTAATTATTCCCTTGATATAAGATCATCTTATATCCGGATCCGCCTTTTGCAATCGTGGTTCCGCCATGTTCTCCTTTAAATACCATTTCTCGTGCAAGTTTAAGCATTTGTCTTCTGCAGAGCAATGCCCCAGTCCAACCTCTACTTTGATCTGTCATCGAGTATTACCCCATGGTATCTCGAGATTATCATGGAACTGCATAACTTTTTATGAGTTCATCAAGTACTACCTTCTCACCGATTCCAATTTTTCACGGGCTCTGAGTTATTATACACTCAAAGACACCGATAACTGAACCGAGTCCGCACTATGGTTCAACAACTCTTCAGTAAGCTTCTATAAGTACGAGTTTGTACCCGATCACGCCATTCCTAGCCTGTTTGGCTATATCATTGTCGTGATGATTTTAACTGTGCTACCCGGTCCTTCTTCTCGGAGCACAATTTTTGACGATGAACTAACCTTACGTCGATCCTCATCGTCATATCATTTCGCCTTGAACAACAAGCTTGGTTTCGAAGTTTGTGTCGCACTCCATTGTTCCAATGACTTTTGGCTTCATCATTTCCGTTGACTTGATGTCACCGCCGATCGCTTACATCTTCTCGAAACCTCTCGACAAATGTGTCGTGATCATCATCAACATTCTGGGTCTTCCAAGATATCTATCAATTTTGATGAGAAATACCATCCTTGACCCTCGATGGTTTGTATTATCATCGGCAACGCAATGCCCTCCTCCAACACAAACCTGCTCATGTTTTGTGTATTACCTTGAGTTCCTTCCTACCCCGCTTGTGTTATGTTCTACTTTGGAATATTGCCATCTTTTATGTCAAGGATGTCATGGGATTTCACCACCTCTTAAGAATTCTTGGTATTGTGATACTTCTCACCATCACCATTTTTCTTGGTCCCTGTCTTGAATCCAACAAGTGGACGGTGTCGTTTGGATGCCTTCCTTCTAGCAACCCTATTGCTTTGAAGTTAATGGTCGACATTTCATTATTAGACCATTGGTTACCGAATCACCATTACAACATTGGTCGTGCAACCCAACCCATATTTCGGGCGCACCTTTCCACCAATGTTTAATTGAGTATGTTTTCCTCGAGCATACCTCATTATATCATTTGATCTGACAAATGCTATCTCCCTGTTCACATAATTGTGGTAATCCATCTTTTGGAAATCCCAATGAATTTTCGCTGAGTTCATCAGTCCACCTCCTCATTCTCTCCTTGGTTTAATGATGAACTCATGATTCAGAACTTGCTTCCATAGTTATTCCCGGGAAGCTTGCAACTCCATCACGTCAAATTGAGTTGCACCCTTCCTTCTCAGGCATCATGAGTCTGGGGTATCCTAACACCAATCAGATCTAAATCTCGGGTCAGATATGATGGTTTGAACATATTTTTAGGAGTTATAACATTGGTCTCTATATGGCCCGGTAAGGTGATGTCATGCCTAGCACACATGGCTGGGGAACCCAATGTTATAATAGCCCCTCTTTTCAGCAAGGTTAGTCATTCTTCCATAAGGAAATTGTAAGACTTATTCTATAAGACGTTCCTGATGGATCCTTTGTGAATACAAAGTCTGACCTTTGCTTGAAGACCATGTCAATGCTATCTCGAAGCATGTCTATGGTACCCCGATTTTCAACAAGATCATTTGAAGCCCAATGCTAAGTGTTTCCTGCTCAACTATCCAAACACCGTTGTATGGGTAATGTCATGAAAAATTCTCTCCCCTACCTAAAGAGTTTTCTACATTATGTCCTGACATGGATATCATGCTCTGCTTGTCCTTGGGAAGGATATACCCTTGAAATATGTGTTTAAACATATTTTCCTTTCCATTGTTCTGTTTAATCTGATGATCATATTTTCCTTTCATTGTTGGTTTAACCTTTCTTGTGATCTATATGATCTGAGCAGTAATATTCTCCTGCTTATGTAAACACCTCGTTGTACAATTCTCACAAGAAGACCTGTTTCTAATGTTGATGACATTTCGTAGCCACCGACGGACGGAACTTTGCCTAGTGGTCCGCCTCGCTCAACGAAAGGTGAAAATGGTTCTCTTCGTCCCTTGCCCTTGGTATCGACGTTGTTGCCGACTTAATCGACAAAGGCTACCTCGACATGCCTTGCTTGCATGATCACGCAAGACGCTCCACCCTTCCTACTTTAACCCACATGTTGGGGCCTATAACCCACAGCCCACCAGGATCAAAACCCGACTCTCCTGTACACCCTCATGTTACCAAAGTTATTCCTCGCGCGTGGACTCGTATGAAATTCATGAGCCACCTACCGATGAGATCATCAATTCTGGTATCAGACGCAATACTTATTCTCGTTGCCCTGACACCCTTTCACCTTCTGATTAGGCATCGAACGATTGCCTATCCGTTTGAAACTTCTCATGGTACCCTCTTACTTTGCTCTCGATATCTTCTTAAGTTCCAATCGGGAGATACTTATGCTTCTTCCCTGGGTTAACCGACTAAGGCTCAATCTTGTTAGAATCCTTCCATATAGAGTTTTCCTTTCTTACCCTTTCGTAAGTACGGTGAAGATCCTGAAGGAAGGACGACAAACTTCATCATGATGACCTGAAGCAGAAAAATGAAGACATCAATGTAATGGATCGACCACTTCGAGAAGAGCAACCAAGAACGAGAAGATTCGATAGAAATCCGTAACCAGATCTTTCACCCTTACTTCCCCTCTTAAATCTCGGGACGAGATTTCTTGTAGTGGAGGAGAATTGTGACGCCCGGATAATTAGGCTACAGTAATCCCACGTTAATGATGCCACGTCACCACGGTTACTGATGTTAATCTCGTGTTAGTACAAAATCAATTCGAAATTCAAACTTAAAATAAAGTCAAACGGTAAAGATTTTCAAAGGTTAAAACTAAAATGTTGGGGTGTTGCCAAATAATGCATATGTAATTATTGTGGAGAAACCACCCTTTTATAAGATGTTTAAAGGCTCTAAAGTAATTAAAACAGCAGCTATGACAATTAATCAAATGCCTTTTAAAAATAATAATAATGCAAACTATTTTAATTAGGTGTCAAACTTTTGGGGCAGAGGTTAAATTATGACATTAATTTAGGAGATGTATTTATATTTTATAAAACAGAAATTAAAAGATTAAAATAGAAAAGAAAAGAGATAAAGAAAAGAAAACAGGAAAAAGAAAATACATAAAACAAAAACTGTGAAAGAAAATAACCTCTCGATCGGGCCTTGGCCCAGCTTGGCAGTGGCTGAGCGGCTGTCGGCCCACCCCTGCGCGCCCGCCTACTAGACTCCTCTCCCAGAAACCCTAACCCAGAACTCCACTCCCCACGCCTCGCCCTCCTCTCCCAACCCCATCTCGATCGACACCGGGCAACCGAGCCTCAACCTGCCGACGCCGCCGCCTCGAGGGCTACCTCGCTGACCTCCCCTCGCTGGATCTGGATCGGCACCGAGCCGATCCCGGTGCCCGCCGCCGCCATTCAACGCCACCACCACGCCCGGCCCTGCCGCTTCGTCAAGGAACCTCCCCGCCGGTCTCCTCCTCTCATCGACGGTTCGCTTCTCTCGCGCCCGCCGCTTCGCCGCCTCCTCACGCCTGCTTGCCTCGACCCTTCTCCGCGCCAGAGACCCCGCTTCTCCTTCTCCCCGCTTCCCAGGCCGCCGCTGCCAGATGACGGCGCGGGCGCCAGCACCTCACCTCACTCGCCCAAGCCCGCTTGAGCGCACCGAGACCCACCGCTTCGTCCGCAGCCGCTTCCCCACACTGCTCTCATGGCGTTGCCAGATACGGTGTTGCTTGTCGGCGCTTTTCTCACAAGGCTGCCGGAGCTCCGGCCTTCGCCATCGACCACACGCTGTCGTCGCGGGCGACCGACGCCGCTGCTCGCTCATGACCTCGCTGCTGCCGGCCAAGGCGCCCGCCCTGTTAGGCTATTGCCGCGGCCTCAAGGCGTCGCCCTTGCGGTCTGGCGCAGCCCCTCAAGCCAAGAACCCGCTGATCACAAGGCCATTAGGCCCTCCAGGCAGGTGACCAATGGGACCCGCCTAAAACGATCACAAAATAAATAAATAAAATAAAATAAAATAAAAAATAATTAATTAACTTAATTAAGCTGCTTAATTAACTTAACTTTAGTTAACTCGATAGTTAACTAATTAAAATATAATTAGGTAAGTCACAGAATGACAGAGGGTTTACCTCGCTGACCACCAAACTTTGACCGTCAATCGGGACCCCTTTGGCCCACATGTCACCTCTGGTACACCTATGTGTACACGTAACTGGGTACCAGTAGCATTTTAACTTCTTTTTCAATTAAAATAATTTCGTAAACCGATTAAAACTTTGAAAATTAATATAAATTAAACCATAACTCGATGAAAATACTTTGTACATGAAAGTTGCTCAGATCGACGAGACGAATCCGATACGCAGTCCGCTCGTCCGCCACACATCCCTAGCATAGCAAACACGCAACTTTCCTCCGGATCATCTGTCTCAAAACGCTAAACACCGGGATACTTTCCTGATGTTTCCTTCACCGGATCACCTCATACCGCGTTAAGGCACCCCTAGCACCGATACTTGTCATGTCATGTATCGCTATGCATCTGCTTGCTTAAGTATTTATTGTTTCTTCCCCTCTTCTCTCGCTAGACACCGAGACCGACGCCATTGCTACTCAAAGACGACTACGGAGTTGACGACCCCTCCTTCTTGTCTAAGCAACCAGCAAGCCCCCCTTCGATCACTGTGATATCGCCTACTCTTCTCTATACCGCTTGCATTAGAGTAGTGTAGCATGTTACCGCTTTCGCTAATCCTATACCGCTGCATAGCCTGTCCTTACTACTACAAGTTGTTACCTTTATCTCGTTATCCTATCGCTTAGTATAGGATGCTAGTGTTCCATCGGTGGCCCTACACTCTTGTCCGTCCGCCATGCTATACTCATCGGGCTGTGATCACTTCGGAGATGATCACGGGCATATACTATATACTTTACATCGTTACATTACCTCGTGATACTGCTCGGAGATGGGGGCTGAAAGGACAGTGGCTCCATCCGGTAGAGGTGGGCCTGGGTTCCGACGGCCCCGATCACGTTACTTTATGGCGGAGCGACAGGGCAGGTTGAGACCACCTAGGAGAGAGGTGGGCTGGCCTGTCGGCGTGCGTCATGATACTTAACACGCTTAACGAGATCTTGGTATTTGATCCGAGTCCGCCATTTGGTCTATATGCACTAACCATCTACGCGGAGTAGTTATGGGTATCCCGCGTCGTGGTATCACCAAGCCTTCGTGGACGCCAATGATCGAGCGGCGCGCGATTGGACTGGAACGCCTGTTAGGCTAGGTTCTGCTTCGCCGCCCACGCAACATGCAGTGTGTGCATTGGGCGATGGGCCTAGACCCTGTGGCGCTTAGGTTTAGACCGGCGTCTGGCCTCTCTCACAGTTTAGGTGGGTCTGCGACGTGTTGATCTTCCGCACGGGCATGGCCCAGAAAGTGTGTCCGCCAAATGGGATCAAGCGTGTTGGGTTATGTGGTGCACCCTGCAGGAAGTTAATCTATTCAATAGCCGTGATCTTCGGTAACAGGACGACTTGGAGTTGTACCTTGACCTTATGACAACTAGAACCAAATACTTAATAAAACACACCCTTCCAAGTGCGACATAAACCCGTGGTCGCTCTCTCGTGGTTACGAGGAGGGGTTCGCGGGTAGGATTATGCTATACGATGCTACTTGGAGGACTTCACCGCTCTCTTCTACATGTTGCAAGACGGAGGCTGCTGTGGTTTAGTCTTCTACATGATTAGATATCCCCCTCTTATTCCGGCATTCTGCAGTTCAGTCCACTGATATGGCCCTTTACACATATATCCATGCATATGTAGTGTAGCTCCTTGCTTGCGGGTACCTTGGATGAGTACTCACGGTTGCCTTGTTCCCCCTTTCCCCCCTTTCTTTACCCGATTGCTGCAACCATACAATGGAGCCTAGGAGCCAGACGCCACCGTCGATGACGACTACTACCCGGAGGTGCCTACTACCACGTGCAGCCCGCTGACGATGACCAGGAGTAGTTAGGAGGATCCTGCAGAGGCCTGCGCCTCTTCGATCTCAGATCCCGCTTTGTGCTAGCCATCTTATGGCTACTTGTTTAACTTATGTCTCAGATCAGATATTGTTGCTTCCACGACTCGCCTATGATCGAGCACTTGTATTCGAGCCCTCTGGCTTGTATTATGATGCTTGTATGACTTATTTATGTTTTAGAGTTGTGTTGTGATATCTTCCCGTGAGTCCCTGATCTTGATCGTACACATTTGCGTGCATGATTAGTGTACGATTGAATCGGGGGCGTCACACACACTCTCTCTCTCTCTCTCTCTCGTTTCTTGAGATGTCACGGTCTTGATGTATCACGGGCTTTGTTAATATAGTCGGATCATATGGTGTTTTCCCCTCTCTATCTTGTTGTGATGAATTGAGCTTTTCCCTTTGAGATTTCATTATTATCGGATTGAATACTTTTATGGAATTGAGAACACTTGATATATGTCTTGCAATTGAATACTTGTGCTGACAATGGGGTATCGTATTGATTCACTTGATATATGTTTTGGCACTCAACTCGCGGATTCCCAAGGTGACATTGCGGTAATCTATGCATAGGGGTTGATGCACGTTCTTGTCTTTGTTTCTCCGGTAGAAATCTTGGGGCGCTCTTTGAAGTTCTTTGTGTTGGATTGAGTATTATGAATATGAATCTGCTTTGGTGTTATTTTAGTACGAACTCTAGGATAGATCGAACGGAAAGAATATCTTTGTGTTATTTTAGTACGGACTCTTGAATAGATCGAACGGAAAGAATAACTTTGAGGTGGTTTCGTACCCTACAAACTATTTATTCTCATGTTCTCCACTAGATAGGAACTTTGGAGTGATTCTTCGTTGCATATTGAGGGATGGTTATATGATCCAATTATATTAGCACTGTTGAGAGATTGCACTAGTGAAAGTACGGACCCTACACTGGTGCGCGTTGGTCCTAAACAAGCAGTTCTTTACCCCTTCCCGCGACGGCATTTGAACCGTCGCCAAGTGAGTGTGGGCGATAGGGGGGTCCTTCCCACACGACCCGAAAACCGTCGCGGATATGCCCTCCGGCACACATGTTTGGCAAATGAGGTCGTAGGCGACAAGAAGCCAAATACGGAAATACGTCAAGAGAGCTAAAAAATACAATTATACGGTGAAATTGTTTCCGTCGCAAGTACATCCCACACAAATACCCCCGCTAAATGTTTCTATTCAGATGCACATCCCACACAGTCGTTCTAAGGAAAACGTTTCCGTTCACAGGTACATCACACACAATTTTTCCCGTTAAATCATTTGCGTTATTGAATGTACCACACACGGTCCATAGAAGAAACTGTTTGGCAAAGGCTGTCCATCAGACACAATTTTATGTGGTAAACGTTTGCGCAAGGTGGTATAACGCAAATAGTTTTCAAGAGAAAGTCATGTGTGATTATTCATTGATCCAACACGGTTTATTCCTAGAAACTGTGTGCGTTGCCTGAGGTCATCGCCCACGGTATTTTTTCAACAATCGTTTGCAATAGCAAAACACAATTAGCATGCTAATTCGCCATTAGCAAGATAATTATCTGATTATTCATAATACATTTATTAATCTAATTGACATTTCATATTAAGCACACAATATATTTCATTTCCATATTAAGGAAGCAGAATTTCATAATTGAAATACATCAGAGTACAACATGATATAGCTTTAGCACTCAGCTACCCCATTACACAACCGCACTCAAAGAAGAAGTTAAACATGCAACATGTAGAACCTTTCAAATTAGCATCATAGACGGTATATAGACAGATGCATCTCATCCGAAAACTCTGAAGCGGAAGGCTAATATTGAGCCTTCATTCATGTTGAAGGTCTTTGCAACTTTAGGCCAAGGCTCGTGGATGATCGACCGTCCGCCCTTCGCCCTCTTCAGAACACTTCAATATTGAACCGTGGGTGTTGTATGAAAACCTTCCTCGCCTCTGGCCATAGAGGTGGTTTGGGAGGTAATCATCAGTGAACTTCTTTGGAAAGGCCTGAAAACAAGGATGTGCATAAATATCTTGTCTATATTGGAAATGGGGCAAAGGAATAAAAAAAGGCAAGGTATAATAGTTAGTACCATCTTGTAGTGAACTAATGTCTTCTTCATTGTGCAGACAAAGATCTTGTTGTTTTTTGTCGCTAATTTCTTTATTCTAACAATCTTTCTGAGTTTGTTGATTTGATTGATATTCATGGACAACTCATTTCCCCATATGCAAAAAGGGTCGAACAGTGGGTCAAAACCTCTGACAGCAGGACCTACATGTACAAGACCGAATTGTTAAAAACCAAAATATTAGAATTGTTCCTGCAATTGCACAATAAATGTCTATTAGACAACGGACCATGCATGTGCTAACCTCGATTGTAAACCTCAGTGCTTCCCATTGTTTCCCTGCAACACATATAAGGTAGTTAGTCATCAGGTTAAGTAAGGGCTCGCATGCTATCAGTAAAATATGTTGATGAAAAATAAGCACATTGCAGATTCATTAGATTAATTGAAGACACACGGAAAACCCATTTACCCAAACCAATGTAGCGACCAGACCTCAAACAGTCTGATCTCTGTGCTCAAGTGTCATCCTCGATCAAGAATGCCGACAGACACAAGACTCAAGGATTTATAACAGAGTAGCAATCACACACTTATTACAACAAATGTCTCAAGAGAGAACTTAACAAAATAAATATGGCTTAAGGCCATCTAATAACGATAAAAAATGTAAGGCTTGGAAGAATAAGCGAGTCCATCAACTCCAACGGCATCATCGAGTATAGAACCACGACCTAAGCACCTTACTGTCGTTCGAAAAGTCCGCAACATGAAACGTTGCAGCCGAAAATGGGTCAAGACATGGAATATGCCGCAAAGTAACACATAGAGAATAATGAAAGAATATGCCTATACTACATGCATATATGGCTGGTGGAAAGCTCTATGGTTACAGTTTTGCGTAAAGCCAATTTTTCCCTACTGCAAAGGAATAAATTTTATTTAACTATCATGGTGGTTGTTGAACATTGAGAATGGTTGACAGCATCCTCAATCCCAATTAAAGTACTCATTAACAACCCAACAATATTAATTAGAGTAACATGATGAGATTCACATGATATCCAAGTACTAGATACTCAAGATGTCCATAACCGGGGACACGGCTAACCATGATTAGTTTATACACTCTGCAGAGGTTTGTGCACTTTTCCCCACAAGACACGATCTCCTCCGCTTGATTTCTCGCACTACATGGTGTTTGAGAAACGGATGACCGAGACATAGTCTTCGTAAGCGCTTAGCACCTTACGTATGGGTAGACCGCACCAACCTACAACCCCTACATCAGCTAGTCTACCCGTAAGAGTTCGCACAACTTAGTCAACTATGCTAGAGCCCATAGTAGCATGTGGCTGCACACGGAAGTTTCTACCATGAATAATCTCATGATCCCTTTGAGCCTGGGTGGCGGTCCAAGAAAAACAGTAAGTCCTCGAAACCAGTGCCTCAATCCACCCAGATGTGTGTTTAAGTTGCCACCTTAAATAAACCATTAATTTAACAATCTCACATCTGTCATGGATACACTCACCCAATCCACGTCTACTAGCATAGCATGGCATAATAAGCAAACGTAGAAGTAACTCCCAAAGGTTTGATAATAAACAGGAAATAGGTACTACCTCATCTACTTCCCATCCCACAATTTAATTAGATCCTAATCATGAAATGTTTGAGGATTGATCTAATGCAATAAAACTGGGTAGTAGAAAAGGTATGATCAAAGTTTTACTTGCCTTGCTGATGATCCGCGAAACCTAGAGACTCAAAGTAACAGGCGGCGCACTCCGGGTATTCTATCACAGACAAACAAACAAGCATACAATAAGTACTCATCTAATGCACAGGTAAAACTCAAACAAAAGATCTAACCAGAAAGTTCAACTTAAGAACTCCGGTTTGCAAAAAGAATCAAATCAAACGAAGCAACGAAAGTCAAACGACGAAAGAAAACAGCTCCGTTTTACTAATCTGGATCTAAGTCAAATTTTAACAGAAGCAAAAACTTGTTTAAGTTGGTTATTCAGAAAGAGGGTTTCGAGACGAAACTCCATGCGCTTGAATCGCCTGATTCCGATAAACGAGCGAAAAGTTGTACTAAAACGAAAATCGGATCGGAAATCGCGATCGAAAAATCGCGGATTAAATCCGAGAAAAGAAAACGACGAATAGGTTAACGAATCTAACGCTCGTTAACTAGAGCTAATCTGACGAACACGTTCGTTAAAACGAACGAACGAGCGATCGCTCGCTATTTAACCGAACCGCAAAATAAAAAAAACCGATCTAATAAAAAACGGAAACTAAGAAAAAAAGCGATTTAAAACTAAAACCGATCGGTTTTATAAAAACCGCACGGATTACGAGGCGGCGGTGAACCTCGGCGGCGGTTCGGCGAGGCGGCGGCGCGTTAGGGTTAGGGTTAGGTTTTTGGCGGGCGGCGGCCGTGGCCAAGCGGCAAGGCAAGGTGGGTCAGGCGGGCGGTGGGCTTGGGCGCCAAGGCGGTTATTTAAAGGTTGCCCCATGAGTCCCTTCTGCACGGCCCGTAGGTCGGTTCGCTTTTTTAAATAAATAATTTCACAGAAAATCAAACGAAAGAAATACTAAACGGACTCCAAAATCCCGAAATAATTTTCCCGCTTCTAAAACCAAGTTTAACTAGATGAACATTTATTTGGGGCCTAAATGCAATTTTGAAAAACACACATTTTTCCTAATTTGAAATAAAATGGCGAAAAACTCCAAAATAAAATCTTATTTGATTTTATTGTTAAATCCTCATTATTTCTTTATTTTGGGAAAGTCATTTTATTCCCTCTCTCATATTTTTGTAGTAGAAATAATTGAAGATAAAATAATTAAAATCAAATGATCCTATTTTCAAAATTTGAGAAAACTCAAATATGAAAATAACGAAATCCTCAACTCTCTCCGTGGGTCCTTGAGTTGTGTAGAATTTCTAGGATCGAGCCAACAATGCAAGCAAAAATATGATATGCAATGATGATCTATGTATAACATTCCAAATAAAAAATTTGGGATGTTACAACCAAGCATGATTAAGAACTAGGAAATATAGCACTTGTATATGTTTCTTATGTATTAAGTGCAGCCAAATTCGATTTATTCCTCACATGCACAACAATACAAAATTCTACCCACGACAATTGGAAATCGCATTGCAGAATTGAACCAAGCAGTTAACTAAACACCACAACAAATGAACCAAACATTAACTGAGCACCATATTGCACAATATAACATACTCCTAATAGAAGATCAGAGAGTTAACCAAACAGTTAATTACAACCAATTGTAGCAATTGTATTTGTTTCTCATGTATTTACTATAGCCAAATTCAATTTATTCCTCACATGGTATACAATAACAGAATGCACCCACAATTTTGTAAATATAAATTTGATTTATTTCTCACATGGAAGACAATACAAATTTGCAGCCTCAAGAATTGAACATCACATTTGCGTAATTGAACCAAACAGTTAATCAAGACGACAACTAATTAACAAAACAGTTAATAAGTGAGCACCACACTGCATTTACATATAGAACATATACACTAGAGCAACAGATTGCATGGTGAAATTAGATAGCACAATTCACTAGAATTTGTGAAGGAAAGGCGGGAGCAACACACGCAACGGGTAAACTGAGCATGCTTAACCGGCGTAGCTAGTAATTGGCAAGGTGCTCCTTCAAGATCTGGGGGTCGGCACGAATGGCAGCAATCGCGACCTCATCCGCTGCAGTGGCCGCGATTTGCTTCTCCGCTGCCAAATGCTCCTTGAGGTCCCGGCTATATCAAGGCACCATGGCTTAGGCCGACACTTTTTGGTGGAGGGTCGGTGATTTGGTGGAAGGTGTCGGCGCTCAAGGCCGTGGTCGGGGCATGTCGGATGTGGAAGGAGGAGGAGGATGGGGGTCGGGTGTGGATTACCTGCCTGGATAGAGGAGGCCGAGGAGCGTGAAGGAGGGTCGTCAGCGAGGAGGCGGCGGCATTGCAAGCAAGGAGTGAAGGTTTCAACTTGGAAAGGAAGGCGGAAAGAGGGGAAATGTGGCTTTTGGTAAGGGAGAGGGGCCGGGGTGGTAGATATTTCCGCCGAAAGTTTAAAATTTGGAATCGCTTCACCAAAAAATCATGGCCAGAAGTGTCATCGGACACGGTCCCTTATTCGAACTGTATGATATGTGGACATCACAAACGATTCAGATAGCTTAACCCGTGTGTGATGAGTTTGAATGTCAAAATTTTGGTTCAATTTCCATGGTTACAGTGGTCATCCACGCTATTGCATAATTTGGGTACACAAAGGAGACTACAGCACACCCACACTTCTTAATCGAGCAAGTTCAGCAATTAAACAGAGCTAGCTGACCTAAACATTACTCTAACAAATTAAAGACCGGCGCTCTTAATTAAACAAAACAAAGAGTACTACTAAGGCTGGTGCTCGTCGATCTCCGCCGCCGCCTCCATGTCCAGCTCGTGCCCGACGGTCTCCTGGGAAAGGGGCTCCATGGTATCCATCGCACCATACTTGGCAAGCATCTCGCCATCCGCGTCCGCCATCTCTTTGGAAAAGGCCGCCACGAGCTGGGCATGGGCGGACGCGATCTGAGCTTGGACGGGCTCCATAGTCGCAAGGTATGCGGCGGAGGAACGAACGGCTGCTTGAACGCTCTCGGCGATTGCCAACTCTTCGGCTGTGGGTTGCTGACCATTGTCGGAGAAGCTTCGTTCGATTTGTGCGGTGACCGCCAGGAGCTGGGCGTGGGCGGCCTCGACATGGTCGTGGGCGGCCTCCATCAGGGCTAAGGCCACCACTGTGGAACGGACAGCTGCTGTGCCGCTCTCGCCTGTTGCTATCCCCGTGGCAGATGTTGCTTCCCCCACCTAAGAAGCAACAGTGACCATTTGGGCTGCCTTTGCCGCCCGGTTGCAAATTACGGCCGAGCAATCGTCGGAGTGGGCCACCAAAGTTGCCCTCACGACGCGGGTCCACGTGCCCATCTTTCACCGGCGACGATTGAACGGTGAAATGATATTTGGGGAGCGAGCTAGTGTGCTTGAGATGCCGGCTGTGGATTGTAGCCGACGCACCTTCTCGCGTAAGCCATAGGCGTACTATACACCGACGGCACTCCAAGATATATTGTACTACATCTCACACGGTTGCTGATAATAAAATGTGTGTGATCTACTTGATTTTTCATCTTGATTTGAATTACATAATGGGATCACAGCGGCAATGGACAGTGTTTGAATTACTAGACCTTTTATATGGAGTGAACATGCAACTATACGTGCGTCGTAAAAGAATTGGAATTATTCAGGGTTCGTTTGAACATTTTATACATTAAATTGGTTTTCTAGCCATGTCAGGTGAACAATTCAAATTTGAACTACATGCACATGCTCCAGTGCATATAAATTGGTTGAAAATTCAAATTTGTGTCCTTGGGTGCATGCTTATGTCCCATGCAAGAAATGGGAATGAATTTCAAACACCAGGGCACCGTTGATTGCCGGCAAAACATTGGGATGCCTGGTTTTTAAATTCTAGTAAATACAAAACTCGTCTGAAATTCATGAAACATGGCATGCTATCATGGAGCGGCATCAACATGCCGTGGTACAAATTTTTTCCCATTTGGGGCAGGTTTGGGTATATGATTCTCACAAACCGTAGCTTCTCACAACAAGCATGATGGTTTTCGGTAGGGAACGTCCCACCTTTGGGGACGAAATGATGACCATTGCCTCTTATTGCTTTCAAATTTTTTTCTCGTGTCAACATAGAACAACAGGAGTGTTGTGTGATTTTTTGTGTTTTTTCTGGGTTCGTTTGGACATTTTTATGCATTAACTGAGTTTTCAATGCATTTTATGTGCATAATTCAAATTTTAACTACATGCACATGCTCCAGTGCATATAAATTGGTTCAAAAATCAAATATGTGTCCTTGGGTGCATGCTTAGCTCCCATGCAAGAAAAGGGAATGAATTTCAAACACCGGGGCACCGTTGATTGCCGGAAAAACATTGAGATGCCTGGTTTTTAAATTCTAGTAAATCCAAAACTCGTCTGAAATTCATGAAACTTGGCATGCTATCATGGAGCGGCATCAACATGCCGTGGTACAACTTTTGTCCCATTTGGGGCAAGTTTGGTTTTGTGCTTCTCACAAACTGGAGCTTCTCACAATAAGCATGATGGTTTTCGGTAGGGAACGTCCCACCTTTGGGGATGAAACGATATCCATTGCCTCTTATTGCTTTCAGTTTTTTTTTCTCGTGTCAACATAGAACAACATGAGTGTTGTGTGAATTTTTATGATTTTTCGGGGTTCGTTTGGACAATTTTATGCATTAACTGAGTTTTCAATGCATTTTATGTGCATAATTCAAATTTGAACTACATGCACATTCTCTAGTGCATATAAATTGGTTGAAAAATCAAATCTGTGTCCTTGGCTGCATGCTTAGGTCCCATGCAAGAAATGGGAATGAATTTCAAACATCGGGGCACCGTTGATTACCGGCAAAACATTGAGATGCCTGGTTTTTAAATTCTAGTAAGTCCAAAACTCGTCTGAAATTCATGAAACTTGGCATGCTATCATGGAGCGGCATCAACTTGCCGTGGTACAAATTTTTTCCGATATGGGGTAGGTTTGGGTATATGCTTCTCACAAACCGGAGCTTCTCACCATAAGCATGATGGTTTTCGGTAGGGAACGTCCCACCTTTGGGGACGAAATGATATCCATTGCCTCTTATTGCTTTCAATTTTTTTCTTGTGTCAACATAGAACAACAGTAGTGTTGTGTGAATTTTTGTTATTTTTTGGCGTTCGTTTGGACATTTTTATGCATTAACTGAGTTTTCAATGCATTTTATGTGCATAATTCAAATTTGAACTACATGCACATGCTCCACTACATAAAAATTGGTTGAAAACTCAAATCTGTGTCCTTTGGTGCATGCTTAGGTCCCATGCAAGAAATGGCAATGAATTTCAAACACCGGAGCACCGTTGATTGCCGGCAAAACATTGAGATGCCTGGTTTTTAAATTCTAGTAAATCCGAAACTTGTCTGATATTGATGAAACTTGGCATGCTATCATGGAGCGGCATCAACATGTCGTGGTACAATTTTTGTCTCATTTGGGGCAGGTTTGGGTATATGCTTCTCACAAACTGGAGCTTCTCACAACAAGCATGATGTTTTTCGGTAGGGAACGTCCCACCTTTGGGGATGAAACAATATCCATTGCCTCTTATTGCTTTCAATTTTTCTCGTGTCACCATAGAACCAACAAGAGTGTTGTGTGAATTTTTGTGATTTTTCGGGTTTTGTTTGGACATTTTTATGCATTAACTGAGTTTTCAATGCATTTTATGTGCATAATTCAAATTTGAACTACATGCACATGCTCCAGTGCTTATAAATCGGTTGAAAAATCAAATCTGTGTCCTTGGGTGCATGCTTAGGTCCCATGCAAGAAATGGGAATGAATTTCAAACACCGGGGCACCGTTGTTTGCTGGCAAAACATTGAGATGCCTGGTTTTTAAATTCTAGTAAATCCAAAACTCGTCTGAAATTCATGAAACTTGGCATGCTATCATGGAGCGGCATCAACATGCCGTGGTACAATTTTGTCCCATTTGGGGCAGGTTTGGTTTTGTGCTTCTCACAAACCGGAGCTTCTCACAACAAGCATGATGGTTTTCGGTTGGGAACGTCCCACCTTTGGGGACGAAACGATATCTCTTGCCTCTTATTGCTTTCAATTTTTTTTCTCGTGTC
Organism: Aegilops longissima; assembly: GCA_021605205.1. Classification (NCBI taxonomy): domain Eukaryota; kingdom Viridiplantae; phylum Streptophyta; class Magnoliopsida; order Poales; family Poaceae; genus Aegilops; species Aegilops longissima. The sequence goes on from CM038676.1 coordinate 61,316,229, forward strand.
AACATGGAACAACATGAGTGTTGTGTGAATTTTTGTGATTTTTCGGGGTTCGTTGGGACACTTTTATGCATTAACTGAGTTTTCAATGCATTTTATGTGCATAATTCAAATTTGAACTACATGCAGATGCTCCGGTGCATATAAATTTGTTGAAAAATCAAATCTGTGTCCGTGGGTGCATGCTTAGGTCCCATGCAAGAAATGGTAATGAATTTCAAACACCGGGGCACCGTTGATTGCCGGCAAAACATTGAGATGCATGGTTTTCAAATTCTAGTAAATCCAAAACTCGTCTGAAATTCATGAAACTTGGCATGCTATCATGGAGCGGCATCAACATGCCGTGGTACAAATTTTGTCCCATTTAGGGCAGGTTTGGGTATATGCTTCTCACAAACCGGAGCTTCTCACAACAAGCATGATGGTTTTCGGTAGGGAACGTCCCACCTTTGGGGACGAAACGATGTCCATTGCCTCTTATTGCTTTCAAAATTTTTTCTCGTGTCAACATAGAACAACAGGAGTGTTGTTTGTTTTTTTTTGATTTTTCGGGGTTCGTTTGGACATTTTTATGCATTAACTGAGTTTTCAATGCATTTTATGTGCATAATTCAAATTTGAACTACATGCAGATGCTCCAGTGCATATAAATTGGTTGAAAAATCAAATCTGTGTCCTCGGATGCATGCTTAGGTCCCATGCAAGAAATGGTAATGAATTTCAAACACTGGGGTACCGTTGATTGCCGGCAAAACATTGAGATGCGTTGTTCTAGTAAATCCAAAACTCGTCTGAAATTCATGAAACTTGGCATGCTATCATGGAGCGACATCAACATGCCGTGGTACAAATTTTATCCCATTTGGGGCTGGTTTGGGTATATGCTTCTCACAAATCGGAGCTTCTCACAACAAGCATGATGGTTTTCGGTAGGGAAAGTCCCACCTTTGGGGATGAAACGATATCCATTGCCTCTTATTGCTTTCAATTTTTTTTCTCGTGTCACCATAGAACCAACGGGATTGTCGTGTGAATTTTTGTGATTTTTCTGGTTTTGTTTGGACATTTCTATGCATTAACTGAGTTTTCAATGCATTTTATGTGCATAATTCAAATTTGAACTACATGCACATGCTCCAGTGCTTATATATCGGTTGAAAAATCAAATCTGTGTCCTTGGGTGCATGCTTAGGTCCCATGCAAGAAATGGGAATGAATTTCAAACACCGGGGCACCGTTGATTGCCGGCAAAACATTGAGATGCCTGGTTTTTAAATTCTAGTAAATCCAAAACTCGTCTGAAATTCATGAAACTTGGCATGCTATCATGGAGCGGCATCAACCTGCCATGGTACAATTTTTGTCCCATTTGGTGCAGGTTTGGTTTTGTGCTTCTCACAAACCGGAGCTTCTCACAACAAGCATGATGGTTTTCGGTAGGGAACGTCCCACCTTTGGGGACGAAACGATATCCATTGCCTCTTATTGCTTTCAATTTTTTTCTCGTGTCAACTTAGAACAACATGAGTGTTGTGTGAATTTTTGTGATTTTTCGGGGTTCGTTTGGACACTTTTATGCATTAAGTGAGTTTTCAATGCATTTTATGTGCATAATTCAAATTTGAACTACATGCACATGCTCCAGTGCTTATATATCGGTTGAAAAATCAAATCTGTGTCCTTGGGTGCATGCTTAGGTCCCATGCAAGAAATGGGAATGAATTTCAAACACCGGGGCACCGTTGATTGCCGGCAAAACATTGAGATGCATGGTTTTTAAATTCTAGTAAATCCAAAACTCGTCTGAAATTCATGAAACTTGGCATGCTATCATGGAGCAGCATCAACATGCCGTGGTACAAATTTTGTCCCATTTGGGGCAGGTTTGGGTATATGCTTCTCACAAACCGGAGCTTCTCACAACAAGCATGATGGTTTTCGGTAGGGAACGTCCCACCCTTGGGGAGGAAACGATGTCCATTGCCTCTTATTGCTTTCAAATTTTTTTCTCGTGTCAACATAGAACAACAGGAGTGTTGTGTGTTTTTTTTTCTATTTTTCGGGGTTCGTTTGGACATTTTTATGCATTAACTGAGTTTTCAATGCATTTTATGTGCATAATTCAAATTTGAACTACATGCACATGCTCCAGTGCATATAAATTGGTTGAAAAATCAAATATGTGTCCTCGGATGCATGCTTAGGTCCCATGCAAGAAATGGGAATGAATTTCAAACACCGGGGCACCGTTGATGCCGGCAAAACATTGAGATGCCTGGTTTTTAAATTCTAGTAAATCCAAAACTAGTCTGAAATTCATGAAACTTGGCATGCTATCATGGAGCGGCATCAACATGCCGTGGTACAATTTTTATCCCATTTGGGGCAGGTTTGGTTTTGTGCTTCTCAAAAACCGGAGCTTCTCACAACAAGCATGATGGTTTTCGGTAGGGAACGTCCCACCTTTGGGGATGAAACGATATCCATTGCCTCTTATTGCTTTCAATTTTTTTTCTCATGTCAACATAGAACAACATGAGTGTTGTGTGAATTTTTGTGATTTTTCGAGGTTCGTTTGGACACTTTTATGCATTAACTGAGTTTTCAATGCATTTTATGTGCATAATTCAAATTTGAACTACATGCACATGCTCCAAAGGCATATAAATTGGTTGAAAATCAAATCAGGTCCTTGGGTGCATGCTTAGGTCCCATGCAAGAAATGGGAATGAATTTCAAACACCGGGCACCGTTGATTGCCGCAAAACATTGAGATGCATGGTTTTAAATTCTAGTAAATCCAAAACTCGTCTGAAATTCATGAAACTTGGCATGCTATCATGGAGCAGCATCAACATGCCGTGGTACAAATTTTGTCCCATTTGGGGCAGGTTTGGGTATATGCTTCTCACAAACCGGAGCTTCTCACAACAAGCATGATGGTTTTCGGTAGGGAACGTCCCACCCTTGGGGAGGAAACGATGTCCATTGCCTCTTATTGCTTTCAAATTTTTTTCTCGTGTCAACATAGAACAACAGGAGTGTTGTGTGTTTTTTTTCTATTTTTCGGGGTTCGTTTGGACATTTTTATGCATTAACTGAGTTTTCAATGCATTTTATGTGCATAATTCAAATTTGAACTACATGCACATGCTCCAGTGCATATAAATTGGTTGAAAAATCAAATATGTGTCCTCGGATGCATGCTTAGGTCCCATGCAAGAAATGGGAATGAATTTCAAACACCGGGGCACCGTTGATTGCCGGCAAAACATTGAGATGCGTGGTTCTAGTAAATCCAAAACTCGTCTGAAATTCATGAAACTTGGCATGCTATCATGGAGCGGCATCAACATGCCGTGGTACAAATTTTGTCCCATTTGGGGCAGGTTTGGGTATATGCTTCTCACAAATCGGAGCTTCTCACAACAAGCATGATGGTTTTCGGTAGGGAACGTCCCACCTTTGGGGACGAAACGATATCCATTGCCTCTTATTGCTTTCAATTTTTTTTCTCGTGTCAACATAGAACAACAGGAGTGTTGTGTGAATTTTCGTGATTTTGTGGGGTTTGTTGGGACATTTTTATGCATTAACTGAGTTTTCAATGCATTTTATATGCATAATTCAAATTTGAAGTACATGCACATGCTCCAGTGCTTATAAATTGGTTGAAAAATCAAATATGTGTCCTTGGGTGCATGCTTAGGTTCCATGCAAGAAATGGGAATGAATTTCAATCACCGGGAAACCGTTGATTGCCGATAAAACATTGAGATTCCTGGTTTTTAAATTCTAGTAAATCCAAAACTCGTCTGAAATTCATGAAACTTGGAATGCTATCATGTAACGACATCAACATGCCGTGGTACTGTCGGTGTACAAAAGTAGGGGCCCTTTTTGTACTTGTGCACGGGTAGTTAGAGTCGCGCCCGCGTCCACACTAAGTAGGGCAGAGGACGACACGAGACGGGCAAGGCAATGCCAAGACCAAGAAACACAAAGAATAAGAGGGCGAGGTGGACTCCCCCGGCGAGGCCCTTGCCGGGGTGGCCTCTGCGGTCCCGGCAAGAGCCTTGCCGGGGCACTTGCCCAATGCCAGCAGGGTGCGCCACCCTTGATCCCGAGGGTTCCAACACCGCCAACAACCACATTGGAACCAAGGCTCGGGAGGCACCTCCGTGATGGCGTGCAGATCTTTGTCAAGATCATAAACACACAAGAACAGGTGAGGAACAGAGGACGATGATCCTCGGCAAGATCCGTGCCGAGGAAATCCACGAGACCCCCGGCAAGACTCTTGCCGGGGACGTCCGCGGTGCCACGGCAAGACCCCTTGCCGAGGCCTCGGCAAGGCCCTTGCCGAGGACACCTGCGGGGCCACAGCCAGGCCCACGTTTGCTAAGACTCCACCGCCGTTCCCATACAGCTACCAGCCCAACTGCTGGGCAGGCACCTATGTGGCAACGTGCGGCTTCTAGGCCAGCTCAGCAAGCACCTGCGTTGTGGCATGCAGATCTTTGTGAAGACCCTACCACCACACCATCTCAGCAGCCTGCCAGACTACATGGCGCTGCATGCATCGTTGGCCCGGACGCGTGTCGGAGCAAGGCGGGGCGGCGACGGATGGGATGGGCCTCGCTGCCATCCCCGATAAAGCAACGAGACACCTAAGGGGCGCATTTAATGTGCCTTGTCCCGTAATGCCAGGCGATAAGCTTGCACACTGTACACCTTTCCACCTCCTGTGTTCCACTGTGGCAACCCCTTTTGTCTATAAAAGGAGGCCCGAGGCGTCCAGGAGAGGGATTCAGATCTTTTGGGCTACGCACGCACTATAGCTAGCTCAAGAACTCAAGAACACTCAAATACACATCAAAGCAGGACTAGGGTATTACGATCTTCGCGGCCCGAACCTGGGTAAACGACCTTTGTGTCGACCGCTGCACCGCGCTTTTGCACAACCCCGCGCCCGCCAACCGTAGAAGGGATTCCAGTGATCCCAAAGGTGTCGTTCCCACCGACATCTTTGGCGCGCCAGGTAAGGGGTGCAGTTGTGAAAATCCGGTCTAGCAGTTAGTTTAGCAGTTCTTCATCGCCATGGCTTCCAAGAAGAAGACAATCACGACGATCGGGTCATCGGGAGCCGAACGGCCCGTACCAGTGCGGGCGAGTGGTGGGGCGGTCGCGGACGAGAGCCGAGGTGTGACCTGCGAACACCCACAACGCTCTGGCAGTCAAACCTGGCGAGCGGCGTCGTTCGTGCGCGAGACGATGGGCCGCATGCCGCCAATTCCAAAGACGGAGTCAGCCCCCCGCAGGCGACGCGGGGCCCTCTAGGGGCGGTGTCATGCCACCTACGGGCGGCGCGGCGACTTCCAAGACACCTACGCCGGCGCCCACGACGCGCTCCTCCCAGGTTGTGCGCGATGAGCAGCGTCACCACGCTGGTGACCCCGGGCGCCGCCGTGGGAAGAGTCCTGCGCTTCATTCACAGGACGTAGAAGGCCAGCATGCATGCCAAGACGCTGGCGAAAATGGCGCACAACCGCCAGGCCGTGATAGAGCTCCTTCTAACGTGGTTAGAAGTCGGAGCATGTCACGGTCCATGCATCTTTCGCCGCCACCCACGCCAGCAGAAGCTTTGGCGCGTGCGCAGTTGCTCCTCGACTTTCCTCCTACTGCGAAAAACTCGATGAATGGAGAGCCACCATCCGGAGCCTCGTCGGCGTCTCCAACAAAGATGAGCCATGACCTGCGGGGCCCTTAGGCCGGCGCTCCGTCGAACCACCGCATCCAGCGGTGGAAGGACCGGGGGTGCTGCGGCCACGGTGCACTCTCCTCCTCCACGCCAGCCACCGTGGGTGTCGATCCGTCGTGATGACGCTTGTGATAACATTTCCATAGCGTCGTCCGACCCACGGACCCACCGCGATCAGCGCCAAGTTCTTCGGGAGCGTGCCCATGAAGACGCTCGAACCACCATCGAGCGCCGGCGCGATGCACTCCACCAGTCAGATAGGCGGATGGGGCCCACTATGGACCACCCAACACCAGGAGGCCCTGTCGTTCTACCTTACGAGGTTAGTTGCCCAGCCTTTACCCGTGAGCTGCGGCAGTTCCAGTGGCCCTCCCACCGCACGTTCAAGCCCGACGTCAGCGAGAAGTACAATGGCAAGACCCATCCGTCAGAGTTCCTCAGCATCTACACCATCGCCATGCAAGCTGCTAGGGCTCGCGACGCCAAGGTGCTTGCCAATTACTTCCCATTGGCACTTAAACCCAATGTCATGTCATGGATGATGCACTTGCCAGTGGATTCTATTTCTTCTTGGTCGGATTTGTGCCATGAGTTTGTTGGCGCATTTACGGGGGCCCCACTAAGCTCATGGCCAGGCAAGCGATTTGCATATCATCCCCCAGAAAGAAGGTGAAACCTTGCGCAAGTACATACAGAGATTCAGCCGGGTGCAGTACAACATCCCAGATGTTCATCCTGCCGCCGTGATCAGCGCATTCCACCAGAATGTGCGCAACCGCAAGATGCGTGAAGAGCTGGCGATGAATAAGGTCAAAGATGTGGCCGAACTTTATGTTCTAGCCGATAGGTGCGCTCGAGCTAAAGAGGGGAGGAAGTACCCCGGCGAGGACGCCGCTGCGGAAACTGACTCCACAGACGAAGGCACAACCACCTCGACGAAGAAGGGCCAACGCCGCAACAGGAAGCGCAAGGGCAAAACTGTGCTTGCCGTCGAGGGATCCAAGGACAATGGTGCTGCCAAGAAGGCCAAGGCAGACGACCCCGGCAAGGAAATTGCCGGGTGCACCGCTTGCCGGGCATTGGCGGCTGCCAACAAGCGAGGGGGCTCTGACAAGCAGTACTGCAAGATCCACCACACCAAAGGCCATGACCTCCAGAACTGCCGGCAGGTTGAGCTACTTGCTGAGAAGTAAAAAGTTGAGTATGAGAGGCGGGACAAGGAGAAGGGTCAGGATGGTGCCGAAGGGTCCGGCAAGAAGCGTGGCGGCCAAGGGGGTCGCCGCGGCAAGGATTGCCAGCAAGAGAGGCCCGCTCGGGGCCGTGACAAGAAGCAGGAAGATGACGGTCATGACGAGGACGACGAGTCCGGCAAGCAAGAGTTCCAGAAAGCTACGGAGGCCATGTGCGTCAACGGTGGCGCCTCGCTGCACACTTCTCACCGCCACCAAGCAAGGGCGCGGAGATCACAGCAGCGAACCATCACTCATCGCTCAAAAGCCACCGGTGGTCCAGCATGCCTATCATTTTGACGCCGAGGACCACCCTGATCGCACAACCGCGGTCGGTGCTTGCCGCTGTTGGTTTCGCCAACAATACGCAACCTCAAGGTGACAAAATGCTAGTTGACGGCGGGCCGGTCGAACTTGATCTCGCCTGCCAGATCAAAGGCTACAGATTCCCGATGGAGACCTCGAAGAGACGGGTACTTTTCAAGGGGTCAACCCGGGAAGGAGTCAGCCGAAGGGTAAGGTCACGCTGCCCGTGACGTTTGGAGGCGAGTTGAACTACCGGACAGAGAGGATTGTTTTCGATGTAGCCGAGATCCCCTTGCCGCAAGGGGATCCTCGGCCGCCCGACACTAGCCAAGTTTATGGCGGCGTCACATTACGCCTACAACACGCTGAAGATGCCTGGGCCGATGACTATCATCACCTGCCCTCCGACAAGAAGGATGCGCTGATCTGTGCTGACCAACTCTACCGGGAGGCAGTTGCAGCGATTGCCGCCAAGGCACTTGCTCCTGCCGCCGAAGCCCCGGGAGGGAAGAAGACTGGCAAGACCTCTCGCACCCACTCCGGCAAGCGCACCTCTTCGGAGTGTTCTGCTCCCATCGAGGACGTGCCAGAGAGCTCCACCGGCAAGAGCAAGAAATCCAGAGCTGCGCCACCAGAGACCAAGAAGGTGTCCGTCAAGGAGGATGGCACGGGAGGGGCTTTCACCATAAGCTCCTCCCTTGATAGCAAATAGGAAATCACGCTCGTCACCTTCCTGCGGGTGAATGTCGATGTGTTTGCATGGCAATCATCCGACATCCTCGGCGTTCCCAGGGAGGTGATTGAGCACCATCTTGCTGTCTGTCCTCATGCGCGACCCGTCAAGCAGAAGGTCAGGAATCAAGCTTTGGAGTGGCAGGAGTTCATCACAGAGGAGATCAGGAAGTTAGAAGCGGCAGGCTTGGTGAGGGGAGTACTCCATCCGACGTGGTTGGCCAATCCAGTGATGGTGCGCAAGGCAAATGGGAAGTGGAGGCTGTGTATTGATTACACGGATATCAATAAGTCTTGTCCAAAGGACCCTTTCCCGTTGCCGCGCATTGACTAGATTGTTGACTCCACGGCCGGGTCCGACTTATTATCGTTCCTCGACGCCTACTCAGGATACCACCAGATCTTCATGACGAGAGAAGATGAAGAGAAGACATCATTCATCACCCCATGTGGTACATATTGCTTTTTACGGATGCCTTTCGGGTTGAAGAGTGCTAGCTCAACATTTGCAAGAGCAGTCCAAATTGGTTTTGAGCCCCAGCTACATAGAAATATGGAAGCTTATATGGATGACATAGTGGTCAAAACCAAGGACAAGGCGACACTTGTGCAAGATTTAGAAGAGTCGTTTGCAAATTTGCGCAAGATCAACCTCAAGTTGAACCCTGAGAAGTGTCTTCGGTGTTTCGTCCGGCAAACTTCTCAGGTTCTTTGTGTCACAGCGCGGGATCGAAGCTAATCAAGATAAGATCAAGGCCATTGGGAAAACTGAGGCACCTAAGCGGATCAAGGATGTGCGCCGGCTCACTGGCTGCGTTGCCGCCATGAGCAGTTTCATTTTCAAGTCTGCCGAGCGTGCCCTCCCATTTTTCAAAATCTTGAAGAAGGCAGGCCCAATGGAGTGGACCCCAGAGGCCGAAGCAGCACTGCAGGATTTCAAGAAATACCTCTCCTCTACACCAATACTGGTTGCGCCTAAACCACAAGAGCCGTTGTTGCTGTATCTTGTGGCAATGAACCAAGTGGTTAGCACTGCGCTAGTGGCACAGAGGGAGGTCGACGAAGAGGCAGTGGCAACGGTAGGACGGGCAGATGACGAGCCATAGCTTCCCCCGGCAAGGCCTGGAGCCGGCGAGGCGAGGCCCCCGGCAGAGTTTGACGCCGGCGTGACAGGGCCCGTGCAACTGAATGGAGTGGTGCAGAAGAAGAAGATGATGCAGCACCCGATTTACTTTGTTAGCTCCCTATTGCAGGGGGCTAGATCAAGGTACTCCGGCGTGCATAAATTGTTCTTCGGCCTCCTTATGTCCTCTAGGAAGCTGCGTCATTACTTCCAAGCCCACGAAATCACCGTCGTCACCCGCCTCCCATTGCAACGAATATTGCATAACCCGGACACAACCGGGAGGATTATGGAATGGGACTTGGAACTGTCAAGCTTTGGTTTGAAGTTTGAAATTACTTCGACAATCCAGAGTAGAGTCTTGGCAGAGTTCATTGCCAAATGGACCTCAACGCCTGACGAAGAGATCCAGGAGACCACTCTCCCCGGCAAGGAAACAAGTCGCAACTGGGTTATGTACTTTGCTGGGGCTTTCTCGCTGCAAGGCGCCGATGCTGGTGTGCTACTCGTTGCACCCATCGGAGAGCACCTCAAGTATGTAGTCCAGATGAACTTTCCTAGGGAGATGTCAACAAACAACACTTCTGAATACGAGGGGTTGCTTTCCGGTCTCAGGATCGCGGCAGACCTCGGGATCAAGAAGCTCATCGTCAAGGGCGATTCACAGCTCGTCATCAAGCAAGTTAGAAAAGAGTATCAAAGCCCGTTGATGGAGGCCTATGTGGATGAGGTGAGGAAGCTGGAGGAGAGTTTTGACGGTATACAAGCGGAGCATGTTCCCCGAGTGGAGAACGACACCGCCGATTACCTGTCAAAGCGCGCTGCACTCAAACTACATGTGGAACCAGGTGCTTTTGTGCTTCAGTTAACTCAACCATCCGTTGAACCATCGACAGAGCAGAACAAGCGCAGGAAATCAGGCCCCGACAAGTACTTTCCCGCCGAGCTCCCAGGAGCCGCCGACAAGGATGTTGCCGCGGACGCCAAGCCTGCCACGGGGCGACAGACTCTGGCAGGGCGTCAAACCCTAGCCGTAGAGACAACCGCTCCCATGGCAGAGGAAATGCCTTTGATCCTTGCCGTCGAGCCCCAGGCTCCGGCATGGGCACAAAATATAGGCCGATTCCTCCAAACAGGGGAACTCCCAGAGGAGCAGGAAGAAGCAGAGAAAGTAGCCCGTCGGTCTGCCATGTATCAGTTTGTCGACGACGTTCTGTACAGAAAGAGACCAAACAGTGTGAAATTGAAGTGCATTCCCCAGGAGGAAGGACTGGAGCTATTGGCAGAGATACATGGAGGCATATGTGGCTCCCACATAGGGTCGAGGGCCCTTGCCGGCAAGGAATTCGCAAGGTTTCTTCGCCCATCGCCTCCAGATGCAACGACGCTAGTAACCAAGTGTGAAGCGTGCCAGTTTCATTCAAAGAAGCTTCATCAACCAGCTCAAGCTCTCCAAACAATCCCTCTTTCCTGGCCATTCTCGGTCTGGGGGCTCGACATACTGGGCCCCTTTCCCCGTGATGTCGGGGGATTTGAGTACTTGTACGTTGCAATCGACAAGTTCACAAAGTGGCCGAAGGTGGAGGCAGTGAGAAAGGTGACAACACAATCGGCCGTCAAATTCTTCAAGAGGCTAGTCTGCCGTTTTGGTGTGCCAAATAGAGTCATCACCGACAACGACACACAGTTCACGAGCCACGCCTTCATGCTGTACATCCAGGACCTCGGCAGCAAGGTTTGTTTTGCTTGGGTTGCACATCCATGGAGCAACGGCCAGGCTGAGAGGGCAAATCCTGAAGTGTTGCGAGGCCTCCGGACATGGACTTTTAACATGCTACGCAGGTGCGGACGATGCTGGATTGATGAATTACCGGAGGTTCTTTGGTCAATCAGAACGACACCAAATCGAGCCATCGGCCAGACACCCTTCTCCCTCGTTTATGGGGCAGAAGCAGTTCTCCCCATGAAACTCACATACGGGTCACCTCGAGTGCTCGCTTATGATGAGCTTGAGCAAGAGCAGTTGCGGCAAGATGACGCAACGCCCTTGAGGAAGATTGTTCGGCGGTCAGGCAAGCAGCATGCTACCAGCAAGCCTTGCACCGCTACCATAGCCGCAAGGTTCATGCCCTAAGCGTTGAGGAAGGCGACCTTGTTCTTTGGCACGTTCAGTCGGCCAAGAATTCCAACAAGTTGACGCCAAAATGGGAAGGCCCTTATCGGGTAACACGAGTCACCGTGCCCGGGCGCAGCTCGCTCGAGACCAAGATGGTATTCTAGTGAGCAACTCCTGGAACATCGAACATCTTCGCAAGTTTTACCCATAAGGCGCGTTTGTCGGGTCCCCTGGCAAACCACCTTTTGTACGAGCCTTGCCGACAAGGCATGTAACCCTTTGTACAAAGCCAGGCGCAGACCCTGAGCATACATAAATGAAGCGCTGGCACCCTAAGTTTTAGCATGCATGCTAGGTTGGGTTTCTCTCTGTGTTAGGGTTGATAGTGCTTGGCGGCGACTAACCCTTAGCATAGAGGTCAAGTATGCATCTCTCTGCCTTTCCGTCCTTTTGGGTTCGCAGGATGCATGGACATTTCACGAGCTATTTTGGAAGAAAAGAGAACAAAGTCGACGCTTCGACCCCGACAAGCCAAGGTTGCCGGGGCCGGGTCCGAGAATCCGCACACGACAAGCCAAGGTTGCCGGGCTGCTACATCGATAAGTTTTTCTCCCCACTTTGTGCCTCCATATGAAACTTGAACGCACGAGACTTCGCCGCCTCATACCATCTTGCTCCTCTCGTCCCGTGTCCGAAAGCCTTACTTTGGGCCGAACTTGGTTGTAAAAGGATGGAAGGGACGGGCGAAGGGTTTAATCCTACTTGGTTCTCTACCGCGCTTAAGGGCGGAGTGTAGCCAAGCTATAGGGCAGGATGACAAGGCCTGTTGTCGGGGTACAATGTTTATCTTAAGATAACGAGGACTCGCTCCTTGGTGTGGCCCTCGCCCACGCGCAAACAAAACCCGGCAAACACCCTTCTCTTCATTAATACGTTTCCAACAAGTACAATTCGTACAGAATGTGTACGTGATCAAGGGGGTTACAAGGTCTAAATTCTACTAAGGCCCATACGCTTACAAACTAAAAAAAGATAAGTTCCCCGTGATCCCTGTTCTTGCCTTTTTCCTCCCAGGTGCGGCAGGTGAAGGCAAAAAAGGGGCGATGGGGAACGCGCTGATGCAGAGCTTGACGAGGAAGGCCCTAGGCAGGGCGTGTGGCCGAGGGAGGGACGATGCGGTTAGTTGGAGTCGGAGTCGGCGCCTCGCCTCGGGCGCCTCGCTGTCAGCTGCCGCTGTCCTCCTCGCTACCCCGCTTGAGGAATAGTCTTCGTCGTTGGAGGAGATCTCCACACAACACTTTTGGCGAGTTCCAAAGTCTCCAAAGACCTTGACGGAGAGCAGGCCATTCTCCATTAATTTGAAATAGAGAATGAGCCCCGCCGCAGGCTGTGGATGCGAGCGAAGGTCTTCCATCCGCGGCGAAGATACATGACGTGAGGGGTGGGAAAATCGACATCAACACGCGTGTCGCCATTCCCGCAGCCCCTCATGTGCAACCTCAGAGTTTGTGGCGGATCGAGCTCCATCTCGCGAGCGAATGGAGTAGGGATATGAAGACGACGGAGTGCTGGCCGATGCAGCCTGATGAAGAACTCGCGGGGCTGATCCCCGACGTGGCCCTCCATTGGGGGAGGGACCGCCGGCGGAGGCGAGGCCGATGCGCTGCCCCATCCTCCTATTCCCTGAGCACCACGGTGACCTCGGCCTCGCCCCCTCCCCCTCCCCCTCGTGGCCGGTTCTGCCGCCACAAGCTCTTGGGAAGGAGGGGCACGCTATCGAGCGGAGACCCTCGTCACCACCGTTGAAGCACCGGCGCGCCCTTTTGCCATGGCAGAAGAGAGGAAGAAGCCAAGGTGGAAGGAGGTGGATGATGAAAGATTGAGAGGTGCCATCCCCCTCTCCTTATTATAAAGGGGTGGGGTCGGGGCTCGGCCGCCTCGCTCAACCAATCCGGCCACCAAGAGCCACTACAAAAAAATACACTTCCGTGATGATACGTGTTTGTCACAGTAGGTCACGTTTTCTGTCATGCATGTACATCCATGACAATTTTATGACAGAATCAAGAAGTCATACCATGCTCGTCGAGAAGTGTTCCATGACATTACCAAAATTATCAAGACGTAAGTGTCCACTTCCATGACGGTAAATCGCGCACAAGTAGTAAAGCCATTAACGGTGACCGACACGCGGCATCCACCGCACGGAACACCGTTAAGCTTATCGGGTCCGGTTTTGATCCGATAACCCGCTAACAGCCCCACCAATGGGGATTTTGCACGTAAAATCATCATTGGCTGGAGGAAACACGGTCGGCTCATCGCTGGGACAGATGTCATCCACTCATTGGACCCAAAGCACCTATGATACGCCGACACATCACACGCACCCAACAGAGGCCCATTCCGTGAAAAGGCCAGCCCGCTTGACTTGGTCAAAGGTGGCGGGTCGCCCATGGCAAGCCCGTTAATCGACCTGCTCGTGATATAGCCCATTTACAACCCGCTAACCCAGGTCTGCTTACGGCCTATCCCAATTAGGCCCAAGAGCGCCATCCGGGCCGCCCAATATAATTCCACTGTTTTAACTTCCGCCAATGTATGGCCCATAACGATTTCGCCCATATGAGTCCTTTGTAACTCTTGGCCCATTAATGGCCCGGTGAAACCGCCCGTAATGAACAAAGGTATCGCTTTTATACCCATTAGCTGCTCATTATTCCATTGGGTCGCTTCAGCCCGTGTTACCTTTCGCCTTCCGAGGGCCCATTTATTCTGGGCTCATTTCAAAGATTCGTTACTTACGGCCACATCGCCTTTGCTACTTAGGGCCAAATTCAGCCCGTGGATACAATGCCCCCGGTGAGGAAGAGCTTCACCGCTTTGACCTCGTCCGCCATCGTATCTGCCACCGCCGCTAAAATCTTCACTCCGCCGCCGCCGTAGCTGTCTTCCTCCGCCGAGTTAGGGCGTGGAAGATCTGCATTGACGAACTTCACTTCTCTACCTCACAGTTCATCGTGTTCTTCGTCTAGGGTAATTAAAAGTTACTTTTACTGCCCTCTTTGATTCAAATGATTCCCACAAAATCTTCAGAGGTGTTTTTGTTCAAATCCTCACACACTATAACACCTCACATGTCATCTGATCTTGATTCGTTTCTCTAAGCAATAATTTTTCTTCAAGATTCCTCAATTGTGTGGATCTTCGATCTATACAACTCTGGAACCTAAGACAAAGAAAGCTTAGTGAAATTCTTCAAGACTCATCCGGTCAAATTCCTCAAACTTGTTCTTCTTACAAAACCTTCTGAGAACGCATATGACCTCTCCAAATTCCTCGCAACTATACTCTGTTCGCAGGTACTCATGTCGGTTGCTGAATAACTAGGTTCTCATCAACTTAACTCATTTGTAGTTTTCCTTGAAGAAAAGTTGCATACTTCTTCAGAGAATTCCATTGTTCAAATTCCTCATCTAAAGAAAATGGCTGATGGAAAGAAGCCACAGAAAGGAGGAAAGAGGCCTGAGGTCAACACTGTGTTTGAAATCCCTGAGGACATCTATGCTGGGTATTGCACACCCCCTACCGAAGACAAAAATCAGCGCAAGGTGCGCATTCAGAAGATAGAAAGGAGATGGGCAAGAGAGTGGAGGGAGTACAGATATGTTACTCCCAAATACATGAAGAAATTTGCTCTCAATCCTCCATGCCCAAGACCTCCATTGGCACTGCCAAGAAGCCGATCCCACCAAATTCAAGCGCGTGAGGATTATCCCGATGAATGGGCTGCGCCAGCCAAGTTGGCCAAACAGCAAAAGAAGCAATGAGGAAATTCAATGAAGACTCACTGCAAGCATCGCCGCTAAGGCCTCTGCTGTCAAGAAATCCATGGCAAAGAAGCCTATGCACAAGTCAAGTGCTTCTCAAGAATGCCCTCACGGCCGTAATCTTCAAAGCCCTCACGACCAATTCCTCACGCTGCCCCCCGCTCCTCCAAAGTCCTCAACCTCCTCCAAAGTCCTCGCTGTTCGATCAAATCCTCAAGACATGTGCATCTTGCCACGGTAAAAGGACGACAGCATCTCTACCTCAGAGCTTCGCTAGTTCCTCACCGCACCAATTCTTCAACTGGCCCTCTCGTCAAGACAAGGCCATCACTGGACGAGGTTCTCGCCAAGTCCTCACAAGAAGCAGGTCGCCTTCCAAGTGCCGTTCGATGAAGGCAAAGTCGATGATGAGGAACTTGCCAAAATCATCGAGATAGGAAAGTCGTATCGCTTAGAGCTAAGGGCACGAATGTGCCAATGCTTTTGGATTCAAAGTTGATCCTCGACTACATTGATCTCTGGCACAAGGACCTAAACACTCCTATGCCTGATTTCAAGTTGACTCTTGGCCAAAGTCATATGCTGACTGCCTTCATCCAAGAAGAAAAATGGAAATATGAGAAGGCCAGGCAGATCAAGAAAGCGCAGTACAGGAAGGACAAATTCTTGAAGAACAACGTTGTCTGTATGACAACTGATGAACTTGTGAAGATCCAGTCTGAAATCAAAGTCCTCAGCGATAATTTCAATGCTTACTATGCTGATTGGCAAGGAGCAAAGGCCAGGTTTGTAAAACTGACTGAAAATATTACTCCAAATGTTGCAGCTCCATCACAACAAGAAATTCCTCAGGCTGAAGCATCTGCTCAGCCGACTGAAGAACATGCCAGCACCGCTGATGACATTCAGGTTGCTAAAGAAAATGTGAGTTCCAGGGCTGATGACTACATTCCAGCCGATGATGAAATTGCCATGGCATCCACTAGTGGTGCGCTCAAGAAAATGAAGAGGTCGTAGGCAATCGCATCGCCAGCTCAAGAAAATCAACCACATTCCTCTGCTCCTCCTGTGCCTACCCCAACTCCAATCCTTCCAACTGCTTCTGATGTGAAGAAGACCAAGGCTACAGAACGTGCTGCAGTGAAGAAAAGGAAAGCATCAGCTTCATCAGATTCTTCAGCTCCGAAGAAGATGAAGAAATTGACCAGCTCATTTGAAAATCCAATTGATGCTCTTCCTGTTTCCACCATGCCATCAAGGATATCATCCCTTTTGATGAAGAATATGTGATCCCTAGCGGATCTGATGAAGAAACTCCTTCTGCTGCTTCGTCAGAGCAGATGGATGAAGACATTGAAGTGGATGAAATCCTTCAACTCCAAATTGTTTCTCGCCTATGCCTCGCCTTTATCATCAAGAGGCCGACGTTGAAGAAATGGAAGATGAAGATATGGACATTGGCTGTACCACGCCCATGCTAAATGATGACTTTTGGGAAAGTCAGCACCCAACTCTCCACTCTTCACACCATTGCAACAGATTCCTCAGTCCCCAGCAACTACATTTCAAATGGGATGTGATGAACCACATGCTACACCATCTGTCCATGAAGAAATTCCAGCCATTAGTGCTGAAGAAAATGTGAATGAAGAATTGAAGACCCAGGCTGTCACTGAAGAAGAAGCTGAAATTCCTCAGCCTGTGGAACCTGAGATTGTGGAACCTGAGGTGGTGATGCAATTGACTGACACTCCTCAGCCCAAGCCAAAGGATCCTGTCAGGACCCCGATTCCAAGTCACATCGACCTAGCCGGTAACACCTCATATCACTTTGCGGCCTCACGCACGGTATTCCCACGGTGTCGCTTACCATGGCCCGGACCGCTTGGCGCTTTTGGCTCACGATATGATAGTGTCGCTAGCATCCACATGACAAAGAACCCGGCCGATATGGCTAGTCGTGAACCCAAAGCGGCGCTTAACCTATGGGGACATGCATACATGAATCACATCGAGCATGTCGGTCATCAACGATGAATTCGGCTGTAGCACTAGGCTAACAGACTCCGTATTCCGGCTGTAGCAGGCTAGGCAGACTCAATATCACCAAGGTGACATTTCAAGGGATGTATATAGGAACGGCGAAACACATGCCGCTACCAAGTGTCCAAGCAGAGTGCTGGCTAGCAGGACTCGTGAACCGGATGTAGCGGACTACTATCGCCGTAAGCACAAGACTACATTTCCCATATGAGAGGCTGCCAAGGATAAACAACTAGTTTGTCGGAACCCACTCATACCAAGCATTTCAATCATACACTAATATGCCCGATATGAGTACATACAACAAGGCATCACAACAAAACTCTACAATTCAAAGTACTTTATTTAAGAGGCCCGAGGAGCCATACATAACATATCCATTTAGGTAGGGGTCACATGACCCAACACTCAAGTCATACAAACATACAAGCACATGCGAAGCAAACTAGTCTCGAGTACGACTCTAGAAAGAAAGAAAGCTTTTTGAAGCCCTTCTATCTACAAAGGGCCCTTCACAAGCCTTGGATCACCACCGGGTGGCTAGTTCACTCATCGATGTCAAGGTCTACATAAAACCCATCTGAGGGGGCAGTGTTGTCGCCCTAAAAACATTAATTACAAACATGAGTACGGAGGTACTCATCAAGTCTTACCACGTAATCCTATCATACATGCACATTCTCAAGAAGGTGGTGGAGTTATTTGCAGAAGCCAGCTTTGACTCTTGGCTAAGCTTATCCCACGTGACACCACTTGAAAAGCATTTGTTGCACACGAGTCCACTAATCACCATCACAATACTCCACTGTGGATCCTCTCTCGCCACCCACGAGAGGGCCATCCGCTGCACTCACACTTATCTTGAGGCTTTTAGTAGTATCCATTTACTTGTCTATGAACTGTTATAGGCAACCCAGAAGTCCTTCTCCGTGGACACGGCTATTCAATAGATCATATTAACCCCGCAGGGTGTACTTTTCACACACGCCTCACCACTTACCTCCGCTTACACGACATGTACTCTGCAACCTTCAAGCGGAAGCCCAACGTGGGTGTCGGCCACAGCCTACCTAAACACTCAAGTCCCTAGTCCAGTTTATCGCCTATTCGTTCCATCCGCAGGAGTCCAAACGAGGATTCCCATACAGCCCGAACGATGTGTGCAGTGGTTCCCGAGATACCAAACGGCACTCTCAGACACCGGCCACGTGCTCACCGCAACACAACCCACCCCTAAGGTCAGCATTGCATGCGCCCCAAAGATGCTACAAACACCGTAAACTACTTGCAACTCCCGGACCGAGAACAAGGGTGGTTAAGAAGTTTAGAGGGTCCATTGGTTTCGGCCCAATGCGTGGTAGTAACTGCTTTATGGATCACAAACACGTAACTCAGTTCTTAGGTACGGCTTCAATGAAACAACTCACCATGTACTCCTACATGGCCTCTCATCGATACCTTTACCAAAACGTGTTCAACACTTTCACTCGAACCGACACAACCTTTCACTCCAGCTCATCATCCCGATGAGCCGCACCGACACAACTCTAAGCATAGCAAGCATAGCATGGTAGGAATCACAAACATGGCTCAATCAACTCCTACACATACTAATGGGTTTCATCTAGTTACTGTGGCAATGACAGGTCATGCAAAGGAAGTGGGTTCAACTACCACAACACACAACAGTTTGAATCGCGTTGTCTTAATGCAGTAAACTAGAGCAGAAGCGAGAACATGGGTTTGTATCGGAAATGATCAATGGGTTGCTTGCCTGATGGAGTGGTGGTAGGATACTGCCCTTCAGACGGATATTCGGGATTATCTTCGGAGGCAGAACCTATCACGAAAGACATACCGAAAATAAACACACATGGCAATATGCAACAATATGATGCATGCTATGACATGGCAATATGGATGTGTCTTGGCCTAATGCAAGCTGGAACAAAAAGGGATGAACTCATTTGAATCAAAGATTCAAATGCTAGCTCATTTAACATAGCCATAAAGGTGTAATATCTTATTCTGCTTAAATAGCAAGGTTAACTTGTTTTATCATGCATGAAACCTGTACCAATGGATAGAATGGACTTTTCTGATCATTTTTCATATATAGATCTTTGCATTTGGAGTTACAGACAATTTCTATGAATTTTGAAGTTTGAACTATATTCGAATTTCCTATAATGAATAATTCCAGAATTAATTTCATCACACAAGAATGCGCCGTGGTGATGCCATAGTCAACGGGACGCCCAGGTCAAACCTGACCGGTGGGTCCCGATGTCAGATAATTAGTTTAACTAAAATTAATTAAAACTAAACCTAATTAGTTAATGTGGTGGGCCCCACCGTCATCGACCCAACAGAGTCAACCAGGCCCACCCATGGTCAAAGTCAAAGTCGGCTGCACCGGCGTTTAGCCGCCGGCGAGCCCGACGTGGCGGCGGAAGTGGTTTTGGCCGGTCCGGTGACCAAATGGGCCGAGGAGGGTGCCTACGGGTAGCTGGGAGCAACCCGCAACTCTTGGTGGAGTTAGTTGGGGTCGGGGCGGCCGGAATCGGCGCCGGCGATGACCTAGGCGGCCGCCGGAGTTCGGGCGAAGGCGAACTCGGGCTACGGTGTGCGGTGAAGTGCGTGGAGTAGTGGGTTAGATGCTACGCGGTGTGGTGAGTGCGTTAGACACCGAGGGGTGGCCGGTGGATGGCCGGAGCACGCCGGGCGGCGAGCTCACGGGCGGCGGGTGCAGTTGAGCTACGTGCGGTCACTACACAGCTCGGGAGCGAGAAAGGAAGGGAGAGGGAGATAGCTAGGCTCACGGGGCACTCGGGGAAGCACTCGGTGCGGTCGGGGACGGGCTGGTGCGACGACGGCGTTGAAGGGGATCTCCGGCAACGGCGGGGTCGGGCGAGGTCGGTGCAGTGGAGGGCGGCGGAGCTCGACTAAGTGGAGGGCGGCGGAGCTCCTAGACACGACGGGGAGGAGCACGGACGACGGGGAGCGCGACTACGGCGACGGCGTGGCTGCGGTGGCGTCGGCCATGGCGGGGGAGCGCGAAGGGGAGGAGCCGGGAGGAGGAGAGGTGTCGCTGCCGGGGGAAAGAATGGACGGTTCCGCCGGCAGCTCGATGGGGGAGCGGCGAGGTGGCGGCTAGGTGCGTGGCATGCATGCGTGCTCGCGCCGAAAGCACTGCCTCGCCTCGCCTCGCCAAGCCAAGCAGCTCACCCATGCCAGCAGTTGGGCTGGGCAGGGGCCGCTGGTAGGCGCTGTAAGATTTGCATTCTGTTTTTCTTTTTCTAATTTTCTGTAACTTTGTGGAGTTTTTAAAAAAATACTAAAACAGCTCCTAAATTCACCAAACTGCTCCAGGTCCATAGTTGGAATATTTCCAACATGAAACATTTTTGTTTGGGAATATTTGGGCATTTGAAATATTTTATATAATTTTAAATCCCCAAACTCAAATACTTATGATTTAATTCAAAGACCTTAGGATGACCTAGAAAATTGTGCACCACTTTTGGCAGAGGCTCTGAACCAAAGCAAAGGTGATGAGCATTTTAGAAGGGCATTTCAGGTTCATTGAAAATAATTTTAGTAAACCCTAGTTGGATTCAGAAGGGGTTCTGGGTGTTCTGTCCTTCCCATTTTAGATTTCAGATGAAACTTAAACATGATGCACACACTAATGCATGGACTAGCTAGGATGTGACAACTCACCCCCACTCAAAAGAATCTTGTCCCGAGATTTAGGATCCGCTAGAAAAAGGTGGATACTCAAGTCAAGATGATCCTCCCTTTCCCAAGTTGCTTCTTGCTCGGAATGGTTTGACCATTGAACCTTTAGAAACTTGATATTCGACGCCGAGTGGTACGCCGGCTTGGTCAAGAATACGAACGGATATTCTCGATAGGTGAGGTTATCTTGGAGATCAAGCGCTTGTGGTCCACTCCACGGATAGGATCCGAGAAGCAACGCCGAGTTGGGAAACGCGAAGACATCATGGACTCGAAAGATGCGAGGTAGTTCCAATTGTTAGGCAACTTCTCCTCGCTTGGCAAGAATGCGAAAGGGTCCAATTTAACGAGGAGCCAACTTGCCTTTGATATCAATCGATGGGTTCCTTCAAAGGGTAACCCAAGGTAAGCCTTCTCGCCAATTTCATAACCCATAGGCTTATGCTTGCGGTCATATTGGCTCTTTTGACGAGATCGGGCTGTTTTCAATTTCACGAATAACGCGAACCTGCTTCTTCCGCTTCCTCGAATCATATCCGGCCAAAGAGTTGTCTCTCCCGTTTCTCACCAGCTAAGAGGCGCTCACATTTCCACCATAAAGAACTTCGAAGGAGCTTTGCCAAGCTAGCTTGATAACTATTGTTATAAGCTTAACTCGGCGAATGGAAGGCATTTCTCCCAATTCATGCCGAAGAGATGATGTAAGCTCAAGCATATCCTCTAGGATTTGATTGACTCGCTCTACTTGACCACTTGATTGAGGATGGAATGCGTGCTAAAGGAGAGACGAGTTCTATAGCATTTTGGAAGCTTTCCCAAAATCGAGAGGTGAAGAGACTTCCACGGTCTGAGTTAATCTCCAATGGAACACCATGAAGAGACACTATTCGAGAGATGTACAAATCAGCTAGCTGGCTAGCGGTTATACTCTCACGAACGGGTAGGAAGTGAGCTACTTTGGAAAGACGATCGACGACAACGAAGATAACATTATTCCTCTTTGGTCCTCGGAAACCCGTAATGAAATCCATACCGATTTTATCCCATTTCCATTCGAATAGCCAAAGGTTGAAGGGTACCAAGCAGGCTGTTGATGCTCGCTTAACTCGACGACGACGCCGCAATTAGCAATGTATTGAGCGATTTCTCTTCATCCTAGTCCACCAAAACCTCCGGCGAGGTCTTGATACATTTTAGTACTACCGGATGAATGGTGAGAGGAGAGTCATGAGCTTCCTTAAGGATCAATCGCCTCAAAGTTGCGCACCTTGGGAACCACTAGACGGTCTCCAAAGAACACAACACCTTGTTCATCAATGGAGAAACAATCATGCACTCCTTTCTTGATGTTTCTCTTGATGCGGAAATTCCTGATCTACCTTCTCGTGCCTTCATGATCTGATCCGTAAGGGTAGGTTTCGCCACCGTGGTGGAAAGGAAGCCTCGAGGAATAAGGTGAAGGTTAAGCTTACGAAATTCCTCGTGGAGAAAGGTTGACTTTGTTGTAACATCAAATTGTTACAACAAGATTTATGATTTAGTGCGCCACCATGACATTGGCTTTGCCTCGGGTGTAAGATATTCCTAAGTCGTAATCTGTATCAATCTCGACCCAACGCCTTTGCCTGAGATTCAAACCGTTGGGTGAAGATGTATTTCAGACTTTGGTGATTAGTGTAAATTTCGCAACGATTACCAAGAAGGTAATGTCGCCAGGTTTTGAGTGCATGGACCATCGCCGCAAGCTCTAGATCGTGTGGGATAGTTATCCTCATGTGGACGAATCGTCGAGAAGCGTAGGCAATCACATGACGATCTTGCATGAGTATGCAACCTAGTCCTTGTCGCGAGGCGCCGCAATAGATAATAAAGTCCTTAGAAAAATCTGGTGGAACAAGTACGGAGCAGATGTCGCGCCTTTTCAGTTCCTCGAAAGCTGAACTCAGACTGTGGCGCCCATTCAACTTCTTATCTTTCTTGAGGAGTTCGTTAGAGGTTTAGCAACTTTAGAGAAATTCTCGACGAAGCGGCGGCAATAGCTCGCTAAACCGAGGAAACTCCAACTTGCTTGACCGATTCAGTGGAGTCCAAATAAGGACGACTTGAACTCGCCGGATTGACAAAGAATGCCCTTACCAGAGATTACATGGCCTAGGTAGGTCACTTCTGCAACCAAAATTCACACTTAGAGAATTTGGCATAAAGGCGTGCTCTCAAGTTTCATCAATACTAGCCTTATATGTTCGACATGTTCTTCCTCATTCTTGAGTAGATGAGTATATCATCGAGGTATACCACGCACTAATTTATCCAAATACTCCATGAAGATTGAGTTCATTAACCGAGAGAAGGTGATCGAGCATTGGTTAATCCGGGACATGACAAGGTACTCAGATTGGCCATAACGAGTAACAAAGGCCGCTTTTAGGAATGTCCTCGTTTTAATTTTGATTTGATGGTAGCCCAACCTCAAATCCATCTTGAAAAGATTGAGGATCCAGCGAGCTGATCATACAGATCGCTGATCCCGGGAGCGGATACTTGTTCTTGATAGTGACCAAATTGACAGTCGGTAATCCACAACCATCCGATCCGCTCCATCCTTCTTCTTGACGAAGAGGACGGGCAAGCCCATGGAGATGAACTAGGACGAATGGAACCCTTTTGCAAGGACTCATCGAGTTGTTTCTAAGTTCGCTAGTTCTAGGGTGCCATCTTATAAGGTCTTCTAGAAATTGGGACGGTTATGGAACAAGATCTATCACAACTCGACATCCCCGCTGTGGAACACCGCAGTTCTTCCGAAAGACATCCGGAAAATCACGGACTATCGGAATATCTTCGAGGTCCGAAGGGGTTGGCATTTAAGGAGTAAAGTCGACGCTCGACACTCGGGTTAAAACATTAACCGCCTTGCCCAAGGATGGGTGAGTTGAACAGTTCTAGTAGAGCAATCAATCTTAGCGTAATGGGTGACATCCACCATACCCAAGATGATGTTTATGTCCGAAGACTTGAGAGCTATTAGAGAAGCAAGAAAGACTAATCATCGACAAGAATTTCATTCCCATGACTTATTCTAGAGGTTTGCCATCTAGAACCAGGGGTCTGAATTTCCATGGAGGTATGCATGTCACGTAATGTGGTGTTGTGCAATCGAGAATAGCTCTTTAAATAAATGAATGAGATGCTCCAAGATCAAAAAGAACAGCTTGCCGGATGACAATTAACAAGGAGCGCATCGAGAACGACGCTGGGATCCTCATAGGTTTCTCACTGAAACATAGTTGACGTGGCCACGAGCAAAGGGCAGCTGGTTTAGCATAGAGCACCTTTCCGCCGGCTTACCACGGCCAATGATTTTCCGATCCGACCGGGTTGTTCTGGGACACTCACGGATGTAGTGGCCTGCCTCTCCACACTTGAAGCAAGTTATCATATTGGGGCGGAGCAGCATTAGCAGCGGGCCTCCATAAGTCTTGGGCGGTGTATATCGCTGGTTGGGGCGAGGCGCCTCAAAGGATGGCCTCGAGTGAACCCGGGTGGCGAGCAAAGATTTGAATCCAAACCCGCGCCCCGAGATCCAGAGCCGGATGAAGAACCAGAGTCACGGAGTGCTTATGAAGCTTCAAAGTCGACCGACCAGTTTCAAAGACCGATAGCCTTGTTGACTAACTTCGAAAAGAAGTGCACTGCAGACGAAGATCACGGCGGCTCGGGCTAAGTCCCTTGCGAACCTTGCTCGCTTCTTGGCGCCAGAGAAACCTCTTCAGAGCATAACGTGCTAAATTTCCAAACTCACGGCCGTAAGTATCCACAAATACCACCCTGGTGAAATTGCAGAATTCATCCCTTTATGATCCATGAGACCTTCCGGATGTGATGCTCACGGAAAGCGGCACTCAATTCAGCCCAAGTAGTAATTTGTCCAACCGGACGATAGCCTCATAATTCTCCCACCAAAGGCTAGCATGGCCTTCGAGGTGATAGGCGCAAAAGTAACCTTATTAGCTTTAGCCACGCTAGCGTAACGTAGCTTGTGGTGATGCCAAGCCAATCATCCGCCGAGAGGCTCAACGGAATACTTGAACTTCGTGGATACAGCTTGACAAAGTCATTGAGTGACACCAGATCATTTCTTGGCTGGCGGCGGTGTTTTGCTCAATCCGCTCCAAAGAAGCGATTGGTCTCACGCTTGTTATGCTCCGCCCAACATAACCTCGCCAAAGATGGCGGTTGAGGCAGATTTACATTCCTAGCTGCGCCGCTTCTCCTTGCTCCGAGCAGCAGGATTGTTATGGGTGTTGACCATCCTAGGAAATCAAAACAACGGTTTAAACCAGATGGCAAAATTTAGCAAGGAAGTGCGGAATGTAATGGATAACACGGAATGCAGAGATGTTCATCCGTATGACATGGTAATATAAAACTGCCATATATATACCAACGGTCATACACACCATTCATAGTTTAGTACAAGCCCGACGGAGTACAACTATAGTGAAAGGCGCTACATCTCATCGGAAGCATTCCAACTCCTATACATTATTTTTCTACACTTCCTAATGATGCACACTAAGTCATATTCCACAAGTCACGCAGACGGTGGAAATACAACTATTACAATACTAGGGATACTACTACTAACTCAGCATAGCCCGTAGTAGTCCTCATAGAAGTCACCACCCAAGCTCGAAGTGGAACATGATCATCCGAAATGACGATCCTGTGGAGCTTGTGGACCATAGGGACTCGGATGTGGTCGTGGTCCAACAAACAAATGCGCATTTAGGTCCACGAGGAGGGGTGATGCCTCCCACCTCACGCCACTCCATAAAGTCCGCAGACCAGCCCGCACAGGTACAAGTCCTCATGTCCATGTATCCGCTTGCACGACAAGTGCAAACCGAGTCGAGTAGCCCAAAGGATCGAACGGC
Organism: Aegilops longissima; assembly: GCA_021605205.1. Classification (NCBI taxonomy): domain Eukaryota; kingdom Viridiplantae; phylum Streptophyta; class Magnoliopsida; order Poales; family Poaceae; genus Aegilops; species Aegilops longissima. The sequence goes on from CM038676.1 coordinate 61,342,047, forward strand.
ATTAAAGAGCTCCATACGCAAGGCCCGGTTTTCACAGTCCTTGCCTTCCAAAGATCTCTCGTAGTGGTGCGGAGGAGTGAGTCCTCATGGGATGCATCGCTGTACATACCTCAAGGTAACCATGCGCCTGTGGAGGGATGCCGCATGTAGCGGAAATCGGTGTTGCACAAAGCAAGGCAGTTCGCTCAATAATAGTCATCATTGAATAGGCTGCATCCTGCACGGACATCCCAATAGTGATCCCAAGTCCATAAGAACAAAGGAGCGTTCAAGAGTCTGGATAAGATGGATATATCCCGACCATGCACAAATATTGGCTTTGATTAAAATTCTAAACTGCTCCTCGACGGTATATTCAGGATACCATCGGTAACCGCCTCGACCATCACTCGAACTAACATTGCCGTGTGACCACACACACCAATGCAACGGGTCGACGAACCACTTGGTTCTCGGGGACGGTGGCCATCCAAAGCACAGCCACAATGCAAAGACATTAGAATTTCTAGGAAAATCGGCAGCATAACATCTCAGTAAATGCTCAAAACAGATTTGAGACATTCATAATCAGATTGCAAAACCACTCAACAACATCATATCAAGGTTCTGGTTCAACTGCTAGCATACTAAAAAGTAGTAGAAACTGAACTGAGGATGTAACCAACAATCCTATAAGTTACTACGGATTAGTAACACGTGAACCTCGATAGAGAGAAGAGAGCCTAGTCCTATACCCACGTGGAATGAGAAGAGGATGACTCAGATCGAGGGCATAAGGTAAAGGAGTAAAAGAGCCTTACGCTCCTCCCACAATCAATTCCCCTACATATAACTAAAGCATTTCTAGACTCAACATCGACCAGTTTGGCTTAGCGAACCCACAGCAGCCCCGCTCGATGCCAACGCTGTCAGACCCCGATTCCAAGTCACATCGACCTAGCCGGGTAACACCTCATATCACTTTATGCCTCACGCACGGTATTCCTACGGGTGTCGCTTTACCATGGCCCGGTGAAGGAAATATGCCCTAGAGGCAATAATAATGTTATTATTTATTTCTTATATCATGATAAATGTTTATTATTCATGCTAGAATTGTATTAACCGGAAACATAATACATGTGTGAATACATAAACCTACAGAGTGTCACTAGTATGCCTCTACTTGACTAGCTCGGTAATCAAAGATGGTTATGTTTCCTAACCATGAACAAGGAGTTGTTATTTGATTAACGGGATCACATCATTGGTTGAATGATCTGATTGACATGACCCATTCCATTAGCATAGCACCTGATCGTATAGTTTGTTGCTAGTGCTTTTCTTCATGACTTATACATGTTCCTATGACTATGAGATTATGCAACTCCTGCTTGCCCGAGGAACACTTTGGTGCTACCAAACGCCACAACGAATCGGGTGATTATAAAGGTACATTACAGGTGTCTCCAAGGTACATGTTGGGTTGACATATTTCGAGATTAGGATTTGTCACCCGATTGCTCTGGAGAGGTATCTCTCGGCCCTCTCGGTAATGCACATCACATAAGCCTTGCAAGCATTGCAACTAAATGTGTTAGTTGTGAGATGATGTATTACGAACGAGAAAAGAGACTTGCCAAGAACGAGATTGAACTAGGTATTGATACCGACGATCAATCTCGCAAGTAACATACCGATGACAAAGGAACAACGATGTTGTTATGCGGTCCGACCGATAAAGATCTTCAGAGAATATGTAGGAACCAATATGGGCATCCAGGTCCCGCTTATTGGTTATTGACCGAGAGGTGTCTCGGTCATGTCTACATAGTTCTCGAACCCGTAGGGTCCGCACGCTTAACGCTTCGATGATGCTTATTATGAGTTTATATGATATTGATGTACCAAGGTTGTTCGAGTCCCGGATGAGATCACGGACATGACGAGGAGTCTCAAATGGTCGAGACATAAAGATTGATATATTGAAGCCTATGTTTGATTCCGAATCACTCCGTGAAATTGGGAATTTTATCGAGTACCGGGGTTACCGAACCTCCCGGGAGTCAATGGGCCTTGATGGGCCTTAAGGGAAAGAGAAAAGGGGCCATATGCTGGTCGCAGCCTTCCCCTTCCCTAGTCCTATTAGGATTAGGAGAAGGTGGCGCCTCTCTCCTCTCCCTTGGTCAAACCCTAGTTGGACTAGGATTGGGGAATCTTACCCCTGGGAGTAGGACTCCCAGCGCAGCCATAGGTGGCCGCCAGCCCCTCCCCTTCCCTCCTTTATATACAGGGCAGAGGGCACCCCATGACACACAAGTTGATCTACGGATCTTTCCTTAGCTGCAGCGGTGCCCCTTCCACCATATTCCACCTCGTCATATCGTCATGAGCTTAGGTGTAGCCCTCGCGGAGAAGTCATATCGTCATGAGCTTAGGCGGCCCGCGCCGGTGGAGCATCATCATCGCCACCACGCCGTCAGGTCGACGGAACTCATCCCCGACACTTTGCTGGATCGAGTCCGGGATCGCCATCGAGCTGAACGTGTGCGTAACTCGGAGGTGCCGACGCTCGGTGCTTGGATCGGTCGGGTCGTGAAGACGCACGACTACATCAACCGCTTGTTATAACGCTCGCTTTCGGTTCACGAGGGTACGTGGACGGACACTCTTCCTCTCGCTATGCCATCACCATGGTCTTGCGTGATCGTAGGAAAATTTTTGAAATTACTACGCTCCCCAACAAAGGGCATCCGAGCCTGGTTTTATGCGTTGATGTCATATGCACGAGTAGAACACAAGTGAGTTGTGGGCGATACAAGTCATACTACCTACCAGCATGTCATACTTTGGTTCAGCGGTATTGTGAGATGAAGCGCCCGGACCGACATTACGCCAGACGCTTACGCGAGACTGGTTTCACCGCCGTGAGCACTCGCTGCTTAAAGGTGACCGGCGGTGTCTGCTCTCTCACTTTAGTTGAACTGAAAGGCATACGCCCGTCCTTGAGAAGGTTAAACGGAGTCTATTTGACGAAGTATCGCTGTGGTTTTGATGCGAGGTAAGAACGGTTCTTGCTCAGCCCGTAGCAGCCACGTAAAACTTGCAACAACAAAGTAGAGGACGCCTAACTTGTTTTTGCAGGGCATGTTGTGATGTGATATGGTCAAGACGTGATGCTATATTTCATTGTATGAGATGATCATGTTTTGTAACCGAAGTTATCGGCAATCGGCAGGAGCCATATGGTTGTCGCTTATTGTATGAAATGCAACGCCATGTAATTGCTTTACTTTATCACTAAGCAGTAGCGATAGTCGAGAAGCAATAGTTGGCTAAACGACAACGATGCTACGATGGAGATCAAGGTGTCGCTACCGGTGACGATGGTGATCATGACGGTGCTTCGAGATGGAGATCACAAGCACAAGATGATGATGGCCATATCATATCACTTATATTGATTGCATGTGATGTTAATCCTTTATGCATCTTATCTTGCTTTGATTGACGGTAGCATTATAAGATGATCCCTTACTAAATTATCAAGAAGTGTTCTCCCGAGTATGCACCGCTATGAAAGTTCTTCGTGCCGAGACACCACGTGATGATCGGGTGTGATAGGCTCTACGCTCAAATACAACGGTGCAAAACAGTTGCACACGCGAATACTCAGGTTATACTTGACGAGCTATGCATATAAGATATGACCTCGAACACGGAGACCGAAGGTCGAGCGTGAATCATATAGTAGATATGATCAACATATTGATGTTCACCATTGAAACTACTCCATCACACGTGATGATCGGTCATGGTGTAGTTGATATGGATCACGCAATCACTTAGAGAATTGAGGATATTTTTCTAAGTGGGAGTTCTTAAGTAATATGATTAATTGAACTTTAATTTATCATGAACTTAGTCCCGTAGTATTTTGCAGATTATGTTGTAGATCAATAGCTCACGTTGTTGCTTCCCTGTGTTTTTATATGTGTTCCTAGAGAAAATTGTATTGAAAAATGTTAGTAGCAATATTATGGATTGGATCCGTGATCCGAGGTTTATCCTCATTGCTGCACGTAAGAATTATGTCCTTGATGCACCGCTAGGTGACAGACCTATTGCAGGAGCAGATGCACGTTATGAACGCTTGGCTAGCTCAATATGATGACTACTTGATAGTTTAGTGCACCATGCTTAACGGCTTAGAATCGACTTCAAAGACGTTTTGAACGCCATGGACCATATGAGATGTTCCAGAATTGAAGTTAATATTTCAAGCAAATACCCGAGTTGAGAGATATGAAGTCTCCAACAAGTTCTATAGCTAAAAGATGGAGGAGAATCGCCAACTAGTGAGCATGTGCTCAGATTGTCCGAGTACTTCAATCGCTTGAATCAAGTGGGAGTTAATCTTCCGATAAGATAGTGATTGATGAATTTTCTAGTCACCATCACTAAAGTTACTAGAACTTCGTGATGAACTATAATATGCAAGGGATGACGAAAACAATACTCCAAGCTCTTCGCGATGCTAAAATCGCGAAGGTAGAAATCAAGAAAACATCAAGTGTTGATGGTTGACAAGACCACTAGTCTCAAGGAAAAGGGCAAAGGGAAGAAGGGAACTTCAAGAAGAACGGCAAGAAAGTTGCTGCTCGAGTGAAGAAGCCCAAGTCTGGATCTAAGCCCGAGACTAAGTGATTTTGCTACAATGGAACTGGTCATCGAAGCGAACTACCCCAAGTATTTGGCGGATAAGAAGGTTGGCAAAGTGAACAAAGGTATATTTGATATACAGATTATTGATGTGTATTTTACTAGTGTTCGTAGTAACCCTCGGTATTTGATACTGGTTCAGTTGCTAAAAGTAGTAACTTGAAACAGGAGTTGCGTAATAAATGTAAACTAGTTGAAAGGGAAGTGACGATGAGTGTTGGAAGTAGTTCCAAGATTGATATGATCATCATCGCACACTCCCTATACTTTCGATTAGTGTTAAACCTAAATAAATGTTATTTGGCGCTTATGCTGAGCATGAATATGATTTGATCATGTTTATTGCAATACGGTTATTCATTTAAGTAAGAGAATAAATTGTTGTTCTGCTTACATGAATAAAACCTTATATGGTTACACACCCAATGAAAATGGTTCGTTGGATCTCGATCGTAGTGATACACATATTCATAATATTGATGCCAAAAGATGCAAAGTTAATAATGATAGTGCAACTTATTTGTGGCAATCGCCGCTTAGGTCATATTGGTGTAAAGCGATGAAGAAGCTCCATGCTGATGGGATTTTGGAATCACTTGATTATGAATCACTTGATGCTTATAACCATGCCTTATGGGCAAGATGACTAAAGACTCGCTTCTCCGAACAATGGAGCGAGCAAATGACTTATTGGAAATAATACATACCGATGTATGCGGTCCGATGAGTGTTAAAGCTCACGGCAAGTATCGTTATTTTCTGACCTTCACAGATGATTTGAGCAGATATGGGTATATCTACTTGATGAAACACAAGTCTGAAACATTTGAAAAGTTCAAAGAATTTCAGAGTGAAGTGAAGAATCATCGTAACAGAAAATAAAAGTTTCTACGATATGATCGCAGAGGAAAAATATTTGAGTTACGAGTTTGGCCTTCGCTAAAACAATGTGAAATAGTTTCACTACTCACGCCACCGAACACCACAGATAATGGTGTGTCCGAACGTCAGAATCAAGACTTTATTGGATATGGTGCGATTTATGATGTATCTTACCGATTTACCACTATCGCTTTGGGGTTATGCATTAGAGACAGCTGCATTCACGCTTAATAGGGCACCATCTAAACCGCTGAGATGACACCGTATGAACTATGGTTTAGCAAGAAACCTAAGCTGTCGCTTTCTTAAAGTTTGAGTTGTGATGCTTATGTGAAAAAGTTTTCACCGATAAGCTCGAACCCAAATCGAGAGATGCGCCTTCATAGAATACCCAATGGTAACTATTGGGTACACCTTCTATCACAGATCCGAAAGCAAGATATTTGTTGTTAAGATGGATCCTTTCTAGAGAAGAAGTTTCTCTCGAAAGAAGTGAGTGGAGGAAAGTAGAACTTGATGAGGTAATTGTACCTTCTCCCTTATTGAAAGTTGTTCATCACAGAATCAGCCCAAAGGATTCCTACACCAATTAGTGAGGAAGTTAATGATGATGATCATGAAACTTCAGATCAAGTTGTTACCAAACCTCGTAGGTCTTCCAGAGTAAGATCCGCACTGAGAGTGGTACGGTAATCATATTCTAGAAGTCATGTTACTAGACCATGATGAACCTACTAACTATGAGGAAGCGATGATGAGCCCAGATTCCGCGAAATGGTTTGAGACCATGAAATCTGAGATGGGATCCATATATGAGAACAAAGTGTGGATTTTGATGGACTTGCTCGATGATCAGCAAGCCATGTTAAATAAATGGATCTTCAAGAGGAAGACGGACACCGATAGTAGTGTTACTATCATAAAGCTCGACTTGTCACAAAAAGGTTTTTCGACAAGTTCAAGGAGTTGACTACAAATGTGATTTTCTCAACTGAAGCGATGCTTAAGTCTGTCCGAATCATGTTAGCAATTGCCACATTTTATGAAATCGCAAATGGATGTCAAAACTACGCTCTTTAATGGATTTATTAAAGAAGAGTTGTATATGATGCAATCCGTAAGGTTTTGTCAATCCTAAAGGAGCTAATAAATGTGCAAGCTCCAATGATCCATCTATGGACTGGTGCAAGCATCTCGAGTTGAATAAACGCTTGATAGTGTGATCAAAGATATGGTTTTATATGCACTTTTGGAGAAGCCTCGATTTACAAGAAAGTGAGTGGGAGCACTACAACATTTCGATAAGTATATGTGAATGACATATTGTTAATCGGAAAATAATGTAGAATTATTCTGCAAAGCATAAAGGAGTATTTGAAAGGAGTTTTCAAAGAAGGACCTCAAGAAGTTGCTTATATATTGAGCATCAAGATCTATAGAGATAGATCAAGACGCTTGATAAGTTTTTCAATAAGTACATACCTTGTCAAGATTTTGAAGTAGTTCAAATGGAACAGCCAAAGAAAGAGTTCTTGCCTGTGTTACAAGGTGTGAGATTGAGTAAGACTCAAAATCCCACCACGGCAGAAGATAGAAAGAGAATGAAAGTCATTCCCTATGCATCAGCCATAGGTTCTATAAAGTATGTCATGTCAGGTACTGATCTATTGCATACCCTACCACTATGCTTGGCAAGGAGTGCAATAGTGATCTAGGAGTAGATCAATGGACAGCGGTCAAAATTATCCTTAGTAGAATAAGGATATGTTTCTCGATTATGGAAGTGATAAAAGGTTCGTCGTAAAGGGTTACGCCGATGCAAGTTTTGACACCGATCCGATGACTCTAAGTCACGATCTAGATACATATTGAAAGTGGGAGCAATTAGCTAGAGTAGCTCCGCAAGCAGCATTGTAGACATAGAGATTTGTAAATACTTACGGCTCAATGTGACAGTAATCTGCTGACTAAAATTATCTCACAAGCAAAACATGATCACACCTTAGTACTCTTTGGGTGTTAATCACATGGCGATGTGAACTAGATTATCGACTCTAGTAAACCCTTTGGGTGTTGGTCACATGTCGATGTGAACTATGGGTGTTAACCACATATAGATGTGAACTATTGATGTTGAATCACATGGCGATGTGAACTAGATTATTGACTCTAGTGCAAGTGGGAGATCAAGGAAATATGCCCTAGAGGCAATAATAATGTTATTATTTATTTCTTATATCATGATAAATGTTTATTATTCATGCTAGAATTGTATTAACCGGAAACATAATACATGTGTGAATACATAAACCTACAGAGTGTCACTAGTATGCCTCTACTTGACTAGCTCGTTAATCAAAGATGGTTATGTTTCCTAACCATGAACAAGGAGTTGTTATTTGATTAACGGGATCACATCATTGGTTGAATGATCTGATTGACATGACCCATTCCATTAGCATAGCACCTGATCGTATAGTTTGTTGCTAGTGCTTTTCTTCATGACTTATACATGTTCCTATGACTATGAGATTATGCAACTCCCGCTTGCCCGAGGAACACTTTTGGTGCTACCAAACGCCACAACGAATCGGGTGATTATAAAGGTACATTACAGGTGTCTCCAAGGTACATGTTGGGTTGATATATTTCGAGATTAGGATTTGTCACTCCGATTGTCTGAGAGGTATCTCTGCCCTCTCGGTAATGCACATCACATAAGCCTTGCAAGCATTGCAACTAAATGTGTTAGTTGTGAGATGATGTATTACGGAACGAGAAAAGAGACTTGCCAAGAACTAGATTGAACTAGGTATTGATACCGACGATCGAATCTCTGCAAGTAACATACCGATGACAAAGGGAACAACGATGTTGTTATGCGGTCTCGACCGATAAAGATCTTCGAGAATATGTAGGAACCAATATGGGCATCCAGGTCCCGCTTATTGGTTATTGACCGAGAGGTGTCTCGGTCATGTCTACATAGTTCTCGAACCCGTAGGGTCCGCACGCTTAACGCTTCGGCGATGCTTATTATGAGTTTATATGATATTGATGTACCAAGGTTGTTCGAGTCCCGATGAGATCACGGACATGACGAGGAGTCTCAAATGGTCGAGACATAAAGATTGATATATTGAAGCCTATGTTTGATTCCGAATCACTCCCGTGAAATTGGGAATTTTACCGAGTACCGGGGTTACCGAACCTCCCGGGAGTCAATGGGCCTTGATGGGCCTTAAGGGAAAGAGAAAAGGGGCCATATGCTGGCAGCAGCCTTCCCCTTCCCTAGTCCTATTAGGATTAGGAGAAGGGGTGGCCTCTCTCCTCTCCCCTTGGTCAAACCCTAGTTGGACTAGGATTGGGGAATCTTACCCCCTGGGAGTAGGACTCCAGCGCAGCCATAGGTGGCCGCCAGCCCCTCCCTTCCCTCCTTTATATACAGGGCGAGGGCACCCCATGACACACAAGTTGATCTACGGATCTTTCCTTAGCCGCAGCGGTGCCCCTTCCACCATATTCCACCTCGGTCATATCGTCGCGAGCTTAGGTGTAGCCCTGCTGGAGAAGTCATATCGTCATGAGCTTAGGCGAAGCCCCGCGCCGGTGGAGCATCATCATCGCCACCACGCCGTCAGGTCGACGGAACTCATCCCCGACACTTTGCTGGATCGAGTCCGGGATCGCCATCGAGCTGAACGGTGCGTAACTCGGAGGTGCCGACGCTCGTGCTTGGATCGGTCGGGTCGTGAAGACGCACGACTACATCAACCGCGTTGTTATAACGCCTCGCTTTCGGGTCACGAGGGTACGTGGACGGACACTCTTCCTCTCGCTATGCCATCACCATGGTCTTGCGTGATCGTAGGAAAATTTTTGAAATTACTACGCTCCCCAATACCGGGACCGCTTACGCGCTTTTGGCTCACGATATGATAGTGTCGCTAGCATCCACATGACAAAGAACCCGGCCGACATGGCTAGTCGTGAACCCAAAGCGGCGCTTAACTCTATGGGGACAGTATACATGAATCACATCGAGCATGTCGGTCATCAACGATGAATTCGGCTCAGCACTGGCTAACAGACTCCGTATTCCGGCTGTAGCAGGTGCTAGGCAGACTCAATATCACCAAGCGACATTTCAAGGGACGTATATAGGAACGAAGTGAAACACATGCCGCCACCAAGTGTCCAAGCAGAGTGCTGGGCTAGCAGACTCGTGAACCGGCCAGAAGCGGACTACTATCGCCGTAGCACAAGACTACATTTCCCATATGAGAGGCTGCCAAGGATAAACAACTAGTTTGTCGGATCCCACTCATACCAAGCATTTCAATCATACACGCAATATGCCCGATATGAGTACATACAACAAGGCATCACAACAAAACTCTACAACTCAAAGTACTTTATTTAAGAGGCCCGAGGAGCCATACATAACATATCCATACAGGTAGGGGTCACATGACCCAACACTCAAGTCATACAAACATACAAGCACATGCGAAGCAAACTAGTCTCGAGTACGACTCTAGAAAGAAAGAAAGCTTGTTGAAGCCCTTCTATCTACAAAGGGCCTTCACAAGCCTTGGATCACCACCGGGTGGCTAGTTCACTGCCGATGTCAAGGTCTACATAAAACCCATTGAGGGGGCAAGGTTGTCGCCTCAAAAACATTAATTACAAACATGAGTACGGAGGTACTCAAGAAGTCTTACCACGTAATCCTATCATACATGCACATTCTCAAGAAGGTGGTGGAATTATTTGCAGCAAGCCAGCTTTGACTCTTGGCTGCTATCCTATGTGACACCACTTGAAAAGCATTTGTCGCACACGAGTCCACTAATCACCATCACAATACTCCACCGGATCCTCTCTCGTCACCCACGAGAGGGCCATCCGCCAGTACTCACACTTATCTTGAGGCTTTTAGTAGTATCCATTTACTTGTCTATGAACTGTTATAGGCAACCCAGAAGTCCTTCTCCGTGGACACGGCTATTCAATAGATCATATTAACCCCGCAGGGTGTACTTCTTCACACACGCTCACCACTTACCGCCGCTTACACGACATGTACTGCAACCTTCAAGCGGAAGCCCAACGTGGAGTCGGCCGCAGCCTACCTAAACACTCAAGTCCCTAGTCCAGTTTATCGCCTATTCGGGTTCCATCCGCAGGAGTCCGCCGAGGTTTCCCATACAGCCCCGAACGATGTGTGCAGGGTTCCCGAGATACCATACGGCACTGCAGACACCGGCCACGTGCTCACCGCAACACAACCCACCCCTAAGGTCAGCTGCTATGCATGCCCCCAAAGATGCTACAAACACCGTAAACTACTTGCAACTCCCGGACCGAGAACAAAGGTGGTTAAGAAGTTTAGAGGGTCCATTGGTTTCAGCCCAATGCGTGGTAGTAACTGCTTTCATGGATCACAAACACGTAACTCAGTTCTTAGGGACGGCTTCAATGAAACAGCCCACCATGTACTCCTACATGGCCTCTCATCGATACCTTTACCAAAACATGTTCAACACTTTCACTCGAACCGACCCAACCTTTCACTCCAGCTCATCATCCCGATGAGCCGCACTGACACAACTCTAAGCATAGCAAGCATAGCATGGTAGGAATCACAAACATGGCTCAATCAACTCCTACACATACTAGTGGGTTTCATCTAGTTACCGTGGCAATGACAGTCATGCAAAGGAAGTGGGTTCAACTACCGCAGCACACAACAGTTTGAATCGCGTTGTCTTAATGCAGTAAACAAGAGCGTAAGCGAGAACATGGGTTTGTATCGAATGATCAATGGGTTGCTTGCTCGATGGAGTGGTGGTAGGATACGCCTTCGCACGGATATTCGGATTATCCTCGAGGCGTAACCTATCACGAAAGACATACCAAAAATAAACACACATGGCAATATGCAACAATATGATGCATGCTATGACATGGCAATATGGATGTGTGTTGGCCTAATGCAAGCTGGAACAAAAAGGGATGAACTCATTTGAATCAAAGATTCAAATGCTAGCTCATTTAACATAGCCATAAAGGTGTAATATCTTATTCTGCTTAAACAGCAAGGTTAACTTGTTTTATCATGCATGAAACCTGTACCAATGGATAGAATGGATTTTTCTGATCATTTTTCATGTATAGATCTTTGCATTTGGAGTTACAGATTAATTTCTATGAAATTTTGAAGTTTGAACTATATTCGAATTTCCTATAATGTAATAATTCCAAGAATTAATTTCATCGCGCACAAGAATGCGCCGTGGTGATGTCATAGTCAACGGGACGCCCTGGTCAAACCTGACTGGTGGGTCCCGATGTCAAAGATAATTAGTTTAACTAAAAATTAATTAAAACTAAACCTAATTAGTTAATGTGGCTGGGCCCCACCCGCCATTGACCCAACAGAGTCAACCAGGCCCACCCATGGTCAAAGTCAAAGTCGGCATGCACTGGCGCTTAGTCACGGCGAGCGACGCTGGCGGCGGAAGTTGTTTTGTTGCCCGCCACCAAATGGGCCATGAGGGTGCCTATGGGTAGCCGGGAGCAACCCGCAGCTCTTGGTGGAGTTAGTTGGGGTCGGGGCGGCCGGAATCGGCGCCGGCGACGACCTAGGCGGCCGCCGGAGTTCGGGCGAAGGTGAACTCGGGCTACGGTGTGCGGTGAAGTGCGTGGAGTAGTGGGTTAGATGCTACGCGGTGTGGTGAGTGCGTTAGACATCGTGGGGTGGCCGGTGGATGGCCGGGAGCACGTCCGCGACGAGCTCCGCGGCGGCGGGTGCGGTTGAGCTACGTGCGGTCACTACACAGCTCGGGAGCGAGAAGGGAGGGGGAGATAGCTAGGCTCACGGGGCACTCGGGGAAGCACTCGGTGCGGTCGGGGACGGGCTGGTGCGACGGCGGCGTTGAAGGGGATCTCCGGCGATGGCGGGCTCAAGCGAGGTTTGTGCAAGGGCTCGGCTACTCGAGCACTCTGGGCCTGCTAGCTCGACGAAGAGGAGGGCGGCGGAGCTCCTAGACATGACGGGAGGAGCACGGATGACGGGAGCGCGACCACGGCGACGGCGTGGCTGGTGGCGCCGGCCATGGTGGGGAGCGCAAGGGAGGAGCCGGGAGGAGGAGAGGTGTCGCGGGCTCGGGGAAAGAATGGACGTGTTCCGGCCGGCAGCTCGATGAGGGAGCGGCGAGGCGGCGGCCAAAGCGTGGCGGCATGCGGTGTCAGCCGAGCACTCCTCTTGTTCGGCTGCTTAAGCAGCCACCATGCCAAGCAATGGGCTGGGCCGGCAGGTGGGCCGGTTGGTAGGTGCCAGGTAAGATTTGCATTCTGTTTTTCTTTTTCTAATTTTCTGTAACTTTGTGGAGTTTAAAAAAAATACTAAAACAACTCCTAAATTCACCAAACTGCTTCCAGTCCATAGTTGGAATATTTCCAACATGAAACATTTTTGTTTAGAATATTTGGGCATTTGAAATATTTTATATAATTTTAAATGCCCAAACTCAAATACTTATGATTTAATTCAAAGACCTTAGGATGACCTAGAAAATTGTGCACCACTTTTGGCAGAGGCTCTGAACCAAAGCAAAGGTGATGAGCATTTTAGAAGGGCATTTCAGGTTCATTGAAAATAATTTTAGTAAACCCTAGTTGGATTCAGAAGGGGTTCTGGGGGTTCTGTCCTTCCCATTTCAGATTTCAGATGAAACTTAAACATGATGCACACACTAATGCATGGACTAGCTAGGATGTGACAGATCCATTCTCAAAGAAGCAGTAAATTCAAGGTCGATGATTTCTTCAAGTAGCACGTGTTCTTCATCGACTACAAGCCCTATGATTCTGCTTCGCCTTAGAAGGAAGCGCTCGACCGCCACCAAAGCCAACTTCTATTCTTCATCGCTATTCAACAAGGACAAAGTCTTCAACCACGAGCATATTCCTCATGTGGACATGGAATCACCGCCATGCTTCACACCTATCCTCGCAGTGCTTCATGACACAGCCTCCTCAACTTTTGCACGTACATTGTTGATTGGAATGAAGAACTCATTCTTCAATTCTACGCAACATTGCACATCACCGAGATGCCGATGATGTGAACTCCCGGTTTTGGACCGATGACCGAAAACACTCACTACAAAGCACCGACCTCTGAATTACTTCACGCCTGCCCATAAGTCCTCCACTCAAGGAGCTCGCTGCTTGTACCAAGAGCCCGAGCTCACTACTCATTATATGCAAGTTCTTATGAAGCCATTGAATCCTGGTCAAGCCTCAAGGACCAAATTCTCGTGAAGGAATTGCATTATGTACCAAGGATAGTCTATCGATTCTCGACAAAGACTATGAGTCCAATCAAAGGCCATGACTCATCTAATGAGGAAATTGTCAAGATCATGAAGAATCTGGTATTCAACATCATTCATGGCATACCCGCAATTATCATGATTTCTTCATGAGGACTCGCAAATGTTGCACTCTCTTCGCTTGATTTGAAGCCTTATGCCCCATGGATTATGCGATTCATCGTAACAAGGTCTTCACTCAACTACAAGGCTGATTTTCAGAATCACCTCAGCTACTTGCCCCCAATTGAAGTCCTCAGGCGGACTTATTCTTCTGCTGATGAAAAGGTCAAGGCACCAGCTGTTATAGATGAAGGCATTCGTCCATTGGATGGTCAATTTCGCAAGGCCGCATCCTATTCCACCAATGATGACTCTGCCACTCATGATTCTGCTGCCCATGCCTCCAAGCCAAATCCTCAATCTATCGCTTCCTCGTGATGAGTGACCGTGAGCTTCAGCTAAGTCTTCACCGTAAGGTGGATCAAAACCATAAATGGGTTAAGCGCCGGCTATTCTATTCTTCACAACATGATCTGCACATGCATAATGCAAAGAAGAAAACCATTACTACCTCCATGAAGTCTTCGCCGCACCTAGGCTGTTCTCTCTCACATCTATAGCGAAGAAGAATCAAGAATATGGGTCTCAAGGAAGACTTTGACTGGTCTACACCTCCACCAAGAAATACAAGAAGGTCAAGGTTCCTTCCTTGGTGGCTAGCTCCTATTCTTCATCGCTACGACACCGATGAGCATGAAGACTTGACGACATCGCGGCAGGCCCGACATCAACAAACGACTTCTAACAACGCCAAGCGCCTCCATCTTCATGATATTCTTCAGGGTGTTAGTCCTCATTTTCAACCCTTCGTCATTTGATGAAAAGGGAGAAATTTGAGTTAGTCTTCGCCGGTCTACTATATGGGCATTTTGTTTTGCTGTTACAACTCTCGCCCTTCCTAAACTTTATTGGATCGAAGTTGTAAACTTAAACTCTATGGTGGACTGATACTTTTGTTGTTTCCTCTGCATGCTTATTCCTCGTTAATGTTATTGCACGCATGCTGAATTACATCAGTCACCATATTTCATCACGGATTTCAAATTCTTCATATTATATGTCAAATGCATGTATGAATTACAAGATATAGGGGGATATCTCCATGATTCTGCTCTTGAAGTGTGCATTGCTTCAAAAGTAAATTTCTCACTATGCACATCTTCAGGGGGAGTTCTTCTATATCTTGAAATCAAATTCCTTAATATAATTATTTACACTTCATATGTTTATCCCCGTTGAAAACTTAACCTATATTATCATCAATCACCAAAAAGGGGGAGATTGTAAGTGCATCTAGTGCCCCTTAGTGATTTTGGTGTATTGAAGACTTATAGGTTAAGGGACTAATGCGCTTGTGAGTGTACACAGTGTCTATAAGTCTATGAGGAGTTTGATATTTACAGAGAAAGTTGACCTTAAAAATGAAGTTCTTCGATCAAGACTTTGGATTTCAAGACTTTCAAGACTTTGAAAGTGAAGAAATTGGTGTGACCTTGAAGACTTGGTATTCATTTGAGGAACATGAAGCCTCAAGACTTTTGTTTTCATAGTTTCATTTTCTTTCTTGAGTCATAGCACCGCATCAAAAGGGGTCGAGGAAATACTAAGGAAAAATTTCCATGTGATGCTCAACTCAAAATCCTACACCTACCAATATCTTAGAGTGAAGCCATTGAAATCTCATACAGCTCAACATATTCTTCGTGATGTAGACGAAGTTCTTCCGTCTCGAGGAATTTGATCTGACCGAGGAGTTAGGAATTGCCAATGGATTGCCTACACAAGGAGGAACATGATAGCCCCGAGGAATTTGAGCCTCAAATTTCCGATCGCTGTTGCGCGCCACTGTCCCAAAATATCTACCCACCTAACGATCATATCATTGAAGGGCATTTATGTCTTATCATGTCGGGTTGCTCCCTAGGCTATAAATAGTCAGCCTACAACCACTAGCTGGTTGGCTACTCCGAGAGAAACTGACACTTGTCATTTGAGAGCATCCCATCCTCCGAGGACTTTGAGCGAAAATCATCAAGTGAGAAAAACCCAAACCCGAACACCTACAAACCCAAAGTGATTGAGCATCACTGAAGAGATTGATCCTACATGGATCTGACGCTTGTTACCATTGAAGACTGTGCTTCTTCCAGACGGTTAGGTGTCATGGTCTAGAGCATCCAAGAGGAAATTGTGGATCGTCGAGTGACCGAGTTTGTGAAGGTTCGGAAGTCACCTGAAGACTTACCACGAGTGATTGGGCGAGGTCTGTGTGACCTTAGCTCAAGGGGTATACGGTGAGGACTAAGTGTCCGGATCGCGTGTTCTCGACTAGGTGTCCGGACTGTGTCCTCGTGTTTAAATACCTAGCCGCCTCTAACCGTACGCATAACCGAGACAACAGCTTGAATCTGGTCTACCAAATCATTGTCTTCACCAAGCCAACTGATTCTATTTCCTCAACTCTTTCATTTCCTCATAACTGTGTTGTGCACTTGTTCATATCTCGTGTTCAAGATTTTGATCAAGACTTTATCAATTTCCTCGCTCAATTTCTTCACCATTTGTCTTCATCCGTGTTATCCTCGTGTTTACGCTTTCTCAGACTGTGCTTGTCTTCATTTCATCATGATGACCATGCTTGTGTTCTCGCTATGCATACTTTTGAGTATTATTCCACTGCAAGTAGTTATTCACTAAGGAATTTCTCACCGCAAATTCCTCAAGAAGAATTCATAAAATCGCCTATTCACCCCCTCTACTCGATATAACGCACTTTCACACCTCCGCCTCCTCGTATGCATCCTCCTCTAAATCCATCTCCTGCCAACAAAATCACGAGCCTTGCTGATGAGCTCTTCTTGTGTGATGAAGACTTGACTAAGACTTGAAGAGGTCATTTCTTCTTCTTCTTGTCATCGTAATCATATTCCTTGCTCTTCTTCTTCTTCTTGTTTTCATTATCCCATCGTGGACACTCGTAGATGCAAAGGACCAGGTTTCTTGCACTTGTGGCATGTTCTCTTCTTGTGGTAATGAGTAGAAGCTTCATCATTTATTGAGCTGGATCGCAAGACTTTCTCAAGCCTTTCTTATTTGTGAATTTATGGAACTTCTTCACAAGCATAGCAAGCTCTTTTTCCAATGTCTTCGTGGATCACCGTAACTCGCAATGATTCTCCTTCGATGAGGAAACATCCTTTGCCTTCAAAGAGCGAAGTTCGGCCATAGTTGGGACCATAGATATCTCTTTTCTCAGATAGCTAAAACTCATGTGTGTTGAGCCTCTCAAGTATGTCATATGGATCGAGTGTCTTGAAGTCAGGGCATTCTTGAATCATCATGGCTAGGGTATCAAACGAGCTGTCAAGTGATCTCAGGAGTGTCTTGACGATTTCATGCTTGGTGATCTCAGTGGCGCCGAGAGCATGAAGCTCATTTGTGATGTCAGTGAGGCGATCAAACGTGAGTTGGACATTCTCATTGTCGTTTCTCTTGAAGCGGTTGAATAGGTTGCGAAGAACACCGATGCTTTGATCTCTCCGGTTGAGACGCTTGCTGACCTTGGAGAGCCACCCTGCACTAGCTTCGACGCTTCAGAGCACTCACACGGCCATACCGCCTTTGGTTAGATGACCACAGATGATGTTCTTCGCAGTAGAATCCAGTTGAATGAACTTCTTGACATCAGCAGGAGTGACGCCTTCACCACCCTTGGGAACGCTGTTCTTGATGACATACCAAAGGTCGACATCAATGGCTTCAAGATGCATGCGCATATTATTCTTCCAGTAGGGGTAATCAAAGCCATCAAGACAAAAGGCACACAATGAGACTTTGATTATCCCTCGCAATGATATAGCTAAAACTCTAGGTGGTTAAACTCAATCACACGTAACAAGGAGTACCTTGCTCGATACCAATTGAAAGTGCTAGTTATCGACTAGAGGGGGGGATGAATAGGCGATTTTATGAAAGTCTTCAAAACATGAAAGTTTAGAAGACAAACAATAGAAATGAACCTATTAATATGCAGCGGAAGGTAGACTACACTAGACAAGCCATAGTCAAGCAAGTAATGAAGCTAAAGCACGAAGACTAATAGCAGCTAGGTAGTATGGATCAATATGGAAGATAGTATGAAGCCTAACAACAAAAGTCGTCACACAGTGAAGTCAAACAGATAATGCAAACATGCAAAGACTTCACGAAGACAAACTGTAAGTAAAGAGAGGGAGAAGATAGAACCAGTCTCTTGGAGAGGAGAATGATTTGTTGGACCAGTTCCAGTTGTTGTGACAAATGTACGTCTGGTTAGGGAGGCTGAGATTCAACCTCAAGACCGCGCTTTCACCTTATTCCCTTGAGCTAAGGACAACCAGTCCTCTCCTAATCACTCGTAAGTCTTCAAGGTAGACTTCAACCTTCACAGATCATGCTCACCGGCGATCCACAATGACTCTTGGATGCTCGTAACGCGACGCCAAACCGGCCGGAGGATTCATAGTCCTCAAGTGTAACAAGTCTTCGTGTCACGCGACGTAAAGACTTCAAAGGATACCTAACACTCTTTGGCTCGTGTTTTGGGCTTTGTCTCGCAAGGATTTCTCTCTCAAAAGCTTCGAGGTGGGTTGCTCTCAAACGACAAAAAGCCATGCACTAACTCTCAACAGCCACCAATTTATGGTGTAGGGGGTGGTATATTTATAGCCACTAGGCAACCCGACCTGATTTGTCCGAAATGACCCTAGGTCACTAAGGAACTGACACATGTTCCAACGGTCGATTTCAACACACGCAGCAGCTTGACTTGGGCTACAAGTAAAGTCGACTCATCCAAATGGATAAGATTTGCTCTCATTGTCTTCACTCAAGACATAGGATTTGGTTGAGCATCACTTCAGTCACTATGACTTTGTTCACTTGGACCCCACTTAATAGTACGGTGGTTCCTATGACTCAACAAAGAAGAAAAGGAAACTACGAAACAACTATGTCTTTGCACTCCATAATCTTCACGTGAATGTCTTCTCGAGTCATAAGCTTCGATGTGATTGTCTTCACACACCACCATTGTCTTCAATGTCTTCAACATTTTTAGTGGTCATCTCCGGTAGGTAAACCGAATCAATGAGGGACTACTACCTTGTTATCCTGCAATTCTCACAAACACATTAGTCCCTCAACCAGGTTTGTCGTGAATACTCCAAAACCAACTAGGGGTGGCACTAGATGCACTTACAATCTCCCCCTTTTTGGTGATTGATGACAAACTTGTTGAAGTTTTCAACGGGAATAAAAGTAAGTGAAATTGTGAGGAATTTAGGTATTGTCTTCATAAGTAGAAATAGGCTCCCCCTAAAGATGTGCATATAAGTATTTTTCTTTGGAATGCAAATGCACATGGCAGGTTGTACTTGTGGAGATCCTCTACAACATATGAAGACAATTCATCATGCATGAAAAGATATAATGAATATAATGACATGCATAAAGAAAATGGACGCTCAGAAAATGACTTCGTATGGGATTTATCATCGCACATGCGGAATTTATCATCGCATCACGTAATAGCGTAAAAGTAGCGCATAACCATCAAGTTTTTAAGTGTTACAACTCAAAGAACAAGAAGTATCAAAAGCGAAAGTTGTAAGCACTTGGCAAAAGTATAGCAACCACCCATATGGACCTGCTTGAAGACTATCAACTCATATGCTTCTCCCCCTTTTGTCAGTACGGACCAAAAAGGTTTGAAGACATAGAGAATCTACTCATTCCCATGAGGAGTAGGTGAAGCAGCTGGGTCGTCGTTGAGGTTCGGTGGTGCAGAAGAACTTGGTGCAGTGTCGATACGCGCCGAAGTTGGAGGTCGTGATATAGCATCATCTTCGTCATCAATGACTCTAGCATTAACAGTTGCGGCTGAGGAAGAATAGTCAAAGTCTTCAAGTGAGGGAGTCTGATGCAAGAAAGCATTCTTGGGAGGAGTGGAATCAAACTTGATTCTCTCTGTGAAGCCATCATCTTGAAGATTAGCTTCAACACTAAGCAATGTCGACTCTTCCACTACCTCCGACTGTGTTTCATGAGTGACAAATGCATTCTTGGTGGCAAGGTTATAATGCGTTGACATCCACCAAGAGATTTTAGTATCCGACGATCAGCTAGTCGTGATGCTTATCTTGTTTTTGATGTAGGGCAATGAGAAGATCTTGGTCATTAACAACACGAGATCGCTTCCTAGGCCTTTGAGCAATTGTACTTTCAGTGGCTTCAGTATGGGCACGATGAGGTGCACGAGTATTTCCAGCCAAAGGATAAACACGAGTGGCAGCCAGAACTCCTTCAATGGGCTGAGTGAAGCTTTGGTGATCGGTGTTGTGAAGCTACTGTGGGGACCTTTGGCTTCACGCCTCATTACATCAAGGGAAGACAATGCGAGGTTCTTCCCGCTGTTGCTTTCAAGCCGAAGGACCAAAGCGATCAGTTCGCTCTGCTTCAACCTCGCCGGCCGAAAGTGCAACTATCCCTGGGTGGTTTTGGTAATTCCTAACAATATATAGCTCATTGAGCTAACATTATTCCAAGATGAATATTTCAGAAAATGCTCAATGAATGGCATGGCATGGATGAGAAAAGTGAACCCCTCAAAATGCTAAGGATAAAAGGATTGGCTCAAGCTCAAAAGCTCAAGACTCTACATTTTATATTTTAGTGATCCGAGATCACATTGAGTCTATAGGAAAAGCCAATACTATCAAGGAGGGATGAGGTGTTGCTAAATGAGTTTCTTGCTCCATAGTGCTTAGTGATATGCTCCAAAACCCTCAACTACTTTCTCACATCCACATATTACCTAAAACCAAAGTCAAACTCGCCCTACCGATTCTTTCTATCCGCGCCACCGAAGTTCGGGATGTCATAGCCACCGCCACAAACCCTAGGCAAATCGGTATCACCGATAGGGATCTCGGTCTCACCGATATGGGATTGTAATCTCTCGCTTCCTTCGTAATGTTTCGTCCTACCGAGATGAGCGATCGGTCCCACCGAGATTGTAATGTAAACTCTCTGCTTCTTCCGTAACATTTCGTCCCACCAAATGAGCGAACCGTCCCACCGAGTTTACCGACCAACTCTCCGTTAGCTTATTACCAAAGTCGGTCTCACCGAAGTTTGTGTAATCGGTTTCACCGAGATTACGTTATGCCCTAACCCTAACCACATCGGTCTTACCGAGTTGCATGTCGGTCCCACCGAAAATCCTAATGGTCACTAGATTTGCTGAATCAGTCCGACCAAGTTTCTCAATTCGGTCTCACCGAGATTGGTAAATTGTGTGTAACGGTTAGTTTTTGTGTGGAGGCTATATATACCCCTCCATCCACTCTTCATTCGTGGAGAGAGCCATCAGAATGAACCTACACTTCCAATACACATTTTCTGAGAGAGAACCACCTACCCTTGTGTTGAGGCCAAGATATTCCATTCCTACCATATGAATCTTGATCTCTAGCCTTCCCCAAGTTGCTTTCCACTCAAATCTTCTTTCCACCAAATTTAAATCCTGTGAGAGAGAGTTGAGTGTTGAGGAGACTATCATTTGAAGCACAAGAGCAAGGAGTTCATCATCAACACACCATTTGTTACTTCTTGGAGAGTGGTGTCTCCTAGATTGGCTAGGTGTCACTTGGGAGCCTCCACAAGATTGTGGAGTTGAACCAAGGAGTTTGTAAGGGCAAGGAGATCGCCTACTGTGAAGATCTACCACAGGAGGCAAGTCCTTCGTGGGCGACTTGACATGGTGGGATAGACAAGGTTGCTTCTTCAGGACCCTTCTCGTTGGGGAACGAGCAGAAATTCAAAATTTTCCTACGTGTCACCAAGATCTATCTATGGAGAAACCAGCTACGAGGGAAGGAGAGTGCATCTACATACCCTTGTAGATCGCTAAGCGAAGCTGCTCAAGAGAACGAGGTTGAAGGAGTCGATTGCCGTGATTCAAATCACCGGAGATCCTAGTGCCGAACGGACGGCACCTCCGCTGCTCAACACACGCAGACAGCCCGTGACGCCTCCCATGCCTTGATCCAGCAAGGAGAGAGGGAGAGGTTGAGGAAGACTCCATCCAGCAGCAACACAACGGCAAGCAGTGGTGGTGGAGGAGCGTGGCATCCCAAGCAGGCTTCGCCAAGCACCAAGGGAGAGGAGGAGGAGGAGAGGCGTGGCTGCACCAAGAGGAGAAGTTCTCATGTGTATGGCAGCCCCAAACCTCAACTATATATAGGGGAAAGGGGGGGCTGCGCCCCCTTTAGGGTTTCCCCACCCCAAGGGGTGTGGCCAGCCCTAGATCCCATCTAGGGGGGGCGGCCAAGGGGGGAGGAGTGCCTCCCAAGTCAAGTGGAGGCCTCCCTTTAGGGTTTTACCTTCCCATGCAAGATGGGCCTTGGGGGCTGGTGCCCCGCCCATTATATTAGGGCGCCCACAGCCCATGCTACTGTATTGACGTGGTGGAACTATTTCCGACCTCCGACCTTCCGAATCCTCCGAACCTTCTCGAAGCTTCCTGCACAATACCAAAAACCCAACTTTTTCCTAACCCAACAACAACTTTCCATATATAAATCTTTACCTCCCACCATTCCGAACTCCTCGTGACGTCCGGATCTCATCCGGACTCAACAACATTCGTAACCACATACAAACTTCCTTTATAACCCTAGCGCCATCGAACCTTATGTGTAGACCCTACGGTTCGGAGACATGCGCATATGACCGAGACGTTTCTCCGTCAATAACCAACAGCGGATCTGATACCCATGTTGGCTCCTACATGTTCCACGATGATCTCATCGGATGAACCACGATGTCAAGGACTCAATCGATCCCGTGATACAATTCCCTTTGTCTAGCGGTATTGTACTTGCCCGAGATTCGATCGCCGGTATCCCGATACCTTGTTCAATCTCGCACGCAAGTCTCTTTACTCGCTCCGAACACATCATCCCGTGATCAACCCCTTGGTCACATTGTGCACATTATGATGATGTCCTACCGAGGGGCCCAGAGATACCTCTCCGCCACACGGAGTGACAAATCCCAGCCTCGATTCGTACAACCCAATGTACACTTTCGAGATACCGTAGTGCACCTTTATAGTCACCCAGCCACGCCAGGACGCTTGGTGCACCCAAAGCATTCCTACGGTATCCGGAGTTGCACAATCTCATGTTCTAAGGAAATGATATTTGACATTAGAAAAGCTTTAGCATACTAACCACGATCTTTGTGCTAGGCTTAGGATTGTCTTGTCCATCACATCATTCTCCTAATGATGTGATCCCGCTATCAACGACATCCAATGTCCATGGTCAGAAACTATAACCATCTATTGATCAACGAGCTAGTCAACTAGAGGCTTACTAGGACATGGTGTTGTCTATGTACCCACACATGTATTTGAGTTTCCTATCAATACAATTATAGCATGGATAATAAACTATTATCATGAACAGGAAATATAATAATAACTAATTTATTATTGCCTCTGGGCATATTTCCAACAGTCTCCCACTTGCACTAGAGTCAATAATCTAGTTCACATCGCCATGTGATTAACGCCGATAGGTCACATCGCCATGTGACCAACATCCAAAGAGTTTACTAGTGTCAGAACTAGTTCACATCATCATGTGATTAAGACTCAATGAGTTCTCGAGGTTTGATCATGTTTTGCTTGTGAGAGAGGTTTTAGTCAACGGTCCGAACCTTTCAGATCCGTGTACTTCGCAATTCTCTATGTCATATTGTAAATGCTGCTTCCACGCCCACTTGAAGCTTATTCCAAATGGTTGCTCCACTATACGATCCGTTTGCTACTCGAGTCACTCGGATAGGTGTTAAAGCTTGCATCGACGTAACCCCTTACGCCAACTCTTTATTACCTCCATAATCGAGAAACATGTCCTTATTTACTCCAAGGACAATTATTGATCATTGTCCAATGATCCATTCCTCGATCATTCTTGTACCCCTTGACCGACTCATGGCAAGGCACACTTCCAAAGCGGTACACAAGATAGCATACTATAGAGCCTATGTCTGAAGCATAGGGACGACCTTCGCCCTTTCTCTTTTTCTCGCCGTGGTCGAGCTTTAAGTCTTAACTTCATACCTTACATCTCGCAAGAACTCCTTCTTCGATCGATCCATCTTGAACACCTTCAAGATTATGTCAAGGTATGTGCTCATTTGAAAGTACCATTGCCGCTTTTGATCTATCCTCATAGATCTTGATGCTCAATGTTCAAGTAGCTTAATCCATGTTTTCTATTGAAAACATCTTTCAAATAACCCTATATGCTTTCCAGAATTCTACATCATTTCGATCATCAATATGTCAACAACATATACTCATCGAAATTTATAGTGCTCCCACTCACTTTTGGAAATACAAGTTTCTCATAAACTTTGTATAAACCCAAAATCTTTGATCATCTCATCAAAGCGCATATTCCAACTCCGAGATGCTTACTCCAGTCCTTAGAAGGATCACCGGAGCCAGATACCTTTTAGCATCCTTAGGATCGACAAAACTTTCTGATTGTATCACATACAACCTTTCCTTACGAGACCGGTAAGGAAACCCGCTTTGACATCCATCTCGCCGATTTCATAAATGCAGCTAATGCTAACATGATTACGATGGACTTAAGCATCGCCACGGATGAGAAAATCTCATCGAGACAACTCCTTGAACTTGTGAAAACTCTTTCCACAAGTCGAGCTTCATAGACGGTGACATTACCATCCACGTCCGCCTTCTTCTTAAAGATCCATTTATCTCAATGGCTTGCCGATCATCGGCAAGTCCACCAAAGTCCATGCTTTGTTCTCGATACATGGATCCTATCTCGGATTTCATGGCTTCTAACCATTTGTCGGAATTTGGGCCCACCATCGCTTCTCCATAGCTCAGAGGTTCATTGTTGCTCAGCAACATGACCTTCAAGACAGATCACCGCATTCACTCAAGCAAGACACATCCTTGTCACCCCACGAGGTACGGTAGTGACTTGATCCAAAACTTCATGATCACTATCATAAGCTTCGACTTCAATTGGTGTAGGTGCCACAGAACAACTTCCCGTGCCCTGCTACACACTTGTTGAAGTGACGGTTCAATAACCTCATCAAGTCTCCACCATCCTCCCACTCAACTTTCCGAGACAAACTTTTCCTCGAGAAAGGACCCGATTCAAGAAACAATCCCTATTGCTTTCGGATCTGAATTAGGAGGTATACCCAACTGTTTTGGGTGTCCTATGAAGATGCATTTTATCCGCTTTGGGTTCGAGCTTATCAACCTGAAACTTTTTCACATAAGCGTCGCAGCCCCAAACTTTCAAGAAACGACAACTTAGGTTTTTCCAAACGGTGTCGTCTCAATGGAATTACGTGGTGCCCCATTAAGGTGAGTGCGGTTGTCTCTAATGCCTAACCCATGAACGATAGTGGTAATTCGATAAGAGATATCATGGTACGCACCATATCAAATAGAGTGCAACTATGATGTTCGGACACACCATCACACTATGGTGTTCCAGCGGTATTAATTGTGAAACAATTTGCACAATGTCTTAATTGTGTGCCAAAATCAGAACTCAGATATTCATCTCTATGATCATATCATAGACATTCTATCCTCTTGTCACGAAGATCTTAAACTTCACTCTGAAATTACTTGAACCATTCAATAATTCAGACTTGTGTTTCATCAAGTAAATATACTCAACATCTACTCAATCATCTGTGAAGTAAGAACATAACGATATTCATCAGATGCCTCAAGACTCATTGACTGCACACATCAAAATGTGTTACTTCCAACAAGTTGCTATCCAGTTCCATCTTATCAAACCGAGGCTTTTCAATCATCTTGCCCATGTGGTATGATTTGCATATCTCAAGTGATTCAAAATCAAGTGAGTCCAAACGATCCATCTGCATGGAGTTTCTTCATGCGATACACCAATAGACATGGTTTGCATGTCTCAAACTTTTCAAAACGAGTGAGTCCAAAGATCCATCAACATGGAGCTTCTTCATGCATTTTATACCAATATGACTTACATGGCAAAGGCCACAAGTAAGTGGTACTATCATTACTATCTTATATTTTTGGCATGAAATGTGTATCACTACGATCGAGATTCAATAAACCATTTATTTAGGTGCAAGACCATCAAGGTATTATTCAAATAAATAGAGTAACCATTATTCTCTTTAAATGAATAATCAGACATGATAGACATAATCCAATCATGTCTATGCTCAACGCAAACACCAAATGATAATTATTCAGGTTTAATACTAATCTTGATGGTAGAAGGAGCGCATGATGTTTGATCACATCAAACTTGGAAACACTTCCAACACATATCGCCACTCACCTTTAGCTAGTCTCCGCTTATTTCAGAGCTTTTATTTCGAAGTTACTAACACTTAGCAACCGAACCGTATCTAATACCTCGGTGCTACTAGGAGTACTAGCAAAGTACACATTAACATAACATATATCCAATATACTTCTATCGACCTTGCCAGCCTTCTCATCTACCAAGTATCTAGGGTAGTTCTGCTTCAAAGGTCCGCTCCTCATTACGTAAGAACTTAGTCTCGGTCCGGGTTCAACCTTGGGTTTCTTCACTAGAGAAGCAACTGTTTTGCCGCTTCATGAAGTATCCCTTGTTGCCCTTGCCCTTCTTGAAACTAGTGGTTTTACCAACCATCAACAATTGATGCTCCTACTTGACTTCTACTTTCGCTGTGTCAAACATTGCTAACACTTCAAGGATCATCATATCTATCCCCGATATGTTATAGTTCATCACGAAGCTCTAGTAGCTTGGTGGCAATGTCTTTGGAGAAACATCACTATCTCATCCGGAAGATAAACTCCCACTCGATTCAAGTGATTGTTGCACTCGCATAATCTGAGCACAAGCTCAACGATTGAGCTTTTCTCCTTAGTTTGCAGGCTAAGAAAATCGCCGGAGGTCTTATACCTTTTGACGGGCACGAGCCTGAAATCCCAATTCAGCCTTGAAACATCTCATATGTTCCGCGATGTTTCAAAACGCCTTTCGTGCCTCAACTCTAAACCGCTTAACCGAACTATCACGTAGTTATCAAACGTATGTCCGATGTTCGCAACATCCACAAATGACGCTTGGGGTTCAGCACATCGAGCGTGCATTAAGGACATAAGCTTTCTACCGTCCGCATAATCGCCATCGCAACTTTCAACTATATTTTCTAGGAACATATGTAAACAAGGAACTAAAGCGCGAGCCATTTACATAATTTGCAAAAGGTCTTTGACTATGTTCAAGATAATTAAGTTCATCTTATGAACTCCCACTCGATAGACATCCTCTCCGTCATCTAAGTGATTACATGATCCGAGTCAACTAGGCCGTGTCCGATCATCACGTGAGACGGACTAGTCATCATCGGTGAACATCTTCATGTTGATCGATCTTCTATACAACTCATGCTCGACCTTTCGTCCCCGTGTTCCGAGGCCATGTCTGTACATGCTAGGCTCGCTGGTTAACCCTAAGTGTATTATGTATTTCGAGGCCATGTCTGACATGCTAGGCTCACAACACCCGCTGTATGTGAACGTAAGAATCCATCACACCCGATCATCACGTGGTGCTTAGAAGCCACTTAACTTTAGCAACGGTGCACGCTAGGGAGAACACTTGAAATTGTTAAAGGATCATCTTATTTACTACCGCTGCTCTAAGTAAACAAGATGCATAAACATAATAAACATCACATGCAATTATATAGTGACATGATATGGCCAATATCATTTTGCTCCTTTGATCTCCATCTTCGGGCTCCATGATCATCATAGTCACCGCATGACACCATGATCTCCATCATCATGATCTCCATCATCGTGTTCCATGAAGTTGTCTCGCCAACTTATTACTTCTACTACTATGGCTACCGTTAGCAATAAAGTAAAGTAATTACATGGCGTTGTTTAATGACATGCAGGTCATACAATAAATAAAGACAACTCCTATGGCTTCTGCCGTTGTCATACTCATCGACATGCAAGTCGTGAATCCTATTACAAGAACATGATCAATCTCATACATCACATATCATTCATCACATTCTTCTTGGCCATATCACATCACATAGCATACCCTGCAAAAACAAGTTAGACGCCCTCTAATTGTTGTTTGCATGTTTTACGTGGCTGCTATGGGTTTCTAGCAAGAACGCTTTCTTATCTACGCAAAACCACAATGTGATATGCCAATTGCTATTTACCCTTCATAAGGACCCTTTTCATCGAATCTGCTCCGACTAAAGTGGAGAGACTGCACCCACTAGCCACCTTATGCACCAAGTGCATGTCACCGGTGGAACCTGCCTCACGCCGTAGTACGTAAGGTCGGTCCGGCCGCTTCATCCCACAATACCGTCAAACAAGATTGGACTAGTAACGGTAAGCATATTGAACAACATCAACGCCCACAACTACTTTGTGTTCTACTCGCAAAGAATCTACGCAATAGACCTAGCTCATGATGCCATCATGGGGAACGAGCAGAAATTCAAAATTTTCCCACGTGTCACCAAGATCTATCTATGGAGAAACCAGCTACGAGGGAAGGAGAGTGCATCTACATACCCTTGTAGATCGCTAAGCGGAAGCTGCTCAAGAGAACGAGGTTGAAGGAGTCGACTGCCGTGATTCAAATCACCGAGATCCTAGTGCCGAACGGACGGCACCTCCGCTGCTCAACACATGTACAGCTCGGTGACGCCTCCCATGCCTTGATCCAGCAAGGAGAGAGGGAGAGGTTGAGGAAGACTCCATCCAGCAGCAACACAACGGCGCAGGGTGGTGGAGGAGCGTGGCATCCCGCAGGCTTCGCCAAGCACCAAGGGAGAGGAGGAGGAGGAGAGGCAGGCTGCACCAAGAGGAGAAGTTCTCATGTGTATGGCAGCCCCAAACCTCAACTATATATAGGGGAAGGGGCTGCCCCTTTGGGGTTTCCCACCCTGGGTGCGGCCAGCCCTAGATCCCATCTAGGGGGCGGCCAAGGGGGAGGAGTGCCTCCCAAGTCAAGTGGAGGCCTCCCTTTAGGGTTTTACTTTTCCCATGCGCATGGGCCTTTGGGGGGCTGGTGCCCCTGGCCCATTAAGGCTAGGGCGCCTCACAGCCCATGCTACTGTATTGGACGTGGTGGAACTATTTCCGACCTCCGACCCTTCCGAATCCTCCGAACCTTCCGAAGCTTCCTGCACAATACCGAAAAACCCGAACTTTTCCTAACCCAACAACAAATTTCCATATATAATCTTTACCTCCGACCATTCCGAACTCCTCGTGACGTCCGGATCTCATCCGGACCAACAACATTCGCAACCACATACAAACTTCCTTTATAACCCTAGCGCCATCGAACCTTATGTGTAGACCCTACGGTTCGGGAGACATGCGCATGACCGAGACGTTTCCCGTCAATAACCAACAGCGGATCTGGATACCCATGTTGGTCTCTACATGTTCCACGATGATCTCATCGGATGAACCACGATGTCAAGGACTCAATCGATCCCGTATACAATTCCCTTTGTCTAGCGGTATTGTACTTGCCCGAGATTCGATCGCCAGATCCCGATACCTTGTTCAATCTCGCATCGCAAGTCTCTTTACTCGCTTCGAACACATCATCCCGTGATCAACCCCTTGGTCACATTGTGCACATTATGATGATGTCCTACCGAGTGGGCCCAGAGATACCTCTCCGTCACACGGAGTGACAATCCTGCCTCGATTCGTACAACCCAATGTACACTTTCGAGATACCGTAGTGCACCTTTATAGTCACCCAGCTTATGTTGTGACGCTTGGTGCACCCAAAGCATTCCTATGGTATCCGGAGTTGCACAATCTCATGGTCTAAGGAAATGATACTTGACATTAGAAAAGCTTTAGCATACTAACTACGATCTTTGTGCTAGGCTTAGGATTGTCTTGTCCATCACATCATTCTCCTAATGATGTGATCCCGCTATCAACTACATCCAATGTCCATGGTCAGAAACTATAACCATCTATTGATCAACGAGCTAGTCAACTAGAGGCTTACTAGGACATGGTGTTGTCTATGTACCCACACATGTATTTGAGTTTCCTATCAATACAATTATAGCATGGATAATAAACTATTATCATGAATAGGGAAATATAATAATAACTAATTTATTATTGCCTCTAGGGCATATTTCCAACACCTTCATGGGTGGAGCCTCCGTGGACTCACAAGAACTGCTACCCTTCGTGGGTTGAAGTCTCCACCAACGTGATGTATGATAGCACCACCTATCGGAACCATGACAAAAACATCCGTGTCTCCAATTGCGTTTGAATTCTCCAAACCCTTCCCTTTATATTCTTGCAAGTTGCATGCTTTACTTTCCGCTGCTCATATACTCTTTGCATGCTTGCTGGAGTTGTGTTAAGATTGCTTGACTTGTGCTAAGATAGCTAAAATCTGCCAAAGACTAAAATTGGGAAAAGGATAAGTTTTTATTTGGTCAAGTAGTCTAATCACCCCCCTCTAGACATACTTTCGATCCTACAAGTGGTATCAGAGCTTTGGTGTCCATTTGCTTTGATTTCCATAGCTTTTGGTGGTCATAGCCTTGGTTTCACAACCTAGGAGAGTATGGCATCTAGCGAGGGAAATTATCACCATAGAGGTCCTTACTTTGATGGTACTAATTTTGCTAGTTGGAAGCATAATATGAAAATGCATATTCTTGGACATAACCCCACCGTTTGGGCTATTGTGTGTATTGGCTTGCAAGGTGAATTCTTTGATGGGAGAGAACCGAACCGTGAAGCTAGCGCGGAAGAGTTGAAGATGCTGCAATACAACGCCAAGCTTGTGATATCCTCTTCAATGGATTGTGCCTCAAGAATTCAACAAAATCAGCCGCCTTGAGAATGCAAAGGAAATTTGGGATACTTTGATTGATATGAATGAAGGTACCGACCACATGGAATCCAAGTTGGACGTGCTTCAAAGTCAACTTGACAAGTTCAAATGAAGGATGGTGAAGGTGTCGCTGAAATGTACTCTAGGCTTGCTCTTATCACAAATGAGATTGCCGGCTTAGGAAGTGAAGAGATGATCCACAAATTCATCATCAAGAAGATCCTAAGAGCTTTGGATGGAAACTATGATACCGTGTGCACATTGATCCAAATGATGCCCAATTACAAAGATCTCAAGCCAACGGGAGTCATTGGAAGAATTGTTGCTCATGAAATGTCACTCAAGGATAAGGAGGAACTTCACAACAAGTCAAGTGGTGCTTACAAAGCCTCATGTGAAGCCCCCACATCATCAAGTGAGAAACAAACCTTTAATGAAGAGTTGAGCTTAATGGTGAAGAACTTCAACAAGTTCTACAAGAATAGAAGCAAAGAGAGAAGCTCGAAGTCAATGTCCTACAATGACAAAAGATCTTCTAGTCAAGAGGGCAATTGCTACAATTGTGGGAGACCGAACACTATTCCAATGAGTGTACGACACCCTACAAAAGAAGAGAAGAATCTCCCAAGAGAAGAAGTAGAAGAGAAGAATCACCACCAAGAGAGAGGAGGAGTAGGGATGATCGTTATGAACGAAGAACATCCCGGAGAAGCAAAGATACGGAAAGGAAGGACAAATCATCAAGGAGCTACACAAAACGAAGACATCAAGCTCATGTTGGTGAATGGGTATCCGGCTCCGACTCCGACAATCACTCCGAGAGAAGCTATCACTCCGACTCCGAATATACTCAAGATGAAGGTGTTGCCGGTCTAGCACTTGTGTCAACCAACTCCTACGACATATTTGATTCACCAAATGAAGGAATTGGAAGATGCTTCATGGCCAAACACTACAAAAAATAGACACATCCGTGACATTTTGGGCCGAACAAATTTTTTTCTGTCATACATATGACACTTCTATGATGATAATT
Source organism: Aegilops longissima (assembly GCA_021605205.1). Lineage (NCBI taxonomy): Eukaryota > Viridiplantae > Streptophyta > Magnoliopsida > Poales > Poaceae > Aegilops > Aegilops longissima. Next base: position 61,374,146 of record CM038676.1, read on the forward strand.
CGATAAAACCCGTATCATCATAGATGTGGTGGGCTCCTACTTATGACAAAAATCATGACAGAAAATGGGCTTTTCATCCTGGGCGGGCCGGAGACGCAGCTGCATGACATTCTTTGGGCTGGCCCATGACGGGAAAACCGTGGTAGAAGTGAGGGGAGGAAAATTTTGGGGAGTTGCTTGTTATGGTGGGAGGTCGGGGCAGAGCGATGCTGCTTCTCAGACGCACACGCATGTGTGCGTAGGCGCTGGCTCTAATCAACCCGAGTGATTGCACCACAAAGCTACGACATCAAACCGAGCGATCGATCGATGGCTGTTAATCAACCCGATGGAGTGATTCTTCGCCATCGCTGCTAATCAAGCCGATCGATGCTGCCTGGATGAACAAAGGAGCGCTATGGGGGGGTTGATGAACAGTGAGCGGTGGTATTGCCTCCGGATGAACAGGAACCCGTGTGTGGAGGGCTGGATGAACAGAGACGATGGAGGGGTGGCCGTGGAGGGGTGGTTGAACAGGACCAAGTGGTGTGGAGGGCTGGATGAAGAGTAGACGGTGGAGGGGTGCCCGTGGAGGGGTGGTTGAACAATAGCCGGTGGAGTAGCGCGCGGTGGAGGCTGGATGAACATGAGCCCGTGGAGGCTAGAGGAGGTCGACGGTAGCCCGTGGAGGCTGGAGGAGGTCAACGGTGGAGATGAACAGTATCCCATGGAGTCCTGCTTTGCGGCACGCCACACCCTCCCCCTGCTTCACCAGAGCGCCCAACACAAGTCCGCTTGGTCTGCTTTGCGGCACGCCACACCCTCCCGATCAACAGACTCCTGCTTTCAACGTAGGAGGTCCGCTTCTCCGCTTTGGCGGTACGCCACACCCTCCCGATCAACAGACCCCTGCTGACCGTAGGAGGTCCGCTTCTCCGCTTTTGCGGTACGCCAGCCCTCCCGATCAACAGACCCCAGCCGAACGCGGGCCGGTCGAACACAAGGCCGCTTCTTCGCTGTGGTACGCCAGCCTCGCTTCCATCGCCTCGTTCCGCCCAAGCCTCCCGGCGAACACGACCACATTCCGCTCCGACCCAGCCGCTGGCTTTCTATGAACACGACGATTACGACGATGCCCGCTCGACCCAGCCATGTACGTGATGCGCGAGTAGGCATTCGAGACCCTGCTCGATGTACGATGTGGTCAGATTTTCTTTCTTGCACCTCGCCGATGTACGCACATGCACATGCTACGCGCGCGCTTACTACGACACGCGCGCGCTCTACATCTACGCATACGCGCCGCTTACATCGACCAGATGTACGCATATCGTCACACCAGAATGACAATGCTACGACGCTCGACCAGGTGGGTCCCGACCGCCGCACTTCCTTGCATGCGACGATGTAGCTGGTGTGTCCCAAAGCAATGAGGGCTAATCGCTTTTTCGGACGCACTTCCTTGCGCGAAGATGTAATTGGTGGGTCCCAGCAGCATGTGGGAAACGCTTTTTTCTAAATACGGTGGCCCATCCGTGGGTCCCCGCTGTCGTGGAGGAATAATTATTTTGCGCGTAATAAGGAGGCACTTTTGCTGCGTCGTGGACCCGCTTGTCAGCCTCTCCACATACAGTCCACGCCCGATGGAAATCATTCCTGACCACGCTGACCACGCCACCCGAGAGCACCAGGGCGGTGGACGATAGCGAGGCCTAGAAAGGGGATGACGGGAGCCGGGAAGACGCGCAAGGGAAGCCCGCCCGAGAGGAGTACGAGGGTTCACCGTTCGGCCGTGGTGTGAGGTTGCCGCCGCTGCCGGGCCCGCCAGCCGTGGGAATAGTAGGGGCGTGAGGCCTCCGTGGCAGCACATCCGCCACGGAGGCAGGAGCATGCGGCACGACCGACGCTGCTTTGGGCGGCCGGAGCAAGAAGACCAGAGGTTGAACAAGCACTACGGCCGCTGGATGGACATCGACGGTCACCGGAGCTAGAATCGCTTATATTGACTAAGTTGACAAAGCCCTCCGTCCCCGCTCAACTTAGTAGGCCCATTAAGTCAGCCTCCCACTAAGGTGGGTCCCAGCTAGCTGGGGTATTCATTTTGTGTGCGTAATAAGGAGGCACTTCCGTGGGTCCGAGCTGACAGCAGGGGAACGTTGTGAAGTACGGTGGTCCGTCGGGTGGGTCCCATCACCGTGGGCAAACGCTTTATTCATTTAAATACTCGTGGCCCGTCCGTGGGTCCTCGCTGTCGTGGAGGAATAATTATTTTCCGCGTAATAAGGAGGCACTTCCTTGCGGTTGTCAGGGACCCAGCTGTCGCCTCTCCATGTACAAGATTCTTCCGATGGAATTCGGTCGCTGACCACATTGACCACGCCACGCCGAGAGCACCACGGCGGTGGACGACGGCGAGGCCTAGGAAGGGACGACGCGAGTCGGGAAGACGCGGCAAGGATGCCCACGCCGAGAGGAGTACGAGGGTTCATCGTTCGGCGGCGCCGCCGCCGCCAGAATAATAGGGGTGGGTGAGTGGAGGGAGGGATGGCCTGGCAAGCGGTCGGAGTGGTATGGGGGCGGGTAGGCCTCCACGGCAGCACAGCCGACCACGGAAGGCAGGAGCAGGCGGCACGACCGGGCTGCATTGGACGGCCGGAGCAAGAAGACAAGGTGTTGAAGAAGAACTACGGCCGCTGGATGGACATCGACGGTCAATGAGCTAGAATCGCGCATATTGACTAAGTTGACAAAGCCCTTCATCCCCGCAACTTAGTAGGCCCACTATACAGGTCCCAGCTAGCAGGGGTATTCTTTTTTTGGGCGTAATAAGGAGGCACTTCCTTGCGCGTAAGATATAGCTGGTGGGTCCGAGCTATCAGCCGAGGTAACATTTTTTCGCTAAATACGAGGCCCTTTCGTGGGTCCTAGATGTCGTGGAGGAATCATTATTTTGCGCAGTAATAAGGAGGCATTTCGCGGGACCCAGCCGTCACCTCTCCACGACAGTCCACTTCCGATGGATGTCGCTCATTGACCACGCTGACCAGGCCACGCCAAGAGCACCAGGTGGCAAAGGGACGACGGCGCAGGCCTAGGAAGGAACGACACGGAGCCGTGGAATACTCGGCAGCTTATTTCCCACACGGAGGAGTACGAGGGTTTATCGTTCTGCTCGCCGCCGGAGAATAACAACATGTGTGGGACCGAGGGTGAGTAGAGGGATACCTAGGCCAGCGATGGGGAGTACGGTGGGCGGTGAGGCTCATAAGGCAGCACAGCCGGGCCATGGGAGGAGGGAGCAGCAGTCCCGCCGGGCGCTTGTTTGAGCGGCCGAGCAGAAGAGCAGAGATTGAAGAAGACGACGGCCGTTGGATGGACATCCAACAAGATACATGCCATCCGTGGAAAGCCTCAAATTTGTGGAAAACAGATACATCCCATCTGCCATTATTTCAAATAGTTTACAGCCCATTTGCTAATTTTACGGGTTTTTTGGAACCCATATTCTTTTGTTAGCATTACAGCCCATATTGTGGCCACGGTTAAAAAATTATACGAAATTTTGCATATGTCGGCAAGGGTCCGAACTGTTTTTAATCCCAAATTTCGTGGTCACATTCAGACTAATTTTAAAAATAAATGTATATCAATATAAAATCCAATAAATTGTCCACGATAAAAATCAATGCAATTTAAAATCTCAAATGAAAAAAGATATTTGAAACTAATTGCCGTTTGATGTGTTTTAAAATGTACAGCCCATTTCTCATTATCGATAAGCTATTTTCGCCAGCCGAATGAAGTTTCCTCGCTCAGCCCAACAGGCCTAATAAAGTGACTTACTTGACAAATCGCAAAAAACTGGCTAGCCATTTTCAAAAAGAAAAAAACTACTGGGCTGATCTGTGGTAAACATAAAAGAAAAGGCTGTCTAGACAGCGAGTGTCCAAGACAGCCCAGCTTGACACCCTCGGCCCTGCCTCAAAAACATATTAAATAAATTCCACTCCAATTATGGCGATTCATAAAATGCCAACGCAATTTCCAAACTTTGAAAAACGCCATCGCAATTTTTGCAAACTTTGAAAACGCCACAAGAGTTTGCATACTTTGAAAACGCCACCCAGACTTCAAAAATGCCACTAGAAATGGCATGAAATGGCATTTTTCAATGTTTGGAAATTGAAGTGGCATTTCTCGGAGGCATTTATCAAATTAACCCAAAACAAAAATAATCGGGCGAGCTGTTGGGTCCCTCGTGTCACCGCCATTGTGCAATTCTCGCTTATTGACTACGCTGACAATGGCATGGGACCCAGATGTCGAATCCACTAGGAGGAGCCATTTTTTATTGGCTTGAAATAAGGAGGCACTTGCTTGCGATCGCCATGACCTTGGCGGGTCCTCGCTGTCATCCTCTCCACGCATAATCATCTCCCGATTGTGTATCGCACAACTCATGCGAGGCCCACAAGTCAGCCTCTAAACCCGTGGAGGACAAATACAACCCATTTTAAAAATAACAACCCATTCCATACGCTCAAACGGAAAGTTCAACATTCAGAGCAAAGTAACAGGTCTGATCCACATATAGAGTAATCGAACTTCCACGCTGACAACCATCATAGCCAAGTTAACTATCTACTCCCACTAGACAAGTACTAACTTACTTTAGCTAACTAGACGATGCCGGGCGGTACACGCTAAACGCCGCACCGGCGCCCCGCGCCGCCGGACTTGCTGAGGTGCGAGAAGGCGTTGTTCGCTGCGGTTGGCCCTTTCCATGCCGGGCGTGGTCCATCAAGCTGCTTCCAAGCCGGAAACCCACTTGACGAGCTGGTAGTAAAATCGGCGCCGCAGAACGCGGCGCGTCTGGACAGCCTCTGTGGCTATTTGTCGGGCGCCGCCTCCACGTAGTCGGCCCATTTACGGGCGCTCGCTATGCACTCAGAGCGGCCGGTGTGCTATCGCTCCATGTCCTACCGGGCGGCGAAATCAGCGCACGCTGCTCTCCGCCAGCGGTCGCGCCCAACAACTCCTGCCTCCGCCATGCGGTCGCGCCCAACAACTCCTCGATCTGCGATTGCCATCTAAAGACAGATAGAATGCCTCCTCCGCTCGCTTTCCGGTGAAAAACCAACACTAGTTCCGGCGGTGACCGCTCCGCGCCGCCATCATGGACGGGCGGGGGCATGGCGGATGTGGCGAGCGACGTTGGGCTGGTGGGGGCTTATGAGGATACGGCGAGTTGGGTCACGGTGGCACTGGAGAATGTCGGGAAACAATACTTATAGGGGGAAGGTAGCGCGACGGTCATCGGAATTCAATGCATAATGGCTTAGCGCGCCAGCTTGCCGTGGAAAACTAGGGAAACTGAAATTATGACTGTGCTGTCCCATCCTGTCTGGGTCGCACGCCGGCATGGCAGTCAAACGACACTACTAGGGAAAACCTTATACACAGAACTTTAGGAGCAGCGAGTGTCAAAAAGCACGCTGGTGTTAACTAGCAAGAAGCGCTACGGGCAAAACCGCTACGCAGATAAAGATCTAGCAAGAGCGATGCTGCCCTAAACACGCATTACTAAAATTCCCACGGCTTAGTCGATAGGCTACACATAGTAGTAGCGACCTATAACGAACCATGCTACCGCTATTTTCTTTGTAGCAGCGCTTTATATTAAACTCACTATCGCTAAAGGATATAAAATTAAATGGAAAGCAAATAGAAAGGTAATTGAAAGTGAAAGAAATAGAATAAGGTGAAAGGAAAAAGTAAAATGAAGAAAACTAAATGAAAAGGGAAAAAGAGAAAGGAGTAGCAGAGCGCAGTATCCCGTAAAGCTAGAAGAACGTGAGCAAGAGCGCTTCTTCCCGAACGCGCCATCGCTACTTCGACTTAACCACGGGTTCGCCCTTCCCACGGCCACTTCCCCAAATCCAACTTTCCACACTCCGCCGCCGTCAGCCTGCCGGGTCACGCACGCCTCCGCACACCCCACGCCGCCTCGACCCGAGATTCAACACCGCCTCGCCTCGACCTCAACACCGCCTGACGCCGCCTCGACCCCGACCTCGACGCCGCCATCCGCCACGCCCTCGAGCCCCGACCCGACCTTGACGCCACCTGCCCTCCCTCGTCAGCCACCCGAGGTGAGTACGCTTGCTCCTCCCTCTCCCCTACCTCTGCCTAGGGTTTTTTTATATTTTAGTTGCATCAAATTAGTTAGGGTTCATGTAAGAGTGGAAACAAATCGGATGCGGATGCGACAAATGAGTTAGGGTTCATGTAAGGGTGGAAACGAATCAAATTTCTAAGATGAATCATAAAATGAGTAAAATTTGACCACTTATTTCACTTTATAGTTGGATAATTGGAATATCCGCTACCACTTTCCACCCCTATAGGTTCATCAAATTCGATGGTAATTAGGACAGTAGTTCCTAGGTACTAATTAGTTAGAAGAACTAGGTACTAATTAGGTATTATAATATTTTTATTTATAGTAAGTTTATTTTTAGTAAGAACTAGTTGAATTAATAGAACTAGTTAGTAAGAACTTGTTGCTATTTTTTAGTTAAAGCAATTTTTCCCAGATCGACGTGATTTATGCCTATCCCGCATCCTCGCTGCCGAGTCGGCGGAGGATCTACACCTGCTGACCAGATGGGCCATGTTCGGACCGGGCTCCGCGGGTGGTACTGGAGGCGCTTACTTACCGGGGGCACAGGTTGGTGAGGAGCCACCTGTCGTTGACCAACCTTCTTTGGTGGCGGTCAGGGCCAGTGATGGTCCAGAGGCTCGAGGACTCCGCGAAGGTGGTGCGCCACCGTGTCGTGAGGAGGACGCGCACGCCTATCGCTACTTGTTTGCGCTGGAGCACGTGTTCTCCAATACCGCATATTCTCCGTGGATCTCACCGAGCTATGATCCCGTGATGGTTCCTTCTCTCAGGTGTCCACCGCCTCGCCCGATACCCGCCGTGTTCTAGGGTTTTAGTTGTATTAGTGATGTTATATGTATGACACTATTCGTGATGTATTAGTGATAATATTCACGATGTACTGGACGCATGAGATGATTTACTTTTTGCTTATTGAATGCATGCTAATTTGAGTCCTATAAGATATTTTGAAATGTATCTCTTGTGTTGCTCAATATCCAAGTGGCCGGTCATGTTTGCAGGTTACACCTCCGAGTGGCCTATGTTTTGCCGAGTGTTGATTCATTTCCGCTCCAAAGAAATTTCAGGCGCTTGATATGTCCTATTTTAGCAAAGGTCATGCCGGATTTTTCCGTGAATTTTGGCATGACTTGTGCCAAAATATGTAGGAAATATCGAGTGCCCCGAATTTGTGTGTTGAGTATCCTGGTAGTTGTCTTTGATCGTTTTTCAATTAATGTTTTAACTATGAACATAGGAAATGTCCGACGACCTAAAAGGATTTCGGTATTTGCAACATCAAGACGAAGCGCTCGTGCGACGGAATCTTCCTAGATGATGATAGGCGCTCAAAGATCAAGTCGACGAGAACTTCAAGTGGATATAGTAAGTCATAACGACAAGTCTTTTTTCGTAATTAAGCATGACATCTGCTTCATTTGCTTCAACTTATATTTTTTTACTATTCTACTAGCGATCCCCGCCATGCAAGAGTTTTTGTATTGATAAGATAGGTTTCACCATACTACGGAGGTAAAGAAAGTTTATTTGAAGACCGAGCATGGTTATATTTTCCATGCAAAATTATACAATTCAGACGACTACACCTATTTTGATGCAAAACATGGCGAGCACTATGCAAGACTTATGCATCTGAGCCTGATATGGTTATCACCTTTGATATTCGTCAGAAGATGATATTGAAGGTAATACCGATATCCGGTCGATGTGCGACGCCCAGCTATACCATTATGTAAGTTTCTCAACCATATTTATGTCTTTGATATTGTTTATTCAAAAATAGTTGACAACTAATTTGTATTGTCACTTATTTCGGTGTAAGCAAACATGTCCAGCGCTTGGTAGACAGGACCTACTACTGTCCCGAGGCTGAACTAAACTGCAAGGAGCTAAGTCATTATGTTTCATGGCTTGAGGATCTTGATACTGCCAAGACAAATTTTCTTCCTGGATTTAGAAATGTTAGTATCGAAAACGCATGCACCAATAGTGTTCGTAATGAACTAAGGTCACATCTATTTAGGAAGGATGGTAAGATTTTTACTATCTGTCCTCAGTGCATCTTTTCCATACATTATTTTTGAAGCTAAACTTCATTGCTAAGTATGTTACCATACGATTTTCTTCAACAGGACTCCCCGATGAATGTTGTGCCTTATGGGATCGAGACTAAAGGTACCATGAGTATTATCAGCTTACAGCCAAGATGTCCTACAGATTACTTTAGTGCATTCAAGATTAGCGACAGATGCTTAACAGTGCAAGACAGGACCAAATATGTGATGGGGGAGCACAGAGAAGTACTAGGGGGCAGCAAACAGAGGCGCTACCCACGATTAGGAGACATGTTCATCTGCATGCTCCAACTTGATCAAGGAGGAGAGCTACACATGTTTTATGTTGTTTTACCTAAGAGAGAGCAGCAGGAGTGATTAGCTAGCTAGAAATGAGTTTCAGGATGATGATGTGCTACACTATTACTATGATGATAAAATAGCTAGCGTTGGTGGTAATGACTATGATGATTATTATTAGCTAGTGTTAGTTGTGATTAAATAAATACTGTTGGTGCTAATGACCATGATGATGATTAAATATCTTAGTCAAGGATTAGATTATGGAGGCAACATGTGGTGCACATCGAAAGTACTACTAGTCCAAACTAGATCAAGTTTGGATTAGTAGTATACTTTTGACATGCACCACATATTGCCTCCACTTGAACCTAATCCACCTTCATTTGACACACTGTTATGGACATAATGATGTAAACCTCATAACTGGTATTATATCAATATTTGTACGATGGCGAATAAATAAACTAAAAATAAAAAAATAAAAAAAGAATACTAGTAGTGATGGAGAGAAAACACGCTGCCAGTAGTTACATTAGCAGTAGCGTGGGAGTGAACAAACGCTGCAGCTATTCATCCTAGCAGTAGCGCATGCGGGCACACATTACTGCTAAGCACTAGCTGTAGCGCCTTATTAGTAGCGCGTCTACCCGCGCTACTAGTGAGCACAAAACCAGCGCTACTGCTGGAGTTTTCCCCAGTAGTGCGAGTGCACTCGAATCATCTCCCTCCTTGTCAATAATGATTTCACAGATTTAAAAAGCCCGCAACAATTAAAGCGTATCTTTTTCGCATCGCTAGCTACCTTAATTACGGCCGGCTGCATGCAGCACTCGTAATCGCCGCAGCAAGACGCTAAGCAGCATGCAACGAGTCGCAGCCGAGGGCACGATGCAGCCACTTAAATCACTGGAATTAATTAGGCTTAAACTTCGCATGCCGCTAATTATTGCCATGCCTTGGTCTTGCTGCTTTGCTCACGGGACTAATAAACCCGCACGGAGGGAGTACCTTGGTTGGTGAGAGGTTTGAATTAAGCCCCGCAAACCGGAAAGGAGGTACTAGTACGCATGCGTGATCCGCTATTTATTCGTAGGATCGAGTAGGTCGCTTTGAATTGAGCCCCGCAAACCGGAAAGGAGGTAGTACGTATGTGATACGCTATTTATCCGTAGTATCAATAGTGTAGCTTGTCAGCTTTTTCAGAGGTAGGCATTTTTATCCGTAGGATCGATAGTGTAGCTTGTCGGCTTTTTCAGAGGTAGGCATTTTATTCAAAAACTGCCACTTCGATCTTGCGTCCGCAAATAAAACTGCCAAAAGCGATTTGTATCGTTAGCTAGTGATCGATCAGTAACTTGTAAACACTGAGCGAACAGAAATAAGTAAATGTTAATGCATCTCAATGATTCACAGATCATATACAAATATGTAGCTCCAAAAGAAAAGATCAACCACTTCGGATCTTGTGTCGCAACTAAAACTAACTAGTACGATTCTCATACATAAGATCAACATGTTAATGCATCTCAATGATTCACAGATCATATACAAATATGTAGCTCCAAAAGCAAAGATCTAGAAAAAACATCTGTTCTTCCTACTAACATGGATGCTTCTCTTGGCCAACATTCAGTACAGATTGAAAGACAAATATGTTTGTGAAGTCTACAATTCCTCTTGCAAACGTAAGTGGTTTCACCAACAGCTGGAACCAAGAGAATGAACCACACATGATGGAGGAACATCCACTGCAATATGATTTGGTCATCTCTCGATCACACCGCGAGACTATTTTCGGAATACAAACTTTAACTTAGGGAAGATGATGGCCATTGTATAATCAGACCAAAGAAATGAAGCACCAAGTGTTAGCCAGTAAATAGTACAGTACTACTTTTCTGCAGTCCATGAAGTGACTATCCAATCTTTGTGTCTATTTTCAAATGGCACTACATGCAGTGACTATACTATTCTCTTGTGCAGTTCAACCAAAATTGCGGACACTTTGTTTGTTTGCCAATAGCAACGGGCGTACATCTCCGTCTGCACAAATATCAAGCAGCTAGTAAACATATACCACACCATGTTCGCAGTGATGGAAGAGGTGAAATCGATACAACCAAATTGAGCATCCAATCATTGAATCATGTCCTGCACCTCCAATGTAGGTCCACCCTGCCAATAAATTCACATGCAAACCACTAGTATTACTATCTAATGACAAGACAAAAAGAGTAGCAAGATAGTAGCAAACCATGTACCTTCGTAATGAACAGCTCATAGTGCCACCAATTGATATAAAGGTTTGGAAAAAACATGCTCCTAATGTTGAACCAGCTTGACTTTTGTGCAGCTCCACTAAAATCGAGCATCCCTGTTTGCATAGATATTGAAAGTGTGATTACTATAAAAGTGGCACTAGTTGAAGCATAGACTCACAAATATAAGCATTCCAATTTCTTAATGGGAAAAGGTAGCAAGACTGTTTGTAACCACCTGTTTGAAGGAATAAATAAAGCAACATCGGCTGATGTCGAAGGCATACATAGTTTTTTTCTAAAAACTGAGCCATTCCTCGACCTTTCCTCTTCTTTTAAGCAAATTTTGTGCAGTTCTACTAAAATAAAATGCCATCACCGCTTTGACAATTTAGTTACACTGCATAAAAGGAAATGACTTAACATTACATCATGATGTCGGGTATGTAGTAGACATGCATTAGAGACAAACATAAAGACCTCCTCCGATAACATAATGAACATTAATTTTAACAAAGGTGTGACTAGCTTTACCGGATAATTTGAGTGAACTCTACACCTCTCGTTTTTAATATAAGACGCTGTGGTTCAATTTAAAGTACCCAAACGCCTAGTATTTAGAAAAACATGTATTTCTTGAGCACATATCCGGGAAAGCTTGCCACACTTTATTTATGTCCATACGCTAATGCAACACCATTCAATACTACAAATATACACTAATCCAAAGGCTAGTGCAACAATAGAGTAGTTAGTTTATTATAGTGGTAAAGGCAATGGTTTTACCGAACAAATTTCAATAAACTCTAGCACTCGAAGGTTTCTATAAGAATTAACAATACAAAATGTAAAGGTAACAAGTTTCAGATTGGTATACTAGCTGTGCATGAGCATTAAACCAAATACAAAAGTCTGAAGGTAACTAGCATTATTAACTAATGACAAGATAAAAAATTGCAAACCATGTACCTCCAAGGTAAATATCATTTCAACTCGGGGACATTAAAATTGCTATCCCAATCTTGATAATCGATCAAACATAAAACTTGATCTTTCCTCTGATAATCAAGAGAACAGCCGAGGAGGAGGTGCCCACTCTTGAACTTTCCTCTTGTCTTCATAATTGTCTCTGCAGTTTAACCAAAATAAAATGACATCAGCTTTGGCATTTTGGTGACACTGCATAAAAAAATTAACTTATCTCATGAAAGTGAGGTATGTAATCTATAAGCATTAACAAAGGCAAAAATCTGAAGGTAGTAACAAGTTTCATCGTTGGTATACTCGCTATGCAACAACATTAGAATGCCTTAGCTGAAAAATCTTTAATACATCCACAATCAACAGCTAACCCTGAAATGATCCAGTGAAATTAAATGGCACTGCTTAAATTTATCTGTGGCATTAGACTAAGAGCGGCATTAGTTAAATGTGGCATCACTTTAGCAGTAGCATTGCTTGACTTGACTGCTGGCGTTATACTAACAGCAAAAAAAGTGGCAATAAGAGCATGGGAGGCCCATTCGACAAGCATGACCAAGACGATGTACCTCCACGGACGAGAGTGGTGAGGGAGGTATGGTTGCCCAGAGCAACAAATATCCAGCAGCATATGTGGATTACGCCCCATTTTTGTTCTCTTTAGCCACCTTTTTCCTATGTGAGGACAACAAACCGATCAACCTGGTCAATCTCTATTATGCTGTCATGCCTTTCTACCCTTCTTCAACCAAGAGACACGAGACTCATTCCTTAGCTACTGATTTTCCCTTTTCAACCTAGATGCGGTTTGATGCCTACTCTCTTGGACAAGACAGCCTCACTTCCTTTCCTTATTCAACCTGCATATGCATTAGTCTGCATGAAGTAGGGTTTTTTAATAGTGCAAATTATGGTTCTCATCTCATGGCCAGCAGAAAGCAGAGGATAGCAAATTGGGAAGATGGTGGAGGAAAAGATCCACATGCAACGACGCGCAGATGGGGCAATAGAACAAGGGTATGGTTCAAAAGAGGTACCATACCGAGGGTCGGCGGAAGTGGCTTCATCGTGGTCTTCATCCTCCGCACACACTACAACAGCGATCCTGCTGGGCGCTTAGGTCTGAGAGGACGGCCTTGTCGCTGCAGCATGCACTCGCCTCCGACGACGAAAAGGCCAACACTGACGCCCTTTTCTTCCCCATGGATCTGTGACCACCGTGAGGAGGGAGAGAGGGGCCGTCTTTTTAAGATCTAGAGAGAGGGTGGTAGTGTGAGAAGCAAGTGGGCAGCCCTTGGCAAGAAAGCGCTGAAGCTCCAGCCTATATATCTTCTTTATACTACTAGTACTGGAGGTGGAGTAGTGGTAGAGTAGTTTATGTTTTCTCTGCATACACTACCAGTTAGTCGTGCTTCAAAACTGAACGGCGCACCATTAAAAAAAATAAAGGCCGATAACTAGTGCGGCACCTCGGGCCAACGCGGCTAGATTGCATTTTGCACGAGAAATTACACACCATGTCTCGTTGACATGTGGTCCAGATCCACATATCAGTGAGACGACGGTGAGTAGTAGGAGTATTTCCAACCGACGTAGGCCGGGTGCCCTTCGTGAACTGTGGCAAACCGGCAACCGCCCACCGACTCTTCGCTTTTCCTCTCGATTTGAATCGCTGTCGACGCCTTCCTCTCCTCCTCCATTTTCCTTCAGCCCTTCACCCTTTCTTCTGCCATTGTTCAATCGATTCTCCATGGAGGGAACATGACGGAAACGACTTCGTTATTCTTGCCCCGATCCGAAAGATGACGTGGTGGAGGAACTCATTGATCGGTGCAACATCATCACCTCGCTAGCATGGCAGGTCTGCTCAAGCCCATTCTCGACTCAACTAATAACATCATTACAAGGAACCCAAGAGTCAAGGAGCGGTTTGATCTCCCTATCTTCTTCGCCGGACTCGATGATCGGCGCGCCACGATGGAGGCCTCGCCTGCAAGTTGATGCCGCTTGATAATGATACGATGATGTTAAGATGCCATCGCTGAGGGCAAGGCTTGGGCAGGCGCAAATGGAGATTGGGTTGTTTACATTGGGTCCAACCGCAAGTGGGAACTTGTGAATGTGTACACTCGTGACCGGTTCCACTTCCAAAAATCTCAGCAGATCGCCCAGAGGTTGAGCACACCGGTATTGTACGCACGCTCAAATACAATCATGGTGTCTGCTTTCACGGAAGATAGCAATTTCGAGTCCCCAACCGCTTGGAATTACAACAACTATGAAGTTGTTGCTATCTTCGACAAGCTTGTTGCCGCCGCCGCTGGTTTGACCGATGGATATTGCTCAAAATCAGTTTCACACGGATGAGTACTGTGATGCAATTCAACACGAGGGCCTTTGTGTTTGCTGCCACCACTGTGGCAATCGCTTTTGCATGGCATCCTCGTTGTTTCGCACGCTTGTCTTCCACCGTAATTATAATTGTTTCAACCACATGCATCCAACCTTCTTCTTGTGTTTCCAAGGTCCCGTGAACATTCCACCACCTATACTTGAAGATTTTTATAACCAAGGGGAGATGATGATGGTGATGATCACGAGCATGAGGACGAGCAGCGCCTATATACTATTTGGCTACCGCAACTAATTTCGATGGATCACCTCTTCTCGTGTGTATACAACACCATCGATGATGTTATCGCTAAGGAAGCAGTGTAGTCTCCCATGGTCGCACTCTCCGACCTATTCCAACACCCGCTGCATGGTATTCGGATGGATACTAGTGTGCTAGCGCCAACTCCTTCTCCCCGGTATGAATTGATAGTCTTGGAGAAAACTCGCCTTCCTTGGACAAAACTATCCAATGATGGTGAAAGGCGATCCAACTGCTATTGACACAACGTTACTACCATTTATGAGAAGCAACCGTGTTCATACTCGACATTTGGGTGGTTCCCACCGGTACTAATATAGTAGGCCGCTCACCGGATGATCAGTCCTGTGTTGGTCTCCAGATCGACAATGGATGGCCCATCCCAGAATCACTTGTGGTTCAAAGCAAGCGCTTCCAACGCCGAGGAAAGGTTGAGTTGAAGTTCATTTCATTGCTTGTTATTTGTTGTGTGGTGAAAATTTAGTATTTATAATGTATCCTCATTGTCGATGTGGGTTGATGACCTGTTGTATGTAATAAAATGATATGCCTGTGATAAACTTACTAAATTTATGAATGGCTTTCGAGTTGCTTCGTGAGTGAGTGGTGCGACGAGGCAAAAAAATATTTTCCGAATACATAATTGTACGTGCATTGCAACAGGTTATCAGATGGGGCCAATCAACAATAGTAGTACATTATTTGTACTAGCTTCACATGCTTTGCGCGTCGTGCGGGTGTTTTTACTGTAGCCATACTGTACTACATAACCAGCACCTTGAATCCTCGATACTACTAACAAGCATTGACGTCCAGGAGTACGCCACACGCCACCAGCACGACTTCCATCTGACATCATATTTCTTGGAGTCCGTGCTAGAGCAATCTCTTCAACCTCATCGTTTTTCTAACTCAGCCATCACGCCAAGCGGGCGAGGTGGGGGTTTGCCGTCCCACTTGTAAGGCCAACTGCAACGAACTCCAAATGGACCCCAAATGGACCTCCGTTTTGCATGAACTCGAACGATGATTTTGACTAGAAAAGCAAGACCAAAGAAAACAAGAACCACAAGAATACATTTTACTACTCCTGTAAGTTGGATTAGTGCCTTCTTGATGCATTCATTGTTGATCTCATGGAGGCTCGATCTTGCGGCTTCTTTGTTCTTCGAGTGTAAAGAAGTAGACGTTGTTTCCTCGCATCTAGTCTCATGTCTAGTCTCTATTCTAGTACTCCTCAGTCCATTTTTCTCTCAAGGCCTAAGCAGCAACACGCATACCAAGTAGGAGTATCAACAAGTGCACTAATCTCATCTATAGCCTCTGTATAGCTAAAAGTGATAGAACATCTACTAAATTGCGCCTATCAATATATGGATGTACTCTTCTTCCCAATACAAAAACTTGCATCCATTCTACTCCTCCGCTGCACAATACATGCCTTCTATTTGTCAAAATATATATGTATCTAGACATGTTTTAGTATATAGGCACATCCATTTTTGGACAAATGGAAGTCAAGTATTTTGGAACGGAGGGAGTACACAATAAAATTTTTAAGTTAGCACAACTAGTCTAATCCGAGAGCACAACCGAAGATTTGGTCGGGTTCTTCCTCCTTTTGCCGACACGGGACATCCAAAGATCCAGTCGTGTCATGAAAGAAAATATGGTGGTAGTTGATAAGTTGAAGCCACGAGATGTGCATCTTGGGTTAAATCAGAATAGAATCTTACTACTCTTGAGTAACTCCAAAAGCGCCACCAAGATCTTTCTTGATTTGTTTTTCATCACCAAAGACGCCGAGGTGAAAGATGTGCAGGTTCAGGGTCCACTTGCATTTTCACCGACATGTGGGACCGCATGTGAGCAAATAGATGATGGGCTCCAAGGCTCCTACCGGCTGGCTGAGAAGAGAGATAGAGGAGGCCGAGCACGGACTGCAGGAAATTTGTTCTACGACTGCACTCGATATAGGCTCGATATAGTGGGGTGGCATGGGCCATAACTAGCATTCACGCTCAGCACTACGGCACACGCCACCCAAACGAGTCCCATCCGACACCAATTTTCTTGGAGTCCGTATACATCCATCTCTTCTCCCTCCTGTTTTCTCAGCCATCGCGCTGTGGGCGGGTGGGGTTTGCCGATAGTCGGTTTTCAACTACGGTCCCACTTGTAAGTGAAAATGCAACACCGCACGATTCCCGCTTGAGCGGCGTGCCGACCAACCGTGTAAAAGCGACGTGAACACGGCAGGCTTTTCCTTTGAACTCGTGAATTTGTAAAATTTGGTTCTGCCCATGGCGCGATCGATAGATAGAAAATAACGATTTTGCCTAGAGTAATGAGAAGTTTGGTTCTCGCGCCGCTCATGCATGCAAGACGCATAAAAATTATGAAGTTGATGCGAAGGTAAGATAATTACTGTAGTATCATATACTACTACATGGATTTGATGGAAAGATAAAATACATACGGATCCATTAACGACATCCTCACGCTTCTAGTGCGCCGGGTCACCAACCGACGCAGGAGGAGCAACAGCGCTGGCGGCGAGCTCAACGTGCTTCCAACAAGGCCCAAGGTTGCCCCGCGTCCAAGAAGGCCAGCGCCCTATCGCCCTCCCTCTTGCATGCGCCAGATGTGGGTGATTATGTCCATGGTGTCTTGCTGCGCCAGCGCCAGCGGCGAAAAGCTACTCAAGGTGGATATTCTCCGCGCGACGGAGGGCAGCCGCAGGCCACCAAATTGGCCAAGAGGTTGTCACCATAGAGGCCGCTGAGGGTGGCGGCATCGCAGAGCCCGGGCGCTGCCGGCTGAAGGCTTACGCCAAAGTCGCCCGCGAGCTTCTTGACGACGGTGAACTTGTCGAGGAAACCGACGAGGACCTCGCCGAACAAGGAGACAAGCTGTCGCCCAGCGCCCTCGCCTCGCCGCCTCAAGCAATACTACCGAGACGCTCGAGCCGGGCCGCAGGTCAAGCGCCAGGACCATCTGGCACAGCCGGAGATGCTCGCGCCATCGCCTCCATGGGTCTAGCTTAGCTTCTACTAGTCAACTGATCTTGCGATTCGAGTGATCACTTGCCCTTGGTTAGCGTATGCGAGGTGCGAGGATTTCAACTACCTCGCCCTCTATCGACCTGCCTTTGGTTGTATGATAGGTGGGCCAGCCACCCCGGCCCACGGTCATTCACCCAAAGGAAGTTGTCGAAGTCAATGAAGCTGTGCTCTCTCCGCGCCGGTGCAAGATAGTCATCTCACCGACCTCTAGTTGGGGCCAAACGAGAGAAGTTTGATGTTTACCGTTTATTGGTCCCTTTGCATTTTGCGCCAAGCTTTGACCTTTGATTTAACTAATAAAATGATAATGCATGTAAACAAAAATGTTGTGTAAGTCACATTACTAAAACCAAATAATCCCAAAACACTTAGGCACGTGCATTAACTCCCTACTTGTTTCTTATTTCGTGACATATCAACCAATGAGAGATGTGGGCCGCATGCTTTCAATGACTTGAGACTACCAAACATGACATGCAGTGTTTAGTTCATTGCATGTAATCCTATTAAGACTCTAGTTAGCAAGAAAACATTAAGTTCTCTCACGATAGGAATAAAACACCATGTATTTATTTACGAGCTAGTAGTACATTTTTGTGACACGATTACTAGATATTGCTAGTCAAATACTAAAATCTAGATGGACGTGGTAGTACTCCTAAATCCAGACGGTGGTGCTACTAGTACTAGTAGTAGTACTACCAATGTAGTACTCCTAGGAGTACTAGCACTGCATTACCCGCTGGTTAAATTATTACGCGCTGCTCCTCACAAAGGAAGTGACAAGACCTCACCGAGATGACACTCTAAGTATAGGCGCCTTTGTTCGCATACCATTGTCAGCCTCACCGCCTCAAATACTATCATCATGGCTGTAGAGCTAGCCTGCTTACAACTAGCCATGTTCGACATAATTTCCCGTGCGTAGATGCCCGTGCATTGCATGGAACACCAAGATTGGGGGTGGACTGCTCCGGCAGCGGCCATCACGCCAAATTTTTCCACGACCTTCTAGATGTGGTGGGGAGGAGATAATGCTGATTGTGAGAGACGAGGAGTTGTTTGTAAATAGGGAACAAGTGCGGCATCTTTTGCAAAATGGAGAAGCTTGGTTTGTATGCGCCGATCTAGATCCGACGGCCATCGGTGAAATATGGGAGGCACAACATCATCACCAACTCAGACCTATTTGATTCAGAGGATTTTGAAAACGCAGGAATAGGACACGCAATATTACAAGTTTCAAACTGATATTACAAATGTTAGGAGTAATGCTGCACCTAGGAAGAGGGAATTACTAGGAAGTTCACTAAGAACTTTCACATTTTAGGTGGATGCAGCCTTATCGCATAAACTAAAATCCACCGCCTCGACAAGTCACTAATGGGCAAATAAGTTTTCGAGTATCCGCCACTTGATGTTTCAAAACAAATTCAGCTTCATGGAGACTTTGTCATTTAGGCTTAGACGCTATGTGATCAGACGCCATTCATTGTTGCGCCAGAGAACGCCAAACCTCATTACCTTGAGCACACTTGCCTCCGTAACAAAGAACCTGTCCAATTTAATCTCGATGTGCTGCCTCGTAGTCGATCAAATCAATTTCGTAAGATGGAGATCAAGGCATTCGATGAGATTGTTATAGTGCAGCACATTTTTCACTTTCGGTCTTTTTTATCTGCAAAAGAAGAGAATATATCAAAGCAGCTTGCTGCATAAGATTGCCGTGTCATCAAGAGGTACCAATATCATTCGCCATACGATAGGGTTGGCTGGCTAGTGATATTTTTCACTCTCTCTCTCTCTCTCTCTCTCTGCTTCGCTTCTCTCATTTAACTAGGAGCACGTGAAGAGCTTGGGCATTTGTTGCCTTCCACTATGTGGCCGATGCCATATTTTGCAAAAGTATGCCACATAATACACATCGATGTCAAATCAAAAGATTTTGGCACTGCCTCGCGATGTGAGAGAGTTGGCACTGCAGCACACACACCCACATGTATAAACAAATCAATCAAACCAACTACACCAGCCTCTCACTCTCCCAAACAAGTGTTTTTTATTGCCTCAGTCCTCTCTCTCTCCCACGCAGTGTTTTTTCATTATGTGAGTTAATTTGGCACTGAGCAAAGTAGGTGCTCCAGATTGGGGCACCAGTGAGCAATGGAGGGCATCGATGCCAAATGCATCACAAGTGAATTTGGCACATGTTTTGGCCTACATAGCCCACTTTTTGTACTCCTCCGTCCCAAAATTTTGTTTTAAATTTGTCTAAACCGATGTATCTAGTTACATTTTAGTGTTAGATACATCCGTATCTAAACAAATGTAAGACAAGAATTTTGGGACGGAGGAATACTACTCAGATTTAGTATAATTTTGACCATAGATTTACCTCGAGAAAATGCCAATGCATTTCACTAAAATTACACCATTTGAAATTATGTTCAAATACTAATCCAACGATATAGTTCTTAGTGACATGCATTAACATTTTGTCGCTAAATCTATGGTCAAATTTTGATAATACAAAATTGGAAGAGTAAACCAGACGGAGGTAGTACTTGCCCTCGTGGTAACCATAGAGTTACCGGAGTAGTCTAAGTTACTTTCCACTATGACTAGCCTAGGCTACTATAGTAGTACAGCATAAAATGATGCAGTGATCACGTGAGAAAAAATACTAAAACATTTCTTTCGTGCAAAGGCGAGATGTAGTTTTCAACACTACACTTGTCATCGTAATTTGGGAAAATTACTAAAAATTGAGCTACGCCAGATTACCATTTACTAATAGGAAAGAAGTTTCACTCGATGAGTAGCTTCTCCGCACGGAAAGCATGTAAGGAATCCAACAACTTGATCCAGAGAAATGATAGATTTTAGTGCTAAGATCTTCACCGTATGCATGGACTGGGTCAAGCTTGTGGGAATCATTTTCGAAGACGGTCTTAAATACATCAAGAAGAAATTAAAAATGTGAATTTCAAGAAGACAGAGAAGAAGATGAGTGCTGTACCTGAACGATTACGGATCCAATAAAGAGTTCGGAGAATTTGGCAGACGAGTACACCAACGCTATCAATTTTGGCGATCAATGACCCTGATTTTGTTGGACCTTCTAGATCCGATACAAGCAATCTCTCAAGGAAAGGCGATTTTCAATGACCATAACGTGGAACAGCTGGAGGATCTCTTCCCAATTGATGTCTTGTTGCGGGCCAGAAGATACATAAATCCATGGAGATTCGCCGAGGCGATGTGGAGGCTAATGAACCCGTGGATCTGCTCAAGACGAAGGTACTCGAGGCAGACAGCTGCGGAGCAGGTGATCCATAGCCTTCTTCGAGATGACAACGCCAAGAGGTCGAGCTGCTTGAGTTGAGGGAGAAGAAGGCGGGCGATCATTAACTGGGAAGATAGCAGAGCTGAAGCCGGGCGCGCGCAGCGCTGGCATGAGGCGGAGCGCGACGGCGGCAGAGCGACATCGCCCAGCTTCAAAGCTGAGCTCCTCGAGCTCATCTAGGGCGGGGATAAGAACCACTCGCCGAACTTGGGTTGGACCTTGAAGTTGGTACCGAACATGCGGATGTCAAGGCGCCCGCTGGCCTGTGGTGCGGCGAAAGGATCTTGGAGACCGCGCCATGCATTTGCAATCCCCGCCGCAGAGGCAGCTGCCGATGGTGAGGTTGAGGGGACGCAGCACCAGGGGGCGCCACCACCGGAGAGCAGGGCGGTCCGCACGACAGATTTGGTGGGAGGAGGCCGATGATGACGAGCAGCATGTCGCCGGGAGGCTGCTGATGAAGTCCGGCTCACCGGATGCGGTTTTGGCTCGAGCGCCTCCGCTTGTTGGCTGCCTCGCCATCCTCTCAACCGGCGGCGACGCCGTGTACACGCAGCTGGTGTGTGTTGTGTGCTAGGTGTGCGCGAAAAGGCCCTTCGGCATGCCGCCGCAGTGGTGAATTGTGCGCGAAAGGCCCTTCGCGCAAGAAGTTTGTCCTCACGCGCCTCAATTTATTAGCTTGCGGGTGCTACCCGAGTGGTTTAAACTTGGTTTCTTCACCGCGGTCGATGGGCCTCGAAGTTTACTTATTTTCACCCACCGCCACATGGGCCAAACACCAAGATACAGTAACACGAAATGACAACGCAGCATGTGGATTGGTTGACCGGTCAACTAAACAATATACAGAGCTATACGCTGACACATTGAGCGTATAATCCCCGGTATAGAGAGTTCGAGTGAGAGGGGAGGCCCGTGAGAGATAGCAGAGAGAGAGAGAGAGAGAGAGAGAGAGAGAGAGAGAGAAAGAGCTACTCCCTCCGTTCGATAATGTAGTTACAACATTTTTTTAAAGTCAAACTTTTGAAACTTTGACCAAGAGTATAAAGAAATTACTTATATCGGCAATACCAAAGATAAATGATAGTATGAAGTAAGTACATGTTGTGATGAATCTAATGATTGTTCCAGATGTAAATGTTTTTCTCCACATATACCTAGTCAAACTTTTCTGAGGTTTGACTTTTCAAAACATCCATATGCTTATGGACGTGACAGAGTCCCTGACGAGAGAGAGAGAAGAGAGAGAGAGAGAGAGAGAGAGAGAGAGAGAGAGAGAGAGAGAGTGAAAAAAGTGTGTGTGCGTGTGTGAAAGAGACATGGACAACACACGATAAAAGTGGAGAAAAGCGCATGGTCTTATGCAAACATATCACACATGCATCTTCGACAACGGAGGCAAGGTGAGGAGATAGTGTGTGGTTGTTTGGAACCGAGAGAGGAAGACCCCTAGCACGTGGCCAAGAGGGGTCTGACAAACAAGGGATAGAGGTCGAGAGAGACTTACGGAGAAAATGCAGACATGGGGAGGAGAGAGTGTATGTGTAACGCCCTCGATGCGGCTATATCTCCCACGTGTCGAAGCACGACTTAGAGGCATAACCGCATTGAAAGCAATGTCGCAAGTGAGGTAATCTTCACACAACCCATGTAATACATAAGGGAAAGAGATACATAGTTGGCTTACAGTCGCCACTTCACACAATACATAAATAAACATCCATCATCCAGATTACACTCAAGGTCCGACTATGGAACCAAAATAAAAGAAGACTACCCCAAAAGCTACACAGATCCCCGATCGTCTCCAACTGGCTCCACTATCGATCATCGTGAAAAGACACATAGTAAAGACCACGCTCTCGTCGAACTCCCACTTGAGCTCGGCTATGGCCATCTCGTGACCGCATCGCCGGCACTCTGAACTGTTTTGTAGAATCTGTGAGTCACGGGACTCAACAATCTCACACCCGCGAGATCAAGACTATTTAAGCTACAGAAGGACAGAGTTGTGAGGTGGAGCTGCAAAAGTTTACTAGCATATATGGTGGCTACATTCGCAAAAGAGAGCGAGAAGAGAAGCAAGGCACGGTCGTGAAGCTAGTAGCGATCAAGAAGTGATCCCTAACTACTTACGCCACATAACCAACATCTGTTCACTTCCCGGACCACGAGAAGAGACCATCACGGTTACACACGCCGTTGATGTATTTTAATCAAGGTCAACTTCGGTTTTCTACAACCGACATTAAAAATTCCCATCTGCCTCATAACCGCGGCACGGCTTTCAAAGATAATACCGCAGGGTGTCCCAACTTAGCCCATTATAAGCTCTCACGGTCAATGAAGGATATTCTTCTACCGAAGACCCGATCAGTCTCGAATCCCGACAACAAGACATTTCGACAAAGAATAAAACAAGACCAGCAAGACCACCCGACCGGGCCGACAAATCCCGATAGGAGCTGCACATATCTCGCTCGTGGCACACCGGATAAGCTAAGCATACAGGTACCGACGTAATCCAAGTTGCCAAGGAATGGTCCCAAGACGGTGCTCTAGTTTGGACCAACACTCAAGGAGCACCGCCCGAGGGGGTAATAAAGATGACCCTGCTCGCGAAACCCGGGGAAAAGGCTTAGGTGGCAAATGGTAAAACCAATGTTGGGCCTTGCTGGAGGAGTCTTATTCAAAGCGAACCGTCAAGGGGTCCCATAATCACCCAACCGTAAGGAACACGAAATCAAGGAACATAACACCGTACGACGGAAACTAGGGCGGCAAGAGTGGAACAAAACACTGTGCATAAGGCCGAGCCTTCCACCCTTTACCAAGTATATAGATGCATTAATTATAGAAGATATATATTGTGATATCCCAACAAGTAAACATGTTCCAACAAGGAACAACATCTCCATGTTCCAACAAGGAACACACTTCATCTTCACCGCAACTAGCAACGCTATAATAGGGCCGAGCAAAGCGGTAACATAGCCAAACAACGGTTTGCTAGGAAAGGATGGTTAGGGTTTGACATGGCAATATGGGAGGCATGATAAGCAAGTGATAGGCATCGAGGATAGGCATAGCAAAAGAGCGAGCATCTAGCAAGCAAAGATAGAAGTGATTTCGAGGGTATGGTCATCTTGCTCGCAAGGTTCTCGTGAGTTGTCGAAAGCTTGATCCTCGTGAAGCGCTTCTCAACAGGTTCCTCGCTCACGCACTCGCCTCCCAGCTCTACCCAAAGCAAGAACACAAAAATGGAACCACAATAAATCACGGTGCAATGCACAAGCAACATGATGCAATACATGGCATGATAAGCGAGATGTGATATGCAACGCGTATGCGTGCCCCAGAAGGAAAATGATGAACCAGGCATCAACTTGCCAAACCAAGTATGCCGCTGAAAGGTGAGGTGATTTCGTTGAAATCGATATAAAGATCACCGAATCGGATGCACGGTTTGCAAATGACAAGCAAAACAAGAATGACGCAAATCTGCCATTAACAAAGATGATGCCACTTAGTAAGTTTACAAGAAATTAAGCTAATGCACCCAAACGTGCCAGAAAGCATATGGAAGTGATCTACTCAAGATACTTAACATAAGATGAACACTGAGCTATGGCTAAATCACATCATAACAGGTCCAAACAAGCATGGCAAAAGTGCAAAACATATCAGCTTCACAGACTTAGAGAAAATACTGAACATGGCAGAATCAACATCAGGAAGCAATGTTCAGAGCAAGCAAACGACATGCTACAGGAACTTACAGTAGCAAAACAAGGAATGGAATGAATCTACTAAAAGCATAGAACAAAAGTCCCTTACTTACCATGAGCCAAAAAGGATCAGAAGATGCAATAGCACCCATGTCAAAATAGCAAGTTCCGCTAATGATTCAAAGAAACAGGCATGACATTGACAGATTATGTAGGCATCTTCATGAGCTCGATGCACTCACTACAGAGCATTTCATGATAAACTAAGCATACATCCTTCAAGAAGACATGGCACAGAAGCTATACATGGCAAGAACAACATCATAGCATACACGGATCAACTACAACAACCTTGGCAAAATTGAATAACATGTAAACAACCTGCCAGGAAACATTTTATAGCAAAAGTAGAGCTCGATTGACTCAAGCTATGGCACTCCATAATTGCAAACAAGGGCATGGATGGATAGAGCATATCCATATGTTCAAAACATCCTTATCAAGTATCTCAAAATATGCATGGATCTCTCGGTAGCATCAAGTTAACATGGCATAAAAAATATCAAGAAAACAGGGCTGAAATCAGCAACATCATGAGGCCTAGTTTGCATGCTTGTGCTAGTCACCACAGAGATCACAAAATACATGGCATACACCCCTGTAAAGATGGCATGGCATATAACAAAACACATGTAGGACTCAAGATCATAGGATGCACACATCAATCATGGCAAAATGACAAAAGTGCATGTTCGATAAGAATCAAACTAACATCACATAGCCCTCTTCTAACAGCATTTCGGCATCAAGATGAGCTCAAACGAACATGATGCAATGAGGTGAAATGATCTACCATCGAGACTAACAATTAGGTATGCTACACGCTCAAACGGAGCCACGGGTGCAAAGTTATGATGCTGAAGATGCAACAAAATATCTGCAGAAATGACTTGATGAAACCGGGCTCGGGAAAAGTCAACCTCAGGATCTGAGATCCGATCGATCCGGCGGCCGGGCGGCGTGGGAGCTCGGGGCCGGAGAGGGAGAGGCCGGAGGAGGCGACGGCCGAGGCGGCGCGGTCAAGGGCGGCGGGGTGAGGCGGCGGAGGGGGTGGGCGGGCGCCGGCGGGCGGGCGGCGCGGGCGGCCGGGCGGCCGAGGCGGCGGAGCTCGGGCGGCGGAGGCGCTGGGGCGCGGCCCCGCGCTGCTGGCCGAGGGTTCGGCCGACCCGGGCGGCGGCGGCGCTGCGGCGGGGCGCGTTTCCACGGGCGGCCCCGGATTGGCCGGGCGGCGGCGGACGGATGACGCCCGCCGTCTGGATTTCGCCCGGCGGCCAAGAGGAGCGGGTTAGGTTTCGCCGAATTGATCCGGATTTCGTGGAGGGGGTGTTTTATAGGTAGAAGGAGCTAGGAAGCTCCAAATGAGGTGCGGTTACCACACGATCGTGATCGAACGACGGAGAGCATGGAAGTGACTTAGATGAGATATTGGGCTATTTTGAAGGGGTTGGGCTGCAACTTAAAAGAGGCCTTTGCGAGAGTGCGTTAACCGTTGAGTACCAAACGAGCTCCAAATGACCCAAACTTGACAGTGGTCACCGTGGTGTACCAAGGCCACTTGACAAACCTCGTCCATTCCGAGAAAGTTTAGTACCCGCCACCGAAAAATGTAAAAGGGGACGCCGGGAACATAGGATTGCCGGATTGCAAAATGGACAACGGGAAAATGCTCGAATCATGAGACTAACACGTATGCGAATGCGATGCATGTGATGACATGATATGAAATGCATGACATGGAAAAATGCAAAATGAAGAAAACCCAACCACGGAGGGAATATCATATCGAATGCCGAAACGGCAAGAGTTGGAGTTACAAATATGGAAAGTTACATCCGGGTGTTACAACACTCCACCACTACAAGAGGATCTCGCCCCAGATCTAGGACCGAAAGAACTCCGGATATTCGAACAGAGGTGATCCTCGCGCCCCTGTGTGGCTTCTCGGCCGGAATGGTGTGACCACTTCACTTTCAGGAATTTGATTGACTTGTTGCGCAGTCTTGCGCCGGGCTTTCTTCAAGAATAGCAACGGGTGCTCATGATAAGAGAGATCTTCTTGGAGGTCAATTTCTTCGGTTGATGGTGCGCCAGAGTCTTGAAGCACTTATGCGGTTGTGACACATGAAACACATCGCACGCTCGCTGGTTGGACGAAGCTCGTTGATAGGCGAGATCGCTTTTTGCCAATGATCTTGAAAGGACCCACATATCTAGGGGCAAGCTTCCTTTGATACCGGGTTTACGAGTGCCTTTCATTGAGAGACGCGAGGTAGACATGGTCTCCGATTTCAAAAGCCACATCACGGTGCTTGTCATCATAATAGCTCTTCTAGCGATTGCACGGCTTTGATACTCTCACGAATGACTTTGCACATTTCTTCGCTTCGGACTAAGTCGCTGCAAGAAGTTGGCGCTCAATTGCCTCGCACTAATTGAGAGGAGTACGACACTTTCTCGCCATAGAGAATTTCGAATGGGGCCTGCCCGAACTCGCTTGAAGCTGTTGTTGTAGGAGAACTCGCATATGGAAGACAATCTTCCCACTTCATACCAAGAAAATGACACAAGCCCCGAGCATATCTTCAAGGATTTGATTGACTCGATCGACTTGGCCGCTTGTTTGAGGATGGAAAGCTGTGTCAAACGAATGTTGGTGCCTATGGTCATTCTAAAAGAATCCCAAAACTTGGAGGTAAAGATGCTGCCACGGTCTCAAGAGATCACTTGTGGAATGCCATGCAAGGAGACAATCTCGAGGTGTATAGCTCGCCAACCGAAAGCTGCTGTGATAGATTCTTTGATAGGAAGAAAATGAGCCACTTTAGTAAGCTTGTCAATGACAACGAAGATAGCATCATTTCCACGCTTGACTTTGGAAATCCAGTCACTAAGTCCATCTCGATATGATCAAACTTCCATTCGAATAGCAAGAGGTTGGAGGAGACCAGCTGGTCGCTGGTGTTCTCGCTTTCACCCTTCTCGCAGACATCACATTCATTCACGAATTGAGAAATTTCTCGCTCATTCGAGTCCACCAATATGACTGCTTGAGGTCATGGTACATCTTCGCATTTCCGTGATGAATGGATAGAAGCGAATTGTGTGCCTCTGCTCATAATGACTTTACGAGATCACCCTTAGGAACCACAATCCGTCCTCAAGAAAAGAGTATCTTTGTCATCAATGTGGAAGCACTTGTATTTGAATGCCCTTATCGATACCACGCTTCACCTTTTTCACCATGGTATCCAGGAGTTGAGCCTCACGGATTTGGTCTTCCAAAGTAGGAGAGACTATGAGGTTGGCAAGAAAGCCTTGAGGAACAACTTGAAGATTCAGCTTATGAAAGCTTCACAGAGATCCGCTGGAAGGGCTTGAGGATTGTTGTTGCAATAAGCCTTCCTGCTCAAAGCATCTGCAATCACATTGGCCTTGCCTGAGTATATTCAATACTTGGATTGTACTCTTGAATCATTTCACCCATCGAGTTTGCCTCGAGGTTGAGGTTGGGTTGAGGAAGATATACTTGAGACTCTTGTGATCGTGAATATGTCCACTTTCCTTCCCAACAAGAGATGTCTCCAAGTTATTAATGCATGGACAATCGCCGCCAACTCAAGATCGTGAGGGGGGTAGTTCTTTTCGCTGGGCTTCAACCGACGAGAGGTATAGGCCACAACTATCTTCTCTTGCATTAACACAAAGACCGAGACCTTGAAGAGAAGCATCACAAAAACTTCAATGGCTTGGATTCATCAGAGGAGTCAAGACAGAGTTGTGACGAAGTTTCTTTTGAGAGTATTGAAAGCAACGCCACACCTGTGAGACCGACATACTTCACATGTTTCTACCTTCCTCCTCCTCCGCTTCACACCTTTTATCGCCAGAAGAACTCAGTGGTCGTGGATCTTCCCACCCGCCCAACCCAAAGCTATCGTAACAAGTCTAATTATCAAGCTCCAAGGTCAAATGCTCCTTATCACCGTCCCGCCTCAGAGGTGACTTGCAACAAATGTCAGCAAAAGGTCACTATGCTAACAAGTGCTTCAACCAAAGGCGCCTTCCGCCTTCCGCCTCCTCCCCGTGAGATCTTCCAAAGAATGCAAAGGGTCAAGCATAATCCCAAGTCTGCAAAGGTGAACATGATGAATGCAGCGCAAGCAGAGGATTCTTCTGATGTGATTATGGGTAATCTTCTAGTTAATGATATTCCTACAAAAGTCTTATTTGATACCGGTGCATCGCATTGTTTCATGTCTAGATCATTTGTTGCAAAGCATGATTTCATTTCGAAATGTTGGAAAACCCTTGGGAGTTGTTTCTCCAAATTTCTTCTATGAGGGCTACCACAATGATTCCGGATGTTTCTATCAAGATGGGCTACTATAGATTTCTATCTAAACCATTTGTCCTTGGTGACTCGGATATTGATCTTATTCTTGGGATGGATCGGCTTTCAAAGACAAAGCTCAGCTTGATTGTGCTGCCAGTGAAATTCAATTGACTCACTCTTCTAATGATGTGATCATCTATGCCGCCGTGATGAAACCATTCGGTTGTTTTCTCTCAATGAGAAGGGCGAATTGATGCTATCTCTCGATTCCAAATGCTTGTGAGTATCAAGATGTCTTTCCGTAAGAGCTTCCGGTATGCCTCCTCACCGCCAGCTTGAATTCGTATCGATCTTGAGCCCGCACGAACCCGCTTGCAAGCGCCCATACAAGCTTGGACCTAATGAGCTGAAGGAATTGAAGAAGCAGCTCGATGAACAAGAGCGTCTGGTTTGATCGCATCGAAGTTCATCTCCTTGGGGTTGTGGTGTTCTTTTGTCCGAAGAAGGATGGCACGGACCGACTTTTGCGCCACATTCCATTGAATAAGAAGACAATCAAGAACAAGTATCCACTTCCCAACATCAATGAGCTATTCGACCAACTCAAAGGTGCTAAAGTGTTCTCCAAGCTTGACCTTCAGATGGGCTATCATCAAATTCGCCAGGAACAAGATATTCCCAAGACAACATTCGTAACAAGCTTTGGTTCTTATGAATATACTGTCATGTCTTTGGGCCTTGTCAATGCTCCTCCAACATTCTCTCGAATGATGAACTTCATCTTCAACCCCTACACCAATGAATTGCCTTGGTCTATCTCGATGATATTTTGGTCTTCCAAGAATAAGAAGGATCATGCCAAACATTTGCGATTGGTGCTCGATAAGCTCAGAGAGCATCAATTTATGCGAAGTTTTCCAAATGTGAATTTTGGCTTGATGAAGTGCTTTATCTTGGTCACATCATCTCCGCCAAGAGCACCACCGTTAATCCCGAGAAGGTGTCTGCAGTAGCCAGAATTGGGAACCTCCTCGTATGTCAAGCAGCTTCGCAGCTTTCTTGGTCTTGCAAGCTATTGTCAAGATTCGTTGAGAACTTCTAAGATTGCAAAGCCTCTTTCCAACCTCCTCCGTAAGCATGTGAAGTATGTCTAGTCTCCCGAGTGTGACGTTGCTTTCAAAACTCTCAAAGAGAAACTCGTCACAACTCCCCGCCTTGACTCCTCCCGATGAATCCAAGCCATTCAAGTTTTCTCGTGATGCTTCTTCAAGGTCTCTTGCTGTGTTAATGCAAGAGAAGAGAGTTGTGGCCTATACCTCTCGCCAGCTTGAAGCTCAACAAAAGAACTACCCCACTCACGATCTTGAGTTGGCGGCAGCTTGTCCATGCATTAATAACTTGAGACATCTCTTGTTGGGAAGGAAAGTGGACATATTCACCGATCACAAGAGTCTCAAGTATATCTTCACTCAACCCAACCTCAACCTCGTGCAAACTCGATGGGTCGAAATGATTCAAGAGTACAACCCAAGTATTGAATATACTCCGGCAAGGCCAATGTGATTGCAGATGCTTTGAGCAGGAAGGCTTATTGCAACAGCTTAATTCTCAAGCCCTTCCAACCGGATCTCTCGAAGCTTTCGCAAGCTGAATCTTCAAGTTGTTCCTCAAGGCTTTCTTGCCAACCTCATAGTCTCTCCTACTTTGGAAGACCAAACTGTGAGGCTCAACTCCTGGATACCATGGTGAAAAGGTGAAACGTGGTATTGACAAGGGCATTTCCAAATACAAGTGCTTCCACATTGATGACAAAGATACTCTTTTCTTCGAGGACCGGATTGTGGTTCCTAAGGGTGATCTATGTAAAGTCATTATGAACGAGGCACACAATTCGCTTCTATCCATTCATCCCGAAGTATTAAGATGTACCATGACCTCAAGCAGTCATATTGGTGGACTCGAATGAAGCGAGAAATTGCTCAATTCGTGAATGAATGTGATGTCTACGTATGGGTGAAAGGTAACACCAACGACCAGCTGGTCTCCTCCAACCTCTTGCTATTCCGTAATGGAAGTTTGATCATATCGAGATGGACTTCATGACTGGATTTCCAAAGTCCAAGCATGGAAATGATGCTATCTTCGTTGTCATTGACAAGCTTACTAATGTGGCTCATTTTCTTCCTATCAAAGAATCTATCACAGCAGCTCAGCTTGGCGAGCTATACACCTCCGTAATTGTCTCCTTGCACGGCATTCCACAAGTGATCTCTTCTGCACTGCGGCAGCATCTTTACCTCCAAGTTTTGGGATTCTTTTCAGACGGCCATGGGCACCAACATTCGCTTCAAAGACAGCTTCCATCCTCAAACAAGTGGCCAAGTCGAGCGAAATAATCAAATCCTTGGAGATATGCTCAAGGCTTGTGTCATTTTCTTCGGTATGAAGTGGAAGATTGTCTTCCATATGCCGAAGTTCTCCTACAACAACAGCTTCCAAGCGAAGTTCGCAAGGCCCCATTCGAAATTCTATGGCGTAAAGTGCCGATTCTCTCAATTGGTCCGAGACAGTGAACGCCAACTTTGGCAACGACTTGATCACGTAGTCAAGAAATGTGCAAAGTCATTCGTGAGAATTCAAAGCCGCAATCGCGCTTAGAAGAGCTATTATGATGACAAGCACCGTGATGTGGCTTTTGAAATCGGAGACCATGTCTACCTCCGCTCTCCAATGAAAGGCACTCGCCGCTTCGTATCAAAGGGAAGCTTGCCCCTAGATACGTGGGTCCTTTCAAGATCTTTTGGCAAAAGAGGATCTCGCCTATCAACTTGAGCTTCCGCCCAACTTCGCGAACGCATGATGTGTTTCATGTGTCACAGCTTCGCAAGTGCTTCAAGACTCCGAGCGCACCATCAACTTCAAGAAATTGACCTCTAAGAAGATCTCTTATCATGAGCACCCTGCTATTCTTGAAGAAACCGAGCGCAAGACTCGCAACAAGTCAATCAAATTCTGAAAGTGAAGTGGTCACACCATTCCACCGAGAAGCCACCGGGAGCGCGAGGATCACCTCTGCTCCGAATATCCGAGTTCTTTCAGTCCTAGATCTCGGACGAGATCCTCTTGTAGTGGTGGAGTGTTGTAACACCCCGGATGTAACTTTCCATATTTGTAACTCCAACTCTTGCCGCTTTCGCATTGTGATATGATATTCCTCCGTGGTTGGGTTTTTCTTCATTTTGCATTTTGTCCATGTCATGCATTTCATATCATGTCATCATGTGCATCGATTCGTGACACGTGTTCGCCTCATGATTCCGGCATTTTCCCCGTTGTCCATTTTGCAATCCGCACTCCTATGTTCCCCGGCGCCCCTTTTACATTTTTCCGTGAGCGGTACTAAACTTTCTCGAATGGACCGAGGTTTGTCAAGTGGCCTTGGTACACCACCGTAGACCACCGTCAAGTTTCGGGTCATTTGAAGCTCGCTTGGTACTCCAACGGTTAACCGTGACTCTCGCAAAGGCCTCTTTAAGTTGCAGCCCAACACCCTTCAAAACAGCCCAATAACCCATCTAAGTCACTTCCGTGTCCATCGCTGCTCGATCACGATCGTGGGGGCGAAAACCAGACCTCATTTGAGCTTCCTAGCTCCTTCTACCTATAAAACACCCTCCCCGAAATCCCGGATCAATTCCGACGAAACCCTAGCCCCGCCTCTCTCCGCTGTCGGACGAATCGGACGGCCGGACGGTCCGTCCGCCGCCCGCCAATCCGGCCGCCACGCATGCGCCCCACTGGCCACGCCTTGGCTACCAAAGGGCCTCTCTGCCATAAGCACACCATACCACTCCCGCTGCCTGAAGCCACTGCTGTCACACACACACTGCACAGCAAGATCATTGCACACACACACACACTTCACTGCAGATCACACACACCGGCCATTTCAAGGCATTCACTGTGGCCAGCCACATGCTGGCCGCCACTGCCTCCATTTCTCATCGGCCATGTCTGCTACTCACTGCCTTGCCGCCTCCGCCTTCTCCTCTCCGCCCTGGTTCCACGCCACGCCGCTGGATCCGATCGATCTCGATCCACGGGTTGTCTTTTCCCGAGCCCCGGATTTCATCTAAGTCATTTTCGCAGATATTTTGTTGCATTTTCAACGATCATGACTTTGCACCCGTGGTCTGCTTTCGGGCGTAGCATACCGTATTGTTCGCCTCGATGAGTAGACCATTTCATCTCATTGCATCATTTTCGTTTGAGCTCATCTTGATGCCCGAAATGCTGTTAGAAGAGGGCTATGTGATGTTAGTTTCAGATTCTTATCAGAACATGCACTTTTGTCATTTTTGCCATGATTGATGTGTGCATCCTATGATCTTGAGTCCTACATGTGTTTTGCAATATGCCATGCCATCTTTACATGGGTGTATGCCATGTATTTTTGTGATCTCTGTGGTGACTAGCACAAGCATGCAAACTAGGCCTCATGATGTTGCTGATTTCAGCCCCTGTTTTGCTGATATTTTTATGCCATGTTAACTTGATGCTACCGAGAGATCCATGCATATTTTGAGATACTTCAGTAAGGATGTTTTGAACATATGGATATGCTGTATCCATCCATGCCCTTGTTTGCAATTATGGAGTGCCATAGCTTGAGTCAATCGAGTTTCTACTATTTCTATAAAATGTTTCTCGCAGATTGTTTACATGTTATTCAATTTTGCCAAGGTTGTTGTAGTTGATCCGTATGCTATGATGTTGTTCTTGCCATGTATAGTTTCCATGCCATGTCTTCTTGATTGATGTATGCTTAGTTTATCATGAAATGCTCTGTAGTGAGTGCATCGAGCTCGCCAAGATGCGTATATAATTCTCGCCAATGTCATGCCCTCGCTTGTTGAATCTGTTGATTTAAACTTGCTATATTGACAATGGTGCTATTACATTTTCTTATCCCTTTGGCTCATGGTCAGTAAGGGACTTTGTTCTATGCTTTGAGTAGATTCATGCCATGCCTTGTTTTGCTATTATAAGTTCCTGTAGCATGTATTTTGCTTTGCTCAACATTGCTTCCTCGATGCTGATTCTCGCCATGTTCAGATTTTCTTTAAGTCCGTGAAGTTGATATATTTTGCACTTTTGCCATGCTTGTTTGGACCTATTATGTTGTGATTTGACATAGCTCAGTGTTCATCTTTTGTCAAGCATCTTGAGTAGATCACTGCCATATGCTTTTCTGCTACGCTTGGGTGCAGAGCTTAATTTCTTGTTGCTTGCTAAGTGGCATCATGTCGTTAATGGCAGATTTGTGTCATTCTTGTTTTGCTTGTCATTTGCAAACCGCGATCCGATTCCGGTGATCTTTATATCGATTTCAACCAAATCATCTCATCTTTCAAGCTGCATACTTGGTTTGACAAGTTGATGCCTGGTTCATCATTTTCCTTCCGAGCACGATACACATTGCATATCACATCTCGCATATCATGCCATGTATTGCATCATGTTGCTTGTGCATTGCACCGTGATTTATTGTGGTTCCATTGTTTGTGTTCTTGCTTTGGGTAGAGCCGAGACGAGTACGTGAACGAGGAACCTGTTGAGAACGCTTACGAGGATCAAGCTTTCGACAACTCGAGAACTTTGCGCAAGATGACCATACCGAAATCACTTCTTTGCTTGCTAGATGCTCGCTTCTTTGCTATGCCTATGCTACGATGCCTCGCCACTTGCTTATCATGCCTCCCATATTGCCATGTCAAACCCCTAACCATCCTTTCCTAGCAAACCGTTGTTTGGCTATGTTACCGCTTTGCTCAGCCTCTTATAGCGCTAAGTTGCGTGAAGATGAAGTTTGTTCCTTGTTGAACATGGAGATGTTGTTCCTTGTTGGAACATGTTTACTTGTTGGGATATCACAATATATATCTTCTATAATTAATGCATCTATATACTTGGTAAAGGGTGGAAGGCTCGGCCTTATGCCCGGTGTTTTGTTCCACTTTGCCGCCTCTAGTTTCCGCCATACCGTGTTATGTTCCTTGATTTCGCTGCCTTACACGGTTAAGTGATTTATGGGACCCCTTGACAATTCGCTTGAATAAGACTCCTCCAAAGAAGGCCCAACATTGGTTTTACCATTTGCCACCTAAGCCTTTTTCCCCGGTTTTCGCGAGCCCGAGGGTCATCTTTATTTACCCCCGCCGCTGCTCTTCGAGTGTTGGTCCAAACTAGAGCACCGTATGGGACCATTCCTTGGCAACTTGGATTACGCCGGTACCAGACGCTTAGCTTATCCGTGTGCCCCGAGAACGAGATATGTGCAGCTCCTATCGGGATTTGTCGCACATACCGGGTGGTCTTGCTGGCCTTGTTTTATTGTTGTCGAAATGTCTTGTAGTCCGGATTCCGAGATCGATCGGTCTTCCCAGAGAAGGTATATCCTTCGCTGACCGTGAGAGCTTATAATGGGCTTGTTGGGACACCCCGCAGGTATTATCTTCAAAGTCGTGCCCGCGTTATGAGGCGATGGGAATTTGTTAATGTCCGTTGTAGAAAACCCGGTTGACCTTGATTAAAATACATCAATCAAGGTGTAACTGGATGGTCTCTTCTCGGCGGAGTCCGGGAAGTGAACACGGTGTTGGAGTTATGCTTGACGAAGTAGTTCAGATCACTTTGATCGCTACTAGCTTCAATGACCATGCCTTGCTTCTCTTCTCGCCTCTTTTGCGTAATGTAGCCACCATATATGCTAGTCGCTGTCTGCAGCTCCACCTCACAACTCTGTCCTTCCTATAAGCTTAAATAGTCTTGATCTCGCTGGTGTGAGATTGCTGAGTCCCCGTGACTCACAGATTCTACCAAAACAGTTGCAAGTGCCGACGATGCCAAGCAGTATGACGAACCGAGCTCAAGTGGGAGTTCGACGAGGAACGTGGTCGTTATTATGTGTCTTTTCCTCGATGATCAGAGGGAGCTCAGCTTGGGACGATCAGGGATCCGTAGCTTTGGGGTAGTCTTTTTATTTTGGTTCCGAGTTGGACCTTGAGTGTAATCTGGATGATGGATGTTTATTTATGTATTGTGTGAAGTGGCATCGTAAGCCAACTATGTATCTCTTTCCTTATGTATTACATGGGTTGTGTGAAGATTACCTCACTTATGACATTGCTTTCAATGCGTTATGCTCTCTAAGTCGTGCTTCACACGGGAGATATAGCCGCATTGAGGGTGTTATGTTGGTATCGAGAAGCACGCGTTCATGTGTTTTAATTAAGGTCAACTTCGGTTTTCTACAACCGACATTAACAAATCCCATCTCGCCTCATAAATCATGGCACGGCTTTCAAAAGATAATACCCTGCAGGGTGTCCCAACTTAGCCCATTATAAGCTCTCACAACAATCTAAGGATATTCTTCTACCGAAGACCCACCAGTCTCGGAATCCTTGACTACAAGACATTTCGACAAAGAATAAAACAAGACCAGAAGACCACCCGACCGTGCCGACAAATCCGATAGGAGCTGCACATATCTCGCTCGTGGCACACCGATAAGCTAAGCGATATGTACCGACGTAATCCAAGTTGCTAAGGAATGGTCCCAAGACGGTGTTTCTAGTTTGGACCAACACTCAAGGAGCACCGCCCGGGGTAATAAAGATGACCTCGGCTCGCGAAAACCCGGGAAAAGGCTTAGGTGGCAAATGGTAAAACCAATGTTGGGCCTTGCTGGAGGAGTCTTATTCAAAGCGAACTGTCAAGGGGGTCCCATAAATCACCCAACCGTAAGGAACGCGAAATCAAGGAACATAACACCGTATGACGGAAACTAGGGCGGCAAGAGGAATAAACGCCAAAGCGAAGGCCGAGCCTTCCACCCTTTACCAAGTATATAGATGCATTAATTATAGAAGATATATATTGTGATATCCCAACAAGTAAACATGTTCCAACAAGGAACAACATCTCCATGTTCCAACAAGGAACAAACTTCATCTTCACCTGCAACTAGCAACGCTATAAGAGGGGCCGAGCAAAGCGGTAACATAGCCAAACAACGGTTTGCTAGGAAAGGATGGTTAGGGTTTGACATGGCAATATGGGAGGCATGATAAGCAAGTGATAGGCATCGAGCATAGGCATAGCAAAAGAGCGAGCATCTAGCAAGCAAAGATAGAAGTGATTTCGAGGGTATGGTCATCTTGCCTCGCAAGGTTCTTAGAGTTGTCAAAAGCTTGATCCTCGTAAGCTGCTTTCAATAGGTTCCTCGCTCACGCACTCGCCTCCCGCTCTACCCAAGCAAGAACACAAACAATGGAACCATTAATAAATCACGGTGCAATGCACAAGCAACATGATGCAATACATGGCATGATATGCAGATGTGATATGCAATGCGATATGCGTCTCCGAAGGAAAATGATGAACCAGGCATCAACTTGCCAAACCAAGTATGCCGCTGAAAGGTGAGATGATTTCGTTTGAAATTGATATAAAGATCACCGGAATCGGATGCACGGTTTGCAAATGACAAGCAAAACAAGAATGACGCAAATCTGCCATTAACAGCATGATGCCACTTAGCAAGCAACAACAAATTAAGCTAATGCACTGAAACATGCCAACAAAGCATATGGCAGTGATCTAATCAAGATGCTTAACATAAGATGAACACTGAGCTACGGCTAAATCACATCATAACAGGTCCAAACAAGCATGGCAAAAGTGCAAAACATATCAGCTTCACAGACTTGGAGAAAATACTGAACATGGCAGAATCAGCATCAGGAAGCAATGTTCAGAGCAAGCAAACGACATGCTACAGGAATTTATAATAGCAAAACAAGGCATGGCATGAATCTACTAAAATCATAGAACAAAAGGCCCTTACTGACCATGAGCCAAAAAGGATCAGAAGATGCAATAGCACCCATGTCAAAATAGCAAGTTTCATAATGTGATTCAAAGAAACAGGCATGACATTGACAGATTATGTAGGCATCTTCGCCAGCTCGATGCACTCACTACAGAGCATTTCATGATAAACTAAGCATACATCCATCAAGAAGATATGGCATAGAAGCTATACATGGCAAGAATAACATCATAGCATACACGGATCAACTACAACAACCTTGGCAAAATTGAATAACATGTAAACAATCTGCCAGAAACATTTTATAGCAAAAGTAGAGCTCGATTGACTCAAGCTATGGCACTCCATAATTGCAAACAAGGGCATGGATGGATAGAGCATATCCATATGTTCAAAACATCCTTATCAAGTATCTCAAAATATGCATGGATCTCTCGGTAGCATCAAGTTAACATGGCATAAAAATGTCAAGAAAACAGGGCTGAAATCAGCAATATCATGAGGCCTAGTTTGCATGCTTGTGCTAGTCACCACAGAGATCACAAAATACATGGATACACCCCTGTAAATATGGCATGGCATATTACAAAACACATGTAGGACTCAAGATCATAGGATGCACACATCAATCATGGCAAAAATGACAAAAGTGCATGTTCTCGATAAGAATCAAGCAAACATCACATAGCCCTCTTCTAACAGCATTTCGGCATCAAGATGAGCTCAAACTAAAATGATGCAATGAGATGAAATGATCTACCATCGAGACGAACAATTTGGTATGCTACACGCTCAAACGGAGCCACGGGTGCAAAGTTATGATGCGCTGAAGATGCAACAAAATATCTGCAGAAATGACTTGATGAAACCGGCTCGGGAAAAGTCAACCTTCAGGATCTGAGATCCGATCGATCCGAAGGCCGGCGGCGGGGAGCTCGGGGTCGAGAGGGAGAGGCCGAGGAGGCGACGCCGAGGCGGCGCGGGCAGCGGCGGCGGGTGAGGCGGCGAGGCGGCGGGCGGCGCGCCGCGGGCGAGGCGCGCGGCGGCTGGCGGGCGCGGCGGCCGGGCGGCCGAGGCGGCGGAGCTCGGGCGGCGGAGGCGCTGGGGGCACGGCCCGCGCTGGCCGGGAGGGCTCTCGCCTGGGGCGGTGGGCGGCGGCGGGCGGGGGGCGCGCCACGTGGCGGCTCCTGGATTACGGGCGGCGGCGGACGGACACGCCCGCCGTCTGGATTTCGCCCGCGGCGCGAGAGGAGCGGGTAGGGTTTCGGCCCGAATTGATCCGGATTTCGGGAGGGGGTGTTTTATAGGTAGAAGGAGCTAGGAAGCTCCAAATGAGGTGCGGTTACCACACGATCGTGGATCGAACGACGGAGAGCATGGAAGTGACTTAGATGAGATATTGGATATTTTGAAGGGATGTTGGGCTGCAACTTAAAAGAGGCCTTTGCGAGAGTAAGGTTAACTGCTGAGTACCAAACGAGCTCCAAATGACCAAACTTGACAGTGGTTCACCGTGGTGTACCAAGGCCACTTGACAAACCTCGGTCCATTCCGAGAAAGTTTAGTACCCGCCACGAAAAATGTAAAAGGGGACGCCGGGGACATAGGAGTGCTTGATTGCAAAACGGACAACGGGAAAATGCTCTAACCATGAGATTAACACATATGCGAATGCGATGCACATGATGACATGATATGAAATGCATGACATGGACAAAATGCAAAAATGAAGAAAAACCCAACCACGGAGGGAATATCATATCACAATGCCGAAAACGGCAAGAGTTGGAGTTACAAATATGGAAAGTTACATCCGGGGTGTTACAGTATGTTTGTCATAGAGAGATCCCCTAGAGATCGTGATGGGACTACATGGGTGGGAGATCGAGTGACAAGGTATGTGCGCGATAGAAGATGCCCCGAGAGATATCAAGATAGACGTATGGATGGAAGGAGACAATACGGTGTTCCTCGATGGCTAGTAAGAGATAATCATACTTAGGAGGGGGGAGGCTTGCGCCTATGGCCCTGTTTGGATACTCCAACTCGCTTAGAGGTTAGAGTTAGATTCTAACCCTGAACTAACTCTAAGTAAAGAGGTGTTTGGATGGCAGGGTTAGATGGAGCGGATACGGCGAGGCACCTTCACCAAGCAAAGTAGAGGGAGGGAGGAGAGGACGAGAAGCTTTGAGGAAGTGGGTAGGATCTCATCATGGGAGAGCGAGAGAAAAAAGTGTTTATTAGTGGTCCCGAGAAGAACTAACCCAAATAAGCACCTCTTGGATGGGTTAGTTTTTTTGGATGGGTTAGATGCATCTAACCTAAACTAACCCTCCTGTTTGGATCTTTTTGGTTTAGTTGACTCCAAACTAACCCAAACTAACTCTAACCCATGGATCCAAACAGAGCCTATGATGGAGTGAGGGATTATGGTACTTAGGGGGGTGCGTGTCACATGGAGAGAGAACAAGGGCGGAGAGTGTTGGATGGGTCTATATGTATAGCGCGAAGCGAGACATGTGTATGTGTGAACCAGGAGATATAAGGCCTGTTTGGCTTGCATCGTGAGCATCTTTTATGTGGCTCGGGTTGTGGCTGGTTTCATGCACGCTTGTTTGGTTGCTACCTCGGAAAAAGAAAGCCCGCCTGGCTGGGTTCCTTGCACTTTAATTAGCCTCGGCTGAACTCCGACATCGCAAGTAGCCTGTGCCCAAGCGATCGATTTTGAACGCTCGCCGTGCTCGGTCGTATGGCCACGAGGCTAACAAAGAACATGGATGGATATTAGCATTAAATAATTGATGCATGGATTGATTGATGGGACGTTGATGCTTTGCCTCGCCTGCATGAACCAAACGCTTCAAGACCACACAAGCCTCGGCTAGGCAGAAATATTTTACATCTCACGCCCACACCAGCAAAGACCGACCATCAAGACATGAGGGTCAGTCACGAACCAAACTGACCAATAAAGTTTGAGAGAGATTGAGGAGCCCCGATAAGGCTGAGTGGTGCGCCGATAGCTGAGAGGGGAAAGAGATATTCCATCCGCCGATAATGCAAAGGTATGTAGAATTTTTAGAAGTCAAACTTTGGAAACTTTGATCAGGTTTACACAAATGTTATTTATATCTACAATACCAAAGATACATCATACAAAACTACATCTCATGGTGAATCTAATGGTATATGTTTTCCGACTAGATGTAATTCTTTTTCTCCACGACATGGTCAAACTTTGTGATGCTTTGACTTTTCAATAAATCTATGTGCTATGGATTTGAGGTGAGTGCCTCAATGAGACAGATCAAGTGCGTGTGAAGGAGAATGAGTAAGTGTGCAAAAGAGTATGTGTGAAAGAGAAAGTGACAACAAACGATAAATTAGAGAGAGAGTGTGTTTTTCGCTTTATGCGAACATATCACGATGCATCTCCGAGATGGAAAAGCAAGGCGAGGAGGTACAGGAAGATAGCTAGTGTGTGATTGTTTGCAATGGAGAGAGACACCTCAGTAGCACATGTCCAATAGAGGTCTGCCAACAAGGAAAAAGGTCGAGAGGGACACATGGATGGCATGGACGCATGGGGAGGGAGAGAGGTGTGTTTGTGATAGAGAGATCCCCGAGATCGTGAGGGGACTATATGGGTGGGAGATCGAGGAGTGCGTGCGATAGAAAGATGCCCCGAGAGAAATCGAGATAGACCATGCACATGTTTGTGATGGAGACTAAGATTAGCTAGTCATATACATATAGGGGACTCATGTGCCTACAATTGAGTGAGAGACCATCATATTTGGCTAGCTGGGCATGAGATTGTGTGTGTGTGCTGCAGAGGTGGAGAGAGAACGATGGAGAGAGATAGAGTTTTAGATGGGCCTATCGAAAAGTAGTGAGATATGCATGTGTATGTGTGACCTGTGGATGGAGAGTTTGAGAGAGGGGGGGAGAGCTCCGAGACGACATAGTGGTCCATGAGAGAGTTACGGGCAAAGAGCCAAGGAATTTGTGTGCATACGATGAGTGCACCCAAGATATCTAGCTTGGACTAGCTAGAGTATCATACATAGTGTGTGTAGAGAGACCTATAGATGGTTTATATATGAATGCGGACTAGAAAGACCCCCCCCCCCACACACACACACACACACACACAGAGAGAGAGAGAGAGAGAGAGAGAGAGAGAGAGAGAAAGGGAGAGGGACCAACAAGGTTTTTGTGTCGGATGAGTGCGACAGAATTGAAGATTGTCGAGAGAGAGAGAGAGAGAGAGAGAGAGAACAGGAGTCCGGAGAGGGGAGGTTGCGCTTATGCATCAAGACTGATATAAACTTGCATTCAAATATTTAAATTGGAGACCATGTTGTCTCAGAATCCACACATGAACGGATATATGCGATATCAAACAAGTTCATTAATTTGACTTTCAACATGTTCATGGAGACTATAATACTGCACAACATGCTACTCGATTGAGGTGTTCAATTTTGGATTTAGTTCACTATTTTGACCTCATCGAACGAGCTAGTTCATTGAATCGAGATATTTCATTTTGGGTTTGATTCGCTTTTGAGTGGGTCAACTATTTGTCATATAGTAAATTGCTAGCAACGAGCATGTAAAAACACATTACTCCCGAGCATCATCTCTCCATCTAAAAAGAAGTGGCAAGCTAATATTTCAAAATTTGATTCAATCGACTTGGTAAGGTAGACGGGATGCTCGTTCTCCCAAAATTTGAACGAACTGCTAAACATCCTCTCTCGGTGGAATTCGCCGAGCAAATAAATGGGAGACGCGAAATTACCATCCTATGTGGGACATGCATCAATTGGCCCGCTGTACATCGAGGGTAGGTTCAGAATTCATCCAAGCCGCTTTCTCCTCGCTGAAATGACATGTGCCGAATAATTCATAAACCATGGTCGGCAAACACGCCTCTCGCTCAAATAGCTCGCGCCCACTATTTCAAAACACGCCTCCTTGTCCAATTCGCTGGCGCCCACTATAGTTCAAAACACGCCTCGCCTCAAATCGCTCCCCGCCCACTATTTGGGGAGAAGCAAAGTTACTCTACTATCCCCGACCTCAAGACACGTACTCCAAGCCGAGAAGTTTATAGGCAAGGGTAGAACTGAATTCCCCTCACATTTCGCATAAATGCGTCCAGAAGACATGGTTCCACTCCTCCCAATTCTCCCCCCCGCTTCTATTCATACGTCGGGCGCCAAATCACCTTCTCCCCGGAAGCTCCTTCTCCCGAGCCAAACCTCAGCCCCACTTCCATGGCGCCCATCGCACCAATTTCACACCGCCTCCTCCTAATCCCGAGACGCTGTCCAATTGCCGCTGCACCGGGCCGTGCCTCTTACTCCGCGGTTGCTGGTGCTGCTCGACGATGGCCGCGGAACTGCATCGAGCCGATTCACCCCGCCGCTTTTCAAGGCGCCGAGCGGCTCCAACTTCGGATCCGCCCAGTCCGGCGCCGCTCACAGAGCTGCCGCCGCATCGTCGCGACATCGCTTTTTCCCGCCGCCGTCACCACCGCAACCGCACCGGCCTCACCGACTCGCAACTGGACCTGCTTACTTCACCATGCCACCAGATAGGTCGCACCTCATCTCAAATCACTTTATTTAGGCGCCGCTTGTCTGAATTTTTATTCGGGCCAATCGATTCTAATGGGAAGCAGCACCTCGAGGCGGCGGAGCTCCTAGGCTGCCGCTGGCTGGTGTCTAACATAAGGGTGCGGGCCACAAGTTCACCGCGAAGCAGCGCTTAGATGGCTATCTTTAGAGTTGCGGGGTTGAAGGTACCGCCGCCACCGGATCCGGATGATGGCGAGTCTTGTGGATTGGCCCGGGCGGCGCAACCACGGAAAAGGGTGGGCGGGAGCGGTTTTGACGGGCCACGGACGGCGGAGGCAGGCTGCTTTGTCGTTGGTCGCTGGCTCTTCGGGAAGATTCCTAATGTGTCACCGGAGGCACAAGACGGCCATCAAGCCATCCGCGAGATCGGATAAAGACTAAAATAAAATAAAATCGTGACCCTAATTTAGTCTTCAACAACAGACGTGTGACCACTCTCATACCTTTGTGTTGATCTCTTAGTGTATTTCTTCGATCAAAGAGATATGTCGTTTTAACTTTATGCTATCCGCATCTTCGCACACACTATCTTCCGACTCACCGCAGCTGCTCCAACAAGGAAGCATACACCGTAAGGGAGCTACAGTCCCACTCAACAGCCTCGTGATCAATGCGCTGGTTCGACATGGACAGCCACAACAACCGCAGGCTATCGACAAGTCAAGACATGATGCTCACTCCTATGGATGGCAGCCGATAGGTTGTACCTCATCTTACTTGTGTGCAACATTTATGGCTTTGTTATTCATCTAAGCATGGAAAATAGATCATCACATTTCACCGTATATTCATGCTGATCTCTTACGGTCTTGTTCAGAGTTCAATTGTTCCATAGTTCAGCTAAGATACTTGTTCTTTAGGTAACGCTGTTCCATAGTTATCATCCATCACCCAATGCTATCCCACAGTGCTGGTGATTATAGTATTATACCACTTCTAGTATTACCTATGTTGTTCTTTAATACTTTTGTGTGCCATCTAGTTAATCTTTAGTACAAACGATACATATTCTGTAGCTTTCATCCTGTTCTCCTTTAGTTTATGAGACCTGTTGCGCTAGTTAACCCCAGTCCTACTATTTATGTCGATCCTACAAGCACTCATTTACATAAATCTAACTACTAGTTGTCTTCCATGCATTACGTATATAATTGCACACATTGATATATCCACAAGAACCTCACTGAGCAATGTAAAGGCCAATAAACTTGATGTCAATGATACCCAATATGATGGAACATGTAAAGGCAGTTCTTCGTAAGACTTGAAGAAAGATGATGAATCCTCTTCACCCCACAAGGTCCTTGCTCTAACTTGTCCCGTG
The DNA here is from genome assembly GCA_021605205.1 of Aegilops longissima. Taxonomy (NCBI): domain Eukaryota; kingdom Viridiplantae; phylum Streptophyta; class Magnoliopsida; order Poales; family Poaceae; genus Aegilops; species Aegilops longissima. The sequence goes on from CM038676.1 coordinate 61,418,958, forward strand.
ATATGGGTACAACATGCATATAATGTCCTCGGAGTGTATCTACTCGCTGTAATGCCATGTGCTTAGCATGCTGATCATGCATGTAAATATGTCATGCCTTCCTATTTTCAAGACCAATTCCATTCATGATAACATGTTTTCAAATTCAAGTATCATCATTCTATCAGATCGCAATGCCATCTCGCTTAATTTGGACATCATGCTTCAATATCTTATGCATTGTTATTCATCAAGATGTACTTCATCCGCTTTCCATACCATGTTTTTTACTTTGAAGTGTTGTTCTAGTGCTCGCTGTAATGCCATCTTATTTTCCCAATCATACACGTATGTTGCCTTAGTTATTTCTGCACGTATTCCGCTAGCATATAGTTTTACATTCAACTAGTTTTTTTTGCTGGTTGTCCTGTCAGATCCCTAGCTCTTACACCATACCCTCCGTCCGGATTACATGTTGTCAAATGGATAAAAAGGATGTATCTAGAACTGAAATACGCCTAGACCCATCCATTTTTTTCCGATGGAGGGAATACATGTCAATATGTCATGCCTTTCATTCTTCAAGACTATTCCATCTCTCTCATGTCGCATGTTTTATAATTAAAGCACCATTCTTCTATACAAGGCATGCAAGGGAAGACGACTATGTTAGAATCAAGGGTTACAAACAAGGCCTTTGCAAAAGATCCAAACGCCAGAGATAATAAACCAACTCCAGTTTTTATAGATACTGCCCAAAGACAGAGAAACCCAACTCCATCGATAATAAGCAGATTCCAGTACAAAGAACTAGTCCGCCCACCAAGCAAAAATATGTCAACTCAATTCTAAGAAGCGTAGCGTATCCTTGCATCATGAAATTTTATAGCATGCTGATCATATTTTCTACATGTTTCTTACCCATCTCTCTTTAGAAAATAAGCTTATCAGATAGAAGAATTTCTGCAATGGTATCGCTTATGAGGAAAGATTCTTGCAGAATTCTCTATGCTCCAATGTAGATGTAAGTACCTGTTGTATATCACTATATTTTTACATCAGCATGTATTTTGTTAATCAGCGTGAATCCAACCTTTATCTGATCTAAATTTAGTTGTAGCAAATGTATGATTAAAGGCCACAATGTTGATTTTTGTAAGGAAAACTGCTCGGTAGTTTTGCATCCCGAGCTGCATGAGTGTACTATCTCATATCGCTGGGTTTGAATACTTTGGTTCTGCAAAGGGTTTTTCAGTGTTTTTTTATCGTGTTGTCCTGTCAGATCCCTTCCTCTTACATCATACCCTCCGTCCGGATTAAATGTCGCAGAAATGGATAAAACCGATGTATCTAGAACTGAAATATGCCTAGACCCATCCATTTATTTCCGGATGGAGGGAATACATGTCAATATGTCATGCCTTTCTATTCTTCAAGACTCTATTCCATCTTTGTCTGTAGCATGTTTTATAACCTGAATCACCATTCTTCTATATAAGGCATGCAAGGGGAAGACGGCTCTATTAGAATCAAGGGTTACAAACCAGGTCTTTGCAAAAGATCCAAACGCCAGAGATAATAAACCAACTCCATTTTTCATAGATACCGCCCAAAGACAGAGAAACCCAACTCCCATCGATAATAAGCAGATTCCAGTACAAAGAACTAGTCCGCCCAATTCCAAGAAAAGAATGTCAACTCCATTCTAAGAAGCATGCGATCCTCGCATCATGAAATTTTATAGCATTCTGATCATATTTTCTACATGTTTCTTACCCATCTCTTTAGAAAATAAGGTTAAACGATAGAAGACTTCCTCCATTGGGATCAGATTCGAGGAAAATATCTTATGGAATTCTCCGTGCTCCAATGCTGATGTAAGTACTGTTGTATATCACTATATTTTTACATCAACATGTATTTTGTTAATCGCGTGAATCTAACCTTTATCTGATCTAAAATTAGTTGTAGCAAAATGTTAAAGGCGCCAATGTTGATTTTTGTAAGGAAAACTGCTCGGTAGTTTTGCATATCGAGCTGCATGAATGTACTATCTCATATCACGCACAATACTCAATTGTAGTGCTTCTCCGTTGCCCATTCATTCATTGTGTCAATGTTGCTTTCAGATTACCTTACCTTGGCTGATGATAGCTGTGCCATATTGTGTTAATTTGGTGTAGGCTACTTGCCCAAACGCTCGCAGTCAATGTTGCTTTCCTATTATCCGACTTGGCCAATGATAGCAATGCTAGTGTGTTAATTTTGCAGTGCTGTCAAGATAAGAAGACAAACTCGAAAACAGCAAGGCAACCCCATTGTTTCTTTCCAAGAATCTAGGCCGTAATATGGCAATAACTCATGATTAATCTGTTTGGTTCCCGCCCCTAATTTATGTTATGATGCGTGGTCGGACACTTCCACTATCAATAATACAAGCCCGCCAAAATCGCCATCCGAATCTGCTCAAGATCCTCTATCTTGAATGCAATGGAATAAATGTATGTTTGTGAACCAATTAATGGTTGAAGCAATGATGGAAATGGTGGATGAATGAGAGGTGCAGAGTCGCATGACACAACAACCGATCAATGTTTTCAGAGAAAGTGTAGCAAAGGTAAAGAACTTGCCAACATGCTTATGGGCGCCATCTGTACGAGGTTGCGACAGACGTTGTAGATGGTTAGGTTCTCATTATTTATTTGCACCGCATCAATCTTTGATTGCCCAAAGGATGTAATTTCCTCGTAGAATATGCCGGATGTGCAACGTTATTCCTCGTATGCCATACCTTTGCATGATCGGTTTTGGTCCTGCATAATTGTTTCGTCGAATGGGCTCAAATTATCTAATTTGGCCTAAAGACATGTAAGAACTTTAGTGGGCCCATTAAGTTAATGGGCCGCATTAGGCCGAAGTTAATGGTCGGCCCTCTTACCTCCCGGTCGTTAATGTGCCGACTGCAAGCGGCAACAGTGGCCCTAGCTTATTTCACGGCCGTTAATGTGTCACATTAAGTTTGGGCTACATATGGCCCAACTATACAGTAGGCCTTTAGCAGGCCGAAGAGACAATGGCTTGTATCGACCATGAAGACCATGGGCCGCTAAGAGGCGTAAAGTCAGGTCAGATTGTAAATGGCCTAATCAGGTTGTGGGCCTTTAGCAGCCGAAAGAGAAACCGGGCTGGTATTGACCATGAAGGGCATGGGCCATTAAAGGCCAAAACTAAGGTCCGACTACAAATGGCCCAACTCATTTATGGTCCGTTAACAGGCCGAAGACACATTGTGGCCGGAATTGGCCCAACACTTAAATGGGTCGCTAAAAGGCCAAAACTCAGTCCGACTAAAATGGCCCAACTGATTTATGGGCCATTGTCGGTGTCAAACCAGCGGATCTCTTAGGGGTCCCAATCAGGCGCCTAGGCGGATGGAAACAGGAGACAAGGGACACGATGTTTTTACCCAAGTTCGCCCCCTACCCGAGATCCGCCGGGCTTTTGACACCGACATCGGTGCTTTCATTGAGAGTTCCTTCGTGTCGCCGCCATCGTAGGATGCCTCATCTCGCCTTTTAAAGATGATACCATCGCCAAAGAAGCCTTGGCCATCGGTCGACTCTTCGCTAGGGCGGTTTTCTCATGACCGCTTAGTTCGCCGTTGCAACCGACGATGACCTCTCGAAATCATCGAAACTAATTTCCATGTTAGTTCGAACTTGCCGACATAGTTAGATCCGATCGAGCTCTCCTCCGTAAACGAGCTCTGGATCACATCGCCGCCGAGTCGCCATAGACACGACCGATCGGGCCTAAAACCGATCTCGAGAGAGATCAACTCTCCCTGTGCTACCCATCATGTTGCTGTGATAGAGGAGCAATGCGCGATTCTTCTTCTATCTTAAGGACTAGCTACGCTCGATTCCCGATCCTCCATGCCGGATCCTCATGAGGGACGGATGTCGATCAAGCCCTGAACTTAAAGTCGCGGCGGTCGACTCATTGATAGCACTTCAAAATCCAAACTCCCGAGTTTGAAACTTCGCCCCTAAGTCCTAAATTGACGGGTTCCGGATTTAGTTCCACCCGCCACCCAAACATTAGCAATCTCTCGAATTCGCAAGAGCCCGCTGAAACAAAGACATCATTATCGCGATTCCTCCCGGTTATGAACAGGATAAAGGATCACCGAGAGGAGGACGAATCCCAATTTTTTGCAATAATTGCACGGACAAGGGAATCCTAAACGCCATAAGTCGTCACAAATTACACTCTTTGCTGACTTGGTGACCATAGTACAAAAGTAATGTGCGATGGAGAGCGCTCGAAAACCGAAAGTAAATTTTGGGATAATCCGCCCCAATACATCCCTACTCCGAACAAAAGGGTGCATCATCATCAAGCACCGGGTTGAATACCAAAACCAAAACCCCTAAAGGGTACGGAACCGTATTGAGGGTTGGCTAAACGGAACTCGCAAAATTCATAGCACAGAGGGCGCCACTCCAACTCATAGCCTTCGAAAGCATGTTGGATACTACGGCAAGTGGCCAAAAGTGGCTAAGAGCTTCTAGCTTCGTATCCCAGCCCAAAGAACACCAAGACGGTGTTAATAGCTTTCGAGACTTTCGATAAAATAACATGCTAAAACGATAACTCCGCAACCTTGTCAAGTCTACCAAGTAGCAACAATAAATCCATGGAGGACACGGCTATTACCTTCAATGCCAAAGATTTAACCTAAATTCGAACTGCCCAAGCCCACCGCATTGGTCCTCAAATGATAGTAGATTTGCTTACTTACTAAGGTACTCATGGATGGCGGCAATGACTAAACCTCATCTATGAGGAAACCCTCCAAAAATGGATATAGACTAGAACAGCATTGAGCGAAGCAAGACAACCTTTAGAGGAATAATCCCACCGGGAAGCATGTGGCACAAGAAAATCACGCCGGATTTAGTGTTCGCCACGGACAATTACAGGTCCGAGGAGGTCACATTTCAAGTGGCCCCGTTCAACATTGGATATCATGCTTTATTAGGACGAGAGGCATTCACAATTTTTCAAGCTATACCCCATTATGGGTACATGAAGCTTAAAATGCCCGGTCCCGACGGAATCATCACTCTCGCTAGTGATCCGAACATAGCACTCCACGCCGAAAATAAGACAGCCGCACTAGCCCTCGAGGCACTATCCAAAGCCCTAGCGGCCGAGGAACTCACCGTGATGCGCTCCACGGTGAATAGGGACGATGTGATACTTGATAAAAGATCCAAGTCCACCTCTTTAAACCAGCGTTGAAATAGTCAAATTCCAAGTCCACCTAACGGACTCGCAAAGACGGCCTCCATCGGGCACAATTAAACCTCGATGTAGACGCCAAGACCACGAGAATTTCTACAAGAAAATCGACATCTTTGCTCGCACCCTTCGACATGCCAGAATCCCACGCCACCGACCGAGCACAACCTAAATATCCTAAAAGGATTCAAGCTACCAAACAGCTCTTCGGCGCTTTTCAACCCAAGAGACAAAGCATGGAGAGGAGCTAGCCAAACTTTTGGAGGCTGGATTCATCGAGATATAAAACATCCGGACCGGCTAGCAAACGTGGTGATGGTACCAAAGAAGGATAAATCCCGCGCCTATGTGTTGATTTCAAAGACCTTAATAAGGCTTGCCCAAAGGATCCTTCCCTCCCTCGAATTGATCAAATCATTGATGCTACAGCAGGACACGACTCATTGTGCTTCGACGACTGCATCTGCTACCACCAAATCAAGATGGCGGAGCCGCACCAAGCTGCAACAACATTCATCACTCCATACGCCCGCTCAAGATCAACACAATGCCCTTTGGGCTAAAAACGCCGCAAATATATCAAAGACATGATTCGTATATGTCCGCAAACCAGATCGGCAAAACGGTGGAAGATATGTAGATGACGTGGTCGCAAACCAAGCACGCCGAAACTCTAGTAGACGATTTGAGGCTCACATTCGACAATCTTCAAAATATGACATCAAGCTCAATCCGAAAATGCGTTCATGCTCCGCCGAAAGCTCCCCGGCTTCATTGTGTCCGTAGAGGAATTGAAGCAAACCCAGCCAAGATTCGAGCTCACACAATTGATATTCCAAAAGACCTCAAACAAATACAAAATTGACGGATGCGAGCGGCTCTAAGCCGCTTTATCTCCCGCTTAGGAGAAAAGGCATTACCTCTTTATCGCTTCCTCCGCCGCACCAACACTTCGAGTGGATTTGATGCCGCCACGGCCGGACTTGAAGAAATAAAGGCCATTTTGGCAACAACCGTCCTCGCCGCGCCTAATGTGGGCGAACTAATGCTATTATATATCGCCGCAACACATCAAGTTGTCAAGCGGTGCTCGTTGTCGAACGAGAAATGACGGACACCGGTTCCCTGCTCAAAACCGTTTATTATGTGTCCACTATCCTAACTCCATGCAAGTCCTGCACCCACACTATCAAAAGATAGCATACGCGTGTTCATGGCATCCCGGAAGCCGCGACACTACTTTCAAGAGTGTTCGATAACGGTAGCCCAAGTACCTCTTAATGACATTATAAACAACCGCGACGCGACGGGCCGGATTGCTAAATGGGCCATAGAGCTCCTCCCATTCGACATAACTTATAAGCCACGACGAGCTATTAAGTCGCAGGTTTTGGCCGACTGCGGGTCGAATGGACTCAAGTCAACTCCCTAAAGAGTACGGCGATACCCAATTGATCATGCACTTTGACGGCTCCAAATGTTGGCTGGCCTGGTCGGCGTTGCCTCGACGCCCCAACCGGGGACACAGTCCAATACGCCCTTCAGATAATGTATACGGACTCCAACAACGCAGTCAACACGAGGCCCTTCGCACGCCTCCTGATGGCGGTCTCCATGGGCATTCAACGCTTAGAGGTGCGCGATTCAAACCTCGCAATATGTCAAATAAACAGAGACTTTGATGCCAAAGATCCAAAATGGCAGCATACCGCAATGCGGTCCTAAAATGTTAGCACGGTTCAAGGGCTCAATTTCATCATATAGCCCGGATAACAACCAAAGGCGGATATATTGGCACGCTTTGCGCAAAACGCGATGCCGCCCCACCCAATATCTTTTTTTTGGAACGGCTGTTCAAGCCATCCGCATTATGGGAAGGAGAGACCGTAACAATAACCGACCCAACCACACCGCCGACGCCAACTCTCGACACAACCGAGGCTCCACCCCGAGATAACACCTTCCGCCACGTAAATAATGGCGTTATCGCCTGGATTTTAACCATTCCTAGCCTACCTAACTAGGCAGAACTCCCAAGACCAAAATGAGGCTCACTGATAGTACGGTGCTCTAAAGCCTATAAAGTCCATGAGGGAGAGTTTATAAGAAAAGCACCACCGGAGTCCTTCAAAGGTGTATCTCCAAGAGGAAGGGCGAAACCTCCCGGCTGAAATTCATGCCGGACCGGGTGGGCACCACGTCGCAGCCCGGCCCTTGTTGGCAAGGCCTTCCGACAGGATTTTATTGGCCGACGGCCCGCAGATGCGCAGGACTTAGTCCAACAATGCGTCGGTTGCCAGCTTTTTGCTAACTAAAGCCACATGCCACCCACCGCCTTTAAAACTATACCCATCACCGCCATTCGGGTCCGGGCTTGACATGGTTGGACCCTTAAGGAGGAACCCACAAGCAAAAATACCTATTGGTCATGGTGGATATTCACCAAATGGATAGAGGCCAAACCAGTTAAAACGGCCAATCCGGACCGGTGATAGACTTCATATCGTGGGTAGTGCACCACACGGTGTCCCCCGCAGTATCATCACTGATAATGGCACCAACATCACGGCCGATGAGGTCAAATCATGGTGCAAAAACATGGGCATCAAGCTCGATTACACCTCAGTCTATCACCCTCAAACCAACGGTCAAGTAGAAAGGGCAAACAGTTTAATTATAAGCGGCATTAAACCCAGACTAGTGCAGTCCCTCAAGGAATCTAACACGCACTGGGTTGAGGAGCTCGACTCCGTACTCTGGGTGCTGCGGACCACGCCAAATCAGATTACCGGATTCACACCATTCTTCATGGTGTACGGCGCAGAGGCAGTCTTGCCTCGACATAATACATGACTCACCTCGCGCGCATGTATGAAGAAAGAGAAGCCGAGCTCGATCGGCAGTGACAGTTTGACGATTGGAGGAGGAGCGCGACGGGCAAAAGCTCGCCCGCATTCTATCAATAGCAGGCTCAAACATATCAAAGCAGGAAGTACGGGCCAAAGATTATAACGCTGGCTTAACTAGTTCTATGCCTCGCCGGACAAGAAAAAGGACAAACTCAAGCCCAAATGGGATGGTCCTTCATCATCGACCAGGTCCTCGACCGCGGAGCATACCGTCTCGCTAAACGATCGGATAACCGACTCGAGCCGAACCCATGGAACGCAGCCCGCCTCACGAAGATTCTACGCTAAGTGCCGGACTCAAGTTCGCCTCCTTCCTCCGTCCTGCATTCTTTATTTTTGCTTTTGTGTTGTCTTTTATTTCTGTCCTTCCTCCTTTTCTTCTTGTAGCATCTAGAGGCTCGCTTGGCGCTTTTTTCCGACACACACTTGACGCGCTGTCCGCGCCATTTTACCCGGGGCTTCTTTAACATAAGCTTATTTATACGGGCTTTATGCCCAACACATGCTTAAACTTCCGCATGTACCTTTTATTCACCATTATATGCATCGATATGACTTAAGTTTTGGCCAAGCTTGCTGTTCGCCTCGTGCTTACCCCTACGCTCCCGATTGTTCGCTAGGTGGTAAAGGAAGCACCTCTGCGATTGCACGCTGGTCACCGGATGTGTACCTCGGATTGGGTGAAGCCGAAAGCTAGCGTTTTAAGGGAATATTCGTCGGTGAACTGAAAGATGATTTTTAACTATTTACCCATCTGCCCCCGATGATTTTCTGCTTATAGTAGCTTTGACATGCACTTTAGGGCATGCATCCCAGTAAACAAACCCTTAACGGAACTATTCTCCCCGAAGATGTTTCTACTACCCATGTAATATAACATAACTAGTTGGGCACTTGTCTGACAGCAACAATGACCCCACGCTTTGTCTCCATGCATACCACGGTTCTTATATAACCACGGCAGGTATTCAGACACACTCCGACTATCGGGTCCGGAGGTCGGGTTAAAAGGTCCGCTATGACAAACGCTCTACAATCCGCTAGAAGACATTCTTTCATGTCATATTTTTACATAGTCAACTCGACTCATTGTATTCCTCCTCAATGCCATCTAATAGGCTATCTAATTTACAATCTTGTTGAATACTTAGCGCCAATTCTACTTGGCCAGACACTAAGCTTACAGGATCTCCATCCCATCCGCCCCACAGTCCGACTCGCCATGTGGTTTGGGTCACTGTGGTACCGTGATCTTCACCATGGCCCAGCCTCCTCGGCGCTTTGACGGCAGGCCGACATCTTCCATAGCCGAAGCGCCATTGCTCCTTGAAGCCGCCTCCGCCAGCTCCCCAATGCCTTCAAGGGGAGATAGATGGCCACAAGGCTCGGCCGATGCCTTTCATCACCGCCGGACTCGCTCAGCAGCATCCGACGCAATTGGGAAGAAGATCACCAAGAACTGGGCATCTCCTCCTCGTGACGACCTGTGAGCAAACCTACATACATGTTTATGTTAGTGGCCTTCCTCGCCAACTCTTTTCAAAGTTCGCCAAGCACTTATCAAAATGCCGCGACGGCCGCCGATTCTCCTTTACGGAGTCGCATAACCGGGCATGAACATCCTTTAGTTCCTCACCCAGCTTGGTGTTGGCGCCTTGAGGTTATTCTTCTCCGCCGCACTCGTAAGCATGCTCGCCACCTTTAATCGGGCGTAAGAGCTGTTGCTTGTCCGGATCTAGTTTGCCATCATCTGCAATGTTTTTGCCGATTTACACACCCGCCACACTTTATAAACTATTTATCTTTTAAAAGCATATATTACTAGAGGGGTCTCGCAGCCCCCTCAGAAGCTAGTGCGCCTCAAGTTGGGCCCTGACTCTTCAAGCCCCGGGACAATGGGTATTCTTTTCTCAGTAAGATCCTCAGATAATAAATGATCCTTAAATCAGTTATTCTAACTATTTTAAGTCTCGGGCCACTGCGCATATATAACTATCAAATTTTCTTACCCGATGTCCTTTACATACCGCTCCGTGGCTCGCTAGACCATCTTGAGCGGCACGGAGGTGCGATCTCCGAATCAAAGGCATTCAACGCCTCTTGGGAGAAACATGCGCCACGAAGAACTGTCTGCACGCGCCTGTGATTCAAGGCGCCTCCACCTCGGAGTTGGTAGCGGACAACCTGTTGGCATCCTCTCGTCGGAGGAGCATCCGACGACGCCTCGTGCTCGCCTCAGCCTCCGGACCCGCTTTGAAGCTTGGCCGGTGAAGGTTCGATTATAACCTCTCCTGACTCAGTCCGCGAGCGCTTTTTCCCGAAAGAGCATCAAAGTAGTACGCCCAGGAATCAATCCGGGAGTATGGTGACACGCTTATACCGCTAGGCGGAGTTTCGATCCGACCGCACTTCTTTTAACTCACGGGCCGCATGTTCTTTGTTGGCCAACCGCAGCTCGGCTTCCCGCCTCAAAGGTACCTCAAACACCATTGGTATACGGTGATCAAAACTAAGCATGGATGGGTCATTATCGTGGTATTGGGATCTTGGTCTCGCCATTCGGGGCTGAAGTATTCCGGTAATCGGTCGTAATGGCTACCAAAGCATTGTCGATGCTAAGTTGGTAGAACACCCGCACGATCAACTCCACCGTTATATCCGGATCCTTCGAGGTCGGATCGAGGGACCACCCAGATCCTCGGGTTGTGGAGGCGGGCTGTGTATCTTCTCCACATCCGCGCAGCTTCCCGCAAAATCATGAAATGAGATATTTAACTACGGAACATGGATCGGACAGGTCACAAAGATGTTTGCTTACCCAGCTTCGAGGATTATTCAAAGAAAACTCTTCTGGATTGACACGAGGAAATCCTCCTCCTCTCCTTTGTACATGGCGCATAAGATCTTCACCAGTTCGGACCGATCCTCGCCCTTTGCGGCCATGACGGTGGCATCGCCCTCCCCGCTGAAGTCCCACATGGGTGGCCTCAGATTGGAGCGGCTGCACTTTCATAATGCAGATTGCCATGACTCCTGTCATGGTCAATCCGCATGAGCCAAGAACCTTATTCGACTCATCAAATAACGGACATCCCGGCCATCTTCTCCGGGGCTTCGAGGGCGCTTAGCTTAGGCGCTTCTTCGAGGAGCATTGCTGAACTTCTAAGGCCGATCCAACAGGATCCGCTGCGGACGCCCTCCATGTAAAACCATTCAAGGCCAGCCTTGGACGCTTTCTTTGGGGTTCCGGATAGGTATCCGTCCCGCGATGCGCTATAGCTCGGCTCCGCCCACTTGATATATTGACCCTCATGAGAACGGGGTACTAGGCAGAATATTCTCTTCCACAATTCCAAATGAGCCTCGATGCCCAAGAATATTTCGCAAAGGGCCACAAAGCCCGTGTGCAGGATGGAGGCAGGAGTAAGGTGGTGCAATTGAGGTCAGAGAACTCCAAGAGCCCCTGAGAAATGGATGGATGGAAATTGAGGCCTCTTACTAGATAAGAGATGAAGCATACCCGCCTCCTTTAGAGGGATCGGGACGCCTCCGCTTGCTTTCCGCCTTGTAGGTGGCAAGTCCAGCTCGAACCGAACCATGAAGGCCGGGGAGAAACCTTGGCTTGGAGTATAACTAGCTCGCTATGCGACTGAGCATCTCTCCCATTTCTGTCCGAGGGTCGGGAGCGAGAGGAGGAGCCGCCACGACCGTCCATGATGGAATGGGCTTTGGTCGAGGCGCCCGATGAAAGCTCGCAAGGAGATAGATGGTGTGACTTAGATCTAGATCCTTGCCCTTTTATAGGCGGCTCATTTGCGCGGCTAGTGGGGTAATTGTAAAATACCCGCTTTTCAGATTCATTCAAACACGTGGAAGACGGCCATTATTGGGCGAGAAGCCGAGGAGCGCAGCATTTATCGGCCGGACACTATTCGACAAGTATATGGAATTTGGAGAAGAACCCGCCGCAATGTCAAGACAATCAACGCTACCAACTCATCGCCATTGAAGCCTGGTTGGGGCTACCGAGGAGTCCCGGACTAGGGGTGTCCGGATAGCCGACTATCGCCACGACCGGACTCCAAGACTATGAAGATACAAGATTGAAGATTTCGTCCCTGTCCGGATGGGACTTTCCTTGGCGTGGAAGGCAAGCTTGGCGATACGGATATGTAGATCTCCCACCATTGTAACCGACTCGTAACCCTAACCTATCCGTGTCTATATAAACCGGAGGGTTTTAGTCTATAGGACTAACAACAATCATACCATAGGCTAGCTTCTAGGGTTTAGCCTCCTTGATCTCGTGGTAGATCTACTCTTGTACTACCCATATCATCAATATTAATCAAGCAGAGTAGGGTATTACCTCCATCGAGAGGGCCCAACTCGGTAAAACATCGTGTCCCTTGTCTCCTGTTACCATCCGCCTAGACGCACAGCTCGGGACCCCTACCCGAGATCCGCTGTTTTGACAATCGATAGCCGCCAACAGTCGAAAGTGACACCGGCCGCAGAATTGGCCCAACACTTAAATGGGCCGCTAAAAGGTCAAACTCAGGTCCGACAACAAATGGCCCATCAGATTTATGGGCCAACAGTGCGAAGACACACCGGCCGAAAACTAGCCCAACATTTAAATGGGTCGCTAAAAGGCCAAAAGATGTACATCCTGAAAATTGGCCCATCCATTAAATGGGCCGTTAACAAGCCGAAATCTCATCGGGGCGATATTGAGCCCAGATATATAGCGGTCGTTAACGGGCTTGAACCGACGATGGGCTGCAATGGTGTCAAATCTTTAACGGGCCGTTGACGGGCCGAATTGGCTCATCTCTTATGGGTCGTGGGCTTAAATGGACCTCGACACAAGTAGGCCTTATATGGGCTGGCTCGCTAATTTTATCGGGCCGACCTTTTCACGTGAATGGGCCTCATAATGCGTACATGTCGACGCACCATAGGCGGCTTCCATCCAATGAGTGGATGACATCTGTCCCAACGTGAGCCGACACGCAGTTCCTCCAGCCAATGATGATTTTACACGTGGAAAATCCCCATTTGTCGGGCTGTTAACGGGTTATCGGATCCAAAACCCGACCGATAGCTTAACGGCACTCCATTATGGTGGATGCCACGTGTCGGTCACCCTTGACGAAAGCACTTCGGACGCTGCGATTTATCTTCATGGAAGTGGACACTGTGATGATAATTTTGTAATGTCATGGAACACTTCTACGACAACACATGTATGACTATCTTGATTCTGTCATAAATTTGTCATGGATGTACATGCATGACAAAAAACGCGACCTACTGTGACAAACACGTATCATCACGGAAGTGTATTTTTTTGTAGTGAAAGGTCCAAAGGTAACACATCCCGAGTATGTTGATTTCAATAATGATGAAGATGACTTGTTAGGTGATGATGATGTACTTGTTGACAACTCTAGTGATGAATACTATGATGAAACGTCAATTAATCATGCTAATCAAGATAAAACGAATGACAATGATAAGGAGAAGATTGAGCTTCTAACTAAATAACTAAACACTCTTAAGTTAGCTCATGAAACTATCTTAGAAGATCATCAAGAACTTTTAAGGACTCATGAGAAGTTACGCTTTGAAAAGCTCAACCTTGAGCAAGAGCATGAGTTCTTAAAGGCAATCAATGATGATCTCCGTAAGAAGAGTTCTTCTTACATTGCCAAGTGTTTACTCTTATCTACTTACATGCCTCAAGTCAAGTCTAGTAACAAGAACAAGAAGGATTCTTCCTCTAGTAGTAACAATAATCATGCTAAATCCAATGATGTTGCTTCTAGTACTTCTCTTGATTCCACTGATGATTCTCTTAGCCAAGTTACACTTGAGCAAGAAAATAGCTTATTGAAGGGAATTATAGAGAAAGGTATTTACAAGAGCCTTGCCGGGAGTAAGCAATTTGAGGAAATTGTACGCAAGCAAGGAAGGCACCGGAAGAACCAAGGTGTTGGTTTTGAACGGAAGTTCAATGCCAATGGAGTTGAGTGGGAAGAAGATCAATACCCCAAGACGAAGTTTGTTCCTCAACAAGAGAAGTATGATCCTACTTCCTTCAAGGGGACACAAGCTCAAGATGATCTTCCACCACAAGACCACAAGCAAAAAGGCAAGGATAAGCTTCAAGAGGAGATTGATGCATTTGAAGAAGCTCCAAAGGCATTGGTCAAGGGTTCCCAAGACTACGCCAAGCTCTACTTCATCAAGTACGACTACAACTCCGTGGATTCCTAGCAAGATGATGTGGATCCCAAGAAGAAGAACTAGAGAGTTCTTGAGGGTGACTCGCCAACATATTTCACTCATATCATTTTGGCAACTACAAGTGCAATCAACTTCACATCTTGCACTAGTTCAAGGAGTCACAAACCTCTTGTTGGTAAGACAAGGGACAAGGTAACCTAATGCTTTCATAGACATCATCTTATGTGTGCATCAGTCTATGTCTATGGATATCCTTGTTTGTTCCTTGTGGGACTAACCCGTGTAGATATTGAAAGTGCAACTCACTCCAAAAGGATTGCTCCAAATGATCTTCATCAACATTGAGCATCCACATCTTCAACACCTACATGAAGTCATCATCAACAAAACCTAAGGTTAGTTCATCCCTCTAAGGGGGATCTCACATCTAGGGGGAGCTTTACTCTAAAGAATTGAGCTAAAGCAACTCTAATGGTGTGAACACATCAATGCATTATGTAAAAGTGGTAACCCCACTTGTTCTTAAACGATGAGTATGACCTATGATCAAATGTTCTCATTTGACTCCTAAGTCAATATACTCATATATAGATGACCTAGTCATCGCCAATTGCTTGATAGATACTAGAGTTGGTTGTGCATGCTTTTCCACATATTTCATTTGCCATTTTATTGTGTGAGCATGTTGGTTGCATATTTTACTCATTCGAGGACATCCACTTGTAGTTTTGATTGTTTGGGCTCTTTTTCTTTTGCCAAGTGGATGGACAAGAATGCCTAAGAACCTTCTCTAGCTATCTATGCTCTTCTGGTCTCAAACTCTATTCATGTTGCATCACAAAATTTGTTCAAGTCAGATTCGAACCACTCTGTGTGAGGAGACTCGGAGTCCCCAATTCGTCATAGACTTAAACTTCCAAAACTTCTTTGTGCGCTTCAGTCTGACCGATTCTTCCATTTCGGTCATACCGAGATCACTAAGTCGATCTAGGTTTTCAATCTCGTGCAACCGATTTGAACTTGTCGGTCACACTAAGTTGTTGTAATCGCTATGCGCTATGCATCTCGGTACACCGAGTTGTTTCACTCGTCACACCGATGTGGTCGGGCTATATATACCCACGGGCAAAAATTTGGAAACTTTCTCCAAACTTTTCACCCACGCCGTAGTCCGCTTCTGCCCTGTGATCTCCGGATCGCCCTCCTCCTCGCCACCCCTCGTCAGCTGGTCTCCGCCATCGTCAACGGAAATCATCCCTGCCTGTCAGCCAGAGGGAGTTCATCGCCGAAATAGGGTATGGACTCGATCACTGTGCTATCCCCGTCCGATTCCTAGCACATTGTGTTCGTCATGAATCTTGCCACGATTGAAACTAACTATTATATCCAATCAAAACACTCCGTAGATTAGAGATGAATTGAAAATTTAGGGTTAGGTTTCCGTCGAAACCATCTCGGACCCACCGGGTTGTAGAACTCGGTTCCACCGATTCGGCTAAGGCCATTGCACACGTGATTCTCGGTCCGACCGAGAATTGCAAATCGGTGTGACCGAAGTTCAGACTCTATGAAACCCTAGCAGTCTCGGTGCCATCAATCACACTCGGTCTCGACCGAAGTTCACTAGTTTAGGTTCCAAAACTGCTTCGCATCACCGAAGTTTACAAATCGTTGATCCAAATGCTTTCGTGAAAACTAAAACTAAGTTTTTGACTCATTCTTTGCAAAACCTTTGTATTTTGTGAAGCTCATCCACTCTATCTCATCTATATCTATTAACAGGGTCTGCAGTCAGTGCTTGCAATATGTCTGATCAAAGTGACAGCCAGAACAGGGAAGAGGAGCAGATTCAAATGAGTGAGGGAACTAGTCCCTCTAGCAGCTCTGATGAGGATAGCAGGAGCACTCCAAGCAACTTACCCAAGGCAGCCACCAGGACCAGAAAGAAGAGAACCTCAGAATCTGAGGATGAAGACTATGTGGTTGTTGAGGATGAGGCCATTTCCAAGAAGAAGGTGCTCAAGAAGGAGTATGGCACAGCCATCGCCACTAAGCCCGGTAT